>CM057337.1:228596601-231044461 GCA_030015575.1 Agapanthus africanus | reverse complement strand
CCCAACTTTCTTTCTTTCGCCCCTTCTTCTAACATGGGTACCCCACATAATAAATCTATTGCCGAACTTTGATATCCCGAACTTAATTTTGCGTCGTACGTCAATTTGTTCGGTCAATTTAAAGACGATCCTTCCTTGCCTAAAATATTGTTGAAAGATCAAATAGAGGCGTCTAGGAGAAACAGTTTGACTTTTCAAACCACTTTGTGTCAGCCAAGTCAACCTTTACCACCTCCACATGTTGATACTACTTTTTCAAGTCCTTTTGTCTCTCCTAAGCCGATGTCCATTGCTGAGCATATTGCTCAATCTCGCAGCCGATCTTTCACCCTTCTCCACTCATCTAGTTCTAGGGATCAACACGACTATTCACTTTTTTATCCATATGTTGACCCTACCCCTGTCCAATCACCCACTTTCTACCAGTCCTATCCGACCTTACCACCCTCACTAGACACGGTTTCTACACAGCCTATTGGGAGTTTTGCATATCCACACGATTTCGAATCTTTTACCGAAACCCCATTATCACCAAAGTCTAGTTTGGAAGAGTCGTTGGAGGCTTATGTCATAGCAACAAACAACATGACTAGGAATGTGGAAGCGTCCGTGACTGCCCTTATGCAACCTGCTGAACCGGTAGCTAGTTTCCCGCTAGCTTCAAATTTTCAATGTATAAGGAGGCGGTTGGACAGAGTGAGAATAAGAGAGGATTTCCAAATCAAACCTACCCTTACCCAATTGAAGCCCACAACTCCGGTTTTCTATCGATTGCCCTAAATAGTTCACCTGTTGAAAATAAAAACGAGTTGTGTGATTTTGTAGTGTTTGATTTGCCAAATTGTGAAGAACCTCTTTCGAGTGAAACCGCACTTAATCTTTTCGATCTTTACACCTCCACTCTAGAACCCAAATCGATAAATATCCCTGCTTTTGATGAGGTGTCTAAGAAAATTGATTTTCACTTGATTGAGGATATAGACGCCGGGAATATTTCGGATGATGAACCCGTCGATTTAATTGAAATTTTATGTTCAAATCATCATCCCGAGTTATTAAATGTTTCTCCCGAATCTCATATGCGTCTTGATTTTGATGATAATGGCATGGATGAGTTGAATATTAAGGAGAATTATAAGGATAGTATTGAGGAGAGTTTTGAGGATCATATTGAGGTTGAACCATTTTTGTTTGATGTGTCTGATTTTCCAATTCATCCTCTTGAACCTTTAAATAAATCACCCTCCCTCCGTTCCATCGTTCCGATCACGCTTGAAGACTGTGAGCTTGAAAAATTTTCTTTTGAATCCGACACACTTCTCACAGACGTTAACACTTTCGAGTGTTTCACTTTTTCGGACGATATTGATGACTCACCACCCGAGTTTGAATCCTTTACATTTTCAGATGGGTTAGTTGAACCATCAGACTCGGTTGATTACAGTAGTTTCGAACCATTAATGGAATCTTTCAAGTTCGAGACAGTTTACTACGGTGAGAATGATACTATCCCTAATTCACTTCCTTTTGTCCTTCCTATTGTTCCGACCGTACAAGTGACCGTTACGCTTTCATCTCCTATACCAAGTTCGGCGTACCTATATTTTCTTGCGAATCTTGAGGGATTTGACCCCATTTCCCAACAGGTTGATAGGTTAGCGCAATCGCTTATAACATATTGGTCATCACATATTGCGCTAATTTATTCACTCGATTTACACCCTCAAAGATCGCGCGACCCTTCTTTCTCCTTTCCGCCCTTCTTCTCCCCCACCGAGACCATATTCTACCATTCTTCTTTCCACACAGTCTCGCGTGTTTCTCATTTCTTTCCTCCACACCCTATTCTTGCACCAACTATACCATTACCACGATAAGATTTTTGAATGGTTGGTGCTCACCTTTGGCTTGTGTAAGGCCAAGCTTAAGTTTGGGGGGAACCTTGTTGTATATATGTATATATATTTTTGTTTTCTTTTTCTAAATAAAAAATAAATAAAAAAATTCAAAACATTAAAAATATAAAAAAAAAATTATAAATAAATAAACAGGGGAGTGCCGACAATTTTGACCCTCTTGGTTTAGCATGACAGTGAGGACACTGTTAAGTTTAAGTTTGGGGGTATGCTCGGTACGTCTTCTTCCTTCGCATTCATTTGTATATATTTTTGCATTTGTATATTTATTTGAAAACCCATAAAAATTAAAAAATTTCAAAAATTATAAAAATTAATGTATTTAATTTTGGCCGTATTTGACTTGAGTTTGACAAATAGGTCAACTGACTAGGAACAACTAGATCTTAGACTTAGTGAATTAAAAACCCTAAAAATAACATTCCTTAAAGTTTAACGGTAGAAAGTATATGCCTTGTAGTTTATTTAGAAAATATAGGCAAATTTTGGGTTCACTTCTTGGGCTAAGTCGAAACAAGGGAAGAGTATTGATGTTCTTATTAGAGTATAAGTTTGAAAAATAGTTCCTAGCTTAAGTCTAAATTCTGAAAATGTATACCCTACAATTTGCACAATCACGCACCTTGAAACTTAGAATAGTAGAAGAGACCTTGAAATGCTCTTGTCTAAAGTCCTTAGTATGAAGAAAATGAAAAAAAAAATATATAAGTGTGAATAAAGAATAAAAAAATGGACACTGGTTTTTGTGATTACTTAAGGCTGCAAAAATAGAAAAATATTTAGCGAGGGGTGCTTCATCACCTCATGCCTTAGACCAACTGGTTTGGGAGTCACTGCTAAAGCCTTGGGTGTTGCAAGACTAGAATTACGCTTTAATGTGCAAACACATCTTGTAATCGGTCGTTGGTACCTCAAGAAGTATTAACGGTCGCATGAAAGATGTGTAAGCAAAAATTCAATTAAAAATTCACCTACTAATAAGTACTTTGGACAACGGACAAGGGCATGATTGCTTGATTTGAATTTTCAAGTATAGGGGTGATTTATATACACACGTGTGGATATATGATTGGAGTTTAGACAAGAGAAAGGAGTGAAGAATAGAACTTGTATCTTTAAGTAGAGTTGATAGAAATTCCTAAGTGGAGATGGAACCCTAGAAGGAAAACTTAAAAGATACTGAAAGCTAAGTAAGTCTATAGAACATATATATTCTAAGTTAAGTTAAATGATTAGGAAGTGTGAAGAATATGGGTGGATAATTTACGGGTTGACGATAATAGAATTCCTTGTTAGAAAACCTAATTGGAGAACAAAAGTCAATGGGCCAAATTGATAGGATTTTGTGGGTAGTATCCGCTGAAAACCCTCAGGAGACAACACTCCTCCTACTAGGGACACCTAAAGGTTTAACGGCTTGTTGCACATGCTCAGTGCAATCGTATTTCCCTGCGAAAGTGCGGTTAGGTTTTTATCAAGAAAAAAAAAATAAGTTTGCTCGAGGATGAGCAAAAGATAAGTTTGGGGGTATTTGTTCATACCATAATATTGTATTATTATATTCCCCATTCTTATTCTTTTTATAAATAAACAGGTACTTTTGACGCATGTCTGCTACATGTTACAGGTTACAGATTCTTGGACAGAAAACAGTGAAAACGAGGTAAAGACGATGAAAAAGTGGACTTTAACCAATAAACAGAAGACTCTTGATCAAGCCTACATAAGGAACAATTCACAAAGCAAAATTCAAGACATCGACTCTAAGTGAACGGGTAGAAGTCCACTACAATGTTCACTGGAAAATCTGGAAGAGAACCAGAAGTTAAATTGAGAAAAGACATAAAGAAATAAGAAGATAAAAAGCACCAGAGCCAGCCCTAAAATTCCAGAGAGCCAACACCATTTTTTGACACCATGCCTCGGGCCGCGGTTCCGCGGCAGGGTAGTGCAGTCAGGAGAAAATCTTTGTATCATATTTTTTGTGGCGGCGTTGACTGGTCTTTATAGGGCTAATTTTGTAATTGTAGACATGCGAGTCATTGTAACCCTAGGGTTTCCTATCTTCTATAAATAGGAACTCTAAACATTGTAAACCTTATGCCTCCTTTTAATAATAAATTCAGAATTTTTTATGGAGAGCATCGGTGCCTCTCTTCAATTCAGAAATTCAGATCTGACAACCCTGCGTTGATGATTGGAGAAATGCATCTGTAAGTAGATTTAATTCCTTGCCCTAGTTTAGATTTCAATTCTTTGCCCTAGGTAGATTTATTTCCTTGCCATAGATAAATTGTTTAGAGTTAGCTTTGGGGAAGGCTTTTGAGAGATGAGATCTCTCATCCCTTTCTTACCCATCATATATTTTCAATAGGACTCCATGCATACACGCACACTCCGCGCCCTACGGCACCCTATCCCTCGAGGTAGCGGTGATACCGTAGTGTAAAAGCCCGGTTGCGCGCGTTTTTCATGGAGGTTAGGGTAAGGATCTCTAAAGGAAGGACAAGAACCTAGAAGAAGGAACACCTTCCCGAATGGATCTAATCCCCTTTATTGATAACTACCATAACTCCTCATAGATCTTCATTCGGTTATAGAAAGCGTTGAGATTTACTTTCATTTCCAAATTTTCCCTAAACCTAACCCTAGCAAGAATAGATCTAGATAATCGTAGATAGAATAATTAGGTTTTTAGATTTAATAATTAATCCGAACACCCTTCGGAATTAACTCGTTAGCGCGATTAGGAGATTCACAACATCCCTGTGGACCGACCCGTACTCACCGGCTAGCTTCATGCGACGCCGTTCTTGATTGCGGTAAATAGATAGTTTTTGAGATAAATCAGGATCCAAATATCATCGCGTGACAAAACTGAAGGAATCCTACCCGAATCATCACACTCCAAATGGTATGCAGTGCTAGCAAGTTTCAGTTTCTTTAGAAACTCTCGATGTGGATTTTTGCCCCATGCTCTTATGACCTTGACTTTGGCCAACAAATCATAAGTTACATGTCAAGTTCTACCCGTCATTCTCCAGGTTAATTTGAACCCACCCGTACCTACCCTTGACGTTGGCCAACAAGGCAGTACGACTGTCCCAAACCAACGCATCTATCTATGCTGCACATGAATACCCAATAGCTACCAATCACTATGCCTTGACTTTGGCCAACAAACATAGCTTGAATACTATTGACTATCCATGTGAAATGACGGAGGGCTACGAATGGTTTTGGCAAAACCGTGAACGTAGTGAACTTGATATAATCGATGGAACGAGATAGCTTTTAAAAAGGAGTGGCTTAAGCTCCGCGTTTAAAAGTTGGTTTTTGAAAAGAAACCGAGTGGTTTTTTGAAATTGTTCCAACGACTTTACTTTGGTTCATTTTCTTGCATTAATTTAATGCGTCCCATAATTTAATCCTACCATTGCAGAAAACAACGAAAATATAACGTACGCTTATGCCATCCGCATTCGCTATGGGGCCCCGTCATTACCCGTTAGGTTACTTAACTAACGACAGAGGGGGGGCTGGACTAGCGCGGATGTAAAACATAAGCAACGCCTCAATAGATATCATATATAGATATATACATTCGTCACATGCAATAACAGCCATTCCAGATCACAGATGAATACTTTGGATATACTAGGAATCCGCTTTTCGTTCGAGCCTGTAACGAAAAGTGGATTACACGGTCGCGATGAATAGCCAATACCCCACCCTAGACCCCTAAGGGTGCAGCAAACTACCCGCCAAGTACCCGAAGCGAAACAACCTCCCTCAACAACGTGAGTAGGCCACTCGGCACTTCGAGATACCCAGTAGTTTTTGCACCCCACCTTAGGTCTATCCTAAGAGCAAAAACAGTAAAAAGAAATTATACAATGGCGGCTACAACCTCATCCCGGATGTGCGGCCATACAAATAATATTACATCAATTTACATATTATATGAATTGAAAGATAAACAAAACTCTCATCTCACAACCCCCAGCTATTCATCCGCGACAATCCAACGAATTCATATAAACAAACCATCAACATTACAGATCGCAGATATGTATAACCCCCACTAATCGACGTATAGCGATTAGTAGACGTTCAATACATATATAACATCACAGATACAACCCATTAGCCAAAGTCTACAGAAATTCGACCAAAATACGGATTTGTAACCACCCCAAAAACAAATTTGTTCTCTGGAAATTCTGGGCAGAAACAAACCATCCTAAAAATCACAAAACACAAATATAAGAACACTGCAGGAGAAACGACCCACGGCCGAGTCAACTCGGCCGCGGATCCACGGCAAGAGCATGCTCATGCCGCGGTTCCGCGGTGAATTGGTCGACTCGCTGGATCGTTTTTCTTGGGTGTTCTTTAAAAACCCTGAGCCGATTTTTAGTACAAGATTTATTATTTTTTGAGCAGAAATAAAAATCGGCAGAAAGTTGATATTTTTGACGTATTTTGCGGTTTTTTGTCTGATCGAAATTCTAGATACTTTGCTAACATGCTAGGGTGTATTTAGCTAGGCTCTGATACCACTGTAAGTCCACGTTACCCTTCCCGGTTCTTTCGGGGATGCGGAAGCGGTGAAAAACGATTTTTCAGTGGAGGTAACATGGACTCAAAAACTGGATTTTTGCTAAATAAACTATCTAGCAACCTAACTAAGAGTTTAGCTACTATGTTAGGGGTTATACCTAAACTTGAACTCCTTCTCTTCGACTCCTTATGGTGGTCGGATCGGCCACACCTTGTCGTCTCCTTGTGCCGAAGATGGATCCACCCGAAAGCTTCTACCTTTGGCTCCAACCTCAATCTAGAGGAAACTAAAGTGTTAGGTTTGCTAAACCTTCAACGCTAGGATGAGTAGAGAGTGGTTTTGGTGTTTTATCTCAAAGGAAAATGGTTCTCAACTCATGAGAGGGATTTTTCTTTGAGCAGAGGAAGAGGGAGAGCAATGGAGAGGGCTTGGATGAGAGAGAGTGAGAATGATAGAAAATGAGTGAAGAATTTTGCAACCATGCTCTCAAAAACCAAAATAATCATAATAATAATTGTAATCAAGTATTTTGTGATGGTTCATTTCAATGGCAATATCATTTCATGCATTTAATGCATTTTGTGAACAAACAAGCAAGCAAAAGTCATAGCCATGAAATGATAGCCATTATAATGATGATGGTCAACAATTCCAAGCTAGTCAACCGGTCAACAAGTCAACAAAGTCAAACTTTCAACCCAACCATGGCACAATAATACTTAATTAATATTATTACTAATCATATTTCCTATTCTCATTAGGGTTTAGAAAAAGTCAACAGTCAACAACCCTAATAAGAATCCTCTGCCTCTGTCTCGGTCAACCGTGCATACACACTCGCATCCGCGTTCCGAGGAACACGAACACAAGCGAGATAAAACCAATCCCAAAGCGTATACTAGGATCTGGCTTAAACCAAAGCCCGCTAGTAATAACTGCCCGGACACCAAACGTGCATAAGTGCGCGGATGTGACCGAACCCTGTCGCAAAACCATGCGACCTCTACTCTTTTTGCCCAAAGGCGAATAGCTCTCTGTGTCGGACTCTAAAGACTCGACACCACACTGGCAGTGGGTTTAACCACAGACCGCAAGCAGCACTAGCTGTGCGTAACGGCCTCCAGGTAGATGCCGATAAGAAGACTGATGAGGTGAAACCCATCCGAACTCCTACTGAGCCTGAATGTGGCAGTCTCCATACAGTCCGGTCTGTTCGTCTGAGAATATCGCATGGCGGGCCTAGGGGGCGGTAAACGTCAGTCCCTTAATAGCGGTACAAGTCGTGTCGGAGTGTAGCCCAGAACACCCTGAGATAACACTGGAAACCCACCAGTATATCTCGCTTGCCCTGACCAGGGATGACTATGTGTAATGGCTCTCCTTGACACAGCACGGTATCAACTCCCAATACCGGGAGAGACGAATCCTGTCTAACCGTCACTGCCTCCAAGTACTTCGGGACTGCACCCATCTACTACCTATTTGCACAACTCCTTTGAGCCGTGGTAGGGTAGTAATCAAAGTACAGTGGGAACACACTCGAGGCGAAGTGACAGTGTCAAGTCAGCGGACTAAGCTGTACTCATGTCACCTGGGAACTGATAACTGACGATAGGTATAGTACCAACCAACAGTTCCCGACGAGTCCTGTCCAGTGTACTCGTAACCTAACGAGCACCCGCATACTATCTCAAGTACGACGTACTGACGGCTGTGGGACAGACCGTCTCCCCTGCGGGGATGAGAAGCGCATACGCTAGTCTACTCCGGAGTATCGATACCCTGTCTCGATAGTCCTACGACTAGGGACCTGTATAAGGATGTGCTTGTGGATTACCCAACCCCTACGAGTGTGACTGCCATCACAACGCTGGTAATCAAGCAAAGATCCTAAGGGCTCCACTAATGTGTATAGGTGATATACTAAAAGAAACACATGTACACATTAAAGTAGAAACAAACCAAGTAGCATACTACTATTTTGAGCAAGATTTTCTATACAACTGTGAATATCCCAAGCTTCCATTAAGTAATATACAAACTAGTATGATACAGTAATGGTCTCTAGGGCATATACACTAACAGACCGAGCTAAGGTCGATGTACCCGTTGTATATTTTACTTTCTGTACTAGGATTACCCCGCGGTGGGGTGCACGGATAGCCGGGTTCTAGAGGGCAACGAGCCCGCATCTTATGGCTTTGAGACGGAGGGGGCTTTACTCTAGAATTGGCGGTCTATTCACCGCACTCGTAGGGGGTACAGGTTGACCCAAGAAGGGGTGCTCAAGTTACCCGATTCCGTGAAGTGCTGGGTAGTCCATTCACTTTGCTGTAAGGGGCTGCCTCGCTTCAGGTTTTGGCAGGTAACTTGCCGCGCTCATAGGGGTCTAGGATTTCATTGCACAGGCTATCCGCACGACCAGGGGAACGTCGGGTTTCAGTAGCGGCTCTATGAAACCCGGGGATCCCAGATTATCTGTATTGTTCTGTGATGCTTATTACATTTCTGTGATGTTGCATTTTTTTCACGCCTTGAGCGATTATTATATATTGATATATATACTAGTAGATATTGTATATGTTTTATACCCGCGCTAGTCCAGTCCCCGCTCCGTCGTTAGTTAAGTAACCTAACGGGTGATGACGGGACACAGTGGCGAATGCGGATGGCATATACGTACATCGTATTTTCGTTCTTTTGTGGTGTGATTAATTGATGGGACTGCATTGATTCGGATCAATGCAAGCTAAACAAACCTGTTTGATGTTGTTGGAACATTTTTCAAAAAGTTGTTATTGTAAGGACGCTCTCTTTTGTTTTGCACAGTGGTATTCGGTTATGAATATCCAGCACCTCAGTCGACTAGGCAAGGGCCGAGATCCCTTCACCGGGAGTGACCCCTTGGACAGAAGTTTGTGTCAGGGTAATAACTTCACTATAGACGATTGCTTTTTGCTTTGCATCGTGGTATTCAGTTGGAATATCTTGCACCTCATTCTACGGGGAAAGAGCCGAGATCCCTTCACCCGGAGTGACCTCTTTAGAAAAGGTTTTCGCCACTATATTTATAAAAAGCTATCCGGTTCCTTCAACGATATCAAGTTCATTACGTTAAAGGTTTTTCGCCAAAAAACATTCGTAGTCCTCCGTCATTTCAGAAAGGTAGCACTTAGTATTCATGCTATGTATGTTGGCCTTCGTCAAGGCATAGTGTATGGTAGCTATTTTTTATTTTTCTGTTGCATAGATAGATGTGTTAGTTTGGGACAGTCGTACTACTATTTTGGTCTTCGTCAAGGGTATGTACGGGTGGGTTCAAATTAACTTGGATAATGATGGGTAGAACTTGACATGTGACTTATGATGTGTTGGCCTTCGTCAAGGTCATAAGAACATGGGGTAAAAATCACATCGAGAGTTTCTAAAGAAACTGAAACTTGCCAGGCATGCGCATACCTTCTGGAGTGTGATGACGTGAGTGGATTCCATCACGTTATCATGCGATGATAGTTAGATCCCGATTCCCACTGATGAGTTGGTTTACTCCTCGGGTGATCCCGACTAGTTCTTCTTTCAGGTTTGGAGGAGAATTTGAGGTTACAGTGGGAGGTTTCCTGATTAGATAAATTGGTAACCATTCTGATCTAGGTTAGAGTGCACGCAGAGTGTTTCTTTTCTCTCTCTCTTTGGCAGCGACCATGACCCGGCCCTTGATTATGACTCAGTGACCAAGTTAACCGAACCTTGTTAAAAACACTGGCTTTTGGATTGTTAGAGTTGCATACCTCATTGCCACTCCTACTTTTACCCTTTACTCCAGAACACCCCGTATTACTACGAACATCCACTTCCATTGGATAAAAACATCGTATGGTTATATACGAACTCGAAGGAACTTGTTCCAGATTCGAGGATGGTTTCCGGTTCTGGAGAAAATGAATAAGACTATTCAGTTGTCTTTTCCTTTTACCTTCTCTCACCTTGCGAGTGCTCCTTGGATTAGGACAGTACACCTATTACGCTTATTGAATAGTCTTCTTCCAAACCATAGGCAGGTGCCGAACGGTAGGGAATGAAGAAAACCAATTAGCCTAACGATGGTGTACAGAAGGTAATAAGTTAAGACAAATAAAGGGATTAGAAAGAGGGCAGAGTAAACTGCGACTACTATTCACGACCAAACCAAGTATTTCATCGCCACTCCTACTTCACCTTTGTATTTCTCCAGGACACTCTGTATCACTACGAAGATCCACAGTTATTTGGATACTCCATCGTATAGTTATATACGAACTCGAAGGAACTTGTTCCAGTTCGGGGATGGATTCTGGTTCAGGAGAAATAGGAATAAGATTTTATTCGGTTGTCTTTTATCTTCACCTTCTCTCAGGTTATGAGTACTCCTAGGATTAGGAGAGTACACCCATTATGCTTATTGGATAGTCTTCTTCCAAACCATAGGTTGGTGCCGAACGGTAGGGAAGGAAGAAAACCATTTGGCCTAAAGGTGGTGTACAGAAGGTAATGACTAAAGACATATAAAGGGATTTGGAGAGATGGCAAAGAAATATACGGTTACAGTTGTGAATCTGATAATGGAAGAGGCATTACTAAGAATACCCGGATACCCCTTTGAAACATTTACATGTTTCAGTTTCACTGTGTATTGTTAATAGAAAACTGATTTCCCAATTAGGTACTTACTCCAGGGTATGTATTTACCAGGTATGATTCTCACATCTGTATGGTTTTACAGATGATGAGTGTGAGTAAGCTATTGGGAATTAGGTGATTGTCCTCATTATATCGGGATTCATTGTAATTAGTGATATTTGAGGAAATCGCCTGGGTTGTTTGCCGGACGGCAAATATTTGGTTTTGAATATCCGTTGTTATGCACCAATTTCAAATTGATATATCTGTATGTTTATTTTTATAAAGTGAGATATAACTTTTTGAAATTATGTCCATGACATTTACCTATATCAGCGGATGGTTAGGTAAGGAGCATTAAACAGCGGTGTAATTCTTCTTAACCATAAGTATAGTTTTTAACCTACGACACACAGGGAATGAGTTATTAGACTCAAGGGACTTATACAGAGTATTGTATGTTGTCCTGTGTCCATTTAGATAGATGGGTTGGTCCTCGTACTATATTCTGTTTACTTGTGACTTCTCTAGTTCTTGGACATGTGTTTCATAGAAATACAAGGTCCAAGTTTTGAGAAGTTATAGGTATAAGAGTAAAGTAGAGAACCAGGTATTGCAAGTATCAGGATTCTTCAAGATGATCGAAGATGTAGATACTTGTGTATGGTATTCTGTTGATAGTAATGATTATGAGAACTTGCTTCTCTTTCAGGTTACTCATATCTGGATGTACTCCTAAGTTGAGTAATGCTGATCGGCCTCTTTCAATTTAGTTGACATGCACTGGAAACAGCTGCATGATTTGAATCTGGTTCCAATTAAATCAGTGCCTCTGTTTCTATATTGGATATAAAATAGTTCATATCTTAACGATGTTAAGGAACGGGGAATTTTCTGGCTTATGCTTAAAACCAGACTCTGGATAACTCAAGGAACGTTTCTGTAATGGCTGTTTGTGGGTTGACCCGGGCTATGACGAGGGTTGACTTTCTACCATCTGGAAGATCAATGGTGATATTGTTCTTGACTCGCCACAGTTTTAGTAAAATGGACTTTTTCAGAAAACAATAGTGGTAGTATGGTAGAACTGGAAATGATTCCAGAACCGCAAACGATTACTGAAAATTTAATAAGAACCTAAAGATTCAATCTAGTTTGACATTCCATTGGCCACTCCACAGATAAGGTGGGTAATCTCAGGCACTCGAGAGGTACTTCGGTATACTCAAAGACGGTGACAGGAAGGTTCTTGTTTACCCAGACTTGACACTACTGTTGTTCCAGACTATGAGACCCGGCAGGAGGATGAGTATAGCGTCGTTCTGAACTGGCTTTAGAAGTGCACGTGTATATTATTCTGCCAGAGGGTTGTCGTAGTCAGTGGGAGCAGCAGAAGCATAGTGGATAAGTGGCTTATGTCTATTTATAGACTAAAGCGGTAATAGCGGAGATAGATCATCTATTTTTGATGTGACAGTCATGGGTTTGACTTCATCAAAATAGGGGATGGATCTGTTAAGAAGGTAGTAGGGTGTGATGTCCTGGTATTTGGATGATATACATAGAGTAGGAAGTGAAATTCCTATACTACGATCGGTTATACTTTGGTTGTCACACAGTGGTTTCTCCACAAAGGATATAGACATAATATCAGACATTCTGGTTACTAGATCTATGGTTTTAGATTTAGATTTGGTGTCACGACCCGAAATTGGCCCGTGACGGCCCTAGTACTACGCAATGCCCTAAGACGTAACGTAGTAAAAGAAAGCCAAAACCCAGAAATCTAAACCATAAAAATACGGAAAAAGATAAGATAAGTTTTTGAAATATTTGAAATCACAACCCAAATTCTTTAAAAGTCTTACTTTCTTTCTTTACAATTTTAGCAACACCCCCTTTTTGTAAAAAGTGGTCCAAAGGCGGAAAACAATCTCATCACAATTATACGACGCCGTAGCGAAGAAATGAAAGACAATAGAGATAAAGCTGTATATAAAAGACATCAAATACAGAAGAATACACACTAACGTCCTCACCAAGTTTCTAAGTCAATAGTACAATAGTAGATTGAGAGTACAAAATACAACGAATATACATTATGATAGGGGCAATACACATAAATTAGCGTCCCATTCCACTATTATTGGTGTAAAGGTATATATAACAATGGCTAAATCCCCTGTTATATATACAAAGGTATTAAAAGAAATATCATGAAAATAGTGTGCCAAGCATCAACACAGAAATCCTCGTATATCGGGCTCCGTCAGTCCGGATCGGCCCACGGGGTCCGTCTGCGGTGTCGGCCCTCGGCCCCGGCAGTACAGATCATCTCGCATCCATCTCTCGACTCTGGCCAATATCCTCCGGACAACTGCCAGGTCCAACCAGTCACCGGTAGGTACTCGCCCGCCTTCAGGCTCAATCGGCAAACCCATCGATCTTCTTGCCGAGGGGAACCATACCGGGCCCCACCATGTACTCTCATATGGCAACCGCACCTCGTATGGAGTATATAATCAGCACCGATAAAACTCATGGTGGACGCGCAAATATCATATCAAGGAAACCGGGTTGTTCAATATATGCATAATTTCATGAACCCCCGCGGTTCCCAAATCCTGAAAACATCATATAAAATCCAAATAAACAATACGCAATCAGGAATGAATATATGCGATATATCTGAATGCGAGCAGGTAAACAAAAGTATATAGCTGAACCAGATGTATGCAAAATCAATAAGGTACAGCCAAGTATAGGTATCTACCTATAAGAACTGATGTCGTATACCCCCCTGGGTATAAGTAACATATGTAGGAAATTCCCCCCCCCTCCGGCATAACTAAAATATGTGCATGGTATACCTGTAGCTGTATCTCTAGGTGTATATGTACCTATCACTAAAGGTATGATACACTATAGGTATGCCATAAGCTAGATGTCAAGTGTGATAGGCAATATAGTATCAATAAGGGGTTGTGTGTGACATGGTAATTATTGACGGTGTGTGTGTAGCATACAATCCGTGCTCGTGCAACATGGACCGTCAATAATGTGTGCAGTGTCCTACGGCTGCTAGTCACAGTACACTATATCAAGGAAATAACATAAAGGCGCAATTCTAACAATGACGTAGAATGCACGACAGGTAATTGAATCCTAGCCCAGACGCATAACGCCATGCGGGCGATTCCCCTGTAGATGTTAAATCTACTCACCTACGCCCCACGCTAGGTGAATCCTACCATCTGCTCCCCCTGTAGCCGTGTCCGTAGTCTCTGTCTACAAACCTGCAAATAAGACATGGAAATCACATATAAGCCAAATATTCTGCGAAACGCAATATCGAATCGAAACGAGAAACTCGCGTCGCGAACTAAACGCGCGTGTGCACGATACGCTGAAACGTGTGTGTACGCGTCTAAAACCATCGCGACACGCCGCGATACGCTGGATCACAGAACCCACTCACGTATCGCGCGTATCACGCAAACACAACGGACACCAAAAACGATATATGATCCCAGATTTTCCTACAGGCCAAATATTACAAAACTAAACATGCCAAAACACTACACTACACAGCAGAGAACCCTACACAAAACCCTAACACTCCAGTCCCCGTCTTGGCAGCAATTTGCGGCCAATATGAATAAATTGGCGGCCAGGTTAGGGAAGGGTGGGTTCGTGCTCTGGTGGTGTGATCTAAACTTAGGTATCATGTCCCAGTTTCCTCAATTTTGACCTGAAGGTATCGGGTCCATAGCAGATTACAAAAGTCATAAATATCGCTTTAAAACACCAATTTTGCACAAATCACAAACCCTATGGCATTTTAGTGTAATCTGGAGATTTCTCAGTTGAAGTGGCCCTATTAGCACTTAAATGAACTAGGGTAGCTAACACAATCAACAATTTCCCAAAATTCCACTTAAACACCATAATCTAGCACTAAATTGACAATTTAACACAAACCGACGCTAATTAACACATAAGCAAGCAATAAGGGGAATTGGGTTCAAGAGTTATACCCTAAAGACCCCCAAGAAGCAGGTGAAGAAGTGGAAGGAGCTGCTGCAAGTTGCTGGAGCCCCTGTTGCTGCTGTTGCTGCCTGCTGCTCCTGCTGCTGCTGATGATAATGATGAAGTTGCTGTTGCTGGTGATGATGCTGCTGTTGCTGCCTCTGTTGTTGTTGTTGTTGTCTCTGTTGTTGCTGCTGCTTCTGCTGCTGCTCTCTCTCTCTCTAGGTGTGAGTGTGTGTGTGAGAGAAATGAGAGATATGAGAGTGAGAGGTGAGAATGAGAGAAAGACCAACAACCCCTCCCATTCTCTTTCTCTTTCCTCATAATGAAGCATGGCTCATACCATCAAGCCCATGCTTCTCTCTCTCTCAAAGTCAACACTCAAACCAAAACTAAAACCTTTTCCAAATTCATTTTCATTTTAAATCTATCATGAATAAATACAACCATGCACTTAAACAAATATTAAAACTAGATTAGGGAGAAAATGGTTAGTTTACCATGTTGCTAATCATGGTTTAACCCCAAAAACAACCCTAGTTATCATGCACAAGTGTGTGTGCGTCTAACAAAATTCTAATAAAATACACAATAAATAGGATAAAATATTTAAAACTTAATTTGGTAAACTTTTATTAAAAACCATACTTTAAAAATATAATTAGCTACAAACAAATTCTAAGGTGTTACAATCTCCCCCCTTAAAAGAAATTCGTCCCCGAATTTAAAAATATACTGATACGCGTACCTTCAAAGGGAAGATTACAACTCCCAAATCTCGCTCGCAGCCTCCAAGTGATTATCTCACTACACGGCTACGTCCAAGAAAACCCTTCACAGATGGCAAGACCCTTAACCGATGTCCCTCCACCTGCCGAGCCATTAACACAATTGGCTGCTGGTGAATGAAAGATCGCGTCGAAGCTAATTGGTCCGGTGCCAAATCATGCGATAAAGGCAATGAAGGTAATTGTAAAGTATCATCGCAAGGAATACGGGGTGAAAATCTAATAATCTGGGCGGAAGTGCCAATTTAAAGGCAACGAAACTAACTCGCTTATAGGATCTCAGAAAGACCTAAACCTTGGGACAACCTTCCCAAAATCCAACACGTCATTCATCGGAAAGTCCGTAGGAATACATGATCTGTCCCTGCGAGCTCGAGTCTATGACCAATCACAGTCGGCATAAGACCTCAGTTCGCAATGGACAATTCCCATCCTGACCTAACACAGCTGGACTATCTCCGAAGTCTCTAGACATTGCTGGGGTCCAAAGTCCTACTTACGCAGAGTCAGAGAAATAACAGACTGGTGATCGACACGACCTAACCCCTAAGCCTAAGGGTGGCCAATTGGAGTGTCTCCTGATAACGGCTATCGAAGGAGAACCTGAGCGATGGCGAGTGACGATCCCCAACTGCTGACAACAAACAAAATAAACACAAAACTTAACAAAACAATTGAGTAAACTAAGTATAACTGGACGATAAGAATCCGGATGGAGTCACACCCTGACTAACCCTGGGTAGAAACCATAACGGAATTCATGGAGATCTGCTCCCATCCCTGCTTCGGAACGGTAAAAGATTGCAATTCTCCAGCCGGCCTCAGATGCTCGACCCTAGCACACAACAAGATAGACACTTGAAACGAAACCTGAAACTTCTCTCTACATCCCTATCCACCCGTAACTATCTCACAAGTCACGTCACTGTTGGCGGAACTTGAATACATCTAGAGGGTGGACAGATGTGCATGCCTTAGGATTTCACGTCTCTACCCGATGAAACCGGGTACACAAACGTGTCCCTAACTTAGCACGTCATTGTCACAAATCAAGGTCTCCGAATCATTACCCAGCCGAGTGTGCTCAAGTATCACTGACGAATGAGTATCGGCGGGCAGTGTCTCACGAAAACGATTTAAGGAAAGTGGTCGGGCGCGGACATGAGCAAGCTGTCCCCTCCGTAGAGATGAACTAAAGCTGTATTCAACGATCACACAAGAACTGTAAATCTGCAGGAGATTATCACAACAATCAAAATCCACTGCAGGAAGATATACATTAAGCTCTAGTGATCCGTGGAAAATCTGACACGACTCTCAAACAAGTAGTGTCTCCAAATCTCCAACGTAAAACCACCGCGGCCATCTCCAGATCATGAGTGGAATATCCTTCTCGTACTTCCTCCAAATGTAGGGAAGCAAAAGCAATAACTCTATAGTGTCACCCCAGTACATACTCGAGCCCACTCAAGAAACATTACAGTTAAACAACAAGGTCGCCCGAACCAGAAAGAAAGGAAAGGACTGATGCAGTTGTTAACCGAATATCCAACTGCCGAAAACTCCGTACACATGCCTCAGTCCACAGAACAGAAACCTCCATCTTGGTCAATTCAGTCGACGGTGCAGCACTACTCCCGTAATCCTGCACGAAACGGCGGTAAAAACCTGCTAAGTCCAAGAATCTGCGGATCTCCGTCCTGCACACGTCTGGACCTAGGCTGTACGGTCACGATCTCCCTCGGAACCATACGAAACCGTCTCCCGTGACTACAAGACCTAGGAGTCAACAAAAAACAAGCCTGAAGAAACACTCCGAGAATTTAGCAAACTGCTGGTGCTCTCCCAGTATCTGCAAAACAAATCCTCAAGTTCTGCTCCTGTTCCTCAAGACACATTAGATAGACCAGAATGTCGTAAATAACACAACAAAAACTGGTCGAAGAACGGCCTGAAGAAATCTGGTTCATCACATCAACGAATGCTGCTAGGGCATCAGTGAATCCAACGACTCACAAAAACACACAAGGCCCGTAGCACGCACAAGGCAGTCTTCGGAATGCCATCACTCCGAACCTGCAATAATGATGACCTGATCCCAAGCAAACTTAGAAAATGTCTCGCGCTCTGGAGCTGATCGAAGAAATCGTCAATGCGAGGTAAGGGACACCTATCCGCACCGTAAGCCGGTTCAATTAACGATCCGTCGATACGCAACCCTAAACTTCCATCTTCCTCCTTGACAAACAAAATAGGAGCCTCCAAAAGCGAAACACTCAGACACACAAAACTCCCCAAACCACAACTCTGCAGCTGATCCTTTAAGCTCCCTCAGCTTCGCCGACCCATCTGGAACAGCGTCGGAAAAACTCACGCGCGAAAAGAACCCGGTCCAACAATCCCACTGTGGCTCCGGTATCACGGGTGAACGCCAAGAATCCACGACATCTCCTCAGTAGCCGACTAGCGAAAAAGGCTGAATTCAAGCTGTGAAAGGCGGCACAACTATTCACCTGCACAACAAGAACTGACTTGCCGGGGAAAACAAAACCTGACTGTTTCCTCACGGTAGTCCACAGACGCCTAGCACGTAGTTAACCAGTCCGTGCCCAGAAGAACGTCAAATCCAACTTCTCTAGAAGGATCAAAACGATGGACGAATCTCTATCTCCTATCCGATTGGCACACAACTGAAATACGCGTCGCGCAACAAAAGAATCGCTGACAGAAGTTAACACCACTCCGACTAATCTACCCAACCACGGTATAAGTAAGAAAACAAACGAATACATCAAAAGAACATACGAAATAAGGATACCTGAAGACTCCACATTGGACGTCTGCGCGTCCCGATGAGTAGAAGCAAACTCCTGTGTCTACCCTCTACTCGCAGCTGGATGAACTCCTCTGGTAGACTGAGCCCTCTGAGCGAATCTTCCACGTCTACGGCCTCTCTGAATACGACTCTGACGAGGTGCTAAGGAACAATCCCTAACGAAGTGCTGAAGGCTTCCGCATCGAAAACATCCACGCGCTGACTGCTGACCATCCTGGGGATAAGAGCTGAACGACCGTCCTCATCCTAAGCCTCTGCTACTCCCACGGTGGCCATGAAATTTGTCTCGATGACCAAAACTCTGCCTCTCAGCTGGTACGCTGGTACGAGTCCTCTACTGTCCTGGAATATGTGCCTCGTCAACTGGAGCTGCGATCACTGGTGCTATGTAAGTGACGGATTGCTGCATGCTAATCGTAAGGGACAGCTGAGTAACAGGGGTGACAACCTCCTGTCGTAGCTCCCGAACGACATCAACCAAAGATCTCATTGTCTGGCGGAAGTCCTGTATCTCTACCAAAAGTCTATCCATAGTATAAGTCGTAGGCTGATCCGTCTGCACCTGTGCAACTAGAGTGCCATCCTGGTCAGTACTCGTCTCACCCGAGCCAACTCTGACCTCGGCCCTCGCTCCATCACTCTGAGTCCCTATAGTCATCGGCGGCAAGGCTATAAATAGATATAAGATTCGATGAGAATAAGGAAATTGAATCTTAAGGATAAGAATCATCAAGGAAGGAATTTCAAGCAAAATTGTACTTAGGTTACTTAATGCGAAGTACTGCATCGTGGGTATGCTGCAGACATACACACAGTACGTTACTTTGCTTAAGCTACCTACTCCATCATACTAAGGTCATCCTACACTCCGAAAGGTAAAACCTAACGCTCTGATACCAACTTTGTCACGACCCGAAATTGGCCCGTGACGGCCCTAGTACTACGCAATGCCCTAAGACGTAACGTAGTAAAAGAAAGCCAAAACCCAAGAATCTAAACCATAAAAATACGGAAAAAGATAATATAAGTTTTTGAAACATTTGAAATCACAACCCAAATTCTTTAAAAGTCTTACTTTCTTTCTTTACAATTTTAGCAACACCCCCTTTTTGTAAAAAGTGGCCCAAAGGCGGAAAACAATCTCATCACAAGTATACGACGCCGTAGCGAAGAAATGAAAGACAATAGAGATAAAGCTGTATATAAAAGACATCAAATACACAAGAATACACACTAACGTCCTCACCAAGTTTCTAAGTCAATAGTACAATAGTAGATAGAGAGTACAAAATACAACGAATATACAATATGATAGGGGCAATACACATATATTAGCGTCCCATTCCACTAATATTAGTGTAAAGGTATATATAACAACGGCTAAATCCCTTGTTATATATATAAAGGTATTAAAAGAAATATCATGAAAACAGTGTGCCAAGCATCGACACAGAAATCCTCGTATATCGGGCTCCGTCAGTCCGGATCGGCCCACGGGGTCCGTCTGCGGTGTCGGCCCTCGGACCCGGCAGTACAGATCATCCCGCATCCATCTCTCGACTCTGGCCAGTATCCTCTGGACAACTACCAGGTCCAACCAGTCACCGGTAGGTACTCGCCCGCCTCCAGGCTCAATCGGCAAACCCATCGATCTTCTTGCCGAGGGGAACCATATCGGGCCCCACCATGTACTCTCATACGGCAACCACACCTCGTATGGAGTATATAATCAGCACCGATAAAACTCATGGTGGACGCGCAAATATCAGATCAAAGAAACCGGGTTGTTCAATGTATGCATAATTTCATGAACCCCCGTGGTTCCCAAATCCTGAAAACATCATATAAAATCCAAATAAACAATGCGCAATCATGAATGAATATATGCGATATATCTGAATGCGAGCAGGTAAACAAAAGTATATAGCTGAAGCAGATGTATGCAAAATCAACAAGGTACAGCCAAGTATAGGTATCTACCTATAAGAACTGATGTCGTATACCCCCTGGATATAAGTAACATATGTAGGAAATTCCCCCCCGGTATAACTAAAATATGTGCATGGTATACCTGTAGCTGTATCTCTAGGTGTATATGTACCTATCACTAAAGGTATGATACACTAAAGGTATGCCATAAGCTAGATGTCAAGTGTGATAGGCAATATAGTATCAATAAGGGGTTGTGTGTGACATGGCAATTATTGACGGTGTGTGTGTAGCATACAATCCGTGCTCATGCAACATGGACCGTCAATAATGTGTGCAGTGTCCTACGGCTGCTAGTCACAGTACACTATATCAAGGAAATAACATAAAGGCGCAATTCTAACAATGACATAGAATGCGCGACAGGTAATTGAATCCTAGCCCAGACGCATAACGCCATGCGGGCGATTCCCCTGTAGATGTTAAATCTACTCACCTACGCCCCACGCTAGGTGAATCCTACCATCTGCTCCCCCTGTAGCCGTGTCCGTAGTCTCTGTCTGCAAACCTGCAAATAAGACATGGAAATCACATATAAACCAAATATTCCGCGAAACGCGATATCGAATCGAAACGAGAAACTCGCATCGCGAACAAAACACGCGTGTGCACGATACGCTGAAACGTGTGTGTACGCGCCTAAAACCATCGCGACACGCCGCGATACGCTGGATCACAGAACCCACTCACGTATCGCGCGTATCGCGCAAACACAACGGACACCAAAAACGATATATGATCCCAGATTTTCCTACAGGCCAAATATTACAAAACTAGACATGTCAAAACACTACACTACACAGCAGAGAACCCTACACAAAACCCCAACACCCCAGTCCCCATCTTGGCCGCAATTTGCGGCCAATATGAGTAAATTGGCGGCCAGGTTAGGGAAGGGTAGGTTCGTGCTCTGGTGGTGTGATCTAAACTTAGGTATCATGTCCCAGTTTCCTCAATTTTGACCTGAAGGCATCGGGTCCGTAGCAGATTACAAAAGTCACAAATATCGCTTTAAAACACCAATTTTGCACAAATCACAAACCCTATGGCATTTTAGTGTAATCTGGGGATTTCTCAGTTGAAGTGGCCCTATTAGCACTTAAATGAACTAGGGTAGCTAACACAATCAACAATTTCCCAAAATTCCACTTAAACACCATAATCTAGGACTAAATCGACAATTTAACACAAACCGACGCTAATTAACACATAAGCAAGCAATAAGGGGAATTGGGTTCAAGAGTTATACCCTAAAGACCCCCAAGAAGCAGGTGAAGAAGTGGAAGGAGCTGCTGCAAGTTGCTGGAGCCCCTGTTGCTGCTGCTGCTGCTGCCTGCTGCTCCTGCTGCTGCTGATGATAATGATGAAGTTGCTGTTGCTGGTGATGATGCTGCTGTTGCTGCCTCTGTTGTTGTTGTTGTTGTCTCTGTTGTTGCTGCTGCTTCTTCTGCTGCTCTCTCTCTCTCTAGGTGCGAGTGTGTGTGTGAGAGAAATGAGAGATATGAGAGTGAGAGGTGAGAATGAGAGAAAGACCAACAACCCCTCCCATTCTCTTTCTCTTTCCTCATAATGAAGCATGGCTCATACCATCAAGCCCATGCTTCTCTCTCTCTCTCTCAAAGTCAACACTCAAACCAAAACTAAAACCTTTTCCAAATTCATTTTCATTTTAAATCTATCATGAATAAATACAACCATGCACTTAAACAAATATTAAAACTAGATTAGGGAGAAAATGGTTAGTTTATCATGTTGCTAATCATGGTTTAACCCCAAAAACAACCCTAGTTATCATGCACAAGTGCGTGTGTGTGCCTAACAAAATTCTAATAAAATACACAATAAATAGGATAAAATATTTAAAACTTAATTTGGTAAACTTTTATTAAAAACCATACTTTAAAATATAATTAGCTACAAACACATTCTAAGGTGTTACATTTGGGTAGTTTTCCAATCTGGGTACTTAGACAGCATTTACAGGTGTTTTAGAATGGACGACTCCTGGCACGGTAGTATACCTGCAGGTGATGGAGTCACCCTCTCTAAAGGTGTCTTACAGACTAAAGGGGAGAGGGATGTGCATGATTGGCAGATCACTAGCTTAGGCAATTGAGTTGATCATGAGATGTCAAGTACCACACCAGATGTTGTTTTTGCTCGAGCTGCAATAAGTTGATATTGATCCAATCCTGGAGAAATGTTCGGAAGCATTTTTAGAACATAAGTGGATGTTCTAGGGATATGATAACGACGGCCTCATTCTGGAGACGGTTATCATTCCAGGCTTCCAAGGTGACCTGAATGACAGAGTGACTGTCAGAGTTATAGTTTTCCCTCTGACAAGGGGCAGTAGTTTGGACAGAAGGTCCAAGCGGATACTGAGGGAGGCATGGCGCAGGATACTGATTAAATTCAGTTGACAATACAGTCTAAGAAGTTTGGATTTGGAGTTCATTTATGAACTAGGTCCCATCAGACATCCAAACATATTCTAAGATAGGTATTGCTCATTTCGGGAGATGGCTTTCTCCGCGAACTTGAGATTAAGAGAGACATAGAAAGAAATATCAGGGCGGATCCACACACTGAGGCTATTCCTCGAACGCAGTAGTTTCACAACCGGGCTTTGTGAGACTGATTAGTAGAGGAGTTGGGTGTTCGGTATCACACGGGCTGTGAGTATGCGACATCGCAATAATTATCCTTGAGTGCAAATGGGTGATTGTTGGATATAGTGCCCTCAGAGTCAATTATTGGATCGCAGGCACGTGACTGCAATGATTGAGGGAGGACCTATGCCGGTAGGACAGTCTTACTCAAGATGATAGTATGCTATCTGGTTTATCTTTATCATCGTGTACTGCTTTAGGTGACTTTACAGGTCGCTATTACACGTTGATAGAGCCCTTAGGATTCTTTCTTGACTGCCAGTAGTATGATGGCGATCATATACGTGGGAGCTGGGGTCTATAAGCACATCCTTAAAAGGTCCCTAGTCGAAGGAGTTTCGAGACTGGGCATCGATACTCCATTAGTAGACGAGTATATACAGTCGAGACTCCGACGAGGGGCGGTGGCCGGTCTCACAAGCCATTGGTGTCAGTTGGTTCACCTAAGATGTATACAGGTGCTTATTGGGTTATGAGTACACCGGACAGGACTCGCCGGGAACATGTGTAACGTTTCAAAATAATAAAATATTATTTTTGGGAATTTTTATAATTTAATATTATTTTAATGAATATTTTAATATTCTGGTATAATTAAATACAAATAAAAGGGGAAAAATTATGGAAAATTCTAAAATAGGGTATTTTATAGAATTATGCCATTTTAAAGTTTTTAAGATTAGTTATATGCTAATTTAGTGCTAATCGCGATTAAAAATCGCTAATTGGATTTTTAGCATTTTTGTGCTAAAATATGCACATATCATTTTCCACACTTGTTACACTTGTGTTACATTTCTATTGCCATGGTTGTTCATTTGGGTTCACTATTGGAGTGAGAAGGAAAAGAAAAGAAAAGAAAGAAAAAGTAAGTATGATGATGAGAGAGAGAGAGAGAGTAGTTGCTTTTGATTTTTGACCCTTTCCTCCATCATTTCCATCTCATTTTCTCTCCCCTCTTCAACAAGAGCTGCTGCTGCTCTTGCTCCTGCTCCCTTATCTCCCTCCCCTTCACTTCATAAATCCCTCTCATTTCCCTCACCAAAATCCCATTCCCACTTCACAAAACTTGCTCCCAAGCTCACTAGCTACACATTGAACCTAGCAAGTTGGATTTGGAAGACTTTGAGCAACTCAAGAAAATTCTTGAGTTGCCAAAGAAGGTAATTTCTGCACCCCTAGTTTAGTAATTAAATTCTTATTGTATCCATTCTAGTTTCATGTCGATTTGGTGTCGTTTGATGGATTTGTGAAACTTCAAGTTAAGGTTTATGTGAGATCTGAAATTAAAGATGAAATTGAGCATTGTGGTGACCTTAGAACCCCTTGTGTGATGCTAATTTGGACCCAAACCTGAACTTGAAACCAGAATACGGAATTATGGGACGATGTCGGAGAAAAACTGTGAATCTGTGATCATATTTAAGAATCTGCTATCACCCCGAGAACCCTAAAATAAAATTGAGTTGACAGTGAGATGTGCAGGCACCATGGAACCACCACACCAAACCTTAGCCCCCAACTCCAAAGTACGGCCGCCAATTAATTCCCTTGCGGCCAGAGCAGGAAGGAATTGCCTCGATTTTGGTGCATGGCCCTATTTCCAGTAGTCTTGACCCTGGGTATGTCTAGTTTTGACTGATTCCAGTTAGGGTAAAATCTGGGTTGATTTGCTTGAGTTGGCGTATGATTTACGACTTGTTTTAGTATGGATTTTGGTAATTGGTGATTCGTTTCTGTCGGGTGGCGTTTGGACGTCAACAACAATGGATATTGAATGTGTTTACATGTGAGATGATAAGTTTTTACCTATGCGAGTAGCGTGTGCTATTTTGGTTTCCGATGTGATTTTCATGTGCTTTAGCGTTGTGATATACTTGTAAGTACCCTACGTGATGTTGAGGCAAAGAAGATGAAGATGGCGACATCGGCACCGACGCATGGGAAGCAAGGTGAGTAGATTTATATCTACGGGGAGAAGTCGGGTGGATGGCGTATAGCACCCCCGCAGTCCGTGGTGATGTATACGAATACGTATACACACATATTTTATTATGTGTTGTTTAGGATTATTGATGGTAATAATGGTATTATTGATGATAAGGATGTATTGGTTTAGTATAGTGCGAACCCTAGGGTAGTGGTTGCACTCACACATACACGTACACATATACTTGCATACATTCTTTCATTTATCTGTGCGCATATAGAGGTGTGTATATCTACACATGGGTATGGGACTATGTGTTCATATACGGGATTGGAGGATGATACGTGGGATTGAGATGAGTCGATGAGGTTTGATTGAGGCCGTGAGATTTGGCGATATGACAGAGTTCGTATTTGAGATGTGATATGATGGTACTGATACCTGTTATGTGATGAGATGAATGTGATATTGACCCGTACCTAGTTATTGGGATGCCATACGACGATTTACCGTACGAGCTTTATATTGATGTTAGATCCGCACTCATTACTCGAGGATGTTATATGATATACTGTATCGTACGTGATACTATTGAGGCGAGATCACCGACTATATATATAAATATATATGTATATCGACTCAGATTTAGGTGGTTTCCATGCCCCTCCCGATTGACTTGATAGTTGGGTCCGTAGTTCGCATAGTAGGCATTAGACTTGACCCGAGTCATACCTATTTTAAAACTAACGAATCGGGGATATTTTAAAGATAGGCAAAAAGGAATTCTACGGATATTTTGAAGCGACGCATCTTTTCTTAAAGCACCGTAGCCCTTATTTTACCAAAAGCCCTGATTCATCTTATTTCAAAAGGCAAGGTTGCATGATATATTTATTGAGGCAGGTTCTTTATTATTGCGTTGATTATTCGATTCTGCATATTCATGCTATTTGCATTGCATCGCTTGTATTGTTGATATATTTCAGTCATGCTGCTAGGACACCAGCACCATTATCGATGATGCGTATGTTCCACGTACACTTGTTTGCCGGCTCACATACTTCATCATCGATAATTGCCATGTCACTACAATGTAGTACTGTTGCATTCAGTGTATGTTGCTTACATTTCTTTACATGTCGCATACATCATACTTTCTGATCATACGCATTGAGATATGTTGTTTCTATGATAATTTTGGTTTTTGGGAACCGTGGGTGTTTCAAAAGGAGAATATGTAATTGTTTTAAACCCCGGTTACCCTTGATATGATATTTCAGTGCGTCCACCATGTGTTTTCTCGGTGCTGAGAGCGACATGTGAAACCGGATTCGAGGAGGCGGATGAGGCCGATTGCGGGTACATGGTGGACCCAGTATGGTTCCCCAGGGCAAGAAATGTTTTTCGTGGAGTAGACGATGAGCCTGGCAGGGTGGCGAGTACCTACCGGTGATTGGTTGGACCTGGCGGTTATCCGGAGGATACTGACCAGAGTCGATTGATGGATATGGGCGTACTGCCGAGGCCGAGGGCCGATACCGCAGACAGAGCCCGTGGGCCGATCCGGACTGACGGAGCCCGATATATGAGGATTTACGTGCCGATGCTGGGCACAGTTTTCATGATGTTTTTGAGTGTCGATATTGGGCACTCCGGTTCCATGATTTTGACGTGTCGCGAGGGACACAGGTGGTTTATATCCTCATATTTCCATGCACATGCTTTATGATATTTACATGCATGATGGTTATTGTCGTTGGGTGACGAGTGGACGGGATCTACGTACATGCAGATTTGATTACATTGATCATACCTCACATTTATGATATGCTATTACCTGAGGCACTGGCACGAGCACTTGGCACTACACTCATGCATAGAGATTACCTTGCCAGTTTAGCATGCTTCGGACTTATTCATATTGAGGTTTATTTATATCTGATCGTATTGACCTAGGATGGGTCATACATTCGATCTCTGCTTGTAGATATTGTCTATTCACGAGTTGGAAACTCACCCCCGTTGTGCCATAGTTCTTGCAGGTTTTGCCGTACATATTCCATAGCGGCATTTCTGGCACACTGCTTCCTTATGGGTGACTTGCTTGGGTAGGTGGGTTCTTTTGTATCAGAACCGCCATTGTACATGTATTATTCATTGTATCTAGAATTCCATCAACCAAAACTTGTATATTGTTTCAGACTTAGAAAACAGTGTTGTATTATTTCGACCTTAGAGTCGCGCTTGTAGTATTACAGTTTTCTGACTGTTTGAGTTTCTTTTTGGGTTTTGATCCTCGCCCTTTGGCATTGTATATTATTATTTCTTACGTGGTTGTGACCGTCGATTGACGAAGAGCTAGCTCCCGCTTGGGGATGCCTTTTATCATTTCATATATATTATTCTTGTTGTACCCCGTTCGGGGCCAGTTTTTACAAAGGAAACTCTGCCGAAATTTTCAGGAAAGGTTACACATTTTAAAAATGCATATTCGGCTTAATTATTTAAAAACTTTGATTTTCGAAACATGATTTCTTTACTTCTTAAAACCGGTTTTTCCTTATTTACTCTTTAAATGGTTTTAGATTTCTGGGCTTTTGGCTTACTTGGATCAGATGGGGTCCTATAGACTTCATATGGTTCAAGGGCCAGTCGCGTGCTCTTTCGGGTCGTGACAACATGCTAATTGGTATTATACTTGACGTCAGATAGTAGTTCCCTGGTGACATGTGTACAGGTTAGTTCATCGACCTGAGATCGTCATTTGTCTCGTGTGAGTTCCTACTGTGCTTTGATTACTACCCTACCACGGCTCAAAAGAGTCGTGCAAACAGGTTTTAGTTGGGTATAGTCCCGAGCCACATGGAGGCAGTGAGTGGATCGGCAGGGGTTTCGTCTCTCCCGGTATTGGGGGTGAGATCGCGCTGTGTCTAGGAAAGCCATTACACGAAGTCCTTGGCCAAGGCAGGAGATTTACTGGTAGGTATTCCAGTAGTATCTCAGGTTGTTCTGGGCTACACTCCGACACGACTTGTACCGCTTTTGGGGGTCTGACTTTTACCAACCCCCAAGGCCTGACATGCGATGCTCATAGACGAACGGACCGAACTGTATGGATATTGTTACTGACAGGCTCAGTAGGGTGTCAGGATGAGTTCGCTCATCGACCTCCCTTTTGGACAATACCTGGTAGCCTGTTACGTACAGCTAGTACCACTGACGTGCTAGCGATTAAATCTACAGCCAAAGTATTAACGAGTCTTTAGAGTCCCCCACATACAGTTTCTCAAGTTTCGGACGAAACGTTGTAGAGGCCGTATGGATTTATGGCAAGGTTCGAACATACGCGTGCACTTGCGCACGTGTCATGGTTCGGACGGATAATACTAGCGGGCTTTGGTTTAAGCCGGATCCTAGTATTATACTGTGTAGATTTTGTCTCATTGCATTTGTATTCGGTCGAAATACAAATGCAGATATGTAAATATAGTTGCCGGGTTATCCTGTAATTTATTACGGGATCTCTTTTTGAAGTTGCCAGTTTGCATTCCGTTTCGGCCATTTTTCTTTCATTCCTTCTTGGCTGATTTTTCTCGCTTGTGAAGGGGTTCTTTGCAAATGTGGAAATTAGCAAAGGAGGGTTTTTTTTTGTGGTGCCGAGGCTCCAGCAGAATTTTGGAATGATCTTGGATGAGATTGATTCTTTTGTGCATCATTGCTTGCATTGATGTGAATGGATTGAAAAGGTTTTGGTGTGACATTTTTTCCTCATTATCACCACACTTATGCTTATGGTCACCACCACAACCATTTCTTTATAGCCATGGCCGAGCCATGCTTATGGTCACCACCACAACCATTTCTTTATAGCCATGGCCGAGCCATTTTTTGGGAGAGCCTCATTCTTTTGGGTGTGGGAAAATTGATCTCATTTCTTGCACAAAAATCCTTAGATCAATTCCAATGCTCATTTCTCCTCACACTTCCTAAATGCAACTTCGATTAACCCTTGAGACAAAGCATTCTACGTATATTCTACAGTAATCTTGGACACGTCAGCTAGCAAACTTCGTGTCCGAGTTACCTCGGTTCAGAGGCGAGAGCCCGTAAAAAGACTCTTTGATGTGTTGCCCTTCCGATGAGGAGACCGAAGATCGTAGATGCAGCGAGGAGCTTGGGATTGTAGGGTTCCTAGGCACGCTAGTGAGGGCTCCCAAGCCATCAACCATGGCAATTTCAAAAATTATGGTGCCGAGAAACCCTAAACTACGGATCGTTTGCTAGATGTCTAAGCGAAAAAGAACTAGTTAACACTTAACTAATGAGAAAACGGAAATACAATCTTTGTAGATCCGGTGCTCCACCTCCATAGCTCCGCAATGAGGTCCTCTCCGCTGTCCAAGTCAAATCCGGGCTCTAGGATCGGCTTCGTCATAGAATGGGCAAGCTAGGTCGTCGATGTCCATGCCGAAGATGATCTACGTCGAGGCATCGCTAAACCAAGCTCCGACTTCACCAAGTCAAGAAACTTATGAAGTAAACACACTCTACTACTTAGCAAGAGGTAGAGGATGAAGAAATAGGAAGTGGGTAGACTTTAGTTTTGGATTTCTCACTCTTTTACAACAATCACCATTGATGGACCTTGGTTTTCTTCACTTGAAGAATGAAGAAGAAGAAGAAGCTTATATGATGAATGTTAATAGAAAAAGAAAAGAAAATGAATTCTTATCATAAAATTAACCATGGTCAAGTGTAGAGAGTGAATCATGGTTAGTGGGAATGGTTAGGGTTAAGGATGAGATAAGAATGGTTGACTTGAACAAAGCTTCATGAAGCTTCAACTAAAGAACAAAATTAGCCACCATTCTTTTCTCTTTTCTTTTATTCATTTATCAAAAATAAAAAGGATAATTAAATAAGATAAATGAATAACAAATAATAAACCCTAACCATTTCATTAACCAAGGTTTAATACTTTACACTTAACCAAAAAGGATGTATCATCAAACATGATACAAGCAAGTGCACAAAATCATATCACATATATAATGCGCACACCCGAGTGAGAAAATCCATCTAAAGTGAACCAATATTAGTTAATGCAAAGTAATATATCAAATATATAATTATACATTAAATCATTAAATCAACACTTGATTTAACGATCCGGTCATATCGCATATAACCGGCTAATATCCAATGTGTCGATTTATCGAATCAATCCTTGATTCGATAACTAGGTTATATCGCATACAACCATTCGACACATTCATCGCGAGAATAGAATACTGTATCACATACACGCATTATTCTCGGTCCCGCACATATCTCATATGCGCTCCTATTTCGTTTCGCTTGAGCCAGGAAACCTCTGTGTAGGACTCTAAAGACTCGTCAATACGCCGGCAGCAGATGATGATCATATCAAACACCCACAAGCCGCAAGCGGTCTGCTAAACGTAACGGCCACCCGGGTATTGAGCGATCTGAAGATCGACGAGCAAGCCCGCTCACACTCTAGTGAATCCAACCAGTAACACTACCGTACAGTCCGGTCTGATCGTCTGATATGTCGCATATCTCGCCTAGGGGTGGTAAAAGTCAGACACCAATAGCTCGATAAGTCGTGTCGATATGAGGTCTATAACTGTTCGAGAAACTACTGGTAACACTTACCAGTAAATCTCAGCAACCCTGGCCAGGGATTTCCTGTTATAGCCAATCGAACACAGCGCAACATCAACCCCCTATACCGGGAGAGACGAATCCCCTCCTATCGCTCATTGCCTCCATGTGACTCGGGACTGTACCTAAAAACCACCGTTTTGCACGCCCTCTTGGACGTGGTAAGATGGAAATCAAAGCACAGTGGGAACCACACAAGACTCTATGACGATCTCGGGTCAACAGACTGCTCTGTACCAGTGTCACCAGAGAACTGCCATCTGACGTGAGGTATAATACCATCTGGGAGTTCTCGGCGAGTCCGTCCAGTGTATTCAGTCTCTACTGAGCACCCGTATATCTCCTCTGATGTCAAACACCAATGGATATGGGATCATCCATCGCCCATCTGTATGGGTCGAGAAGGTATACGCTAGTCTACTCTGGTATATCGATGCCCCGTCTCGATACACCCACGACTAGGGACTTTGAAGGATGTACTTATGGACTACCACGTCCCCACTAGTATGATCCGCATCATAGTCCAGGTAGTCAAGTACAGATCCTAAGGGCTTTACCAACATGTAACAGAGAGACAATCAGCATACACGTTAAGGTAAAGGGTAACCAGATAGCATACTATCATGTCGAGCAAGAAAGTCCTCCCTATATATGTCCCAGCATCCACTACAATGTACATCCTATGTACAGTAATGGCCTCTAGGGCATACATATAACTAACAATCTTCCACTTGCACTAGGGCCATCTGTAGCAGTGGTTGCAGTATCTCATACTCAACCATCCCATAAAAGTCTCTCTCTGGGAACAGGCCTTTGTGAGTGGATTCGCTGTGTTGTCCTCTGAGTCTACTCTCCTAACCTCGATCTCCCTGGAGATCAACCATCTCCATGATCAAGTGATACTGCCTAAGAATATGTCTGGATCACTGATGGGACCGGCGTTCCTCGGCATGAGCCACAACTCCATTGTCTCACAATGGTAGGAACGTAGTTCATCTCATGAACCAATATACACCCAAACAGCCTCTTTGGTAGCATCTTAAGTAGCGATGTATCCTGCCTTTATCGTCTAGTATGCCACGGTATCTAGCTTGGAACTCTTCCAACATACCGTCCCTTTACTGAGGGTAAATACAATGCCTGCGACTGACATTCAGTCGTCTTTATCACCCTGGAACCCTTCCAGTGATTCTCCCCAGGATCGATTGATACCATCTCACTACAACTAGTGAGAATCCTAACATCCAATCAGATCTATCCCATAGATCCAAAATCCAGGATTTAGTAGGTATCATCTTGATCCTACGTGGAGAATCTTTGTGATAAGCGGAGATTGATCGAGCGTAGCATAGGAAACTCCTTCCCTATCAAGAGTATGTCATCCACGTACTCTACGAGGATCGTCACCATACTTCCTACTACCTTCTTGTTTATACAAAGTTCATCTACCATTTTGATGATGTCAAACTCTTCGACTACTTCATCAAAACAGATGTTCCAACTCCGCGATGCCTGCTTTATCATATAAAACATCTTGCACACGTTTCCGCTGCTCCCACTGTCTACGAGGCCCTCTGGCTGTGTGCTTATAGACGCTCTCTTCTAAATCATCATTTAGAAAAGCAGTCAAGACACCCAACCACCAGATATCGCAGTCATGGTATGTAGCCGTGACAAGTAGGATCTGGATGGACTTAAGCATAGCTACTGTAAAAGGTTTCATCATTATCCACGCCTGGTCGATGACGAAAACCTTTAACAATTCTAGCTTTGAAAGTCTCAACTTTTCCATGTACACCAAGTAATCTTCTCAAGATATACTTGCTCCTGATGGGGATTTAACCCTTCAGATATAGCAACTAAAGTCCATACTTTGTTGGTGTATAAGGATTCCATCTCAGATCACTAAGCATCCAGCCATTCTTACAGAGTCTTACTCCTGATGGCCAGCTCGAAACTAGTTGGGTCATCATCTCATGATGCATTCCTTGCTCCCACTGTCATAGAGAAACCGAAGTATCTCTCAGGTGGGTGAGGAACCCTACTAGATCGGCGGAGAGGCTGAGGTTCGTTGGTTTTCACTGAATCCTCTGGTTGTACCAAATCATGCTGTAGTTTGTATAGCTGGAACACTTCCAGTTCTACATAACAGATCTTGCCTCGAGCTTGTCAGGATTTTGCTTTCAGACATAGGCCGGACAACCCCAAATCTTAACTAGCTTAAGACATGGGCTCTTCCCTTTCCATATCACATATGAAGTGGTAGGCACTGATTTGATTCAAACCCTATTCAATAGGTATGCAACTTCTCAAGTGCATAACTCCCAAAAGGAAACAGGTAACTCAGTAGTACTCATCATAGAGCACACCTTATCACATAGGGTGTAATTGCTCCACCCCGATATACCATCGTGCTATGGTGTATTCGGAGGAGTAATGCTGAGAGAGAATCTCATTCTCCTTTAGAAAAGTCCAGAAATTCCATGCTCAAGTATTCTCCTCCTTGATCACATCAAAGGACATAATACTTATACCCGTAATGGTTCTCTACTTCTAACTTATATTCTGTGAATATCTCAAAAGGTTCAGACTTGTGTTTCAACAGGAACATATGTCTGAATCTTGAGAGATTATCAGAGAACGTAATGAAGTAAAAGAACCGGTCATGGCATGTGTAGACAGGGGACCTACATACATCAACATGTATCATCCCAAGAGTTTACTAACTCTTTCTCTGTTTCCAATAAACGGAGCTATGGCCATTTTATCTTTGTGACATGACTGGCGAGTTTCACAAGATGTAAATTCAAACTGATTTAAATATACATCTATATGTAACTCTAGCCAGTCGGGTCGCATTGATCTGACCTAGTCTACAATACCTCAAGAAGGATTCGTTCATTTCTGAACTCTTGCTCTTGTGTGTGTTCCGTATACTAAGAACTGTAGTTTGATTTAGAACATCAATGCTTTTAGATAACGTGCCTGAACCGATCAACTTTTGATATAGGAAATGTTCAAAACATTATCCAACAATACAAAATTATATCATTTCTTTACTAATAAAGAGACTGATATGATTTTGTATATCAGGTTCGGTATCTAATAACATTCGTTCAGAATCAATGTATTGTAATACAGGGTGACAGTGACCGACAGACTTGGCTGCAACTCTTGCCCCGTTTTCTACCTCATGAAACTTATCACCCATTCTCAGTTCTCTACCTTTCTGTAGCCCTATGTAACAGATTACATATCTGGGATCCTGATCTGGTATCATATACCCAGGACGTAAAGGATACTGAGAAACAGTTCTGTATAATGAACACACCCGAAGATGATGCATCAGCATGCACTCTCTTCGTTTGGGCGGCACGGGAATTCTGGTAATCCCCAATTTCCTGCTCTGTCTTATAACAATTATAAGTTGGAGCGGGACCTACGTTCCCAGCTCAGTATAACAAGCGGGTTCGGTCAATATTCCGTATTATTATCTTGATTAAGGAGTGATATGGTCGCTACCAGGAGAGAGAGAGAAGAAAACACTCAGCGTGCGCTCTGTCAAGAATAGATTGGTTTTTATTTTATCTAATCAGGATGGCTCCCACTGCTTTTTATCAAATCTTCCTTCAAACCCTAAAAGGAAAGACTAGCCGGGATTAATTACACACTACAAGTTCGCCAATCTTTCAGCCAGGCCAGTGTCGGTACTTTGAGGGTGGTCCCCCGTGCTTTCGCATGAACCTAATTAATGTAAACCTCGTTTTCCCAGAGGCGTAACCTCGTTAACACCTTTCTAGACACCTACTTGATCGGCTAATTGTAATGTATAAAACTCTCCCAGGAGTAACTCTTACTCGCAGCGGGTATCGGGATCCAACTATCTCATAGAAGGTATTCAATCTCATTGCAAATTTCAACACTTGAAATTCCCGATAATATTTTGCCCCTAGCACCCTATGACCTTGACAGAGGCCAACAAACCATAGGCTACTAGTCAAGTTCAACCCGTCATTTCTTGATCGAATTAAACCCACCCGCACGACCCTTGATGGAGGCCAACAAGGTCGCACGACTACCCTAACTCAATCTGCATCATATGCATAAGCAGATAAATACTGGTTAGCTACCGCACACTGCGCCTTGACGGAGGCCAACAAACGCAGCACGAATACTAAACAGCACTTATCTGAAATGACGGAGGGCTACGACAGGTTTTTCTGAAAACCTATTGCGTAATGAACTTGATATCGTTGTAGAATCAAATGAATTTTGAAATGGAGTGTTTTTTAGGCTTTTCTAGTTTTGCTAAAGGAGTCACTCCCGGTGAGGGGATCGTCGGTCCTTTCCTCGTCGAATGAGGTGCGGGATATATCATATATATCACTGTGCAAAGCAAAAACACTTAAAAGCAATCAAAAGACAAACCGAAGGTTGTAGCATCTGCCAGTTATTGCTAAAGGAGTCACTCCCGGTGAAGGGATCTCGGTCCTTTCCTCATCGAATAAGGTGCAGGATATATCACATATACCGCTGTGCAAAGCAAGAACTGTAGCTACCTGTTTTATTTTGAAATTCGATTCTACAACATCTTAGGTTTCTTTTATTTGATTAATCACATTAATGAAGTCTCATCATTTAAATACCTAAACATCACAGATAGATATGACGTACACTTATGCCATCCGCATTCGCCTCGATGTCCCCTCGTGCACCGTTAGGTTAGGTAACTAACGACAGAGCAGGGCAGGGCTAGTGCGGGTGTAAAACATAAGCAACGTCTATATAATATATCATATATACTATATACTGTATCTATCAAAGAACATCACATGATCGCATCACAGATATCGCAGCAGAAGAAACATATGAAATATTGGATATACTAGGACGTCCGTGTTTTCAATACGAGCCAGTATAAAACACGGATTCCACGGTCGTGATGAATAGCCAAACCCACACCCCTAGACCCCTACGAGAGCGGCAAGCAACCCTACCAATTCTAGAGTTAGGAGACCCGGACTCGACTCCTCGAGTTGGTCTCCCACTGGACTCCAGAACACGGTTACTTGTGCTCCCCTCCTTGGGTCTATCCTAGTGCGGAAAAGTAAATAATATACAAACGGTGACAACTTCCGCAACCTGGAAGCGCCCCAATAAAAGAATATTACATACAAGTTTTTACATGAATGAAAATGAAAAACACTCATCTCACATAAAAACCCCCGGCTATTCAAACACGACGATCCAATATAACATATCCAGCAACACATAACATCACATGTCATCAACGTAAGTAAATATGCGCATCCCAATTGTCGTTGACATATAGCAACGAAACCGGCGATATCACATATTACACTTACGGTCACAGAAAAGAAAGTGTAAAACTACAACAGTTGGAATCCGCAACCACCTCAGACATCACATGCCTGACCAAATGAATTCCTTAGACATCACATGCCTAACAATTATAAACCCCGCATTTTAGTCTCAAAATCGAAAACACTTTTCAATATCAAGTCGGGCAATTCAACAAGATTCCCGACATCCTGATCGAATGCTCGTCGCAAACTTCAGTAGACGGCCGCACCACCGATACCGTCGACGAAGTGCACCAAGGCGGAACACCGCCACCGCGAGCACCCGAACGGATGCTTTCGGCGACGGGGTTCTCCTACAGTCACTTGGTCGGGGCTATGGAGTGAAGCTGTCTATTAAGTTTACCCGGCGAGTATTCGCGTACGCTACGTGATTGCGACGGACTTTTGATCGCATCAAAATTCCGTGGCAACCGATCAAGTGAGACTAAACTGCTATGTTTATAACATTCATTCAGTTATCTCATAACTATTTGTGAATTCCAATTATTGTATCCCATTCCGAATAAACAGAAAATGTTAAACTTTCCGATTGAACAATCGAACACCCAAGTTTTCCCGAAACAGATCAACACATGAAATAAGTCTAACAACATTCAGTTCGTGCCTCAGTACCGACGGTCCAGCCGTAGAAGGGTCAAGCCAACGCCTCACATGTGGCACGCCGTACTGCCCCAAACCCGAAGGTTCAAAGGGCAGTTCAAGACGGTCACATAATCGAGTTAAGGTTTGTTGTCTTCTAGAGGGACCATCGCGTTACTTGCACTACTTAGAACGTCGTTAAACTACGGAAAGATCCAACACTTTGAAATTTCCCGACAGGGGAAAAGTTGGGTATTTATATCCGGTCGAACTTTTTAACATATTCTAAAATTTATCCGGAAAGCCACACAGACAAAATTTGATACTCCGATCGAAACACCGAATCCCCAAAATATCCCAGATTATTCAACACTTGAATAAATTTTAAAAATAACCAGAGAAGTCAGCACAGAAAAAAATGAATTACTGTGCAAAAATTGGTTGATGACGTCACAGGGTTGCCGCTGATCCGCCGCACTATACAAGCTAATGCCGCTGATCCACGCAAAACTTTACTGTTCATCAAAAACATTTTTTTCCGAAATTCTTATATTTCTCTGCTGGTTTTTCTGCAAATTTTTAATACTGAAAAATCCCTGTTTTTAGAAAAAGTACAGAGAGCATATTTTGGGTTTCGGTTTTGGGTCGTTCGGACTTCAAAATCCGTCTAGACTTCGCCTAAGGCTCTAGCTAGGCTCTGATACCACTGTAGGGTTCCTAGGCACGCTAGTGAGGTCTCCCAAGCCATCAACCATGGCAATTTCAAAAATTATGGTGCCGAGAAACCCTAAACTACGGATCGTTTGCTAGATGTCTAGGCGAAAAAGAACTAGTTAACACTTAACTAATGAGAAAACGGAAATACAACCTTTGTAGATCCGGTGCTCCACCTCCATAGCTCCGCAACGAGGTCCTCTCCGCTGTCCAAGTCAAATCCGGGCTCTAGGATCGGCTTCGTCGGAGAATGGGCAAGCTAGGTCGTCGATGTCCATGCCGAAAATGATCTACGTCGAGGCATCGCTAAACCAAGCTCCGACTTCACCAAGTCAAGAAACTTGTGAAGTAAACACACTCTACTACTTGGCAAGAGGTAGAGGATGAAGAAATAGGAAGTGGGTAGACTTTAGTTTTGGATTTCTCACTCTTTTCCAACAATCACCATTGATGGACCTTGGTTTTCTTCACTTGAAGAATGAAGAAGAAGAAGAAGAAGCTTATATGATGAATGTTAATAGAAAAAGAAAAGAAAATGAATTCTTATCATAAAATTAACCATGGTCAAGTGTAGAGAGTGAATCATGGTTAGTGGGAATGGTTAGGGTTAAGGATGAGATAAGAATGGTTGACTTGAACAAAGCTTCATGAAGCTTCAACTAAAGAACAAAATTAGCCACCATTCTTTTCTCTTTTCTTTTATTCATTTATCAAAAATAAAAAGGATAATTAAATAAGATAAATGAATAACAAATAATAAACCCTAACCATTTCATTAACCAAGGTTTAATACTTTACACTTAACCAAAAAGGATGTATCATCAAACATGATACAAGCAAGTGCACAAAATCATATCACATATATAATGCGCACACCCGAGTGAGAAAATCCATCTAAAGTGAACCAATATTAGTTAATGCAAAGTAATATATCAAATATATAATTATACATTAAATCATTAAATCAACACTTGATTTAACGATCCGGTCATATCGCATATAACCGGCTAATATCCAATGTGTCGATTTATCGAATCAATCCTTGATTCGATAACTAGGTTATATCGCATACAACCATTCGACACATTCATCGCGAGAATAGAATACTGTATCACATACACGCATTATTCTCGGTCCCGCACATATCTCATATGCGCTCCTATTTCGTTTCGCTTGAGCCAGGAAACCTCTGTGTAGGACTCTAAAGACTCGTCAATACGCCGGCAGCAGATGATGATCATATCAAACACCCACAAGCCGCAAGCGGTCTGCTAAACGTAACGGCCACCCGGGTATTGAGCGATCTGAAGATCGACGAGCAAGCCCGCTCACACTCCAGTGAATCCAACCAGTAACACTACCGTACAGTCCGGTCTGATCGTCTGATATGTCGCATATCTCGCCTAGGGGTGGTAAACGTCAGACCCCAATAGCTCGATAAGTCGTGTCGATATGAGGTCTATAACTGTTCGAGAAACTACTGGTAACACTTACCAGTAAATCTCAGCAACCCTGGCCAGGGATTTCCTGTTATAGCCAATCGAACACAGCGCAACATCAACCCCCTATACCGGGAGAGACGAATCCCCTCCTATCGCTCATTGCCTCCATGTGACTCGGGACTGTACCCAAAAACCACCGTTTTGCACGCCCTCTTGGACGTGGTAAGATGGAAATCAAAGCACAGTGGGAACCACACAAGACTCTATGACGATCTCGGGTCAACAGACTACTCTGTACCAGTGTCACCAGAGAACTGCCATCTGACGTGAGGTATAATACCATCTGGGAGTTCTCGGCGAGTCCGTCCAGTGTACTCAGTCTCTACTGAGCACCCGTATATCTCCTCTGATGTCAAACACCAATGGATATGGGATCATCCATCGCCCATCTGTATGGGTCGAGAAGGTATACGCTAGTCTACTCTGGTATATCGATGCCCCGTCTCGATACACCCACGACTAGGGACTTTGAAGGATGTACTTATGGACTACCACGTCCCCACTAGTATGATCCGCATCATAGTCCAGGTAGTCAAGTACAGATCCTAAGGGCTTTACCAACATGTAACAGAGAGACAATCAGCATACACGTTAAGGTAAAGGGTAACCAGATAGCATACTATCATGTCGAGCAAGAAAGTCCTCCCTATATATGTCCCAGCATCCACTACAATGTACATCCTATGTACAGTAATGGCCTCTAGGGCATACATATAACTAACAGGGATGGTGGCCAAAGACCGAAGGACACGGATCGATCGGTATAGCCTTTCTAACCATTCTCTAGTTTGCTGGTTATAGGTTAATGGTTTGATCCAGGATTAAAGTCTGCGATAGTGCCGGTTTCAAGTTTAGAAAAAGTTTTCGTTTCCGCATTTTGGCCTCGGATCGACGGCCGGGGCGCTACCGTAGACTTACAATGGTTTATGACAATGTTTCGTTTAACTTACTTTTGGTAAGCGTATGAGAAAGGAAAAATACCCGAGACAACTGATGAGACTCAATATCGTGACTCTCCAGATGCTGACATGTCGCAGATGACGTGTCCCGAAACCTACAAGACAGACCATGAACTTCAGTTAGGATCACACCTCGGGTCTACGACCCGAGAATTCTCCCGACCTTCGGTGGCCTTCCAGACCACCCAGCTCGCCTTCGAGCTATCATAGAACTAAGATGCCTCGATCTCCCGCTCGTTCCCGAGCCTCCCGCCGAGCTCATATTCCTCGATCTTTCCAGCACCGAGCACATGCGCCTCCGCCACAGCTCCGCGAATCTCGCCACGCGCGAGATATCTGCTGTCCACGATCCCGTGTTCTATGCCATCACTATCCCCCATTAATAAACCTATCTCGTCATTAATGCAGGACCATGCCTATCACGCGGGCATGACGCGAGGGGCATAACGGCCGGCGAGATTCTCACGCCTGCCTGCCCATTGCTGCCGCTATATAAACCCCTCTCTCAGACGATTGAGGTAAGCGATCTTTACTCCACTAGGCCGTTACTCTACTAAAATATCCAATCTAACTTGATCGTCGGAGGGTCCTCGGTAGCACAACCACCCCGGTACTTCTTTGCAGGTAGCTCGGCGACAACCACTCAAAACCCATTAAGATCCACACACTCCAGGAGTCAACCCTCCAACTCATTCTCAGCCATCCATCAGCGCTCGCAGCAGATCAACGGAAGATAAAATCTGAAGGAGTTTTTGAGATCCATCAGTTGGCGCCGTCTGTGGGAAGCGTAGTTCCACTCAACCAAAAGTTCATCACCCCGCATCCATCTATCGACTCTGATCAGTATCCTCCGGATAACTGTCAGGTCCAACCAATCACCGGTAGGTAGTAGTCCCTCTTCCAGGCTCACCGTCTACTACACAGCGAAACCGTTCTCACCCCGGGATACCATACCGGGTCCACCATGTACTCGTAATCGGCCTCATCTATCTCCTCGATTCCGGTTCACATATATCACTCTAGCACCGAGGAAACACATGGTGGACGCACCGAAATATCATATCAAGGGAACCGGGCTTTTAAATGATTACATATTTGAAATAGCCACGGTTCCCAAATCCAGAAATCACATATAATCCAAAACAATATGCAAGTCAATGATCCGATATGATATGTGCATCAAGTATGAATATCATGTCAAGTCACATAAAGATGAGCTACTACATAATGATCCGATGTGATATATGCATCAAGTATGAATATCATGTCAAGTCATATAAAGATGAGCTACTACATAATGATCCGATGTGATATATGCATCAAGTATGAATATCATGTCAAGTCACATAAAGATGAGCTACTACATAATGATCCAATGTGATATATGCATCAAGTATGAATATCATGTCAAGTCACATAAAGATGAGCTACTACATAATGATCCGATGTAAATTCTACAGTGTGAGTTTCATGGCAATTACTAACGGTGTGTGTGTAACATGCAGGATAGTGCTCGTGCAACATGAACCGTTAGTAAGAGTGCGGTGTTCTATCAATTCTAGTTTATATACATACATCAGGGAATGTGGTATACACTAAATAGTAGCCATGAACAAGCAATGTATGGAAATGTAGCTATAAGATCCTATCAGCCATGACGTAGAACGCCATGCGGGCGATATCCCCGTAGATGTTAAATCTACTCACCGTAGTCTCTCGCTAGGTATAGCCGACGACTTGTTCCCCTCCTTCGCGGCGCCCGTCGCACTCGCCTGCGAATCCTATAATTTCACAACATATCACTCATAAGCTCAAAACCGTACAAACAAGACATTTAAAGTCAACTAGAAACCCGTGTCGCAAACCAAGCGCGTGTGCACGATATGCTAAAACGTGTGATTACGCGCCTGAAGCCACTCCAACGCGTCGCGATACGCAGAAACCCCAACCCACACACACGTATCACGCGTGTCGCGAAAGATTAAAAATACGGGAAATAGGGTATTCTACTCCAGATTTTTATACAGAACAGATATTATAAAAATATATATACTAAAATACTCTACATAGCAGCAGACTCTAGTGGACCAAACCCCAACCCCCATCTCACCCATCTGGCCGCAAATTGCGGCCAGAACGAATATTCCGGCGGCCTCACTTGGGAATTGGACTCCCAGGTTTGGTGTGTGCGCTCTATACCCCCCATACATGCTACAGTAACATCTAGTTTCACTCTGAAATATCTCGGGTAGCAGCAGATCCAACAGAACCCTATTTCTAGTTAAAAACCCCACTTTTGCACTAAATTGAAACTTTATAGTATTTTCCTAAAATCTGATGCAAACCCAAGTCTAGAATCACACTAACAACTCATTACCATGCTAATCAAGCCACAACAACATAAATTTTAACATATCATCACTAAATCCCTTCAATAGCACTAAAGTTGCACAAAAGGTGACATTTTGAAACTAAACATGCAAGTTATGGAGATAGGGTGCTAGGAGTGAGATTTATACCTTCAAAAGACCCTATGAAACACCAAACATTCCAGCTCCTCCTTCAAGTATGCAGATTTGCCTCCAATCATCTCAAAAACTCATTTTTCCTAAGGTTTTGTGAAGGAAAAGAGTGGTTTTTGTGTAGGATTTTGTGTAGAGATCAAAGAGAAGTGAAAAGGAGAGGGAAAAGTGAAGAAAAGCTAGGGTTTTGCTGCTGAATTTCTGCTGGATTCAGAAATGAGGAGAAAAGAGAGAAGAGAGAAAGAAAAAGGGGTCAAAAGTCAAGTTCTCACCTAACCACCATGCCTCATTTGTTTATTTGGATTTTAGATTTCAAAAAGGGGTTTTGTTTTGATTAAAGGGTGGGGAATTAACAAGGAAACATGCAAGGAAAGAATGGCTAACACTTTAACCTAGGTCAAGGAAAATTATGCTAAGTGTGCATGTGTGCACTAACACAAGAAAATTCCCAATTAGGGTAAACACGACTAATTTATAACTAATAATCCTATGAACACATATATAATAACACCTACAATTACTAATTATCACGAAGAACATTCTAACGGAAATTCAAAGTGTTACAATCTACCCCCCTTAAAGAAATTCGGTCCCTGAATTTAAAAATCTAACTATACGCACCTTCAAAAAGATGGGGATAGCTCTTCCTCATCTCTCTCCCGGTCTCCCAAGTGACCTCCTCGCCGCTCTGGCCACACCAACGTACCTTGACGGACGGTATCTCTTTCGACCTCAATTTCTTCACTTGTCGATCCGAGATCATTACCGGCTGCTCTGCATAGGAAAGGTCGCGTTCAAGCTGGATCGTCGGGTGCTGAATCGCATGCGAAGGATTATGAAGATATCTGCGGAGCATCGAAACGTGAAATACGGGGTGCATGTCTGGAAAACTGGGCGGAAGGGCTAATCGATACGCAACCGCACCAACACGCTCAAGGATCTCGAAGGGGCCCACATATCCGGGACTAAGCTTCCCTTTCTTCCCAAACCTCATCACGCCTTTCATTGGGGAGACCCTCAAAAAAACATGATCACCAACAGAAAACTCAAGTCTGCGCCGACGACGGTCCGTATAAGATCTCTGCCTACTATGGGCTGCTCTCGTCCTATCGCGAATCAACTGGATCTTCGCGGTCGTCTCTTCCACAATCTGCGGCCCTAAAATACTGCTCTCGCTGAGCTCCGTCCAACAGGTGGGCGATCTGCATCTCCTCCCATAAAGAGACTCAAACGGTGCCATCTGAATGGTCTCCTGGTAGCTGTTGTTGTAGGAGAACTCTACTAAGGGCAAATGATGATCCCAGCTACCTCCGAAGTCTAATACGCATGCTCTGAGCATGTCCTCGAGAGTCTGAATAGTCTGCTCTGACTGTCCGTCGGTCTGCGGATGGAATGCTTTGCTGAACTCAAGCGAGTGCCCAAATCCTCCTGAAGCCTCTGCCATAGCCGGCTGGTAAACTGGGTGCCTCTATCGGACACGATACATGTCGGAACTCCGTGCAGTCGTACAATCTCATCAATGTAAATCTGGGCATACTGAGCAAACCCGAAAGTCGTCTTCACCGGTAGGAAGTGAGCCGCTTTCGTCAAACGATCCACGATCACCCAGATGGAGTTATACCCTCGACTAGTCCTGGGTAGATCCATAATGAAGTTCATAGAAATCTGCTCCCATTTCCCTTCCGGAATGGGTAACGGCTGTAGCTCTCCCGCGGGCCTCTGGTGCTCAGCCTTGACTTGCTGACAAGTCAGGCATCCCGACACAAAATCTGCGATGTCTCCCTTCATTCCGTCCCGCCAGTAAACACCCCTCAAGTCATGGTACATCTTGGTGGAACCAGGATGAACACTATATACCGATCGATGTGCCTCCTTAAGAATCTCGCACCGCGATCCCTCAGTTTCTGGTACGCACAGTCTAGTCCCAAATCGTAATATCCCCTGATCATCGATCACGAACTCGGAAAATCTGCCATGTCCCATCTGTGTCCTGATCTCAGAACAGCGGTCATCACTGTGCTGTGCCTTATGTATACGGTCAAACAAATGTGGGCGTGCACGAACCTGCGCAATCTGTCCTTCGATCGGCGTAAACTTGAACTGTACCCGGCTGTCGCATAAGATCTGCCAATCTGCCGACGACTGCCTCTGCACTGCGCTCAAACAAGATAGACTACCCCCGGGCCTCCGGCTTAAAGCATCCGCCACTACATTCTCCCTGCTCGGGTGATACAAGATCTCACAATCGTAGTCCTTCGCTAACTCTATCCATCGGCGCTGTCTAAGGTTCAGGTCTCGCTGCTGAAATATATGCTTTAAGCTCTTGTGGTCAGTGAATATCTGGCACGACTCTCCAAACAGATGACGTCGCCAGATCTTAAGTGCAAAGACCACTGCAGCCATCTTCAAATCATGAGTGGGGTAATTCTGTTCATGTTTCTTTAATTGCCGCGAAGCATACGTGATCACCCTGTCATGCTGCATCAAAACGCACCCTAGCCCCACTCGTGAAGCATCACAGTAGACCACAAATCGGCCTGATCCTGAAGGCAATGATAGCACTGGTGTCGTAGTCAGTAGAGCCCGTAGCTGCTGGAAACTGTGCTCACACTCCTCCGTCCAATCGAAGCGAACTCCCTTCCGGGTCAACCCGGTCAAGGGTGTAGCAATGCGAAATAAGTCCTGCACGAATCGCCTGTATAGCCTGCCAGCCCTAGAAAGCTGCGAACTTCCGTCACTGACGTGGGTCTAGGCCAACTCCGAACTGCCTCGATCATCCTCGGGTCTACACATATACCATCTCATGTAATCACGTGCCCCAAGAAGTCTACGCTGTCTAGCCAGAAAGCACACTTTGAAAATTTGGCGAAAAGCTGATGCTCCCTCAAGGTCTGCAGTGTAATCTGCAGGTGCTGCTCGTGCTCCTCTCTACTCCGAGAATACACCAAGATATCGTCAATGAACACTATGATGAACAGATCAAGATACGGCCAGAAAATGCGGTTCATCAAGTCCATGAATGCTGCTGGCGCGTTGGTGAGTCCGAACGACATCACCAAAAACTCATAATGGCCGTAGCGCGTGCGGAAAGCTGTCCTAGAAATGTCCTCCTGTCGAACCCGCAGCTGATGGTAGCCTGATCGCAAATCGATCCTTGAAAAGTATCCTGCCCCCTGAAGCTGGTCAAACAAATCATCGATACGTGGCAAAGGATACCTGTTCCGCACTGTCACCCTGTTCAGCTGGCAGTAGTCGATACACAAACACATACTGCCATCCTTCTTCTTGACAAACAGGACTGGAGCACCCCACGGAGAAACACTGGGTCGAATAAGTCCCTTATCTAGAAAATCTTGCAACTGACCCTTCAATTCTCTAAGTTCCGCCGGGGCCACCCGATAAGGCGGTACGGAAATAGGCCCCGTGCCAGGAACCAAATCAATACAGAAAGAAATGTCACGCTCGGGCGGTAGCCCAGGAAGCTCGTCAGGGAACATATCAGGGAACTCGCTAACAACCGGCACTTGATTCAACGGAACCACTATAGCTCTAGTATCGCAAACATAGGCGAGAAATCCTTGACATCCCTTCCTCAAAAGCTGTCCCGCGTGAAAAGAAGAAATCACACTGTGAGAGGTGGCCCCACGGTCCCCCAACACAACAAAAACCGACTCGCCGGGAAAATAGAATCTAACTGTCTTCTCGCGGCAGTCAACAGAAGCATAGCACGTGGCTAACAAATCCATACCCAAAAGAACGTCGAAGTCCAACATCTCAAGAAGGATCAAATCGACCGGCAACTCTCTCTTGCCAATATGGACGGTACAGGATCGGAACACGTGACTAGCGACAAACGACTCTCCCACAAGAGTAGTCACAACAAGCGGTTGACCAAGCAACCGGACTCTTTACCCAAACTCGGCACAAGGTGTGTGGATACATATGAGTACGTGGAAACATACGAGCACAAGGATCCGGATCAAACAATACGTGTGCAACAAAGGACATACTGAAATAGTACCTGAAAGCTCTACGTTGGACGCCCTCGCGTCCCGATGAGTCGAAGCGAAAACTTGTGCCTGTCCTTCATCTGCGATTGACCGAACTCCTCCTCTACTAACCTGACCCCTCTGCGCGAACCCTCCGCGTCCACGACGTCTCAGAATACGACCCTGACGTAGTGTGAAGGAGCACTGCCTGATGAGGTGTTGAAGGCTCCCACATCGTAAACATCTACGCGCTGGCTGCCGTCCTCCTTAGGGATGAGAGCCAAACAACTGTCCTCGTCCTAAGCCTCTGCTCTGGGCTGGTACACCAGTATGATTCCTCAACTGTTCTGGAACTCTCACGGTCTCTGGAAGACGTGTCCCGTAAACTGGGGCTGCCCCCACCGGTGCTATGTAGGGGACGGAATACTGCATGATGATCGCAAGGAACAACTGGGTAACAGGGGTGACAACCACCTGTCGCTGCGCTCGAACGACCTCTACCAACGAGCTCATCGCCTGGAGTAAGCCCTGCATCTCTACCACTAGTCTAGCGATCTGAGCTGTCGTAGGGGGAACAATCTGTCCTTGTACAACAGGAGTAGTACTCGGATTAGTCCTCGTCTCAGATGAATCAACTCGAACCTCGGCTCTCACGGCCGCTCTCTGCACCCTCGTAGTCCTGGGCGGCATAATGGCTGAAAAGAAGGTAGGATTCGATGAGGATACAGAAATCGAATCGCAAGGATGTATACAATCATAAAGGAATTTCAATCAATAAGTCCTAAGGTCGCGTAGGTGGAGTACCGTGTCGTGAGTATGCCGCGGAACATACGCACGCTACGCCACTCTGCTGCAGCTACCTACTCCATCATACCAGGGTCATCCTACACTCCGAAGGTAAAACCTACGCTCTGATACCAACTTTGTCACGACCCAAAGTTTGGCCCATGACCGGCACTTAACCACGTAACGTCTACAGGCGTAACGCGACTAAGTGAACCGAAAACCCAGAAATCAAACCAGTGAAAGTATAGAGTGATATAAGTTTTAAATGAAAGCACTTACTAACATGTTAAGAAATCTAAGTAAACAATCACCAATATAACAATATACGACATCGTAGCGAAGATCAAGATCCACAAGTGGGAACATCACAGATAGAATAAAATGCAAGTACAGCCGGCTCACAACGAGCTCGACACCAGAATACAAATAATATACATCACCGTCCTCACACTGTCTCTAAGTCAATACATACATGGTAGATGGAGATTACTAGATACAATAATGTACATAACTAAAAGATAACAGATACCGCGTAAAACCCACCTATCAGCAAAAGAGCTAGTACACCAACTATGGGGGTATCTGTGTCAAAAGATGCAAAACGCAGCCTGCCGCGACTACTCCGAAGGGCAACCTGCAAACACTGTGGCACAACGGGGATGATTTACCAACTCGTGAATAGAGATAACATATAAAGGTAATCGCGAGCATGCACGTACTGCGCTACTCTATTATATGCCAACAGATGATATCAATATGTGATAAGCAGTATGTGCAATAATCATGCAAGTGCTCTATCAGGTAATATAACTACAGGATGAGGTACAATAATAAATGCTGAGCATGGGCAATATAACATCTACACGGAATGTCAACGTGGAATATATAATCGGTTTCCATCAATGCACCCAGATCCCCCAAATAGCTCAGGCACCGGCACTCTCATCGGCCCTCAAATCCTGTAAATCACTGAAAATCCCGAGTGCCCAATATCGGCACCCAAATATCATAAATACTCGTGTCTAGTATCGACACGCAAATCCTCATCCATCGGGCCCCGTCAGTCCGGGTCAGCCCACGGGCTCCGTCTGCGGTATCGGCCCTCGGCCCTGGCAGTACGGATCACCCCGCATCCATCTATCGACTATGATCAGTATCCTCCGGATAACTGTCAGGTCCAACCAATCACCGGTAGGTAGTAGTCCCTCTGCCAGGCTCGCCGTCTACTACACAGCGAAACCGTTCTCGCCCCGGGGTACCATACCGGGTCCACCATGTACCCGTAATCGGCCTCATCCATCTCCTCGATTCGGGTTCACATATATCACTCTAGCACCGAGGAAACACATGGTGGACGCACCGAAATATCATATCAAGGGAATCGGGTTTTTAAATGATTACATATTTGAAATAGCCACGGTTCCCAAATCCAGAAATCACATATAATCCAAAACAATATGCAAGTCAATGATCCGATATGATATGTGCATCAAGTATGAATATCATGTCAAGTCACATAAAGATGAGCTACTACATAATGATCCGATATGAGATATGCATCAAGTATGAATATCATGTCAAGTCACATAAAGATGAGCTACTACATAATGATCCGATGTGATATATGCATCAAGTATGAATATCATGTCAAGTCACATAAAGATGAGCTACTACATAATGATCCAATGTGATATATGCATCATGTATGAATATCATGTCAAGTCACATAAAGATGAGCTGCTACATAATGATCCGATGTAAATTCTACAGTGTGAGTTTCATGGCAATTACTAACGGTGTGTGTGTAACATGCAGGATAGTGCTCGTGCAACATGAACCGTTAGTAAGAGTGCGGTGTTCTATCAATTCTAGTTTATATACATACATCAGGGAATGTGGTATACACTAAATAGTAGCCATGAACAAGCAATGTATGGAAATGTAGCTATAAGATCCTGTCAGCCCTGACGTAGAACGCTATGCGGGAGATATCCCCGTAGATGTTAAATCTACTCACCGTAGTCTCTCGCTAGGTATAGCCGACGACTTGTTCCCCTCCTTCACGGCGCCCGTCGCACTCGCCTGCGAATCCTATAATTTCACAACATATCACTCATAAGCTCAAAACCGTACAAACACGACATTTAAAGTCAACTAGAAACCCGTGTCGCAAACCAAGCGCGCGTGTGCGCGATACGCTAAAATGTGTGATTACGCGCCTGAAGCCACTCCGACGCGTCGCGATACGCAGAAACCCCAAACCCACACACACGTATCATGCGTGTCGCGAAAGATTAAAAATACGGGAAATAGGGTATTCTACTCCAGATTTTTATACAGAACAGATATTATAAAAATATATATACCAAAATACTCCACATAGCAGCAGACTCCAGTGGACCAAACCCCAACACCCATCTCACCCATCTGGCCGCAAATAGCGGCCAGAACGTGTCACGACCCGAAAGTACGGAACGTGACCGGCACTTAGATTACGAAGCGTCTAGAGGCGCCACGTGACCTAAGTAAGCCGAAGCCCAGAGATCTAAACCATAAAAGAAGAAAAAGAAGAAAAGAAAAGAAAATAAGTAAAAAAAAAATCAGCAAATTTTACCAAAAATTTCGGCAGAGTCTCCTCTGTAAAAACTGGCCCCCAAACGGGTACAACAAGTATAATAAGAATAAACAATAAAAAGCATCCCCAAACGGGTGCTAGCATCAACGCCAACAGGCGGAAACAACCACAACAAGCACAATAATATACAACGCCAGAGGGCGAGGCTCAAAACTCAAAAGAAAGCAAAACCACAAGATCAGAATAATACAGGCGCGACTCTAAGGTCGAAGTAAAAGAATGGTCCAATAACATATCAAGTAATACAAATATGGTTGATGGAGCTTACTAGATACAAATGAATGAATAAAAGTACAATGGTGGTTCGGATACAAGTGAACCAATCTACCGTGCCAATCGCCCTGAAGAAAAGATGTGCCAACAAGCTGCCACAGGAAACCTGTACATCGAACCTGTAAAGAATTTGGCACAACGGGGGTGAGTTGCCAACTCGTGAGTAGAAGACATCTACGAAAAGAAATCGAATGCACGACGCTATCCTAGGTCATAATAATACACTACTATATCCCAAACATCTAGTAATAGCAGGGTAATACTACGTGTAAGTGCAAATACTCCGTGTCGTGTCAGTGCCTCATATAGTACTAAGTCATATGAAATGAAATGCATGCACCATGAATGTAAAGTCACAAATCCTGAAATCCAGATATATATGTATGAGAACCTTTAGCCGTTATCACAGTAAAGTGTGTATAAGCATCTGAAATCTCAACAATGAAATCCATGGAAATCCGTGTCAAGCATCGACACAACACATGTAACCTCAAGTATCAATATGTCGGGCTCCGTCAGTCCGGATCGGCCCATATCATCAAATCCCACGACAACGGTCGGTATCCTCCGGATATCCACCGCGCCAGACATCACCGGTAGGTAGCCTTCCCCTGCCAGGCTCATCGTCTACAACTCGATCTTCTTGCCCCGGGGTACCATACCGGGCCCACCATGTACCCGAGACGGTTCATCCACTCCTCGAATCGGGTCTCGAAATCCATCAGAAAACATGAAATACTCATGGTGGACGACACATACATCACGAGAAAACCGCATCTTATTTTAAAAAAAGAGAAGAGGAGAGAGAGAGAAGTTTTTATATATTTTTGCGGTTTTCCCCAAAAATCCAGAAATCTCATAGAAATCCAAATCTCAAAATCATGAGTACTATATGATAAGTGTCGGCATATGCCCATAATACTGCATGATAACACAAAAATATGAATGCATGAATGTCTAAGTAATGAATGTCATGTCTTATACTTAACATCAGAGAGTGATCACAATACTACATCGGTTTAGTTGTTAACTGATTCTATCAATAAAAGATAATATGATCTAAAGTGTACGTGACATAGCAATTACCGATGATGATGTGTGTGAGCCGGCAAATAAGTGTGCGTGGAATATGCGCATCATCGGTAATGGTGCTGGTGTCCTAACAGGTAAGGTTTATACTATTTATAGCAACATATGTATGAACATGCAACATTATGATTACAGTGTGAAAGTAAAGACGAATGTATATTACCTACTCATTTAATATACTAATACTACTACCACTATATGACTCGAACCTAACCTAGTGTCCATCTAACCTCCTAAGGAAAACTAAACCTAAGAACTAGTCAATAGAAATAAGAGTCTACCTAAGGTCTGAATCAATATCTCTAATAGTCGGCGATCCCGCCTCAACAGCGTCACGTACGTAGTACGGCTTCCTCGAATCAAGAGTGCGGATCAATCATCAAATCTAAGCCTCGTACGGTAAAATCCATCGTACGGCATCCCAATGTCGGGGTACGGTCAAGTATCTCCTAGGTGTCTCCTCATTCGTATAATGTCATATGTATCATATTGTGATTAAGTCATACTCATATGATATCGGCATCAGGTCACACCAATATAATGTCGAAATCAAGTTATACATATATCATATCGTAATCAGTCACAAGTTACAGTCCGAGTACTATTCTAGCGTCCCATGTACATCAATATCACCACCACTCTTTGTAATTTATATATTCAAGTTCATTATCTCATTCCCTAATGATCCGCTAACACTTTATTACGACTGTATAGTCAAAAATCACGGCATCAAGCCCAGTTATACTATTTCATCATACCTCGGATATCATATCACATCACTGAATCACCTATATGTGTTGTATATATATGTATATACCTATACCTAGTTCTATATATATACACATACACGTACCCCATGTCGATTTTCAGTGTGTGCGCGGGTGTGTTTCTATCTGAAACCTACGAACCTCTTCCAAGGTACTCATCCTCTGATATAGTTTTCCTAAATCGGTCTAGTCCAGCCTAAGGTCAATACTAGGGTCCTGCTAGGGTCACGTCTGGTTTCCTAATGTCAATAAGTACTATTCCTATTCTACGTTGCGGGGGTGCTAAATGCCATCCACCCGACTTCCCCCCGTAGATATGCATCTACTCACCTGGTCCATGTCTGCCGAAGATAGTGTCGCCATCCTCCTCTTCATCGCCCGCAGTCCACATGAGGGTACATAGACGCAATCATATAAATAGCATCGTAAATCGAATCACATACAAAAGTCAAACGATACGAAGAGCAAGCACAGGTTAAAACCTATGTCCCGTCAATGCAAAAGAACCAAATACCGCTCGATATCGGCGTACAAACTCCGATGGATCGAGATAACATCATCAAACAACTTGTAGTTTTAAAACACATTACTTATATTGTAAAACATGATCAAATTCATCGAAACACTAAAATCGATCAAATCGTCCGTTTTCGAAAAACCCGAAAATGCCAATTTACCGTTTTTCATCGAAACTTGACATTTAAATGAAACCAATGGTCATAAAACTCATTAAATAGCATTACTAGACTATACAAACCATTACTATATTTTTATTACACAATTTTGCATTTATTTGAAATTTCTAGTTTGCAACTTTTAACAATTTTAACATTTTCCAAGCAAAATACCACAATTCCACCTCAAAACATGATTTTGCATAAATTAATCACTTAAACCACAATTTATGATGATAATGATGTAATGAAACTATAATTATATTTTTAATCACATTTATTTAGAAATTCCTAAAATCTAGTTTACAAAATAATAGCATTTTATTACTATTTTTCCAATTATCAAAATAATCTAGTGATCAAACTAAGTTTTTCATTCAATTAATATGCTAATATTCTCACTAAAATTACCATCTAATGATAACACCCTTAATAAGAATTTTATTTTACCCACAACACATTTTAGAAAAAATCTAGTTAGCTAAATAGTTTAAATTAAACAATTTCGATCAACAATTTATTATACCACCACCATGCAAGAATTTTCCACTCTAAAAGATGTTAAACTAGCTATTATAACCCTAATTAATTAACAAAAACCACCTCTTGAATTTTCAAACCCTAACTTGAATTTTAGAATTTGCAACAAGAATTAATCTAATTAATCTAATTATGCTTTAAAAGAAATATCTAATAGAAATAAAACAAAAGAGAAGGATTTATACCTCCACAACCTCATGTCCAAACTTGAAAATGAGCCTCAAAAATACATGCTTTCCCACTCCAAAATCCATGTAGAGAAGAGTAGAGAATAAAGGGTATGAAATAATTAGGTTTTTGTGGAATTTAAATTGGATTTTTGTAGTATTTTTGATGATTTTTGAATAAAAATGAGGTGGAAAATGGGGGGGGGGGGCAGCCATGGTGATGGGGAGGCCGGCCACAATAAGGGAAAGAGGGAGAAACACATGAGAAATGGTGTAGAAACTTCTCCAAAATGTCATCATCTTAATGTCTTTTCATGCTTTATTCATTTTCTTTTAATTCTTTTCTAAAATAACTCAAGAAAGATCTAGAAACAAGAAAAATTTGCAAATAAATTTTGCATGATACACACTAAATTTTAATATGCCATGGTTCATTTTTACAAATTAAAACCATTTAAATTTGTAATTTACACTAATTTAGTGTAAAAATAAAGCTTATGTTAATATTTAAAATAATTAATTTAGGAAAAATATTTTATTAAACCAAAAATTTATAAGTGGCTAAATAAACACTATTTACTAGTAATTTCATAATTAAAATAGATATTTTTAAATTTATAGTGAAAAACAATCACGGTTTGGTTTTAAGAAAAATACATTTTACTTTACCGAAAATCCTAAAATTCACTTAAACACTTTTATTCATTTAATTATTTTTAAAAAGTTACAATCTTCCCCCCTTTAAGAAATTCGGTCCCCGAATTTAAATTAACACTCCCCTTCCAAATACTAAAACATTTAGCAAAATACTCAAATCGTCGGGGCTCCGAAATCATTAATACATAACGAAAATCAACTCCGTCAAGCATGACGCAATCATCGGAGTTATGGCGATAATGAAATATCATAACCCAATGTGAAAACCATCATAATATACATCAATATATAACTTATATATAGTTCGCATCCTAGTAAAATCGCCGAATCATCATAATAAAGCAGCATACAAAAACCCCTTCTTGAAAATCGCCGTGCAATGCACGTGTCACGGTCTAAGTAGCGGACGTTTAAATTTTTTTTTTTTTTTTTTAAAAAATATAGCTACATATATATCTTTTATTTAACATACACGTCCCGCCTGGTTACTAACTCAAATAATAATGATCATGAAAACATACTGCTCAAACTAAAATCAATCCCAATCACATCAATAAAATGTCATGTGCATCCGGTGCGCACTGAAATCGAAACCAAATACAGAAACCATGAATACCCACAAAACAAAACTAAGTGCAACAGGTGTGCACCAAAAACATCTGTCAAGTGCAACGGGCGTGCATGACTCACTATCAGGTGCATCTATTCTGCACAAAACCCCGATTTAGTGCATCTGGTATGCACTAAATTGCGTCAAGTGCGCCAAGTATGCGCAAGAATCCTAATCAGGTGCACATGGAGCATGAAAACATACATTGAATATCAAAATCGAAATCACAGCACAAAAATGCATGAAAATTAGGTCGAAACATATGTCAAAATCACGTGTAACCCCTATGCACGAAATCAAATCAAAAATCTCAAAAAAATATATAAAACCAATCAAGTGTACTGGGTGCGTACTAAACCACATCAATACAACTGATATAAGAAACACAGATAGAATGAAGGTACACACAGGAAATACCAATCGTAGAACAAGTCCTCAAAATACAAAAATTCAATCAACGAAAATAGGAAATTCAAATCACTAAATCACAATCGTAAATAGTATCGTCAATGTGCGCCTCTTTCCTCTGATGTCGACCGCTTCGAACTCGTTCTTTCATAGGTGTGCTGACTGCGCTACCAACGGCAATACTCATGTCTAGAGTCTCCCACATAGTCGATCCCTTCACTTGATATCCGGACTACATTAAACTTCTCGATCGATCCATCAAAATCCCATAATTCCCCAAGAGCTCAACACTCAAGTACAGTTTAAAAATATCCGGTACATACCCCAGCATCGATGATCCAGCTGTAGAAGGGCAAACCCAAGCCTCACTAATGGCACAGCGGAACTGCCGTAAACCCTAAGGTTCAAGGGCGTTCTCGTGGTCATTATGTCGAGTTAGGGTTTCATTCTTCTAGAGGGTCCATCGAAATACCTGCATGTTCTTCCGAATACTTTAAACTTAGGAAATGGTTTTCTGATAATCGTTCGAACCCTTTAACTTCATCCGGACGGCATGTGAATACCCTTCATCCGCACGCTAAGCAATGCTTCAGTCCTCAAGAATAACCAATACTCTAATGGTTACTGCATTCGAGCCGCATCTCCCTCTGCCCGTGGTAACAGAAACCACCATCCGACATTGACGAAGATAGATCAAAGGAACGAATGAAATACGGTGCAAACAATGTAAATCCTAGGGCTCCTTAAGCAGAGTAGCGTATCGTAAGTATGCCGCGGACCATACCCACGGTACGTTACTCTACCTAACTCGCCTACTCCATCAACCAAGGGTCACCTAGACTTATACAAGGTTAAACCTAGCGCTCTGATACCAACTTTGTCACGACCCGAAAGTACGGAACGTGACCGGCACTTAGATTACGAAGCGTCTAGAGGCTCCACGTGACCTAAGTAAGCCGAAGCCCAGAGATCTAAACCATAAAAGAAGAAAAAGAAGAAAAGAAAAAAAGAAGAAAAGAAAAGAAAACAAGTAAAAAAAAACATCAGCAAATTTTACCAAAAATTTCGGCAGAGTCTCCTCTGTAAAAACTGGCCCCCAAACGGTTACAACAAGTATAATAAGAATAAACAATAAAAAGCATCCCCAAACGGGTGCTAGCATCAACGCCAACAGGCGGAAACAACCACAACAAGCACAATAATATACAACGCCAGAGGGCGAGGCTCAAAACTCAAAAGAAAGCAAAACCACCAGATCAGAATAATACAGGCGCGACTCTAAGGTCGAAGTAAAAGACTGGTCCAATAACTTATCAAGTAATACAAATATGGTTGATGGAGCTTACTAGATACAAATGAATGAATAAAAGTACAATGGTGGTTCGGATACAAGTGAACCAACCTACCGTGCCAATCGCCCTGAAGAAAAGATGTGCCAACAAGCTGCCACGGGAAACCTGTACATCGAACCTGTAAAGAATTTGGCACAACGGGGGTGAGTTGCCAACTCGTGAGTAGAAGACATCTACGAAAAGAAATCGAATGCACGACGCTATCCTAGGTCATAATAATACACTATTATATCCCAAACATCTAGTAATAGCAGGGTAATACTACGTGTAAGTGCAAATACTCCGTGTCATGTCAGTGCCTCATATAGTACTAAGTCATATGAAATGAAATGCATGCACCATGAATGTAAAGTCACAAATCCTGAAATCCAGATATATATGTATGAGAACCTTTAGCCGTTATCACAGTAAAGTGTGTATAAGCATCTGAAATCTCAACAATGAAATCCATGGAAATCCATGTCAAGCATCGACACAACACATGTAACCTCAAGTATCAATATGTCAGGCTCCGTCAGTCCGGATCGGCCCATATCATCAAATCCCACGACAACGGTCAGTATCCTCCGGATATCCGCCGCGCCAGACATCACCGGTAGGTAGCCTTCCCCTGCCAGGCTCATCGTCTACAACTCGATCTTCTTGCCCCGGGGTACCATACCGGGCCCACCATATACCCGAGACGGTTCATCCACTCCTCGAATCGGGTCTCGAAATCCATCAGAAAACATGAAATACTCATGGTGGACGACACATACATCACGAGAAAACCGCATCTTATTTTAAAAAAAAAGAAGAGGAGAGAGAGAGAAGTTTTTATATATTTTTGCGGTTTTCCCCAAAAATCCAGAAATCTCATAGAAATCCAAATCTCAAAATCATGAGTACTATATGATAATTGTCGGCATATGCCCATAATACTGCATGATAACACGAAAATATGAATGCATGAATGTCTAAGTAATGAATGTCATGTCTTATACTTAACATCAGAGAGTGATCACAATACTACATCGGTTTAGTTGTTAACTGATTCTATCAATAAAAGATAATATGATCTAAAGTGTACGTGACATAGCAATTACCGATGATGATGTGTGTGAGCCGGCAAATAAGTGTGCGTGGAATATGCGCATCATCGGTAATGGTGCTGGCGTCCTAACAGGTAAGGTTTATACTATTTATAGCAACATATGTATGAACATGCAACATTATGATTACAGTGTGAAAGTAAAGACGAATGTATATTACCTACTCATTTAATATACTAATACTACTACCACTATATGACTCGAACCTAACCTAGTGTCCATCTAACCTCCTAAGGAAAACTAAACCTAAGAACCAATCAATAGAAATAAGAGTCTACCTAAGGTCTGAATCAATATCTCTAATAGTCGGCGATCCCGCCTCAACAGCGTCACGTACGTAGTACGGCTTCCTCGAATCAAGAGTGCGGATCAATCATCAAATCTAAGCCTCGTACGGTAAAATCCATCGTACGGCATCCCAATGTCGGGGTACGGTCAAGTATCTCCTAGGTGTCTCCTCATTCGTATAATGTCATATGTATCATATTGTGATTAAGTCATACTCATATGATATCGGCATCAGGTCACACCAATATAATGTCGAAATCAAGTTATACATATATCATATCGTAATCAGTCATAAGTTACAGTCCGAGTACTATTCTAGCGTCCCATGTACATCAATATCACCACCACTCTTTGTAATTTATATATTCAAGTTCATTATCTCATTCCCTAATGATCCGCTAACACTTTATTACGACTGTATAGTCAAAAATCACGGCATCAAGCCCAGTTATACTATTTTATCATACCTCGGATATCATATCACATCACTGAATCACCTATATGTGTTGTATATATATGTATATACCTATACCTAGTTCTATATATATACACATACACGTACCCCATGTCGATTTTCAGTGTGTGCGCGGGTGTGTTTCTTTCTGAAACCTACGAACCTCTTCCAAGTTACTCATCCTCTGATATAGTTTTCCTAAATCGGTCTAGTCCAGCCTAAGGTCAATACTAGGGTCCTGCTAGGGTCACGTCTGGTTTCCTAATGTCAATAAGTACTATTCCTATTCTACGTTGCGGGGGTGCTAAATGCCATCCACCCGACTTCCCCCCGTAGATATGCATCTACTCACCTGGTCCATGTCTGCCGAAGACAGTGTCGCCATCCTCCTCTTCATCGCCCGCAGTCCACGTGAGGGTACATAAACGCAAACATATAAATAGCATCGTAAACCGAATCACATACAAAAGTCAAACGATACGAAGAGCAAGCACAGGTTAAAACCTATGTCCCGTCCACGCAAAAGAACCAAATACCGCTCGATATCGGCGTACAAACTCCGATGGATCGAGATAACATCATCAAACAACTTGTAGTTTTAAAACACATTACTTATATTGTAAAACATGATCAAATTCATCGAAACACTAAAATCGATCAAATCGTCCGTTTTCGAAAAACCCGAAAATGCCAATTTACCGTTTTTCATCGAAACTTGACATTTAAATGAAACCAATGGTCATAAAACTCATTAAATAGCATTACTAGACTATACAAACCATTACTATATTTTTATTACACAATTTTGCATTTATTTGAAATTTCTAGTTTGCAACTTTTAACAATTTTAACATTTTCCAAGCAAAATACCACAATTCCACCTCAAAACATGATTTTGCATAAATTAATCACTTAAACCACAATTTATGATGATAATGATGTAATGAAACTATAATTATATTTTTAATCACATTTATTTAGAAATTCCTAAAATCTAGTTTACAAAATAATAGCATTTTATTACTATTTTTCCAATTATCAAAATAATCTAGTGATCAAACTAAGTTTTTCATTCAATTAATATGCTAATATTCTCACTAAAATTACCATCTAATGATAACACCCTTAATAAGAATTTTATTTTACCCACAACACATTTTAGAAAAAATCTAGTTAGCTAAATAGTTTAAATTAAACAATTTCGATCAACAATTTATTATACCACCACCATGCAAGAATTTTCCACTCTAAAAGATGTTAAACTAGCTATTATAACCCTAATTAATTAACAAAAACCACCTCTTGAATTTTCAAACCCTAACTTGAATTTTAGAATTTGCAACAAGAATTAATCTAATTAATCTAATTATGCTTTAAAAGAAATATCTAATAGAAATAAAACAAAAGAGAAGGATTTATACCTCCACAACCTCATGTCCAAACTTGAAAATGAGCCTCAAAAATACATGCTTTCCCACTCCAAAATCCATGTAGAGAAGAGTAGAGAATAAAGGGTATGAAATAATTAGGTTTTTGTGGAATTTAAATTGGATTTTTGTAGTATTTTTGATGATTTTTGAATAAAAATGAGGTGGAAAATGGGGGGGGGGGCAGCCATGGTGATGGGGAGGCCGGCCACAATAAGGGAAAGAGGGAGAAACACATGAGAAATGGTGTAGAAACTTCTCCAAAATGTCATCATCTTAATGTCTTTTCATGCTTTATTCATTTTCTTTTAATTCTTTTCTAAAATAACTCAAGAAAGATCTAGAAACAAGAAAAATTTGCAAATAAATTTTGCATGATACACACTAAATTCTAATATGCCATGGTTCATTTTTACAAATTAAAACCATTTAAATTTGTAATTTACACTAATTTAGTGTAAAAATAAAGCTTATGTTAATATTTAAAATAATTAATTTAGGAAAAATATTTTATTAAACCAAAAATTTATAAGTGGCTAAATAAACACTATTTACTAGTAATTTCATAATTAAAATAGATATTTTTAAATTTATAGTGAAAAACAATCACGGTTTGGTTTTACGAAAAATACATTTTACTTTACCGAAAATCCTAAAATTCACTTAAACACTTTTATTCATTTAATTATTTATTTAATTATTTTTAAAATGTTACAGAACGAATATTCCAGTGGCCTCACTTGGGAATTGGGCTCCCAGGTTTGGTGTGTGCACTCTATACCCCCCATACATGCTACAGTAACATCTAGTTTCACTCTGAAATATCTCGGGTAGCAGCAGATCCAACAGAACCCTATTTCTAGTTAAAAGCCCCACTTTTGCACTAAATTGAAACTTTATGGTATTTTCCTAAAATCTGAAGCAAACCCAAGTCTAGAATCACACTAACAACTCATTACCAAGCTAATCAAGCCACAACAACATAAATTTTAACATATCATCACTAAATCCCTTCAATAGCACTAAAGTTGCACAAAAGGTGACATTTTGAAACTAAACATGCGAGTTATGGAGATAGGGTGCTAGGAGTGAGATTTATACCTTCAAAAGACCCTATGAAACACCAAACATTCCAGCTCCTCCTTCAAGTATGCAGATTTGCCTCCAATCATCTCAAAAACTCATTTTTCCTAAGGTTTTGTGAAGGAAAAGAGTGGTTTTTGTGTAGGATTTTGTGTAGAGATCAAAGAGAAGTGAAAAGGAGAGGGAAAAGTGAAGAAAAGCTAGGGTTTTGCTGCTGAATTTCTGCTGGATTCAGAAATGAGGAGAAGAGAGAGAAGAGAGAAAGAAAAAGGGGTCAAAAGTCAAGTTCTCACCTAACCACCATGCCTCATTTGTTTATTTGGATTTTAGAATTCAAAAGGGGGTTTTGTTTTGATTAAAGGGTGGGGAATTAACAAGAAAACATGCAAGGAAAGAATGGCTAACACTTTAACCTAGGTCAAGGAAAATTATGCTAAGTGTGCATGTGTGCACTAACACAAGAAAATTACCAATTAGGGTAAACACGACTAATTTATAACTAATAATCCTATGAACACATATATAATAACACGTACAATTACTAATTATCACGAAGAACATTCTAACGGAAATTCAAAGTGTTACAACCAACCACTCCATCCCGATAGAAGCGGTAATCACTCTCCAATTCAACATCGGGGAGGCCGGCCGTACGCGCACCGTGCCTGCAGAGTTCATCGTAGTGAGAATCCCGTCGACCTACAACATCCTCCTCGGCCGCCCAACGCTGAACTCCCTCAGGGCCCAGATATCGACCTGCCACCTGGTGATTGTAACACCTTAGATTGTGATTAGTGGCTAATTATACTTTAATGTGTGGGTATTAGTAAAAAGTTTACCAAATCGATTTTCAAATAGTTTATCAAAATTTATGAATATTTTATTAGAATTTATTTAGGCTTGCACACACATGTGCATATGAACTAGGGTTAACTTTGGGGCTAAACCATGTTTAGAAAACCATAGTGGAATAACCCATTCTTATTAGTTAATTTGATTTTAATTAAGGGTATTTGTTTTTTTTCTAAAAGAAAATGAATTTTGCTTTGTGGGTTGACTTGGAGAGAGAGACAGAAAGGGCATGATGGCTTGAGCCATGCTTGTAATTAATGAGGAAAGAGGGGGGTTTGACTCTCATACCTCTCATTTCTTTTCAAACACTCACACTCACTTTCTCACATCCCTCTCCCTCTCACTCACATACACATAACTACAACACTAACAACAATAACACAGCAGCAGCGCACATAGCAGCAGCAGGCGGCAGCAGCAGCAGGCGGCAACAGCAACAGCAGCACAGCAGCAGCAGCACACATTCTCTTCCCTTCTCTTCTTCTTCTTCTCCTTCTTCCTGCATCCTAGGATCTAGTGGGGTATAATCTCTAAACTGAACTCCTTTTTTGCTAAGCTTATATGTTATTTAGCTTCGGTTAGTGTTTAATATTAGTTTTAGTTCTAGTTCGTAGTTTAAGTGGGGTTTAAGCTAAGTTAGGGTTATTATAGCTTATGGAACCTAATCAAGTGTTAGTATTGTTGGTTAAACCTAGTAGTATCACTAGAATTAGCTAAGTCACCTTAAAGTCGCAAAATTTGAAACTTAAAATTATGGTTTTGGAGCAAAATGTAGGATATCCGAGACCTGCTATAACTGTGATCTTTTTCTAGTTTAGCAAACACCTACAGAATTGTATGCAGGCCCTACTGAGTGTTGTATTGATTTTCGAGCCCACCCCCTTCCGAAAAATCCGGCGACTTCCTCCATGATTCCGGCGTCGTCGGCCTCCCTGTGTTTTTGGGTGTTGGTTCTTAGGCTAGTGGTGTCTGTTGGTGTTTGTCTGGGTTTGGTATTATTTACTTTCTCTAATTGTTTGTAGGTAGAAATCTAGGAGTGTTTGGATTAGTTTTAGTGTTTTGTGGACTTTGGCGATAAATTGATGGTTTAGTTGGAGAATAGGGTAAGTCAGGGTTTCAGGGTTAGATTAGCTCTAATTTGTTCTATTGGTATCACTAAATTCTTGTAACTTCACCTAATATCACTTTTGCACCCTATTGTTGCAAACTAAGTGTTTTAAAACGGTTTTAAACTAAACTTTATGATACATAGAATCTGTTGTATTTAGGGTAGTAATTTTAGTAAGCAAACATATACACTAGGTTATGAATTGTGCTAGGATCATAGTGTAGAAACCTGGACCCCTTCCACCGGTTTTTGGCCGATACCATACCCATAGCCGCCGGCCCAATTGCTTGGGAATTCGTTGGATTTTTGCAGGTAGTTGTCTGTAGGTATTGTGAGGGGTTTGGTCTTGTTTGATTTTCTTGTTTCTGCTCCAGATTAAATCTTGGACCTATTACCTATATTTTGCGTAGCGGGACTTGAGCGACACGTACGATAAGAGTTGAGTTAGTTTGCTGTGTGTCACAGCGTGTCGCTGTGTGCCACAGCGTGTCGCGTTGGGTTTCGGCGTATGCACACACGTTACGTATACACACGCATTTAGTTCATGACGCGAGTTTCTCGTTTGGTTTTCATATCGCGTTTTTGCATGATTTTAGCTTATGTGTATTCTTTGTGAAATTTCTAGGTTCGCAGGAGGGTACGTCGGACACTGCGAGGAAAGGGAAGTAAGTAGTCGGCTACACTTAGCACGAGACCAGGTGAGTAGATTTAACATTTACGAGGAAATAGCCCGTATGGCGTTAAGCGTCAGGGCGTGATAGGATAGTGTAGTCGCGCATATATTTATATGTATATTGCTAATGCATATGTACTATTGTAGCATACCATCCGTTGTTGCATATAGAAATAGTAGTTATATAACACCGTACTGTCACTAACGGTTCAAGCTGCACGAGCACTATTTGTATGTTACACTCACACCGTTAGTGATTATCATGACACTCGCACTATAGGATTGCTACGAACCATACGTCATTTTGATTATCACATACATTGATATATCCATACTTGCTGTAACGTTTTGAAAATCGTTTCGGTGAAATTTCGAAAAATCGTTAAAATAAGGGGGTTTTCTGTAAAAATTCAAAATACAAATATCTTATTATAAAAATTAAATATACATATTCTAGCTATGTAATTGCTATTATTTGGTGTTTATTGAGCCGCTGGTGAAATTTCAAATTTTCTGAAAAAAATATTATTTTATTATTATTTAAGCCGTCACTAATACATTTAATTAGGGAAAATTTCAAATTGGAATGAGTTGAAACAAATTTTGTGCATCATAAAACATTAAATAAAATTTTATCATGTGGTTTTTGGAACGAAATCATTTGCCAAAATGGTTTAGAAATTATTGAAGAAAAAAGGCCTTTTTTAGCGTAAATGGATGTTTGGGGTATCGTATTTATCATTTTTCATCACCCCACACCCGTACCCACATCCACACACTCCCATTTACTTCTCCCCTTGATGAATTCAGCAGCCCCCATCTTTTTCCCCCACTTGAATTTCAAAGGAAAAGAAATGAAAGAAAAGAAAAGAAAATGGAGAAATGAGGTGGACCTTTGACCTTGAATTGACTTTGACTTCTCCCCCCAGTTTCTCTACCTCCCTCTCTCTCCTCTCCCACTCCCATTCCAGCAGCCCCCCTCCTACAGCAGCAGCAGCCCCCCCATTTCCCTTCTCTTTTCCCTTCAAACTTCATCAAAAATTGCCTCAAATCCATCAAAAAAAATCCCAAAACCCAAATCCAACTCCTACCCATTTTAGCTTAGCCCGTATAGCATGGATCTTTGTGAAAAGAGAGCATTTTGGAGGGCCATGGATGCTTGTGGATCTTCAAATATTTTTGGGTATAATTCTAAACCATTTTTGCTTAATTTGTTACTAATTTCTTAAAGCTAAACTACTTAAGTGTTAATTAGGCTTAAGTTGCAAGTTTTGGAATTCAAGTTATGAATTTGAATGCAAGTTAGGGTTTTATAAAATTGGTGTATGGTTGTGTGTTATATTTAGGCTTTTTTTTGTCATGTTAATACAAGATTAGTAGCTTGTGCTAATGGTTAGTTTAAAAATTGTGTTAATTTGATAATTTGCTTACTAGGTTTTTGAAATTGGTTAAATACTTGGGATTAAAAATGTGTTTAGGTTTTTCATGACTTCATTAACTTTATTAAGTGTTGTTTAATGTTTTAGATCATGCAAATCTAAGCTAGATTGTAGTTTGTGCATTTTGCTTTGAAATTGTTAAATTTTAGGTATTTTGTAAACTAGAATATTAGGGTTTTTGGAATTTAATGAGATTAAATTCCGGGAATTGTTTATATAACTTATTTAAGATATTTAATAAATATATTGGCCGCTACATTCATTTAAACATCCTGTTTTATACAAAAACGGCGAATTGTGCTTGCTAGATTTTCGGAAAAATGACTTTTTAAGTGAAATTGGGGGGTTTTGTGAGTTTTAACCTAGTTTATATTAAAATTAGTGTTCGTGAATATGCAAATGAGTGTGATTGGATTTTTCTCGATGGTTTGAAGTTTGTACATCGACATCGAGGGTTGGTTTGATTATTCTTGCATGCGTAGGCGATATGTTTGGACCTATGCGTGATACGCGTGCCGATTTGATTTTCGTATGCCGTTTCGATTTCAAATTTAGTTTTAATGCGATATGGTGCGTTATGATATGTAGGTACCCCAATGTGGACTTCGAGACGATAAGCAAGTGCGTGGCGACGTCGGCACCGGCTAGCGAGGACCAGATGAGTAGATTTATATCTACCGGGAGAAGTCGGGTGGATGGCGTATAGCACCCCCGCAGTCCGTGGTGGTGTATACGGATGCGTATACACACCAACAAGTATTATATGTTATTTGGGATTAATAACGATGCTTAGGATGGATATTGGTGTGTTGGATTATTTTAGCGTTGCGAACCCTAGGGTAGTGTTGCACTACACATACACACTTACATACTTGCATACATTCCTATTGATATGTGCTCATGGGATTCTTTATAGTTATGTGTTCACATGGGTATGGGACTATGTGTTCACATGCGGACTGAGGATGATACTTGGGATTGAGCTGAGTCGATGAGATTTGATTTGAGGCCGTGAGATCGGTGATATAGCAGGGTTCGTATCTTAGATACGACATGACGTTGTAGCGGGTCCTTGACTTAGTGTTTCACACACGTCCATGCATGCGTAGGCTGTATCAGTATGGTACTAGACGTAGATCAGTACCGCGATCATGATATTTGATAAAGAGGATACCAGGTGAATAGTATGATGAATGTGATATTGACCCGTACCCAGATTTGGGATGCCGTACGACGGATTTACGTACGAGCTATATTGATGATTGATCCGCACTCTTGACTTGGGATGCCTGATTATAGATATGGTATCGGCTATGATATTATTGAGGCGGGATCACCGACTATACATATACAGGTAGGTATATGTATCGACTCAGATGATAGGCGGTTTCCTTACCTGTAGTTCAGCTCGTTAGCTTAGCCCTTTCGTTTAGTTTAGTTGTTAGATTAGATTCGATTCTTACCTATTTCAAAAACTAACGAATCTTGGGTATTTTAAAAGACAGCCCAAGGGATCCTACGGATATTTCAAAAGACGTATCTTTTCATAAAAACACCGTAGCCCCTATTTTCAAAACCCCATGATTCGTGTTATTTCAAAAGGCACCATTTGTAGGACTTATATTAGATTATTACAGATTAGTTATCGTTGTGTCTAGTATTCAGCTCCCGCACATTATTGCTGTTCGCTCTGCCTCGCATACTTATTTTGCTGCATATTCCATTATTGATATCATGCTGTTAGGACACCAGCACCATTACCGATAATGCGTATGTACCACATACACCTACTTGCCGGCTCACACACATCTTCATCGGTAATTGCCATGTCACGTACACTTTAGAGAATTTATTTGCTTGACTTAGCTTGTTAGTTAGTAGTTTGATATGATATTAGTGTACCTGCCTTACATGCCTAGTTTATTAATCATACATTGCAACTTGGTTATTGATACTATATGCATTCATTATCATTGACATCTGCACTTGTGATGATTTCTTGAGATTTATGATATTTCTGGATTTCGGGGAAAGCCGCAAAATTTACAACTTATGATCTTTTAAAATATAAAATGTTGCGGTTTTCTAGTGATGTAAAATGTCGTCCACCATGAGTTTGCTGTGGTTTTCGAGATCCGTGTCGACGAGTGGAAGAACCGTCACGGGTACATGGTGGGCCCGGTATGGTACCCCGGAGCAAGAGGAATGTGTTGTTGACGTTGATCCTGGCTGGGGAGCACTACCTACCGGTGATATTACCCGACGCGTCAGATATCCGGAGGATACCGTCGTGGTCTTGAGATGGATGGTAGGGGCTGGTCTAGACTGACGACGCCCTAGATATTGAGATTGAGACATTGATATTTCGAGACAGTGAGATTTATGTTTGATGTCGATGCTAGACACTGTTGATACTGATTTCATTTATGATACCTCAGTTTAAAAATACGAAGGAAATCTCACTAATTTATGAAAACAGTTTCTTCATTTACATGTATTCTGTTTTCATGCATGCATACCTCATTCATATGATATATTGTTACCTGAGGCACTAACACGGGCACATGAATTTACACTCGGGTTAGATATTTACCCTAGCCATTGTTATAGGCTGCATGATACATACATTTTTGAGGATATATTATGATCATTGACCTAGGATTGCGTTATTTATGCGATTTTTGTGCGTAGATGTTTTTCTACTCACGAGTTGGCAACTCACCCCCGTTGTGCCACAGTTCTTACAGGTTTCACTGTACAGGTTTCATTACGGCTTTGCTGGCACTATTTCCATTTCCGGGTGGCTTGCTAGTAGGTGGGTTATTTGTATCTTACCCATCATTATATCTTGTATATTATTATTCAGTTGTATCTAGAAGTCCCATCAACCAAACATGTATTTATTGAGATAGAGACCAGTGTTGTTTATTCTTTCGACCTTAGAGTCGCTCGTTATATTTCTGGTGGTTTTGAGTTTCCTTTTGAGTTTTGATCCTCGCCGTTGGCGTTGTATATTATATTGCTTGTGTGGTTGTGACCGTCGATTGACGAAGAGCTAGCTCCCGCTTGGGGATGCCTTTTTCTTGATTTCGTATACTATTCATGTTGTATTCCGTTTGGGGGCCAGTATTTACAAAGGAGACTCTGCCGAAATTTTCAGTAAATTTTTTGATGTTTTAAAAAACCGCATAATACGGCTTATGCTATTGAAACTACTTGCTTTAAGTTGGTTTTTCCTGCACTCTACTACTTTTCTTGGTTTGGATTTCTGGGTTTTCGGTTTACTTAGATTACGTACGCCTCGAGACGTTCGTAGTTTAAGTGCCGGTCATGTTCCGTACTTTCGGGTCGTGACAAAGTTGGTATCAGAGCGTTAGGTTTTAACCTTCGGAGCGTAGGATGACCCTTGGTTGATGGAATAGGTGACTAAAGTAGAGTGATGTACCGTTGATATGTTCCGCGGCATATTTACGACACGCCACTCCACTTATGAAGCCTTAGGATGTACATTCCCTTGTTCAGTATTATATTCCTTCTTAATCTAGCCTCATCGGTACCAGTTTGGTTTTGCTACTACGGTTACGGCAGGGAGAGCTACGCTAGAGTTGCGGTCAGCACAAGCTCGTCACGAACGAGGACTGACCAGGGCGAAATTCCGGCGACACACAATTGCAGAGATGTATCTTTTTACTGTGTTTCCGCGCCACGAGTGTTTGGCGGATCGCCTTTATGAGGTTACTCGGAGGCGCTGATCGACACTAGAGAATTGAGCCAATGATAGAGGCCAGCCAGATTTTGATGACCGTTGGTGTGTTGCTTATTCATGATGTTTGAGGCACTGTTCAGCGTGCAGACGAGTGAGCTAGTTATTACTGTGAACGACGAGATATCGCCCTAGATATTGGAGCTATTACAGTACGAGTTGTACTAAGAGATGATAGAAGGTCGCTAGTCACCCGATGATGAATGACTAGGACAGGTGGTTCGTTCGCTACCCCGATGCGAGGTCATCAGATAGATTGATTCCAGCTAGAGACGACTTCACGCGGAGACGTTGGGAGCCGACAGAGACGATTGAATTTCAGAAACCTACTATTCCAAGTTTAAAGTATTCGGAAAGATATGCAGGCAATTCTATGGTCCCTCTAGAAGAATGAAACCCTAACTCGACTTAATGACCGTATGAAAGCCTTTGAACCTTAGGGTTTGCGGCAGTTCTGCGGCGCCATTAGTGAGGCTTAGGTTTGCCCTTCTACGGCTGGACCACCGATGCTGTGGTATGTAATCGATACTATTAAACTGTGCCCAAGATGTTGAGCCCTTGGGGGATTATGAGGTTTTGACGAATCGATCGAATGGTTCGACTTTAATCGGATGCTTGGTGGTGAGATGAATTCTGGGAGACTCCAGATACGAAGATAGTCGTTGGAGCTCAGTCCATGTAGCCGCGACGAGACGAGTCTAAAGCAGATGACATTAGAAAAAAGTGGAGTAAGAGGTTCGTACCAGATCTAGATGAGATGACGTTCCACTCCGCCGACATCAGAGATGCGATGCGCATGCCGAGGCATGGTACTTGGACTTACCTTCCAGAAGGAGTCGCGATGAGTATGCAGTCGTTCCAGAGCAAGATGCAGATATAGGAAAGGACAATGACTTCCGGACAGTTGGCCGAGATTCTTAGAGGATGCGGTTGAGCAGTACTATTCCGCCATTATTGATTACGATGTTTTGGGTGATTTATTCGTATGATTTGATTTTGATGATTGAGGATTTACGATCTTTGCACAGTGTTGCACTTGATATCGTTTTCGTGCTTTAGTTTCACATGTTTGTGATTTTACGGTTTTAAACAGTTGAGTTGGTTTTGTGCGTATGCATGCACACGATTTCGTTCCTGCACTCTGTATAGTTTATATATGCTTGCAGTGCAGTGATACGCCTTTTGTGCACTTAGATGCACTGGACTTCGATTTCGATTGTGATACTCAATATTTATTTTGTGCACCTTGTGCACCTGATTGATTTTGCGAACCTTCGGCGCTTGATATTGGATTTCATGATTTCGTGCACGATGGATGCACCTGATTTGGATTTTCGCGCATGTTGGGCGGATGTTTTGAAGGGTGATTTTGGTGCACACCAGAGGCACTAAATCGAGAATTTTTCGTGCATGTCAGATGCACCTGATTTTGCTGTCAGGCACACATGTTGCCTACGACAGATGTTTCGTACACACCCGATGCACTTAGATGTTGTTTCTGTGCGCATGTATGGCACATTCATGAATTTTGATTTCCGCGCGCACCAGACGCACGTAGCATTCATATTCATATTTTGGGATTGATTTCGTATAGAGCAGTACGTTTTTATGATATTGCTATGTGTTTTCGTACTGAGCAGGACTAGTCAGAGGACAGTACCTGAATATATTTTTGCATGCATTGATAGTTATTGAAGGGATTTCCAAAAAGCGAGCTATAGCCTCAGTATTTACCTACGTGTCTAATATGACACGAAATGTTTAAAACAAGGAGACCCTTCTAAATTGTTTCCAAAACGGTGGAACGCACATTTCAATCAAAGGTATATACGTATATAGTTATTTTCTTATGATAGACTTCCACCACTGTGCAGTGTTATACGCGTTACACAGCGACTTAAAGAGATTTGGCATGCATTTCCTTCAGATACTTACAGATATAGATTCGATATTTACATGTATAGTTTCGAGTTATGTCATATTGGTTTTGATTTGGATTTGGCATTGATGTCTTCTCCATGACTCCGATGATTGCGGGATGCTTGACGGAGTTTTGATTTGAGTTATATACTCATTTTTCAAGCGCATGCGCTGCGCTACGATTTGTTTTATGAATTTACAATTTCGGAGCCCCGACGACTTGATGGGTTTTCTTAGATGTTTTAGTATTTGGGGGAGTTTGAATTTAAATTTGGGGACCGAATTTCTTTAAGGGGGGAAGATTGTAACGTTTTGAAAATCGTTTCGGAGAAATTTCGAAAAATCGGTAAAATAAGGGGGTTTTCTGTAAAAAGTCAAAATACAAATATCTTATTATAAAAATTAAATATACATATTCTAGCTATGTAATTGCTATTATTTGGTGTTTATTGAGCCGCTGGTGAAATTTCAAATTTTCTGAAAAAAAATATTATTTTATTATTATTTAAGCCGTCACTAATACAATTAATTAGGGAAAATTTCAAATTGGAATGAGTTGAAACAAATTTTGTGCATCATAAAACATTAAATAAAATTTTATCATGTAGTTTTTGGAACGAAATCATTTGGCAAAACGGTTTAGAAATTATTGAAGAAAAAAAGGCTTTTTTTTAGTGTAAATGGATGTTTGGGGTATCGTATTTATCATTTTTCATCACCCCACACCCGTACCCACATCCACACACTCCCATTTACTTCTCCCCTTGAAGAATTCAGCAGATCCCATCTTTTCCCCCCACTTGAATTTCAAAGGAAAAGAAATGAAAGAAAAGAAAAGAAAATGGAGAAATGATGTGGACCTTTGACCTTGAATTGACTTTGACTTCTCCCCCCACTTTCTCCACCTCCCTCTCTCTCCTCTCCCACTCCCATTCCAGCAGGCCCCCCTCTTACAGCAGCAGCAGCCCCCCCCCCCATTTCCCTTCTCTTTTCCCTTCAAACTTCATCAAAAATTGCCTCAAATCCATCAAAAAAAATCCCAAAACCCAAATCCGACTCCTACCATTTTAGCTTAGCCCGTATAGCATGGATCTTTGTGAAAAGAGAGCATTTTGGAGGGCCATGGATGCTTGTGGATCTTCAAATGTTTTTGGGTATAATTCTAAACCATTTTTGCTTAATTTGTTACTAATTTCTTAAAGCTAAACTACTTAAGTGTTAATTAGGCTTAAGTTGCAAGTTTTGGAATTCAAGTTATGAATTTGAATGCAAGTTAGGGTTTTATAAAATTGGTGTATGGTTGTGTGTTATATTTAGGCTTTTTTTTGTCATGTTAATACAAGATTAGTAGCTTGTGCTAATGGTTAGTTTAAAAATTGTGTTAATTTGCTAATTTGCTTACTAGATTTTTGAAATTGGTTAAATACTTGGGATTAAAAATGTGTTTAGGTTTTTCATGACTTCATTAACTTTATTAAGTGTGGTTTAATGCTTTAGATCATGCAAATCTAAGCTAGATTGTAGTTTGTGCATTTTGCTTTGAAATTGTTAAATTTAGGTATTTTGTAAACTAGAATATTAGGGTTTTTGGAATTTAATGAGATTAAATTCCGGGAATTGTTTATATGACTTATTTAAGATATTTAATAAATATATTGGCCGCTACATTCATTTAAACATCCTGTTTTGTACAAAAACGGCGAATTGTGCTTGCTAGATTTTCGGAAAAATGACTTTTTAAGTGAAATTGAGGTTTTTGTGAGTTTTAACCTAGTTTATATTAAAATTAGTGTTCATGAATGTGCAAATGAGTGTGATAGGATTTTTCTCGATGGTTTGACATTTGTACATCGATATCGAGGGTTGGTTTGACTATTCTTGCATGCGTAGGCGATAGGTTTGGACCTATGCGTGATACGCGTGCCGATTTTGATTTTCGTATGCCGTTTCGATTTCGAATTTAGTTTTAATGCGATATGGTGCGTTATGATATGTATGTACCCCCATGTAGACTTCGAGACGACAAGCAAGCGTGTGGCGACGTCGGCACCAGCTAGCGAGGACCAGGTGAGTAGATTTATATCTACGGGGAGAAGTCGGGTGGATGGCGTATAGCACCCCCGCAGTCCGTGGTGGTGTATACGGATGCGTATACACACCAACAAGTATTATATGTTATTTGGGATTAATAACGATGCTTAGGATGGATATTGGTGTTTTGGATTATTTTAGAGTTGCGAACCCTAGGGTAGTGTTGCACTACACATACACACTTACATACTTGCATACTTTCCTATTGATATGTGCTCATGGGATTCTTTATAGTTATGTGTTCACATGGGTATGGGACTATGTGTTCACATGCGGACTGAGGATGATACTTGGGATTGAGCTGAGTCGATGAGATTTGATTTGAGGCCGTGAGATCGGTGATATAGCAGGGTTCGTATCTTAGATACGACATGACGTTGTAGCAGGTCCTTGACGTAATGTTTCACACACGTCCATGCATGCGTAGGCGGTATCAGTATGGTACTAGACGTAGATCAGTACCGCGATCATGATATTTGATAAAGAGGATACCAGGTGAATAGTATGATGAATGTGATATTGACCCGTACCCAGATTTGGGATGCCGTACGACGGATTTACGTACGAGCTATATTGATGATTGATCCGCACTCTTGACTTGGGATGCCTGATTATAGATATGGTATCGTCTATGATATTATTGAGGCGGGATCACCGGCTATACATATACAGGTAGGTATATGTATCGACTCAGATGATAGGCGGTTTCCTTACCTGTAGTTCAGCTCGTTAGCTTAGCCCTTTCGTTTAGTTTAGTTGTTAGATTAGATTCGATTCTTACCTATTTCAAAAACTAACGAATCGTGGGTATTTTAAAAGACAGCCCTAGGGTTCCTACGGATATTTCAAAAGACACATCTTTTCATAAAAACACCGTATCCCATATTTTCAAAACCCCATGATTCGTGTTATTTCAAAAGGCACCTTTTGTAGGACTTATATTAGATTATTACAGATTAGTTATCGTTGTGTCTAGTATTCAGCTCCCGCACATTATTTCTGTTCGCTCTGCCTCGCATACTTATTTTGCTGCATATTCCATTATTGATATCATGCTGTTAGGACACCAGCACCATTACCGATGATGCGTATGTACCACGTACACCTACTTGCCGGCTCACAGACATCTTCATCGGTAATTGCCATGTCACGTACACTTTAGAGAATTTATTTGCTTGACTTAGCTTGTTAGTTAGTAGTTTGATATGATATTAGTGTACCTGCCTTACATGCCTAGTTTATTAATCATACATTGCAACTTGGTTATTGATACCATATACATTCATTATCATTGACATCTGCACTTGTGATGATTTCTTGAGATTTATGATATTTCTGGATTTCGGGGAAAGCCGCAAAATTTACAACTTATGATCTTTTAAAATATAAAATGTTGCGGTTTTCTAGTGATGTAAAGTGTCGTCCACCATGAGTTTGCTGTGGTTTTCGAGATCCGTGTCGAGGAGTGGAGGAACCGTCACGGGTACATGGTGGGCCCGGTATGGTACCCCGGGGCAAGAGGAATGTGTTGTTGACGTTGAGCCTGGCTGGGGAGCACTACCTACCGGTGATATTACCCGACGCGTCCGATATCTGGAGGAAACCGTCGTGGTCTTGAGATGGATGGTAGGGGCCGGTCTGGACTGACGGCGCCCTAGATATTGAGATTGAGACATTGATATTTCGAGACAGTGAGATTTATGTTTGGTGTCGATGCTAGACACTGTTGATACTGATTTCATTTATGATACCTCAGTTTAAAAATACGAAGGAAATCTCACTAATTTATGAAAACAGTTTCTTCATTTACATGTATTCTGTTTTCATGCATGCATACCTCATTCATATGATATATTGCTACCTGAGGCACTGACACGGGCACATGAGTTTACACTCGGGTTAGATATTTACCCTAGCCATTGTTATAGGCTGCATGATATATACATTTTTGAGGATATATTATGATCATTGACCTAGGATTGCGTTATTTATGCGATTTCTGTGCGTAGATGTTTTTCTACTCACGAGTTAGCAACTCACCCCCGTTGTGCCACAGTTCTTGCAGGTTTCGCCGTACAGGTTTCATTACGGCTTTGCTGGCACTATTTCCATTTCCGGATGGCTTGCTAGTAGGTGGGTTATTTGTATCTTACCCATCATTATATCTTGTATATTATTATTCAGTTGTATCTAGAAGTCCCATCAACCAAACATGTATTTATTGAGATAGAGACCAGTGTTGTTTATTCTTTCGACCTTAGAGTCGCTCGTTATATTTCTGGTGGTTTTGAGTTTCCTTTTGAGTTTTGATCCTCGCCGTTGGCGTTGTATATTATATTGCTTGTGTGGTTGTGACCGTCGATTGACGAAGAGCTAGCTCCCGCTTGGGGATGCCTTTTTCTTAATTTCGTATACTATTCATGTTGTATTCCGTTTGGGGGCCAGTATTTACAAAGGAGACTCTGCCGAAATTTTCAGTAAATTTTTTGATGTTTTAAAAAACCGCATAATACGGCTTATGCTATTGAAACTACTTGCTTTAAGTTGGTTTTTCCTGCACTCTACTACTTTTCTTGGTTTGGATTTCTGGGTTTTCGGTTTACTTAGATTACGTACGCCTCGAGACGTTCGTAGTTTAAGTGCCGGTCATGTTCCGTACTTTCGGGTCGTAACACTTGCGCGCATGCACACTGTATATTCATATTGGTGCACACATACATTGATATATCCATACTTGCGCACATGCACACTATATATTCATATTGGTGCACACATACATTGATATATCCATACTTGCGCACATGCACACTGTATATTCATATTGGTGCACACATACATTGATATATCCATACTTGTGCACATACATATTTTATATTCATATTAGTGCACACATACATTGACATATCCATACTTGCGCACATGCACACTGTATATTCATATTGGTGCACGCATACATTGATATATCCATACTTGCGCACATGCACACAGTATATTCATAATGGTGCACACATACATTGATATATCCATACTTGCGTACATGCACACTGTTTATTCATATTGGTGCACAAATACATTGATATATCCATACTTGCGCACATGCACACTGTATATTCATATTGGTGCACGCATACATTGATATATCCATATTTGCGTACATACACATTTTGTATCCATATTGGTGCACACATACATTGATACATCTATACTTGCGCACATACACACTGTATGTCCATATTGGTGCACGTACACATTGGTACACTCATACTTACGTATATATCCACTTGCACATCCATACCTATATACATACATATTTCACATATATGGATGATACTGGTTTTGATTTCGAGAAAATAGGGACCGCATGAGATATTTTCAAAATTGGATCCATTTAAAAGAGCGGTTTCCCTTTCTACTCTTAGTGGCATACGACACACTGCATGGATTTACGCATTTAGTTTTTGGATTTCATGTGATTTCTGGATTTTGAGAACCGTGGTATTATTTCAAGAAAGTATGCTTTATTTTAAAAACCCGGTTTCTCTTGATTTGATATTTTAGTACGTCCACCATGAGTTTTCTCGGTTAATGAGATCTTGTGTGAGTATACCCGATTCGAGGAGTGGTAGGCACTGTCTGCGGGTACATGGTGGACCCAGTATGGTACCCCGGGGCAAGAAGACTCGTATAGCTAGACGGTGAGCCCAGCGGAGGGACTACTACCTGCCGGTGACAGTTTGGAGACCCGACGGATATCCGGAGGATACCGTCTGGGCGGATATCCGGAGTATACCGTCTGGGGGTTATGACATGAGATACATGCTGAGGGCCGATCTGGTATGCGGCGCCTGAGAGATGAGGATTTTGCGTGACGATACTGGACACGAGTATTTCATGATATTTGCGTGCCAATATTGGGCACTCCTGTTCCATGAGATTTACAGGATATGAGGGCCGGATAGAGTGACGGCGCCTGGGTTATCGGGATCTTGGGGTGTTTTTGGTAGACACCGGGGTTTTCCACATTGATATTCCGTGTTGATAATATTTTATCCCATGCTCAGCATTTCATTGTTATGCATCTCATCCTGTAGCAGCAGCAGCACCTAGTAGAGTACTTTGGCATGATTATTGCATACCCTACTCATCATATATAGATGTTATTAGATTGCACCTGTTATGCATGATTATTGCATACCCTGCTCATCATATATAGATGTTACTAGATCGCACTTGTTATGCATGACTATTGCGTACCCAGCTCATCATTTAGATCATATCTGTTGGCACATGTTAGAGTATCGTAGTACGTGCATACTCGCGATTACCTTTATATGTTATTTACTATTCTCGAGTTGGCAACTCACCCCCGTTGTGCCACAGTGTTTGCAGGTTGCCCCTCAGAGTAGTTGCGGCAGGGCTACTTCCTTATATCTTTTGCTACGGATACCACTGCAGTTGGCGTGTGAGCCCTTTGCTTATAGGTGGGTTCTTGAGGTATCCGGTTATTTTCTATCTGTACATACTATTGTATCTAGTACTCTCCATCTACTACTTCATGTATTGACTTAGAGACCAGTTGTGAGGTCGTGTTGTATATTATTTTGTACTCTGGTGTCGAGCTCGTGTGAGCCGACTTTATTCATGCAGCTTTCTCTTTTATGATGTTTTCATTTATATTGCTCATTTCTTCGCTACAGCGTCGTATATTATTCTTGTGGTGATTGTTTCCGCCGTTGGGCGTGATTGCTCCCGTTTGGGGATACTTTATTCTTATTGTATGTCATTTTACTTATATCATGTCTTGTACCCGATTTCGGGGCTGGCTTTACAAAGGAGGTGCTGCCTAAATTTTGAATAAAATAATTTAAACTTGAAAGATTTTTACTTGAGATTTACAAATGTTTTAATAAATGTTTTCATCAAATGTTTTCAACACTCACTACTTTTAATGGATTTGATTTCTGAGTTTCGGCTTACTTAGTCGTGTTACTCCTGTAGACGTTACGTGGTTAAGTGGCGGTCACGGGCCGAACTTTGGGCCGTGACAAAGTTGGTATCAGAGCGTAGGTTTTACCTTTCGGAGTGTAGGATGACCCTGGTATGATGGAGTAGGTAGCTGAAGCAAAGTGGCGTAGCGTGTGTATGTTCCGCGGCATACTCACGACACGGTACTCCGCCTAAGCGACCTTATGACTTATTGATTGAAATTCCTTCATGGTTATATACATTCTTGTGATTCAATTTCCGTATCCTTATCGAATCCTACTTTCTTTTCAGCCATTATGCCGCCAAAGACTACGAGGGCGCAGAGAGAGGCCGTGAGAGCCAAGATTAGAGTTGACTCGTCTGAGATGAGGACTGACCCGGGCAAGACACCAGTTATACCAGAGTAGACTGTTCCTCCTTCGGCAGATCAGATCGCCATACTAGGGTCCGGTATGCAGGAGATGCGCCAGATGATAGGGTCATTGTTAGGTTTACCTAGCACCCTATGAGAGGTTTGGAAGCATCACATGTCACAAAGATCAAATTTTTATGGTGCTAAGTAAGCATACAAAGGATCTATCCTATAAAAATTAGGGTTTCATAACAATACATGTAACAAAGGCTAGGGTTTTGAGAGTACAACCTTTGTAGCTCCCTATTCTTGACTCCTTGGCTACTTGAGGGTTAGAGAACAGTTAGCTTGAAGTCTTCTAGTGTCCAAGACGATCCACCCGAAGCTCCTTTGTCCAAGCTAGTAACTTCACTTTAACAAGATAAAGGAATGAAGCTAACACTCTAAACAAGTGGGCAAGACTTGTGTAGAATGGTGTTGTGGTTCTCTTTCTCACTTCAAAATCCTATCTTTTTGAGTATTTTGCTCACTTGAAATTCTAGAGAGCAAAAGATCAAGGTTGAAGAAGATGATGGCCTTTTTTGAGAAGAAGAGAAGATAAACTCTAATGAGAAAATGGAAAATATAAGTATATATATTTTCCACTTCTCATCTCAAACCATGGTTAATTATAAAGATATTATTGTATTTGTGTTTAAAACACCAAAGAAAAATTAACCAAGGGTTAATAAGTAGGTGAGCATGGTAAGATGAAGAAGAGTGTAGAAACAATCCATGAATTAACCCTTTTTCTTTTCCTTTTTGTTTTAACACAAATGTAATAATAATCCATATAAAAACCCATGGTGTGAGTCTTATATTGCCACCATTTTCAATGTATATGCAACCATGATAGAATGATGTATGTATGCATGTGTGCATGCACATCCATATGTGCATGAACAAGAATGAATGCATACATACATGCATACATCCAAAAGAAACAATATAATATTTCTAGTAAGAAGCTAATGGTTAAATGATAAATCAACACTTGATTTATCAACCCGGTCATATCACATACGACCCGACCAAAAGCAAGCCGTCCAATTAATATACGGTATCTTATACGCGCATTTTAACCGGGTCTATGCGCATATCACATATGCGCACCACTACGTTTCGCCTGGACTAGGTAACTCCTTTGTGGGACTCTAAGACTCGTCAATACGCCGGCAGTGGGTGATGATCATATCAAGCACCCCCAAGCCGCAAGCGGTCAGCTAAACGTAACGGCCACCCGGGTATTGAGCGATCAGAAGAAAACAAGCGAACCTGCTACAACTCCCGTCGAGCCAACCGGCAACACTACCGTACAGTCCGGTCTCTTCGTCAGATATGCTGCATATCGAGTCTAGGGATGGTAACGTCGACCCCAATAACTTAATAAGTCGTGCCGGTGAATGGTCTATAACAGATCGAGAAACTACTGATAACACTTATCAGTAAATCTCAGCAGCCCTGGCCAGGGACTTACTGATATAACCAGTCGAGCACAGCACAGCATCAACTCCCAATACCGGGAGAGACGAAACCCCTCCTATCGCTCATCGCCTTCGTGTGTCTCAGGATTGTACCCAACGGCCACCTGTTTGCACGACTCAGTAGAGCCGTGGTAGGGTAGTAATCAAAGTACAGTGAGAGAGCACACAAGACTCTATGACGATCTCGGGTCTACAGACTAACCTGTACACGATAGATATAATTCCATATAGGAGTTCTCGGTGAGTCCGTCCAGTGTACCCAGTCACCACTGAGCACCCGTATATGATCTTGATGTCAAACATCGATGAATGTGGGAACATCCATCGCCCATCATATGGGTCTAGTATCATATACGCTAGTCTACTCTGCTATATCAATGCCCCGTCTCGATACACCCACGACTAGGGACATTTCAGGATATGCTTATAAACTACAGATATCCCACTAGTATGATCTCTATCATAATCACTATAGTCAAGCCAATATCCTCAGGGCTTTATCAACATGTATGAATGAGTAAAAAGCATGATCAAATCAACATGTCAGAAAAAGAAGAACCAGATAGCATACTATCATGTCGAGCAAGAATGTGCACTGAATATATATACATGTATAAATACATCTACTATCACATAATGGCCTCTAGGGCATACATATATCCAACAATCTCCCACTTGCACTAAAGCCAGTTATTGGCGTATCTCATACCCAACATCTCAAAAAGTCGCTCATGCTGCGGCTGAGGGAGGGCCTTGGTGAATGGATCCGTGGCATTATTCTTTGTGTCTACTCTCTTAATCTCGATCTCGCGGCGATCTACTATCTCCCGAATCAAATGAAAGCGCCTCAGGATGTGTCTGGACCGCTGATGGGACCTGGGCTCCTTGGTTAACGCCATAGCCCCATTATTATCACAATACAATGGTATTGCATCAATAATGGTTGGAACTACTCCTAACTCCGAGACGAACTTCTTCATCCAGACGGCTTCCTTGGCGGCATCATTCACAGCAATGTACTCAGCTTCCATCATAGAGTCTGCAACGGTATCCTGTTTGGAACTCTTCCAACTTACTGCCCCTCCATTGAGGGTAAATACAAACCCTGAGATAGATTTGTTGTCGTCCTTATCGCTTTGGAAGCTCGAATCGGTAAAGGCCTCCATTTGGAGATCTCCATTACCATACACTAAGAACAATTCTTTAGTCCTTCGTAAGTACTTAAGAATGTTCTTCACAGCTGTCCAGTGATTCTCCCCTGGGTTGGATTGATACCTGCTTACAACACTAAGTGCATAAGCTACATCTGGGCGTGTACATAACATCGCATACATTATAGATCCTACTGCCGAAGCATAGGGTATAATGCTCATGCGAGCTCTCTCTTCATCGGTCTTTGGAAAAGAATCCTTGGAGAGAGTGACCCCATGGCAAGCGGGTAAGGCACCCCGCTTGGAGTCTTCCATACTAAACCTTTTTAGGATGGTGTTGATGTACCTGGTTTGGGACAATCCCAATAACTTTTTGGATCTATCCCTATAGATCCTTATGCCCAGGATGTATGTGACATCACCCAGGTCCTTCATAGAGAACCTTAGTGATAAGAAAGATTTGACCGACTGTAGCATAAGAATATCATTTCCTATCAGAAGAATTTCATCCACGTACAATACGAGGAATGTGACAGCTCTTCCTACAGCTTTCTTATAAACACAAGGTTCATCTGGATTTTTGATGAAGTCAAACTCTTTGATAACATCATCGAAATGTAAGTCCACGTTGCTCACCCCGGTTCTTACGGGGAGGCGGAAATGGCGAAAAACGATAATTTGGCGCGAGGCAACATGGACTAAAAGCCGGATCTTTGCTAAACTAGAAACTAGTAAACTACAAGAGGCTTTAACTACTATGCTGTAGAAATTATACCTCACGAAACCAGTCCTTCGGGTCTTCATTCCACTGTCCCGCTCGTCCATCCAAGCTCCGAGTGTCGATCCGGATCTTGGTCGCCTCCGCGGCCTCCTTGAGTCGAAGACGATCCACCCGAGAGATATACACCGAGCTCCACCTCGAGCCGAGGCAACTAGGGCAATGAGATTGCTAGTCAAGAAGCCCTAGGATGTGTAGAGGAGATATATGGAATTGTTTGTCAAGTGGGATCCTTTTTCTCTCAACACATGAGATCAAAGGATGATTTCAAGAGTGAGAAGATGAAGGAGATTTTTGCAACCATGGAGCTCTTCTTTTCTTCTCACTTGAACAAGAGAGAGAATGAGAAAAGAATTATGAACTAAAGAAAAGAACCTGTAGGGTTCCTAGGCACACTAATGAGGCTCCACAAGGCATCGACCATGACAAATTCAAAAATTACATGTGCCGAGAAACCCTAATGCTAGATCGTTAACTAGAGGTAAAGGCGAAAAGCAAGCAAGTAAACAACTTTATTGCTAAGTGAATGGAAATACAACCTTTATAGATCCGGTCCTCCACTTCTCTAGCTCCGTGTTGACGTCCCTCCGCTGCGATCATCGGAATCCTGGACCCTTGCGTCGATTTCATCGGAGAAATGGGCGGGCTAGGTCGTTGACTTCGATGCCGAAGATGATCTACGTCGAGGCGACTCAAACTCAAGCTCCACCTTCACTAGGTCATGAAACTTATGAAGATAACACACTCTACTACATGGCAAGTGGTAGAGGAGGAAGAAATAGGAAGTGGGTTCACTTTGGATTTGGATTTCTCACTTGGAATCATCACTTGGAAATTTCTAGTAAGCTTTCTTCAACTCATGAAGAAGATGAAGAAGAAAAGAAAAGAATAAATTATCTAATTAGAAAATTCAAGTGATGCTTATCATTTAGCAACCATGGGTGAGGCTAACTCATGTAGAGAATAAACTAGGGTTTAGTTAAATGGTTAGGTTAAGGATAAAACAAAATGGAAGACTTTTTCAAAGATGCTTTGAAGCTTCAAGAAGCTTTAAGCAAAGAAAGAAAAGAAAGCCACCATTTCATTTTTTTCATAAAAGAAATAAATAATTTAAAACCCTAACCATTTAGTAAACATGGTGTATTACATAAACACACCCAAGTTTGCATGTATCATCAAACATGATACAATCAAGTGCACAAAAATATATCATATATACAATGTGCACATTCAAGTGAGATAATCAATCTTAAGTGAACCAATACTAGTTAATGTAAAGTAATATATCAAATATATAATTATACATTAAATCATTAAATCAACACTTGATTTAACGATCCGGCCATATCGCATATGACCGACTAATATCCAATGTATCGACTTATCGAATCAATCCTCGATTCGATAACTAGGTTATATCGCATACAACCAATCGATACATTCATCGCGAGAATAGAATACGGTATCACATACACGCATTATTCTCGGTCCCGCACATATCTCATATGCGCTCCTATTTCGTTTCGCTTGAGCCAGGAAACCTCTGTGTAGGACTCTAAAGACTCGTCAATACGCCGGCAGCAGGTGATGATCATATCAAACACCCATAAGCCGCAAGCGGTCTGCTAAACATAACGGCCACCCGGGTATTGAGCGATCAGAAGATCGACGAGCAAGCCCGCTCACACTCTGTGAATCCAACCAGTAACGCTTACCGTACAGTCCGGTCTGTTCGTCTGATATGTCGCATATCTTGCCTAGGGGTGGTAAACGTCAGACCCCAGTAGCTCGATAAGTCGTGTCGATATGAGGTCTATAACAGTTAGAGATACTACTGATAACACTTACCAGTAAATCTCAGCAACCCTGGCCAGGGATTTCCGGTTATAGCCAATCGAACACAGCGCAACATCAACTCCCTATACCGGGAGAGACGAATCCCCTCCTATCGCTCATTGCCTCCATGTGATTCGGGACTGTACCCAAAAACCACCGTTTTGCACGCCCTCTTGGACGTGGTAAGGTGGAAATCAAAGCACAGTGGGAATCACACAAGACTCTATGACGATCTCAGGTCTACAGATTAACCTGTACCAGTGTCACCAGAGAACTGCCATCTGACGTAAGGTATAATACCATCTGGGAGTTCTCGGCGAGTTCGTCCAGTGTACCTAGTCTCCACTGAGCACCCGTATATCATCTCTGATGTCAAACACCAATGGATATGGGATCATCCATCGCCCATCTGTATGGGTCGAGAAGGTATACACTAGTCTACTCTGGTATATCGATGTCCCATCTCGATACACCCACGACTAGGGAACTTGAAGGATGTACTTATGGACTACCACGTCCCCACTAGTATGATTCGCATCATAGTCCAGGTAGTCAAGTACACATCCTAAGGGCTTTACCAACATGTAACAGAGAGACAATCAGTGTACACGTTAAGGTAAAGAGAAACCAAATAGCATACTATCATGTCGAGCAAGAAAGTCCTCCCTATATATGTCCAAGCATCCACTACAATATACATCCTATGTATAGTAATGGCCTCTAGGGCATACATATAACTAACAGAACCATGGTTACAATAATACACAAAATCATTATTACTAATCCTATCATGATAAAGTTGATGGCTACATTGAAATAACCATTTTCATAATCAAAAAGAAAATGAAAATCAAAGAATACTTTAGATCTTTCAAAAAGATCCTAGTCAACTTTGGTCAAACGGTCAACAAAGTCAAGATGGTCAAATGGTCAAAGCAATTAGCCATAACATAATTATCAATAAAAGGATTAGTAAATAATGTCTCCGGCTCATAATGGTTTTGACCGAATCAACTGTCAAAATCCTAATGAGCCACCTCCTCCTTCTCCGCTCCGCAAAACTGTGCATACACACCCGCATCCGCATTCCGTAGAATGCGAATGCACAGAAGATAAAACAAATCCATCCATGCAATACTAGGATCCGGCTTAAACCAAAGCACACTAGTATTGCCTGCCCGAACAGCATACGTACACAAGTGCACGTAAGTGATCACAGCCCTGCCGTAAAACCATACGGCCTCTACACGTTTCGCTCAGTGCAGGGAAACTCTCTGTGTGGGACTCTAAAGACTCGACTCTACGCTAGCAGTGGGTTTAACCACAGACCACAAGCGGCACTAGCTGTACGTAACGGTCCCCAGGTAGATGTCGATAAGAAGGCCGATGAGGTAAACCCATCCGAACTCCTACTGAGCCTTTATGTGACAATCTCCGTACAGTCCGGTCTGTTCGTCTGATACATCGCATGGCGGGCCTAGGGGTGGCAAACGTCAATCCCCTGATAGCGGTACAAGTCGTGTCGGAGTGTAGCCCAAAACACCCTGAGATAACACTAGAAACCTACCAGTATATCTCGCTTTCCCTGGCCAGGGACTACTCATGTAATGGCTCTCCTAGACACAGCGCGATGTCAACCCCCAATACCGGGAGAGACGAATCCTGTCTAACTGTCACTGCCTCCAAGTGCTTCGGGACTGCACCCAACTACTACCTGTTTGCACGACTCCTTTGAGCCGTGGTAGGGTAGTAATCTAAGTACAGTGGGAACACACTCGAGGTGAAGTGACAGTGTCAAGTCAGCGGACTAAGCTGTACTCATATCACCTGGGAACTGATAACTGAAGATAGGTATAATACCAACCAACAGTTCCTTACGAGTCCTGTCCAGTGTACTCGTAACCTAACGAGCACCCACATACTATCTCAAGTACGACGTACTGATGGCTGTGGGACAGACCGCCTCCCGCACTGGGATGAGAAGCGCATACGCTAGTCTACTCCGGAGTATCGATGCCCTGTCTCGATAATCCCATGACTAGGGACCTGTATAAGGATGTGCTTGTAGATTACCCAGCCCCCACACGTATGACTGCCATCACAATGCTAGTAATCAAGCAAAGATCCTAAGGGCTCTACTAATATGTATAAGCGATATGCTAAAAGAAACACAGGCACATATTAAAGTAGAAACAAACCAAGTAGCATACTACCATTTTGAGCAAGATTGTCTATACAACTGTGAATATCCCAAGCTTCCATTAAGTAATATACAACCTAGTATGATACAGTAATGGCCTCTAGGGCATATACACTAACAATCTCCCACTTGCACTAAGGCCATGTACTGGCGTATCGAAGACCTATCATCTCGATCAGCCGCTCGAACTGAGTCTGGGGTAGGGCCTTCGTGAGTGGATCTGCAGTGTTATTCTCCGAATTTACTCTCTTCACCTCGATCTCCCGACGATCTACGATTTCCCTGATCAGGTGGTACCGCCTCAAAATGTGCCTGGACTTCTAATGGGACCTGGGTTCCTTCGCTAAAGCTATAGCGCCGTTGTTGTCGCAATACAGCGGTATTGGATCAACAATGGTAGGAACCACCTGAAGCTCCGTGAGGAACTTCTTCATCCAGACAGCTTCCTTTGTGGCATCGCAAGTAGCTATGTACTCCGCTTCCATAGTTGAGTCAGCAACGGTCTCCTGCTTGGAACTCTTCCAGCAAACCGCCCCTCCATTGAGGGTAAAGACATAACCCGACATAGACTTGGAGTCATCCTTGTCACTCTGGAAGCTGGAGTCAGTAAAGGCCTCGAGCTGGAGGTCTTTTCCGCCATACACCAAGAACATTTCCTTAGTCCTTCTCAGGTACTTGAGAATGTTCTTTACCGCTATCCAGTGTTTCTCCCCTTGGTCCGACTGATACCGGCTTACAACGCTCAATGCGTATGCTACATCTGGTCTAGTACATAACATCGCATACATTATAGAGCCTACCGCAGAAGCGTAGGGTATAATAGACATGTGATCTCTTTCCAAATCAGTCTTGGGAGACATCTCTTTTGAGAGGGTGATCCCGTGACAAGCCGGTAAATTACCGCGCTTGGAATCTTCCATACTGAATCTTTTCAGTATGGTGTCAATGTACCTGAACTGTGAAAGTCCCAACATCCTCTTAGATCTATCACGATAGATCTGGATCCCCAGAATGTAGTTGGCATCGCCCAGGTCCTTCATGGAGAACCTCTGCGACAAGAATCCTTTGACTGACTGTAGCATAGGAATATCATTTCCTATTAGGAGAATGTCATCCACATACAAGACGAGGAATACCACAGTTCTCCCTACAATCTTACTGTAAATGCATGGTTCATCTGGATTTTTGATAAAGTCGAATTCCTTGACAGTATCATCAAAGCAGATGTTCCAACTCCGCGATGCCTGCTTAAGTCCATAAATGGACTTGAGCAACTTGCACACTCTACCGCTGCTCCCACTCTGAATGAATCCCTCCGGCTGATCCATATAGACGCACTCTTCTAAATTTCCATTTAGGAAAGCCGTCTTTACGTCCATCTGCCAGATTTCATAATCGTGGAAGGCGGCAATGGCAAGAAGGATCCGAATGGATTTCAGCATAGCCACTGGAGAAAAGGTCTCGTCATAGTCCAAACCAGGTCTTTGATGAAAACCCTTTGCAACAAGTCTAGCTTTATAGGTCTCAACCTGCCCATCTACACCAATCTTCTTTCTGAAGATCCATTTGCAGCCTACGGGTTTTACCCCTTCTGGAGCAAAGTCTAAAGTCCAAACTTTGTTGGTGTACATAGACTCCATCTCGGCCCGCATTGCATCCAGCCCTTTTACCGAGTCACCGCTCTGAATGGCTTGCTGGAAGCTAGTAGGCTCACCATAATCCATAGTGCAATCCTCTCTATCCCCGTCTAAGAGAAAACCGTAGTATCTCTCCGGCGGATAAGACTGCCTACTACTCCTGCGGAGTGGCGTAGGGATGTCCGATTCTCTTGAAACTTCTGGTACCTTCAAGCTTTCAGTAATAGCTTGTGGCTCTGGAATTTCTTCCAGTTCTATTGCGCTCCCACTTATCTGATTTTCTAAAAATTCAGTTTCCAAGAAGTGGGCATGCTGAGAAACAAAAACCTTTTGTTCCTCTGCGGAATAGAAAAGATACCCCCTGGAGTTCTTTGGGTATCCCACAAACTTACACAGTAATGAGCGTGCCTCGAGCTTGTCCGCATGCTGCTTTTTTACAAAAGCTGGACATCCCCATGTCTTAAGGTACTTAAGACAGGGTTTCTTCCCATTCCACATCTGATATGGGGTGGTAGGCATAGTCTTGGTTGGAGCCTTGTTCAAGAGATTTGCAGCTGTTTCTAGTGCATAACCCCAGAAAGATCGCAGCAACTCAGCCTTACTCATCATGGAACGAACCATATCCAATAGGGTTCGATTCCTCCTTTCTGATACACCATTGTGTTGTGGTGTGTATGGAGGAGTAAGCTGAGAGAGAATTCCATTCTCTTTTAAGTAGCCCAGAAACTCAACACTCAAGTATTCACCACCTCGATCAGATCTCAGTGTCTTGATACTTTTGCCTGTTTGTTTTTCAACTTCATTCTTGTATTCCCAAAATTTCTCAAAGGCCTCGGATTTGTGCTTCATTAATAAGACATGCCCATACCTAGAGAAATCATCTGTGAAAGTAATGAAGTATGAATAACCACTTCGCGCATGTGTAGACATTGGACCACACACATCACTGTGTATGAGTCCCAAGAGCTCGCTTACTCTTTCTCCGTGTCCAGTGAACGGAGTCTTTGTCATCTTTCCCATGAGACAAGATTCACAAGTAGCATAAGACTGATACTCGAACGGATCCAAGTATCCTTCGTTATGTAACTTTGTCAACCGTGTCTCATTAATGTGACCCAGTCTACAATGCCATAAGAAAGCCTGATTAAATTCCAGAGACTTTCTTTTAAGTGTGTTCTGGACACTGAAGACCTGAGCTTGATTCAAAACGTATATACCGTTTTTTAATGTACCTGACCCAATCAGAACTTGATTTAGGTGGATGTTAACTACATCGCTTACAAAAGTAAAATTATATCCTTCCTTAGAAAGTAAGGATACAGATATGATATTACAAGTCACACCTGGTACATAAAAACAGTTACGCAGAATCAATATCTGCCCAGTTGTCAGTCCTAGATGATATTCCCCTACGGATTCAGCATACATGCTCATTCCGTTAGCAACCCTGAGAGTCATATCACCTTTCTTGATAACCCTACGGTTTCTCAGAGCCTGTAACGAATTACAGATATGAGATCCTGATCTGGTATCCAATACCCAGGAAGTAGGGTTAACTAACATACAGTTCTCTATCACAAACACACCCGAAGCCGAAGCCACAATATGCTTCGAATTCTGGCTACTGGCTATACTAGCCCTGCAATCCTTCTGCCAATGTTCATTCCCGTAACAATAGGAACATCCCTCTTTTACTACATCCATTCCCGAAACTTCTGCCCTTCCTTTTCTTTCTACTTCCCTAGTTTTCTTCAGGGTAGTAGGTAGAGACTGTTGAACTAAGTCAGCATCTGACCCGTTCTTCAACGTGGTCTTCAGGTCCGAGAGCTCAAAAGAGCTGGTCTCTGTAAGGACGTTGCCCCCTACAGATGACCCGATAGCCAACCTCTCTGGAAGAAATTCGTTCGAGGTCTCATATCTTGTGATTCGAGATTTCTCTCCATATAAATCTTTGTTATGGAGGAAGATAGAAACTAAGTCCATCTTCTCGTGCTGCCTCTGGTATACACCATCAACTGAGGCTAACACGAGGCATTTGGCTTTTACATATTCCTTTTCCGATGTCTCGCGGATACGAATATCCGTGACAGGGAAACTGGACCTGAGACGGCAGGGGTTGGATCAGTCAAGAGGTGTCCCAGCTTGTCATGGGCAATAGACATCTGGACAGACCTTTGCCAGTCATAACAGTCAGATTCAGTCATATTATTATCTATATGTAACCTAGGTGCGGTCACTGGGTCGCTGCAATTAAGAGAGAGAGAAGAAAACACTCAGCATGATGCTCTTGCAAGTTTAGATTGGTTTTTAATTTATCTAACTAGGATGGCTCCCACTGTCTCTCGAATCCCTCCTCAAACCATAAAGGAAGAATTAGTCGGGATCAATCTCACCGTACAATACTTGCTTAACCGTTCAGCCAGGCTAGTGTCGGTACTTCGAGGGAGGTTTTCCAACGCTTTCGCGAAGTTTCTTAATTTAAGAACCTCTTTTCCCTGGGGGCGTAGCCCCGCTAACACCTTTCTAGACACCTACTTGGTTTATAGCATTGATCGTTAAGTGAGAAAGTTCCCGAGGAGTAGCATATACTCACAGTAGGATCGGGATCCAAATATCATTGCATGACAAAACTGAAGGAATCCTACCAGAATCATCACACTCCAAATGGTATGCAACACTAGCAAGTTTCAGTACTTTTGAAATTCCCGATGTGGATTTTTGTCCCATGCTCTTATGACCTTGACTTTGGCCAACAAATCATAAGTCACATGTCAAGTTCTTCCCGTCATTGTCCAGGTTAATTTGAACCCACCCGCACATACCCTTGACTTTGGCCAATCAGGCAGTACGACTGTCCCAAACCAACGCATCTATCTATGCAACATATGAATACCCAACAGCTACCAAACACTGTGCCTTGACTTTGGCCAACAAACACAGCTTGAATACTATTGACTATCCATATGAAATGGCGGAGGGCTACGAATGGTTTTGGCGAAACCGTGAACGTAGTGAACTTGATATAATCGATGGAACGAGATAGCTTTTAAAAGGAGTGGTTCAAGCTCCGCGTTTAAAAGTTGGTTTTTTGAAAAGAACCGAGTGGTTTTGAAAGTGTTCCAACGACTTTTACTTGGTTTATTTTCTTGCATTAATTCCAATGCATCCCATCATTTAATCCTACCATTGCAGAAAACAACCAAAATATGGTGTACGCTTATGCCATCCGCATTCGCCACGGGGCCCCGTCATCACCCGTTAGGTTACTTAACTAACGACAGAGCGGGGGCTGGACTAGCGCGGATGCAAAACATAAGCAACACCTAAATAGATATCATATATAGATATATAGCAATTATAGCCAATCCAGATCACAGATGAACAATTTGGATATACTAGGAATCCGCGATTCGTTTGAGCCTGCAACGAAAAGCGAATTACACGGTCGCGATGAATAGCCAATACCCTACCCTAGACCCCTATGGGTGCGGCAAACTACCCGCCAAATACCCAAAGCGAAGCAACCTCCCTCAACCCGTGAGTAGGCCACTCGGCACTTCGAGATACCCAGTAGTTTTTGCACCCCACCTTGGGTCTATCCTAGGAGCAAAAACAGTAAAAAGAAATTATACAATGACGGCTACAACCCCGACCCGGTTGTGCGGCCATACAAATAATATTACATCAATTTACAAATTTTACAATGAATGAAAGAAAAAGAAACTCTCATCTCACATCCATTCCCGGCTATTCATCCGCGACAACCCAACGAGTTCATATACACAAACCATCAACATTACAGATCACAGATATGTATAACCCCCACTAATCGATGTACAGCGATTAGCGGACGTTCAATACATATATCACATCACAGAAAATATCCATTAGCCAAAGTCTACGGAATATCGATCAAAATACGGATTTTTAACCACCCCCAAAGTCAATTTGCTCTCTGGAAAAACTGGGTAGAAAAAACATGTATTAAAAATCCCAAAACAGCCAAACTAAAACACTGCACAAAACCCGGTCCACTGCCGAGTCAAATCGGCCGCGGAACCGCGGCAATAAGCATGTTATTGCCGCGGAACCGCGGCGGTTTGATCGAGTCACTGGATCAGTTTTCTGCAGTGTTTTTAAAAAACCCTGAGACGATTTTTCATATATGTCAAATCACTTTTTGAGGAGTATAAAAAATCGACAGAAACTTGGTTTTTTCCGGGCGTGTTTTGCGACTTTTTTCCGATCGATATTCTAAACACTTTGCTAACTTACTAGTTTATGTTTAGCCTGTCTCTGATACCACTGTAAGTCCACGTTGCTCACCCCTGTTCTTACGGGGAGGCGGAAACGGCGAAAAACGATAATTTGGCGCGAGGCAACATGGACTAAAAGCCGGATCTTTGCTAAACTAGAAACTAGTAAACTATAAGAGGCTTTAACTACTATGCTGTAGAAATTATACATCACGAAACCGGTCCTTCGGGTCTTCATTCCGCTGTCCCGCTCGTCCATCCAAGCTCCGAGTGTCGATCTAGATCTTGGTCACCTCCGCGGCCTCCTTGAGTCGAAGACGATCCACCCGAGAGATGTACACCGAGCTCCACCTCGAGCCGAGGCAACTAGGGCAACGAGATTGCTAGTCAAGAAGCCCTAGGATGTGTAGAGGAGATATATGGAAGTGTTTGTCAAGTGGGATCCTTTTTCTCTCAACACATGAGATCAAAGGATGATTTCAAGAGGAAAAAGATGAAGGAGATTTTTGCAACCATGGAGCTCTTCTTTTCTTCTCACTTGAACAAGAGAGAGAATGAGAAAAGAATTATGAACTAAAGAAAAGAACCATTGTTGCAATAATACACAAAATCATCATTACTAATCCTATCATGATAAAGTTGATGGCTACATTGAAATGACCATTTTCATAATCAAAAAGAAAATGAAAACCAAAGAATACTTTAGATCTTTCAAGAAGATCCTAGTCAAATATGGTCAAACGGTCAACAAAGTCAAGATGGTCAAATGGTCAAAGCAATTAGCCATAACATAATTATCAATAAAAAGATTAGTAAATAATGTCTCCAGCTCATAATGGTTTTGACCGAATCAACTGTCAAAACCCTAATGAGCCACCTCCTCCTTCTCCGCTCCGCAAAACTGTGCATACACACCCGCATCCGCATTCCGTAGAATGCGAATGCACAGAAGACAAAACAAATCCATCCGTGTAATACTAAAATCTGGCTTAAACCAAAGCCGACTAGTATTGCCTGCCCGAACAGCATACGCACAAAAGTGCACGTAAGTGATCGCAGCCCTGCCGTAAAACCATACGGCCTCTACACGTTTCGCTCAGTGCAGGGAAACTCTCTGTGTGGGACTCCAAAGACTCGACACTACACTGGCAGTGGGTTTAACCACAGACCGCAAGCGGCACTAGCTGTACGTAACGGTCCCCAGGTAGATGTCGATAAGAAGGCCGATGAGGTAAACCCATCCGAACTCCTACTGAGCCTGTATGTGACAATCTCCTTATAGTCCGGTTTGTTCGTCTGATACATCGCATGGAGGGCCTAGAGGGTGGCAAACGTCAGTCCCCTAATAGCGGTACAAGTCGTGTCGGAGTGTAGCCTAAAACACCCTGAGATAACACTGGAAACCTACCAGTATATCTCGTTTGCCCTGGCCAGGGACTACTCGTGTAATGGCTCTCCTAGACACAGCGCGATGTCAACCCCCAATACTGGGAGAGACGAATCCTGTCTAACCGTCACTGCCTCCAAGTGCTTCGGGACTGCACCCAAATACTACATGTTTGCACGACTCCTTTGAGTCGTGGTAGGGTAGTAATCTAAGTACAGTGGGAACACACTCGAGGTGAAGTGACAGTGTCAAGTTAGCTGACTAAGCTGTACTCATGTCACCTGGGAACTGATAACTGACGATAGGTATAATACCAACCAACAGTTCCCTACGAGTCCTGTCCAGTGTACTCGTAACCTAACGAGCACCCGCATACTATCTCAAGTACGACGTACTGACGGCTATGGGACAGACCGTCTCCCGCACTGGGATGAGAAGCGCATACGCTAGTCTACTCCGGAGTATCGATGCCCTGTCTCGATAATCCTATGACTAGGGACCTGTATAAGGATGTGCTTGTAGATTACCCATCCCCCACAAGTATGACTGCCATCATAACGCTGGTAATCAAGCAAAGATCCTAAGGTCTCTACTAATATGTATAAGCGATATGCTAAAAGAAACACATGCACATATTAAAGTAGAAACAAACCAAGTAGCATACTACCATTTTGAGCAAGATTGTCTATACAACTGTGAATATCCCAAGGTTCCATTAAGTAATATACAATCTAGTATGATACAGTAATGGCCTCTAGGGTATATACACTAACACGAAACAGATGTTCCAACTCCGTGATGCCTGCTTTAACCCATATATGGATTTAAGCAATCTACATGCTTTCCCGCTGCTCCCACTGTCAGTGAAGCCCTCCGGCTGATCCATATAAACGCATTCTTCTAAATCTCCATTTAGAAATGCCGTTTTAACGTCCATCTGCCAGATTTCATAGTCATTGTGAGCAGCAATAGCAAGTAGGATCTGAATGGATTTAAGCATGGCTACGGGCGAAAAAGTCTCGTCATAGTTCAAACCTGGTCTTTGACGAAAACTCTTCGCCACAAGTCTTGCCTTATAGGTCTCCACCTGCCCATCTACACCAATCTTTCTTTTAAAGATCCATTTGCACCCCACAGGTTTTACCCCAGGGGGTACAACGTCCAAAGTCCATACTTTGTTGGTGTACATAGACTCCATTTCGGATCTCATGGCATCCAGCCACTTCACAGAGTCTCCACTCGTGATAGCTTGCTGAAAACTGGTAGGATCATCATCATCCATGATGCAGTCTTCTCCGTCACCATCAATGAGGAAACCATAGTACCTCTCCGGTAGGCGAGAAGTCCTACCAGACCTTCGGAGTGGCCGAGGTTCTTCAGTTTCTATTGCAACAGCCGGTTCAACCAAATTGTCATTTGTAGTTTGTGTCTCTAGAACCTCTTCTAGATCCACCACTTTGCCATCATCTTTATCTGTGAAAAACTCTTTTTCCAAGAATGCGGCATACTGAGAAACAAACACCTTTTGTTCCTCTTTGTGGTAGAATAAATATACATAAGAATTCTTTGGATACCCTACAAAATTACACATGACTGACCGTGTCTCGAGTTTGTCCGGATTCTGCTTTTTAACATAGGTCGGGCAACCCTAAATCTTAATCCTCTTAAGAGATGGTCTCTTCCCATGCCATATCTCATATGGCGTGGTAGACACGGTTTTGGTTGGAACCCTGTTCAAAAGAAACGCTGCAGTCTCCAATGCATACCCCCAAAATGAGACGGATAACTCAGCATCACTCATCATCGATCGGACCATATCTAATAGGGTCCTATTCCGTCGTTCAGACACACCGTTGTGCTGTGGTGTGTAAGGAGGAGTGAGCTGAGAAAGAATCCCATTCTCTTTTAGGAAGTTTGCAAATTCCATACTGAGATACTCTCCACCTCGATCTGATCGAAGCATCTTGATACTCAAGCCGGTTTGTTTTTCTACTTCTTGTTTATATTCAATGAATTTCTCGAAAGGTTCGGACTTGTGCTTTAATAAAATACATGACCGAATCTTGAGAAATCGTCAGTGAAAGTAATGAAGTATGAAAAACCGCCTCTAGCCTGTGTAGATATTGGCCCGCATACATCACTATGTATGAGGCCTAAGAGCTCAGTAGCTCTTTCTCCGTGTCCGGTAAACGGAGTTTTGGTCATTTTACCCTTGATACAAGAATGGAAAGTCGCATAAGATTTATATTCAAAAGTGTTTAAATATCCATCTTTGTGTAACTTGTTTAGTCTTGTTTCGTTAATATGACCAAGTCTACAGTGCCAAAGAAAAGCTTCATTTATTTCTGAAAGTTTTCTTTTCTTAGTGTGTTATATACTGAAAACTGTGTGTTGATTTAGGACGTATATCCCGTTATTAAGTGTACCATACCCAACCAACATTTGATTTAGGCGAATGTTCATAACATTGTTCTGCAATACAAAATTATATCCTTCATTGTCTAACAAAGAAACAGATATTATATTACATAGCATACTTGGTACAAAATAACATGGGTTCAAAACCAATATACGCCCAGATGGCAACCCCAAGTGATACTCTCCCACTGCGACTGTATGTACATTGGAACCATTTCCAACGCGGAGAGTATGGTCACCTGTCTTCAAAACTTTGCTATTTCTCAGCCCTTGCATAGAATTGCAAATGTGAGAACCTGAACCGGTATCTAATACCCAGGAAACAGAGTTTATTGAAAAACAGTTTTCTGTCACAAACACACCTGAAGCGGAAGATCCCCATGCTTCTTCTTGAGGTTCAAGTACTCCGTACAGTTGCGCTTCCAATGTCCTGTCTTGTGGCAATGAAAACATTCACCTTTCCCCGAGTCTCCAGCTTTGGACTTTTCCTTTCCCTTCACCTTTTTAACTCCACCCTTAGGATTGGTGGGCTTCTTCTTTTTCTTTCCTTTGGCCTTAGCCTTTGGGCGAGAAGAAGAAGATTGCCTAATAGTCATAACGGGAGTTTTCATTGATTTCATAGTGCTCTCTGCACTTCTTAACATATTAAGGAGTTCAGGTAGTTCCTTCTCCATGCCGTGCATGTTGAAGTCAACTATGAAATGAGCAAAGGTGGAGGGGAGGGACTGCAGAATAATATCCGTATATTGTTCATTGTCCATTGTCCATCCAAGGTCCTCAAGCTCTTCTATAAGTGCTATCATCTTCAGAACATGGTCTCCTACCAGTGTGCCAGGGGCCATTCGCATCTGAAACAATTTCTTTGATGCTTCGTATCGTAATACGCGGGATTGCTCTCCATACAACTCCTTTGTATGGAGGAATATGGTTTGAATGTCCATATTCTGGTGCTGCTTTTGATGTGTATTGTCCATCGATGCAAGCGCGAGGCATTTGGCCGTGGCACTGTGGGGTTCCTAGGCACTCAAATGGAGTCTCACAAGTGATCAAACATGCACAAATCAAATTTTATGGGTGCCTACAAACTCTAATACGGATCGTCAACTAAATATATAGCCGAAGCAAGCATGTAATCGAATTAAATGCTAAGGGAAAGTGACTACAACCTTTGTAGATCCGGTCCACCACTTTCTAAGCTCCGCGATGATCTCCCTCCGCTGTCCAAATCGAACCCTGAACTCAAGAAATGGGCGGGCTTGATCGTCGGTTCGATGCCGAAGATGATCTACGTCGAGGCATCACAAGAACGAGCTCCGCCTTCACCAAGTCAAGAAACTTGTGAAGACAACACACTCTACTACATGGCAAGTAGTAGAGGATGAAGAAATAGGAAGTGGGTAAACTTTAGATTTGGATTTCTCACTTGATTTGGCTAGTTGCTATTGAAGCTATCAACATCTTTCTTCTTGAAGAAGAAGAAGAAGAAGATAATATATGATAAGTTTTTTGTAAATGATAAATAAATCAATACTTATCATTTACTAACCCTTGGTTAGTTGTAGAGAATGGACCATGGTTAACTAGAATTTTTAGGGTTAAGTATAAGACAAGGATGGTGGACTAATTTAAAGCTTCAAGAATCTTCAACTAGCAAACAAAAATAGCAACCATTCTTTTCTCATCTTTTTCCAAAATAAATAAATAAATAAATAAGAAAAAAGAAAACCCTAATCATAATCTTAACTATGGTCTAATTCTTTACACTAACCCTAGCTTGCATGTATCATCAAACATGATACAATCATGTGCACAAAATATATCACATATGCAATGTGCACAATCCAAGTGAGAAAATCCATTTAAAGTGAACCAATACCAGTTAATGCAAAGTAAAATATCAAATATATAATTATACATTAAATCATTAAATCAACACTTGATTCAATGATCCGGTCATGTCGCATATAACCGACTAGTATTCAATGTATCGGCTTCTCGAATCAATCCTTGATTCGATAACCAGGTTATATCGCATATAACCAATCGATACATTCGTCGCGAGAATGGAATACGGTATCACATACACGAATTATTCTCGGTCCCGCACATATCTCATATGCGCTCCTATTTCGTTTTGCTTGAGCTAGGAAACCTCTGTGTAGGACTCTAAAGACTCGTCAATACGCCGGCAGCAGATGATGATCATATCAAACACCCACAAGCCGCAAGCGGTCTGCTAAACGTAACGGCCACCCGGGTATTGAGCGATCAGAAGATCGACGAGCAAGCCCGCTCACACTCCTGTGAATCCAACCAGTAACACTTACCGTATAGTCCGGTCTGTTCGTCTGATATGTCGCATATCTCGCCTAGGGGTGGTGAACGTCAGACCCCAGTAGCTCGATAAGTCATGCCGACTTGAGGTCCATAACATTCGTGAAACTACTGATAACTCTTACCAATATATCACGGCAACCCTGGCCAGGGATTTCCTGTTATGGCCAGTCGTGCATTGCGCAACATCAACCCCCAATACCGGGAGAGACGAATCCCCTCCTATCGCTCATTGCCTCCATGTAAATCGGGACTGTACCCAAAAACCACCTGTTTGCATGACTCAGTAGAGCCGTGGTAGGGTGGAAATCAAAGCACAGTGGGAGACACACAAGACTCTATGACGATCTCGGGTCAACAGACTAAGCTGTACCAGTGTCACCAGAGAACTGCCATCTGACGTGAGGTATAATACCATCTGGGAGTTCTCGGCGAGTCCGTTCAGTGTACCCAGTCTCCACTGAGCACCCGCATACCATCTTCGATGTCAAACACCAATGGATATGGGATCATCCATCGCCCATCGCATGGGTCGAGAAGATATGCGCTGGTCTACTCTGGAATATCGATGCCCCGTCTCGATATTCCCTCGACTAGGAACATTGAAGGATGTGCTCATGGACTATCCAGGCACCACTAGTATGATCTGCATCACAGTCCTGGAAGTCGAGTACACATCCTAAGGGCTTTATCAACATGTAATCAGAGAGACAGAAGGTATACATGTTAAGATAAAGAGCAACCAGATAGCGTACTATCATGTCGAGCAAGAAAGTCTTACCTATATATGTCCCAGCATCCACTACAATATACATCCAATGTACAGTAATGGCCTCTAGGGCATACATATAACTAACAATCTCCCACTTGCACTAGGGCCATCTGTAGCAGTGGTCGCAGTATCTAATACTCAACCATCCCATATAAGTCTCTCTCTGGGAAAAGGCCTTCGTGAGTGGATCCGCCGTGTTGTCCTCTGAGTCTACTCTCCTAACCTCGATCACCCTGGAGATCAACTATCTCCATGATCAGGTGATGCTGCCTCAGAATACGTCTGGATCACTGATGGGACCATGGTTCCTTGGCCAAAGCCACAGTTCCATTGTCACACAATGGCAGGAACCTGGTTCATCCTATGAACCAATATACACCCAAACTGCCTCTTTGGCAGTATCTTTAACAGCGATGTTACCAGCCTTTATCGTCTAGTTTGCCACGGTATCTAGCTTGGAACTCTTCCAACATACCGTCCCTTTACTGAGGGTAAAGACAACGCCTGTGACTGACATTCAGTCGTCTTTATCACTCTGGAACCTTTCCAGTGATTCTCCCTAGGATCGATTGATACCATCTCACTACAACTAGTGAGTATCCTAACATCCAATTAGATCTATCTCATAGATCCAAAGCTTAGGATTTAGTATGTATCACTTTGATCCTATATGGAAAATCATTGTGATAAGTGGAGATTGATCGAGCGTAGCATAGGAAACTCCTTCCCTAACAAGAGTATGTCATCTACGTACTCTACGAGGATCGTCACCATACTCCCTACTACCTTTTTGTTTATACAAGGTTCATCTACCATTTTGATGATGTCAACTTCTTTGACTAATCCATCAAAACAGATGTTCCAACTCCGCGATGCCTGCTTCATTATGTAAAGCAACTTGCACACGTTTCCGCTGCTCCCACTGTTTACGAAGACCTCTGGCTGTGTTCTTATAGACGTTCTCTTCTAAATCAGTATTTAGAAAAGCAGTCATGGCACCCAACCGCCAGATATCGTAGTCATGGTATGTAGCCGTGGTAAGTAGGATCTGGATAGACTTAAGCATAGCTACTGGAAAAAGGTTTCATCATTATCCACGCCTGGTCGATGACGAAAACCTTTAACAAGTCTAGCTTTGAAAGTCTCAACTTTTCCATCTACACCAAGTAACCTTCTCAAGATATACTTGCTCCTGATGGGGATTTAACCCTTCAGTTATAGCAACCAAAGTCCATACTTTGTTGGTGTATAAGGATTCCATCTCAGATCACTAAGCATCCAGCCATTCTTACAGAGTCCCTACTCTCGATGGCCTGCTCGAAACTGGTTGGGTCATCATCTCATGATGCAATCCTCGCTCCCACTGTCATCGAGAAACCGAGGTATCTCTCAGGCAGGCGAGGAACCCTACCAGATCGGCGGAGAGGCTGAGGTTCGTCGGGGACTATAGAATCTTTGGTTCTGTCAAATCTTTAGCTGTAGTTTCGTATAGCTGGAACCTTTCCAGTTCTACAGAACTGACCTTGCCTTGATCTTGTCCGGATTTTGCTTTTGACATAGGCCGGACAATCCCAAATCTTAATTTACTTAAGAGATAGGATCTTCCCACACAATATCTTATATGGAGTGGTAGGCACTGATTTGATTCGAACCTAATTCAATAGGTATGCAGCTTCTCAAGCGCATAACTCCCAAAAAGGAAATAGGTAACTCAGTAGTACTCATCATAGAGCACACGATATCTAATATTGTGTAATTGCTCCGCCCTGATACACCGTTGTGCTGTGGTGTATTCAGAGGAGTAATACGGAGAGAGAATCTCATTCTCCTTTAGAATGGTCCAGGAATGCCATGCACAAGTATTCTCCTCCCTGATCTTATCATAGGACATAATACTTATACCCGTATTTTGGTTCTCTACTTCCAACTTATATTCTGTGAATACCTCAAAAGCTTCGGACTTATGTTTCAACAGGAACATATGACTGAATCTTGAGAGATTATCAGAGAATATAATGAAGTATAAAGAACCAGTCCTGGCATGTGTAGACAGGAGACCTTACATACATCATCATGTATCAGTCCCAAGAGTTTACTAACTCTTTCTCTGCTTCCAGTAAACAGAGCTAGTGTCATTATATCTTTGTGACATGACTGGCAAGTTTCACAAGATGTAAATTCAAACTGATTTAAATATGCATCTAAAATGTAACTTCAGCCAGTCGGGTCGCATTGATATGACCTAGTCTACAATGCCTCAAGAACGAATCGTTCATTTCTGAACTCTTCCTCTTGTGTGTGTTCTGTATACAAGGAACTGTAGTTTGATTTAGAACGTCAATGCTTTTAGATAACGTGCCTGAACCGATCAACTTTTATAGGAAATGTTCAAAACATTATCCAACAATACAAAATTATATCATTTCTTTACTAATAAAGAGACTGATATGATTTTGTATATCAGGTTCAGTATCTAATAGCATTTGTTCAGAATCAATGTATTCGTAATACAGGGTGACAGTGACCAACAGACTTGGCTGCAACACTTGCCCCGTTTTCTGCCTCATGAAACTTATCACCCGTTCTCAGTTTTTCTACCTTTTTTGTAGCCCTATGTAACAGATTACATATCTGGGATTCTGATCCGGTATCATATACCCAGGATGCAGAGGATACTGAGAAACAGTTCTTTGTAATGAACACACCCGAAGGAGATGCATCATATGCACTTTCTTCGTTTGGGCGGCATGGGAAATCTGGTATTCCCCAATTTCCTGCTCTGTCTTATAACAATTATAAGTTGGAGCGGGACCAACGTTCCCCAGCTCAGTATAACAAGCGGGTTCGGTCAATACATCCGTTTTATTATCTTGATTAAGGCGTGATATGGTCGCTACCAGGAGAGAGAGAGAAGAAAACACTCAGCGTGCGCTCTTGCAAGATCAGATTGGTTATATATTTTATCTAATCAGGATGGCTCCCACTGTTTTTATCAAATCTTCCTTCAAACCCTAAAAGGAAAGACTAGCCGGGATTAATTACACTCTACAAGTTCGCCAATCTTTCAGCCAGGCCAGTGTCGGTACTTTGAGGGAGGTTCCCCGTGCTTTCGCACGGACCTAATTACAGTAAACCTCGTTTTCCCAGAGGCGTAACTCCGTTGACACCTTTCTAGACACCTACTTGATCGGCCAATTGCAAAGTGCAAAACTCTCCCAGGAGTAACAATTTCTCGCAGTGGGTATCGGGATCCAACTATCATATAGAAGGTATGCAATCTCATTGCAAATTTCAACACTTGAAACTCCCGATAAAGGTTTTTACCCCTAGCACCTATGACCTTAACTATGGTCAACAAATCATAAGTACTAGTCAAGTTCTACCCGTCATTTCGTGATTAATTAGACCCACCCACATGACCCTTAACTAAGGTCAACAAAGTCACGCGACTGTCCTAACTAATCGCATCATATGCGGTGTAGGAAGACATCACTTAGCTACCGTACACAGTGCCTTGACTATGGTCAACAAACACAGCACGAATACTAAGTACTCTACTTCCTAAAATGACGGAGGGTTGCGAATGGTTTTTGTGAAAACCTTTAATGCTTTGAACTTGATCTCGTTGCGGAATCAAATGGTTTTTAAATGGAATGTTTTCGAGGCTTTTCTAGTTTTGCTAAAGGGGTCACTCCCGGTGAAGGGATCGTCGGCCCTTTCCTCGTCGAATGAGGTGCGGGATATATCATATATATCACTGTGCAAAGCGGAAACTATAGAAGCGATCAAAAACAAACCGAGGGTTGTAGCATCTGCCAGTTATTGCTAAAGGAGTCACTCCCGGTGAAGGGATCTCGGTCCTTTCCTCATCGAATAAGGTGCAGGATGTTCTATAATGAACACCGCGATGCAAAGCAAGAACTGTAGCTACCTGTTTTTATTTTGAAATTCGATTCCACAACATCAATTAGGTTTATTTTCTTTCATTAATCTCATTAATGAATATCCCATCATTTAAGTCCACCTAAACATCACAGATAAATATAACGTACGCTTATACCATCCGCATTCGCCTCGATATACTGTCTGCACCGTTAGGTTAGGTAACTAACGGCAGAGCGGGGAAGGGCTAGCGCGGGTGTAAAACATAAACAACGTCTATATAATATATCATATATACTATATATAATATCTGTCACAGAACATCACATGATCACAGATAAATCACAGCAGAAGAAACATATGAAATATTGGATATTCTAGGACGTCCGTGTTTTCAATACGAGCCAGTATAAAACACGGATTCCACGGTTGTGATGAATAGCCAATCCCACACCCCTAGACCCCTACGAGAGCGGCAAGCAACCCTACCAATTCTAGGGTTAGGAGACCCGGACTCGACTCCTCGAGATGGTCTCCCACTGGACCCTAGAACCCGGTTACTTGTGCTCCCCTCCTTAGGTCTATCCTAGTGCAGAAAAGTAAATAATATACAACAACGGTGACAACTTCCGCAACCTGGAAGTGCCCCAATAAAAGAATATTACATACAAGTTCTTACATGAATGAAAATGAAAAACACTCATCTCACATAAAAAACCCCGGCTATTCAAACACGACGATCCAATATAACATATCCGCAACACATAACATCACATGTCATCAACGTAAGTAAATATGTGCATCCCAATTGTCGTTGACATATAGCAACGAAACCGGCGATATCACATATTACACTTACGGTCACAGAAAAGAAAGTGTAAAACTACAACAGTTGGAATCCGCAACCTCCTCAGACATCGCATGCCTGACCAAATGAATTCTTTAGACATTGCATGCCTAACAATTATAAACCCCGAATTTTAGTTTCATTATCGAAAACACTTTTCAATATCAAGTCGGGCAATTCAACAGGATTCCCGATATTCTGATCGAATGCTCGTCGTAAACTTTAGTAGGCGGCCGCACCCCCGACGCCGTCGACAAAGTGCACCAAGGTGGAACACCGCTGCCGCGAGCACCCGAACGGATGCTTTCGGCGACGGGTTTCTCCTACAGTCACTTGGTCGGGGCTATGGGGTGATGCTGTCTATTAAGTTTACCCGGCGAGTATCCGCGTACGCTACGTGATTGCGACGGACTTTTGATCACATCAAAACTCCGTGGCAACCGATCAAGTGAGACTAAACTGCTACGTTTATAATATTCATTCCGTTATCTCATAACAATTTGTGAATTCCAATTATTGTATCACATTCCGGATAAATAGAAAATGCTAAACTTTTCCATCGAACAATCGAACACCCAAGTTTTCCCGATACAGCTCAACACATGAAATAAGTCTAACAATATTCAGTTCGTGCCTCAGTACCAACGGTCCAGCCGTAGAAGGGTCAAGCCAACGCCTCACATGTGGCACGCCGTACTGCCCCAAACCCGAAGGTTCAAAGGGCAGTTCAAGACGGTCACATAATCGAGTTAAGGTTTGTTGTCTTCTAGATGGACCATCGCGTTACTTGCACTACTTAGAACGTCGTTAAACTACGGAAAAATCCAACAATTGGAAATTTCCCGGCAGGGGAAAAAGTGGGTATTTATATCCGATCGAACTTTTTAACATATTCTAAAATACCCGGAAAAACACACTGACAAAATTAGACAATCCGATCGATACACTGAGTTCCCAATACAACCCAGAAAATAAAACTCTGGAATGCAAATTAAAAATTCCCAGAAAACTCAAGAATATTAATATAAAATTACTGTCCAAATTAAATTGGCAGAACAGGCTGTACGGCGGCGGAAGCGCCGCACAAGCCAGCTTGTGCCGCGCTTCCACGGCTACTTAATCGATTTAGGCCTTCCGTTTTGTACAGTAATTCTTACAATATTCTTCTTAATTTTATGCATATTTTTAATTCACCAAAATCCATGAATTTCAAAAAAGTCCAGAGAGCATATTAAAATCGAGGTTTCGGGTCGATCGGACTTCTAATTCCGTCGGGACTTCGCCTAAGGCTCTAGCTAGGCTCTGATACCACTGTAGGGTTCCTAGGCACTCAAATGGAGTCTCACAAGTGATCAAACATGCACAAATCAAATTTTATGGGTGCCTACAAACCCTAATACGGATCGTCAACTAGATATATAGGCGAAGCAAGCATGTAATCGAATTAAATGCTAAGGGAAAGTGACTACAAACTTTGTAGATCCGGTCCACCACTTTCTAAGCTCCGCGATGATCTCCCTCTACTGTCCAAATCGAACCCTGAACTCAAGCATCGGCTTCGTCGAAGAAATGGGCGGGCTTGATCGTCGGTTCGATGCCGAAGATGATCTACGTCGAGGCATCACAAGAACGAGCTCCGCCTTCGCCAAGTCAAGAAACTTGTGAAGACAACACACTCTACTACATGGCAAGTAGTAGAGGATGAAGAAATAGGAAGTGGGTAAACTTTAGATTTGGATTTCTCACTTGATTTGGCTAGTTGCCATTGAAGCTATCAACATCTTTCTTCTTGAAGAAGAAGAAGAAGAAGAAGATAATATATGATAAGTTTTTGGTAAATGATAAATAAATCAATACTTATCATTTACTAACCCTTGGTTAGTTGTAGACAATGGACCATGGTTAACTAGAATGGTTAGGGTTAAGTATAAGACAAGGATGGTGGACTAATTCAAAGCTTCAAGAATCTTCAACTAGCAAACAAAAATAGCAACCATTCTTTTCTCATCTTTTTCCAAAATAAATAAATAAATAAATAAGAAAAAAGAAAACCCTAATCATAATCTTAACCATGGTCTAATTCTTTACACTAACCCTAGCTTGCATGTATCATCAAACATGATACAATCATGTGCACAAAATATATCACATATGCAATGTGCACAATCCAAGTGAGAAAATCCATTTAAAGTGAACCAATACCAGTTAATGCAAAGTAATATATCAAATATATAATTATACATTAAATCATTAAATCAACACTTGATTCAATGATCCGGTCATGTCGCATATAACCGACTAGTATTCAATGTATCGGCTTCTCGAATCAATCCTTGATTCGATAACCAGGTTATATCGCATATAACCAATCGATACATTCGTCGCGAGAATGGAATACGGTATCACATACACGAATTATTCTCGGTCCCGCACATATCTCATATGCGCTCCTATTTCGTTTTGCTTGAACTAGGAAACCTCTGTGTAGGACTCTAAAGACTCGTCAATACGCCGGCAGCAGATGATGATCATATCAAACACCCACAAGCCGCAAGCGGTCTGCTAAACGTAACGGCCATCCGGGTATTGAGCGATCAGAAGATCGACGAGCAAGCCCGCTCACACTCCTGTGAATCCAACCAGTAACACTTACCGTATAGTCCGGTCTGTTCGTCTGATATGTCGCATATCTCGCCTAGGGGTGGTAAACGTCAGACCCCAGTAGCTCGATAAGTCATGCCGACTTGAGGTCCATAACATTCGTGAAACTACTGATAACTCTTACCAGTATATCACGGCAACCCTGGCCAGGGATTTCCTGTTATGGCCAGTCGTGCATTGCGCAACATCAACCCCCAATACCGGGAGAGACGAATCCCCTCCTATCGTTCATTGCCTCCATGTGAATCGGGACTGTACCCAAAAACCACCTGTTTGCACGACTCAGTAGAGCCGTGGTAGGGTGGAAATTAAAGCACAGTGGGAGACACACAAGACTCTATGACGATCTCGGGTCAACAGACTAAGCTGTACCAGTGTCACCAGAGAACTGCCATCTGACGTGAGGTATAATACCATCTGGGAGTTCTCGGCGAGTCCGTTCAGTGTACCCAGTCTCCACTGAGCACCCGCATACCATCTTCGATGTCAAACACTAATGGATATGGGATCATCCATCGCCCATCGCATGGGTCGAGAAGATATGCGCTGGTCTACTCTGGAATATCGATGCCCCGTCTCGATATTCCCTCGACTAGGAGCATTGAAGGATGTACTCATGGACTATCCAGGCACCACTAGTATGATCTGCATCACAGTCCTGGAAGTCGAGTACACATCCTAAGGGCTTTATCAACATGTAATCAGAGAGACAGAAGGTATACATGTTATGATAAAGAGCAACCAGATAGCGTACTATCATGTCGAGCAAGAAAGTCTTACCTATATATGTCCCAGCATCCACTACAATATACATCCAATGTACAGTAATGGCCTCTAGGGCATACATATAACTAACAGGCACAGTCAGCGTCCCATGTCTTGTGGACTTCAATGTCCGCAACTGAGGATTTTGGACCTGGGGTGGGCGGGGCTGAAGCCGTGAGGACATATGATACTTTATCATAAGTCAAGGCTATTTTCAGATTCCTCAGCCAGTCTTTATAATTGGTCCCATTCAGTTTGTTTTTATCTAGTAAAATCTTGAGTCCAGTCATTGGTATCTGCCATTAAGAGAGAGAAAAGAATACACTCAGCGAAAGCTCTTGCATAGATCAGATTGGTTATTATCTTGTCTAATCGATGTCTCCCACTGCTTTAATCAAGTTTTTCTTTCAAATCTTAAAAAGAAAACTAGCCAGGATTAATTACAGTCTACAACTTCGCTAACCGTTCTGCCGGGCCAGTGTCGGTACTTGAGGGAGATTCCCCGTGCTTTCGCACGGACCTAATTAAAGTAAACCTCGTTTTCCCATAGGCGTAGCCCCGTTAACACCTTTCTAGACACCTAATGAGTTAGCTAATTGTAAACTGCAAAACTCTCCTAGGAGCAACTATTGCCCACAGTGGGATCGGGATCCAACCATCATATGGAAGGTATGCAATCTCATTGCAAATCTCAACACTTGAAATTCCCGATGTGATTTTTACCCCTAGTACTTATGACCTTAACTATGGTCAACAAATCATAAGTACCAGTCAAGTTCTACCCGTCATTTCTTGATCAATTAGACCCACCCATATGACCCTTAACTATGGTCAACAAAGTCGCATGAATGTACTAATTAATCTGCATCATATGCAGTGTATGAAGACATCACTTAGCTACCGTACACTACGCCTTAACTAAAGTCAACAAACGTAGCACGAATACTAAGTACTCTACTTCCTAAAATGACGGAGGGTTGCGGATGATTTTTAAGAAAATCTTTAACGCTTTGAACTTGATATCGTCGTAGAATCAAATGGTTTTCAAAAGGAGTGGCTTGTGCTCCGTAGTTTTGAAATATAGCTTTTTCATAAAGAGCCGAGTGGTTTTCAAATCTGATTCTACAACATCTATTTAGGATTATTTTCTTTACATTAATCATATTAATGTAATCCCATCATTTAAGTCCTTAAGCCAATCACAGAAAAGAAACGAAAATAACACGTACGCTTATGCCATCCGCATTCGTCGCAATGTTCCGTTATGCACCGTTAGATTACTTAACTAACGGCATACCGGGACGGGACTAGCGCGGGTGTAAAACATAAGCAACGTCTACTATATATCTCATATATAATATATCATTCATCTCAAATATCTCATAACACAGGTAGCAGAAACAAATATATAATGTGGGATATACTACCCAATGTAAGTCCGCAGCGGCGCCCCGGCCGTCAATCCGACGCCGGAAATGCGAAAACGAAAAACTTTGCAAACTAGCAAACCGGCACCACCGCGCACTTTTAATCTGGATCGGGCCATTAACCTAGCTACTAGCAAACTAAAAGATGGGTAGAGAGTTATACCAAGCGATCTGTGTCCTTCGGTCTTCGTCTCCACTCCGATCTCCCGCGGAATCTCCGTCCGTCACCTCCTCGTCGGAAAGGGCACCACGTAGCCGGATTCATTTACGGGCTCCCACCTCTTGACCGAGGCAACTTGGGCGAGAAGTTGGCTAGCCAACGCGTCCAAGATTTGCTGTAGGCTAGTGTAGAACACTTTGTCTCTTGAGGTTATAGAAGTTGCCATGATGGAGAAGAGAGAAAAATGCTTTGGAGGAAAATGGTGCTCACAATTTTTAGCAAGGAAATGACATGAGGAAAATACCATATGCTCAAAATGAAACTCTCTCATGCTCTCCCCAATAGTGTGGCCGGCCCCACTATTTTCAAATGGTGGAGGAAAAAATACAAATCATGAAGGGAGGTGATGGTAGGAAAAAAGGAGAGGGTTACCACAACCCAAAGTGAATGATAACAATATCAAATCAACCTCAAATCCTTTATCATCTCAAAAAAGCAAGAAATGATGATAGAAAAGAATGGTATCAAAAGATTCTTTCATAATCTCCCATTTCACAAATAACACCTCCACAAAAAGTTATTTGCAAACTTGCAAATAACCCCCTCCATCGGAAAAGTCCGGCCGGGAAAGAACAAAGGAAAACTGGCCGGAACGGAATATAAACTGGCAACCTCAGAAAACTGATCCCGTAATAAATTACAGGAAAACCCCACTACTGCATATACATGCCCGCATTTGTATTCCCACTGAACACAAATGCAAAGAGACAAAATCTACACTATCTAATACTAGGATCCGGCTTAAGCCAAAGCCGGCTAGTAAAAACCGTCCGATCACGATCCGTGCAATACCGCACGTATCTGATTAAACCCTGCCATATCTCCACACGGCCTCTACAGCGTTTCACCCGAAACTTGAGTAACTGTGTGTGTGGTGGACTCTAAAGACTCGTCAATACTATGGCTGTGGATTTAACCACTAGCATGTCAGAGGTATCAGCCAATACATAACGGGCCACCAGCTATTGACCAAAAGGGACGTCGATGAGCGAACTCATCCTGACACCCTACTGAGCCTGTCGGTGACAATATCCGTACAGTCCGGTCCGTTCGTCTATGAGTATCGCATGGCGGGCCAAGGGGGTTAATAAAAGTCAGACCCCTAAAAGCGGTACAAGTCGTGTCGGGGTGTAGCCCAGAACACCCTGAGATACTACTGGAATACCTACCAGCAAATCTCCAGCCATGGCCAAGGACTTTCCATGTTCTGGCTCTCCTAGACACAGCGCGACCTCACCTCCAATACCGGGAGAGACTGTCACGACCCGATGGTACGGAACATGACTGGCACTTAGATTACGAGACGTCTAAAGGCATACCGTAACCTGAGTCATCCAAAGCTCAGAAAATCTATACCAAATCAAAAGAGAGTGAAGGAAAACCTTACATGAAAACGATTTGTAAATCAATTAAGTTGCATTGAAACCCTTTTTAAAAACATCAAAATTTCCCATTCTTTTTCGACAGAGTATCCCTTGTATTTTCTATCCCCCAAAATGGGTACAACAAGATATATATAACCTGTAATCATAAATGGCATCCCCAAGCGGGAGCTAGCTCTTCGCCCAAGGCGGATCACAACCACATGCAATATATAAGTAATATCAAGAAAAGAGCATAAAAGAAACGCAAAATATCAGAAAACACAACGCCGGCTCAAGTGAGCTCGACCCAAAAGAAACCACAAATATACAAATCTCTCGGTCTCATCACTAGGTCGCATATACAATATATGTTAGTGTATATGCCCTAGAGGCCATTACTGTATCATACTAGTTTGTATATTACTTAATGGAAGCTTGGGATATTCACCTTGTATAAACAATCTTGCTCAATATAGTAGTATGCTACTTGGTTTGTTTCTACTTCAATGTGTACTTGTGTTTATTTCAGTATATCACTTATACGCATTAGTGGAGCCCTTAGGATCTTTGCTTGATTACCAGCGTTGTGATGGCAGTCACACTAGTGGGGGCTGGGTAATCTATAAGCACATCCTTATACAGGTCCCTAGTCGCAGGACTATCGAGACAGGGCATCGATACTCCGGAGTAGACTAGCGTATGCGCTTCTCATCCCAGTGTGGGAGATGGTCTGTCCCGCAGCCATCAGTATGTCGTACTGGAGATAGTATACGGGTGCCCGTTAGGTTACGGGTACACTGGACAGGACTCGTCGGGAACTGACAGGTTGGTATTATACCTATCGTCAGTTATCAGTTCCCAGGTGACATGAGTACAGCTTAGTCCGCTGACTTGACACTGCCACTTCGCCTCGAGTGTATTCCCACTGCACTTTGATCACTACCCTACCACGGCTCAAAGGAGTCGTGCAAACAGGTGGTGGTTGGGTGCAGTCCCGAAGCACTTGGAGGCAGTGACGGTTAGACAGGATTCGTCTCTCCCGGTATTGGGGGTTGACATCGCGCTGTGTCTAGGAGAGCCATTACACGAGTAGTCCCTGGCCAGGGCAAGCGAGATATACTGGTAGGCTTCCAGTGTTATCTCAGGGTGTTTTGGGCTTCACTCCGACACGACTTGTACCGCTATTGGGGGACTGACGTTTTACCGCCCCCTAGGCCCGACATGCGATGTATCAGACGAACAGACCGGACTGTACAGAGACTGTCACATTCAGACTCGGTAGGAGTACAGATGGGGTTTCACCTCGTCAGCCTTCTTATCGACATCTACCTGGGGACCGTTACGCACAGCTAGTGCCGCTTGCGGTCTGTGGTTAAACCCACTGCCAGCGTAGTGTCGAGTCTTTAGAGTCCCACACAGAGGGTATTCGCCTATGGGCAAAACAGAGTAGAGGTCGCATGGTTTTGCGACAGGGTTCGTTCTCATCCGCGCACTTGTGCACGTTTGGAGTCCGGACGGATATTGCCAGCGGGCTCTGGTTTGAGCCGGATACTGGTATATGATTTGGGGTTGCTTTTATCTCTCAGTATTCATGTTCCTCGGAACAAGAATGCAGGTGTGTATGCACAGTTATTTGAGGAAGAGGAAGAGGACTTTCATTAGGGTTTCGGAACGGGTGCGTATGCACAGTTGACAGTCGTCTTTTTCCAAACCCTAATGGATTTGTATTATATCATTTAATAATATATAATAAAATGAAATTGTGTCATGGTTGGTTTTTATGTTGACTTGTTGACCATGGTTGACTTGTTGACCATGGTTGAAGTTTTGACCATCATCATTACAAAAGAAAGATGCTCTTGATTCTTGCAAATTCATTTAATGTTTGAAATGATAATGGTCATTCTAAAACTTTCCATCAACCTTTTCATTTTCATTATTATTATTATTGATAATTCTTTTTCTTTTGCATTATGGTTGCAAGAAAGAAAAAGGATAGCTCATTCTATCATATTCATTCTCTCTCTTCACTTCATCTTCTTCTTCCTCTAGCTAAAGAGAAATCTTCTCATGTGTTGAGAATCCTTCTCTTTAAAAAGAAAAGCACCCCCTTAGACTCTCTCTACTCATTCTAGGTTCAAGGTTTAGCAAGCCGGAAACCCTAGTTCACTCAAAGATCGAGGAAGAGCCCAAAGGTCGAACCTTCGAGGTGGATCCATCTTCGACGGAAGAAGGCGACAAGGAGAGAACCATCAACCTCTACAAAAGTTTGAAGAAGAAGGAGTTCAAGTTTAGGTATAACCATCCTCATCCGAGTAGCTAACTTTCTTTAGCTTGTATGCTAGTTTTAGTTTAGCTAAAGATCCCGACTTTGTTTAGTCCATGTTGCCCCTTGCGCTAAAAATTTGATTTTTATACCGTTTCCGCCTCCCCGTAAGAACCGGGGGTCGCAACGTGGACTTACAGTGGTATCAGAGCCTAACTAAACTTAAACTAGCTTGGTAGTGAAGTGTAACGAAGTTCGGAACCGAAAAAAATCACAAAACCGGAAAAACAAAACCCTAAGTTTCTGTTGAAATTTTTTCTGCTCCAAATGAAAAACTTTATACTTGTAAATTCGGCTCAGGGTTTTGTATGAACACCTAAGAAAAACGATGCAGTGATTCGTTCAAACCGCCGCGCTTCCGCCGCACGAGGTAGGCATGTGCCGCGGAAGCGCCGCGGTTTGTCGTCTTCTGTGCATCGTTTTTCGTGCAGTGTGTGTCTGTGTTGGTTTTGGGATTTTTAAAATATATTATATGTGCCCAGATTTTCCAGAACTGAAATTCACTTTTGGGGTCCTATAATTCCGTATTTTTTCCGAACTTCACTGCACTTTGACTATGATGGTTATATCTGTGATGCTTGCATGTATTGAACGTCGGCAAATCGCTATAAGACGATTAGTCGGGGTTATACATGATCTGTGTTTGATATTGGAATGTGTATATGAATGTATTGGACTGTCGCGGGTGAATAGCCGGGGTGGATGTGAGATGAGCTTTTGTTTTTCCTTTCATTCATTGTAAATGTAAATTGATGTAATTATATTATTTGTTTGGCCGCACAACCGGGTCGGGGTTGTAGCCGTCATTGTATAATTCTTTTTACTGTTTTTGCTCCTAGGATAGACCCATGGAGGGGGTGCACAAACTACCGAGTACTTGGCGGGTAGTTTGCCGCACCCGTAGGGGTCTTGGGTGGGGTATTTGCTATTCACCGCGACCGTGTAATCCGCTTTTCGTTGCAGGCTCGAAAGGATTGCAGATTGCTAGTATATCCAATGTATTCATCTGTGATCTGTAATGTCTATCATTGCTTTCTATTTAGGCGTTGCTTATGTTTTACAGCCGCGCTAGCCCAGCCCCCGCTCTGTCGTTTGTTAAGTAACCTAACGAGTGATGACGGGACCCCGTGGCGAATGCGAATGGCATAAGCGTACGTCATATTTTGGTTGTTTTCGGCAATGGTAGGATTAAATGATGGGACGCATTAAAAGAACTAATGCAAGAATATCACGCATTAAAAGAACTAATGCAAGATAATAAACCAAGTTTAAGTCGATGGAACACTTTCGAAAAACCACTCGGTTCTTTTCAAAACTAACTTTTAAATGCGGAGCTTGAGCCACTCCTAAAAAGCTATCTCGTTCCATCGATTATATCAAGTTCACTACGTTCACAGTTTCGCCAAAACCATCCGTAGCCCTCCGTCGTTTCATATGAATATTCAACAGTATTCAAGCTGTGTTTGTTGGCCTTAGTCAAGGCACAGTGTTTGGTAGCTGGTGGGTATTCATATGTTGCATAGATAGAATGCGTTGGTTTGGGACAGTCGTATTGCCTTGTTGGCCATAGTCAAGGGTATATACGGATGGGTTCAAATTAACCTGGATAACGACGGGAAGAACTTGACATGTGACTTATGATTTGTTGGCCTTAGTCAAGGTCATAAGAACATGGGGCAAAAATCCACATCGGGAGTTTCACAAGTACTGAAACTTGCTAGATTTGCATACCATTTGGAGTGTGATGATTATGGTAGGATTCCTTCATTTTCGTCACGCGATGATATTTGGATCCCGATCCTACTGTGAGTATATGCTACTCCTCGGGAAATTTCTCACTAAAACGATCAATGCTATAAACCTAGTAGGTGCCTAGAAAGGTGTTAGCGGGGCTACGCCCCCAGGGAAAAGAGGTTATTTAATTAAGGAACTTCGCGAAAGCGTTGGAAAACCTCCCTCGAAGTACCGACACTGGCCTGGCTGAACGGTTAAGCAAGTATTGTGCGGTGGGATTGATCCCGGCTAATTCTTCCTTTGTGGTTTGAGGAGGGATTCGAGAGACAGTGGGAGCCATCCTGTTTAGACAAATTAAAAACCATTCTAAACTTGCAAGAGCATCGTGCTAAAGTGTTTCTTCTCTCCCCCCCTGCAGCGACCAAATCGAAATGACTGGACTTAAGTTACTTCTAGATAAAAACATATTGACAGGGCCAAACTACAAAGATTGGCTCAGGAATGTCAAATTGGCAATCTCTTACGACAAGCTGGGGTATCTTCTTACCACCAAAGCTCCCCCCGTCCCAGGTCCCACCTCCAGCGTCGCGGATAAGGAAATCCGTAAGACTTGGGAGATTGACAGCGCGAAGGCCAGATGCCTCGTACTTGCCTCGATGGACAACGACCATCAGAGGAGGCACGAGAATATGGATTTGGAATCCATATTTCTTCATACAAAAGAACTGTATGGAGAGCAGTCTCGTATCGCAAGATACGAAGTGTCGAAGAAGTTATTTTCGACAAAGTTGGCCGTCGGATCATCGGTAGCGGACCACATGCTTAAGATGATTGGCTACACTGAGGAGCTCGCGGAACTTGGGACCACGTTGGACAGTGAACTCTATACGGATATAATTCTCCAGTCCCTTCCATCCACTTACGCCCAGTTCATACTGAACTTCAACTTGCAAGAAAAGGAAGTTGAACTTTCAGAACTCCTCAACCTGCTGAGGAGCGCAGAGGGCACCCTACAGAAGGGTAGGGAAACACCCGCTTTGTTTGTAGGAGGATCTTCTTCCTCTAGGTCCAAGGCGAAAGCCAAGGGAAAGAGAAAGAAAGCCCCCGCCAAACCAAGAGGCGGTGTTAGTAAAGTGGGTACGAAGGGAAAGGAAAAGGCAACAAAGATTGCGGGGAAGCTTGTTGGTAAAGAGGAATGCTTCTATTGTCATAAGAGTGGACACTGGAAGAAAGATTGCAGGGCTTGGAAAGCCAGGACACAGGAACTGAAGCAGGTTGCGGCTTCAGCTTCAGGTGTGTATGTTATTGAAAACTGTCTTACTATAAACTCTACTTCCTGGGTATTGGATACCGGATCAGGATCTCATATCTGTAATTCTTTGCAGGCGTTGAGAAACCGTAGGTTTTGAAGGCAGGTGACATGACCCTCAGAGTTGCGAACGGAGCTAGCATGGATGCTAAAGCCGTGGGGGACTATCACCTGGGAATGACAGATGGGCATGTTTTGGTTTTGCGTAATTGCTTTTTTGTACCCAACGCAACTTGTAATATCATTTCTGTATCTTTGGTTTCTAAAGAAGGTTATGAATTTGCGTTTGTAAGTAATGTTGTAAACATTCACCTTAATCAAGTTCTGATTGGGTCAGGTACACTGAGCAATGGTATATACGTATTAAACCAACCACAGATTTTCAATGTCCAGAATACACACAAAAGAAAGTCTCCAGATATCAATCAGGCTTTCTTATGGCATTGTAGACTGGGTCACATCAATGAGACACGGTTGACTAAGTTACATAAAGAAGGATACTTGGATCCGTTCGAGTATCAATCTTATGCCACTTGTGAATCTTGTCTCATGGGAAAGATGACAAAGACTCCGTTCACTGGACACGGAGAAAGAGCGAGCGAGCTCTTGGGACTCATACACAGTGACGTGTGTGGTCCAATGTCTACACATGCGCGAAGCGGTTATTCATACTTCATTACTTTCACAGACGATTTCTCTAGGTATGGACATGTCTTCTTAATGAAGCACAAATCCGAGGCCTTTGAGAAATTTCGGGATTACAAGAATGAAGTTGAAAAACAAACCGGCAAAAGTATCAAGATTCTAAGATCGGATCGAGGTGGAGAATACTTAAGTGCCGAGTTCCTGAATTACTTAAAAGAGAATGGGATTCTCTCTCAGCGTACTCCTCCATACACTCCGCAACATAACGGTGTATCGGAAAGGAGGAATCGAACCCTATTGGATATGGTTCGTTCCATGATGAGTAAGGCTGAGTTACCGCGATCTTTCTGGGGATATGCACTAGAAACAGCTGCACATCTCTTGAACCAAGTTCCTACTAAGACTGTGCCTACCACACCATATCAGATGTGGAGTGGGAAGAAACCCTGTCTTAAAGCCTTTAAGACATGGGGATGTCCGGCTTTTGTAAAAAAGCAGCATGCGGACAAGCTCGAGGCACGCTCAGTACAGTGCAAGTTTGTGGGATACCCAAAGAACTCCAAGGGGTATCTATTCTATTACGCAGAGGAGCAAAAAGTCCTTGTTTCTCGTCATGCCCACTTCTTGGAAACTGAGTTTTTGGAAAATCAGATAAATGGGAGCGCAGTAGAACTGGATGAAATTCCAGAACCTCAGACTATTACTGAAAGCTTAGTGGAACCAGAGGGTTCAAAAGAACAGGACATTCCTACGCCGCTCCGCAGGAGTAGTAGGCAGTCTCATCCGCCCGAGAGATACTACGGTTTTCTCATAGACGGGGATCGAGAGGATTGCATCATAGATTATGATGAGCCTACTAGCTTCCAGCAGGCCGTTCAGAGCGTTGACTCGGTAAAATGGCTGGATGCAATGCGGACCGAAATGGAGTCCATGTACACCAACAAAGTATGGACGTTGGACATTGCTCCAGACGGGGTAAAACCCGTAGGATGCAAGTGGATCTTCAAAAGGAAGATTGGTGTAGATGGACAGGTTGAGACCTATAAAGCTAGACTTGTAACAAAGGGTTTCCGTCAAAGACCTGGCTTGGACTATGACGAAACCTTTTCTCCAGTGGCTATGCTGAAATCCATTCGGATCCTTCTTGCCATTGCTGCCTTCCACGATTATGAGATTTGGCAGATGGACGTAAAGACCGCTTTTCTGAATGGAAATTTAGAGGAGTGTGTCTATATGGATCAGCCAGAGGGTTTCATTCAGAGTGGGAGCAGCGGAAAGGTGTGCAAGTTGCTTAAGTCCATCTATGGACTAAAGCAGGCATCGCGGAGTTGGAACATCTGTTTTGATGAGACGGTCAAGGAATTTGGCTTTATCAAAAATCCAGATGAACCATGCATCTATAGTAGATTTGTAGCGAGAACTGTAGTATTCCTCGTTTTATACGTGGATGACATTCTCTTAATAGGAAATGACATTCCTATGCTACAATCTGTCAAGGGGTTCTTGTCACATAGGTTCTCCATGAAAGACCTGGGTGATGCCTCATACATCCTGGGGATCCGGATCCATCGTGATAGATCTAAGAGAATATTAGGACTTTCTCAGTCCAGGTACATTGACACCATAGTGAAAAGATTCAGTATGGAAGATTCCAAGCGCGGTAACCTACCGGCTTGTCACGGGATCACCCTCTCTAAAGAGATGTCTCCCAAGACTGATTTGGGGAGGGATCGCATGTCTATTATACCCTACGCTTCTGCGGTAGGCTCTATAATGTATGCGATGTTGTGTACCAGACCGGATGTAGCTTATGCACTGAGTGTAGTAAGCCGGTATCAATCAAACCCTGGGGAGAAACATTGGATAGCAGTAAAGAACATTCTCAAGTACCTGAGAAGGACTAAGGAGATGTTCTTGGTGTATGGCGGAAAAGACCTCCAGATTGAGGCCTTTGCTGACTCCAGCTTCCAGAGTGACAAGGATGATTCCAAGTCCATGTCGGGTTTTGTCTTTACCCTCAATGGAGGGGCGGTGTGTTGGAAGAGTTCCAAACAGGAAACCGTTGCAGACTCGACTATGGAAGCGGAATACATCGCTGCATCTGATGCCGCAAAAGAAGCTGTCTGGATAAGGAAGTTCTTAAAAGAACTTCAGGTGGTTCCGTCCATTGTTGACCCAGTACCTCTGTATTGCGACAACAACGGGGCTATAGCTTTAGCAAAGGAACCCAGGTCCTATCAGAGATCCAGGCACATCTTGAGGCGGTATCACCTGATCAGGGAGATCGTGGATCGCAAGGAGATCGAGGTTCGGAGGGTTGCTTCAGAAGAGAACACTGCAGATCCATTCACCAAGGCCCTACCCCAGACTCAGTTCGAGCGGCTGATCGAGATGATAGATCTTCGATACGCCAGTACATCGCCTTAGTGCAAGTGGGAGATTGTTAGTGTATATGCCCTAGAGGCCATTACTGTATCATACTAGTTTGTATATTACTTAATGGAAGCTTGGGATATTCACCTTGTATAAACAATCTTGCTCAATATAGTAGTATGCTACTTGGTTTGTTTCTACTTCAATGTGTACTTGTGTTTATTTCAGTATATCACTTATACGCATTAGTGGAGCCCTTAGGATCTTTGCTTGATTACCAGCGTTGTGATGGCAGTCACACTAGTGGGGGGTGGGTAATCTATAAGCACATCCTTATACAGGTCCCTAGTCGCAGGACTATCGAGACAGGGCATCGATACTCCGGAGTAGACTAGCGTATGCGCTTCTCATCCCAGTGTGGGAGATGGTCTGTCCCGCAGCCATCAGTATGTCGTACTGGAGATAGTATACGGGTGCCCGTTAGGTTACGGGTTCACTGGACAGGACTCGTCGGGAACTGACAGGTTGGTATTATACCTATCGTCAGTTATCAGTTCCCAGGTGACATGAGTACAGCTTAGTCCGCTGACTTGACACTGCCACTTCGCCTCGAGTGTATTCCCACTGCACTTTGATCACTACCCTACCACGGCTCAAAGGAGTCGTGCAAACAGGTGGTGGTTGGGTGCAGTCCCGAAGCACTTGGAGGCAGTGACGGTTAGACAGGATTCGTCTCTCCCGGTATTGGGGGTTAACATCGCGCTGTGTCTAGGAGAGCCATTACACGAGTAGTCCCTGGCCAGGGCAAGCGAGATATACTGGTAGGCTTCCAGTGTTATCTCAGGGTGTTTTGGGCTTCACTCCGATACGACTTGTACCGCTATTGGGGGACTGACGTTTTACCGCCCCTAGGCCCGACATGCGATGTATCAGACGAACAGACCAGACTGTACGGAGACTGTCACATTCAGACTCGGTAGGAGTACAGATGGGGTTTCACCTCGTCAGCCTTCTTATCGACATCTACCTGGGGACCGTTACGCACAGCTAGTGCCGCTTGCGGTCTGTGGTTAAACCCACTGCCAGCGTAGTGTCCCACACAGAGGGTATTCGCCTATGGACAAAACAGAGTAGAGGTCGCATGGTTTTGCGACAGGGTTCGTTCTCATCCGCGCACTTGTGCACGTTTGGAGTCCGGACGGATATTGCCAGCGGGCTCTGGTTTGAGCCGGATACTGGTATATGATTTGGGGTTGCTTTTATCTCTCAGTATTCATGTTCCTCGGAACAAGAATGCAGGTGTGTATGCACAGTTATTTGAGGAAGAGGAAGAGGACTTTCATTAGGGTTTCGGAACGGGTGCGTATGCACAGTTGACAGTCGTCTTTTTCCAAACCCTAATGGATTTGTATTATATCATTTAATAATATATAATAAAATGAAATTGTGTCATGGTTGGTTTTTATGTTGACTTGTTGACCATGGTTGACTTGTTGACCATGGTTGAAGTTTTGACTATCATCATTACAAAAGAAAGATGCTCTTGATTCTTGCAAATTCATTTAATGTTTGAAATGATAATGGTCATTCTAAAACTTTCCATCAACCTTTTCATTTTCATTATTATTATTATTGATAATTCTTTTTCTTTTGCATTATGGTTGCAAGAAAGAAAAAAGGATAGCTCATTCTATCATATTCATTCTGTCTCTTCACTTCATCTTCTTCTTCCTCTAGCTAAAGAGAAACCTTCTCATGTGTTGAGAATCCTTCTCTTTAAAAAGAAAAGCACCCCCTTAAACTCTCTCTACTCATTCTAGGTTCAAGGTTTAGCAAGCCGGAAACCCTAGTTCACTCAAAGATCGAGGAAGAGCCCAAAGGTCGAACCTTCGAGGTGGATCCATCTTCGACGGAAGAAGGCGACAAGGAGAGAACCATCAACCTCTACAAAAGTTTGAAGAAGAAGGAGTTCAAGTTTAGGTATAACCATCCTCATCCGAGTAGCTAACTTTCTTTAGCTTGTATGCTAGTTTTAGTTTAGCTAAAGATCCCGACTTTGCTTAGTCCATGTTGCCCCTTGCGCTAAAAATTTGATTTTTATACCGTTTCCGCCTCCCCGTAAGAATCGGGGGTCGCAACGTGGACTTACAATATAAAGTGGTAGATGGAGAATACTAGATACAATGATAGAGCAAAAGAAATAAAATATGCTCGCAACCCACCTACGGGCGATGTCGCGAGTCTGAGCAAAAGAAGCTGATGATAAGATAGCCCGCCGCTATAAGGGTGACGGGTCCGACCTGCAAGACACTGTGGCACAACGGGGGTGAGTAGCCAGCTCGTGAGTAGAATATAACATCTAGTAAGGCAATCGTAAGAATGCACGCAATGCGTCACAACATGTATGTCCATATGTGATATAATACTTCTAGTATGCATGCACATGTATGCAATGTCATTACTAAATCTTTAAGTGTTTTAAATGCTAAGGGTATTGAATTCTTAACTTTAGAAAATGAATATCTGTATAATAGCTAAGTACCATCAAGAAATCATCTGAAAACCCGTGTCAATCATCGACACCAAATCTGAAATCATATCTGTCTCAATATCTCACTGTATCAATGTCTCAAATATCGGGCTCCGTCAGTCCGGATCGGCCCATATCATCCAATCTCACGACAACGGTCGGTATCCTCCGGATATCCGCCGCGCCAGTCATCACCGGTAGGTAGTCTTCCCCTGCCAGGCTCATCGTCTACAACTCGATCTTCTTGCCCCGGGGTACCATACCGGGCCCACCATGTACCCGAGACGGTTCATCCACTCCTCGAATCGGGTCTCGAAATCCAACAGAAAACATGAAAACTCATGGTGGACGACACATACATCACGAGAAAACCGCAACTTTGTTTTAAAAATGATAAATATAAGCTTTTGTTAAATTCTTGCGGTTTTCCCCAAAAATCCAGAAATCGCAGCAATACTGAAATCCTCAAGAAAATCATAATGTTCACATGTTATATATGATAAATGTCTATGATATCAATGTATATGATGTGAATTTTGGATAGAAATTTATGTAAATATGATGATAATGCGAGGTATATGCATGCTCTGCGATTTCATATATCATGTATGAATGCAAATGGCGATATTAAGTTAAACAGGTTCCATAGTGCACGTGGCATGGCAATTACCAAAGGCGTGTGTGTCATATGAACAGTGCGCGTGCAACTGATGCCAATGGTAATGGTGTTCGTGTCCTACGAAGTGTTATCGCATATGTGCATATGCATTAACCATGCAATCTAGCATACTATTAACTATAAGGGTATGCAGTGTAAATAAAGGGGTAAGCTAACTAACAATATAAATCTTGCAAGAAATAGGGTAATCCTAACTAGGGGGCGCATCGCGCCATCCAGACGATTCCCCCATAGATGAATACATCTACTCACCTGAAATCCCCGCTAATCCGATCCGACCACCGCCTTGCCTTTACGCGCCGTGTCCGAAGTTTCCCCGACCGATCCTATATTTGTACAATATCAAGCATAAGATTACAAAAGCTAAAACGATGCAAGTCACAATATACAATTATCGACGCTCTCGAATTTAACATAACATGCACTCGGTGCGCGGGAAAACACACGAAAATCGCTAATCTTTAACTAGAATCGTCATTTCGGGGAATTCGAAAAAACTAAAACCCGACTAGACGAAACCCCGTATTCGCGCACTCTAATAGTCCTATACGAAGCTAATTATATCACTAAAATAACGTAATTAGATCGTATCCTAATTTTTATAAAAAACTAGTAAGCAAATTTCAAACCGATTCGATGCAAACGTCGCAATTTATCGATTTAGCGAGCGCAACCTTACACAATTAACCACTCTAACCAATTAGGTAACCAAAGCCCTAACTTTAATCCAACAACCATGCTACAAACCCTAATTAAAAATCAAATCCCTTTCTTGATTTTTATGAACAATTAATTACAACTAAATTAATGCTTCAAAATTCAATTTTAGCACATTTAAACTACAAGTTAACAAACTAGTTTAGAAATTTCACCTTACAAGTTGAACCCTAGTTTGCTCAAGCCACCAAAGAAGCCTCCTTTCTTCAAGTTTTGAACTAAATTTGGTTGAGGAGAGAGTGGATTAGGGTTTTGCTTTGAATTGGAGAAGAAATTTGTGAATTTTTTTATGAATTTTGGCATGAAAATGAAGCAAAAAGAAGTGAGGAAATGGAAGGGGAGCTGCTGAAATTTCGACCAGCAGCAAGAAGAGGGAAGTATAGGTGTTGTGTAGATGATTCTAGGTTTAAAAACCCCTTAAGTTTCCATTTAATGCCTTTCACATCAAACTTTTTACAAAAAACCCTATTTTAGTTCATTTTTTTCATTAAATTTCCAACCATAACACCAAAATCTTATAAATTTATGATACAATTTATTACCACTCTATTTTTGTTTATAAATATTCCTAAGTGTGTAATTTACCTAATTAAATTTGTATTTATCACTAATTTAATGTATTTTTAAAAGCTTAAAATAATAAAAAAATAATTAATTACGAAATTTTTTTTATTTAACTACAAAATTATAAGTGACATTTTAGTGACAAAATTATAATAATATCTTATCTAAATTTTATATAATTAGGTCTACAATGAAAAATACCTATTTTGACTTTTTACGAGAAAAGCCGAAAAATTAGCCGATTACCGAAAAACTGCCTAAACGATTTTCGAAGGGTTACAGAGACGAACCCCTGCAGATCCGCTCACTGCCTCCATGTGGCTCGGGACTGTACCCAACTAAAACCTGTTTGCACGACTCCTTTGAGCCATGGTAGGGTAGTAATCAAAGCACAGTGGGAACTCACACGAGATAAATGACGATCTCAAGTCGATGAACTAACCTGTACACATGTCACTAGGGAACTGCTATCTGACGTCAGATATAATACCAACTAGCAGGTTCCCGGCGAGTCCTGTCCGGTGTACTCATAACCCAATGAGCACCTGTATACATCTTAGGTGAACCAACTGACACCAGTGACTTGTGAGACCGGCCACCGCCCCTCGTCGGGGTCTCGACTGTATACATTAGTCTACTCTAGAGAATCGATGCCCTGTCTCGAAACTCCCACGACTAGGGACTTTTTAAGGATGTGCTTATAGACTCCAGCTCTCACGTATATGATCGCCCTCATACTGCTGGTAGTCAAGCAAGAATCTTAGGGGCTCTATCAACGTGCAATAGCGACTCGTAAGGTCACCTAAAGCAGTATACGATGATAAAGATAAACCAGATAGCATATTATCATCTCGAGTAAGACTGTCCTACCGGAACAGGTCCTCCCTCAATCATTGCAATCACGTGCCTGTGATCCAATAATTGACTCTGAGGGCACTATCTCCAACAATCTCCCACTTGCACTCAAGGCTAATTATTGCGATGTCGCATACTCACAGCCCGTGTGATACCGAACACCTAACTCCTCTACTAGTCCGTCTCGCAAAGCTCGCTTGCGAAACTATTGCGTTCGAGGAATAGCCTCAGTGAGTGGATCCGCTATGGTGTTTCTTTCTATGTCTCTCTTTATCTCAAGTTCGCGGAGAAAGCCATCTCCCAAAATGAGCGATACCTGTCTTAGAATGTGTCTGGATGTCTGATGGGACCTAGCTCATAAATGAACTCCAAATCCAAACTTCTTTAGACTGTATCGTCAACTGAACTTAATCAGTATCCTGCGCCAAGCCTCCCTCAGTATTGCCCTTGACCACCTGTCCAAAATACTGCCCCTCGTTAGAGGGAAAACTAAAACTCTGACGGCCACTCTGCCGTCCAGGTCACCTTGGAAGCCTGGAATGATAACCGTCTCCCAGGAGAATGCTGTTATCATATCCCTAGAACATCAACTTATGTTCTAAGACTGCTTCTGACTGTTTCTCCAGGATTGAATCAATATCAACTTATTGCATCTACTGCAAGAACAACATCTGGTGTGGTACTTGACATCTCATGATTGACTCAATTTCCTAAGCAAGTGATCTGCCAATCATGCACATCCCTCTCCTATTTAGTCTGTAAGACACCTTTAGATAGGGTGACTCCATCACCTGCAGGTACACTACCGTGCCAGGAGTCGTCCATTCTAAATACTCTTAGAATACTGTCAAAGTACCCAGATTGGGAAACCACCCAAATCTAGACCTAAAACCATAGATCCAGTAACCAGAATGTCCGATATAAGATCCAAGTCCTTTGTGGAGAAACCACTGTGTGACGACCAAAGTATAACCGATCGTAGTATAGGAATGTCACTTCCTACTCTGTGTATGTCATCAAATACCAGGAGATCACACTCTACTACCTTCTCAACAGATCCATCCCCTATTCTGATGAAGTCAAACCTATGACTGTCATATCAGAAATAGATGGTCTATCTCCGCTATATCTGCTTTAGTCTATAAATAGACATAAGCCTGATGTCCACCAATGCTTCCGCTACTCCCACTGACTACGACAACCCTCTAGCAGAGTCATATACACTTACGCTTCTAAAGCTAGTTTAGAACGACGCAATACTCATCCTCCTGCTGGGTCTCACAGTCTAGAACAACAGCAATGGCAAGTTTGGGTAAACAAGAACCTCCCTGCCACCGTCCTTGAGCATACCGAAGTCCCTCTCGGGTGCCTGATGTTACCCACCATATCTGCGGAGTGGCCAATGGAATGTCAAACCAGATTGAATCTTTAGGTTCTTATTAAATCTTCAGTAATCGTTTGTGGTTCTGGAATCACTTCCTGTTCTACCATACTCCCACTACTATTTTCTGAAAAGAAATCCATTTTTAATTAAAACTGTGGCGAGTTAAGAACAATATCACTATTGATCTTCCAGATGGTAGAAAATCAACCCTCGTCATAGCCCGGGTCAACCCACAAACAGCCATTACAGAAACGTGCCTTGAGTTATTCGGAGTCTGGTTTTAAGCATAAGCCAGAAACTTCCCGTACCTTAACAATGTCAAGATATGAACTGTTCTATATCCAATACAGGAACAGAGGCACTGATTTAATTGAACCAGATTCAAATCATGCAGCTGTCTCCAGTGCATGTCAACTAAATGGAAGGAGGCCGATCAGCGTTACTCAACTTAGGAATGCTTCCAATTATGAGTAACCTGAAAGAAAAGCAAGTTCTCTTAATCATTACTAACAACTGAATACCATACACAAGTATCTACATCTTCGATCACCTTGAAGAATCCCGATACTTGCAATACCTCGTTCTCAACTTTATTCATATACTTATAACTTCTCAAAACTTGGACCATGCGTTTCTACGAAACACCTGCCTAAGAACTAGAGAAGTTACAAGTAAACAGAATATAGTACGAGTACCTACCCCTCTGTCTTAATGGACACTGGACAACATACAATACTCTGTATAAGTCCGCTGAGTTTAATAACTCATTCACTGTGTGTCGTAGGTTGAAAACTGTACTTATGGTTAAGAAGAATTACACCGCTGTTCAATGCTCCTTATCTAACCATCCACTGATATAGGTAAATGTCATAGACATAATTTCAAAAGGTATATCTCGCTCTATAAAAATAGACGTACAGCTATATCAATTTGAAATTGGTGCACAACGACGGATATTCAAAACCAAATGTTCGCCGTCCGGCAAACAACCCAGGTGACTTCCTCAAATATCGCCAATTACAACGAATCCCGATAAAATGAGGACAATCACCCAATTCCCAATAACTTACTCCTACTCATCATCTGTAAAACCATACAGATGTGAGAATCATACCTGGTAAATACATACCCTGGAGCAAGTGTCTAATCGGGAAATCAGTTTTCTTTTAACAGCACACAGTGAAACTGAAACATTAAAATGTTTCGATGGGGTATCCTGGTATTCCTAGTAATGCCTCTTCCATTATCCAGATTCACAACTGTAACCGTATAATTCTTTGCCACCTCTCCAAATCCTTTTATATGTCTTTAGTCATTACCTTCTGTACTCCCCTTTAGGCTAAATGGTTTTCTTCCTTTCCTACCGTTCGACACCAGCCTATGGTTTGGAAGAAGACTATCCAATAAGCATAATGGGTGTACTGTCCTAATCCTAGGAGTACTCGCAATGCGAGAGAAGGTGAAAATAAAAGACAACCGAATGAACTTAATTCCTATTTCTCCTGAACCAAGATCCATCCCCGAACTGGAACAAGTTCCTTTCGAGTTCGTATATAACCATACGATGGATTATCAAATAAACTTGGGATCTTCGTAGTGATACAGAGTGTCCTGGAGAAATACAAAGGTGATTTAGGATTGGCGAAGAATACTTGGTTTGGTCGTGAATAGCAGTCGCAATTTACTTTGCCCTCTTACTAATCCCTTTCTTTGTCTTTACTTAATACCTTCTGCACACCATCGTTATGCTAATTGGTTTTCTTCATTCCCTACCGTTCAGCACCAGCCTATGGTTTGGAAGAAAACTATCCAATTTGCGTTATAGGTGTACTACTCCTAAACCAAGGAGTACTCGCAACCTGAGAGAAGGCAAAAAGAAAAGACAACTGAATAGTCCTATTCGTTTTCTCCAGAACCGGAAACCATCCTCGAATTCTTTCGAGTTCGTATATAACCATACGATGGTTTTGTCCAATGGAAGTGGACGTTCGTAGTAATACAGGGTGCCCTGGATAAAAGGGTAAAAGTAGGAGTGGCAATGAGGTCTGCAACTCTGACAATCCAAAAGCCAGTGTTAAGAAGGTTCGGTCAACTTGGTCACTGAGTCATAGTCTAGGGTCGGGTCAATGGTCGCTGCTAAAGAGAGAGAGAAAAGAAACACTTAGTGTTCACTCTAACATAAATCAGAATGGTTATCACTTTATCTAATCTGGAAACCTCCCACTGTAACGTCAAATTCTTCCCCAAACCTCAAAGAAGAATTAGCCGAGATCACCCGAGGAGTAAACCAACTCATCAGTGGGAATCGGAATCCAACTATCATCGCATGATAACATGACGGAATCCGCTCATGTTATCACACGCCAGAAGGTATGCGCATATCTGGCAAGTTTCAGTTCTTTTGAAACTCCCGATGTAGATTTTTGCCCTATGCTCTTATGACCTTGGCGAAGGTCAACAAATCATAAGTCACATGTCAAGTTCTACCCATCATTGTCCAGGTTAATTTGAACCCACCCATACAAGCCCTTGACGAAGGTCAACAAGGCTATATGACTGTCCCAAACCAACGCATCTATCTATGCAGCAGAAAGGTAACAAGCAGCTACCATACACTATGCCTTGACGAAGGCCAACAAACATAGCATGAATACTACGTGCTACCCGTCTGAAACAACGGAGGGCTACGAATGGTTTCTGGCGAAAACATTTAATGTAATGAACTTGATATCGTTGAAGGAACTGATAGCTTCATAAAAATATAGTGACGAAAACCTTTGCTAAAGAGGTCACTCCCGGTGAAGGGATCTCCGCTCTTTCCCCGTAGGATGGGGTGCAGGATATTCCAACTGAATACCACGATGCAAAGCAAAAGTAATCGGATATAGTGAAGTTATTGCCCTGACGCAAACTTTTGTCCAAGGGGTCACTCCCGGTGAAGGGATCTCGGCCCTTGCCTCGTCGACTGAGGAGCAGGATATTCCAACTGAATACCACTGTGCAAAACAAAAGAGAACGCCCTTGCAATAACAGCTTTTTGAAAAATATTCCAACAACATCAGAATAGGTTTGTTTATCTTGATTGATCCGTATCAACGCGGTCCCATTAATTGATCACACTACAAAGAACGAAAATAATGACATACGTATATGCCATCCGCATTCGCCATTGGGTCCCATCATCACCCGTTAGGTTAGCTAACTAACGACAGAGCGGGGACTGGACTAGCGCGGATGCAAAACATATACAACATCTACTAGTATATATATAATATATAATTTTCGCTCAAGGCGTGATAAAAATGCAACATCACAGAAATGTACAGCATCACAGAACAATACAGATATCTGGGATCCTCGGGTTTCATAGAGCCGCTACTGAAACCCGACGTTCCCCTGGTCGTGTGGATAGCCTGTGCAATGAGATCCTAGACCCCTACGGGCGCGGCAAGTTACCCGCCAAAACCTGAAGCGAGGCAGCCCCCTTCAGCAACGTGAATGGACCACCCAGCACTTCACGGAATCTGGTAACTTGGGCACCCCTCCTGGGTCAATCCTATACCCCCTACGAGTGCGGCGAATAGTCCGCCAATTCTAGAGTAAAACCCCCTCCATCTCAATGCCATGAGATGCGGGCCCGTTGCCCTCTAGAACCCGGCTATCCGTGCACCCCTCCGTGGGGTAATCCTAGTACAGAAAGTAAAATATACATACAACGAGTACATCGACCGCAACCTGGTCGTGCCCTAAAATAATAATACAAACAGGCAGTGACGGCAGTCCATATGTCGGACGCTCGCCCCGCAATATCAAATGTACATATAAAACAGAACTGTACTAGAACTGCAACCAGGCTATCCCCCACGACCGATCCGCAACATCACAGCACAACACAGAACATCAACGTGAATGTCACGTTTGCAAATCCGTCTAAAAGGGCTATAGCAGATAGACTGGATTTACCGATCGAGTGACATTCACAGTCGCAGATATAATGTAAATACTGTGAACTAACATGTTTAAAACATCCGATCGAACAAATTTATCAAAGTGGGCCCCAAGCAGTACTGTAGCACTTACAGAAAATCTGGGCCCAAAAATAATATCCCAAAACCCCTATTTCCAAGTTAAAAGCCCTCTGGAAAAATTTGGCACGATAAACAGTTAAAATCGCGGCAGAACCGCGGCTCAAGCATGGCTTTGGCCGCGGTTCCGCGGCGTTATGGAGAGATCTCGCGAACAATTTTTCCCAGATTTCTTAGATTTCCATGCACAGTATTCTGAAACAACCTGAAAAATTTTTGGAGCTGGAAAAATTTCGACAGAGAACAGTGCACTGAAAATACGGTTTTTGCGATTTTTGTTCGATCGGGTTTTAAACATACTAGAGCAAGCTAGGCATGGTTAATGGCGTGGCTCTGATACCAATGTAAGTCCACGGCGGCGCCCCGGCCGTCAATCCGACGCCGGAAATACGGAAACGAAAAACTTTGCAAACTAGCAAACTGGCACCACCGCGCACTTTTAATCCGGATCGGGCCATTAAACTAGCTACTAGCAAACTAAAAGATGGGTAGAGAGTTATACCAAGCGATCCGTGTCCTTCGGTCTTCGTCTCCACTCCGATCTCCCGCGGAATCTCCGTCCGTCACCTCCTCGTCAGAAAGGGCACCACGTAGCCGGATTCATTTAGGGGCTCCCATCTCTTGACCGAGGCAACTCGGGCGCGAAGTTGGCTATCCGACGCATCCAGGATTTGCTGTAGGCTAGTGTAGAACACTTTATCTCTTGAGGTTATAGAAGTTGCCATGATGGAGAAGAGAGAAAAATGCTTTGGAGGAAAATGGTGCTCACAATTTTTAGCAAGGAAATGAGATGAGGAAAATACCACATGCTCAAAATGAAACTCTCTCATTCTCTCCCCAATAGTGTCGCCGGCCCCTCTATTTGCAAATGGTGGAGGAAAAAATACAAATCATGAAGGGAAGTGATAGTAGGAAAAAAGGAGAGGGTGACCACAACCCAAAGTGAATGATAACAATATTAAATCAACCTCAAATCCTTTCTCATCTCAAAAAAGCAAGAAATGATGATAGAAAAGAATGGTATCAAAAGATGCTTTCATAATCTCCCATTTCACAAATAACATCTCTACAAAGAGTTATTTGCAAACTTGCAAATAACCCCCTCCATCGGAAAAGTCCGGCCGGGAAAGAACAAAGGAAAACTGGCCTGAACGGAATACAAACTGGCAACCTCAGAAAATTGATCCCGTAATAAATTACAGGAAAACCCCACTACTGCATATACATGCCCGCATTTGTATTCCCACTGAACACAAATGCAAAGAGACAAAATCTACACTATCTAATACTAGGATCCGGCTTAAGCCAAAGCCGGCTAGTAAAAACCGTCCGATCACGATCCGTACAATACCGCACGTATCTGATCGAACCCTGCCATATCTCCACACGGCCTCTACAGCGTTTCGCCCGAAACTTGAGTAACTGTGTGTGTGGTGGACTCTAAAGACTTGTCAATACTATGGCTGTGGATTTAACCACTAGCATGTCAGAGGTATCAGCCAATACATAACGGGCCACCAGCTATTGACCAAAAGGGACGTCGATGAGCGAACTCATCCTGACACCCTACTGAGCCTGTCAGTGACAATATTCGAACTGTCCGGTCCGTTCGTCTATGAGTATCGCATGGTGTAGGGTTCCTAGGCACTCTAGTGAGGTCTCACAAGGCATCGAACATGCCATTTTCAAATTATCTAAGTGCCGAGAGACCCGACTACGGATCGTTTGCTAGAAAACTAGGCGAAAAAGCTAACTAGTTAACACTTAACTACAAGATACGGAAATACAACCTTTGTAGATCCGGTGCTCCACCTCCATATCTCCGCAACGAGGTCCTCTCCGCTGTCCAAATCAAATCCGGGCTCAAGCGTCGGCTTCGTCGGAGAATGGGCAAGCTAGGTCGTCGATGTCCATGCCGAAGATGATCTACGTTGAGGCATCGAAAGATCAAGCTCCACCTTCACCAAGTCATGAAAACTTGTGAAGGAAACACACTCTACTACTTGGCAAGAGGTAGAGGATGAAGAAATAGGAAGTGGGTAAACTTTAGAATTGGATTTCTCACTCTAATTCTCACTTTGCCATTAAAGCTTGTGAAGCTTTTTCTTGAAGTGAAGAAGAAGAAGAAGATGAAGAATATGATAAGTTATTATAAAATAGAAAAATAAAACAATACTTATCATAATCTTTACCTTAGTTAAGTGTAGAGAATTGACTAAGGTTGGGTTGATGGTTAGGGTTAAGAATGAGAACAAAAAAGTCATCAAGTCAAAGCTTCATGAAACTTCAACTAAAAACAAAAGTAGCCACCATTCATTTATCTTCCAATTTATTCAAAATGAATAAATAAATAAGATAAATGAATAAGTAAAACCCTAATCAACAACTTAACCTTGGTTTAATTCTTTATACTTAACCAAAAAGCATGCATCATTAAACATGATACAAACATGTGCACAAAATCATATCGCATATGCAATGCGCACATCCGAGTGAGAAAATCCATTTAAAGTGAACCGATACTAGTTAATGCAAAGTAATATATCAAATATATAATTATGCATTAAATCATTAAATCAACACTTGATTTAACGACCCGGTCATATCGCATATAACCGACTAATATTCAATGTATCGACTTATCGAATCAACTCTTGAATCGATAACTAGGTTATATCGCATACAACCCACGAGAATGGAATACGGTATCACATACACGCATTATTCTCGGTCCCGCACATATCTCATATGCGCTCCTATTTCGTTTCGCTTGAGCCAGGAAACCTCTGTGTAGGACTCTAAAGACTCGTCAATACGCCGGCAGCAGGTGATGATCATATCAAACACCCACAAGCCGCAAGCGGTCTGCTAAACGTAACGGCCACCCGGGTATTGAGCGATCTAAAGATCGACGAGCAAGCACGCTCACACTCCAGTGAATCCAACCAATAACACTACCGTACAGTCCGGTCTGATCGTCTGATATATCGCATATCTTACCTAGGGGTGGTAAACGTCAGACCCCAATAGCTCGATAAGTCGAGTCGATATGAGGTCTATAACAATTCGAGAAACTACTGGTAACACTTACCAGTAAATCACAGCAACCCTGGCCAGGGATTTCCTGTTATAGCCAATCGAACACAGCGCAACATCAACCCCCTATACCGGGAGAGACGAATCCCCTCCTATCGCTCATTGCCTCCATGTGACTCGGGACTGTACCCAAAAACCACCGTTTTGCACGCCCTCTTGGACGTGGTAAGATGGAAATCAAAGCATAGTGGGAACCACACAAGACTCTATGACGATCTCGGGTCAACAGACTACTCTGTACCAGTGTCACCTGAGAACTGCCATCTGACGTGAGGTATAATACCATCTGGGAGTTCTCGGCAAGTCAGTCCAGTGTACCCAGTCTCTACTGAGCACCCGCATATCATCTCTGATGTCAAACACCAATGGATATGGGATCATCCATCGCCCATCTGTATGGGTCGAGAAGGTATACGCTAGTCTACTCTGGTATATCGATGCCCCGTCTCGATACACCCACGACTAGGGACTTTGAAGGATGTACTTATGGACTACCATGTCCCCACTAGTATGATTCGCATCATAGTCCAGGTAGTCAAGTACAGATCCTAAGGGCTTTACCAACATGTAACAGAGAGACAATCAGCATACACGTTAAGGTAAAGTGTAACCAGATAGCATACTATCATGTCGAGCAAGAAAGTCCTCCCTATATATGTCCCAGCATCCACTACAATATACATCTTATGTACAGTAATGGCCTCTAGGGCATACATATAACTAACAATCTCCCACTTGCACTAGGGCCATCTGTAGCAGTGGTTGCAGTATCTCATACTCAACCATCCCATGAAAGTCTCTCCCTGGGAACAGGCCTTTGTGAGTGGATCCGCTGTGTTGTCCTCTGAGTCTACTCTCCAAACCTCGATCACCCTGGAGATCAACCATCTCCATGATCAAGTGATACTGCCTTAGAATATGTCTGGATCACTGATGGGACCGGCGTTCATTAGCATAAGCCACAATTCCATTGTCTCACAATGGTAGGAACATAGTTCATCTCATGAACCATTATACATCCAAACAGCCTCTTTGGTAGCATCTTTAGTAGCGATATATCCTGCCTTTATCGTCTAGTATGCCACGGTATCTAGCTTGGAACTCTTCCAACATACCGTCCCTTTACTGAGGGTAAAGACAATGCCTTTGACTGACATTCAGTCGTCTTTATCACCCTGGAACACTTCCAGCGATTCTCCTCAGGGTCGATTGATACCTTCTCACTACAACTAGTGAGTATCCTAATTTCCAATTAGATCTATCTCATAGATCCAAAAATCCAGGATTTAGGAGGTATCATTTTGATCCTATATGGAGAATCATTGTGATAAGCGGAGATTGATTGAGCGTAGCATAGGAAACTCCTTCCCTATCAAAAGTATGTCATCCACGTACTCTACGAGGATCGTCACCATACTCCCTACTACCCTTTTGTATATACAAGGTTCATCTACCATTTTGATGATGTCAAACTCTTTGACTATTTCCTCAAAACAGATGTTCCAACTCTGCGATGCCTGCTTTAATCCTATAAAGCATCTTGCACACGTTTCCGCTGCTCCCACTGTCTACGAAGCCCTCTGGCTGTGTACTTATAGACTCTCTCTTCTAAAACATCATTTAGAAAAGCAGTCATGGCACCCAACCGCCAGATATCGTAGTCATGGTATGAAGCCGTGGCAAGTAGGATCTGGATGGACTTAAGCTTAGATTCTGGAAAAAAGTTTCATCATTATCCACGCCTGGTCAATGACGAAAACTTTAACAAGTCTAGCTTTGAAAGTCTCAACCTTTCCATGTACACCAAGTAATCTTCTCAAGATATACCTGCTCCTGATGGGGATTTAACCCTTCAGATATAGCAACCAAAGTCCATACTTTGTTGGTGTATATGGATTCCATCTCAGATCGCTAAGCATCCAGCCATTCTAACAGAGTCTTACTCCTGATGGCCAGCTCGAAGCTAGTTGGGTCATCATCTCATGATGCAATCCTCGCTCCTACTGTCATAGAGAAACTGAAGTATCTCTCAGGTGGGTGAGGAACCCTACTAGATCGGCGGAGAGGCTGAGGTTCGTTGGTAGCTATTGAATCCTTTGGTTCTATCAAATCATCATCTGTAGTTTGCATAGCTGGAACCTTTCCAGTTCTACATAACTAACTTTGCCTCGAGTTTGTCCGGATTTTGCTTTTAGACATAGGCCGGACAACCCCAAATCTTAACTAGCTTAAGACATGGGCTCTTCCCATACCATATCTCATATGGAGCGGTAGGCAACTGATTTGATTGGAACCCTATTCAATAGGTATGCAACTTCATAAGTGCATAACTCCCTAAAGGAAAAAGGTAACTCAGTAGTACTCATCATAGAGCACACCTTATCATATAGGGTGTGATTGCTCCGCCCTGATATGCCATCGTGCTATGGTGTATACAGAGGAGTAATGCTGAGAGAGAATCTCATTCTCCTTTAGAATAGTCCAGTATTTCCGTGCTCAATTATTCTCCTCCTTGATCACATCAAAGGACATAATACTTTTACCCGTATTTTGGTTCTCTACTTCTAACTTATATTCTGTGAATATCTCAAAAGGTTCGGACTTGTGTTTCAACAGGAACATATGTCTGAATCTAAAGAGATCATCAGAGAACGTAATGAAGTATAAAGAACCAGTCTTGGTATGTGTAGACAGGGGAGCTTACATACATCAACATGTATCATATCCTAAGAGTTCGCTAACTCTTTCTCTGTTTCCAATAAACAGAGCTATGGTCATCTTATCTTTGTGACATGACTGGCGAGTTTCACAAGATGTAAATTCAAACTGATTTAAATATGCATCTAAATGTAACTCAGCCAGTCGGGTCGCATTGATATGACCTAGTCTACAATACCTCAAGAAGGATCCGTTCATTTCTGAACTCTTCCTCTTGTGTGTGTTCCGTATACTAAGGACTGTAGTTTGATTTAGAACATCAACGCTTTTAGATAACGTGCCTGAACCGATCAACTTTTGATATAGGAAATGTTCAAAACATTATCCAACAATACAAAATTTTATCATTTCTTTACTAATAAAGAGATAGATATGATTTTGTACATCAGGTTCGGTATCTAACAACATTCGTTCAGAATCAATGTATTTGGAATACAGGGTGACAGTGACCAACAGACTTGGCTGCAACACTTGCCCCGTTTTCTGCCTCATGAAACTTATCACCCGTTCTCAGTTCTCTACCTTTCTTTTGCCCTATGTAACTGATTACATATTTGGGATCCTGATCCGGTATCATATACCCAGGACGTAAAGGATACTGAGAAACAGTTCTGTATAATGAACACACCCGAAGATGATGCATCAGCATGCACTCTCTTCGTTTGGGCGGCACGAGAAATCTGGTATTCCCCAATTTCCTGCTCTGTCTTATAACAATTATAAGTTGGAGCAGGACCAACGTTCCCCAGCTCAGTATAACAAGCGGGTTCGGTCAAATATCCGTATTATTATCTTGATTAAGGCGTGATATGGTCGCTACCTGGAGAGAGAGAGAAGAAAACACTCAGCGTGCGCTCTTGCAAGAATAGATTGGTTATTATTTTATCTAATCAGGATGGCTCCCACTGCTTTTTATCAAATCTTCCTTCAAACCCTAAAAGGAAAGACTAGCCGGGATTAATTACACACTACAAGTTCGCCAATCTTTCAGCCAGGCCAGTGTCGGTACTTTGAGGGAGGTCCCCCGTGCTTTCGCACGAACCTAATTAATGTAAACCTCGTTTTCCCAGAGGCGTAACCTCGTTAACACCTTTCTAGACACCTACTTGATCGGCTAATTGTAATGTGTAAAACTCTCCCAGAAGTAACTCTTACTCGCAGTGGGTATCGGGATCCAACTATCTCATAGAAGGTATGCAATCTCATTGCAAATTTCAACACTTGAATTTCCCGATAATATTTTGCCCCTAGCAACTTATGACCTTGGCTAAGGTCAACAAATCATAAGCGCTAGTCAAGTTCAACCCGTCATTTCCTGATTGAATTAAACCCACCCGTACGACCCTTGGCTAAGGTCAACAAAGTTGCACGACTACCCTAACTCAATCACATCTCATGTTTTAGCAGATAAATACAAATTAGCTACCGTACACCACGCCTTGGCTAAGGTCAACAAACGCAGCACGAATACTAACTAGTCTTTATCTGAAATGACGGAGGGCTACGCAGGTTTTTCTGAAAACCATGAGCGTAATGAACTTGATATCGTTGTAGAATCAAATGAAGTTTTGAAATGGAGTGTTGTTGAGGCTTTTCTAGTTTTGCTAAAGGAGTCACTCCCGGTGAAGGGATCGTCGGTCCTTTCCTCGTCGAATGAGGTGCGGGATATATCATATATATCACTGTGCAAAGCAAAAACTCTTAAAAGCAATCAAAAGACAAACCGAGTGTGTAGCATCTGCCAGTTATTGCTAAAGGAGTCACTCCCGGTGAAGGGATCTCGGTCCTTTCCTCGTCGGATGAAGTGCAGGATATATCACATATACCGCTGTGGAAAGCAAGAACTGTAGCTACCTGTTTTATTTTGAAATTCGATTCTACAACATCTTAGGTTTCTTTTATTTCATTAATCACATTAATGAAGTCCCATCATTTAAGTACCTAAACATCACAGATAAATACGACGTACACTTATGCCATCCGCATTCGCCTCGATGTCCCCTCATGCACCGTTAGGTTAGGTAACTAACGACAGAGCGGGGCAGGGCTAGCACGGGTGTAAAACATAAGTAACGTCTATATAATATATCATATATACTATATACTGTATCTATCATAGAACATCATAATCACATCACAGATATCGCAGCAGAAGAATCATATGAAATATTGGATATACTAGGACGTCCGTGTTTTCAATACGAGCCAGTATAAAACACGGATTCCACGGTCGTGATGAATAGCCAAACCCACACCCCTAGACCCCTACGAGAGCGGCAAGAAACCCTACCAATTCTAGAGTTAGGAGACCCGGACTCGACTCCTCGAGTTGGTCTCCCACTGGACTCCAGAACCCGGTTACTTGTGCTCCCCTCCTTGGGTCTATCCTAGTGCGGAAAAGTAAATAATATACAAACGGTGACTACTTCCGCAACCTGGAAGTGCCCCAAATTAAAGAATATTACATACAAGTTTTTACATGAATGAAAATGAAAAACACTCATCTCACATAAAAACCCCCGGCTATTCAAACACGACGATCCAATATAACATATCCAGCAACACATAACATCACATGTCATCAACGTAAGTAAATATGTCCATCCCAATTGTCGTTGACATATAGCAACGAAACCGGCGATATCACATATTACACTTACGGTCACAGAAAAGAAAGTGTAAAACTACAACAGTTGGAATCCGCAATCTGCATAGACATCGCATGCCTAATCAAATGAATACCTTAGACATCACATGCCTAACAATTATATACCTCGCATTTTAGTCTCAAAATCCAAAACACTTTTCAATATCAAGTCGGGCAATTCAACAAGATTCCCGACATCCTGATCGAATGCTCGTCGCAAACTTCAGTAGACGGCTGCACCCCCGATACCGTCGACGAAGTGCACCAAGGCGGAACACCGCTACCGCGAGCACCCGAACGGATGCTTTCGGCGACGGGGTTCTCCTACAGTCACTTGGTCGGGGCTATGGAGTGAGGCTGTCTATTAAGTTTACCCGGCGAGTATCCGCGTACGCTACGTGATTGCGACGGACTTTTGATCACATCAAAATTCCGTGGCAACCGATCAAGTGAGACTAAACTTCTATGTTTATAACATTCATTCAGTTATCACATAACTTTTGTGAATTCCAATTATTGTATCCCATTCCAGATAAATAGAAAATGTTAAACTTTCCGATCGAACGATCGAACACCCAAGTTTTCCCGATACAGATCAACACATGAAATAAGTCTAACGACATTCAGTTCGTGCCTCAGTACCAACGGTCCAGCCGTAGAAGGGTCAAGCCAACGCCTCACATGTGGCACGCCGTACTGCCCCAAACCCGAAGGTTCAAAGGGCAGTTCAAGACGGTCACATAATCGAGTTAAGGTTTGTTGTCTTCTAGAGGGTCCATCGCGTTACTTGCACTACTTAGAACGTCGTTAAACTACGGAAAAATCAAACACTTGGAAATTTCCCGACAGGGGAAAAATTGGGTATTTATATCCGGTCGAACTTTTTAACATATTCTAAAATTTATCCGGAAAGCCACACAGACAAAATCTGATATCCCGATCGAAACACCGAATCCCCAAATCAACCCAGAAAATAAAACTCTGGAATAAATATTAAAATACTCCCAGGAAAACCAGCACTGACAATTGTTGATTATAGTGCAAATTTCGATGTACAATAGGACAAAATGGCCGCGGATGCGCCGCACGAGCCAAGTTCATGCCGTGCATCCGCGGCTCAATAAAGGAATTAGGTTATCAAATTTCACCATAACTCTTAGATATCTGTGCTGGTTTTTCTGAATATTTTTAATTTTGAAAATGACAAGATTTCAGAATTCGTCCAGAGAGCAATTTGCCGGGTTGGTTTCGGGTTCGTTCGGGCTTCAAATTCCGTCAAGACTTCGCCTAAGGCTCTAGCTAGGCTCTGATACCACTGTAGGGTTCCTAGGCACTCTAGTGAGGTCTCACAAGGCATCGAACATGCCATTTTCAAATTATCTAGGTGCCGAGAGACCCGACTACGGATCGTTTGCTAGAAAACTAGGCGAAAAAGCTAACTAGTTAACACTTAACTACAAGATACGGAAATACAACCTTTGTAGATCCGGTGCTCCACCTCCATAGCTCCGCAACGAGATCCTCTCCGCTGTCCAAATCAAATCCGGGCTCAAGCGTCGGCTTCGTCGGAGAATGGGCAAGCTAGGTCGTCGATGTCCATGCCGAAGATGATCTACGTTGAGGCATCGAAAGATCAAGCTCCACCTTCACCAAGTCATGAAAACTTGTGAAGGAAACACACTCTACTACTTGGCAAGAGGTAGAGGATGAAGAAATAGGAAGTGGGTAAACTTTAGAATTGGATTTCTCACTCTAATTCTCACTTTGCCATTAAAGCTTGTGAAGCTTTTTCTTGAAGTGAAGAAGAAGAAGAAGATGAAGAATATGATAAGTTATTATAAAATAGAAAAATAAAACAATACTTATCATAATCTTTACCTTGGTTAAGTGTAGAGAATTGACTAAGGTTGGGTTGATGGTTAGGGTTAAGAATGAGAACAAAAAAGTCATCAAGTCAAAGCTTCATGAAACTTCAACTAAAAACAAAAGTAGCCACCATTCATTTATCTTCCAATTTATTCAAAATGAATAAATAAATAAGATAAATGAATAAGTAAAACCCTAATCAACAACTTAACCTTGGTTTAATTCTTTATACTTAACCAAAAAGCATGCATCATCAAACATGATACAAACATGTGCACAAAATCATATCGCATATGCAATGCGCACATCCGAGTGAGAAAATCCATTTAAAGTGAACCGATACTAGTTAATGCAAAGTAATATATCAAATATATAATTATGCATTAAATCATTAAATCAACACTTGATTTAACGACCCGGTCATATCGCATATAACCGACTAATATTCAATGTATCGACTTATCGAATCAACGCTTGAATCGATAACTAGGTTATATCGCATACAACCCACGAGAATGGAATACGGTATCACATACACGCATTATTCTCGGTCCCGCACATATCTCATATGCGCTCCTATTTCGTTTCGCTTGAGCCAGGAAACCTCTGTGTAGGACTCTAAAGACTCGTCAATACGCCGGCAGCAGGTGATGATCATATCAAACACCCACAAGCCGCAAGCGGTCTGCTAAACGTAACGGCCACCCGGGTATTGAGCGATCTGAAGATCAATGAGCAAGCCCGCTCACACTCCAGTGAATCCAACCAATAACACTACCGTACAGTCCGGTCTGATCGTCTGATATATCGCATATCTTGCCTAGGGGTGGTAAACGTCAGACCCCAATAGCTCGATAAGTCGTGTCGATATGAGGTCTATAACAATTCGAGAAACTACTGGTAACACTTACCAGTAAATCTCAGCAACCCTGGCCAGGGATTTCCTGTTATAGCCAATCGAACACAGCGCAACATCAACCCCCTATACCGGGAGAGACGAATCCCCTCCTATCGCTCATTGCCTCCATGTGACTCGGGACTGTACCCAAAAACCACCGTTTTGCACGCCCTCTTGGACGTGGTAAGATGGAAATCAAAGCACAGTGGGAACCACACAAGACTCTATGACGATCTCGGGTCAACAGACTACTCTGTACCAGTGGCACCTGAGAACTGCAATCTGACGTGAGGTATAATACCATCTGGGAGTTCTCGGCGAGTCCGTCCAGTGTTCCCAGTCTCTACTGAGCACCCGCATATCATCTCTGATGTCAAACACCAATGGATATGGGATCATCCATCGCCCATCTGTATAGGTCGAGAAGGTATACACTAGTCTACTCTGGTATATCGATGCCCCATCTCGATACACCCACAACTAGAGACTTTAAAGGATGTACTTATGGACTACCATGTCCCCACTAGTATGATCCGCATCATAGTCCAGGTAGTCAAGTACAGATCCTAAGGGCTTTACCAACATGTAACAGAGAGACAATCAGCATAGACGTTAAGGTAAAGTGTAACCAGATAGCATACTATCATGTCGAGCAAGAAAGTCCTCCCTATATATGCCCCAGCATCCACTACAATATACATCCTATGTACAGTAATGGCCTCTAGGGCATACATATAACTAACACATGGCGGGCCAAGGGGGTTGGTAAAAGTCAGACCCCCAAAAGCGGTACAAGTCGTGTCGAAGTGTAGCCCAGAACATCCTGAGATACTACTGGAATACCTACCAGCAAATCTCCTGCCTTGGCCAAGGACTTTCCATGTTCTGGCTCTCCTAGACACAGCGCGACCTCACCCCCAATACCGGTAGAGACGAACCCCTGCAGATCCGCTCACTGCCTCCATGTGGCTCGGGACTGTACCCAACTAAAACCTGTTTGCATGACTCCTTTGAGCCGTGGTAGGGTAATAATCAAAGCACAGTGGGAACTCACACGAGACAAATGACGATCTCAGGTCGATGAACTAACAATTGTTGGAGATAGTGCCCTCAGAGTCAATTATTGGATCACAGGCACGTGATTGCAATGATTGAGGGAGGACCTGTCCCGGTAGGACAGTCTTAATCGAGATGATAGTATGCTATCTGGTTTATCTTTATCATCGTGTACTGCTTTAGGTGACCTTACGGGTCGCTATTGCACGTTGATAGAGCCCCTAGGATTCTTGCTTGACTACCAGCAGTATGAGGGCGATCATATACGTGAGACCTGGAGTCCATAAGCACATCCTTAAATGGTCCCTAGTCGTGGGAGTTTCGAGACAGGGCATCGATTCTCCAGAGTAGACTAGTGTATACAGTCGAGACCCTGACGAGGGGCGGTGGCCGGTCTCACAAGCCACTGGTGTCAGTTGGTTCACCTAAGATGTATACAGGTGCTCATTGGGTTATGAGTACACCGGACAGGACTCGCCGGGAACCTGCTATTTGGTATTATACCTGACGTCAGATAGCAGTTCCCTGGTGACATATGTACAGGTTAGTTCATCGACCTGAGATCGTCATTTGTCTCGTGTGAGTTCCCACTGTGCTTTGATTACTACCCTACCACGGCTCAAAGGAGTCGTGCAAACAGGTTTTAGTTGGGTACAGTCCCGAGCCACATGGAGGCAGTGAGCGGATCTGCAGGGGTTCGTCTCTCCCGGTATTGGGGGTGAGGTCGCGCTATGTTTAGGAGAGCCAGAACATGAAAATTCCTTGGCCAAGGCAGGAGATTTACTGGTAGGTATTCCAGTAGTATCTCAGGGTGTTCTGGGCTGATCTCTGATACGACTTGTACCGCTATTGGGGGTCTGACTTTTACCAACCCCCTAGGCCTGCCATGCGATACTCATAGACGAACGGACCGGACTGTACGGATATTGTCACTAACAGGCTCAGTAGGGTGTCAGAATGAGTTCGCTCATCGACGTCCCTTTTGGTCAATAGCTGGTGGCCCGTCACGTATGGCTAATACCTCTGACGTGCTAGTGGTTAAATCCACAGCCATAGTATTGACGAGTCTTTAGAGTCCACCACACTCAGTTACTCAGGTTTCGGGCAAAACACTGTAGAGGCCGTATGGAGATATGGCAGGGTTCAATCAGATATGTGCGGTATTGCATGGATCGTGATCGGACAGTTTTTACTAGCCGGCTTTGGCTTAAGCCGGATCCTAGTATTAGATAGTGTAGATTTTGTCTCTTTGCATTTGTGTTCAGTGGGAATACAAATGCGGGCATGTATATGCAGTAGTGGGGTTTTCCTGTAATTTATTACGGGATCAGTTTTCTGAAGTTGCCAGTTTGCATTCCGTTCCGGCCGGTTTTCCTTTGTTCCTTCACGGCCGGAGTTTATGATGGAGGGGGTTATTTGCAAGTTTGCAAATAACTTATTGTGTAGGGGTTTCTTGCATTTTGTGGCTTCCTCATCATGAGATTCCATATTGGTCTTTTCCTTTGCTTTTTAAGAAAGGATTGATAAGTGAGATGAGTGTGACTTTGTTATCATTGCCTTTTTGGATGTGGTCACCCTCTACTTTTCCTACACTCACCTCCCTTATTTGGATTCCCTTCTCTTTTTTGGCCGGCCACATTTTTGAGGGAGGATGAGAGAGGTTTCATTTTGGGTATGAGGGAAATTTGTTTATCTCATTTTGGCTTGCTCACAAAATCCTTCTCACCTCTCCAAAGTTCTTGATTCCTACTTCCATCCAAAGGCAACTTCAAACCCTCAAAGAGACAATGGCTACTACACTATTCTACAGCAAATCTTGGACGCGTCGGCTAGCCAACTTCGCACCCGAGTTGCCTCGGTCCAGAGGTGGGAGCCCGTAAAAGAATCCGGCTACGTGGTGCCCTTTCCGACGAGAAGGTGACGGACGGAGATTCCGCGGGAGATCGGAGTGGAGACGAAGACCGAAGGACACGGATCGCTTGGTATAGCACTCTACCCATCTTTTAGTTTGCTAGAAGCTAGGCTAATGGCCCGATCCGGATGAAAAGTGCGCGGTGGTGCCGGTTTGGTAGTTTGCAAAGTTTTTCTTTTCCGCATTCTGGCGTCGGATCGACGGCCGGGGCGCCGCCGCGGACTTACATATAAGTCCGCGGCGGCTCCCCGGCCGTCGATCCGACGCCGGAAATGCGGAAACAAAAAAATTTGCAAACAAGCAAATCGGCACCACCGCGCACTTTTAATCTAGATCGGGACATTAACCTAGCTACTAGCAAACTAAAAGATGGGTAGAGAGCTATACTAAGCGATCCGTGTCCTTCGGTCTTCGTCTCCACTCCAATCTCCCGCGGAATCTCCGTCCGTCACCTCCTCGTCGTAAAGGGCACAACGTAGCCGGATTCATTTACGGGCTCCCACCTCCTTACCGAGGCAACTCGGGCGCGAAGTTGGCTAGCCGACGCATCCAAGATTTGCTGTAGGCTAGTGTAGAACACTTTGTCTTTTGAGGTTGTAGAAGTTGCCATGATGGAGAAGAGAGAAAAATGCTTTGGAATAAAATGGTGCTCACAATTTTTAGCAAGGAAATGAGATGAGGAAAATACCACATGCTCAAAAAGAAACTCTCTCATTCTCTCCCCAATAGTGTGGCCGGCCCCTCTTTTTTCAAATAGTGGAGGAAAAAATACAAATCATGAAGGGAGGTGATGGTAGGAAAAAAGGAGAGGCTGACCACAACCCAAAGTGAATGATAACAATATCAAATCAAGCTCAAATCCTTTCTAATCTCAAAAAAGCAAGAAATGATGATAGAAAAGAATGGTATCAAAAGATGCTTTCATAATCTCCCATTTCACAAATAACACCTCCACAAAGTGTTATTTGCAAACTTGCAAATAACCCCTTCCATCGGAAAAGTCCGGCCGGGAAAGAACAAAGGAAAACTGGCCGGAATGGAATACAAACTGGCAATCTCAGAAAACTGATCCCGTAATAAATTACAGGAAAACCCCACTACTGCATATACATGCCCGCATTTGTATTCCCACTGAACACAAATGCAAAGAGATAAAATCTACACTATCCAATACTAGGATCCGGTTTAAGCCAAAGCCGGCTAGTAAAAACCGTTCGATCACGATCCGTGCAATACCGCACGTATCTGATCGAACCCTGCCATATCTCCACACGGCCTCTACAGCGTTTCGCCCGAAACTTGAGTAACTGTGTGTGTGGTGGACTCTAAAGACTCGTCAATACTATGGCTGTGGATTTAACCACTAGCACGTCAGAGGTATCAGCCAATACGTAACGGGCTACCAGGTAATAACCAAAAAAGACGTCGATGAGCGAACTCATCCTGACACCCTACTGAGCCTGTCAATGACAATATCCGTACAGTCCGGTCCGTTCGTCTTTGAGCATCGCATGGCGGGCCTAGGGAGTTGGTAAAAGTCAGACCCCCAATAGCAGTACAAGTCGTGTCGGAGTGTAGCCCAGAAAACCCTGAGATACTACTGGAATACCTACCAGCAAATCTCCTGCCTTGGCCAAGGACTTTTCATGTTCTGGCTCTCCTAGACACAGCGCGACCTCACCCCCAATACCGGGAGAGACGAACCCCTGCAGATCCGCTCACTGCCTCCATGTGGCTCGGGACTGCACCCAACTAAAACCTGTTTGCACGACTCCTTTGAGCCGTGGTAGGGTAGTAATCAAAGTACAGTGGGAACTCACACGAGACAAATGACGATCTCAGGTCGATGAACTAACCTGTACACATGTCACCAGGGAACTGCTATCTGACGTCAGGTATAATACCAACTAGCTGGCTCCCGGCGAGTCCTGTCCGGTGTACTCATAACCCAATGAGCACCTGTATACATCTTAGGTGAACCAACTGACACCAGTGGCTTGTGAGACCGGCCACCGCCACTCGTCGGGGTCTCGACTGTATACACTAGTCTACTCTGGAGAATCGATGCCCTGTCTCGAAACTCCCACGACTAGGGACCTTTTAAGGATGTGCTTATAGACCCCAGCTCTCACGTATATGATCGCCCTCATACTGCTGGTAATCAAGCAAGAATCCCAGGGGCTTTATCAACGTGCAATAGTGACCTGTAAGGTCACCTAAAGCAGTACACGATGATAAAGATAAACCAGATAGCATACTATCATCTCGAGTAAGACTGTCCTACTGGGACAGGTCCTCCCCTCAATCATTGCAATCACGTGCCTGTGATCCAATAATTGACTCTGAGGGCAATATCTCCAACAATCTCCCACTTGCACTCAAGGCTAATTATTGCGATGTCGCATACTCACAGCCCGTGTGATACCGAACACCCAACTCCTCTACTAGTCAGTCTCACAAAGCTCGTTTGCGAAACTATTGCATTCGAGGAATAGCCTCAGAGAGTGGATCCGCTATGGTGTCTCTTTCTATGTCTCTCTTTATCTCAAGTTCGCAGAGAAAGCCATCTCCCGAAATGAGTGATACCTGTCTTAGAATGTGTCTGGATGTCTGATGGGACCTAGCTCATAAATGAACTCCAAATCATAACTGAACTTAATCAGTATCCTGCGCCAAGCCTCCCTCAGTATTGTCTTGGACCACCTGTCCAAAATACTGCCCCTCGTTAGAGGGAAAACTAAAACTCTGACGACCACTCTGCCGTCCAGGTCACCTTGGAAGCCTGGAATGATAACCGTCTCGCGAAGGAGAATGCTGTTATCATATCCCTAGAACATCAACTTATGTTCTAAGACTGCTTCCGACTGTTTCTCGGGATTGAATCAATATCAACTTATTGCATCTACTGCAAGAACAACATCTGGTGTGGTACTTGACATCTCATGATTGACTTAATTGCCTAAGTAAGTGATCTGCCAATCATGCACATCCCTCTCTCCTTTAGTCTGTAAGACACCTTTAGAGAGGGTGACTCCATCACCTGCAGGTACACTACCGTGCCAGGAGTCGTCCATTCTAAATACTCTTAGAATGCTATCAAAGTACCCAGATTGGGAAACCACCCAAATCTAGACCTAAAACCATAGATCCAGTAACCAGAATGTCCGATATAAGATCCAAGTCCTTTGTGGAGAAACCACTGTGTGACGACCAAAGTATAACCGATCGTAGTATAGGAATGTCACTTCCTACTCTGTGTATGTCATCAAATACTAGGAGATCACACTCTACTACCTTCTCAACAGATCCATCCCCTATTCTGATGAAGTCAAACCTATGACTGTCACATCAGAAATAGATGATCTATCTCCGCTATATCTGCTTTAGTCTATAAATAGACATAATCCTGATGTCCACCAATGCTTCCGCTGCTCCCACAGACTACGACAACCCTCTGGCAGAGTCATATACACGTACGCTTCTAAAGCTAGTTTAGAACGACGCAATACTCATCCTCCTGCCGGGTCTCACAGTCTGGAACAACAGCAATGGCAAGTCTGGGTAAACAAGAACCTCCCTGCCACCGTCCTTGAGCATACCGAAGTACCTCTCAGGTGCCTGAGGTTACCCACCATATCTGTGGAGTGGCCAATGGAATGTCAAACCAGATTGAATCTTTAGGTTCTTATTAAATCTTCAGTAATCGTTTGTGGTTCTGGAATCACTTCCAGTTCTACCATACTCCCACAACTATTTTCTGAAAAGAAATCCATTTTTAATTAAAACTGTGGCGAGTTAAGAACAATATCACTATTGATCTTCCAGATGGTAGAAAATCAACCCTCGTCATAGCCCCGGTCAACCCACAAACAGCCATTACAGAAACGTGCCTTGAGTTATTCGGAGTCTGGTTTTAAGCATAAGCCGGACAACTCCCCGTACCTTAACAATGTCAAGATATGAACTGTTCTATATCCAATACAGGAACAAAGGCACTGATTTAATTGAACCAGATTCAAATCATGCAGCTGTCTCCAGTGCATGTCAACTAAATGGAAGGAGGCCGATCAGCGTTACTCAACTTAGGAATGCTTCCAATTATGAGTAACCTGAAAGAGAAGCAAGTTCTCTTAATCATTACTAACAACTGAATACCATACACAAGTATCTATATCTTCGATCACCTTGAAGAATCCCGATACTTGCAATACCTAGTTCTCTACTTTATTCATATACTTATAACTTCTCAAAACTTAGACCATGCGTTTCTACGAAACACCTGTCTAAGAACTAGAGAAGTTACAAGTAAACAGAATATAGTACGAGTACCTACCCCTCTGTCCTAAATGACACTGGACAACATACAATACTCTGTATAAGTCCGCTGAGTATAATAACTCATTCACTGTGTGTCGTAGGTTGAAAACTGTACTTATGGTTAAGAAGAATTACACCGTTGTTCAATGCTCCTTACCTAACCATCCACTGATATAGGTAAATGTCATAGACATAATTTCAAAAGGTATATCTCACTCTATAAAAATAGACTTACAGATACATCAATTTGAAATTGGTGCACAACGACGGATATTCAAAACCAAATGTTCGCCGTCCGGCAAACAACCCAGGTGACTTCCTCAAATATCGCCAATTACAACGAATCCCGATATAATGAGGACAATCACCCAATTCCTAATAACTTACTCCTACTCATCATCTATAAAACCATACAGATGTGAGAATCATACCTGGTAAATACATACCCTGGAGCAAGTGTCTAATCGGAAAATCAGTTTTCTTTTAACAGCACACAGTGAAACTGAAATATTAAAATGTTTCGATGGGGTATCCTGGTATTCCTAGTAATGCCTCTTCCATTATCCAGATTCACAACTGTAACCGTATAATTCTTTGCCACCTCTCCAAATCCCTTTATATGTCTTTAGTCATTACCTTCTGTACACCCCTTTAGGCCAAATGGTTTTCTTCCTTCCCTACCGTTCGGCACCAGCCTATGGTTTGGAAGAAGACTATCCAATATGCATAACGGGTGTACTGTCCTAGTCCTAGGAACACTCGCAATGCGAGAGAAGGTGAGGATAAAAGAAAACCGAATGAACCTTATTCCTATTTCTCCTGAACCAGGATCCATCCCCGAACTGGAACAAGTTCCTTTCGAGTTCGTATATAACCATACGATGGATTATCCAATAAACTTGGGATCTTCGTAGTGATACGGAGTGTCCTGGAGAAATACAAAGGTGATTTAGGATTGGCGAAGAAATATTTGGTTTGGCCGTGAATAGCAGTCGCAATTTACTTTGCCCTCTTAGTAATCCCTTTCTTTGTCTTTACTTAATACCTTCTGTACACCGTTTAGGCTAATTGGTTTTCTTCATTCCCTACCGGTCGGCACCTGCCTATGGTTTGGAAGAAGACTATCCAATTTGCGTAATAGGTGTACTATCTCCTAAACCAAGGAGTACTCGCAACCTGAGAGAAGGTAAAAGGAAAACACAACTGAATAGTCCTATTCGTTTTCTCCAGAACCGGAAACCATCCTCGAATTCCTTCGAGTTTGTATATAACCATACGATGGTTTTGTCCAATGGATGTGGACGTTCGTAGTAATACGGGGTGTCCTGAAGAAAAGGGTAAAAGTAGGAGTGGCAATGAGGTTTGCAACTCTGACAATCCAAAAGCCAGTGTTAAGAAGGTTCGGTCAACTTGGTCACTGAGTCATAGTCTAGGGTCGGGTCAATGGTCGCTGCCAAAAAGAGAGAGAAAAGAAACACTTAGCGTGCACTCTAACCTAAATCAGAATGGTTATCACTTTATCTAATCTGGAAACCTCCCACTGTAACATCAAATTCTTCCCCAAACCTCAAAGAAGAATTAGCCGGGATCACCCTAGGAGTAAACCAACTCATCAGTGGGAATCGGGATCCAACTATCATCGCATGATAACGTGACGGAATCCACTCACGTTATCACACTCCAGAAGGTATGCGCATATCTGGCAAGTTTCAGTTCTTTTGAAACTCCTGATGTGGATTTTTGCCCAATGCTCTTATGACCTTGGCGAAGGTCAACAAATCATAAGTCACATGTCAAGTTCTACCCGTCATTTTCCAGGTTAATTTGAACCCACCCGTACAAGCCCTTGACGAAGGTCAACAAGGCTATACGACTGTCCCAAACCAACGCATCTATCTATGCAGCAGAAAGGTAACAAGCAGCTACCATACACTATGCCTTGACGAAGGCCAACAAACATAGCATGAATACTACGTGCTACCCGTCTGAAACGACGGAGGGCTACGAATGGTTTCTGGCGAAAACCTTTAACGTAATGAACTTGATATCGTTGAAGGAACTGATAGCTTTATAAAAATATAGTGACGAAAACCTTTGCTAAAGAGGTCACTCCCGGTGAAGGGATCTCGGCTCTTTCCCCATAGGATGGGGTGCAGGATATTCCAACTGAATACCACGATGCAAAGCAAAAGTAATCGGATATAGTGAAGTTATTGCCCTGACGCAAACTTTTGTCTAAGGGGTCACTCCCGGTGAAGGGATCTCGGCCCTTGCCTCGTCGACTGAGGAGCAGGATATTCCAACTGAATACCACTGTGCAAAACAAAAGAGAACGCCCTTGCAATAACAGCTTTTTGAAAAATGTTCCAAAAACATCAGAATAGGTTTGTTTATCTTGCATTGATCCGAATCAGCGCAGTCCCATCAATTGATCACACCACAAAGAACGAAAATAATGACGTACGTATATGCCATCCTCATTCGCCACTGGGTCCCGTCATCACCCGTTAGGTTAGCTAACTAACGACAGAGCGGGGACTGGACTAGCGCGGATGCAAAACATATACAACATCTACTAGTATATATATAATATATAATTTTCGCTCAAGGCGTGATAAAAATGAAACATCACAGAAATGTACAGCATCACAGAACAATACAGATATCTGGGATCCCCGGGTTTCATAGAGCCGCTACTGAAACCCGACGTTCCCCTAGTCGTGTGGATGGCCTGTGCAATGAGATCCTAGACCCCTATGGGCGCGGCAAGTTACCCGCCAAAACCTGAAGCGAGGCAGCCCCCTTCAGCAACGTGAATGGACCACCCTGCACTTCACGGAATCCGGTAACTTGGGCACCCCTCCTGGGTCAATCCTATACCCCCTACGAGTGCGGCGAATAGTCCGCCAATTCTAGAGTAAAGCCTCCTCCGTCTCAATGCCATGAGATGCGGGCCCGTTGCCCTCTAGAACCCGGCTATCCGTGCACCCCTCCGCCGGGTAATCCTAGGGCAGAAAGTAAAATATACATACAACGGGTACATCGACCGCAACCTGGTCATGCCCCAAAATAATAATACAAACAGGCAGTGATGGCAGTCCACATGTCGGACGCTCGCCCCGCAATATCAAATGTACATGTAAAACAAATCTGTACTACCATTGCATCCAGGCTATCCCCCACGACCGATCCGCAACATCACAGCACAACACAGAATATCAACGTGAATGTCACGTTCACAAATCCGTCTAAAAGGGCTATAGCAGATAGACTGGATTTACCGATCGAGTGACATTCACGGTCGCAGATATAATGTAAATACCGTGAACTAACATATTTAAAATATCCAATCGAACAAATTTATCAAAGTGGGCCCCAAGCAGTACTGTAGCACTTACAGAAAATCTGGGCCCAAAAATAATATCCCAAAACCCCTATTTCCAAGTTAAAAGCCCTCTGAAAAAATTTGGCACGATGAACAGTTAAAATCGGGGCGGAACCGCGGCCCAAGCATGGCTTTGGCCGCGGTTCCGCGGCGTTATGGAGAGATCTCGCGACCAATTTTTCCCAGATTTCTTAGATTTCCATGCACAGTATTCTGAAACAACCTGAAAAATTTTTGGAGCTGGAAAAATTTCGACAGAGAATAGTGCACTGAAAATACGGTTTTTGTGATTTTTGTTCGATCGGGTTTTAAACATACTAGAGCAAGCTAGGCATGGTTAATGGCGTGTCTTTGATACCAATGTAAGTCCGCGGCGGTGCCCCGGCCGTCAATCCGACGCCGGAAATACGGAAACGAAAAACTTTGCAAACTAGCAAACCGGCACCACCGCGCACTTTTAATCCGGATCGGACCATTAACCTAGCTACTAGCAAACTAAAAGATGGGTAGAGAGTTATACCAAGCGATCCGTGTCCTTTATTCTTCATCTCCACTCCGATCTCCCGCGGAATCTCCGTCTGTCACCTCCTCGTCGGAAAGGGCACCACATAGCCGGATTCATTTACAGGCTCCCACCTCTTGACCGAGGCAACTCGGGCGCGAAGTTGGCTAGCCGACGCATCCAAGATTTGCTGTAGCTAGTGTAGAACACTTTGTCTCTTAAGGTTGTAGAAGTTACCATGATGGAGAAGAGAGAAAAATGCTTTGGAGGAAAATGGTGCTCATAATTTTTAGCAAGGAAATGAGATGAGGAAAATACCACATGCTCAAAAAGAAACTCTCTCATTCTCTCCCCAATAGTGTGGCCGGCCCCTCTTTTTTCAAATGGTGGAGGAAAAAATACAAATCATGAAGGGAGGTGATGGTAGGAAAAAAGGAGAGGGTGACCACAACCCAAAGTGAATGATAACAATATCAAATCAACCTCAAATCCTTTCTCATCTCAAAAAAGCAAGAAATGATGATAGAAAAGAATGGTATCAAAAGAAACTTTCATAATCTCCCATTTCACAAATAACACCTCCACAAAGAGTTATTTGCAAACTTGCAAATAACCCCCTCCATCGGAAAAGTCCGGCCGGGAAAGAACAAAGGAAAACTGGCCGGAACGGAATACAAACTGGCAACCTCAGAAAACTGATCCCGTAATAAATTACAGGAAAACCCCACTACTGCATATACATGCCCGCATTTGTATTCCCACTGAACACAAATGCAAAGAGACAAAATCTACACTATCTAATACTAGGATCCGGCTTAAGCCAAAGCCGGCTAGTAAAAACCGTCCGATCACGATCCGTGCAATACCGCACGTATCTGATCGAACCCTACCATATCTCCAAACGGCCTCTACAGCCTTTCGCCCGAAACTTGAGTAACTGTGTGTGTGGTGGACTCTAAAGACTCGTCAATACTATGGCTGTGGATTTAACCACTAGCACGTCAGAGGTATCAGCCAATACGTAACGGGCTACCAGGTACTGACCAAAAGGGACGTCGATGAGCGAACTCATCCTGACACCCTACTGAGCCTGTCAGTGACAATATCCGTACTGTCCGGTCCGTTCGTCTATGAGCATCGCATGGCGGGCCTAGGGGGTTGGTAAAAGTCAGACCCCCAATAGCGGTACAAGTCGTGTCGGAGTGTAGCCCAGAACACTCTGAGATACTACTGGAATACCTACCAGCAAATCTCCTGTCTTGGCCAAGGACTTTTCATGTTCTGGCTCTCCTAGACACGGCGCTGTTAGTTGTGTGTATGCCCTAGAGGCCAGTATTGTACAGATGATGTATATTATATTGGATGCTTGGACATATATAGAGATGACTTTCTTGCTCGATATGATAGTATGCTATCTGGTTACTCTTTATCTTAACATGTACACTTGCCTCTTTAAACTGACTTATAGTTACATGTTGGTAAAGCCCTTAGGATGTGTACTTGACTACCTGGACTATGATGCAGATCATACTAGTGGGGACATGGTAGTCCATAAGTACATCCTTCAAGGTCCCTAGTCATGGATGTATCGAGACGGGGCATCGAAATACCAGAGTAGACTAGCGTATACGCTTCTCGACCCATGAGATGGGCGATGGATGATCCCATATCCATTGGTGTTTGACATCAGAGATAGTATACGGGTGCTCAGTGTAGACTGGGTACACTGGACGGACTCGCCGAGAACTCCCAGATGGTATTATACCTCACGTTAAGTGGTAGTTCTCAGGTGACACTTGTGCAGGTTAGTCTGTAGACCCGAGATCGTCATAGAGTCTTGTGTGATTCCCACTGTGCTTTGATCTCCACCTTACCACGTCCATGAGGGCGTGCAAAACGGTGGTCTTTGGGCACAGTCCCGAGTCACATGGAGGAAATGAGCGATAGGAGGGGTTTTGTCTCTCCTGGTATTGGGGGTTGATGTTGCGCTGTGCTCGATTGGCCGTAACAGGGAAGTCCCTGGCCAGGGCTGATCAGAGATTTGCTAGTAAGTGTTACCAGTAGTTTCTCGACCCGTTATGAGCCTCACTTCGGCACGACTTATCGGTTATTGGGGTCTGACGTTTACCACCCCTAGACTTGATATGCGACATATCAGACGAACAGACCGGACTGTACGGTAAGTGTTACTGGTTGGATTCACAGGAGTGTGAGCGGGCTAGCTCGTCGATCTTCTGATCGCTCAATACCCGGGTGGCCGTTACGTTTAGCAGACCGCTTGCGGCTTGTGGGTGATTGATATGATCATCATCTGCTACCGGCGTATTGACGAGTCTTTAGAGTCCTACACAGAGGTTTCCTGGCTCAAGCGAAACGAGATAGGAGCGCATATGAGATATGTGCAGGACCGAGAATAATGCGTGTATGTGATACCGTATTCCATTCTCGTGATGAATGTTTCGATTGGTTGTATGCGATATAACCTAGTTATCGAATCATTGATTCGATAAATCGATACATTGTATACTAGTCGGTTATGTGCGACATGACCGGATCATTGAATCAAGTGTTGATTTGATGATTTAATGTATAATTATATATTTGATATATTACTTTGCATTAACTAGTATTGGTTCACTTTAAAGGGATTTTCTTACTTGAAAAGCACATTGTATATGTGATATATTTTGTGTGCACTTGATTGTATCATGTTTGATGATACATACTCACTTGGATTTGTGTAAAGACTTAAACCATGTTTAGTGAATGGTTAGGGTTTCATATTTTCACATAATTATTTATCTTTTCATTTTTGTGAAAAAGATATTAGAAAACAAATTGGTTTCTTTCTTTCATGAAGCTTGTTGAAGCTTCATGAAGCTTTGACCAAGTGACCATTTTGTCTTCATCCTTAACCCTAACCATTCTAACTAACCATGATCCATTCTCTACACTTTACCATGGTTTGCATATGATAAGTATTGATTTTATTTTCATTTTAAAAAAAAGACTTATGATATTCTTTCTTCTTCTTCATCATCTTCATCAAGAAAGAAAGCTTAAGCCCATCAATGGCAACTTGAGCAATTGAGTGAGAAATCCAATTCTAAAGTGAACCCACCTCCTATTTCTTCATCCTCTACCTCTTGCCAAGTAGTATAGGGTGTTTACTTCACAAGTTTCGCAACTTGGTGAAGTTGGAGCTTGATCTTGTGTAACCTCGACGTAGATCATCTTCGGCACGAAGCCGACGACCTTGCCCGCCCATTTCTCCGATGAAGCCGATACTTGAGTCCGGGATTCAAGACGGACAGCGAGAGGACGTCTACATGGAGCTAAGGAAGTGGAGAACCAGATCTACAAAGGTTGTAGCATCTTTCTTTTAGTTAAGATGTTAACTAGTTTCTTGCTTCGCCTAAAATTCTAGTTAACGATCTAGTCTAGGGTTTCTCGGCACCGTAAAATTTGAAAATGGCATGGTTGATGCCTTGTGAGACCTCTTGAGAGTGTCTAGGAAGTCTACAGTGGTATCAGAGCCTAGCTAGAGCCTTAGGCGAAGTCTAGACGATGTTTGAAACCCGATCGAACCGAAACCCTAAAAGCCAAAATGCTCTCTGGAAATTTTCTGAAAATTTTGTTTTTTGTCAATTAAAAATATGCAGAAAAATAAGCAGGGTCTTATTTGAATTACTGTGAAATACGAGGGCCTAAATCGATTTTTCCACCGCGGAACCGCGGCACGAGCTAGGCATGTGCGGCGGTTCCGCGGCCGTACTGTCCCCTTGTCTGATGATTTCTGCACAGTAACTCATATAATTTAATGCTATATTTTCTGGGTATTTTTATTGTGACTCTACAGATGAGTATTCTGGGGTTGTATTGGGAATCAATGATTCGATCGGATTTTCAAATTTTGTCTGTGTGGTTTCCGGATAATTTTCGAATATGTTAAAAAGTTCGACCGGATATAAATACCCAACTTTTCCCCTGCCGGAAAATTTCCAAGTGTTGGATATTTCCGTGGTTTAAAGACGTTTTAAGTAGTGCAAGTAACGCGATGGTCCCTCTAGAAGACAACAAACCTTAACTCGATTATGTGACCGTCTTGAACTGCCCTTTGAACCTTCGGGTTTGGGGCAGTACGGCGTGCCACATGTGAGGCGTTGGCTTGACCTTTCTACGGCTGGACCGTTGGTACTGAGGTATGAAGTGAATGTCTTTGAACCTATTTCATGTGTTGAACGGTTTCGGGAAAACTTGGGTGTTCGAATGTTCGATCGGAATGTTTAATATTTTCTATTTATCCGGAATGGGATACAATAATTGGAATTCACAAACAGTTATGAGATAACTGAATGAATGTTATAAATCTAGCGGTTTAGTCTCACTTCATATTGAAAAGAGTTTTCGATAATGGGACTAAAATGCGGGGTTTATAAGTGTTAGACATGCGATGTCTAAAAAGGTTGCGGATTCCAACTGTTGTAGTTTTACACTTTCTTTTCTGTGACCGTAAGTGTAATAATGATATCGCCGGTTTCGTTGCTATATGTCAACGACAATTGGGATGCGCATATTTACTTACGTTGATGACATGTGATGTTATGTGTTGCTGTAGATGTTATATTGGATTGTCATGTTTGAATAGCCGGGGGGGTTTTATGTGAGATGAGTGTTTTTCATTTTTTATTCATGTAAAAACTTGTATGTAATATTCTTTTATTTGGGGCACTTCCAGGTTGCGGAAGCTGTCACCCCTTTGTATATTATTTACTTTTCCGCATTAGGTCAGACCCAAGGAGGGGAGCACAAGTAACCGGGTTCTAGGGTCCAGTGGGAGACCATCTCGAGGAGTCGAGTCCGGGTCTCCTAACCCTAGAATTGGTAGGGTTGTTTGCCGCTCTCGTAGGGGTCTAGGGGTGTGGGTTTGGCTATTCATCACGACCGTGGAATCCGTATTTTATACTGGCTCGTATTGAAAACACGGACGTCCTAGTATATCCAATGTTTCATATGTTTCTTCTGCTGTGATATCTGTGATGTGATCATGTGATGTTCTGTGATTGATACAGTATATAGTATATATGATATATTATATAAGCGTTACTTATGTTTTACACCTGCGCTAGCCCTGCCCTGCTCTGCCGTTAGTTACCTAACCTAACGGTGCACGAGGGGACATCCAGGCGAATGCGGATGGCATAAGTGTACGTCGTTTTTATCTGTGATGTTTTAGGTATTTAAATGATGGGACTTCATTAATGTGATTAATGAAAGAAAAGAAGCCTAAGATGTTGTAGAATCAAATTTTAAACAAAACAGGTAGCTACAGTTCTTGCTTTGCATAGCGGTATATATGATATACCCTGCACCTTATTCGATGAGGAAAGGACCGAGATCCCTTCACCGGGAGTGACTCCTTTAGCAATAACTGGCAGATGCTATACACTCGGTTTGTTTTTTATTGCTTCTATAGTTTCTTCTTTGCACAGCGATATATATGATATATCCCGCACCTCATTCGACGAGGAAAGGGCCGACGATCCCTTCACCGGGAGTGACCGTTTTAGCAAAACTAGAAAAGCCTCAAAATCACTCCATTTCAAAACTTCATTTGATTCTACAACGATATCAAGTTCATTACGCAATAGGTTTTCAGAAAAACCTGTCGTAGCCCTCCGTCATTTCAGATAAAGACTATTTAGTATTCGTGCTGCGTTTGTTGACCTCTATCAAGGCGTAGTGTGCAGTAGCTAACTAGTAATTATCTGTATAGCATGTGATGTGATTGGATTAGGGTAGTCGTATGACCTTGTTGACCTCTGTCAAGGGTCATGCAAGTGGGTTTGATTCAATCAAGAAATGACTGGTTGAACTTGACTAGTGCACTATGGTTTGTTGACCTCTGTCAAGGTCATGGCACACTAGGGGCAAAATATTATCGGGAATTTCAAGTGTTGAAATTTGCAATGAGATTGCATACCTTCTATGAGATAGTTGGATCCCGATACCCGCTGCGAGTAAGAGTTACTCCTGGGAGAGTTTTACACATTACAATTAGCCGATCAATTAGGTGTCTAGAAAGGTGTCAACGGGGTTACGCCTCTGGGAAAACCAGGTTTACAGTAATTAGGTTCGTGCGAAAGCACGGGGGACCTCCCTCAAAGTACCGACACTGGCCTGGCTGAAAGATTGGCGAACTTGTAGTGTGTAATTAATCCCGGCTAGTCTCTCCTTTTAGGGTTTGAAGGAAGATTTGATAACAACCAGTGGGAGCCATATTGATTAGATAAGATAATAACCAATCTGATCTTGCACGAGCATACGCTAAAGTGTTTTCTTCTATCTCTCTCCAGGTAGCGACCATGTCATGCCCTAATAAAGATAATAATATGGATGTATTGACTGAACCCGCTTATTATATTGAGCCGGGGAACGTTGGACCCGTTCTTTCTTATAAGAGTTATAAGACTGAACAGGAAACAGGAGAATATCTGGATACCCACGCCGCCCAAAAAAACATGCATGTTGATGCATCTTCTTCAGGTGTGTTAGTCATAGAGAACTGTTTCTCAGTTCACCCTACGTCCTGGGTATTGGATACCGGATCAGCATCCCATATATGTAAATTGTTACATGGGCTACGTAAAGGTAGAGAACTGGGAAAAGGTGATCATTTCGTTCAAGTAGGGAACGGTGCAAGTAATGCAGCCAAAGCTGTTGGCGAATATCACCTTGTATTGCCAAGTCGTAATACACTGATTCTAAATGAGTGCTATTATATACCGAACATGATGTGCAACATTATATCAGTTTCTTTATTAAGTAAAGAAGGATATAATTTTGTAGTAAAGGATAATGTTATGAACATATTCCAAAATCAAAAGCTGATTGCATCAGGCTCGTTACATAATGGCATATTCATTCTAAATCAGAATACAGTCCTCAATATACAAAACACACACAAGAGGAAATGTTCAGAAATGAACGAATCCTACTTGTGGCACTGTAGACTTGGTCATATCAATGCAACACGACTGGCTAAGTTACATAAGGATGGTTATTTGAATTCATTTGAATTATCATCTTATGATACTTGTCATTCATGTCTCAAAGGAAAAATGACCAAAGCTCCGTTTAGTGGACACGGAGAAAGAGTTAATGAACTCTTAGGACTGATACATAGTGATGTTTGCGGTCCCATGTCTACGCATGCCAGGAACGGTTCTTCCTACTTCATTACATTCACTGACGATCTCTCTAGATTCGGACATGTGTTCCTGATGAAACACAAGTCTGAAGCTTTTGAGAAATTCAGAGAATATAAGCACGAAGTAGAAAAACAAACAGGCAAAAGTATTAAGATCCTTCGATCTGATCGAGGAGGAGAATACTTAAGCAATGAGTTCCTAGATTATCTAAAAGAGAATGGGATTCTCTCTCAGCTTACTCCTCCTTATACACCACAGCACAACGGTGTATCGGAGCGGAGGAATCGCACCCTATTAGATATGGTGCGCTCTATGATGAGTACAGCTGAGTTACCTATTTCCTTCTGGGGGTATGCGCTTGAGATAGCAGCATACCTATTGAATCAAGTTCCAACTAAATCTGTACCTACAACACCATATGAGATATGGAGTGGGAAGAGACCATGTCTTAAACGAGTTAAGATATGGGGTTGTCTGGCCTATGTCAAAAGGCAAAATCCAGACAAACTCGAGGCATGGTCAGTTCTATGTAAGTTTGTGGGATATCCTAAACATTCAAATGGATATTTTTTCTACCACAGTGAACAACAAAAGGTGTTTATTTCTCAACATGCCACCTTTTTAGAAAAGGAATTTCTTGCAAAAGAGATTAGTGGCTCTGAGGTAGAACTGGAAGAAGTTCCAGAAACACAAACTATAACTGAAGATTTAGTGGAACCAGAAGATTCGGTAGTACCCGACGAACCCCAGCCTCTCCGCCGATCTAGTAGGGTTTCTCATCCACCCGAGAGATACTACGGTTTTCTCATTGATGGTGGAAGCGAGGATTGCATCATAGAAGATGATGACCCGACTAGTTTCGAGCAGGCCATCAGGAGTGGTGACTCTGTGAAATGGCTGGATGCAATGCGGTCCGAGATGGAATCCATGTACACCAACAAATTATGGACTTTGGAAGTTGCTCCTGAAGGGGTAAAACCCATTGGGAGCAAGTGGATCTTCAAGAAAAAATTGGTGTAGATGGGAAAGTGGAGACTTTCAAAGCTAGACTTATAGCAAAGGGTTTTCGTCAAAGACCAGATGTGGACTATGAAGAAACCTTTTCTCCAGTGGCTATGCTTAAATCCATCCGGATCATGCTTGCCATCGCTGCATATCATGATTATGAAATCTGGCAAATGGATGTTAAGACCGCCTTTCTAAACGGTGATTTAGAAGAGTGCGTGTACATGACTCAGCCAGAGGGCTTCGTAAACAGTGGGAGCAGCGGGAAGGTGTGCAAGCTGCTTAAATCCATTTATGGATTAAAGCAAGCATCGCGGAGTTGGAACATCTGCTTTGACGTCGTTATCAAAGAGTTTGATTTCGTCAAAAATCCAGATGAACCTTGTATCTACAAGAAGGTAGCAGAGAGTAAGGTTGTCTTCCTCGTATTGTACGTGGACGACATACTCTTGATAGGAAATGATATTCCTATGCTGCAATCGGTCAAGCTCTTCTTATCACGGAGATTCTCGATGAAAGATCTTGGTGATGCCTCCTGCATATTGGGAATCAGGATCTATAGAGATAGATCCAAACGGATATTGGGATTGTCCCAATCCAGGTACATTGACACCATACTAAAGAGGTTTAGTATGGAAGAATTCAAGCGTGGGAACTTGCCCACGATCTCTGGAGTCACTCTCTCCAAAGAGATGTCTCCCAAGACTGATTTGGAGAGAGCTCGCATGCAAGGAATACCCTATGCTTCGGCTGTAGGCTCTATCATGTATGCGATGCTATGTACCAGACCCGATGTAGCATACTCACTAAGTATAGTGAGCAGGTATCAAGCTGATCCTGGAGAGAGTCACTGGATAGCTGTGAAGAGCATTCTCAAGTACTTGCGAAGGACTAAAAAGATGCTCTTGGTGTATGGTAACGGAGAACTCCAAGTGGAGTCCTTTACCGATTCGAGCTTCCAGAGTGATAAGGACGACTCTAAGTCGCAGTCGGGATTTGTCTTTACCCTTTACGGAGGGGCGGTTAACTGGAAGAGTTCCAAGCAGGAAACCGTGGCAGACTCGACGATGGAGGCTGAATACATCGCTGCCAACGATGCTGCTAAAGAGGCTGTCTGGATCAAGAAGTTCATTACTGAACTTGGAGTGGTTCCATCCATTGAGCATCCAATACCTTTGTATTGCGATAACAATGGAGCGGTGGCTTTGGTCAAGGAACCTAAGTCCCATCAGCGATCCAGGCATATTCTGAGGCGGTATCACCTGATCCGGGAGATAGTTGATCGCCGGGAGATCGAGGTCAGGAGGGTTGACATGAAGAATAACACGGCGGATCCACTCACGAAGGCCATTCCCCAGATACAGTTTGAGAGACTCTTCGGGATGCTCGGTATGCGATACTACAGCAGCTGGCCCTAGTGCAAGTGGGAGATTGTTAGTTGTGTGTATGCCCTAGAGGCCAGTATTGTACAGATGATGTATATTATATTGGATGCTTGGACATATATATAGAGATGACTTTCTTGCTCGATATGATAGTATGCTATCTGGTTACTCTTTATCTTAATATGTACACTTGTCTCTTTAAACTGTCTTATAGTTACATATTGGTAAAGCCCTTAGGATGTGTACTTGACTACTTGGACTATGCTGCAGATCATACTAGTGGGGACATGGTAGTCCATAAGTACATCCTTCAAGGTCCCTAGTCGTGGGTGTATCGAGACGGGGTATCGATATACCAGAGTAGACTAGCGTATACGCTTCTCGACCCATGAGATGGGCGATGGATGATCCCATATCCATTGGTGTTTGACATCAGAGATAGTATGCGGGTGCTCAGTGTAGACTGGGTACACTGAACGGACTCGCCGAGAACTCCCAGATGTATTATACCTCACGTCAGATGGCAGTTCTCAGGTGACACTTGTGCAGGTTAGTCTGTAGACCCGAGATCGTCATAGAGTCTTGTGTGATTCCCACTGTGCTTTGATCTCCACCTTACCACGTCCATGAGGGCGTGCAAAACGGTGATCTTTGGGCACAGTCCCGAGTCACATGGAGGCAATGAGCGATAGGAGGGGTTTCGTCTCTCCCGGTATTGGGGGTTGATGTTGCGCTGTGCTCGATTGGCCGTAACAGGGAAGTCCCTGGCCAGGGCTGATCAGAGATTTGCTGGTAAGTGTTACCAGTAGTTTCTCGACCCGTTATGAGCCTCACTTCGGCACGACTTATCGGTTATTGGGGTCTGTCGTTTACCACCCCTAGACTTGATATGCGACATATCAGACGAACAGACCGGACTGTACGGTAAGTGTTACTGGTTGGATTCACAGGAGTGTGAGCGGGCTAGCTCATCGATCTTCTGATCGCTCAATACCTGGGTGGCCGTTACGTTTAGCAGACCGCTTGCTGCTTGTGGGTGATTGATATGATCATCATCTGCTACCGGCGTATTGACGAGTCTTTAGAGTCCTACACAGAGGTTTCCTGGCTCAAGCGAAACGAGATAGGAGCGTATACGAGATATGTGCAGGACCGAGAATAATGCGTGTATGTGATACCGTATTCCATTCTCGTGATGAATGTTTCGATTGGTTGTATGCGATATAACATAGTTATCGAATCATTGATTCGATAAATCGATACATTGTATACTAGTCGGTTATGTGCGACATGACCGGATCATTGAATCAAGTGTTGATTTGATGATTTAATGTATAATTATATATTTGATATATTACTTTGCATTAACTAGTATTGGTTCACTTTAAAGGGATTTTCTCACTTGAAAAGCACATTGTATATGTGATATATTTTGTGTGCACTTGATTGTATCATGTTTGATGATACATACTCACTTGGATTTGTGTAAAGACTTAAACCATGTTTAGTGAATGGTTAGGGTTTCATATTGTCACATAATTATTTATCTTTTCATTTTTGTGAAAAAGATATTAGAAAACAAAATGGTTTCTTTCTTTCATGAAGCTTGTTGAAGCTTCATGAAGCTTTGACCAAGTGACCATTTTGTCTTCATCCTTAACCCTAACCATTCTAACTAACCATGATCCATTCTCTACACTTAACCATGGTTTGCATATGATAAGTATTGATTTTATTTTCATTTTAAAAAAAAGACTTATGATATTCTTTCTTCTTCTTCATCATCTTCATCAAGAAAGAAAGCTTAAGCCTATCAATGGCAACTTGAGCAATTGAGTGAGAAATCCAATTCTAAAGTGAACCCACCTCCTATTTCTTCATCCTCTACCTCTTGCCAAGTAGTATTGGGTGTTTACTTCTCAAGTTTCGCAACTTGGTGTTAGTTATATGTATGCCCTAGAGGCCATTACTGTACATAGGATGTATATTGTAGTGGATGCTTGGACATATATAAGGAGGACTTTCTTGCTCGACATGATAGTATGCTATCTGGTTGCTCTTTACCTTAACGTGTAAACTGATTGTCTCTCTGTTACATGTTGGTAAAGCCCTTAGGATGTGTACTTGACTACCTGGACTATGATGCGGATCATACTAGTGGGGACATGGTAGTCCATAAGTACATCCTTCAAAGTCCCTAGTCGTGGGTATATCGAGACGGGGCATCGATATACCAGAGTAGACTAGCGTATACCTTCTCGACCCATACAGATGGGCGATGGATGATCCCATATCCATTGGTGTTTGACATCAGAGATGATATACGGGTGCTCAGTGGAGACTGGGTACACTGGACGGACTCGCCGAGAACTCCCAGATGGTATTATACCTTACGTCAGATGGCAGTTCTCTGGTGACACTGGTACAGAGTAGTCTGTTGACCCGAGATCGTCATAGAGTCTTGTGTGGTTCCCACTGTGCTTTGATTTCCATCTCACCACGTCCAAGAGGGCGTGCAAAATGGTGGCTTTTGGGTACAGTCCCGAATCACATGGAGGCAATGAGCGATAGGAGGGGATTCGTCTCTCCCGGTATAGGGAGTTGATGTTGCGGTGTGTTCGATTGGCTATAACCGGAAATCCCTGGCCAGGGTTGCTGAGATTTACTGGTAAGTGTTACCAGTAGTTTCTCGAACTGTTATAGACCTTATATCGACATGACTTATCGAGCTATTGGGGTCTGACGTTTACCACCCCTAGGCAAGATATGCGATATATCAGACGATCAGACCGGACTGTATGGTAAGTGTTACTGGTTGGATTCACAGGAGTGTGAGCGGGCTTGCTCGTCGATCTTCTGATCACTCAATACGCTGGTGGCCGTTACGTTTAGCAGACCGCTTGCGGCTTGTGGGTGTTTGATATGATCATCACCTGCTGCCGGCGTATTGACGAGCCTTTAGAGTCCTACACAGAGGTTTCCTGATTCAAGCGAAACGAAATAGGAGCGCATATGAGATATGTGCGGGACCGAGAATAATGCGTGTATGTGATACCGTATTTCATTCTCGCGATAAATGTATCGACTGGTTGTATGCGATATAACCTAGTTATCGAATCATGGATTGATTCGATAAGTCGATACATTGGATATTAGTCGGTTATATGCGATATGACCGGATCGTTAAATCAAGTGTTGATTTAATGATTTAATGCATAATTATATATTTGATATATTACTTTACTTTAACTAGTATTGGTTCACTTTAAATGGATTTTCTCACTTGCATTGCACAAGTTGTATATGTGATATACTTTTGTGCACTTGATTGTATCATGTTTGATGATACATGTTTACTTGGGTTTGTGTAAAGATTAAACCATGGTTATATGAATGGTTTGGGTTTTCTTTTCTTATTCATTTATTTATTTATTTATTTATTCTTTTTGGAAAATAAATGGCATAAAGAGAAAAATGGTGGCTTTCTTTGTTTGCATCTTGAAGCTTCATGAAGCTTTGACTAAGTGACCATTTTGTCTCATGCATAACCCTAACCACTCCATCTAACCTTAGTTAAATCTCTACACTAAACCATGGTTTGTATATGATAAGAATTGATTTTTCTTTTCTATTTGAATTATTTTTTATCATATCATTATCTTCATCTTCTTCTTCTTCTTCAAGAAGAAAAAGCTAGCTACCATCCATGGCAACTAGTGAAAATGAGTGAGAAATCCAATTCTAAAGTGAACCCACCTCCTATTTCTTCATCCTCTACCTCTTGCCAAGTAGTAAAGGGTGTTTTCTTCACAAGTTTCATGACTTGGTGAAGTGGGAGCTTGATCTTATGATGCCTCGATGTAGATCATCTTCGGCATCGTAGTCGATGACCTAGCCCGCCCATTTCTCCGATGAAGCCGACGCTAGAGCCCGGGATTCGATTTGGACAGCGAGGAGACTTCATTGCGGAGCTATGGAGGTGGAGGACCGGATCTACAAAGGTAGTATTTCCGTTCTTGTAGTTAAGTTGTTAACTAGTTTCATTTGTCGCCTAAAATTCTAGTTAACGATCCGTATTAGGGTTTCTCGGCACATGTAAAATTTGAAATTGGTATGGTTGATGCCTTGTGAGACCTCATTAGAGTGCCTAAGAACCCTACAGTGGTATCAGAGCCTGGCTAGAGCCTTAGACGATGCGTAGACGAAGTTTGAAACCCGAACGAACCCGAAACCCTAAACCAAACATGCTCTCTGGACTTTTTCTAAAATCTGGAGTTTTTCGATATTAAAAATATGCAGAAAAATCAACAGGGAATTGTACGAATTACAGTGAAGCCCGTACCCATGAATCCACCAAAGTACGGCGGAACCGCGGCAGAAGCCTGGCTTCTGCGGCGGTTCCGCGGCCGTATGATGACGTCAGCTTCCCATTTTTGGACAGTAATTCCTCTTTTCTAATGTTGGATTTTCTGGGAATTTTTAATATTTATTCAAGAGTTGAATTTTCTGGGGTTGTTTTGGGGATTCGGTGTTTCGATCGGAGTATCAGATTTTGTCTATGTCGCTTTCCGGATAAATTTTTGAATATGTTAAAAAGTTCGACCGGATATAAATACCCAATTTTTCCCCTGTCGGGAAATTTCCAAGTGTTGGATTTTTCCGTAGTTCAACGACGTTCTAAGTAGTGCAAGTAACGCGATGGTCCCTCTAGAAGACAACAAACCTTAACTCGATTATGTGACCGTCTTGAACTGCTCTTTGAACCTTCGGGTTTGGGGCAGTACGGCGTGCCACATGTGAGGCGTTGGCTTGACCCTTCTACGGCTGGACCGTTGGTACTGAGGCACGAACTGAATGTTTTTAGACTTATTTCATGTGTTGATCTGTATCGAGAAAACTTGGGTGTTTGACTGTTCGATCGAAAAGTTTAACATTTTCTATTTATCTGGAATGGGCTACAATAATTGGAATTCACAAAAGTTATGAGATAACTGAATGAATGTTATAAACATAGCAGTTTAGTCTCACTTGATCGGTTGCCACGGAATTTTGATGTGATCAAAAGTCCGTCGCAATCACGTAGCGTACGCGGATACTCGCCGGGTAAACTTAATAGACAGCCTCACTCCATAGCCCCGACCAAGTGACTGTAGGAGAACCCCGTCGCCGAAAGCATCCGTTCGGGTGCTCGCGGCAGCGGTGTTCCGCCTTGGTGCACTTCGTCGACGGTATCGGGGGTGCGGCCGTCTACTGAAGTTTGCGACGAGCATTCGATCAGGATGTCGGGAATCCTGTTGAATTCCCCGACTTGATATTGAAAAGAGTTTTCGATTTTGAGACTAAAATGCGGGGTTTATAATTGTTAGGCATGCGATGTCTAAGTAATTCATTTGATTAGGCATGTGATGTCTAAAGGAGTTGCGGATTCCAACTGTTGTAGTTTTACACTTTCTTTTCTGTGACCGTAAGTGTAATATGTGATATCGCCGGTTTCGTTGCTATATGTCAACGACAATTGGGATATGCATATTTACTTACGTTGATGACATGTGATGTTATGTGTTGCTGGATATGTTATATTGGATCGTCGTGTTTGAATAGCCGGGTTTTTTTATGTGAGATGAGTATTTTTCATTTTCATTCATGTAAAAACATGTATGTAATATTCTTTTATTGGGGCGCTTCCAGGTTGCGGAAGTTGTCACCCTTTGTATATTATTTACTTTTCCGCACTAGGATAGACCCAAGGAAGGGAGCACAAGTAACCGGGTTCTGGAGTCCAGTGGGAGACCAACTCGAGGAGTCGAGTCCGGGTCTCCTAACTCTAGAATTGGTAGGGTTGCTTGCCGCTCTCGTAGGGGTCTAGGGGTGTGGGTTTGGCTATTCATTACGACCGTGGAATCCGTGTTTTATACTGGCTCGTATTGAAAACACGGACGTCCTAGTATATCCAATATTTCATATGTTTCTTCTGCTGCGATATCTGTGATGTGATCATGTGATATGTTCTGTGATAGATATTGTATATAGTATATATGATATATTGTATAGACGTTACTTATGTTTTACACCCGTGCTAGCCTTCACCGCTCTGCCGTTAGTTACCTAACCTAACGGTGCACGAGGGGACATCGAGGCGAATGCGGATGGCATAAGTGTACGTCGTATTTATCTGTGATGTTTAGGTACTTAAATGATGGGACTTCATTAATGTGATTAATGAAATAAAAGAAACCTAAGATGTTGTAGAATCGAATTTCAAAATAAAAAGGGTAGCTACAGTTCTTGCTTTGCACAGCGGTATATGTGATATATCCTGCACCTTATTCGATGAGGAAAGGACCGAGATCCCTTCACCGGGAGTGACTCCTTTAGCAATAACTGGCAGATGCTACACACTCGGTTTGTCTTTTGATTGCTTTTAAGAGTTCTGCTTTGCACAGTGATATATATGATATATCCCGCACCTCATTCGAAGAGGAAAGGACCGACGATCCCTCCACCGGGAGTGACTCCTTTAGCAAAACTAGAAAAGCCTCAAAAGCACTCCATTTTCAAAATCATTTAATTCTACAACGATATCAAGTTCATTACGCAATAGGTTTTCAGAAAAACCTGTCGTAGCTCTCCGTCATTTCAGATAAGTACTAGTTAGTATTCGTGCTGCGGTAGTTTGGCATTCGTCAAGGCGTAGTATACGGTAGCTAACTAGTATTTATCTGCTTATGCATATGATGCAGATTGGATTAGGGTATTCGTCCGGCGTTGTTTGGCATTCGTCAAGGGTCGTGCGGGTGGGTTTAATTCAATCAAGAAATGTACAGGTTGAACTTGACTAGTGCACTATGGGTTGTTTGGCATTCGTCAAGATCATAGAACACTAGGGGAAAAATATTATCGGGAATTTCAAGTGTTGAAATTTGCAATGAGATTGCATACCTTCTATGAGATAGTTGGATCCCGATACCCACTGCGAGTAATTGTTACTCCTGGGAGAGTTTTACACATTACAATTAGCCGATCAAGTAGGTATCTAGAAAGGTGTTAACAAGGTTACGCCTCTGGAAAAACGAGGTTTACATTAATTAGGTTCGTGCGAAAGCACGGGGGACCTCCCTCAAAGTACCGACACTGGCCTGGCTGAAAGATTTTCGAACTTGTAGTGTGTAATTAATCCCGGCTAGTCTTTCCTTTTAGGGTTTGAAGGAAGATTTGATAAAAACAGTGGGAGCCATCCTGATTAGATAAAATAATAACCAATCTATTCTTGCAAGAGCGCACGCCGAGTGTTTTCTTTTCTCTCTCTCCAGGTAGCGACCATATCACGCCTTAATCAAGATAATAATACAGAAAATTGACCGAACCCGCTTGTTATACTGAGCTGGGGAACGTTGGTCCCGCTCCAACTTATAATTGTTATAAGACAGAGCAGGAAATTGGGGAATACCAGATTTCCCATGCCGCCCAAACGAAGAGAGTGCATGCTGATGCATCATCTTCGGGTGTGTTCATTACAAAGAACTGTTTCTCTGTATCCTCTACGTCCTGAGTATGTGATACCAGATCAGGATCCCAGATATGTAATCTGTTACATAGGGCTACTGCTAGGTAGAGAACTGAGAACGGGTGATAAGTTTCATGAGGCAGAAAACGGGGCAAGTGTTGCAGCGAAGTCTGTTGGTCACTGTCACCCTGTATTCCAAATACATTGATTCTGAACGAATGTTATTAGATACCGATCCTGATATACAAAATCATATCAGTCTCTTTATTAGTAAAGAAATGATAAAATTTTGTATTGTTGGATAATGTTTTGAACATTTCCTATATCAAAAGTTGATCGGTTCAGGCACGTTATCTAAAAGCATTGACGTTCTAAATCAAACTACAGTTCTTAGTATATGGAACACACACAAGAGGAAGAGTTCAGAAATGACTAAATCCTTCTTGAGGCATTGTAGGCTAGGTCATATCAATGCGACCCGACTAGCTGAAGTTACTTGTAGATGCATATTTAAATCAGTTTGAATTTACATCTTATGAAACTTGCCAGTCATGTCACAGAGATAAGATGACCATAGCTCTGTTTATTGGTAACAGAGAAAGAGTTGGTAAACTCTTGGGACGATACATGTTGATGTATGTAGGTCCCCTGTCTACACATGCCAAGACCGGTTCTTTGTACTTCATTACATTCTCTGATGATCTCTTTAGATTCAGACATTTGTTTCTGTTGAAACACAAGTCCGAACCTTTAAGATATTCACAGAATATAAGTTAGAAGTAGGGAACCAATAAGGGTATAAGTATTATGTCCTTTGATGTGATCAGGGAGGAGAATACTTAAGCACGGAATTCCTGGACTATTTTAAAGGAGAATGAGATTCTCTCTCAGCATTACTCCTCCGTATACACCATAGCACGATGGTATATCGAGGCGGAGCAATCTCACCCTATATGATAAGGTGTGCTCTATGATGAGTACTACCGAGTTACCTATTTCCTTTTTGGGAGTTATGCTCTTGAGAAGCTGCATACCAATTGAATTGGGTTCCAATCAAATCAGTTTCCTACCATTTCATATGTGATATGATAAGGGAAGAGCCCATATCTTAAGTTGGTTAAGATTTGGGGTTGTCCGGGCTATGTCTAAAAGCATAATCCGGACAAGCTCGAGGCAAGGTCTGTTATGTACAACTGGAAAGGTTCCAGCTATACAAACAACAGCAGATGATTTGGTAGAACCAAAGGATTCAGTAGATTCCAACGAACCTCAGCCTCTCCGCCGATCTAGTAGGGTTCCTCACCCACCTGAGAGATATTTCGGTTTCTCTATGACAGTGGGGGCTAGGATTGCATCATGAGATGATGACCCAACTAGTTTCGAGCTGGCCATCAGGAGTAAGACTCTGTAAGAATGGCTGGATGCTTAGTGATCTGAAATGGAATCCATGTACACCAACAAAGTATGGACTTTGGTTGCTATATCTGAAGGGTTAAATCCCCATCAGGAGCAAGTATATCTTGAGAAGATTACTTGGTGTAGATGGAAAAGTTGAGACTTTCAAAGCTAGACTTGTTAAAGTTTTTCGTCATAGACCAGGCGTGGATTATGATGAAACATTTTCAAGTGGCAATGCTTAAGTCCATCCAGATCCTACTTGCCACGGCTACATACCATGACTACGATATCTGGCGGTTGGGTGCCATGACTGCTTTTCTAAATGATGTTTTAGAAGAGAACGTCTATAAGTACACAGCCAGAGGGCTTCGTAGACAGTGGGAGCAGCGGAAACATGTACAAGATGCTTTATAGGATAAAGCAGGTATCGCGGAGTTGGAACATCTGTTTTGATGTGATTAGTCAAAGAGTTGACATCATCAAAATGGTAGATGAACCTTGTATAAACAAAAAGGTAGTAGGGAGTATGGTGTTGATCCTCATAGAGTACGTGGATGACATACTCTTGATAAGAAAGGAGTTTCCTATGCTACGCCCGGTCAATCTCCGCTTATCACAAGGATTCTCCATATAGGATCAAAGTGATACCTCCTAAATCCTGGGTTTTGGATCTATGAGATAGATCTAATTGGATGTTACGATTCTCACTAGTTGTAGTGAGATGGTATCAATCGATCCTGGGGAGAATCACTGGAAGAGTCCCAGGGTGATAAAGACAACTGAATGTCAGTCACAGGCATTGTCTTTGCCCTTAGTAAAGGGACAGTATGTTGGAAAAGTTCCAAGCTAGATACCGTGGCATACTAGACGATAAAGGCAGGATGCATCGCTACTTAAGATGCTACCAAGGAGGATGTTTGGGTGTATATTGGTTCATGAGATGAACTACGTTCCAACCATTATGAGACAATGGAGTTGTGGCTTATGCCAAGGAACGCCCGTCCCGTCAGTGATCCAGACATTTTCTAAGGCAGTATCACCTGATCATGGAGATGGTTGATCTCTAAGGAGATCGAGGTTAGGAGAGTAGACTCAGAGGACAACACGGCGGATCCACACACAAAGGCCTTTTCCCAGAGAGAGACTTTTATGGGATGGTTGAGTATGAGATACTACAACCACTGCTATCAGATGGCCCTAGTGCAAGTGGGAGATTGTTAGTTATATGTATGCCCTAGAGGCCATTACTGTACATAGGATGTATATTGTAGTGGATGCTTGGACATATATAGGGAGGACTTTCTTGCTCGACATGATAGTATGCTATCTGGTTGCTCTTTACCTTAACGTGTACACTAATTGTCTCTCTGTTACATGTTGGTAAAGCCCTTAGGATGTGTTCTTGACTACCTGGACTATGATGCGGATCATACTATTGGGGACATGGTAGTCCATAAGTACATCCTTCAAAGTCCCTAGTCGTGGGTATATCGAGACGGGGCATCGATATACCAGAGTAGACTAGCGTATACCTTCTCGACCCATACAGATGGGCGATGGATGATCCCATATCCATTGGTGTTTGACATCAGAGATGATATACGGGTGCTCAGTGGAGACTGGGTATACTGGACGGACTCGCCGAGAACTCCCAGATTGTATTATACCTTACGTCAGATGGCAGTTCTCTGGTGACACTGGTACAGAGTAGTCTGTTGACCCGAGATCGTCATAGAGTCTTGTGTGGTTCCCACTATGCTTTGATTTCCATCTTACCATGTCCAAGAGGGTATGCAAAATGGTGGCTTTTGGGTACAGTTCCAAATCACATCGAGGCAATGAGCGATAGGAGGGGACTCGTCTCTCCCGGTATAGGGAGTTGATGTTGCGCTGTGTTCGATTGGCTATAACCGGAAATCCCTGGCCAGGGTTGCTGAGATTTACTGGTAAGTATTACCAGTAGTTTCTCGAACTATTATAAACCTCATATCGACACGACTTATCGAGCTATTGGGGTCTGACGTTTACCACCCCTAGGCAAGATATGCGACATATCAGACGATCAGACCGGACTGTACGGTAAGTGTTACTGGTTGGATTCACAGGAGTGTGAGCGGGCTTGCTCGTCGATCTTCTGATCGCTCAATACCCGGGTGGCCGTTACGTTTAGCAGACCGCTTGCGGCTTGTGGGTGTTTGATACGATCATCACCTGCTGTCGGCGTATTGACGAGTCTTTAGAGTCCTACACAGAGGTTTCCTGGCTCAAGCGAAACGAAATAGGAGCGCATATGAGATATGTGCGGGACCGAGAATAATGCGTGTATGTAATACCGTATTTCATTCTCGCGATGAATGTATCGAATGGTTGTATGCGATATAACCTAGTTATCGAATCATGGATTGATTCTATAAGTCGATACATTGGATATTAGTCGGTTATATGCGATATGACCGGATCGTTAAATCAAGTGTTGATTTAATGATTTAATGCATAATTATATATTTGATATATTACTTTGCTTTAACTAGTATTGGTTCACTTTAAATGGATTTTCTCACTTGCATTGCACAAGTTGTATATGTGATATACTTTTGTGCACTTGATTGTATCATGTTTGATAATACATGTTTACTTGGGTTTGTGTAAAGATTAAACCATGGTTATATGAATGGTTTGGGTTTTCTTTTCTTATTCATTTATTTATTTATTTATTTATTCTTTTTGGAAAATAAATGGCATAAAGAGAAAAATGGTGGCTTTCTTTGTTTGCATCTTGAAGCTTCATGAAGCTTTGACTAAGTGACCATTTTGTCTCATGCTTAACCCTAACCACTCCATCTAACCTTAGTTAAATCTCTACACTAAACCATGGTTTGTATATGATAAGAATTGATTTTTCTTTTCTATTTGAATTATTTTTTATCATATTATTATCTTCATCTTCTTCTTCTTCTTCAAGAAGAAAAAGCTAGCTACCATCAATGGAAACTAGTGAAAATGAGTGAGAAATCCAATTCTAAAGTGAACCCACCTCCTATTTCTTCATCCTCTACCTCTTGCCAAGTAGTATAGGGTGTTTTCTTCACAAGTTTCATGACTTGGTGAAGTGGGAGCTTGATCTTGTGATGCCTCGACGTAGATCATCTTCGGCATCGTAGTCGATGACCTAGCCCGCCCATTTCTCCGATGAAGCCGACGCTAGAGCCCGGGATTCGATTTGGACAGTGAGGAGACTTCATTGCGGAGCTATGGAGGTGGAGGACCGGATCTACAAAGGTTGTATTTCCGTTCTTGTAGTTAAGTTGTTAACTAGTTTCATTTGTCGCCTAAAATTCTAGTTAACGATCCGTATTAGGGTTTCTCGGCACATGTAAAATTTGAAATTGGCATGGTTGATGCCTTGTGAGACCTCATTAGAGTGCCTAGGAACCCTACACTTGGTGAAGTTGGAGCTTGATCTTGTGTAACCTCGACGTAGATCATCTTCGGCACGAAGCCGACGACCTTGCCCGCCCATTTCTCCGATGAAGCCGATGCTTGAGTCCGGGATTCAAGATGGACAGCGAGAGGACGTCTACGTGGAGCTAAGGAAGTGGAGAACCGGATCTACAAAGGTTGTAGCATCTTTCTTTTAGTTAAGATGTTAACTAGTTTCTTGCTTCGCCTAAAATTCTAGTTAACGATCTAGTCTAGGGTTTCTCAGTATCGTAAAATTTGAAAATGGCATGGTTGATGCCTTGTGAGACCTCTTGAGAGTGCCTAGGAACCCTACAGGTGCGACCTAACCCTCAATACCGGGAGAGACGAACCCCTACAGATCCGCTCACTGCCTCCATGTGGCTCGGGATTGCACCCAACTAAAACCTGTTTGCACGACTCCTTTGAGCCGTGGTAGGGTAGTAATCAAAGCACAGTGGGAACTCACATGAGACAAATGACGATCTCAGGTCGATGAACTAACCTGTACACATGTCACCAGGGAACTGCTATCTGACGTCAGGTATAATACCAACTAGCAGGCTCCCGGAGAGTCCTGTCCGGTGTACTCATAACCCAATGAGCACCTGTATACATCTTAGGTGAACCAACTGACACCAGTGGCTTGTGAGACCGGCCACCACCCCTCGTCGGGGTCTCGACTGTATACACTAGTCTACTCTGGAGAATCAATGCCCTGTCTCGAAACTCCCACGACTAGGGACCTTTTAAGGATGTGCTTATAGACCCCAGCTCTCACGTATATGATCGCCCTCATACTGCTGGTAGTCAAGCAAGAATCCTAGGGGCTTTATCAACGTGCAATAGTGACCTGTAAGGTCACCTAAATCAGTACACGATGATAAAGATAAACCAGATAGCATACTATCATCTCGAGTAAGACTGTCCTACTGGGACAGGTCCTCCCCTCAATCATTGCAATCACGTGCCTATGATCTAATAATTGACTCTGAGGGTACTATCTCCAACAACTAGGACGTCCGTATTTAGTATTTAGCCAACAATAGAAAATACGGATTCCACAGTCGCGATGAATAGCCAAGCCTACATCCCTAGACCCCTACTAGAGCGGCAAGCGACCCTACCAATCCTGGAGTTTAGGAGACCCGGTCTCGACTCCTTGAGATGGCCTCCCACTGAACCCCAGAACCCGGTCACTTGTGCTCCCCTCCTTGGGTCTATCCTAATGCGGAAAAGTAAATAGTATACAACACTGGTGACATCAATCTCAACCCGGAAGTGCCCCAAATAAAAGAATATTACATTACATTTGAATTTACATGAATGAAATATAAAACTTTCATCTCACATAAAAAAAACCCGGCTATTCGATCGCGACAATCCTGCACATCATATCTCAGCAGCACATAATATCATATATCATCAACGTAAGTAAGTATACGTACCCCAATTGTCGTTGAATATAGCAACGAAACCGGCGATATCAACATACTACACTTACGGTCACAGAAAAGAAAGTGTAAAACTACAATATTTGGAATCCACATTCTCTTTAGATATCATAAATGCGAAATATCACATACTTCGTATTTCATGCCTAAACTATATGAATTCCACATATTGTATCACATTCCAGATAAATACACAGTATTAAAGTTTTTGACCGAATGATCAAATACCCAAAATTCCCTAAAACTCAACACTTGAGCAGAGTTCAAAAAAAATCCGGAGTGTGACACGGTAGTAGCGGTCCAGCCGTAGAAGGATCAAGCCAACGCCTCATATGTAGCACGCCGTACTGCCCCAAACCCTAAGGTTCAAAGGGCAGTTCAAGACGGTCACATAATCGAGTTAAGGTTTTTTGTCTTCTAGAGGGTCCACCACAAAACTTGCACATATATTCGAAAGATTTAAACCCCGTGAAAAGTGAGCAAATGACACTCGTTCGAACAATTCAATACTTTCTAGTTATCCGGAAAGACAAGAAGTTAAAATTCCGATCGAATCAATGAACTCAAAACAATCTCCAGAACTAACAGTACTAAATTCAGATTAAAAATACCCCAAAAAATATACAAGCTGACATAAGCATTACTGTATAAAAATCATGCACCGATTCATTTGTACGGCCGCGGAACCGCGGCCCAAGCAAGCTTCGGCCGCATTTCCGTGGCAATAAGGACTGTTCACTGCATCGTTTGTAACAGTTTTTTCTTATTTTTACCTGCTGAATTTTTTGCATATTTTTAATTCTGAAAAATATCAGTTTTCAAAAAATGTCCAGAGAGTGTCCCGTAATTCCGTATTTCGGTTCGATCGGAGTTTATACTTCGCTAAAGTATCGCCTAATGTTCTAGGTCAGCTCTGATACCAATGTTAGGTTTACCTAGCACCCTATGAGAGATTTGGAAGCATCACATGTCACAAAGATCAAATTTTTATGGTGCTAAGTAAGCATACAAAGGATCTATCCTAGAAAAATTAGGGTTTCATAACAATACATGTAACAAAGGCTAGGGTTTTGAGAGTACAATCTTTGTAGCTCCCTATTCTTGACTCCTTGGCCACTTGAGGGTTGGAGAACGATTAGCCTGAAGTCTTCTAGTGTCCACGACGATCCACCCGAAGCTCCTTTGTCCAAGCTAGCAACTTCACTTTAACAAGAGAAAGGAATGAAGCTAACACTCTAAACAAGTGGGCAAGACTTGTGTAGAATGGTGTTATGGTTCTCTTTCTCACTTCAAAATCCTATATTTTTGAGTATTTTGCTCACTTGAAAATTCTAGAGAGCAAAAGATCAAGGTTGAAGAAGATGATGGCCTTTTTTGAGAAGAAGAGAAGATAAACTCTAATGAGAAAATGGAAAATATAAGTATATATATTTTCCACTTCTCATCTCAAACCATGGTTAATTATAAAGATATTATTGTATTTGAGTTTAAAACACCAAAGAAAAATTAACCAAGGGTTAATAAGTAGGTCAGCATGGTAAGATGAAGAAGAGTGTAGAAACAATCCATGAATTGACCCTTTTTCTTTTCCTTTTTGTTTTAACACAAATGTATTAATAATCCATATAAAAACCCATGGTGTGAGTCTTATATTGCCACCATTTTCAATGTATATGCAACCATGATAGAATGATGTATGTATGCATGTGTGCATGCACATCCATATGTGCATGAACAAGAATGAATGCATACATGCATGCATACATCAAAAAAAAACAAGATAGGATTTCTAGTGAGAAGCTAATGATTAAATGATAAATCAACACTTGATTTATCAACCCGGGCATATCACATACGACCCAACCAAAAGCAAGCCGCCCAATTAATATACGGTATCTCATACACGCATTTTAACCGGGTCCATGCGCATATCACATACGCGCACCACAACGTTTCGCCTGGACTAGGTAACTCCTTTATGGGACTCTAAGACTCGTCAATACGCCGGCAGTGGGTGATGATCATATCAAGCACCCCCAAGCTGCAAGCGGTCAGCTAAACGTAACGTCCACCCGGGTATTGAGCGATCGGAAGAAAACAAGAGAACCTGCTACAACTCCCGTCGAGCCAACCGGCAACACTGCCGTACAGTCCGGTCTCTTCGTCAGATATGCTGCATATCAAGTCTAGGGATGGTAACGTCGACCCCAATAACTTAATAAGTCGTGCCGGTGAATGGTCTATAACAGATCGAGAAACTACTGATAACACTTATCAGTAAATCTCAGAAGCCCTGGCCAGAGACTTACTGATATAACCAGTCGAGCACAGCACAGCATCAACTCCTAATACCGGGAGAGACGAAACCCCTCCTATCGCTCATCGCCTTCGTGTGTCTCAGGACTGTACCCAACGGCCACCTGTTTGCACGACTGAGTAGAGCCGTGGTAGGGTGGTAATCAAAGTACAGTGGGAGAGTACACAAGACTCTATGACGATCTCGGGTCTACAGACTAACCTGTACCAGTGTCACCTGAGAACTGCTATCCGACGATAGATATAATTCCATATAGGAGTTCTCGGTGAGTCCGTCCAGTGTACCCAGTCACCACTGAGCACCCGTATATGATCTTGATGTCAAACATCGATGAATGTGGGAACATCCATCGCCCATCATATGGGTCTAGTATCATATACGCTAGTCTACTCTGGTATATCGATGCCCCGTCTCGAAACACCCACGACTAGGGACATTTCAGGATATGCTTATAAACTACAGATGTCCCACTAGTATGATCTCTATCGTAATCACTGTAGTCAAGCCAATATCCTCAAGGCTTTATCAACATGTATGAATGAGTAAAAAGCATGATCAAATCAACATGTCAGATAAAGAAGAACCAGATAGCATACTATCATGTCGAGCAAGAATGTACACTGAATATATATACATGTATAAATACATCTACTATCACATAATGGCCTATAGGGCATACATATATCCAACAGTCGTTAGTCGAGACGCTTCGAGCGCAGCAGCCAGAGGTAGTTCCACCCGTTACGGGGACCGCGATGGTACCTACCGTTGGATATATGTATGCCCTCCAGGACATTATATGTATAGTGGATGCTTGGACATATATATATGTATATTTTGATATATGACTTTCTTGCTCGACATGATAGTATGCTATCTGGTTTTACTTTATCTGACATGTTTGCTTGATACTGTTCATTTGATACATGTTGATAAAACCCTAAGGATATTTGCTTGACTTCCATGGCTATGATGGAGATCATACTAGTGGGGCATGTGTAGTCTATAAGCATATCCTTAAAATGTTCCTAGTCAAAGGTATATCGAGATAGGGCATCGATATTCCAGAGTAGACTAGCGTATACGTTTCGTGACCCATATGATGGGCGATAGATGATCCCATATCCATTAGTGTTGTGACATCGAAGATTATATACGGGTGCTCAGTGGAGACTGGGTACACTGAACGGACTCACAAAGAATTCCTATATGGTATTATATCTATCGTCGGATAGCAGTTCTCTGGTGACACTGGTACAGGTAGTTCTGTAAACCCGAGATCGTCATAGAGTCTTATGTATTCTCCAACTGTACTTTGGTTTTTGGGTATAGTCTCGAGACACATGGAGACAGTAAGCGATAGGAGGGGTTTCGTCTCTCCCGATATTGGGAGTTGATGTTGTGCTATGTGTGATTGGCTCTGACTTAAAGTCCCTGGCCAGGGCTGATGAGATTTGCTGATAAGTGTTATCAGTAGTTTCTTGACCGGTCACAGACCATATCGACATGACTTATTGAGTTATTAGGGCTCGACGATTCCATCCCTAGACTTGATATGCAGCATATCAGACGAAGAGACCGGAATGTACAGTAAGTGTTGCCAATGGCTCGACGGGAGTTTTGACGGGTTCGCTTGTTTTTCTTCTAATCACTCAATACCCGGGTGGCCGTTACGTTTAGCTGACCGCTTGCGGCTTGTAGGTGTTTTAATATGATCATCACCTACTCCCGGCATATTGACGAGTCTTAGAGTCCCACACATGATTTTTCTAGTTCAGGCAAAATGTTGTGGTATGCATATGAGATATGCGCAGGAGCTCGATTAAATACGGATATGTGATACCGTATTTTAATCAGACGTTCGATATTTGTCGGGTCGCATTTGATGTGACCGATTTATTAAATCAAGTGTTGATTTAATATTATCTTTAAGCTCACTTTTAATTAACTCTTTTTCTTTTGGATGTATGCATGTATGTTCACACATACACATGATGATGTGCATACACACATACACACATACATATGTGTCATGGTTGATGATACAAAGGAGATGGCAATATAAGACTCACATGGTTACTAAATATCTAGATTTTTGTTAATCGATTAAAGGATAAAGGAAATTAAAATAATGACTCATTTTCGACACACTTCTTATTTGACCATTGACTTTAACCATGGTTTAACTTCCTTTTGTTCTTTAACCCATCCAAATAATATCTAGATATTTAACCAACCATGGTTATATGTGAGAGTGTCTCATATATAATATTTTCATTTTCATTTTTGAAAATAAGTTTTTCATTATTCACACAAAAGCTTTTGCCATCCTCACCTTCCTCCATTTCCAAGCTCTCTTGAGTTTTGTTTTGAGTGAGGAAATTAAAAAGAAAGGGTTTTTGAGTGAGTTTACAAACCACACGTTGCCGTATCTTTTTATTGTTGTAAACATTTGGGTTTTTCATTAGCTCACAATTTCATTTTCATAGTGCAGGTATGTATATACAGGTGAGGGGTATCCTTATGATCCGTCACGGGTTTACTTTAGATGTTGCCGTATCTTTTTATTGTTGTAAACATTTGGGTTAATATTTACAAATGGAAATTGTGAGCTAGAAATCATGATTAGGAGCATTAATTGCGACACATGCACAAGTGGTGACTCATGGTCTCTTTCTTTGTGCATGTGTCACATATTGTGATTGATTGTGGTTGATATGATAAGAGGAGAGAGGAGGGGCTGCCATATTGGATCTTGGTCTTGTATTTTTTTTCATGCTCTCTCTCTCTCTCATTTTATCATAAGAAACACATAAGAAAAAGAGAGCCTTTTCTTCTTCTTCTTCTTCCTCTAGCTCACAACCTCCATTAATGGCATCATCTCTAACCTCCATCCATACACTCTCATGTGGATCAATGGATGCTTGAGACAAAGTTATCACATGCATTCTCTACATCGCCTTGGACACGTCGGCTAGCGAACTTCGTGCCCGAGTTGCTTCGGACGAAGCGGAAGCCCATAAAAAGACTCGATGATATGGTGCCCTTTCCGACGAGGAGATCGAGCTCGGAGATGCCGCGAGGAGCTTGGGATGGTGGCCAAGACCGAAGGACACGGATCGATCGGTATAGCTTTTCTAACCCTTCTCTTGTTAGCTAGTTGTAGGTTAATGGTTCGATCCGGGTTTATAGTGTACGATAGCGCCGGTTTCAAGTTTTGAAAAAGTTTCGTTTCCACATTTTGGTCTCGGACAGACGGCCGGGGCACTACCGTAGACTTACATACCCTCTGGCTGAGTCATGTACACGATTTCTTCTAAATCACCATTTAAAAAGGCGGTCTTAACATCCATCTGCCAGATTTCGTAGTCATGATATGCAGCAATGGCAAGTAGGATCCGGATGGACTTAAGCATAGCCACTGGAGAAAAGGTTTCGTCATAATCCACACCTGGTCGTTGACGAAAACCATTTGCAACAAGTCTAGCTCTGAAAGTCTCAACTTTTCCATCTACACCAAGTTTCTTCTTAAAGATACACTTGCTCCCAACGGGTTTTACCCCTTCAGGAGCAACTTCCAAAGTTCATACTTTGTTGGTGTACATGGATTCCATCTCAGATCGCATTGCATCCAGCCAGTTCACAGAGTCCCCACTCGTGATGGCCTGCTCGAAGCTAGTCGGGTCATCATCTTCCATGATGCAATCCTCGCTCCCACCATCAATGAGAAAACCGTAGTTCTCTCTGGTGGATGAGGAACCCTACTAGATCGGCGGAGAGGCTGGGGTTCATTGGAAACTACTGAATCCTCTGGTTCCAATAAATCATCAGTTGTAGTTTATGGTGCTGGAACCTCTTCCAGCTCTACCGCTTCGCCACTAATTTCTTTCGCAAGAAATTCCTTTTCTAAAAAGGTTGCATGTTGAGCAACAAACACCTTTTGTTGTTCACCGTGGTAGAATAGATATCCATATGAAACGCTTGGATATCCTACAAACTTGCAAAGAACTGATCGTGCCTCGAGCTTGTCCAGATTTTGCTTTTTAACATAGGCCGGACAACCCCATATCTTAACTCTTTTAAGAGATGGTCTCTTCCCATTCCATATCTCATATGGAGTGGTAGGCACAGATTTGATTAGAACTCTATTCAATAGGTATATGGCTGTCTCAAGCGCATAACCCCCAGAAGGAAATAGGCAACTCAGCAGTGCTCATCATAGAGTGCACCATATCTAATAGGGTGTGATTCCTCCGCTCTGATACACCGTTGTGCTTTGGTGTATAAGGAGCAGTAAGCTGAGAGAGGATCCCATTCTCTTTTAGATAGTCCAGGAACTCATTGCTCAAGTATTCTCCTCCTCAATCAGATCGTAGGATTTTAATACTTTTGCCCGTTTGGTTCTCTACTTCGTTCTTATTCTCTGAATTTCTCAAAAGCTTCAAACTTGTGTTTCATCAGGAACACATGCCCGTATCTTGAGAGATCGTCAGTGAATGTAATGAAGTAGGAAGAACCGTTCCTGGCATATGTAGACATGGGACCACATACATCACTATGTATTAGTCCCAAGAGTTCTGTAACTCTTTCTCCGTGTCCACTAAACGAAGTTTTGGTCATCTTGCCTTTGAGACATGATTGGCAAGTGTCATAAGATGAAAATTCGAACGGATTCAAATTTCCATCCTTATGCAATTTAGCTAGCCGTGTCTCATTCATATGACCTAACCTACAATGCCACAAGAAGGATTCGTTCATTTCAGAACTCTTCCTCTTGTGTGTGTTTTGTACATTAAGTACTGTAGTTTGGTTGAGAACGTATATGCCATTAAATAATGAACCTGATCTAATCAACTTTTGATTCAGGAATATGTTCATAACATTATCCTGTACTACAAAATTATATCCTTCTTTATTCAATAAAGAAACTGATATAATATTGCATATCAGGTTCGGAATGTAATAGCACTCGTTCAGAACCAATGTATTACCATTTGGTAATACAAGGTGATATTCGCCAACTGCCCTGACTGCAACATTTGCACCATTCCCTACTCTTAGGGAATGATCACCCTCTCCCAGTTCCCTACCTTTACGTAGCCCATGTAACATATTACATATATGGGATCCCGATCCAGTATCTAATACCCAGGACGTAGAGTGAACTGAGAAACAGTTCTCGATAACAAACATACCTGAAGAAGATGCATCAGCATGTTTGTTCTTCATTTGGGCGGCGTGAGAATCCAGATAATCTCCTATTCCCAGCTCAGTCTCATAACATTTATAAGAAAGAACGGGACCAACGTTCCCCTGCTCGGTATAATAAGCGGGTTCAGTCAATACATCCATATTATTATCTTGATTAAAGCCTGACATGGTCGCTACCTGGAGAGAGAGAGAGAAGAAAACACTTTAGCGTATGCTCTTGCAAGATTAGATTGGTTATTATTTTATCTAATCAGGATGTCTCCCACTGTTTTTATCAAATCTTCCTTCAAACCCTAAAAGGTAAGACTAGCCAGGATTAATTACACCTTACAAGTTCGCCAATCTTTCAGCCAGATCAGTGTTGGTACTTTGAAGGAGGTTCCCCGTGCTTTCGCACGGACCTAATTAAAATAAACCTCGTTTTTCCAGAGGCATAACCCCGTTAACACCTTTCTAGACACCTACTTGATCGGCTAATTGTCCTGTGTAAAATTCTCCCAGGAGTAACTTTTACTCACAGTGGGTATCGGGATCCAACTATCTCATAGGAGGTATGCAATCTCATTGCAAATTTCAACAATTGAAATTCCCGATAATGTTTTTCCCCTAGCAACTTATGACCTTGGCTAAGGTCAACAAATCATAAGTGCTAGCCAAGTTCAACCCGTCATTTCCTGATTGAATTAAACCAACCCGTACGACCCTTGGCTAAGGTCAACAAAGTCGTACGACTACCCTAACTCAATCACATCTTATGTTTTAGCAGATAAATACTAATTAGCTACCGTACACTACGCCTTGGCTAAGGTCAACAAACGTAGCACGAATACTAAGTAGTATTTATCTGAAATGACGGAGGGCTACGCAGGTTTTTCAGAAAACCATGAGCGTAATGAACTTGATATCTTTGTAGAAACAAGTGATTTTGAAAAGGAGTGTTTTTTAGGCTTTTCCAGTTTCGCTAAAGAGGTCACTCCCGGTAAAGGGATCTCGGCTCTTTCCTCATCGAATAAGGTACAGGGTATATCATATATACCACGGTGCAAAGCAAGAATTATAGAAGCTGTCAAAAACTAAACCGTGAGTTTGTAGCATCCACCAGTTTTGCTAAAGAGGTCACTCCCGGTGAAGGGATCTCGGCTCTTTCCTCATCGAATAAGGTGCAGAGTATATCATATATACCGCTATGCAAAGCAAAACTGTAGCTACCATTTTTATAATGTTTTTGATTCTAGAACATCTTTTAGGTTTCTTTTTCTTTTATTAATCTCATTAATATATCCCATCAGTTAATGCTTCCTAAGCATCACAGAAGAAACGAAAGTAGTAATATTTATATATCATCATATATATTGTATAAGCATTCGTCTCATTCAGTAATATGATCTCATCATAGAATATTGCAGCAGAAGATAACATATGAAATATTGGATATACTAGGGCGTCCGTGTTTTATTTAGAGCCTGTATAAAACACGGATTCCACGGTCGCGATGAATAGCCAAACCCACATCTCTAGACCCCCTACGAGAGCGGCAAGCAACACTGCCAATTCTAGGGTTAAGAGACCCAGTCTCGACTCCTCGAGATGGCCTCCCACTGGACCCTAGAACCCGGTTACTTGTGCTCCCCTCCTCGGGTCTACCTAATGCGGAAAAGTAAATAATATACAATGGTGACATCAACCTCAACCCAGAAGTGCCCCAATAAAATAATATTACATACAATGAATTTTACATGAATGAAAATAAAAACCCTCATCTCACATAAAACCCCCGGCTATTCAGAACACGACGATCCAATATAACATATCACAGCAACACATAATATCTCATATCATCAACGTAAGCAAGTATGCGTATCCCAATTGTCGTTGATGTATAGCAACGAAGCCGGCGATACACCACATACTACGCTTACGGTCACAGAAAAGAAAGTGTAAAACTGCAACATTTGGAATCCACAATCACTTTAGACATCATAAATCCGAAATATCACATACTTCGCATTTCATGCCTAACTATATGAATTCCACATATTGTATCACATTCCAGATAAATAGACAAAGTTAAAGTTTCCGATCGAATAATCAAACACCCAAAATTCCCAAATACCTCAACACTTGAGCGAAGTTCAAAAATCCCAGAACATGTCACGGCCCCAATGAACCAGCCGTAGAAGGGTCAAACCAACGCCTCACATGTGGCAACGCTAAACTACCACAAACCCTAGGGTTCTGTGGCAGTTTTGACGGTTACATAATCGAGTTAAGGTTACGTTCTTCTAGAGGGTCCACAGATACGCTAGCATGATTTCCCGAAAGTTTTAAACAGAGGAAAAATCCAACACTTGAAAGTTTTCCGTCATGAAAAAAAATGAGTCATTGATATCCGTTCGAATCTTTTAACACATTCTAAATTACCCGAAAAACTAAACGATGTTAAACTTTCCGATCGAATCAACGAATTGTATAGATCTCTAGAAAACTCAACACTTGAGTAATATTAAAAAATCCCAGAAGCATGTAGTAATAAATACGGAATGAACCCTAGAAATTACTTTCCCTGACACCCAAGTACGGCCGCGGAACCGCCGCGCAAAGCATGGTATTGCCGCGGTTCCGCGGCGACTTAAGGGAGTTAGGAGCTCGTATTTTACAGTTATCCATAGAATCACCTGCTTAATTTTCTGAGTATTTTTAATAGAGAAAAAAACACCTTTTAAAAAAATTTCCAGAGAGGGGGTCAAATTTGACGTTTCGGGGTTCGATCGGACTTTTAACTTCGTATACACGTCGCCTAATGCTCTAGCTAGTCTCTGATACCACTGTAGGGTTACTAAGCACTATCATAAGGGTCTATAAGGCATCAACCATGCCCGATTTAAAATTTAGAAGTGCCGAAAAACCTAAAGTGAGGTTCTTTGCTAGATAATTAGGGTTAACAAAGCATGTAAATATCTTTACATCTAAAAGAAAGGGATTACAACCTTTGTAGTCCGTTCCTTCGCTTCATTAGCTCCGAGTAGTAGTCCCTTCGCCGCAATCCATGAACTTCCGGACTCTAGAGAGCCTCCACAAGCCGAACGATCCATGCTTGCTTGAAGTCTTCCTTTTCGAAGATGATCTACCTTGAAGAATGTTTAACTCGAGCTCTCACTTCTCTAATCAAGTGTTAATGAAGTGAACACCCTGATCTAAGTGGCTAGAATAGATAAGGATGATGAAGTAGGAATTATGCTCTCTTTTATTATCAATTTCTCACACACCATCATCACAAACACAAAAGCTAGTAAGCTTTTCAAGGAGGAAGAAGAAGATGAAGTCTTTTGTGATGAATAATGAATTTATTGCTATGGTTACAATTGCAACCCTTAGTTAATAAAGAAAGGCTTTTAACCATTGTAGAGATTTAACTAGGGCAAAGGGTTTGGGTTGGGTTAAGAAATATCTCTACAAAATATCAACAAAATATCTTTGCTTAAAACAAAACAAAGCTTCTAGAAGCTTCATGAAAAAGCTAACCCAAATTAAACCCTAACTATGTTTAATCTCCACAAATCATGTTGCATTTGTAATCATAACTTGTTACAATATTATATATCACATATATAATAAATTTTTGTAACAAAAAAAATAATACATTTATCATATATCGCATATATATCAATGTATTATCTGGTGAGAAAATGAATCAATAAAACGAGCCAATATTAGTTAATGTAATGTAATATATCACATATATAATTATACATTAAATTATCGAATCAACACTTAATCCGACTATCCGACTATTTCCCAAATAACCGACTAATATAATCTGTATCAGTTCATCGAATCAACACTTGATCTGATGACCCGGCTATATCACATATACCCGGCCGATATCTAATACCGCGAGAACAGAATACAGTATCTCATATCGTAATATTCTCGATCCCGCACATATAACATATGTGCTCCTACTCCGTTTTGCCTGAGCCAAGAAACCTCTGTGTAGGACTCTAAAGAATCGTTAATACGTCTGCAGTAGGTGATGATCATATCAAACACCCATAAGCTGCAAGCGGTCAGCTAAACGTAACAGCCACCCAGGTATTGAGCGATCAGAAGTTCAATAAACAAGCCTGTACATTCTCCTGTGAATCCAATCAGTAACACTACCGTACAGTCTGGTCTTCGTCTGATATGTCGCATATCTAGTCTAGGGGCAGTAAACGTCAGACCCCAGTAACCGATAAGTCATGTCGATCTGAGGCTCATAACAGGTTGAGAAACTACTGATAACACTTACCAGTAGCACTCTATATCAGCCCTGTCCAGGGACTTCCAGTTATAGCCAATCGAACACAGCACAACATCAACTCCCTATACCGGGAAAGACGAAACCCCTCCTATCGCTCATTGCCTCCATGTGATTCGGGACTGTACCCAAAATCCACCATTTTGCACACCCTCTTGGACGTGGTATGATGGAAATCAAAGCACAGTGGGGATCACACAAGACTCTATGACGATCTCGGGTCTACAGACTAACCTGTACCAGTGTCACCAGAGAACTGCCATCTGACGTGAGGTATAATACCATCTGGGAGTTCTCGGTGAGTCCGTCCAGTGCACCCAGTCTCCACTGAGCACCCGTACACCATCTCTGATGTCAAACACCAATAGATATGGGATCATCCATCGCCCATCATATGGGTCAAGATGCGTATACGCTAGTCTACACTGGTGCATCGATGCCCTGTCTCGATACACGCTCGACTAGGAACAGTTATAGGATGTACTCGTTGACTACCCTGGCCCCACTAATATGATCGCATCATAGTCCCAGTAGTCGAGTACATATCATAAGGGCTTTATCAACATGTGAGAGCAAGACAATAAACTAATACAAGTCAACATTTTAAGACAAAGTGAAACCAAATAGCATACTATCATGTCGAGCAAGAAAGTCCTCTCTATATATATCCAAGCATCCACTATAATATACATCATATGTACAACAATGGCCTCTAGAGCATATATATAACTAACAACTTGAACATTGCACTCACATATGATAAAGTATCATATGTCCTCACTACCAAAGCCCCACCCGTCTTAGGACCTGAATCATCTGTTTCGGATAAGGAGATCCGAAAAACATGGGATATTGATTGCAACATGGCCACGTGCCTCGTGCTTGCTTCTATGGACAATATCCATCAGAAACAGCACGAGAAGATGGATATACAATCCATCATTCTTCATACAAAGGAGTTGTATGAAGAGCAATCTCGTACTTTACGCTATGACGCAACTTGAAAGCTGTTTCAGATGCGGTTGGCCCCCGGTGCATCAGTAAGAGACCATGTTCTGAAGATGGTTGGTCTTATAGAAGAACTTGAGGAACTGGGATGGACTATGGATAATGAGCAATATACAGATATTGTTCTACAGTCTCTCTTCCCCGCCTTTGCTCCGTTCATAGTGAATTTCAATATGAACAATTTGGAGAAATCATTGCCTGAACTTCTCAATATTTTGAGAAATGTAGAGAGCACGCTTAAGACAGCGAAAACTCCCGCTCTGCTTTATGGGCCATCTTCCTCTTCAGTCCCGAAAGCCAAGGCCAAGGGAAAGAAGAAGAAGAATCCCACCAAGCCGAGAGGTGGAGTTCAAAAGGCGAAGGGGAAAGACAAATCTGGGACCGCGGGAAGTGGAAAAGGAGAATGGTTTTACTGCCACAAGTCGGAACACTGGAAACGCAATTGTGCTTTGTACCTTGCAGATCTCAAGAAGAAGAAGCATAATGATGCTTCCGCTTCAGATGTGTTTGTAACTGAAAATTGTTTTTCATTAAACTCTACATCTTGGGTATTAGATACCGGTTCCGGTTCTCACATCTGTAATTGTATGCAGGGATTGAGAAACGGTAGAGTTTTGAAGACCGGGGACCATACTCTACGGGTTGGAAATGGTTCCAATGTACATGATGTATCCGTAGGAGAGTATCATCTGGGGTTGCTTTCAGGATGTATTTTGGTTTTGAACCCTTGTTATTTTGTACCTGGTATGCTATGTAATATAATATCCGTATCTTTGTTGGACAATGAAGGATATCATTTTGTGTTGCAAAATAATATTATGAACATTAACTTGAATCAACAGTTGATTGGGTATGGTACACTAAGTAACGGAATTTACGTCCTAAACCAACACACAGTTTTTAATATACAACATACAAATAAAAGAAAGATTTCAGATATAAATGAATCTTTTCTTTAGCATTGTAGACTTGGTCATATTAATGGAAAAAAACTAAACAAGCTACATAAAGATGGATATTTAAAACCTTTTGAATATAAATCTTATGCGACTTGTCAGTCTTGTATCAAAGGTAAAATGACCAAAACTCCATTTACAGGACACAGAGAAAGAGCTACTAAACTCATAAGCCTCATACATAGTGATGTATGCGGACCAATGTCTATACATGCTAGAGGCGGTTTTTCATACTTCATCACTTTTACTGATGATTTCTCAAGATTCGGACACGTGTTTTTATTAAAGCATAAATCCGAAGATTTCGAGAAATTCAAGGAGTACAAACTTGAAGTAGAAAAACAAACTGGCTCGAGTATCAAGAAACTTCGATCAGATCGAGGTGAGCAGTATTTAAGCACTGAGTTTTCAGACTTCTAAAAAGAGAATGGGATTCTCTCTCAGCTCACTCATCCGTACACACCACAGCACAACGGTGTGTCAGAACGGAGGAATCGTACCCTATTAGATATAGTACGGTCCATGATGAGTGATGCTGAGTTACCACTTTCCTTTTGGGGACATGCATTAGAGATAGCAATTTATCTATTGAACAGGGTTCCATCAAAGACCGTGTCTACCACTCCTTATGAGATGTGGTGTGGAAGGAGACCATCTCTTAAAAGAGTTAGGATTTGGGGTTGTCCGGCTTATGTCAAAAAGCAGAATCCGGATAAACTCGAGACACGGTCGGTCATGTGTACATTTGTGGGATATCCAAAACATTTATATGGATATCTTTTCTACCACAAGGAGGAACAAAAGGTGTTTGTTTCTCAACATGCCACATTTTTGGAAAATGAAATCTTTACAGACAATACTAATAGCAAAGTGGTAGAACTAGAAGAGGTTCTAGAGACACAAATTACTCAGGACGAATTGGTTGAAACTGATGTTGCAGTAGAACTTCAAGAACCTCAGCTGCTCCGAAGATCTAGTAGAACTTCTCGCCAGCCGGAGAGATACTATGGGTTTCTCATTGATGGTAATAGAGAAAATTGCATCATAGATGATGATGATCCTACTAGTTTTCAGCAAGCTATCACGAGTGGTGACTCAGTGAAGTGGCTGGATACCATGAGATCTGAAATGGAGTCCATGTACACCAACAAAGTATGGACTTTGGACGTTGCACCTCCTGGGATAAAATTCGTTGGGTGCAAATGGATCTTTAAGAGAAAGATTGGTGTAGATGGACAGGTAGAGACCTATAAAGCAAGGCTTGTAGTGAAAGGTTTTCGTCAAAGACCAGGACTGGACTATGATGAAACTTTCTCTCCAGTAGCAATGCTTAAATCCATTCGGATCCTACTTGCTATTTCTGCTCACTACGACTATGAAATCTGGCAGATGGATGTTAAAACTGCATTTCTAAATGGTGATTTAGAAGAGTGCGTTTTTATGGATCAGCCAGAGGGCTTCATTGACAGTGGGAGCAGCGAAAAAGAGTGTAGGCTGCTTAAATCCATTTATGGATTAAAGCAGGTATCTCGGAGCTGGAACATCTATTTTGATGATACAATCAAAGAGTTTGATTTTATCAAAAATATAGATGAACCATGCATTTATAAGAAGATTGTAGGGAGTACTGTCACTTTCCTCGTATTGTACGTAGATGACATTCTCTTGATAAGAAATGATATTCCTATGCTACAATCGGTCAAATTATTCTTATCACAAAGGTTCTCCATGAAGGACCTGGGTGATGCCTCGTGCATTTTGGGCATAAGGATCTATAGAGATAGATCCAAAAGGTTATTGGGATTGTCCCAATCAAAGTACATTGATACCATCCTAAAAAGATTTAGTATGGAAGATTCCAAGCATGGTGCTTTGCCCGCTTGCCATGGAAGCACTCTCTCTAAGGACTTCTGTCCAAAGACTGATGAAGAGAGAGCTCGCATGAGCATTATACCCTACGCTTCAGCCGTAAGATCTATAATGTATGCGATGATATGTACTCACCCTGATGTAGCTTATACACTAGCTATAGTAAACAGGTATCAATCCAACCCAGGGGAGCAACACTGGATAGCCGTGAAGAACATTCTTAAGTACTTGCGAAGGACTAAAGAATTGTTCTTGGTGTATGGTATTGGGGATCTCCAAATGGAGGCCTTTACCGGTTCTAACTTCCAAAGTGATAAGGATGACAGTAAATCTATCTCAGGATTTGTATTTACCCTCAATGGAGGGACGGTATGTTGGAAGAGTTCCAAACAGGATACCGTTGCAGACTCCACGATGGAAGCTGAGTATATTGCTGCAAATGATGCTGCCAAGGAAGCCGTCTGGATGAGGAAGTTCGTTGCGGAGCTAGGAGTCCAATACCATTGTATTGTGATAATAATGGAGCTATGGCGTTGGCCAAAGAACCCAGATCCCATCAAAAGTCCAGACACATCCTCAGGCGATATCATTTGATCCGGAAGATAGTTGATCGCCATGAGATCGAGATTCGGAGAGTAGATACAAATGATAACACCGCAGATCCACTAACCAAAGCACTTCCGCAGCCGCAACATGAGCGACTTTTTGAAATGTTGGGTATGAGATACGCCAATAATTGGCCTTAGTGCAAGTGGGAGATTGTTGGATATATGTATGCCCTAGAGGCCATTATATGTATAGTGGATGCTTGGACATATATATATGTATATTTTGATATATGACTTTCTTGCTCGACATGATAGTATGCTATCTGGTTTTACTTTATCTGACATGTTTGCTTGATACTGTTCATTTGATACATGTTGATAAAGCCCTAAGGATATTTGCTTGACTTCCATGACTATGATGGAGATCATACTAGTGGGGCATGTGTAAGTCCATGCTACCTCTCCCGGTACTTTCGGGCATGCGGAATTTGGTGAAAAACAGTTTTCGTAGAGGTGGTAACATGGACTCATAACCGGATCTTTGTTAAACATCTAACTAACAACCTAACTACGAGTTGCTAACTACTCGGTTAGGGGGTTATACCTTTCTTTTTCTCGAACTCCTTCGTCTTCAAGCTTCGATGGTAGTCCGAATCGGCTTCTCCCCGTCGTCTCCTTGCGCCGAAGATAGATCCACCTGAAAGCTTCAACCTTTGGCTCCTTCTTCGAACTTTGAAGAAACCAGTTCACTCGGTTTGCTAAACCATGTGAACTAGAGTGAGTAGAGAAGAGTTTGTATGGGATTTTATCTATGGTTCTTGGTTCTCAACTCATGAGACAAGTGAACCATAGAATCAAGAGAGGGAGAGCAAGAGGAGGAAGATGAGAGCTCAAGAACAAGAGAGAGAATGAGCATGAAAAAATGAGAGAAGACTTTTCTCATTTGGCTCCCATAATCCAAAACCATCATCACAAAAATAATAATCAAGTATTGTGTAAAATGGTTCAAGTCAAAATGGCTAAATCATTTCATGCACTCATTTCTCACAAAAGAAACAAGCAAGTAAAAAGTCTTTGCCATGAAATGATAGCCATTATCATCATGATGGTCAACTAGTCCAATCTAGTCAACCGGTCAACAAAGTCAACAAGTCAACAAAGTCAACCCCTCAACAACCATGTCACCAGAATACTTAATTAATATTATTGTTAATCACATATCATATTCTCATTAGAGTTGAGCAAAAAGTCAATAGTCAACTGTCAACAGTCAACAACCCTAATGAGAATCCTCTGCCTCTGTCTCTCCGTCAACTGTGCATACACACCCGCATCCGCGTTCCGAGGAACACGAATGCATACTGGATAAAACCAATCCCAAAAGGTACACTAGGATCTGGCTTAAACCAAAGCCCGCTAGTGTGAACTGTCCGGACACTGTCCGTGCACAAGTGCACGGATGTGACCGAACCCTGTCGCAAAACCATGCGACCTCTACTCTTTTGCCTAAAGGCGAATAGCTTTCTGTGTGGGACTCTAAAGACTCGACACTACGCTGGCAGTGAGTTTAACCACAGACCGCAAGCGGCACTAGCTGTGCGTAACGGTACCTAGGTAGATGCCGACAAGAAGACTGACGAGGCTAAACCCATCTGAACTCCTACTGAGCCTGAATGTGACATTCTCCGTACAGTCCGGTCTGTTCGTCTGATACATCGCATGGCGGGCCTAGGGGGCGGTAAACGTCAGTCCCCCAATAGCGGTACAAGTCGTGTCGGAGTGAAGCCCAAAACACCCTGAGATAACACTGGAAGCCTACCAGTATATCTCGTTTGCCCTGGCCAGCGACTACTCGTGTAATGGCTCTCCTAGATACAGCGCGATGTCAACTCCCAATACCGGGAGAGACGAATCCTGTCTAACCGTCACTGCCTCCAAGTGCTTCGGGACTGCACCCAACTACCACCTGTTTGCACGACTCCTTTAAGCCGTGGTAGGGTAGTAATCAAAGTACAGTGGGAACACACTCGAGGCGAAGTGACAGTGTCAAGTCAGCGGACTAAGCTGTACTCATGTCACCTGGGAACTGATAACTGACGATAGGCATAATACCAACTGTCAGTTCCCGACGAGTCCTGTCCAGTGTACTCGTAACCCAACAAGCACCCGCATACTATCTCAAGTATGACGTACCGACGGCTGTGGGACAGACCGTCTCCCACACTGGGATGAGAAGCGCATGCGCTAGTCTACTCCGGAGTATCAATGCCCTGTCTCGATAGTCCTGCGACCAGGGACCTGCATAAGGATGTGCTTATAGATTGCCCAGCCCCACTAGTGTGACTGCCATCACAACGCTGGTAATCAAGCAAAGATCCTAAGGGCTCCACTAATGTGTATAGGCGATATACTAAAATAAACACATGTACACATTGAAATAGAAACAAACCAAGTAGCATACTACTATTTTGAGCAAGATTGTATATACAAGGTGAATATCCCAAGCATCCATTAAGTAATATACAAACTAGGATGATAAAGTAATGGCCTCTAGGGCATATACACTAACAATCTCCCACTTGCACTAAGGCCATGTACTGGCGTATCGAAGACCTATCATCTCGATCAGCCGCTCGAACTGAGTCTGGGGCAAGGCCTTGGTGAATAGATCTGCAGTGTTATCTTCTGAAGCGACTCTCCGAACCTCGATCTCCTGGCGATCCACGATCTCCCTGATCAGGTGATACCGCCTCAAGATGTGTCTGGATCTCTGATGGGACCTGGGTTCCTTTGCTAAAGCTATAGCCCCGTTGTTGTCGCAATACAGAGGTACTGGATCAACAATGGACGGAACCACCTGAAACTCTTTCAAGAACTTCCTCATCCAGACAGCTTCTTTTGCGGCATCAGATGCAGCGATGTATTCCGCTTCCATTGTCGAGTCTGCAACGGTTTCCTGTTTAGAACTCTTCCAACACACCGCCCCTCCATTGAGGGTAAAGACAAAACCCGACATGGACTTGGAATCATCCTTGTCACTCTGGAAGCTGAAGTCAGCAAAGGCCTCGATCTGGAGGTCTTTTCCGCCATACACCAAGAACATCTCCTTAGTCCTTCTCAGGTACTTGAGAATGTTCTTTACTGCTATCCAGTGTTTCTCCCCAGGGTTTGACTGATACCGGCTTACCACACTCAGTGCATAAGCTACATCCGGTCTGGTACACAACATCGCATACATTATAGAGCCTACCGCAGAAGCGTAGGGTATAATAGACATGCGATCCCTCTCCAAATCAGTCTTGGGAGACATCTCTTTAGAGAGGGTGATCCCGTGACAAGCCGGTAGGTTACCGCACTTGGAATCTTCCATACTGAATCTTTTCAGTATGGTGTCGATGTACCTGGACTGTGAAAGTCCTAATATCCTCTTGGATCTATCATGATGGATCCGGATCCCCAGGATGTATGAGGCATCACCCAGGTCTTTCATGGAGAACCTGTGTGACAAGAACCCCTTGACAGATTGTAGCATAGGAATGTCATTTCCTATTAAGAGAATGTCATCCACGTATAAAACGAGGAATACTACAGTTCTCGCTACAAATCTACTATAGATGCATGGTTCATCTGGATTTTTGATAAAGCCAAATTCCTTGACCGTCTCATCAAAACATATGTTCCAACTCCGCGATGCCTGCTTTAGTCCATAGATGGACTTAAAGCAACTTGCACAGCTTTCCGCTGCTCCCACTCTGAATGAAACCCTCTGGTTGGTCCATATAGACACACTCCTCTAAATTTCCATTTAGAAAAGCGGTCTTTACGTCCATCTGCCAAATCTCATAATCGTGGAAGGCAGCAATGGCAAGAAGGATCCGAATGGATTTCAGCATAGCCACTGGAGAAAAGGTTTCGTCATAGTCCAAACCAGGACTTTGACGAAAACCCTTTGCAACAAGTCTAGCTTTATAGGCCTCAACCTGTCCATCTACACCAATCTTCCTTTTGAAGATCCACTTGCATCCTACGGGTTTTACCCCGTCTGGAGCAATGTCCAACGTCCATACTTTGTTGGTGTACATGGACTCCATTTCGGTCCGCATTGCATCCAGCCATTTTACTGAGTCAACGCTCTGAACGGCCTGCTGGAAGCTAGTAGGCTCATCATAATCTATGATGCAATCCTCTCTATCCCCGTCTATGAGAAAACCGTAGTATCTCTCGGACGGATGAGACTGCCTACTACTCCTGCGGAGTGGCGTAGGAATGTCCTATTCTTTTGAACCCTCTGGTTCCACTAAGCTTTCAGTAATAGCTCGAGGTTCTGGAATTTCTTCCAGTTCTACTGTGCTCCCACTTATCTGGGTTTCTAAAAACTCAGTTTCTAAGAAGTAGGCATGACGAGAAACAAGAACTTTTTGTTCCACTTCGCAGTATAAGAAATATCCCTTGGAGTTCTTTGGATATCCCACGAACTTACACTGTACTGAGCGTGCCTTGAGCTTGTCCGCATGCTGCTTTTTAACAAAAGCTGGACATCCCCATGTCTTAATATGCTTAAGATAGGGTCTCTTCCCACACCACATCTCATATGGTGTAGTAAGCACAGTCTTAGTGGGAACTCGGTTCAAAAGGTATGCAGCTGATTCTAGCGCATACCCCCAGAATGATCGTGGTAACTCAGCGTTACTCATCATGGACCGTACCATATCCAATAGGGTTCGGTTCCGTCTCTCCGATACACCGTTATGTTGTGGAGTGTATGGAAGAGTAAGCTGAGAGAGAATTCCGTTCTCTTTTAAATAGTCCAGGAACTCGGCACTCAAGTATTCACCACCTCGATCCGATCTTAGAATCTTGATACTTTTGCCGGTCTGTTTTTCTACTTCATTCTTATATTCCTGGAACTTTCCAAAGGCTTCGGACTTATGTTTCATTAAGAAGACATAACCGTACCTTGAAAAGTCATCCGTAAAAGTAATGAAGTAAGAATAACCGCTCCGCGCATGTGTAGACATTGGACCACACACGTCGCTGTGTACGAGTCCCAAGAGCTCGCTCGCCCTTACTCCGTGTCCAGTAAACGGAGTCTTTTTCATCTTTCCTTTGAGACAGGATTGACAAGTGGCATACGATTGATATTCGAACGGATTCAAATATCCTTCTGTATGTAACTTTGTCAACCTTCTCTCATTGATGTGAACCAGTCTACAATGCCATAAGAAAGTCTGATTTATTTCAGGAGACTTTCTTTTGTGTGTATTCTGGACATTGAAAATCTGTGGTTGGTTTAATACGTATATACCATTGCTCAATGTACCTGACCCAATCAGAACTTGATTAAGGTGAATGTTTACAACATTGCTTACAAACGCAAATTCATAACCTTCTTTAGAAACTAAAGATACAGAAATGATATTACAAGTTGCGTTGGGTACAAAAAAGCAATTACGCAAAACCAAAACATGTCCATCTGACATTTCCAGGTGATAGTCCCCCACGGCTTTAGCATCCATGCTAGCTCCGTTCGCAACTCTGAGGGTCATGTCACCTGCTTTCAAAACACTACGGTTTCTCAACGCCTGCAAAGAATTACAGATATGAGATCCTGATCCGGTATCCAATACCCAGGAAGTAGAGTTTATTGAAAGACAGTTTTCAATAACATACACACCTGAAGCTGAAGCAGCAACCTGCTTCAATTCCTGTGTTCTGGCCTTCCAGGCCCTGCAATCATTCTTCCAGTGTCCTTTCTTATGACAATAGAAGCATTCTTCCTTATCCACAAGCTTCCCCGCTTTCTTTGTTGCTTTAGCTTTTCCCTTCGTATCCACTTTACTAACACCGCCCCTTGGTTTGGCGGGGGCTTTCTTCTTCTTTCCCTTGGCTTTCGTCTTGGACCTAGAAGAAGATGATCCTCCTACAAACAAAGTGGATGTTTCCCTACCTTTCTGTAGGGTGCCCTCTGTGCTCCTCAGCATGTTGAGAAGCTCTGAAAGTTCAACTTCCTTTTCTTGTAAGTTGAAGTTCAGTATGAACTGGGCGTAAGTGGAAGGAAGGGACTGGAGAATCAAGTCCGTATAGAGCTCATTCTCCAACGTGGTCCCAAGGTCCGCGAGCTCCTCAATGTAGCCAATCATCTTAAGCACGTGTCCCACTACCGATGATCCGACGGCCAATCTTGCCGAAAATAACTTCTTCGACACTTCGTATCTTGCGATACGAGATTGCTCTCCATACAGTTCTTTTGTATGAAGAAATATGGATTCCAGGTCCATATTCTCGTGCCTCCTCTGATGTTCATTGTCCATAGAGGCAAGCACGAGGCACTTGGCCTTCGCGCAGTCTAGTTCCCAGGTCTTACGGATTTCCTTATCCGCGACGCTGGTTTTGGGACCTGGGACAGGGGGAGCTTTGGTGGTAAGAAGATACCCCAGCTTGTCGTAAGTGATTGCCATCTTGACATTCCTGAGCCAATCTTTGTAGTTTGGCCCTGTCAGTATGTTTTTATCTAGGAGTAACTTAAGTCCAGTCATGTCGATTGGTCGCTGCAATTAGGAGAGAGAAGAAACACTCGGCATGATGCTCTTGCAAGTTCAGAATGGTTTTTAGTTTATCTAAACAGGATGGCTCCCACTGTTTCTCGAATCCCTCCTCAAACCAAAAAGGAAGAATTAGTCGGGATCAATCCCACCGCACAATACTTGCTTAGCCGTTCAGCCAGGCCAGTGTCGGTACTTCGAGGGAGGTTTTCCAATGCTTTCGCGAAGTTCCTTAATTAAATAACCTCTTTTCCCTAGGGGCGTAGCCCCGCTAACACCTTTCTAGACACCTACTTGGTTTATAGCATTGATCGTTAAGTGAGAGATTTCCCGAGGAGTAGCATATACTCACAGTAGGATCGGGATCCAAATATCATCGCGTGGCGAAACTGAAGGAATCCTACCAGAATCATCACACTCCAAATGGTATGCAACACTAGCAGGTTTCAGTTCTTTTGAAACTCCCGATGTGGATTTTTGCCCCATGCTCTTATGACCTTGACTTTGGCCAACAAATCATAAGTCACATGTCAAGTTCTTCCCGTCGTTCTCCAGGTTAATTTGAATCCACCCGCACCTACCCTTGACTTTGGCCAACAAGGCAGTACGACTGTTCCAAACCAACGCATCTATCTATGCTGCACATGAATACCCAATAGCTACCAATCACTATGCCTTGACTTTGGCCAACAAACATAGCTTGAATACTATTGACTATTCATGTGAAACGACGGAGGGCTACGAACGGTTTTGGCTAAACCGTGAACGTAGTGAACTTGATATAATCGATGGAACGAGATAGCTTTTAAAAGGAGTGGCTAAAGCTCCGTATTTAAAAGTTAGTTTTGAAAAGAACCGAGTGGTTTTTCGAAAGTGTTCCAACGATTTTAACTTGGTTTATTTTCTTGCATTAGTTCTTTTAATGCGTGATATTCTTGCATTAGTTCTTTTAATGCGTCCCATCATTTAATCCTACCATTGCAGAAAATAACCAAAATATGACGTACGCTTATGCCATTCGTATTCGCCACGGGGCCCCGTCATTACCCGTTAGGTTACTTAACTAACGACAGAGCGGGGGCTGGGCTAGCACGGCTGTAAAACATAAGCAACGCCTAAATAATATCATATATAGATATATTGCAATGATAGCCATTTCAGATCACAGATGAACACATTAGATATACTAGGAAGCCGCAATTCGTACGAGCCTGTAACGAAAAGCAGATTACACGATCGCGGTGAAAAGCCAATACCCCACCCAAGACCCCTACGGGTGCGGCAAACTACCCGCCAAGTACCCGAAGTGAAGCAACCTCCCTCATCCCCGTGAGTAGGCCACTCGGCACTTCGGCATACCCGGTAGTTTGTGCACCCCCTCCATGGGTCTATCCTAGGAGCAAAAACAGTAAAAAGAAATTATACAATGACGGCTACAACCCCGACCCGGTTGTGCGGCCATACAAATAATTATTACATCAATTTACAAATTTACATGAATTGAAAGAAAAGAAAACTCTCGTCTCACAACCCCCGGCTATTCACCCGCGACAATCCAATGAATTCATATACACATTCCAATGACATTACAGATCACAAATTTGTAAAAACCCACTAATCGACATATAGCGATTAGCAGACGTTCAATACAAATATCACATCACAGAAAAATCCGTCAGCTTAAGTCTTTTAGAAGTTCGATCAAAAATACGGATTTTCAGGACCCAAAAATAAAATTTTCGTTCTGGAAAATCTGGGCAGAAAATATATATTCCAAAAATCCCAAAACAACCCCAGAAAAACACTGCACCAAACTTGGACCTCGGCCGAGTCAACTCGGCCGTGGATCCGCGGCGGGAGCGTGCTCCCGCCGCGTTTCCGCGGCGCTTTGACTCGATCGTTGGACCAAATTTAGTGGGTGATCACACAAAAGCCTGAGCCGATTTTTAAGATAAAATTTATCAATTTTTGAACAGAAAAAAAATCGGCAGAAACTTATCATATCGGGTTCGTTTTGCGACTTTTTCTTTGATCGATTTTCTAGCTACTTTGCTAACATGTTAGATAGAGTTTAACTAGGCTCTGATACCACTGTAAGTCCATGCTACCTCTCCCGGTACTTTCGGGCATACGGAATTTGGTGAAAAACAGTTTTCGTAGAGGTGGTAACATGGACTCAAAACCGGATCTTTGTTAAACATCTAACTAACAACCTAACTACGAGTTGCTAACTACTCGGTTAGGGGGTTATACCTTTCTTTTTCTCGAACTCCTTCGTCTTCAAGCTTCGATGGTCGTCCGAATCGGCTTCTCCCCGTCGTCTCCTTGCGCCGAAGATAGATCCACCTGAAAGCTTCAACCTTTGGCTCCTTCTTCGAACTTTGAAGAAACTAGTTCACTCGGTTTGCTAAACCTTGTGAACTAGAGTGAGTAGAGAAGAGTTTGTATGGGATTTTATCTATGGTTCTTGCTTCTCAACTCATGAGACAAGTGAACCATAGAATCAAGAGAGGGAGAGCAAGAGGTGGAAGATGAGAGCTCAAGAACAAGAGAGAGAATGAGCATGAAAAAATGAGAGAAGACTTTTCTCATTTGGCTCTCATAATCCAAAACCATCATCACAAAAATAATAATCAAGTATTGTGTAAAATGGTTCAAGTCAAAATGGCTAAATCATTTCATGCACTCATTTCTCACAAAAGAAACAAGCAAGTAAAAAGTCTTTGCCATGAAACGATAGCCATTGTCATCATGATGGTCAACTAGTCCAACCTAGTCAACCGGTCAACAAAGTCAACAAGTCAACAAAGTCAACCCTTCAACAACCATGTCACCACAATACTTAATTAATATTATTGTTAATCACATATCATATTCTCATTAGGGTTGAGCAAAAAGTCAATAGTCAACTGTCAACGGTCAACAACTCTAATGAGAATCCTCTGCCTCTGTCTCTCCGTCAACTGTGCATACACACCCGCATCCGCGTTCCGAGGAACACGAATGCATACTGGATAAAACCAATCCCAAAAGGTACACTAGGATCTGGCTTAAACCAAAGCCCGCTAGTGTGAACTGTCCGGACACTGTACGTGCACAAGTGCACGGATGTGACCGAACCCTATCGCAAAACCATGCGACCTGTCGCAAAACCATGCGACCTCTACTCTTTTGCCTAAAGGCGAATAGCTTTCTGTGTGGGACTCTAAAGACTCGACACTACGCTGGCAGTGGGTTTAACCACAGACCGCAAGCGGCACTAGCTGTGCGTAACGGTCCCCAGGTAGATGCCGACAAGAAGACTGACGAGGCTAAACCCATCTGAACTCCTACTGAGCCAGAATGTGACATTCTCCGTACAGTCCGGTCTGTTCGTCTGATACATCGCATGGCGGGCCTAGGGGGCGGTAAACGTCAGTCCCCCAATAGCGGTACAAGTCGTGTCGGAGTGAAGCCCAAAATACCCTTAGAGAACACTGGAAGCCTACCAGTATATCTCGTTTGCCCTGGCCAGGGACTACTCGTGTAATGGCTCTCCTAGACACAGCGCGATGTCAACCCCCAATACCGGGAGAGACGAATCCTGTCTAACCGTCACTGCCTCCAAGTGCTTCGGGACTGCACCTAACTACCACCTGTTTGCACGACTCCTTTGAGCCGTGGTAGGGTAGTTATCAAAGTACAGTGGAAACACACTCGAGGCGAAGTGACAGTGTCAAATCAGCGGACTAAGATGTACTCATGTCACCTGGGAACTGATAACTGACGATAGGCATAATACCAACTAGTCAGTTCCCGACGAGTCCTGTCAAGTGTACTCATAACCCAACGAGCACCCGCATACTATCTCAAGTACGACGTACCGATGGCTGTGAGACAAACCGTCTCCCACACTGGGATGAGAAGCGCATGCGCTAGTCTACTCCTGAGTATCGATGCCCTGTCTCGATAGTCCTGCGACCAGGGACCTGCATAAGGATGTGCTTATAGATTGCCCAGCCCCACTAGTGTGACTGCCATCACAACGCTGGTAATCAAGCAAAGATCCTAAGGGCTCCACTAATGTGTATAGGCGATATACTAAAATAAACACATGTACACATTGAAGTAGAAACAAACTAAGTAGCATACTACTATTTTGAGCAAGATTGTATATACAAGGTGAATATCCCAAGCATCCATTAAGTAATATACAAACTAGTATGATATAGTAATGGCCTCTAGGGCATATACACTAACAGCATGTGTAGTCTATAAGTATATCCTTAAAATGTTCCTAGTCGAAGGTATATCGAGATAGGGCATCGATATTCCAGAGTAGACTAGCGTATACGTTTCTTGACCCATATGATGGGCGATGGATGATCCCATATCCATTGGTGTTGTGACATTGAAGATTATATACGGTTGCTCAGTGGAGACTGGGTACACTGAACGGACTCATAGAGAATTCCTATATGGTATTATATATATCATCGGATAGCAGTTCTCTGGTGACACTGGTACAGGTTAGTCTGTAGACTCGAGATCGTCATAGAGTCTTGTGTGTTCTCCAACTGTACTTTGATTTCCACCCTACCACGGCTCTACTGATTTGTACAAACAGATGGCTTTTGGGTATAGTCTCGAGACACATGGAGACAGTGAGCGATAGGAGGGGTTTCGTCTCTCCCGATATTGGGAGTTGATGTTGTGCTATGTGTGGCTGGCTCTGACTTAAAGTCCCTGGCCAGGGCTGATGAGATTTGCTGATAAGTGTTATCAGTAATTTCAGGACCGATCATAGACCATATCGACATGACTTATTGAGTTATTAGGGCTCGACGATTCCATCTCTAGACTTGATATGCAGCATATCAGACGAAGAGACCGGACTGTACGGTAAGTGTTGCCAATGGCTCGACGGGAGTTTTGACGGGTTCGCTTGTTTTTCTTCTGATCGCTCAATACCCGGGTGGCCGTTACGTTTAGCTGACCGCTTGCGGCTTGTAGGTGTTTTGATATGATCATCACCTACCGCCGGCGTATTGACGAGTCTTAGAGTCCCACACAGGATTTTTCTAGTTCAGACGAAATGTTGTGGTGTGCATATGAGATATGGGCAGGAGCTCGATTAAATACGGATATGTGATACCGTATTTTAATCGGACGTTTGATAATTTTCGGGTCGCATTTGATGTGACCGATTTATTAAATCAAGTAATTATTTAATATTATTTTTAAGCTCACTTTTAATTAACCCTTTTTCTTTTGGATGTATGCATGTATGTTCACACATACACATGATGATGTGCATGCACACATACACACATACATATGTGTCATGGTTGATGATACAAAGGAGATGGCAATATAAGACTCACATGGTTACTAAATATCTAGTTTTTTGTTAATGGATTAAAGGAAAAAGAAAATTAAAATAATGACTCATTTTCTACACACTTCTTATTTGACCATTGACTTTAACCATGGTTTAATTTCCTTTTGTTCTTTAACCAATCCAAATAATATCTAGATATTTAACCAACCATGGTTATATGTGAGAGTGTTTCATATATAATATTTTCATTTTCATTTTTGAAAATAAGTTTTTCATTATTCACATAAAAGCTTTTGCCATCATCACCTTCCTCCATTTCCAAGCTCTCTTGAGTTTTGTTTTGAATGAGGAAATTAAAAAGAAAGGGTTTTTGAGTGAGTTTACAAACCACACAACCATTCTACACTACCCTAGCCCTTTAGTGTTGAGTGCTTGCTTTATTTTGTGAAGCTAAGAGCTTGTTCCAGGAATCTCCGGGAGGATCATCGTAGACGACGAAGGACCTCGAGTGGATTCATTCCAAACCTTGTGCAAAGTTGTAGGAGTTCTAAAGACCGAAGGTGTTGGCTACAAAGGTTGTATTTCCTTTTCCTTTAGTTTAGACTTCACATAATGATGTTATTACCCTAATCTCTAGTTACGACTCGTAGTTCGTTTGTAATAGCCCTCTTTAAAATGAAAGTTCACTACTTTATGATGTTGTAACCCAACTAGAGGCGCTACTACACACCAACACCTACAGTTCAGGCAGTTGCACCTGCAACCGCAGAGATTATCACAGTATCGCTATCAGAGTTTATGAGGCTGAAGCCTCCGGTCTTCACCGGCACCGATGCAGCCGAAGACCCATAGTCATTTTTCGATAGGATGGCCCGGATATATTGTTCACTCAGATGCTCAGATGCGAGATGGGTGGAGTTCGCGAGCTTTCGCCTGGAAGGTCTTGCAGAGAAATGGTGTGAGTCGGTAGAGAAGGGCAGAGCAGCAGGTCTTCCTCCAATGACCTGGACCGAGTTTGTAACGGTGTTTCTAGCCCGTTTCCTTCCCCAGAGCGTCAGGGATGCCCGAGCGCGCAGGTTCGAGTCATTACACCAGACGCTGGATATGTCGGTGGCGAAGTATGATGTGCAGTTCACCGAGCTATCTGTTTATGCCCTGTATTTAGTGGCTACTGAGAAGATGCGAGTCAAGAGGTTTGTTCGAGGCTTGCTTACCCCGTTGTTTCTTGCGATCAGTGCACAGCATTACGAGACCAATGCAGCGGCTGTAGATGCAGCCTTATTAGTCGAGGAGCGCCTTGCTGAGACTTCGGTAGTTCCAGGGCCGAAGAGGGTTCGTACTGATACAGCAGCACGGAAACTTCTATTCGGACACCGTGATAGACGTCGTACAGGTGGCAGAGACTCGAGGCGAGGTCAGATGTTTAGCTCTTATCCCCAGGAGGGTCAGCAGTCGTCGCGTGGATGCTTTGGGTGTAGTAGTCCCCATCACCACATCAGAGACTGTACCGAGATACGCCGGAGGGAGGCAGCAGTATCTCATGTCACTTTACCGCCTTCACCACCCCAGAGGGAATTGCCTATTGTACCTACTGTTGCTCCGCATCAGACTCATGCACAAAGAGGTCGTGGTCATGGAGGATTTTCTCATAGAGGACGAGGTGGCCGAGGCAAAGGACAGCCAGCTGCCGACAGAGTACAACCAGTTGATAGTAGAGGACCGCCAGTCGCAGGTAGAGGACAGGCACGGGTTTTTTCTTTGACGCATCAGAACGCGCAGGCGTCCAATGCAGTGGTCTCAGGTACCCTTTTAGGTGTTCTATTGACGCACACGTGTTGTTTGATCCGGGATCCACGCACTCGTACGTTTCCACAAACTTCATGCCAAGTTTGGGTAGAGAGTCTGGTTTGCTTGATCAGCCGCTTGTTGTGACCACTCCCGTGGGCGAGTCGTTTATTGCTAGACACGTGTTCCGATCGTGTGTTGTCCGTATTGGCGAGAGAGAGTTTCCTGTCGACTTGATCCTTCTTGAGATGTTAGACTTCGACGTTCTTGTGGGCATGGATTAGTTGGCCACGTGCTATGCGTCTGTGGACTGCCATGAGAAGACAATTAGGTTTTGTTTTCCCGGCGAGTCAGCTTTTGTTGTGCAGGGGGACCGTGGTGCCGCCCCTCAGAGTTTGATTTCTTCTCTTCACGCTGGACAGCTTTTGAGGAAGGGGTGTCAAGGATTTCTAGCCTATATTTGCGATACTAGAGCTACAGAGGTTCCGTTGGACCAGGTTCCGATTGTGAGTGAGTTTCCTGATGTTTTCCCTGACGAGCTTCCTGGGCTACCGCCTAAGCGCAATATTGCTTTTTGCATTGACTTGATTCCCGGCACGGGGCCTATTTCCATACCGCCTTATCGGATGGCCCCGGTGGAGCTTTGAGAGTTGAAAGGTCAGTTGCAAGATTTGCTGGATAAGGGGCTTATTCGACCTAGTGTGTCTCCTTGGGGTGCCCCAGTCCTGTTTGTCAAGAAGAAGGACGGCAGTTTGCACTTGTGTATTGACTACCGCCAGCTGAACAGGGTTACCGTGAGAAACAGATATCCGTTACCACGCATCGATGACTTGTTCGACCAGCTTCAGGGTGCAGGATACTTTTCGAGGATCGACTTGCGATCAGGCTACCATCAGTTGCGGGTTCGATAGGAGGATATTCCGAGGACGGCTTTTCGCACGCGTTACGGCCACTATGAGTTTTTAGTGATGTCGTTTGGACTCACCAACGCCCCAGCAGCATTTATGGATTTGATGAACCGTGTCTTCAGGCCGTATCTTGATATGTTCATCATCGTATTCATTAATGACATTTTGGTATATTCCCAGAGCTGAGAGGAGAACGAGCAGCACCTGTGGATCACATTACAGACTTTGAGGGAGCACCAGCTGTTCGCAAAATTCTCCAAGTGCACGTTTTGGCTTGACAGCGTAGATTTCTTGAGTCACGTGATTACACGAGATGGTATATGTGTGGACCCGAAGAAGATCGAGGCCGTTCGGCATTGGCCCAGACCAGCATCAGTTACGGAGATCCGCGGCTTTCTAGGACCGGCCGGCTACTTCCGACGATTTGTACAGGACTTCTCCCGTATTGCTGCGCTGTTGACCGGGTTGACCCGGAAGGGAGTTCCTTTTGACTGGACGGAGGCGTGCGAGCATAGCTTTCAGCAGTTGCAGACCCGTTTGACTACAGCGCCGGCATTATCATTGCCTTCAGGATCGGGTGGATTTGTGGTCTATTGTGACGCTTCTCGAATGGGGTAGGGTGCGTATTGATGCAGCACGACAGGGTGATCGCGTATGCTTCTCGGCAGCTGAAGAAACACGAACAGAACTACCCCACTCATGATTTGGAGATGGCAGCAGTGGTCTTTGCACTCAAGATCTGGCGACATTACCTATACGGCGAGTCGTGCCAGATATTCACTGATCACAAGAGCTTGAAGTACATATTTCAGTAGCAAGACCTGAAGCTTAGACAGCGCCGTTGGATGGAGTTAGTGAAGGACTACGATTGCGAGATCTTGTATCACCCGGAAAAGGCAAATGTAGTGGTGGATGCTTTGAGTAGGAGGCCCAGGGCTTGTCTATCTTGTTTGAGCGCAGTGCAGAGGCAGTCGTCGGCAGATTGGCAGGTTTTATGCAACAGCCGAGTGCAATTTGAGTTCACTCCGATCGGGGGACAGATTGCGCATGTTCGTGCACGCCCACAGTCGCTTGACCATATACAGGAGGCACAGTACAGTGATGACCGTTGTTCAGAGATCATGGCACAGATTGGACAGGGTAGATGTTCCGAGTTCATGATTGATGATCAGGGGATACTGCGATTTGGGACTAGACTGTGCGTACCAGATGATGAGGGACTACGGCGTGAGATTCTTGAGGAGGCACATTGATCGGTGTACAGTGTTCATCCGGGTTCCATAAAGATGTACAATGATATGAGGGATGTTTACTGGTGGGAAGGGATGAAGAGGGACGTCACATACTTCATGTCAAGATGCCTGACTTGTCAGCAAGTCAAGGCCAAGCACCAGAGGCCAGCGGGAGAGCTACAGCCGTTACCCATTCCGGAGTGGAAATGGGAGCAGATTTCTATGGACTTCATTGTGGGTCTACCCAGGACTAGTCAAGGGTATGACTCCATTTGGGTGATCGTGGATCGATTGATGAAAGCGGCTCACTTCTTGCCAGTGAAGACGACTTTCGGATTTGCTCAGTATGCCCAGATATACATCGACAAGATCGTACGACTGCATGGAGTCCCGATTTGTATCGTGTCAGACCGAGGCACCCAGTTTACCAGCCGGCTATGGCAGAGGCTTCAGGAGACTTTGGGCACCCGCTTGAGTTTCAGCACAGCGTTTCATCCGCAGACCGACGGCCAGTCAGAGCGGACTATTCAGACTCTCGAGGACATGCTCCGAGCGTGCGTTTTAGACTTTGGTGGTAGCTGGGATCATCATTTACCCATGGTGGAGTTCTCCTACAACAATAGTTTCCAGGATACTATTCAGATGGCACCTTTCGAGGCCTTGTATGGGAGGAGATATAGATCGCCCATCTGTTGGACAGAGCTCAGTGAGAACAGTATTTTGGAGCCGCAGATCGTACAGGAGACAGATACAGTTGATTCAAGATAGGATGAGGACAGCTCAGAGTAGGCAGAAATCGTATGCTGACAGACGCCGCTGCAGATTAGAGTTCGCAGTTGGCGATCATGTTTTTCTGAGGGTCTCTCCGATGAAGGGCGTGATGAGATTTGAACGGAAGGAGAAGCTTAGCCCCAGATTTATAGGTCCCTTCGAGATCCTCGAGCGTGTGGGCGCAGTTGCATATCGTTTGGCTCTTCCACCCGACTTCCCGAATGTTCACCCCGTATTCCACGTGTCGATGCTTCGCAGATACCTGCATGAACCTTCTCACATCATTCAGCATCAGACCGTTCAGCTCGAGCGCGATCTTTCGTTCACCGAGCAGCCAGTAGTGATATTGGACCGGCAGGTGAAAAAACTTCGATCAAAGGTCTTGCCATCTGTGAAGGTGCTTTGGCGTAGCCCAAATGGTGAAGAGATCACTTGGGAGGCCGAGGGCGAGATGCGGAAGAAATTCCCTCATCTCTTTGAAGGTACACATAGCTATATTTTTAAATTTGGGGACGAATTTCTTTAAGGGGGGAAGATTGTAAAACCTTAGATTGTGATTAATGGCTAATTATACTTTAATGTGTGGGTTTTAGTAAAAAGTTTACCAAAACGATTTTCAAATAATTTATCAAAATTTATGAATATTTTATTAGAATTTATTTAGGCTTGCACACACATGTGCATGTGAACTAGGTTTAAGTTTGGGGCTAAACCATGTTTAGACAACCATGGTGGAATAACCCATTCTTATTAGTTAATTTGATTTTAATTAAGGGTATTTGTTTTTTTCTAAAAGAAAATAAATTTTGCTTTGTGGGTTGAGTTGGAGAGAAAGAGAGAAAGGGCATGATGGCTTGAGCCATGCTTGCAATAAATAAGGAGAGGGGGGTTTGACTCTCATACCTCTCATTTCTTTTCAAACACTCACACTCTCTTTCTCACATCCCTCTCCCTCTCACTCACACACACACAACTACAACACCAACAACAACAACACAGCAGCAGCAGCAGGTAGCAGCAGCAGCAGCAACAGCAGGCAGCACAGCAGCAGCAGCACACATTCTCTTCCCTTCTCTTCTTCTTCTTCTCCTTCTTCCTGCATCCTAGGATCTAGTGGGGTATAATCTCTAAACTCAATTCCTTTTTTGCTAAGCTTATATGTTATTTAGCTTTGTTTAGTGTTTAATATGAGTTTTAGTGCTAGTTCGTAGTTTAAGTGGGGTTTAAGCTAAGTTAGGGTTATTATAGCTTATGGAACCTAATCAAGTGTTAGTATTGTTGTTTAAACCTAGTAGTATCACTAGATTTAGCTAAGTCGCCTTAAAGTCGCAAAATTTGAAACTTAAAATTACGGTTTTGGAGCAAAATGTAGGATATCCGAGACCTGCTACAACTGTGATCTTTTTCTAGCTTAGCAAACACCTACAGAATTGTATGCAGGCCCTACTGAGTGTTGTGTTGATTTTCGAGCCCACCCCCTTCCGAAAAATTCGGCGACTTCCCTCATGATTCGGGCGTCGCCGACCTCCCTGTGCTTTTGGGTGTTGGTTCTTGGGCTAGTGGTGTCTGTTGGTGTTTGTCTGGGTTTGGTATTATTTACTTTCTCTAATTGTTTGCAGGTAGAAATCTAGGAGAGTTTGGGTTAGTTTTAGTGTTTTGTGGACTTTGGCGATAAATCGATGGTTTAGTTGGAGAATAGGGTAAGTCAGAGTTATAGGGTTAGATTAGCTCTAATTTGTGCTTTTGGTATCAGTAAATTCCTGTAATTTCACCTAATATCACTTGTGCACCCTATTGTTGCAAACTAAGTGTTTTAAAATGGTTTTAAACTAAACTTTATGATACATAGAATCTGCTGTATTTAGGGGAGTAATTTTAGTAAGCAAACATATACACTAGGCTATGAATTGTGCTAGGATCATAGTGTAGAAACCTGGACCCCTTACACCGGTTTTTGGCCGATACCATACCCATAGCCGTCGGCCCAATTGCTTGGGAATTTGTTGGATTTTTGCAGGTAGTTGTCTGTAGGTATTGTGAGGGGTTTGGTCTTGTTTGATTTTCTTGTTTCTGCTCCAGATTAAATCTGGGACCTATTACCTATATTTTGCATAGCGGGACTTACGCGACACGTACGATACAAGTTGAGTTGGTTTGTTGTATGCCACAGCGTGTCGCTGTGTGCCACGGCGTATCGCGTTGGGTTTTGGCGTATACACACACGTTACGTATACACACGCGTTTAGTTCACGACGCGAGTTTCTCGTTTGGTTTTAATATCGCGTTTTTGCAAGATTTTAGCTTATGTGTATTCTTTGTAAAATTTTTAGGTTCGCAGGCGGGTACGTCGGACGCCGCGGGAAAAGGGAAGCAAGTAGTCGTCTACACTTAACACGAGACCAGGTGAGTAGATTTAACATCTACGGGGAAATCGCTCGTATGGCATTAAGCGTCAGAGCGTGATAAGATATTGTAGTCGCGCATATATTTATATGTATATTGCTCGTGCATATGTACTATTGTAGCATACCATCCGTTGTTGCATATAGAAATGGTAGTTATATAACACCGCACTGTCACTGACGGTTCAAGCTGCACGAGCACTATTTGTATGTTACACTCACACCGTTAGTGATTGCCATGACACTCGCACTATAGGATTGCTACGAACCATACGTCATTTTGATTATCACATACATTGATATATCCATACTTGCGCACATGCACACTGTATATTCATATTGGTGCACACATACATTGATATATCCATACTTGCGCACATGCATATTGTATATTCATATTGGTGCACACATACATTGATATATCCATACTTGCGCACATACACATTTTATATTCATATTGGTGCACACATACATTGATATATCCATACTTACGCACATGCATACTGTATATTCATATTGGTGCACACATACATTGATATATCCATACTTGCGCACATGCACACTGTATATTCATATTGGTGCACACATACATTGATATATCCATACTTGCGCACATGCACACTGTATATTCATATTGGTGCACACATATATTGATATATCCATACTTGGGCACATACACATTTTATATTCATATTGGTGCACACATACATTGATATATCCATACTTGCGCATGATTGATCAAAAGAATATTTATAACCGCAATCAAGAACTGCGTCGCTTGGTAGCTAGCCGGTGAGTACGGGTCGGTCCACAGGGATTTTTTGTATTTCCTAATTGTTCTAACGAGTTAATTCCAATTGTTGTCGAATTGATTAAATCTAAAAACTAAGATTGATTTAGACTAAAATCTTGCTAAGGTTAGGTTTAGGTTAAGTTTGGAGAGTCAATATTCCTCACCGCTTTCTATGCCCTAATTAAGATCTATGAGGTGTTATGGTAATAATTAATAAAGTGGATTAGTACCATCGGGAGGAAACTAGGTTTCTTTCTCTAGGTTCTTGTCCTTCCTTTCTTAATCTTTACCCTAACCTCCATGGAAAACATTCACAACCGGTCGTTTATACTACGATATCACCGCTACCTCGTGGGATAGGGTGCCGTAGGGAGAGGTGTGTGTATGTATGCATGGAGTCCTATAAAAACATATGATGGGCAAGAAAGGGGTGAGAGATCTTCATCTCTCAAGCCTTCCCCAAATCTAACCCTAACAAGCGAGGAGACTACTCACTCATTAGGAAATTGATTAATATGTTCTAACTATCTAACTAGGACAGAGAATAAAATCTAAACTAGGGCAGAAAGGAAAATTATACTAGGGCAGATAAGAAATTACCTAGGGCATGGAAATAAAAAAATACTTACTTTATTTGATGCTCTCTTCATACATTGCAGAAATTTACAGATCTGAATTTTGATAAAATGAAATGAGGCACAAGAAGAGGCATAACCTAAAAAAGGTTTTAGGGTTTCTATTTATAGAACATAGAAACCCTAGGGTTACAATCGAGTCACGTCTTCATTTATAATTTTACCCCCTAAGAAAGACTAGTCAACGCGCCGCCAGCGACCATAGAAATTTTCCACCGACACGGGCGACGCACGGCCGCGGAACCGCGGCCAAAACCCATGTTTGGCCGCGGTTCCGCAGCCAAACAGTGGAATCTTGAGCTTAAATCTTCAGGGAATCTTCTGTTTCTTTGTTTCTTTTATTTCCTTCACTTGGTTTCTCAGATGGTCTTCTGGTTTCTTCCAGATTTCCACAGTGAACAATATCGTGGACTTTACCGCTTGCTTCGTGTCGAAGTCTTGAACCTTGCGCTGCCTTTGTTCTTTGTGAAATTGTCCATTGATCTTCGTTTATTCTCCAAACTGTAGGCATGATCAAGATTCTTCCATTTGTTGGTCATAGTCTCACTTTTGTATCGTCTTTTTGTCAATTTCACTGTTTTTGTTCCGAGAACCTGTAACCTGCAACTATGTAGCAAACATGGATCAAAAGCACCTGTTTATTTGTAAAATGAATAAGAATGATGAATATAATTATGCAAAATTATGGTATGAACAAATACCCCCAAACTTATCTTTTGCTCGTCCTCGAGCAAACCTCGTTTTATTCTCGAAAAAGACCTAGCCTCACTTTCGCAGGGAAACGCGATTGCACTGAGCTCGTGCAGCAAGTCGTTAAACCTCTAGGTGTCCCTAGTAGGAGGAGTGTTGTCTCCTGAGGGTTTTCAGAGGATACTACCCACAAAATCCTATCAATTTGGCTTATTAATTTTTATTCTCCAATTAGGTTTTCTAACAAGGAATTCTATTATCTTCGACTCAGAAATTATCCACCTGTATTTTTCATGCTTCCTTATCATTTAACTTAAGATTATATATGATTTGTAGATTTATTTAGATTTTAGCATCTTTTAAGTTTTCCTTCTAAGGTTAAATCTCAACTTATGAATTTCTATCATCTCTACTAAAGATATAAGCCCTATCTTTCATTCATATCTCTTATCTAAACCTCAATCACATACCCCTACGTGTGTGTGTGTATCACCACTACACTTGGAAATTCAAATCAAGCTATCATACTCTTGTCCATCGTCCAAAGTACTTTTCAATTGGTGAATTTTTAGATGAAATTGCTCACACATTCTTCATGCGACCGTTAATACTTCTTGAGGTACCAACGACCGAATACAAAATATGTTTACACATTAAAGCGTAATTGCTAGTCTTGTAATCCCTAAGGCTTTAGCAGTGACTCCCAAACCAGTTGGTCTAAGGCACTAGGTGATAAAGCACCCTCGCTAATATTTTTTTCTATTAATGCAGCCTTAAGTAATTACAAAAACCAGTGTTCATTTTTTTATTATCTTTTTATTCACACTTGTATATTTATATTATTTTTCTTCGTACTAAGGACTTTAGACAAGAGCATTTCAAGGTCTCTTCTACTATTCCAAGTTTCAAGGTTCGTGTTTGTGCAATTTGTAGGGTATATATTTTCAGAATTTAGACTTAAGCTTAGGAATTATTTTTCAGACTTATACTTTAATAAAAATATCAGTACTTTTCTTTTGTTTTAACTTAGCCCAAGAAGTGAACTTGAAATTTGCCTATTTCTAAATAAACTACAAAGACATATACTTTCTACCGTTAAATTTTAAGAAAGGTTATTTTTAGGGTTTTTAATTTACTAAGTCTAGGATCTAGTTTTTCCTAGCTAGTTAACCTATCTGTCAAACTCAAGTCAATTAAGGCCAAAATTGAATGTTTCAATTTTTATAATTTTTAAAAAATTTCAATTTTTATGCGTTTTGAAATAAGTATGCAAATGCAAGAATATACATATGAATGCGAAGGAAGAAAACATACCGAGCACACCCCCAAACTTAAACTTGACAGTGTCCTCACTGTCATGCTACACCAAGAAGGTCGAAAATGTCGGCACTCCCCTATTTATTTATTTTTTTTTTATTGTTAACAGAAAACAAAATAAAAAAACAAAATATATATACAAAAAGGTCCCCCCCAAACTTAAGTGAAACAGTGTTTCCACTATTTTAAGCGTTAAAGTTTAGAGTTAGGGAGGAGAAAAATCAAACTATACAAGGCCTTACACAGGCCAAAGGTTAGCACCAACCATTCAAAAATGTTATCGTGATAATGGTAGGGTTAGTGAAAGAATGGAGTGTAGAGAAAAGAAATGAGAAGCACACGAGACCGTGTGGGAAGAAAGGTGTACGGTCTCGGTGGAAGAGGAGAGGTGGATGAGAGAAAGAAGTGTAGTACGAACTTGAGGGTGTAAATTGAGTGAATAAATTAGCACATATTGTGATGACCGATGTGTTAAATGCGATTGTGCTAATTTATCAACCCGTCGAGAAATGGGGTCAAATCCCTCAAGATTCACAAGAAAACATAGATACGTTGAACTTGGTAAACCATCCATTGAAAATGGAAGCGCGATGGATTCTTGCGCGGTCGAAACGATGGAAAGGATGAAGGGGAGTGTTTTAGGGATAGTCTTATTCTCACCTTAGTAATCTGTCTCGAACTCGAAAGATTCTATCAATGGTTCGAAATGACTGTAAGCAATCGAGTCTGATGGTTCAACTAACTCATCTGAAAATTCAAAGGACTCAAACTCGGGCGGTGAGTTTTCAAAATCGTCCGCAAAAGTGAAACACTCGTAATCGATATCGGTTGTGAGAACTGTGTCAGATTCAAGGAGGAACGCACTAGTGGCGTCAAAACTGCTGTGATCGAACATAAATTTTTCAAGCTCACAGTCCTCCTGCGTGATTTCTTGCATGGTCGGAACGATTGGAAGGATGAGAGGGGTGATTTAGGAAGTATAACAGTTAAAAGTTCAGGAGGATGAATTGGAAAATCCGACTCATCAAAAAAAACTGGTTCATTCTCAATACTATCCTCAATACTCTCCTCAATACTATCCTCATAATTCTCCTCAAAAGTTATCCCATCCATGCAATTATCATCAAAATCATCATGCATATGAGGTTCGGGAGAAACATTTAATAACTCGGGATGATGAATTGGAGATAAAATTTCAGTCAAATCTACGGATTCATCATCCAAAATATTCCCGGCGTCAATATCCTCAATCAAGTGAAAATCAATATATTTAGACACCTAATCAAAACCTTGGATATTTATCAATTTAGGTTCTAGAGTGGAGGTGTAAAGTTCAAAAGGATTAGGTATGGGTTCACTCGAAAGAGACCCTTCACAATCTGGCAAATCAAGCACTACAAAGTTGTACAACTCATTACACGTTTTATTTTTAACTGGTGAATCATTTGGGACACTTGTTTGAAAACCGGAGTTGTGGGATTCAATTGGTGATGGGTAGGTTTGATTTGGAAGGGTGCACAGCTCACTCTCTCCACTCAAATTCTCACTCTGTCCAACCGCCTCATCATACATTGGAAAATTTGGAGTTAGTTGGAAACTAGCTACCGGTTCACTAGGTTGCATAAGGGCGGCAATGGACGCATCCAAATTCCTCATCTGTCGGTTTGTCGCTACAATATAAGCTTCCAACGACTGTTCCAGACTAGACATGGGTTGTGAAGGGGTTTCAGTAAAAGATTCAAAGTTGTTTGGATACGTGAAACTCCCAAATGGTTGTGTAGAAGCAATGTCTAGGGAAGGTGCGGAAGTCGGGTAGGACTGGTAGGAATTGAATGGTTGGAAAGGAGTAGGATCATCATTAGGATAAAAAAGTGAATGGATTTGTTGATCCCAAGAACTGGAAGTGTTAAAAGGAGTGAAAGATCGGTTACGAGATTGTTCAATATGTTCAGTAATAGACATGGGTTTCGGAGTTACAACAGGACTCGAAAAAGTAGTATCAACGTAAGAAGGTGGTGTAGGTTGAAATGGTTGATACAAAGTGGATTGTGGAGTCGAACTGTTTCTCCTAGATGCTTCTATTCGATCTTTCAAAGAAATTTTGGGCATGGAGGGGTCTTCCGTAATTCGACCAAAACAATTCGCGTATGAAGCAATGTTTGGATGAGGATACCAAAGTTCAGCAAGAGTTTTGTGAAGTGGGGTACCCATGATATAAGAAAGGAGAAGAAAAAGAATGTGGGGTGCACGGATTTCTTAGCGACAAGTTGCAAGTTTTTGTAAAAAATTTGTCCTTTTTTTTCTTTTTGTCTTTTTTGTATGTGGAGCTTTTTGCAAAAAAAGATTTTCAATAAAAGGCTTAAACACACGTTCAATCAACCACAAATGCACAATCAGGCCTAGATCTAGGATCACCTAGGTCAGCTAGACAGCTCCTAACTGTTCCAAAGGGCAAGAAGTAGGACCTCAAACCACCTCTCCACCGCCAATTGTGGTCAGGTAAGTGCCAGGTAAGTGGGATGTTCTCTACTACGTAAGTAGTGGGCCTAATTAAGTAACCACTTGCCTTAGACATACTTGCCTAGACACCACAAAGCCAGGTTAGGATCAACGGTCGATGCCTACAACTACTCCTCTGTCCTATTGAGCGCGAAGTCCTTAGGGCTGAGTCTAATCTTTTTTAATTAAATGATGGTCAATGCAATATGCCTTATGTGATTTCTGGGGTCCTGGGAAGGGTGATGAAGTCCCCACCCAATCTGGATTGGTTTCAAGCCCCTTAAATTCAATTAAAAATATGCAAAGCAGTAAACAATCACTTGCAAACAATTTTTAAGCGCGGCGCAAAGAATCCTGCACAAGATCAATTATTGGAAGGGGAGAAATTTTTAGCGCAAAGAATCCTGTAGGAAATTTTTTACAGAGGAGATATCCGGGGGTTCATAGAAGGAGAGAGAAAACTTACAGTGAGTTTTTTAAGTGATGACGTCACCTCCCTGAAGAAGCGCGGCCAAAGGGCGCTTTCGGCGGCGAAAACGCGGTGGCGGCGGCGGTTCGATTCCCAAGATTTCTTCTGCTCCTCTGTTATGATTCTCCTCTGTCGCTCAGATCTGCCGTTTTCTGTTTTCTTTGCTGGATTTTTCCAGATACGAACTCGTTCGTCGATCCTGCAAAATTCACACGAAAATACCCTTCACAAAATAACAAGATGATAAAAAAAATTTATATTTTTTTAAAAAATTTTCAGTTTTTATGATTTTTCAATTTTATATTAACCCAAAATTGCAAAAAGAAAATAACAACGCCATCCCGGCAACGGCGCCATTTGATTGATCAAAAGAATATTTATAACCACAATCAAGAACGGCGTCGCTTGGTAGCTAGCCGGTGAGTACGGGTCGATCCACAGGGATTTTGTGTATTTCCTAATTGTTCTATTGATCTAGACTAAAATCTTGCTAGGGTTAGGTTTAGGTTAAGTTTGGAGAGTCAATATTCCTCACCGCTTTCTATGCCCTAATTAAGATCTATGAGGTGTTATGGTAATAATTAATAAAGTGGATTAGTACCATCGGGAGGAAACTAGGTTTCTTCCTCTAGGTTCTTGTCCTTCCTTTCTTAATCTTTACCCTAACCTCCATGGAAAACATTCACAACCGGTCGTTTATACTACGGTATCACCGCTCCCTCATGGGATAGGGTGCCGTAGGGAGCGATGTGTGTATGTATGCATGGAGTCCTATAAAAACATATGATGGGCAAGAAAGGGGTGAGAGATCTTCATCTCTCAAGTCTTCCCCAAATCTAACCCTAACAAGCGAGGAGACTACTCACTCATTAGGGAATTGATTAACATGTTCTAACTATCTAACTAGGGCAGAGAATAAAATCTAAATTAGGGCAGAAAGGAAAATTATACTAGGGCAGATAAGAAATTATCTAGGGCATGGAAATAAAAAACTACTTACTTTATTTTATGCTCTCTTCATACATTGCAGAAATTTATAGATCTGAATTTTGATAAAATGAAATGAGGCACAAGAAGAAGCATAACCTAAAAAAGGTTTTAGGGTTTCTATTTATAGAACATAGAAACCCTAGGGTTACATTCGAGTCATGTCTGCATTTACAATTTTACCCCCTAAGAAAGACTAGTCAACGCGTCGCCAGCGACCATAGAAATTTTCCACCGACACGGGCGACGCACGACCGCGGAACCGCGACCAAAACGGCCGCGGTTCCGCGTCCAAATAGTGGAATCTTGAGCTTAAATCTTCAGGGAATCTTCTGTTGCTTTGTTTCTTCTATTTTCTTCACTTGGTTTCTCAGATAGTCTTCTGGTTTCTTCCAAATTTCCATAGTGAACAATATCGTGGACTTTACCGCTTGCTTCGTGTCGAGGTCTTGAACCTTGCGCTGCTTTTGTTCTTCGTGAAATTGTCCATTGATCTTCGTTTATTCTCCAAACTGTAGGCTTGATCAAGATTCTTCCATTTTTTGGTCGTAGTCTCACTTTTGTATCGTCTTTTTGTCAATTTCACTGTTTTTGTTCCGAGAACCTGTAACCTGCAACTATGTAGCAGACATGGATCAAAAGCACCTGTTTATTTGTAAAATGAATAAGAATGGGGAATATAATAATGCAAAATTATGGTATGAACAGCGTACATGCACACTGTATATTCATATTGGTGCACACATACATTGATATATCCATACTTGCGCACATGCACACTGTATATTCATATTGGTGCACACATACATTGATATATCCATACTTGTGAACATACACATTTTGTATCTATATTGGTGCACGCATACATTGATACATCCATACTTGCGCACATACACACTGTATGTCCATATTGGTGCACGTACACATTGGTACACTCATACTCGCGTATATATCCACTTGCACATCCATACCTATATACATACATATTTCACATATATGGATGATACTGGTTTTGATTTCTAGAAAATAGAGACCGCATGAGATATTTTCAAAACTGGATCCATTTAAAAGAGCGGTTTCCCTTTCTACTCTTAGTGGCATACGACACACTGCATGGATTTACGCATTTAGTTTTGGGATTTCATGTGATTTCTGGATTTTGAGAAACGTGGTATTATTTCAAGAAAGTATGCTTTATTTTAAAAACCTGGTTTCTCTTGATATGATATTTTAGTGCGTCCACCATGAGTTTTCTCAGTTCATGAGATCTTGTGTGAGTATACCCAATTCGAGGAGTGGTAGGCACCGTCTGTTGGTACATGGTGGACCAGGTATGGTACCCCGGGGCAAGAAGACTCGTATAGTTAGACGGTGACCCAGCGGAGGGACTACTACTTGCCGGTGACAGTTTGGAGACCCGATGGATATCCGGAGGATATCGTCTGGGGGTTATGACATGAGATACATGCTGAGGGCCGATCTGGTATGCGGCGCCTGAGAGATGAGGATTTTGCGTGTCGATGCTGGACACGAGTATTTCATGATATTTGCGTGCCGATATTGGGCACTCCTGTTCTATGAGATTTACAGGATATGAGGGCCGAATAGAGTGACGGCGCCTGGGTTATCGGGATCTTAGGGTGTTTTTGGTAGACACCGGGGTTTTCCACGTTGATATTCCGTGTTGATAATATTTTATCCCATGCTCGGCATTTCATTGTTATGCATCTCATCCTGTAGTAGTAGCACCGATAGAGTACTTTGGCATGATTATTGCATACCCTGCTCATCATATATAGATGTTATTAGATTGCACCTGTTATGCATGATTATTGCATACCCTTCTCATCATATATAGATGTTACTAGATCGCACTTGTTATGCATGATTATTGCGTACCCAGCTCATCATTTAGATGATATTTGTTGGCACATGTTAGAGTATCGTAGTACATGCATACTCACAATTACGTTTATATGTTATCTACTATTCACGAGTTGGCAACTCACCCTCGTTGTGCCACAGTATTTGCAGGTTGCCCCTCAGAGTAGTTGCGGCAGGGCTACTTCCTTATATCTTTTGCTATGGATACCACTGCAGTTGGCGTGTGAGCCCTTAGCTTATAAGTGGGTTCTTGCGATATCCGGTTATTTTCTATCTGTACACACTATTGTATCTAGTACTCTCCATCTACTACTTCATATATTGACTTAGAGACTAGTTGTGAGGACGTGTTGTATATTATTTTGTACTCTGGTGTCGAGCTCGTGTGAGCCGACTTTATTCATGCAGCTTTATCTTTTATGATGTTTTTCATTTATATTGCTCATTTCTTCGCTACGACGTCGTATATTATTCTTATGGTGATTGTTTCCGCCGTTGGGCTTGATTGCTCAAGTTTGGGGATGCTTTATTCTTATTATATGTCATTTTACTTATATCATGTCTTGTACCCAATTTCAGGGCTTGCTTTACAAAGGAGGTGCCGCCGAAATTTTGAATAAAATAATTTAAACTTGAAAGATTTTTACTTGAGATTTCCAAATGTTTTAATAAATATTTTCATCAAATGTTTTCAACACTCACTACTTTTAATGGTTTTGATTTTTGGGTTTCGGCTTACTTAGTCGCGTTACGCCTATAGACGTTACGTGGTTAAGTGCCAGTCACGGGCCGAACTTTGGGTCGTGACAGCGATGAAATTCCCGTTCGACCAAGGCGGGATAGGTCGGGCCTATTGAGACCAACGAACTGCGAAGGTTTGTTTCACTACAACCTCTACGACCGAACGGCCAAAAAACGATGTTGAGGGCGAAGGTGACATCAAGGGTTCTCTAGACACTCGGGACGAGCAGAAATAGGTCCGAGGGACCCCGGTGGAGCCACTGGCAGAGGTCCCCCTCGTTGAAGAGGACGGCGAACGAACCATAAAGATCGGGTGACTTCTGACGGGGGCTCAGCGGGACAATCTAGTTCATTTCCTAAGGAACAACTCCGACGTGTTTGCCTGGGCACCTGCTGACATGCCTGGAATCGACCCCAAAATCATTTCTCACAACCTCGGGGTAGATCCTACGGCCCGACCCGTCAGGTAGAAGAAGCGAAGCTTCACCCCGATCAAGCAGAAGGCAATCGAGGACGAGGTAGACAGGCTCCTCGCCGCCGACTTCATTCGGAATGTGCCATACTCCGAATGGTTAGCGAATGTGGTCATGGTCAAAAAGTCTAGCGGGAAGTGGCGAATGTGCGTCGACTTTATCGACCTCAATAAGGCCTGCCCGAAAGACAACTATCCCCTCTCTCGGATAGATCAGCTCGTCGACAACTCAACGGGCCACGAGCTACTTAGCTTCATGGATGCCTTTTCCGGCTACAATCGAATCTGTATGAATCCAGCGGACGAAGATCTCACCGCATTCACAATAGACCAGGGGGTATACTGCTATAAAGTAATACCTTTCGGCCTAAAAAACGCCGGAGCTACATACCAACGCTTGGTCAATCGCATGTTCAAACCCCAGATCGGCAGGAACATGGAAGTTTATGTCGATGACATGCTCGTCAAGTCGGTCTCGTCGGTCGACCACGCCAAGGATCTAGGCGAGGCCTTCGACGTCCTCCATAAATTCAAGATGAAACTGAACCCGCCAAGTGCGCATTCGGGGTCACCGGGGGAAAGTTCCTCGGTTTCATGGTCACTCACCGTGGGATCGAAGCCAACCCGGAGAAAATCAACGCCATCCTCAACATGGCCACGCCAAAGACCAACGTCGAGATCATGCGGTTGACAGGGCGGGTAGCCGCGCTGTCACGTTTCATGTCGAGGTCTGGGGAGAAGTGCCTCCCGTTCTTCAAGGCTCTAAGAAAAATTCCAAGGTTCGAGTGGTCGGAGGAGTGCCAAACCGCCTTCAACCAATTGAAGAAGCACCTTGCGACTCCGCCACTGCTCACCTGACCGGTTGAATAGGATGAGCTATCGCTATATCTGGCGATATCCGACCAAGCAGCGGGCGCAGTACTCGTCCGAGAAGCCGACGGAGTCCAGTAGCCGGTGTACTGTGTGAGCCACGTCTTCAAGGACGCAGAAACGAGGTACCCAGCCATAGAGAAGATCGTCCTAGCACTCGTCGTGGCCTCAAGGAAACTACGGCACTATTTCCAGGCGCACACCATCCTTGTTCTCACCCAAGTCCTCTGGCCGGTTGGAGAAGTGGAGATGGGAATTGTCCCAATTCAACATAAAATATCGCCCGAGGCAGGCCATCAAAGCACAAGCCCTGGTCGATTTTATCGTCGAGTGCACCATCCCCAAAGAGTCGGAGTCAACAACGGCCCCCGCAGCTCAAACCTCGGTCGATAGGAAGCCCGACTTCGTCCCTGATTGGATCCTTTATGTCGACGGGTCCTCGACCGAGGAAGGTCGTGGTGCCGGACTCATCATTCGGGGCCCAAACGAGGCAGAAATGGAGTATTCTCTAAAGCTCGGGTTCAAGTCCTCAAATAACGTGGCGGAATACGAAGCTTTGCTGGCTGGACTACGCATAGCCTCTGGACTAGGGCTGAAAACGATCCGGATCCGCAGCGACTCCGCCCTAGTCATTGGCCAAGTTACCGATCGATTCGAGGCACGGGAGCCTCTGATGGTGAAGTATCTGGCCGAGATATGAAGACTGTGAAAGGACTTCGACAAAGTCCAGGTAGAGCAGATCCCCAGACAGCTCAACACCCAAGCCGACGCCTTGAGTAAGCTGGCTTCATCCTACTCGGCCAAAAACAAAAGGAGCATCCTCTTCGAGGTCTTGCCATGGCCCAGCGTAGAAGACGGGGCAACAATACTTTAAGTGTATACAGCCCGGGAGGAAGACCGGGACTGGAGAAAGCCCCTTGTGGAATTCCTGAGGGAAGGTACTCTCCCGGAAGATCGGGGAGAAGCCCGCCGTCTCCGAGCCAAAGCTCGCCATTTCGTCTGGAGCAATGGGAACCTCTTCAAGAAGTCCTTCACTTGGCCCCTGCTCCGGTGCGTCGACCCCCACGAAACCAACTATGTCCTCTGTGAGATCCACGAAGGGGTCGGTGGTACGCACCAAGGGGCCCGAACCTTAATCCAGAAGGCATTGCTCTAGGGGTACTACTGGCCGACCATTCATCAGGACGCCCAGAAGCTGGTCAGGACATGCAAGAGCTGCCAACTCCACGGAAGCATACCTCGCCTTCCTGCTACCAAGCTAACTGCCCTAACCTCCCCATGGCCGTTTGCCCAGTGGAGAATGGACATGATAGGCCAGTTCCCTACCGGTACAGGCGGACACAAGTACGTCCTTGTCGCGGTGGACTACTTCATGAAGTGGATCGAGGTCATTCCCATCAGGAAACCAGACGCAACCATGACTATTAAGTTCTTGCAGAACAATGTTATACTCTGGTTCAGCATCTCGAGGTGCATCATCACCGACCATGGAACAAATTTCGAAAACGAAAGGGTTAAGGAATTTTGCAGCGAATATCACATCCTCATGAAATTTGCCGCGGTCGCACATCCCCAATGCAACGGACAAGTCGAGGTCGCTAATCGGAATGTCCTCTAAGGTCTTCGGACACGCCTAGAAGGGCGCCAAGGTAGTTGGGTCAAAAAATTGCCCCCGGTCTTATAGGCCCTCCGCATGTCGAAGAAAACCCCTACCGGGGAAACCCCTTTCAGCCTCTGCTACAGAACCGAAGCAATGGTCCCAGCGGAGATCAGGCTCCCCGGTCACCGGGTCGAGCACTTTGACGATGAAGCGAACACCTCAGCACTCCGAACTAACCTGGACATCTTGTTGGAGAAACAAGATCGGGCTCAGATCACAGCTGTCACCTATCAACAGCAAACCGCCCGCTACTACAACGCGTGAGTCAAGCGTTGCTTCTTCAAGACTAGAGATCTAGTCTTGAGGCGAAACGAGTTCGTCGATCAAGGCAAGCTGCATAAATTTTCTCCAAAGTGGGACGGTCCTTTCTTTGTCTCCGAGGCCCGGCCCGGCGGAGTCTACCGCTTGCAAGACGCGGATGGGCGCAAGTTTCCACGGCTTTACAACGCCGAGAAGCTCAAATTGTACCAATAAAAAGAATACCTACTAGTGTGTATTTCTTTTTCCACTAAGGCAATGTAAACTTTTCTCAAGTTCTTTCTGTTTACATAATAAGAAGGGAATAATAACACATTGCAAAAGAAAGAAGAGTTTGTTTATTCCAAAGGGTACTATGGGCTCCTCAGCCTTACAGAAAAATAAAGAAAAAGTTACAACAGAAGAGGAACGGGATCAAGGAAGTACTCCCGGTAATACTCAGAGCGGATTTCCGCTAACCGGGCCCTAGCCTCTGCAGCCCGCTCCCGCCGATGCTGCAAGCTAACTCGGGACGCCACGGAATCACCCGACACTCCACCCTCTGCACCCTGGCTTACGACGTACCTCATTTTGAAGCACTCCAGAATGAGGGATAAGAATCGGTCGTGCCTGGCCTTCGAGATAAGGCCGAGCAAGAAGATCGAACGCACCTTGTCGAGCGCCTCATCCAGCAACTCCTCGGAGAGAGGGTTGTCCAAACCCGGGGACCTCCTCCAAATTGCGTACATCAACAACTGTAGGAGGGATGACCTCCGAGGGAGAAGCCGACCGAAGTGACCTTCGAGACACTGAGCCACTCCCCGGTACCTATCCTCAGCCAGGGACCGACCATACAAAGAGACGTTGTCAAAGGTGATAATCTGTTCGATTGAATACATGCGCCCAGTCATCTCAAAAGAAAACGTTGCCGAAGGAGTCACCGTCTCCTCTCTATTTATAACCTCAAACAAAATCCTTGAGGGCCCAGATTTGCACGCGCATGGACGCGAATCCCGGGATCCATCAAGATTACTCCAATGTCGCGCCGCCACGTGGCAGAACTGACGCGGCTTCCCAAAACGTTACGTCTCCCCCAAGCTTTCCTGACACGTGCACCCTGCGACGGTCGCTCCTCCCAACGCTCACGGACCAACGAAGGGTCGGACGAAACCTCACAAAACCGAGCAGCTACCCTGCTCGGTCCATTCTTGGCTGGTAATCTCTTACCTTACGACGCCAAGGATCAAAGCCCTCATCAAGAAGCAACCGAACAGCTACCCTGCTCGGTTATCCCTGGCTGGTAGTTCCCTACCCACCGACGCCAGGGATCGAAGCCTTCGCCAAGAGGCAACCGGGAAGTAACCATGCTCGATCCATCCTTCGTAGACCACTACTTGAATTCTTTAACTAGGCAATGTAAATTCTCCTAAGTTCTTTTTATTTAAACAAACAAGAAGGACAAAGCAGTCGAGAATTGCACGCTAAAAAGAATAACTTTTATTGATTCAAAGAAGGTATTGTAGGCTCCTCAGCCGTACATTGAAAAAAAATAATTACAATAGCAGGGGAAGGGGTGTAGGAAACATTGCTCGTGGTACTCCGAGGATATTTCCGCCAGCCGAGCCCTCGCCGCCTCGGACCTCTGCCTCTGATGCCATCCATGAACGTTGGCATGATGCCTAAGTTGGTAGCACTCGAGGATGAGCGCCACCGAGCGATCCTGCCGACCCGCCGAAATCAGGCCGAAGCGGCATAAAGACCTCAGCTTACCAACTGCCTCGTCCTTCAGCTACTTGGACAAGGGGTTGTGCAGCCCCGGCGACGCCCTCCAGATTGAGTACATCAACAGCTGGAGGAGGGGTGAGAGTTGGGGAAGCAGTCGGCCAAAATGGTCCTCAATGTGGCCTATGACTACTTGCACCGTATCCTCAGTGCAATACTGGTCGTACAGGTACACGTCCAGGAAAGTTATGATATCAAGGATGGTGAAAGAGAAAGTGTCCATTCTTATGTTTGGAGATGGAGAAAGGAGTGCTCAACAAGCCCTCCGCTTTATAGCCCCACTGCGCCCTCAAAAGTCCAACAGTCGCTCATGTCTTCCACAACTGTACCGCCACGCGGCGGACATCCCTCCTTTCTCGGCGAAATCGGAACGACACGGCTCTTGCGCTTCGCCTCCCCCCACGCGTTAGTGATACGTGTCGACCGCGACGGTCACTTTTCCCGATGTTCAAACACCGGGGAAGATCGGACAGAACCTCACGGCTCAACCAGGCAGCTTCACTACTCGGTCCATCCTTGGCTGGTAATCTTTCCCCACGACGCCAAGGATCGAAGCCCTCATCCAGAGGCAACCGGGAAGCTACCCTGCTCGGTTATCCCTGGCCGGTAGTCCCCTACCCCACGATGCCAAGGATCAAAGCCCTCGCCAAGAGGCACCGGGCACAACCCTACCCGGCCCGTACATAGCAGGCCCCTTACGGCTCCTCCCGCGCTAAGGATCAAAGCCCTCGCCAAGAGGCACCGGGCAGCAACCCTGCCCGGCCCGTCCTTAGCAGGCCCCTTAAGACCCCCTCCCACGCTAAGGATCAAAGCCCTCGCCAAGAGGTACCGGGCAGCAACTCTGCCCGGCCCGTCCTTAGTAAGCCCCTTACGCCCCCCCTCCCCCCCGCGCGCGCTAAGGATCAAAGCCCTCGCCATGAGGCACCGGGCAACAACCCTGCCCGGCCCGTCCTTAGCAGGCCCCTTAAGGCCCCTCCCGAGCTAAGGATCAAAGCCCTCACTAAGAGGCACCGGGCAGCAACCCTGCTCGGCCCGTCCTTAGCAGGCCTCTCTATGCCCTCCCGCGCTAAGGATCAATAGCCCTCGCCAAGAGGCAACTGAGCAGCTCCCCTGCTCGGTCCATCCTTGGTTGGTAATGTCTTACCCCACGCCGCCAAGGATCAAAAGCCCTCGTCTAGAGGCCGCCAAGTAGCTACCCTGCTCAACTCCCTACACGTATTACCAAGCGATCTCCACCTCGACTTCGGGACCATGGAGATACCGTCCTTTCACCGGTCTTCGCACACTTGGCAAACGGTCGAATTCAACTCAACGTGCGATCGCTTAACGAAAAACTGGCCTAACATGAAAGCAGTACCGTGCAAATACAAGTGTTTACCACAAACAAAAGGAAAATACGCACGCAAAGACTACTGCAAAAAGATTTTATTCATAAAGTCAAAAGTCTTTACAAGGGTATTATGGGCTCCCCAGCCTTACAAAATGCCCGGAGGCTTACAAAAATTCAGAGCAACAAAACAAAATAAGAAGGCGAGGCGCCTCGGGCCTTAGGGCCAGGGAGAACCCCGATGAGCCGCGCATCCACTGCGACCACCGAGACGGCATCTTTAGGGTCGGCACCCACCACAGGAGCCTCGGCGCCGGTAGCCGGGGGAACCAACTTCTTCCCAACGCTCCCGCCGAGGGCCTCTTCCCCGGCATCGTCTCCAGGGGCGTTCCTCTGCGCGTCATCCTCGAGAGGGTACGCGGCCCGGAGATCGCCGTCGGGGAACTCCGGCATCTGAGCCTTGACAGCGTCGAGGGCGTCGTGCCAAATAACACCACCGGCTGCAGCAAGGTCAGCGTAGAACAAGTCCGACCTGTTGTAGCTCTCTACTGCCTCCGACGCCAGAAGCTCAGCCTTCGACGCCCGAAGCTCGGCACGCCTCATACCCTCCTTCGCCGCCTCATTCTCCTTCGGGAGGGCGCTCACCGTCTTCTTCATGGTGGCGACGAGCACCTTGGAGTCCTCCAACCGGACCTCGGAGGCTCGGGCGGCCTCTCGGTACCGAGCGACCTCCCTATTCCCAGCCTCCACCCGGTCTTTAAGGGAAGCGACACTCTCCATCGCCATCTCCAACTCCTACCATGAGCTCTCCTCCCGCGAGGAGAACTCGCCCGCGGCCCGCATTACGAGAATAATCTCCTCGTCCTCCATGTTGACGACGAGGGCGACGTGCTAGAGGACCTGAAGAAAGAAAGAGGGTCAAAAAGGGAAGGGAAGTACCCGATCACGCGAACAAAAATGCTGAATGAAGAACCAAGTGAAGTGCGAACACTAACCTGCACGGCCTCTTGAGCTATTGCCGCCATTTGGGCCCGGAGGGTCCCTCGAGGGATCCTGCCCCCGGCCAACCTCTCCATATCCGAAAGCAGGCTGTCGGCGACGGAAAGCCCCGAGGGCACCTCGAAGTGAAGCTCCCCATCGTCCATAAGGATCGGGGAATCCGGGGAGCGGGGCGCCCTCCTGTGAAACCTCTTGAGGGCCGATGCGGGATAACCCTCCTCATCTCCCACCTCGAGGGCCCTAGGCTTTTACTCCCGAGCACGCTTTTGAACCAGCGCACGACTAGACTCGGAGGCCCAGGGCTCGCTTGGGCACCTGGGTGGAAGGGCCACCTGGGTGGAAGGGCCACCGGCGGAGCTGGAGCAGATGGCGGGCGAGAAGGGTCGGCGCCTCTGGGCACCTGGGTGGAAGGGCCACCTGGGTGGAAGGGCCACCGGTGGAGCTGGAGCAGATGGCGGGCGAGAAGGGCCGGCGCCTCTGGGCTTCTTCCCCTTCTTCACGTCAACCGCCAACCCCCGGAATATGCTCATATCCATAGGTCCTGCATAAGATAAGAATATGAGAGGTCAGCGATGCCAGGAAAAATGAAAAAAATGCACAAGTCTAAACAGGTCACCTGAGAGCTCCCAACTTACCCGCCTACTCGGCGGGGCTGAGTCCGGTCCAACTGAGGGCCTGCTCAGACAGCAGCACATCAACCCGAGGGAGGGGCTCCCACTTCGACACCGCCACTGTTGGATATATGTACGTCCTAAAGGCCATTATATGAGATATTGGATGTATTTATACATGTATATATATATATATATTCAGTGTACATTCTTGCTCGACATGATAGTATGCTATCTGGTTCTTCTTTATCTGACATGTTGACTTGATCATGCTTTTATTCATTTGCACATGTTGATAAAGCCCTGAGGATATTTGCTTGACTACTGTGATTATGATGGAGATCATACTAGTGGGACGTATGTACTTTATAAGCATTTCCTAAAATGTCCCTAGTCGTAGGTGTATCGAGATAGGGCATCGATATACCAGAGTAGACTAGTGTGTATGATACTATACCCATATGATGGGCGATGGATGTTCCCATATCTATTGATGTTTGACATTGAGATCATATACAGGTGCTCAGTGGAGACTGGGTACACTGGACGGACTCGCCGAGAACTCCTATATGGTATTATATCTATCGTCGGATAGCAGTTCTCAGGTGATACTGGTACAGGTTAGTCTGTAGACCCGAGATCGTCATAGAGTCTTGTGTGTTCTCCCACTGTACTTTGATTACCACCCTACCACGGCGCTACTGAGGCGTGCAAATAGGTGGCTTTTGGATACAGTCCCGAGACACACGAAGATGATGAGCGATAGGAGGAGTTTCGTCTCTCTCGGTATTGGGAGTTGATGCTGTGCTATGCACGATTGGCTATATCAGTAAGTCCCTGGCCAGGGCTGTTGGGATTTACTGATAAGTGTTGTCAGTAGTTTCTCGATCTGTTATAGACCATTCATTGGCATAACTTATTAAGTTATTGGGGTCTACGTTACCATCCCTAGACTCAGTATGCAGCATATCTGACGAAGGGACCGGACTGTACGGTAGTGTTGCCAGTTGGCTCAACGGGAGTTGTGACAAGTTCGCTTGTTTTCTTCTGATCGCTCAATACCCGGGTGGCCGTTACGTTTAGCTGACCTCTTGCGGCTTGGGGTGCTTGATATGATCATCACCCGCTGCCGGCGTATTGACGAGTCTTAGAGTCCCACAATGGAGTTACCTAGCCCAGGAAAAACGATGTGGTGCGCATATGAAATATGCGTGGGGACCCGATTAAATGCGCGTATGTGATACCGTATATTAATCGAGCGGTTTGCTATTGGTCGGGTCATATATGATATGACCGGTTTGCTAAATCAAGTGTTGATTTAACAATGACCATTAGCTTTTCACTGTGGACCCTTTTGTTTTTGGTGTATGCATGCATGTATGCACATGTTTACATTGATGCACATATGGATGTGCATGCACTCATACATGCATACACAATTCTATCATGGTTGTTGATACATGAGATGGTGGAAATATAAGACTCACACCTTGTTATATATATGTTGATATTTATTTTTGGAAAAGAAAATGGAAATGGAAAATTTATCATGGTTGATTATTTTATTATTCCACTAACCTTTGTGTTAACCATGAGTTATTTTCCATGGCCATTTTTGATCCACAGAGAAATATCTAGATATTTATAAACTAGGGTTAAGAATGAGAATAAGAAATATATATATATATATATATATATATATATATATTCTCATTTTTATCTTAAGCTTATTTTTTATCTCTTGAGCTCTCATTTTGCTATCATCTTCTTCCTCCTCTCTCTTGCTCTTTATCTTTCATTAGTGAGTAAGATAATGATCAAATTAGGGTTTTTAAGTGAGAAATCAAACCACATCATCATTCTATACTACTCTTGCCCATTAGTTTAGAGTGTAGGCTTCAACTTCTTCTCTTGATCAAATGAAGCCTTAAGCTTGGACAAAGAGGACTCCGGATGGATCGTCATGGACTTAGAAGATCTCAAGCACACTTCTTTCAACCCTCAAGTGGCCAAGGAGTCTAGCGAAGGTAGATACAAAGGTTGTATTCTCTAAACCTAGCCTTTACCTCTTGTGGATTGTGTATAAAGTTTTGTTACCCTAGCTTTTCTAGTGTGATCCTTAGGTTAGTTTCATTAGCACCATCTAATTTTTTAATATGGCATGTGTGATGCTACCAAACCCTAGTAGTGGTGCTAAGGAAATCCCTACATGGTATCAGAGCCTAACTAGAAACCTAGATGATGTTACGATAATCCGAAACCGAAAAATTCCGAAAAATACAATTTTAGAAAACCTATGAAAATTCTCTCTGTAAATTTTTTAAAAAGTGGTCAAAAAATTATTTCAGTAACTGCAGAGTGACATTAATGTTGATATAAGAACACAGGTGCAATACGAAGGGGGTGCTCGGTTCCTGGCCGGCGACTACGCCTAAAAATCCGGCGACACCGACCCATTTTGCTCCCCTCCTTGTCGTATTTCACCAGTGCTCTGTACATCATGATCTGGGGTTTCTGGTATTATTTTGAAGTCCAAATTTGCATGTGATGTTAGTTTAGAAATGGGCTCTTTGTGGAGTATTTCGTATTCATATTTTTATAGCATTGTATTGGTAACTTTGGCGACGTTAAACAGGTCGAACGAATTATCAAACACCGGTATTTTCCAGGTTGAACGTACTCGATATATAATGCAGGCATTCCTATGGACCCTCTAGAAGAATGAACCCTAACTCGAGATGTGACCACCAAACTGCGACTAAACCTTCGGGTTTACCGTAGTTAGTGGCGCCACAAGTGAGGCTTGGGTTTGCCCTTCTACGGCTGGTCTATTAAATACTATGGCATGGACTTTGGGTATTGTTTAACGGCGCTCAAGTGTTGAGCTTGCTGGGGAATGCAGGTGTTCGTTAATTCGATCGAAGGGTTTAACATCGCCTAGTAGTATGTGATACTTGTTTCTGCGGCCGTAAGTGTAGTATGTGTATCGCCGGTTTCGTTGCTATATGTCAACGGCAATTGGGGTACGCATACTTGCTTACGTTGATGACATGTAATGTTATGTGTTGCTGTGTTGTGATGTATAGGATTGTCGTGATCGAATAGCCAGGGGTTTTATGTGAGATGAGAGTTTTATTTTTCATTTATGTAAAATTCTTTTGTAATGTAATATTCTTTTATTTGGGGCACTTACGGATTGAGGATGATATCACCATTGTTGTATATTATTTACTTTTCCACATTAGGATAGACCCAAGGTGGAGAGCACAAGTGACCGGGTTCTGGGGTCTAGTGGGAGACCATCTCGAGGCGTCGAGACCGGGTTTCCTAACTCCAGAATTGGCAGGGTCACTTGCCGCTCTCATAGGGGTCTAGGGTGTGGGATTGGCTATTCATCACGACCGTGAATCCGCATTTTCTATTGTTGGCTAAATACTAAATACGGATGTCCTAGTATATCCTATATTATCATATCTGTGTTTCTGCTGCCTATATTCTGTGATGTGATCGCTTAATATATCTGAGACGAATGCTATATTATATATGAGATATATAATAGACGTTGCTTATGTTTTACACCCGCGCTAGTCCCGTCCCGGTATGCCGTTAGTTAAGTAACCTGACTGTGCATAACGGAACATTGCGGTGAATGCGGATGGCATAAGTGTACGTTGTATTTTCATTTATTTTCTGTGATTGGCTTAAGGACTTAAAAGATGGGACTACATTAATATGATTAATATAACGAAAATAAACCTAAAATGATGTTGTAGAATCGGATTTGAAAACCACTCGGCTTTTTATGAAAAAGCTACATTTCAAACTTGCGGAGCTTAAGCCACTCCTTTTGAAAACCATCTGATTCTACAACGATATCAAGTTCAAAGCGTTAAAGGTTTTCTTAAAAACCGTCCGCAACCCTCCGTCATTTTAGGAAGTAAAGTACTTAGTATTCGTGCTATATTTGTTGACTATAGTTAAGGCGTAGTGTATGGTAGCTAAGTGACGTCTTCCTACAATGCATATGATGCAGATTAATTGGGACATTCATGCGACTTTGTTGACCATAGTTAAGGGTCACGTGAGTGGGTCTAATTAATCAAGAAATGACGGGTAAAACTTGACTTGTGCTTATGATTTATTGACCATAGTTAAGGTCATAAGTACAAGGAGTAAAAACCATATCGGGAATTTCAAGAGTTGAAATTTACAATGAGATGGCATACCTTCCATATGATGGATGGATCCCGATCCCACTGTGGGCAATAGTTGCTCCCAGAAGAGTTTTGCAGTTTACAATTAGCTAACCCATTAGGTGTCTAGAAAGGTGTTAACAAGGCTACGCCTATGGGAAGACGAGGTTTATATTAATTAGGTCCGTGCGAAAGCACGGGGAACCTCCCTCGAGTACCGACACTGGCCTAGCTAAACGGTTAGCGAAGTTATAGACTGTAATTAATCCTGGCTAGTTTTCCTTTTTAGGTCTGAGGGTAAATTTGATAAAAACAGTGGGAGACATTGATTAGATAAGATAATAACCAATCTGATCTTTGCAAGAGTTTTCGCTGAGTGTATTCTTTTCTCTCTCTTAATGGCAGATACCAATGACAGGACTCAAGCTTCTACTAGATAAAAATAAACTGAATGGGATCAATTATAAAGACCGGCTGAGGAACCTTAACATTTCCTTGACTTATGATAAGGTATCATATGTCCTCACGGCTCCAGCCCCGCCCGTCCCAGGTCCTAAATCTTCGGTTGCGGATAAGGAAGTCCGCAAGACATGGGATGCTGACTGTGCCACGGCCAAATGCCGCGCGCTTGCATCGATGGATAACACACATCAGAAGCAGCACAAGAATATGGACGTCCAAGCCATATTTCTCCATATAAAGGAGTTCTATGGAGAGCAATCTCGTGTCTTACGATACGAAGCATCCAGAAAGCTGTTTCAGATGCAGATGGCCCCTGGCACACCAGTAGGAGACCATGTTTTGAAGATGATAGCTCTCATAGAAGAGCTTGAGGACCTTGGGTGGACAATGGACAATGAGCAATATACTGATATTATTCTGCAGTCTCTCCCCTCCACCTTTTCTCAATTTATAGTTAACTTCAACATGCACAACATGGAGAAGGAACTACCTGAACTCCTTAATATGTTAAGGAGTACAGAAAGCACGCTGAAGTCAGTGAAGACTCCCGTTTTGAGTGTTGGGCCATCTTCCTCCTCTCGCCCGAAGGCTAAGGACAAGGGAAAGATGAAGAAGAAACCCACCAAACGTAAGGGTGGAGTCAAAAAGGCTAAGGGGAAAGACAAGTCCAAGGCTGGGGAATCGGGGAAAGGGGAATGTTATCACTTCCACAAAGCAAGACACTGGAAGCGCAACTTCACGGAGTACTTAGATCTCAAGAAGAAGCATGGGGATGCTTCCACTTCAGGTGTGTTTGTGACAGAAAACTGTTTTTCAATAAACTCTGCTTCCTGGGTATTAGATACCGGTTCAGGTTCTCACATTTGCAATTCTATGCAGGGGCTGAGAAATAGCAAGGTTTTGAAGACAAGTGACCATACTCTCCGCGTTGGAAATGGTTCCAATGTACATACAGTTGCAATGGGAGAGTATCATTTGGGGTTGCCGTCTGGATGTATATTGGTTTTGAACCCATGTTATTATGTACCTAGTATGCTTTGTAATATAATATCCGTTTCTTTGTTAGACAATGAAGGATATAATTTTGTATTGCAGAACAATATTATGAACATTCACCTGAATCAAATGTCGGTTGGGTATGGTACACTTAATAACGGGATATACGTCCTAAATCAACACACAGTTTTCAGCATACAACACACTAATAAAAAAAATTCAGAAATAAATGAAGCTTTTCTTTGGCACTGTAGACTTGGTCATATTAATGAAACAAGACTAAACAAGCTACATAAAGATGGATATTTAAACCCTTTTGAATATATATCTTATGCAACTTGCCAGTCTTATATCAAGGGTAAAATGACCAAAACTCCATTTACCGGACACGGAGAAAGAGCTACTGAGCTCTTAGGTCTCATACATAGTGATGTATGCGGGCCAATGTCTACATAGGCTAGAGGCGGTTTTTCTTAATTCATTACTTTCATTGATGGTTTCTCAAGATTCGGACATGTAATTTTTTTAAAGCACAAGTCCGAAGCTTTCGAGAAATTCACTGAATATAAACTCGAAGTAGAAAAACAAACCAGCATGAGCATCAAAATGCTTCGATCAGATCGAGATGGGGAGTATCTCAGTACAGAGTTTGCAGACTTCCTAAAAGAGAATGGGATTCTCTCTCAGCTCACTCCTTCTTACACACCACAGCACAACGGTGTGTCAGAACGACGGAATCAGACCCTATTAAATATGGTCTGTTCCATGATGAGTGATGCTGAGTTACCCTTCTCATTTTGGGGGCATGCATTTGAGACTGCAGCATTTCCACTGAACAGTGTCCCAACCAAAACCGTGTCTACCAAGCCATATGAGATATGGCATGGGAAGAGACCATCTCTTAAACGAATTAAGATTTGGAGTTGTCCGGCCTATGTTAAAAAGCAGAATCCGGACAAACTCGAGACACGGTCTGTCATGTGTAATTTTATGGGATATCCAAAGAATTCTTATAGATATCTTTTCTACCACAAGGAGGAACAAAAGGTGTTTGTTTCTCAGTATGCCACATTTTTAGAAAAAGAGTTTTTTACAAATGATACAGATGGCAATGTGGTAGAACTAGAAGAGATTCTAGAAACACAAACTGCAAATGACGACTTGGTTGAACCGGCTGTTGCAACAGAAACTGAAGAACCTCGGCCACTCCGTAGGTCTGGTAGGACATCTCGCCTACCGGAGAGGTACTACGGTTTCCTCATTGATGGTGACAGAGAAGACTGTTGTTGGTGTGTGGTAGCGCCTCTAGTAAGGTTGTAACAGCATATAGTAGTGAACTTTTAAATTTTAGAGCACTATTACAAACGAACTACGAATCATAACTAGAGATTAAGGTAATAACATCATTATGTGAAGTCTAAACTAAAGGAAAAGGAAATACAACCTTTGTAGCCAACTCCTTAGGTCTTTAAGACTCCTACGGCTTTGCACAAGGTTTGGAACGACTCCACTCGAGGTCCTTCATCGTCTACGATGATCCACCCGGAGATTCCTAGAACGAGCTCTTAGCTTCACAAAATGAAGCAAACACTCTATACTAAAGGGTTGGGGTAGTGTAGAATGGTTGTGTGGTTTGTAAACTCACTTAAAAACCTTTTTTTTTTAATTTCCTCACTCAAAACAAAACTCAAGAGAGCTTGAAAAAGGAGGAAGGTGAAGATGGCAAAAGCTTTTGTGTAAATAATGAAAACTTATTTTCAAAAATGAAAATGAAAATATTATATATGAGACACTCTCACATATAACCATGGTTGGCTAAATATCTAGATATTATTTGGATGGGTTAAAGAACGAAAAGAAATTAAACCATGGTTAAAGTCAATGGTCAAATAAGAAGTGTGTAGAAAATGAGTCATTGTGCTAATTTCCTTTTTCCTTTAATCCATTAACAAAAATCTAGATATTTATCAACCTTGTGAGTCTTATATTGCCATCTACTTTGTATCATCAACCATGACACATATGTATGTGTGTATGTGTGCATGCACATCATCATGTGTATGTGTGAACATACATGCACACATCCAAAAGAAAAAGGGTTAATTAAAAGTGAGCTAAAAATTAATATTAAATCAACAATTGATTTAATAAATCGGTTACATCAAATGCGACTCGACCAATATTGAACGTCCGATTAAAATACGATATCACATATTCGTATTTAATCGAGCTCCTGCGCATATCACATATGCACACCACAACTTTTCGCCTGAGCTAGAAAAATCCTGTATGGGACTCTAAGACTCGTCAATACGCCGGCAGTATGTGATGATCATATCAAAACACCTACAAGCCGCAAGCGGTCAGCTAAATGTAACGGCCACCCGGGTATTGAGCGATCAGAAGAAAAACACGCGAACCCGTCAAAACTCCCATCGAGCCATTGGCAACACTTACCGTACAGTTCGGTCTCTTCGTCTGATATGCTGCATATCAAGTCTAGGGATGTAATCGTCGAGCCCTAATAATTCAATAAGTCATGTCGATAGGGTCTATGACCGGTTGAGAAACTACTGATAACACTTATCAGTAAATCTCATCAGCCCTGGCCAGGGACTTTAAGTCAGAGCCAATCGCACATAGCACAACATCAACTCCCAATACCGGGAGAGATGAAACCCCTCCTATCGCTCACTGTCTCCATGTGTCTCGAGACTATACCCAAAAACTACCTGTTTGCATGACTCGGTAGAGCCGTGGTAGGGTGGAAATCAAAGTACGGCTGGAGAACACACAAGACTCTATGACAATCTCGGGTCTACAGACTAACCTGTACCAGTGTCACCAGAGAACTGCTATCCGACGATAGATATAATACCATATAAGAATTCTCTGTGAGTCCATTCAGTGTACCCAGTCTCCACTGAGTACCCGTATACAATATTCGATGTCACAACACCAATGGATATGGGATCATCCATCGCCCATCATATGGGTCAAGAAACGTACACGCTAGTCTACTCTGGAATATCGATGCCATGTCTCGATATACCTACGACTAGGAACATTTAAGAATATGCTTATAGACTGCACATGCCCTACAAGTATAATCTCCATCATAGCCATGGAAGTCAAGCAAATATCCTCAGGGCTTTATCAACATGTATTAAATGAACAGTATCAAGCAAACATGTCAGATAAAGTAAAACCAGATAGCATACTATCATGTCGAGCAAGAAAGTCATATATCAAATATACATATATACACGTCCAAGCATCCACTATACATATAATGGCCTCTAGGGCATACATATATCCAACAATCTCCCACTTGCACTAAGGCCAATTATTGGCGTATCTCATACCCAACATCTCAAAAAGTCGCTCAAGTTGCTGCTGTGGAAGTGCCTCGGTGAGTAGATCTGCGGTGTTATCCTTTGTATCTACTCTCTGAATCTTTATCTCTTGGCGATCAACTATCTCCCAGATCAAATGATATCGCCTGAGGATGTGTCTGGACTTTTGATGGGATCTGGGTTCTTTGGCCAACGCCATAGCTCCATTATTATCACAATACAATGGTATTGGTTTAATAATGGTTGGAACTACTCCTAGCTCCGCAACGAACTTCCTCATCCAGACGGCTTCCTTGGCAGCATCATTTGCAGCAATATACTCAGCTCCATCGTGGAGTCTGCAACGGTATCCTGTTTGGAACTCTTCCAACATACTGCCCCTCCATTGAGGGTAAATACAAACCCTGAGATAGATTTACTGTCATCCTTATCACTTTGGAAGCTAGAATCGGTAAAGGCCTCCATTTGGAGATCCCCATTACCATATACCAAGAACAATTCTTTAGTCCTTCGCAAGTACTTAAGAATGTTCTTCACGGCTATCCAGTGTTGCTCCCCTTGGTTGGATTGATACCTGCTCACTACCGCTAGTGCATAAGCTACATCAGGACGAGTACATATCATCACATACATTATAGATCCTACGGCTGAAGCGTAGGGTATAATGCTCATGCGAGCTCTGTCTTCATCAGTCTTCGGACAGAAGTCCTTAGAAAGAGTGATTCCATGGCAAGCGGGAAAGGCACCACGCTTGGAATATTCCATACTAAACCTTTTTAGGACGGTATCAATGTACTTTGATTGGGACAATCCCAATAATCTTTTGGATCTATCTCTATAGATCCTTATGCCCAAAATGCACGAGGCATCACCCAGGTCCTTCATGGAAAACCTTTGTGATAAGAATAATTTGACCGATTGTAGCATAGGAATATCATTTCCTATCAAGAGAATATCATCTACGTACAATACGAGGAAAGTGACAGTACTACATACAATCTTCTTATAAATGCATGGTTCATCTATATTTTTGATAAAACAAACTCTTTGATTGTATCATCAAAACAGATGTTCCAGCTCCGAGATGCCTGCGTTAATCCATAAATGGATTTAAGCAACCTACACGCTTTTTCGCTGCTCCCACTGTCAATGAAGCCCTCTGGCTGATCCATAAAAATGCACTCTTCTAAATCACCATTTAGAAATGCAGTTTTAACATCCATCTGCCAGATTTCATAGTCGTAGTGAGCAGAAATAGCAAGTAGGATCCGAATGGATTTAAGCATTGCTACTGGAGAAAAAGTTTCATCATAGTCCAGTCCTGGTCTTTGACGAAAACCTTTCACTACAAACCTTGCTTTATAGGTCTCTACCTGTCCATCAACACCAATCTTTCTCATAAAGATCCATTTGCACCCAACGGGTTTTATCCCAGGAGGTGCAACGTCCAAAGTCCATACTTTGTTGGTGTACATGGACTCCATTTTGGATCTCATGGCATCCAGCCACTTCACTGAGTCACCACTTGTGATAGCTTGCTGAAAACTAGTAGGGTCATCATCATCTATGATGCAATCTTCTCTATCACCATCAATGAGAAACCCATAGTATCTCTCCGGAGGGCGAGAAGTTCTACTAGATCTCCGGAGCGGCTGAGGTTCTTGAAGTTCTACTGCAACATCAGTTTCAACCAATTCATCCTGAGTAATTTGTGTCTCTAGAACCTCTTCTAGTTCTACCACTTTGCCATCAGTACTGTCTGTAAAGATTACATTTTCCAAAAATGTGGCATGTTGAGAAACAAACACATTTTGTTCCTCCTTGTGGTAGAATAGATATCCATACGAGTGTTTTGGATATCCCACAAATTTAACTGATCGTGCCTAGAGTTTATCTGGATTCTGCTTTTTGATATAAGCCAGACAACCCCAAATCCTAACTCTTTTAAGAGATGGTCTCCTTCCACACCATATCTCATATGGAGTGGTAGACACGGTCTTTGATGGAACCATGTTCAATAGATAAATTGATGTCTCTAATGCATGTCCCCAAAAGGAAAGTGGTAACCCAGCATAACTCATCATGGACCGTACCATATCTAATAAGGTACGATTCCTCCGTTCTGACACACCGTTGTGCTTTGGTGTGTACGGAGGAGTGAGCTGGGAGAGAATCCCATTCTCTTTTAAGAAGTCTGAAAACTCAGTGCTTAAATACTCTCCACCTCGATCTGATCGAAGTTTCTTGATACTCGAGCCAGTTTGTTATTCTACTTCAAGTTTGTACTCCTTGAACTTCTCGAAAGCTTCGGATTTTTTTTCAATAAAAACACGTGTCTGAATCTTGAGAAATCATCAGTAAAAGTGATGAAGTATGAAAAACCGCCTCTAGCATGTGTAGACATTGGTCCGCATACATCACTATGTATGAGGCTTAAGAGTTCAGTAGCTCTCTCTCCGTGTCCTGTAAATGGAGTTTTGGTCATTTTACCTTTGATACAAGACTGACAAGTCGCATAAGATTTATATTCAAAAGGTTTTAAATATCCATCTTTATGTAGCTTGTTTAGTCTTGTTTCATTAATATGACCAAGTCTACAATGCCAAAGAAAAGATTCATTTATATCTGAAATCTTTCTTTTATTTGTATGTTGTATATTGAATAATGTGTGTTGGTTTAGGACGTAAATTCCGTTACTTAGTGTACCATACCCAATCAACTGTTGATTTAAGTTAATGTTCATAACATTATTTTGCAACACAAAATGATATCCTTCATTGTCCAACAAAGATATAGATATTATATTACATAGCATACCAGGTACAAAATAACAAGGGTTCAAAACCAAAATACATCCTGAAAGCTGTTAGTTATATGTATGCCCTAGAGGCCATTACTGTACATTGGATGTATATTGTAGTGGATGCTTGGACATATATAGGGAGGACTTTCTTGCTCGACATGATAGTATGGTATCTGGTTGCTCTTTACCTTAACGTGTATACTAATTGTCTCTCTGTTACATGTTGGTAAAGCCCTTAGGATGTGTACTTGACTATCTGGACTATGATGCGGATCATACTAGTGGGGACATGGTAGTCCATAAGTACATCCTTCAAAGTCTCTAGTCGTGGGTATATCGAGACGGGGCATCGATATACCATAGTAGACTAGCGTATACCTTCTCGACCCATACAGATGGGCGATGGATGATCCCATATCCATTGGTGTTTGACATCAGAGATAATATACGGGTGCTCAGTGGAGACTGGGTACACTGGACGGACTCGCCGAGAACTCCCAGATGGTATTATACCTTACGTCAGATGGCAGTTCTCTGGTGACACTGGTACAGAGTAGTCTGTTGACCCGAGATCGTCATAGAGTCTTGTGTGGTTCCCACTGTGCTTTGATTTCCACCTTACCATGTCCAAGAGGGTGTGCAAAACGGTGGTTTTTTGGGTACAGTCCCGAGTCACATAGAGGCAATGAGCGATAGGAGGGGATTCGTCTCTCCCGGTATAGGGGGTTGATGTTGCGCTGTGTTCGATTGGATATAACCGGAAATCCCTGGCCAGGGTTGCTGAGATTTACTGGTAAGTGTTACCAGTAGTTTCTCGAACTGTTATAGACCTCATATCGACACGACTTATCGAGTTATTGGGGTCTGACGTTTACCAACCCTAGGAGAGATATGCGACATATCAGACGAACAGACCGGACTGTACGGTAAGTGTTACTAGTCGGATTCACAGGAGTATGAGCGGGCTTGCTCGTCGATCTTCTGATCGCTCAATACCCGGATGGCCGTTACGTTTAGCAGACCGCTTGCGGCTTGTGGGTGTTTGATATAATCATCACCTGCTACCGGCGTATTGACGAGTCTTTAGAGTCCTACACAGAGGTTTCCTGGCTCAAGCGAAACGAAATAGGAGCGCATATGAGATATGTGCGGGACCAAGAATAATGCGTGTATGTGATACCGTATTTCATTCTCGCGATGAATGTGTCGAATGGTTGTATGCGATATAACCTAGTTATCGAATCAAGGATTGATTCGATAAATCGATACATTGTATACTGGTCGGTTGTGTGCGACATGACCGGATCATTGAATCAAGAGTTGATTTAATGATTTAATGCATAATTATATATTTGATATATTACTTTGCATTAACTAGTATTGGTTCACTTTAAATGGATTTTCTCACTTGAAGTTCACAAGTTGTATATGTGATATACTTTTGTGCACTTGATTGGATCATGTTTGATGATACATGCTTACTTGAGTTTGTGTAAAGTTTAAACCTTGGTTAAGTAAATGGTTAGGATTTTGTTTAATTTATTTATTCATTTATTGATTTGTTTATTTCATTTTGGCAAAAGGAAAATGGTGGCTAATTTTGTTTCTTTGTTGAAGTTTCATGAAGCTTTGAATAAGTCCACCATTTTTGTTTTATGCCTAACCTAACCATTCACCTAACTATAGTTTGCTCTCTACACATAACCATGGTTGGTTTATGATAAGTATTCTATGATTTTCTTTTTTAAAAGAATAACTTATCATAATTCCATCTTCTTCTTCTTCTTCTTCAAGAAGAAAACCTAGACTTCATCAATGGTGACTTGATGAAATGAGTGAGAAATCTAATTCTAAAGTGAACCCACTTCCTATTTCTTCATCCTCTACCTCTTGCCAAGTAGTAGAGTGTGTTTTCTTCACAAGTTTCATGACTTGGTGAAGTTGGAGCTTGATCTAGCGATGCCTCGACGTAGATCATCTTCGGCATCGTCGTCGATGACCTAGCCCGCTTTTTCTCCGACGAACCCGACGCTAGAGCCCAAGATCAGATTTGTACAGCGAGGAGACATCATCGCGGAGCCATGGAGGTGGAGAACCGGATCTACAAAGGTTGTATTTCCGTTTACCATTTAGTTAAGTTGTTAACTAGTTTCTTTTTCGCCTAAACTTCTAGCCAACGATCCGTATTAGGGTTTCTCGGCACTTGTAATTTTTGAAATTGGCATGGTTGATGCACCCCAGATGATACTCTCCTACGGATATAGCATGTAGATTGGAACCATTTCCAACCCGTAGAGTGTGGTCCCCGGTCTTCAAAACTCTACTGTTTCTCAATCCCTGCATACAATTACAGATGTGAGAATCAGAACCGGTATCTAATACCCAAGATGTAGAGTTTAATGAAAAACAGTTTTCAGTTACAAACACACCTGAAGCGGAAGTATCAACATGCTTCTTCTTCTTGAGATCTGCAAGGTACAAAGCACAATTGCGTTTCCAGTGTCCTGACTTGTGGCAGTAAAAACATTCTCTTTTTCCACTTCCCACGGTCCCGGACTTGTCTTTCCCCTTCACCTTTTCAACTCCACCTCTCGGCTTGTTGGGATTCTTCTTCGTCTTTCCTTTGATCTTGGCTTTCGGGACTGAAGAGGAAGATTGTCACAACCCGGAATTGGCACGTGACGGCCCTAATACTACGCAACGTCTATAGGCGTAACGCAGTAAAAGAAAGCCAAAACCCAGAAATCTAAACTAATAAAAGATAAGATAAGATAAGAAACATTTTTAAAAGTCTTTGAAATCACAACCCAAATTCTTTAAAAGTCCAACTTTCTTTCTTTAAAATTTTGGCAGCACTTCCTTTGTAAAAACTAGCCCCAAAAATGGGTACAACTTAAATATAAATAAGGCATCCCCAAACGGGAGCAAATACACGCCCAAAGGCGAAAAAAACCACCACAACAAATATACGACGCCGTAGCGAAGAAATAAAAGACGAAAAAAGGAAATTGAATAAAAGACAAACAAGTCACAAATAATATACAATATCGTCCTCACCAAGTCTCTAAGTCAACAAGAAAATATAGTAGATGGAGAGTACAAGGATACAGCGAATATACAATACAACAATACGGATAACCACAAAACCCACCTAAGAAAAACTGCACACTATAAGCTGAAGCGGTATCCGCAGCAAAAGATGATCAGATAGATGAATAGCCTGCCTCGACTACTCTGGGGAACATCCTGCAAAACAACTGTGGCACAACGGGGTGAGTTTCCAACTCGTGAATAGTAAATAACATATGCAGGTAATCGCAAGTATGCACGTACAGCGTGAATCTAACATATGCAATTAATAGCAATAAAAGTCATATGAATGCAATAATCATGAAAAGTACACTAGCAGGTACAACTAATACATGAAGCAATAATAATATGACAATCAGTATGCAATAATCATGCAATAATGATATGAAAGTGTATATATGCAACAATCATGAAAGGTACACTAACAGGTACAACTACACATGAAGCAATGCATATAAATAAAGGTATATAAATGCAACAGTCATGAAAGGTACACTAACAGGTACTACTAATACATGAAACGGTGCATATAAATAAAGGTGGAGTATGGAATAAAATATGTCATTTCCACGGAATCCTGACATCGTGGTAGGATCACAATCCATCAAGACAAATCCAAATTCCAATTTCCTCAAATCAGCCCCCAAATTGGCTCTCATATCATATAAGTCTCACAAATCCTTAATGTACAATATCGAATAAATCCCCTATATCCTGAATGTACAAAATCAAGTGAATCTCATATATCCTTTATGTACAATATCAAGTAAATGGCATATGTCCTAAATCCAATATCAAGTGAATCACTTATAACCTAGGTATATTTGCATGAATAAATATGATGATGTATATAAATTGATATCAATACACATATATTAGCGTCCTATTCCACTAATATATGTGTAAAGGCATATATAACAGCGTCTCATTCCACTGTTATTTATACTTAGGAGTAAAAAGAAATATCATGAAACCAATGTGTTAAGCATCGACACAGAAATGCTGATCTATCAGGTGCTGTCACCAAAACTGGCACCCTGATAGGTACGTATCATACGCTATACCGAAAGCTCAAGTGCCTAGCTCTGACCCTCGCCTTTCGACGTATCTATACGTACATGACTCCCGTCGGTATCCCTATGTAACTACCGAGTCATAGGTAATGTCACCGGATGGTATGGTTCCCCTGACAGGCTCAATCGGCAAGGTCCATCAATCGTCTTGCCCTGGGGTACCTTCGGGCCCCACCATGTACCCTCATACGGCCTCTACGCCTCCTCGCAGGGGTATATATATATATATCAGAACCGATAAATCTCATGGTGGATGCTGAAATATTATATCAAGGGAAACCGGGTTTTTCAAATAATGCATAATTTCATGAACTCCCACGGTCCCCAAATACAGAAAACGTCATGAAAAATCCATAGCTCAATGCGAAAAATCCATGAATATAATATATGCAACATAAAACTGAAATGTAAGCATATAAAGGAAAAGCCGCTAATTAACTGCAACAAGTTAATATAAATATCATGCGGCTCCTAATTTATCCAAGTCTAAATAACATCAAGTAAAGGTAAACATGTAGCTATAACCAGATATATGTGTAAACAATAAGGTATAGCAAGATATATATATCTACCTATAAATAATGATGTAGTATACCCCCTGGGTATAAGTGAAATATGGGTGCAAGGTATACCTGTAGCTATGGCATAAAGGGTGTATGTACCTATCGCTAATGGTACAATACTCTATAGGTATAGAGGTATCTAGCACGTAAGTATGTGAAGGCATATGTGTAAGCATGTGGATATACAGGTATGCTAAATGTCATATGCGATAAGAAATATGAATCAATGTCTCAATGTTCCTAACCAAAACATATCATATCTATAAGTGGGTTGTGCGTGTCATGGCAATTATTGACGGTGTGTGTAGCATACAATCAGTGCTCGTGCAGCATGAATCGTCAATAATATGTGCAGTGTCCTAAGGATACTAGCTCATGCACAACAATAACTAAGCAGTAGGGTGATTGCGCAATTCTAAATATGACATAGAATATGCGATAGGTCATGTCATTTCTATCCCAGACGCATAACGCCATGCGGGCGATTCCCCTGTAGATGTTAAATCTACTCACCAACGCTCCAAGCTAGGTAAAGTCTGCCACCTGTTTTCCCTTTGTAGCAGTTTCTGAAGTCCCCACCTGCGAACCTGCAACATTAAAACAATAAAACAAGTATATATTAATAATAGACCCAAAACACATACAATCTACACGGACCAACACGACACACATACGTACTCTAAAAGGTTCGTGTTGTAGCTAACGCGTATAGCGACACTACGAAACCAACTCAGAGCAACAGCAACACGGAACACGCATCGTATCGGATAACGTATCGTGCGAAACGGAACATTAGAAATATGCAAAGCGGTCCCAGATTTTTCTGTACCAATAATTTGTAAAAATTGCAAGTACTATGAGACTACAAATAACCCCAGAGACCCCTATCCAAAAACTCACCACCCCAATCCCTACTCTGGCCGCAAATTGCGGCCAGAACCATTAAATCTGCGGCCGTTTCATGGTGGAATTGGCTCGTATTTTGAGGGTAGGTTCTAGGTCTCTACACTAGGTTGTTGTCATGCCAACTTTTGCAACAAATACATGGTTTAACAGCAGATCATCCGAGACCCAAACAAAACACTAAAAATACGATATTTACCCGAAACGTTACGATACGCGATAAAAACTAAAACTAACAAGCTAAGCTACACAAAAATAACTTATAGAACAGAAAGGAATCATTACCTACACAAAATAACTCAAAGATCCAAGCTTTGCACACTCCATGGCATCCAAGAGGCAAATCCAAGAAAAAGGTGTGATTTTTGTGAAGTTTTGTGAATTTTGTGATGGATTTTGATGCATATATGAGAGTGTTCAGTTTGATGAGGGAGGGATGAGAGAATAAATGAGATAGAGAAAAAGAAAGAGAGGAAATGATGAAGAGAGAGGGAGGTGAGTGTAGGGTGAGGTGAGAGGTGAGTGTAACCACATTATTAAATGCTAACCATGCTTTCACATAAATGCACCACACCTCATCATGCCACCTCCTCATTCCAAAAGAATTATCTCTCTCTCTTTCTCACAAAAGATCAAAGAAATGGTTAAGGATGAAAGCAAAGGGATTAGAATTAAGGTTAAGTGTCATGGTTGCTAAAACTAGATTAGCACAAACAAAACTCACATTTACGTACACACGTGCGTACATGCTTATAACAAATAATAATAAATTATTAATTAAATGTTATAAAATGTGAGAAACCCGAATTGGTAAACTTTTTACAGTAAACCCGCATTAACGTCTAAACGAACACTAACCAAAATCTAAGGCGTTACAATCTCCCCCCTCAAAAAAATTCATCCCCGAATTTAAAATTATCACTAAGCGTACCTTCAAAGAGAAGATTACAAAACTCCCATATCTCGCTCGCAGCCTCCCAAGTGATTACCTCACTATACGGCTACGTCCAAGAAAAACCCTTCACAGATGGCAAGACCCTTGACCGACGTTTCTTCACCTGCGGAGCCATTAACACAATTGGCTGCTGGTGATCGAAAGATCGCATCCAAGCTAAATGGTCTGGTGCTGAATCATGTGAGAAAGGTCATGAAGGTAATTCAAAGTATCGACATAATGAATACGGGGTGAATACTCAATAATCTGGGCGGAAGTGCCAAATTAAAGGCAACGGAACTAACTCGCTTTAAGGATCTCAAAAGGACCTACAATTCTTGGATAAGCTTCCCAAAACTCAACATGTCATTCATCGGAAAGTCCGTAGGAATACATGATCTCCCACTGCGAACTCAAGTCTGCGACCATCACGGTCGGCATAAGACCTCTGTCTGCACTGGGCTGTCATCATCCTGACCAGAACCAACTGGATCATTTCCGAAGTTTCTAAACTAGCTGGGGTCCAAAAATCATAATCTCGCAGAGTCAGAAAAACAGACTGGAGATCGACACCACCTAACAAACAAAACTTAAAGGTTGCCAATTGGAGTGCCTCCTGATAATAGCTATCGAAGGAGAATCCTAACAATGGCAAGTGATGATCCCAACTGCCGACAACAATTAATACGTACGCACAAGCATAACCTCTAGAGTCGGTATAGCCCGCTCTCATAAAACCATCATCCTGCGGATGGAAATACGGAGCTAAGGCTCAACCAGTACCTAAGGCTTCCTGAAGCTCCTGCCCCAGACGGCAAGCAAACATGGTGCCCTCATTGGATACGACCCATGAAGGAACTCCATGCAACGCACAAACTTAACAAAGAACCACTGAGCAAACTGAGCAAAACCGGACAACTAGCATCCGAATGGAGTCACACCCTGTCTAGACCGGGGTAGACACCACAACGAAATTCATGGAGATCTGCTCCTATTTCCACTTCGGAACGGTTAAAGGTTGCAACTCTCCAGCCGGTCTCAGGTGCTCAACCAAAACACACAACAAGACAGACACCTTGAAACGAAACCCGAAACTTCTCTTTACATCCCTGCCCACCCGTAACTATCTCACAAGTCACGTCAAATGCTGGTGGAACTTGAATGAGTACAGAGAGTTGACTGATGTGCCTGCTCTAGAATTTCGCGTCTCTACCCAATAGTATCAGGTACCCAAACGCGTCCCTAAACGTAGCACATTTGGTCACAAATCAAGGACTCCGAATCATTACCCAGCCGAGTATGCTCAAGTATCTCTAACGAACGAGCATCAGTGGGTCGTGCCTCGCGAAAGCGATTAAACAAAAGTGGTCGGGCACGGATATGAGCGAGCTGTCACCTCAGTAAAGGCGAACTTAAGCTGTACTCAATGATCGCACAAGAACTGTAAATCTGCAGAAGACTGTCTCAACAATCAACACCCACTGCAGGAAGATGTATATGAAGCTCTGGTGGTCCATGAAAATCTGACACGAAAGACTGTCTCAACAATCAACACCCACTGCAGGAAGATGTATATGAAGCTCTGGTGGTCCATGAAAATCTGACACGACTCTCGAACAAGTAGTGTCTCCAAATCTCCAACGCACGACCACCGCGGCCATCTCCAGATCATGAGTGGGATATCCTGCTCGTACATCCTCCAGATGTAGGGAAGCAAAAGCGATAACTCTATAGTATCACCTCAGTACACAATCGAGCCCCACTCGCGAAACATTACAGTTAAACAACAAAGACGCCCAAACCAGAAAGCAAAGAAAGAACTGATGCAGTTGTTAACCGAGCCTTCAACTGCTGAAAAACTCTGCACGCATGCCTCAGTCCAAAGAAAAGAAACCTCCCTTCCTGTCAGTTCAGTCAACGGTGTAGCACTACACTAGCAATCCTGCACGAAACGGCGGTAAAAACCTGCTAAACCCCAAAATCTGCGGATCTCCGTCCTGCACACAAGTCTGGGCCTAAGCTGTACGGCCTCGATCTTCCTCGGAACCATACAAAACCATCTCCCGTAACTAAAAGACCTAGGAGTCAACACAAACAAGCCTGAAGGAACACTCCGAGAATCTAGCAAACCGGTGGGGCTCTCCCAACGTCTGCAAAACAAATCCTCAAGTGCTACTCCTATCCCTCAAGACACATTAAATAGACTAGAATGTCGTCAATAACACAACAATGACTGGTCGAGGAACGGCCTGAAGAAATCTGGTTCATCATATCTACGAATGTTGCTAGGGCATTGGTGAGTCCAAGGACACCACCAAGACACACAAAGCCCGTAGCAAGCAAAAGGCAGTCTTCGGAATGTCATCAGTCCGAACCCGCTACAATAATGACCTAATTCCAAACAAACATAGAAAAAGTCTCACACTGTGGAGCTGATCGAAGAAATCGTCAATGCGAGGTAAAGGATACCTATCCGCACCGTAAGCCGGTTCAATTGATGATCCATCAAAACACAACCTCAATCTGTCATCTTTCTCCTTGACGAATAGAAATAGGAGCTCCCTAATGCGAAACACTCAGACGCACAAACCCCCCCAACAAACAACTCTGCAGGTGATTCTTAAGCTCCCTAAGCTTCGCCGGCTCATCTGGAACAATGTCGGAAAACTCTCGCATGAAAGGAACCCGGTCCAACAAACCAATTGTGGCTTCGGTATCACGAATGAACGCCAAGAATCCTCGACATCCTCTCCTCAAAAGCCGACTAGCGAAAAAGCTGAATTCCACCTCTGCTAACCTGTCCCCTCTGAGCGAACCTTCCGCGTCCATGACCTCTCTGCACATAAGCCTGACATAGTGCTAAGGAACAATATATGACAAAGTGTTGAAGGCTCCCGCATCGAAAACATCCACGCGATGACTGCTGACCCTCCTGGGGATGAGAGCTGAACGACTGTCCTGGTCCTAAGCCTCTGCTACTCCCGCGATGGTCATGAAAGCTGTCTCGACGACAAGGCCTCTTTCTCTGGGCTGGTACATCGGTACGAGTCCTCCTCTGTTCCAGAACTCTCAGAGTCTCTGGAATACGTGCCTCGTCAACTGGGGATGCATCCACAGGTGCTATGTAGGTGACGGACTGCTGCATGCTGATCTCAAGGAACAACTGAGTAACATGGGTGACAACCTCCTGTAGCTGCGCTCGAACGGCCTCAACCAATGAACTCATCATCTGGCGCACGTCCTGCATCTTTGTCACAAGCCTAGCAATACTATCAGTCGAAGGCGGATCCATCTGCACCTGTGCACGTGCCAACCTGGTCAATCCTCGTCTCACTCGAACCAGCTCTAACCTCGGCCCTCACTGCATCACTCTGAGTCCCCATGGTCATCGGCGGTAAGGCTATAAATGGAAATAAGATTCGATAAGAACACGGAAATCGAATCACAAGGATATGAATCATCAAGGAAAGAATTTCAAGTAATTTGTACTTAGGTCACTTTAGGCGGAGTACCGCATCGTGAGTATGCTACAGACATACACACACTACGTTACTCTGCTGAAGCTACCTACTCCATCATACCAAGGTCATCCTACACTCCGAAAGGTAAAAACCTAGCGCTCTGATACCAACTTTGTCATGACCCGAAATTGGTATGTGACGGCCCTAATACTCGCAACGTCTACAGGCGTAACGCAGTAAAAGAAAGCCAAAACCCAGAAATCTAAACCAATAAAAGACAAGATAAGATAAGAAACATTTTTAAAAGTCTTTGAAATCACAACCCAAATTCTTTAAAAGTCCAACTTTCTTTCTTTAAAATTTTGGCAACACCTTCTTTGTAAAAACTAGCCCCAAAAATGGGTACAACATAAATATAAATAAAGCATCCCCAAACGGGAGCAAATACACGCCCAAAGGCGAAAAAAACCACCACAACAAATATACGACGCCGTAGTGAAGAAATAAAAGACGAAAAAAGGAAATTATATAAAATACAAACAAGTCACAAATAATATACAATATCATCCTCACCAAGTCTTTAAGTCAACAAGAAAATATAGTAGATGGAGAGTACAAGGATACAGCGAATATACAATACAACAATACGGATAACCACAAAACCCACCTAAGCAAAACTGCACACTATGAGCTGAAGCGGTATCCGCAGCAAAAGATGATCAGATAGATGAATAGTCTGCCTCGACTACTCTGGGGAACATCCTGCAAAACAACTGTGGCACAACGGGGTGAGTTTCCAACTCGTGAATAGTAAATAACATATGCAGGTAATCGCAAGTATGTACGTACAGCGTGAATCTAATATATGCAATTAATAGCAATAAAAGTCATATGAATGCAATAATCATGAAAAGTACACTAACAGGTACAACTAATACATGAAGCAATAATAATATGACAATCAGTATGCAATAATCATGCAATAATGATATGAAAGTGTATATATGCAACAATCATGAAAGGTACACTAACAGGTACAACTACACATGAAGCAATGCATATAAATAAAGGTATGTAAATGCAACAGTCATGAAAGGTACACTAACAGGTACTACTAATACATGAAACAGTGCATATAAATAAAGGTGGAGTATGGAATGAAATATGTCATTTCCACGGAATCCTTACATCGTGGTAGGATCACAATCCATCAAGACAAATCCAAATTCCAATTTCCTCAAATCAGCCCCCAAATTGGCTCTCATATCATATAAGTCTCACAAATCCTTAATGTACAATATCGAATAAATCCCCTATATCCTGAATGTACAAAATCAAGTGAATCTCATGTAAGTGCACGGCAGCGCCCCAGCCGTCTGAACGAGGCCAAAATGCGGAAACGATACTTTTCTTTAACATAGAAACCGGCGCTACCGCGTACTAAAAACCCGGATCGGGCCATTAACCTAATGCTAGCTAACTAGAGAAAAGATAGAGAGCTATACCGAGCGATCCGTATCCTTCGGTCTTCGGCCTCCATCCCTCCATCCCGATCTCCTCGCGGAATCTCCGGTCTTCATCTCCTCGTCGGAAAGGGCACCACATCTCTAAGTTCTTTTACGGGCTCCCACCTCTGGACCGAGGCAACTCGGGCACGAAGTTGGCGAGCCGACGTGTCCAAGAATGCTGTAGACTCTATGTAGAATGTTATGTCTCAAGGGGTTGTATTAAGTTGCCATTTGGATGGAGGAAGGAGATGAAGTGAACTTTTGTGATGGCTATATGATTTTGCAAGAAAATGAGATACAAAATCCCCACTCCAAAAATTGGGACAGCCCCCATCAAAAGAATGGCCGGCCAAGCTTAGATGAGAAGAGAGGGAGTGAGCCAATAATAATGCATGAAAGAGAGAGAAAGGGTGATGATGATGAAATATCATTACTACAAAGTCAAAAACCCATCACCTAAGTAATGATGCACAAAGAATCATCATATACAAGAACCATCATGAGAACCATCATGTCAAAAGTCTTCTCCTTTATAAAATGCACAATTGCAAATAACCCCCTCCACCAATTTTCAGCCAAAGAAAGAAACAAAGGAAAATGGCCGAAACGGAAAGCAAACTGGCAACTCCAAAAAAACGATCCCGTAATAAATTACAGGAAAACCCCGCGACTGTATATACATACCCGCATTTGTATTCCGACCGAATACAAATGCAATGAGACAAAATCTACACTGTACAATACTAAGATCTGGCTTAAACCAAAGCCCGCTAGTATTATCCGTCCGATCATAATCCGTGCAATACCGCACGTATATGATCGAACCCTGTCATATATCCATACGGCCTCTACAGCGTTTCGCCCGAAACTTGAAAAACAGTCTGTGGGGGACTCTAAAGACTCATCAATACTTTGGTTGTGGATTTAACCACTAGCACGTCAGAGGTATTAGCCATACGTAACGGGCTACCAGGTATTGACCAAAAGGGACGTCGATGAGCGAACTCATCCTGACACCCTACTGAGCCTGTCAGTGACAATATCCGTACAGTCTGGTCCGTTCGTCTATGAGCATCGCATGGCGGGCCTAGGGGGTTGGTAAAAGTCAGACCCCCAAAAGCGGTACAAGTCATGTCGGAGTGTAGCCCAGAACACCCTAAGATACTACTAGAATACCTACCAGAAAATCTCCTGCCTTGGCTAAGGACTTCATGTAATGGCCCTCCTAGACACAGCGCGACCTCACCCCCAATACCGGGAGAGACGAACCCCTGCAGATCTGCTCACTGCCTCCATGTGGCTCGGGACTGTACCCAACTAAAACCCGTTTGCACGACTCCTTTGAGCCGTGGTAGGGTAGTAATCAAAGTACAGTGGGAACTCACACGATACAAATGACGATCTCAGGTCGATGAACTAACCTGTACACATGTTACTAGGGAACTGCTATCTGACGTCAAGTATAAGACCAACTAGCATGTTCCCGGCGAGTCCTGTCCGGTGTACTCATAACCCAATAAGCACATGTATATATCTTAGGTGAACCAACTGACACCAGTGGCTTGTGAGACTGGCCACCGCCCCTCGTCGGGGCCTCGACTGTATACACTAGCCTACTCTGGAGTATCGATGCCCTGTCTCGAAAACTCCCATGACTAGGGACCTTTTAAGGATGTGCTTATAGACCCCAGCTCCCATGTATATGATCGCCATCATCCTGCTGGTCGTCAAGCAAGAATCCTAAGGGCTTTATCAACGCGCAATAGTGACATGTAAGGTCACCTAAAGCAATACACGATGATAAAGATAAACCAGATAGCATACTATCATCTTGAGTAAGATTGTTCTAACGGTATAGGTCCTCTCTCAATCATTGCAATCACATTCCTGTGATCCAATAATTGACTCTGAGGGCACTATCTCCAACATCTCATATATCCTTTATGTACAATATCAAGTAAATGGCATATGTCCTAAATCCAATATCAAGCGAATCTCTTATAACCTAGGTATATTTGCATGAATAAATATGATGATGTATATAAATTGATATCAATACACATATATTAGCGTCCCATTCCACTATTATATGTGTAAATGCATATATAACAGCGTCCCATTCCACTGTTATATATACTTAGGAGTAAAACGAAATATCTTGAAACCAATGTGTCAAGTATCGACACAGAAATGCTAATCTATCAGGTGCTGTCACCAAGACTGGCACTCTGATAGGTATGTATCATACGCTATACCGAAAGCTCGAGTGCCTAGCTCTGACTCTCGCCTTTCGACGTATCTATACGTACATGACTCCCGTCGGTATCCCCATGATAACCGCCGAGTCATAGGTAATGTTATCGGATTGTATGGTTCCCCTGACAGGCTCAATCGGAAAGGTCCATCAATCGTCTTGCCCCAGGATACCCCCGGGCCCCACCATGTACCCTCATACGGCCTCTATACCTCCTCGCAGGGGTGTATATATATATCAGAACCGATAAATCTCATGGTGGATGATGAAATATCATATCAAGGGAAACCGGGTTTTTCAAATAATGCATAATTTCATGAACTCCCACGGTCCCCAAATACATAAAACGTAATGAAAAATCCACAGCTCAATGCGAAAAATCCATGAATATAATATATGCAACATAAAACTGAAATGTAAGCATATAAAGGAAAAGCCGCTAATTAACTGCAACAAGTTAATATAAATATCATGCGGTTCCTAATTAACCAAGTCTAAATAACATCAAGTAAAGGTAAACATGTAGCTATAACCAGATATATGTGTAAACAATAAGGTATAGCAAGATATATGTATCTACCTATAAGTAATGATGTAGTATACCCCCTGGGTATAAGTGAAATATGGGTGCAAGGTATACCTGTAGCTATGGCATAAAGGGTGTATGTACCTATCGCTAATGGTACAATACTCTATAGGCATACAGGTATCTAGCACGTAAGTATGTGAAGGCATATGTGTAAGCATGTGAATATACAGGTATGCTAAATGTCATATGCGATAAGAAATATGAATCAATGTCTCAATGTTCCTAACCAAAACATATCATATCTATAAGTGGGTTGTGCGTGTCATGGCAATTATTGACGGTGTGTGTAGCATACAATCAGTGCTCGTGCAGCATGAGTCGTCAATAATATGTGCAGTGTTCTAAGGATACTAGCTCAAGCACAACAATAACTAAGCAGTAGGGTGAATGCGCAATTCTAAATATGACATAGAATATGCGACAGGTCAAGTCATTTCTAGCCCAGACGCATAACGCCATGCGGGCGATTCCCCTGTAGATGTTAAATCTACTCACCAACGCTCCAAACTAGGTGAAGTTTACCACCTGTTTTCCCTTTGTAGCAGTGTCTGAAGTCCCCACCTGCGAACCTGCAACATTAAAACAATAAAACAAGTATATATTAATAATAGACCCAAAACACATACAATCTACACGGACCAACACGACATACATACGTACTCTAAAGGGTTCATGTTGTAGCTAACGCGTATAGCGACACTACGAAACCAACTCAAAGCAACAGCAACACGGAACACGCATCGTATCGGATAACGTATCGCGCGAAACGAAACACTAGAAATATGCAAAGTTGTCCCAGATTTTTCTGTACCAATAATTTGTAAAAATTGTAAGTACCATGAGACTACAAATAACCCCAGAGACCCCTATCCAAAAACTCACCACCCCAGTCCCTACTCTAGCTGCAAATTGCGGCCAGAACCATTAAATCTGCTGCCGTTTCATGGTGGAATTGGCTCATATTTTGAGGGTAGGTTCTAGGTCTCTACACTAGGTTGTTGTCATGCCAACTTTTGCAACAAATACTTGGTTTAACAGCAGATCATCCGAGACCCAAACAAAACACTAAAAATACGATATTTACCCGAAACGATACGATACGCGATAAAAACTAAAACTAACAAGCTAACCTACACAAAAATAACTTAAAGAACAGAAAGGAATCATTACCTACATAAAATAACTCAAAGATCCAAGCTTTGCACACTCCATGGCATCCAAGAGGCAAATCCAAGAAAGATGTGTGATTTTTGTGAAGTTTTGTGAATTTTGTGATGGATTTTGATGCATATATGAGAGTGTTCAGTTTGATGAGGGAGGGATGAGAGAATAAATCAGATAGAGAATAAATGAGATAGAGAAAAAGAAAGAGAGAAAATGATGAAGAGAGAGGGAGGTGAGTGTAGGGTGAGGCGAGAGGTGAGTGTAACCACATCATTAAATGCTAACCATGCTTTCACATAAATGCACCACACCTCATAATGCCACCTCCTCATTCCAAAAGAATTATCTCTCTCTCTTTCTCACAAAAGATCAAAGAAATGGTTAAGGATGAAAGCAAAAGGATTAGAATTAAGGTTAAGTGTCATGGTTGCTAAAACTAGATTAGCACAAACAAAACTTACATTTACGTGCACACGTGCATGCATGCTTATAACAAATAATAATAAATTATTAATTAAATGTTGTAAAATGTGAGGAATCCAAATTGGTAAACTTTTTACAGTAAACCCGCATTAACGTCTAAACGAACACTAACCGAAATCTAAGGCGTTACAAAGATGGCCCATAAAGCAGAGCGGGAGTTTTCGCTCTCTTAAGCATGCTCTCTGCATTTCTCAACATATTGAGAAGTTCAGGCAATGATTTCTCCAAATCGTTCATATTGAAATTCACTATGAACGGAGCAAAGGCGGGGGAGAGAGACTGTAGAACGATATCTGTATATTGCTCATTATCCATAGTCTATCCCAGTTCCTCAAGTTTTTCTATAAGACCAATCATCTTTAAGACATAGTCTCCTACTGATGCACCGAGGGCCAGCCGCATCTGAAACAGCTTTCGAGATGAGTCGTATCGTAAAGTAAGAGATTGCTCTTCATATAACTCCTTTGTATGAAGAATGATGGATTGTATATCCATCTTCTCATGCTGTTTCTGATGGATACTGTCCATAGAAGCAAGCGCGAGGCACGTGGCCGTGTTGCAATCAATATCCCATATTTTTCGAATCTCCTTATCCGAAACAGATGATTCAGATCCTAGGATGGGTGGGGCTTTGGTAGTGAGGACATATGATACTTTATCATATATGAGTACAATGTTCAAGTTCCTCAACCATTCTTTATAATTTGGTCCAGTCAGTTTGTTTTTCTATAAAAGAAGCTTAAGTCCCATCATCGGTATCTGCCATTAGAAGAGAGAAAAGAATACACTCAGTGAAATGCTCTTGCAAAGATCAGATTGGTTATTATCTTATCTAAACGATATCTCCCACTGCTTTTATTAAATTTTCTTTCAAACCTTAAAAGAAAACTAGCCAGGATTAATTGCATTCTACAGTTTCGCTAATCGGTCAGCCAGGCCAGTGTCGGTACTTTAAGGGAGGTTCCCCCCGTGCTTGCGCACGGACCTAATTAAAATAAACCTCGTTTTTCCCACAGGTCAAACCCCGTTAACACCTTTCTAGACACCTACTGGATTAGCTAATTGTAAAGTGCAAAATTCTCCCGGGAGTAACTCTTACTCACAGTGGGATCGGGATCCAAATATCATATAGATGGTATGCAATCTCATTGCAAATCTCAACTCTTGAAACTCGCGATATGGTTTTTACCCCTAGATGCTTATGACCTTGGCTATGGTCAACATATCAGCACTAGTCAAGTTCTACCCGTCATTTCGAGATTAACTAGACCCACCCATATGACCCTTGACTATAATCAACATAATCACAAGAATGTCCTAACTGATTGCATCATATGCTTTGTATGAAGACATCACTTAACTACCGTACACTACGCCTTGACTATAATCAACATACGTAGCACGAATACTAAGTACTCTGCTTCCTAAAATGACGGAGGGTTGCGGATGGTTTTTATGAAAACCTTTAACGCTTTAAACTTGATTTCGTTGTAGAATCTAAATTGTTTTTAGAAAAGGAGTGGCTTAAACTCCACATCTTTTGAAACTTGCTTTTTCGTAAAAAGAGCCAAGTGGGTTTCAAATCCGATTCTACAATATCTTTAGGTTTGTTTTCTTTTACATTAATCTCATTAATATATTCCCATCATTTAAGTTCCTAAGCCATTACAGAAAGAAACGAAAAACAGTATTATATATCACATATATAACAATATCACATTCGTCTCAGATATTAAGCAATCACATCATAGAATAATTAACAGCAGAAACACATATATGAAATTATAGGATATACTAGGAACTCTGTATTTTCTATTTAGCCTGCGATAGAAAATAAGGAATCCACGGTCGTGATGAATAGCCAAGCCCACACCCTTAGACCCTTACGAGAGCGGCAAGCGACCCTTCCAATTCTGGAGTTTAGGAGACCCGGTCTCGACTCCTCGAGATGGCCTCCCACTGAACTCTAGAACCCCGTCACTCGTGCTCCCTTCCTTGGGTCTATCCTAATGCGGAAAAGTAAAATATACATCAATAGAGACATCATCCTCAACCCGGATGTGCCCCAATAAAAGAATAATATATACAATGAATTTTACATGAATGAAAAGATAAACTCTCGTCTCACATAAAAAAACCCGGTCATTCAATCACGATGATCCTATACATCATATCACATCAACAATTGAAAAGCATATACGACGTTAAAATATATCAATCAACACATCAACATACCCACTTCTGTAATAGATCTCAACACTTGAACCTGCATAAAAATTCCCAGAGAGCATATATAGTACCTATGGATCAACGCAAGAGTGCACGGTCCAAGCCTCACCAACGGCGCTGCGGAACCGCCGCAAATACACCTATTTGGCCGCGGTTCCGCGGTCGTTGTGTTGAGTTAGGCGCTCGTTTTTCTTGGGGATCCATAGAAAACCCTGCTCTATTTTCTACATATTTTTAATTACAAAAATTCCAACTTTTGAAAAAATTTCCAGTTAGCATGTAAAAATCGCACTTTTTATGTTCGATTGAGTTTTTAAACGTCGTTCGGTTTACCCTAAAGCTCTAGCTTGGCTCTGATACTATGTTGGTGTGTAGTAGCGCCTCTAGTAAGGTTGTAACAGCATATAGTAATGAACTTTTAAATTTTAGAGTGCTATTACAAACGAACTACGAATCGTAACTAGAGATTAGGGTAATAACATCATTATGTGAAGTCTAAACTAAAGGAAAAGGAAATACAACCTTTGTAGCCAACTCCTTAGATCTTTAAGACTCCTATGGCTTTGCACAAAGTTTGGAACGACTCCGCTCGAGGTCATTCGTCGTCTACCATGATCCACCCAGAGATTCCTAGAACGAGCTCTCAGCTTCACAAAATGAAGCAAACACTCTACACTAAAGGGCTAGGGTAGTGTAGAATGGTTGTGTGGTTTGTAAACTCACTTAAAAACCCTTTCTTTTTAATTTCCTCACTCAAAACAAAACTCAAGAGAGCTTGAAAAAGGAGGAAGGTGAAGATGGCAAAAGCTTTTTTGTAAATAACGAAAACTTATTTTCAAAAATGAAAATGAAAATATTATATATGAGACACTCTCACATATAACCATGGTTGGCTAAATATCTAGATATTATTTGGATGGGTTAAAGAACAAAAGGAAATTAAACCATGGTTAAAGTCAATGGTCAAATAAGAAGTGTGTTGAAAATGAGTCATTATGCTAATTTCCTTTTTCCTTTAATCCATTAACAAAAATCTAGATATTTATCAACCTTGTGAGTTTTATATTGCCATCTACTTTGTATCATTAACCATGACACATATGTATGTGTGTATGTGCATGCACATCATCATGTGTATGTGTGAACATACATGCATGCATCCAAAAGAAAATGGGTTAATTAAAAGTGGGCTAAAAATTAATATTAAATCAACATTTGATTTAATAAATCGGTTACATCAAATGCGACCCGACCAATATTAAACGTCCGATTAAAATACGATATCACATATTCGTATTTAATCGAGCTCCTGCGCATATCACATATGCACACCACAACATTTCGCCTGAGCTAGAAAAATCCTGTATGAGACTTTAAGACTCGTCAATACGCCGGCAGTAGGTGATGATCATATCAAAACACCTACAAGCCGCAAGCGGTCAGATAAACGTAACGGCCACCCGGGTATTGAGCGATTAGAAGAAAAACAAGCGAACTCGTCAAAACTCCCGTCGAGCTATTGGCAACACTTACCGTACAGTCCGATCTCTTCGTCTGATATGTTGCATATCAAGTCTAGGGATGGAATCGTCGAGCCCTAATAACTCAATAAGCCGTGTCGATATGGTCTATGACCGGTCGAGAAACTACAGATAACACTTATCAGTAAATCTCGTTAGCCCTGGCCAGGGACTTTAAGTCAGAGCCAATCGCACATAACACAACATCAACTCCCAATACCGGGAGAGACGAAACCCCTCCTATCGCTCACTGTCTCCATGTGTCTCGAGACTATACCCAAAAGCCACCTGTTTGCATGATTCAGTAATGCCGTGGTTGGGTGGAAATCAAAGTACAGCTGGAGAACACACAAGACTCTATGACGATCTCGGGTCTACAGACTAACATGTACCAGTGTCACCAGAGAACTGCTATCCGACGATAGATATAATACCATATAGGAATTATCTGTGAGTCCGTTCAGTGTACCCAGTCTCCACTGAGCACCCGTATACAATCTTCGATGTCACAACACTAATGGATATGGGATCATCCATCGCCCATCATATGAGTCAAGAAACGTACACGCTAGTCTACTCTGGAATATCGATGCCCTGTCTCGATATACCTACGACTAGGAACATTCAAGGATATGCTTATAGACTGCACATGCCCCACTAGTATGATCTCCATCATAGCCATGGAAGTCAAGCAAATATCCTCAGGGCTTTATCAACATATATTAAATGAACAGTATCAAGCAAACATGTAAGATAAAGTAAAACCAGATAGCATACTATCATGTCGAGCAAGAAAGTCATATATCAAATATACATATATACATGTCCAAGCATCTACTATACACATAATGGCCTCTAGGGCATACATATATCCAACATCTGCATCATGGAGGATGATGATCCTACCAGTTTTCAGCAAGCTATCACAAGTGGAGACTCAGTGAAGTGACTGGATGCCATGAGATCTGAAATGGAGTCTATATACACCAACAAAGTATGGACTTTAGACGTTGTAATCCCTGGAATAAAACCTGTGGGGTGCAAATGGATTTTTAAAAGAAAGATTGGTGTAGATGGGCAGGTAGAGACCTATAAGGCAAGACTTGTGGCGAAGGGTTTTCGTCAAAGACCAGGTCTGGACTATGACGAAACTTTTTCTCCCGTAGCCATGCTTAAATCCATTCGGATCCTACTTGCTATTTCTGCTCACTACGACTATGAAATCTGGCAGATGGACGTTAAAACAGCATTTCTAAATGGAGATTTAGAAGAATGCATTTATATGGACCAGCCAAAAGACTTCATTGACAATGGGAGCAGCGGGAAAGCATGTAGATTGCTTAAATCCATTTATGGATTAAAGCAGGCATCACGGAGTTGGAACATCTGTTTCGATGATATTATCAAAGAGTTTGATTTCATCAAAAATCTAGATGAACCTTGTGTTTATAAGAAGACTGTAGGGAGAGCTGTCGCATTCCTCGTATTGTACGTGGATGACATTCTTCTGATAGGAAATGATATTCCTATGCTAAAGTCAGTCAAATCTTTCTTATCACTAAGGTTCTCCATGAAGGACCTGGGTGATGCCACATACATTCTGGGCATTCAGATCTATAGGGATAGATCCAAGAGGTTATTGGGATTGTCCCAAACCAGGTACATTAACACCATCCTAAAAAGGTTTAGTATGGAAGACTCTAAGCGGGGTGCCTTACCCGCTTGCCATGGGGTCAGTCTCTCTAAGGACTTTTGCCCAAAGACCGATGAAAAGAGAGCTCGCATGAGCATTATACCCTATGCTTCGGCAGTAGGATCTATAATGTATGCGATGTTATGTACACGCGATGTAGCTTATGCAGTTAGTGTAGTAAGCAGGTATCAATCCAACCCAGGGGAGAATCACTGGATAACTATGAAGAATATTCTTAAGTACTTGCGAAGGACTAAAAAATTGTTCTTGGTGTATGGTAACGGAGATCTCCAAATGGAGGCCTTTACCGATTCGAGCTTCCAGAGTGATAAGGACAACAACAAATCTATCTCTGGATTTATATTTACCCTCAATGGAAGGGCGGTAAGTTGGAAGAGTTTCAAACAGGATACCGTTGCAGACTCTACGATGGAAGCTGAGTACATTGTTGCGAATGATGCCGCCAGAGAAGCCGTCTGGATAAGGAAGTTCATCTCGGAGCTAGGAGTAGTTTCAACCATTATTGATCCAATACTATTGTATAGTGATAATAATGGGGCTCTGGCGTTAGCCAAGGAGCCCAGGTCCCATCAGCGGTCCAGACACATCTTAGGGCGCTTTCATTTGATTCGGGAGATTATAGATCGTCGCAAGATCGAGATTAGGAGAGTGGACACAAAGAATAACACCACGGATCCACTCACCAAGGCCCTCCCTCATCCACAGCATGAGCGACTTTTTGAGATGTTGGGTATGAGATACGCCAATAACTGGTCTTAGTGCAAGTATGAGATTGTTGGATATATGTATGCCCTAGAGGCCATTATATGAGATAGTGGATGTATTTATGTTAGATATGTGTATGCCCTAGAGGCCATTATATGTATAGTGGATGCTTGGACATGTATATATGGATTGAGATGACTTTCTCGCTCAACATGATAGTATGCTATCCGGTTTACTTTATCATGACATGTTGATTTGATCATGCTTTTATTCATTTGCACATGTTGATAAAGCCCTTAGGATATTTGCTTGACTACTGTGACTACGATGCGGATCATACTAGTGGGGCATGTGTAGTTTATAAGCATATCCTTGAACTGTTCCTAGTCGTGGGTGTTTCGAGACGGGGCATCGATATTCCAGAGTGGACTAGCGTATACTATTCTTGTCCCATATGATGGGCGATGGATGATCTCATATCCATCTGGTGAGGTGACACCAAAGATTGTATGCGGGTGCTCAGTGGAGACTGGGTACACTAAACGGACTCACAGAGAACTCTTATGTGGTATTATATTTATCGTCGGATAGTAGTTCTCAGGTGACACTGGTACAGGTTAGTCTGTAGACCCAAGATCGTCATAGAGTCTTGTGTGTCCTCCCACTGTATTTTGATATCCACCCTACCATGGCTCTACTGAGTCATGCAAACAGGTGGACTTTGGATACAGTCCCGAGGCACATGGAGGCGATGAGCGATAGGAGGGGTTTCGTCTCTCCCGGTATTGGGAGTTGATGTTGTACTATGCTCGATTGGCTATAACAGGAAGTCCCTGACCAGGGCTGCTGAGATTTACTGATAAGCGTTATCAGTAGTTTCTCGATCTGTTATGAGCCATACACCAGCATGACTTATTAAGTTATTGGGGTCGACGATTCCATCCCTAGACTCGATATGTAATATATCTGACGAAGAGACCAGACTGTACGGTAAGTGTTGTCAGTTGGCTCGACGGGAGTTTTGACAGCTTCGCTGGTTTTCTTCTGATCGCTCAATACCCGGGTGGCCGTTACGTTTAGCTGATCGCTTGCTGCTTGTGGGTGTTTGATATGATCATCACCTACTGCCGGCGTATTGACGAGTCTTAGAGTCCCACAATGAAGTTTCCTGGCTCAGGCGAAAAGATGTGGTGTGCATATGAGATATGCGCGGGGACCCGATTAAATACGGATATGTGATACCGTATATTAATCGGGCATTTTCTATTGGTCGGGTCGTATGTGATATAACCGGTTTGCAAAATCAAGTGTTGATTTAACAAATGACTTTTATAGTAATTCTTTAATTAAACCATTTTTCTATTTTTGTATGCATGCATGTATGCACATGATGATGTGCATGGACACACACATACATACATTGTATCATGGTTGTTGATACATATTTGGTGGCAATGCAAGACTCATATTGTAGTAATTATATATATATATATATATATATATATATATATATATATATATTTATCATTTTGAGTTAATGGAAAGGATAATTCACTCATGGTTGATGTTTATCATCTTTGACTAAACTTCACCTAACATTTAGCCATGAGTTAATTCTCCTTTGGAAATTAACTCAATAAGTAAACATCTAAATAATTACTGACCATGGTTGAAGTGAGAAGGATTAATATAGATTATTCTTTCTCATTTCAATAATTCATTCATATCATTATCCTTTGAGCTCAAGCTTAGCCACCATCTTCTTCTTCCTCTCTTGAAATTTTCTTTGAGTGAAGTTGATAAAAAGAAAAGATTTTGATTATAGAATACAAACTACATCATCATACTACACACATCTAGCCCATTTGTGTAGGGTGTTTGCTCTACTTCATTCACATATCAAGTAAAGCAAGGAGCTTTGGGCAAAGGGACTTCGGGTGGATCTTCGTGGACTAGGAAGGCTTCCATCGATCCGTTCCAAACTCTCATAGTGCCAAGGAGTCACCAAGGGAGGTCTACAAAAGTTGTAATCTCTACCCTTAGTGATAGTTTTTCATTTGCATGTGATGCTTAGTTGATAGAAACCCTAAATTTCTAGTTATGATTCTTGTCAAGTTCACTTAGCACCTTCAAAATTTGATTTTGGAATATGTGATGCTTCTAAAACCTTGATAAGGTGCTAGGTAAACCCAACAATGGTATCAGAGCCAAGCTAGAGCTTTAGGCGATATTTAGGCGAAGTTAAAACTCCGATCGAACCACGAAACACCAATTTAGACCCTTCTCTGGACATTTTTTAAAACTGTGATGTTTCCTGTATTAAAAATACTTTAAAAATTCAGCAGGGAAATATAAGCAATACTATAAAAAACAAGGCCATAATCCGTACAAACCACCGCGGAACCGCGGCCATACCTTGCCTTGGTCGCGGATCCGCGGCCGTACAGAAGTATTATTGCATCGTTTTTGCACAATAATGTCCGTAGCGGCTTGTATATATTTTTGGGTATTTTTAATCTGACTCAAGTGTTGAGTGTTCTGGGGATTATTTTGAATTCGTTGATTCGATCAGAAAATTTAATTTTGTTCTGTTTTCCGGATATTTAGAAACTATTAAAATGTTCGAACGGATATCATTAACTCACTTTTTCCCGGCACGAAAAACTTTCAAGTGTTGAATTTTTCTCGAGTTTAAATCTTTCGGAAAAATGTGCAAGTAACGTGGTGGACCCTCTAGAAGAACACAAACCTTAACTCGATTATGTGACCGTCTGAACCGCCTCTAAAGCTTAGGGTTTGGGGCAGTACGGCATGCCACATGTGAGGCGTTGGCTTAACCCTTCTACGGCTGGACCACTGCTACTGTGACATGTTCTGGGATTTTTGAACTCCGCTCAAGTGTTGAGCTATTTAGGAAATCTTGGGTATTTGATTATTCGATCGGAAAGTTTAATACTGTCTATTTATCTGGAATATGATACAATATGTGGAATTCATATAGTTAGGCATAAAATGCGAAGTATGCGATATTTCGCATTTACGATGTCTAAAGAGATTGTGGATTCCAAATGTTGTAGTTTAACACTTTCTTTTCTGTGATCGTAAGCGTAGTATGTAGGGTATCGCCAGCTTCGTTGCTATACTTTAACGACAATCGAGATACACATACTTGCTTACGTTGATGATATGAGATATTATGTGTTGCTGAGATATGATGTGCAGGATTGTCGCGATTGAATAGCCGGGGGTTTTATGTGAGATAAGAGTTTTATTTTCATTCATGTATAAATCAATTGTATATAATATTCTTTTATTTGGGGCACTTCCGAGATGAGGAAGATGTTTCCATCATTGTATATTATTTACTTTTGCGCATTAGGATAGACCCAAGGAGGGGAGCACAATGTAAGTGCACGGCGGCGCCCCGGCCGTCAAACCGACGGCCAAATGCGGAAACGGTGATAAACTTTAATTTTGCGAACTTAGCAAACCGGCACCACCGCGCACTAAACCCCGGATCGGGCCATTAAACTAGATCTAGCTAACAACAAGACGGGTTAGAGATATACCAAGTGATCCGAGTCCTCCGGTCTTCTCGTCGTCGTCCCGATCTCCCGCGGAAAGTCCGGTCTCCATCTCCTCGCCGGAAGGGCACCACGTCGCCTGTTCCTTTTACGGGCTCCCGCCTCAATACCGAGGCAACTCGGGCATGAAGCCGGCAAGTCGACATGCCCAAGATGTGCTGTATAATGTAGTGTAGATGATGCTTGTCTCTTTGGGGTTATGTTGCCTTGATGGAGGAATGGATTGGAACTTTCAAGTGGAACTCTCATTTATCAAGCATGGAATGAGATGATGAAATTTCCTCACCAAAAATGAAACCTCTCATTTTTCTCTCCTCTCCAAAATTGTGGCCGGCCTCTAGTACTAACCGTCCGATCCTGATCCGTGCAATACCGCACGTATCTGATCGGACCCTGCCATATCTCCATACGGCCTCTACAGCGTTTCGCCCGAAACTTGAGTAACTGAAAGTGTGGTGGACTCTAAAGACTCGTCAATACTATGGTTGTGGATTTAACCACTAGCACGTCAGAGGTATAAGCCAATACATAACGGGCCACCAGCTATTGACCAAAAGGGACGTCGATGAGCGAACTCATCCTGACACCCTACTGAGCCTGTCAGTGACAATATCCGTACAGTCCGGTCCGTTCGTCTATGAGCATCGCATGGCGGGCCTAGGGGGTTGGTAAAAGTCAGACCCCCAAAAGCGGTACAAGTCGTGTCGGAGTGTAGCCCAGAACACCCTGAGATACTACTGGAATACCTACCAGTAAATCTCCTGCCTTGGCCAAGGACTTCGTGTAATGGCTCTCCTAGACACAGCCCGACCTCACCCCCAATACCGGGAGAGACGAACCCCCAAAGATCCGCTCACTGCCTCCATGTGGCTCGGGACTGTACCCAACTAAAACCTGTTTGCACGACTCCTTTGAGCCGTGGTAGGGTAGTAATCAAAGTACAGTGGGAACTCACACGAGACAAATGACGATCCCCAGGTCGATGAACTAACCTGTACACATGTCACCAGGGAACTGCTATCTGACGTCAGGTATAAGACCAACTAGCATGTTCCCGGCGAGTCCTGTCCGGTGTACTCATAACCCAATGAGCACCTGTATACATCTTAGGTAATCCAACTGACACCAGTGGCTTGTGAGACCGGCCACCGCCCCTCGTCGGGGTCTCGACTGTATACACTAGTCTACTCTGGAGAAACGATGCCCTGTCTCGAATCTCCCACGACTAGGGACCTTTTAAGGATGTGCTTATAGACCCCAGCTCCCACTTATATGATCGCCCTCATACTGCTGGTGGTCAAGCAAGAATCCTAGGGGCTCTACCAACGTGTAATAGCGACTTGTCAGGTCACCTAAAGCAGTACACGATGATAAAGATAAACCAGATAGCATACTATCATCTCGAGTAAGACTGTCCTACCGGGATAGGTCCTCCCTCAATCATTATAATCACGTGCCTGTGATCCAATAATTGACTCTGAGGGCACTATCTCCAACAATCTCCCACTTGCACTCAAGGCTAATTAATGCGATGTCGCATACTCACAGCCCGTGTGATATCGAACACCCAACTTCTCTACTAGTCAGTCTCACAAATCCCGTTTGTGAAACTATTGCGGTCGAGGAATAGCCTCAGTGAGTGGATCCGCCTAGATGTTTCTTTCTATGTCTCTCTATATCTCAAGTTCGCGGAGAAAGCCATCTCCCGAAATGAGCAATACCTGTCTTAGAATGTCTGGATGTCTGATGGGACCGAGCTGTAGGGTTCCTAGGCACGCTAGTGAGGTCTCCCAAGCCATCAACCATGGCAATTTCAAAAATTATGGTGCCGAGAAACCCTAAACTACGGATCGTTTGCTAGAAAACTAGGCGAAAAAGTAATCTAGTTAACAGTTAACTAAGGGATACGGATATACAACCTTTGTAGATCCGTTTGTCCACCTCCATAGCTCCATGAAGAAGTCATCTCCGCTGTACAAATCCGAAATCTGGGCTCTTGCGTCGGCTTCATCGGAGAAGAAGCGGGCTAGGTCATCGACGACGTGCCGAAGATGATCTACGTCGAGACATCGCTAAATCAAGCTCCGACTTCACCAAGTCAAGAAACTTGTGAAGTAAACACACTCTACTACTTGGCAAGAGGTAGAGGATGAAGAAATAGGAAGTGGGTTCAATTTAGAATTGGATTTCTCACTCTTTATCATCAATCACCATTGATGAAGAAAGCTTTTTCTTCATGAAAGAAGATGAAGAAGAAGAAGAATATTGTGATAAGTTAATTCAAAAAAGAAAAGAATAACAATACTTATCATAATATTAACTCTAGTCAAGTGTAGAGAATGAATCATGGTTAGTGGGAATGGTTAGGGTTAAGGATGAGATAAGAATGGTTGACTTGATCAATGTTTCATGAAGCTTCAACTAAACTCCAAAATCAGCCACCATTCTTTTCTCTTTTCTTTCATTCATTTATCAAAAATAAAAGGATAATTAAATAAGATAAATGAATAACAAATAATAAACCCTAACCATTTCATTAACCAAGGTTTAATCTTTACACATGAACCCTAGCAAGACATGTATCATCAAACATGATACAATCAAGTGCACAAAAGTATATCACATATACAATGTGTACAAACCGAGTGAGAAAATCCATTCAAAGTGAACCGATACTAGTTGATGCAAAGTAATATATCAAATATATAATTATGCATTAAATCATTAAATCAACACTTGATTTAACGATCCGGTCATATCGCATATAACCGGCTAGTATCATTAGTAACAACTTATCGAATCAACACTTGATCCTATAACCCGGCTATATCGCATATAATCGATCAATGTCACATATCGCGAGAATCGAATACAGTATCACATACTGGTATCATTCTCGGTCCCGTACATATCTCATATGCACTCCTATCTCGTTTCGCTTGAGCCAGGAAACCTCTGTGTAGGACTCTAAAGACTCGTCAATACGCCGGCAGCAGGTGATGATCATATCAAGCACTCACAAGCCGCAAGCGTTCTGCTAAATGTAACGACCCGGGTATTGAGCGATCTGAAAATCGACGAGCAAGCCCGCTCACACTCCAGTGAATCCGACCAGTAACACTACCGTACAGTCCGGTCTGATCGTCTGATCTGTCGCATATCTCGCCTAGGGGTGGTAAATGTCAGACCCCAATAGCTCGATAAGTCGTGTCGATATGAGGTCTATAACTATTCGAGAAACTACTGGTAACACTTACCAGTAAATCTCAGCAACCCTGGCCAGGGATTTCCTGTTATAGCCAATCGAACACAGCGCAACATCAACCCCCTATACCGGGAGAGACGAATCCCCTCCTATCGCTCATTGCCTCCATGTGACTCGGGACTGTACCCAAAAACCACCGTTTTGCACGCCCTCTTGGACGTGGTAAGATGGAAATCAAAGCACAGTGGGAACCACACAAGACTCTATGACGATCTCGGGTCAACAGACTACTCTGTACCAGTGTCACCAGAGAACTGCCATCTGACGTGAGGTATAATACCATCTGGGAGTTCTCGGCGAGTCCGTCCAGTGTACCCAGTCTCTACTGAGCACCCGTATATCATCTCTGATGTCAAACACCAATGGATATGGGATCATCCATCGCCCATCTGTATGGGTCGAGAAGGTATACGCTAGTCTACTCTGGTATATCGATGCCCCGTCTCGATACACCCACGACTAGGGACTTTGAAGGATGTACTTATGGACTACCATGTCCCCACTAGTATGATCCGCATCATAGTCCAGGTAGTCAAGTACAGATCCTAAGGGCTTTACCAACATGTAACAGAGAGACAATCAGTATACACGTTAAGGTAAAGTTCAACCAGATAGCATACTATCATGTTGAGCAAGAAAGTCCTCCCTATATATGTCCAAGCATCCACTACAATATACATCCAATGTACAGTAATGGCCTCTAGGGCATACATATAACTAACAATCTCCCACTTGCACTAGGGCCATCTGTAGCAGTAGTTGTAGTATCTCATACTCAACCATCCCATAAAAGTCTCTCTCTGGGAACAGGCCTTTGTGAGTGGATCCGCTGTGTTGCTCTCTGAGTCTACTCTCCTAACCTCGATCCCCTGGAGATCAACCATCTCCATGATCAGGTGACACTGCCTTAGAATATGTCTGGATCACTGATGGGACCGTCGTTCCTTGGCATAAGCCACAACTCCATTGTCTCACAATGGTAGGAACGTAGTTCATCTCATGAACCAATATACACCCAAACAGCCTCTTTGGTAGCATCTTAAGTAGCGATGTATCCTGCCTTTATCGTCTAGTATGTCACGGTATCTAGCTTGGAACTCTTCCAACATACCGTCCCTGTACTGAGGGTAAAGACAATGCCTATGACTGACACTCAGTCGTCTTTATCACCCTGGAACCCTTCCAGTGATTCTCCCCAAGATCGATTGATACCATCTCACTACAGCCAGTGAGTAGCCTAACATCCATTTAGATCTATCTCATAGATCCAAAAACCCAGGATTTAGGAGGTATCACTTTGATCCTATATGGAGAATCATTGTGATAAGCGGAGATTGATCGAGCGTAGCATAGGAAACTCCTTCCCTATCAAGAGTATGTCATCCACGTACTCTACGAGGATTACCACCATACTCCCTACTACCTTTTTGTACATACAAGGTTCATCTACCATTTTGATGATGTCAAACTCTTTGACTAATCCATCAAAATAGATGTTCCAACTCCGCGATGCCTGCTTTATCAGATAAAACATCTTGCACACGTTTCCGCTGCTCCCACTGTTTACGAAGCCCTCTGGCTGTGTACTTATAGACGCACTTCTTCTAAAACATCATTTAGAAAAGCAGTCATGACAGCCAACCACCAGATATCGTAGTCATGGTATGTAGCCGTGGCAAGTAGGATCTGGATGGACTTAAGCATAGCTCCTTAGAAAAGGTTTCATCCTGATCCACAGCTGGTCAATGATGCAAATCTTTAATAAGTCTAGTTTTGAAAGTCTCAACTTTTCCATATACACCAAGTAATCTTCTCAAGATATACTTGCTCCTGATGGGGATTTAACCCTTCAGATATAGCAGCTAAAGTCCATACTTTGCTGGTGTATAAGGATTCCATCTCAGATCACTAAACATCCAGCCATTCTTACAGAGTCTCACTCCTGATGGCCAGCTCGAAACTAGTTGGGTCATCATCTCATGATGCAATCCTCGCTCCCACTGTCATAGAGAAACCGAAGTATCTCTCAGGTGGGTGAGGAACCCTACTAGATCGGCGGAGAGGCTGAGGTTCGTTGGTATCTACTGAATCCTTTGGTTCTACCAAATCATGTGCTGTAATTTGCATAGCCGGAACCTTTCCAGTTCTACATAACAGACCTTGCCTCGAGCTTGTCCGGATTTTGCTTTTAGACATAGGCCGGACAACCCCAAATCTTAACTAGCTTAAGACATGGGCTCTTCCCTTTCCATATCTCATATGGAGTGGTAGGCAACTAATTTGATTCGAACCCTATTCAATAGGTATGCAGCTTCTCAAGTGCATAACACCCAAAAGGAAATAGGTAGCTCAGTATTACTCATCATAGAGCACACCTTATCACATAGGGTGTAATAGCTCCACCCCGATATACCATCGTGCTATGGTGTATGCGGAGGAGTAATGCTGAGAGAGAATCTCATTCTCCTTTAGAATAGTCCAGGAATTCCGTGCTCAAGTATTCTTCTCCTTGATCACATCAAAGGACATAATACTTATACCCGTATTGGTTCTCTACTTCTAACTTATATTCTGTGAATATCTCAAAAGGTTCGGACTTGTGTTCCAACAGGAACATATGTCTGAATCTTGAGAGATTATCAGAGAATGTAATGAAGTATAAAAACCGGTCCTGGCATGTGTAGACTGGGGACCTACATACATCATCATGTATCATCCCAAGAGTTCACTAACTCTTTCTCTGTTTCCAATAAACGGAGCTATGGTCATCTTATCTTTGTGACATGACTGGCGAGTTTCACAAGATGTAAATTCAAACTGATTTAAATATGCATCTATATGTAACTTCAGCTAGTCGGGTCGCATTGATATGACCTAGTCTACAATGCCTTAAGAAGGATTCGTTCATTTCTGAACTCTTCCTCTTGTGTGTGTTCCGTATACTAAGAACTGTAGTTTGATTTAGAACATCAATGCTTTTAGATAACGTGCCTGAACCGATCAACTTTTGATATAGGAAATGTTCAAAACATTATCCATCAATACAAAATTTTATCATTTCTTTACTAATAAAGATACTGATATGATTTTGTATATCAGGTTCGGTATCTAATAACATTCGTTCAGAATCAATGTATTATAATACAGGGTGACAGTGACCAACAGACTTGGCTGCAACTCTTGCCCCGTTTTCTGCCTCATGAAACTTATCACCCGTTCTCAGTTCTCTACCTATCTGTAGCCCTATGTAACATATTACATATCTGGGATCCTGATCTGGTATCACATACCCAGGACGTAGAGGATACAGAGAAACAGTTCTTTGTAACGAACACACCCGAAGATGATGCATCAGCATGCACTTTCTTCGTTTGGGCGGCACGGGAATTCTGGTAATCCCCAATTTCCTGCTCTGTCTTATAACAATTATAAGTTGGAGCGGGACCAACGTTCCCCAGCTCAGTATAACAAGCGGGTTCGGTCAATAATCCGTATTATTATCTTGATTAAGGCGTGATATGGTCGCTACCAGGAGAGAGAGAGAAGAAAACACTCAGCGTGCGCTCTTGCAAGAATAGATTGGTTATTATTTTATCTAATCAGGATGGCTTCCACTGCTTTTTATCAAATCTTCCTTCAAACCCTAAAAGGAAAGACTAGCCGGGATTAATTACACACTACAAGTTCGTCAATCTTTCAGCCAGGCCAGTGTCGGTACTTTGAGGGAGGTCCCCCGTGCTTTCGCACGAACCTAATTAATGTAAACCTCGTTTTCCCAGAGGCATAACCCCGTTGACACCTTTCTAGACACCTACTTGATCGGCTAATTGTAATGTATAAAACTCTCCCAGGAGTAACTCTTACTCGCAGCGGGTATCGGGATCCAACTATCTCATAGAAGGTATGCAATCTCATTGCAAATTTCAACACTTGAAATTCCCGATAATATTTTGCCCCTAGCGTCCTATGACCTTGACAGAGGTCAACAAACCATAGGCTGCTAGTCAAGTTCAACCAGTCATTTCCTGATTGAAGTAAACCCACCCGCACGACCCTTGACAGAGGTCAACAAGGTCGCACGACTACCCTAAATCAATCACATCATATGCTTATGCAGATAAGCACTAATCAGCTACCGCACACTACGCCTTGACAGAGGTCAACAAACGTAGCACGAATACTAACTACTACTTATCTGAAATGACGGAGGGCTACGACAGGTTTTTCTGAAAACCTATTGCGTAATGAACTTGATATCGTTGTAGAATCAAATGATTTTTAAAATGGAGTGATTTTGAGGCTTTTCTAGTTTTGCTAAAGGAGTCACTCCCGGTGAAGGGATCGTCGGTCCTTTCCTCGTCGAATGAGGTGCGGATATATCACATATATCACTATGCAAAGCAAAAACTCTTAAAAGCAATCAAAAGACAAACCGAGTGTGTAGCATCTGCCAGTTATTGCTAAAGGAGTCACTCCCGGTGAAGGGATCTCAGTTCTTTCATCATCGAATAAGGTGCAGGATATATCACATATACCGTTGTGCAAAGCAAAAACTGTAGCTACCTGTTTTATTTTGAAATTCGATTATACAACATCTTAGGTTTCTTTTATTTCATTAATCACATTAATGAAGTCCCATCATTTAAGTACCTAAACATCACAGATAAATACGACGTACACTTATGCCATCCGCATTCGCCTCGATGTCCCCTCGTGCACCGTTAGGTTAAGTAACTAACGGCAGAGCGGGGCAGGGCTAGCACGGGTGTAAAACATAAGTAACGTCTATATAATATATCATATATACTATATACTGTATCTATCACAGAACATCACATGATCATAACACAGATATCGCAGCAGAAGAAACATATGAAATATTGGATATACTAGGACGTCCGTGTTTTCAATACGAGCCAGTATAAAACACGGATTCCACGGTCTCGATGAATAGCCAAACCCACACCCCTAGACCCCTATGAGAGCGGCAAGCAACCCTACCAATTCTGGAGTTAGGAGACCCGGACTCGACTCCTCGAGTTGGTCTCCCACTGGACTCCAGAACCCGGTTACTTGTGCCCTCCTCCTTGGGTCTATCCTAGTGTGGAAAAGTAAATAATATACAAACGGTGACAACTTCCGCAACCTGGAAGCGCCCCAATAAAAGAATATTACATACAAGTTTTTACATGAATGAAAATGAAAAACACTCATCTCACATAAAAACCCCCGGCTATTCAATCACAACTATCCAATATAACATATCCAGCAACACATAACATCACATGTCATCAACGTAAGTAAACATGCGTATCCCAATTGTCGTTGACATATAGCAACGAAACCGGCGATATCACATATTACACTTACGGTCACAGAAAAGAAAGTGTAAAACTACAACAGTTGGAATCCGCAACATTCTCAGACATCGCATGCCTGACCAAATGAATTACTTAGACATCGCATGCCTAGCAATTATAAACCCCGCATTTTAGTCTCATTATCGAAAACACTTTTCAATATCAAGTCGGGCGATTCAACAAGATTCCCGACATCCTGATCGAATGCTCGTCGCAAACTTCAATAGACGGCCGCACCCCCGACGCCGTCGACGAAGTGCACCAAGGCGGAACACCGCCACCGCGAGCACCCGAACGGATGCTTTCGGCGACGGGGTTCTCCTACAGTCACTTGGTCGGGGCTATGGAGTGAGGCTGTCTATTAAGTTTACCCGGCGAGTATCCGCGTACGCTACGTGATTGCGACGGACTTTCGATCACATCAAAATTCCGTGGCAACCGATCAAGTGAGACTAAACTGCTACGTTTATAACATTCATTCAGTTATCTCATAACTTATTGTGAATTCCAATTATTGTATCCCATTCCGGATAAGTAGAAAATGTCAAACTTTCCGATCGAACAATCGAACACCCAAGTTTTCCCGGTACAGATCAACACATGAAACAAGTCTAGCAACATTCAGTTCGTGCCTCAGTACCAACGGTCCAGCCGTAGAAGGGTCAAGCCAACGCCTCACATGTGGCACGCCGTACTGCCCCAAACCCGAAGGTTCAAAGGGCAGTTCAAGACGGTCACATAATCGAGTTAAGGTTTGTTGTCTTCTAGAGGGTCCATCGAGTTACTTGCACTACTTAGAACGTCGTTAAACTACGGAAAGATCCAACACTTGGAAATTTCCCGACAGGGGAAAAGTTGGGTATTTATATCCGGTCGAACTTTTTAACATATTCTAAAAATTATCCGGAAAGCCACACAGACAAAATTTGATACTCCGATCGAAACACCGAATCCCCAAAACAATCCCAGATTATTCAACTCTTGAATAACTTTTAAAAATTCCCAGAAAACTCAGAAGAATTTATCAGAAATTACTATGCAAAAATATAGGGATGACGTCATCAAGTGGCCGCTGATCCGCCGCAGAAGCCATGCTTCTGCCGCGGATCCGCCACGAAATTTACTGTTCATGAAATAATTTTTGCATCATAATTCTTAGATTTCCCTGCTGAATTTTTTAGTAATTTTTAATTTGGAAAAATCCATGTTTTCAGAAAAAGGACAGAGAGCATTTTGTATTGGGGTTTCGGGTTCGTTCGGACTTCAAATTCCGTCTAGACTTCGCCTAAGTCTCTAGCTAGGCTCTGATACCACTGTAGGGTTCCTAGGCACGCTAGTGAGGTCTCCCAAGCCATCAACCATGGCAATTTCAAAAATTATGGTGCCGAGAAACCCTAAACTACGGATCGTTTGCTAGAAAACTAGGCGAAAAAGTAATCTAGTTAACAGTTAACTAAGGGATACGGATATACAACCTTTGTAGATCCGTTTGTCCATCTCCATAGCTCCATGAAGAAGTCATCTCCGCTGTACAAATCCGAAATCCGGGCTCTTGCGTCGGCTTCATCGGAGAAGAAGCGGGCTAGGTCATCGACGACGTGCCGAAGATGATCTACGTCGAGACATCGCTAAATCAAGCTCCGACTTCACCAAGTCAAGAAACTTGTGAAGTAAACACACTCTACTACTTGGCAAGAGGTAGAGGATGAAGAAATAGGAAGTGGGTTCAATTTAGAATTGGATTTCTCACTCTTTATCATCAATCACCATTGATGAAGAAAGCTTTTTCTTCATGAAAGAAGATGAAGAAGAAGAAGAATATTGTGATAAGTTAATTCAAAAAAGAAAAGAATAACAATACTTATCATAATATTAACTCTAGTCAAGTGTAGAGAATGAATCATGGTTAGTGGGAATGGTTAGGGTTAAGGATGAGATAAGAATGGTTGACTTGATCAATGTTTCATGAAGCTTCAACTAAACTCCAAAATTAGCCACCATTCTTTTCTCTTTTCTTTCATTCATTTATCAAAAATAAAAGGATAATTAAATAAGATAAATGAATAACAAATAATAAACCCTAACCATTTCATTAACCAAGGTTTAATCTTTACACATGAACCCTAGCAAGACATGTATCATCAAACATGATACAATCAAGTGCACAAAAGTATATCACATATACAATGTGTACAAACCGAGTGAGAAAATCCATTCAAAGTGAACCGATACTAGTTGATGCAAAGTAATATATCAAATATATAATTATGCATTAAATCATTAAATCAACAGTTGATTTAACGATCCGGTCATATCGCATATAACCGGCTAGTATCATTAGTAACAACTTATCGAATCAACACTTGATCCGATAACCCGGCTATATCGCATATAACCGATCAATGTCACATATCGCGAGAATCGAATACAGTATCACATACTGGTATCATTCTCGGTCCCGCACATATCTCATATGCACTCCTATCTCGTTTCGCTTGAGCCAGGAAACCTCTGTGTAGGACTCTAAAGACTCGTCAATACGCCGGCAGCAGGTGATGATCATATCAAGCACCCACAAGCCGCAAGCGGTCTGCTAAACGTAACGGCCACCCGGGTATTGAGCGATCTGAAGATCGACGAGCAAGCCCGCTCACATTCCAGTGAATCCGACCAGTAACACTACCGTACAGTCTGGTCTGATCGTCTGATCTGTCGCATATCTCGCCTAGGGGTGGTAAACGTCAGACCCCAATAGCTCGATAAGTCGTGTCGATATGAGGTCTATAACTATTCGAGAAACTACTGGTAACACTTACCAGTAAATCTCAGCAACCCTGGCCAGGGATTTCCTGTTATAGCCAATCGAACACAGCGCAACATCAACCCCCTATACCGGGAGAGACGAATCCCCTCCTATCGCTCATTGCCTCCATGTGACTCGGGACTGTACCCAAAAACCACCGTTTTGCACGCCCTCTTGGACGTGGTAAGATGGAAATCAAAGCACAGTGGGAACCACACAAGACTCTATGACGATCTCGGGTCAACAGACTACTCGTACCAGTGTCACCCGAGAACTGCCATCTGACGTGAGGTATAATACCATCTGGGAGTTCTCGGCGAGTCCGTCCAGTGTACCCAGTCTCTACTGAGCACCCGTATATCATCTCTGATGTCAAACACTAATGGATATGGGATCATCCATCGCCCATCTGTATGGGTCGAGAAGGTATACGCTAGTCTACTCTGGTATATCGATGCCCCGTCTCGATACACCCACGACTAGGGACTTTGAAGGATGTACTTATGGACTACCATGTCCCTACTAGTATGATCCGCATCATAGTCCAGGTAGTCAAGTACAGATCCTAAGGGCTTTACCAACATGTAACAGAGAGACAATCAGTATACACGTTAAGGTAAAGTTCAACCAGATAGCATACTATCATGTCGAGCAAGAAAGTCCTCCCTATATATGTCCAAGCATCCACTACAATATACATCCAATGTACAGTAATGGCCTCTAGGGCATACATATAACTAACACGAGCTCATAAATGAACTCCAAATCCAAACTTCTTAGACTGTATCGTCAACTGAATTTAATCAGTATCCTGCGCCATGCCTCCCTCAGTATTCCCTTGGATCACCTGTCCAAAATACTGCCCCTCGTCAGAGGGAAAAACTATAACTCTGACAACCTCCTTGTCGTCCAGGTCACCTTGGAAGCCTAGAATGATAACTGTCTCCCGAATGAGGTTGTCGTTATCATATCCCTAGAACATCCACTTATGTTCTAAAACTGCTTCCGACTGTTTCTCCAGGATTGGATCAATGTCAACTTATTGCATCTAGTGCAAGAACAACATCCGGTGTGGTACTTGACATCTCATGATTGACTCAATTGCCTGAGCAAGTGATCTGCCAATCATGCGCATCCCTCTCCCCTTTAGTCTATAAGACACCTTTAGAGAGGGTGACTCCATCACCTGCAGGTACACTACCGTGCCAGGAGTCGTCCATTCTAAATACTCTTAGAATGCTGTCAAAGTACCCTGATTGGGAAACCACCCAAATCTAGATCTAAAACCATAGATCTAGTAACCAGTATGTCTGATATAATGTCCAAGTCCCATATGGAAAAACCACTGTGTGACGACCAAAGTATAACCGATCGTAGTATAGGAATGTCACTTCCTACTTTGTGTATGTCATCCAAAACCCGGATATCACACCCTACTACCTTCTCAACGGATCCATCCCTTATTCTGATAACGTCAAACCCATGACTGTCACATCAGAAATAGATGATCTATCTCCGCTATTTCTGCTTTGGTCTATAAATAGATATAAGCCTGATGTCCACCAATGCTTCCGCTGCTCCCACTGACTACGACAACCCTCTGGCAGAGTCATATAGATGTGCACTTCTAAAGCTAGTTTAGAACGACACTATACTCATCCTCCTGCCGGGTCTCGCAGCCTGGAACAACAACAATGGCAAGTGTGGGTAAACAAGAACTTCCCTGTCACCGTCCTTGAGGCTACCGGAGTACCTCTCGGGTGCCTGAAGTTATCCACCTTATCTGCGGAGTGGCCAATGGAATGTCAAAACAGATTGAATCTTTAGGCTCCTTATCAAATCTTCAGTAATCGTTTGCGGTTCTGGAATCACTTCCAGTTCTACCATACTCCCACTACTGTTTTTGAAAAAATCCATTTTTAATAAAACTGTGGCGAGTCTAGAACAATATTTCTATTGATCTGCCAGATGGTAGAAAGTCAACCCTCGTCATAGCCTGGGTCAACCCACAAACAGCCATTACAGAAACGTGCCTTGAGTTGTCCAGTGTCTGGTTTTAATCATAAGCCGGACAACTCCCCGTACCATAACAACGTTTAAGATATGAACTGTTCTAAATCCAATATAGAACCAGAGGCACTGATTTAATTTAACCAGATTCAAATCATGCAGCTGTCTCCAGTGCATGTCAACTAAATGGAGAGAGGCCGATCAGCGTTACTCAACTTAGGAATGCTTCCAATTATGAGTAACCTGAAAGAGAAGCAATTTCTCTTTATCATTACTATCAACTGAATACCATACACAAGTATCTACATCTTCGATCACCTTGAAGAATCCCGATACTTGCTACACCTGGTTCTCTACTCTATTCAAATACCTATAACTCCTCAAAACTTAGACCCTGTGTTTCTACGAAACACATGTCTAAGAACTAGAGAAGTTAAAAGTAAACAGAATATAGTATGAGGACCAACCCCTCTGTCCTAATGGACACTGGACAATATACAATACTCTGTATAAGTCCGCCGAGTCTAACAACTCTTTCACTGTGTGTCGTAGGTTGAAAACTGTACTTATGGTTAAGAAGAATTACACCGCTGTTTAATGCTCCTTACCTAACCATCCACTGATATAGGTAAATGTCATCGATATAATATCAAAAGGTATATCTCACTCTATAAAAATAGACGTACAGATATATCAATTTGAAATTGGTGCACAACAACGGATATTCAAAACCAAATATTTGCCGACCGGCAAACAACCCAGGTGGCTTCCTCAAATATCACCAATTTGAACGAATCCCGATATAATGAGGATGGTCACCTAATTCCCAATAACTTACTCCCACTCATCATCTGTAAAACCATACAGATGTGAGAATCAAACTTGGTAAATACATATCCTGGAGCAAGTGTCCAATCGGGAAATCAGTTTTCTTTTAACAGTACATAGTTGAACTGAAACATTGAAATGTTTCGATGGGGTATCCTGGTATTCCTAGTAATGCCTCTACCATTATCCAGATTCACAACTATAACCGTATAATTCTTTGCCACCTCTCCAAATCCCTTTATATGTCTTTAGTCATTACCTTCTGCACACCCCTTAGGCCAAATGGTTTTCTTCCTTCCCTACCGTTCGGCACCAGCATATGGTTTGGAAGAAGACTATCCAATAAGCATAATGGGTGTACTGTCCTAATCCTAGGAGCACTCGCAATGCGAGAGAAGGTGAGGATAAAAGACGACCGAATAAACCTTATTCCTATTTCTCCTGGACCAGAATCCATCCCCGAACTGGAACAAGATCCTTTCGAGTTCGTATATAACCATACGATGGAGTATCCAAAAAACTGTGGATCTTCGTAGTGATACGGAGTGTCCTGGAGAAATACAAAGGTGATTTAGGATTGGCGAAGAAATACTTGGTTTGGTCGTGAATATCAGTCGCAATTTACTTTGCCCTCTTACTAATCCCTTGCTTTGTCTTAATCTTAATACCTTCTGCACACCATCGTTATGCTAATTGGTTTTCTTCATTCCCCACTGTTCGGCACCAGCCTAAGGTTTGGAAGAAGACTATCCAATTTGCGTAATAGGTGTACTATCTCCTAAACCAAGGAGTACTCGCAACCTGAGAGAAGGTAAAAAGGAAAAGACAAATGAATAATCCTATCCGTTTTCTCCAAAACCGGAAACCATCCTCGAATTCCTTCGAGTTCGTATCTAACCATACGATGGTTTTGTCCAATGGAAGTGGACGTTCGTAGTAATACAGGGTGTCCTGGAGAAAAGGGTAAAAGTAGGAGTGGCAATGAGGTCTGCAACTCTGACAATCCAAAAGCCAGTGTTTAAGAAGGTTCGGTCAACTTGGTCACTGAGTCATAGTCTAGGGTCGGGTCAATGGTCGCTGCCAAAGAGAGAGAGAAAAGAAACACTCAGCGTGCACTCTAACCTAGATCAGAATGGTTATCACTTTATCTAATCAGGAAACCTCCCACTGTACCTCAAATTCTCCTCCAAACCTGAAAGAAGTATTAGTCGGGGTCACCCGAGGAGTAAACCAACTCATCAGTGGGAATCGGGATCCAACTCTCATCGCATGATAACGTGACGGAATCCGCTCACGGTATCACACTCCAGAAGGTATGCGCATATCTGGCAAGTTTCAGTTCTTTTGAAAACCTCGATGTGATTTTTACCCCATGCTCTTATGACCTTGACTTTGGCCAACATATCATAAGTCACATGTCAAGTTCTACCCGTCATTCTCCAGGTTAATTTGAACCCACCCGTACCTACCCTTGACTTTGGCCAAAATGGCAGTACGGCTGTCCCAAACCAACGCATCTATCTATGCTGCATATGAATACCCAACAGCTACCAAACACTGTGCCTTGACTTTGGCCAACATACACAGCTTGAATACTATTGACTATCCATATGAAACGACGGAGGGCTACGAATGGTTTCTGGCGAAAACCTTTAACGTAATGAACTTGATATCGTTGAAGGAACGGATAGCTTTTTAGGAAATATAGTGACGAAAACCTTTACTAAAGAGGTCACTCCCGGTGAAGGGATCTCGGCTCTTTCCCCGTAGAATGGGGTGCAGGATATTCCAAATGAATACCACGATGCAAAGCAAAAAGTAATCGGCTATAGTGAAGTCATTGCCCTGACGCAAACTTCTGTCCAAGGGGTCACTCCCGGTGAAGGGATCTCGGCCCTTACCTCGTCGACTGAGGAGCAGGATATTACAAATGAATACCACGATGCAAAACAAAAGTGAACGTCCTTGCAATAACAGCTTTTTGAAAAGTGTTCCAACAACATCAGAATAGGTTTGTTTTAACTTGCATTGATCCGAATCAACGCAGTCCCATCAATTGATCACACCACAAAGAACGAAAATATACTGATGTACGTATATGCCATCCGCATTCGCCACTGGGTCCCGTCATTACCTGTTAGGTTAGCTAACTAACGACAGAGCGGGGACTGGACTAGCGCTGATGTAAAACATATACAACATCTACTAATATATATACCAATATATTATATTCGCTCAAGGCGTGATAAAAATGCAACATCACAGAAATGTACAGCATCACAGAACAATACAGATATCTGGGATCCCCGGGTTTCACAGAGCCACTACTGAAACCCCACGTTCCCCTGGTCGTGTGGATAGCCTGTGCAATGAAATCCTAGACCCCTACGGGCGCGGCAAGTCACCCGCCAAAACCTGAAGCGAGGCAGCCCCCTTCAGCACGGTGAATGGACCACCCAGCACTTCACGGAATCCGGTAACTTGGGCACCCCTCCTGGGTCAACCTGTACCCCCTACGAGTGCGGCGAATAGCCCACCAATTCCAGACTGAAGCCCCCTCCGTCTCAATGCCCTGAGATGCGGGCCCATTGCCCTCTAGAACCCGGCTATCCGTGCACCCCTCCGCGGGGTAATCCTAGTACAGAAAATAAAATATACATACAACGGGTACATCGACCGCAACCAGGTCGTGCCCCAAAAGAATAATACAAACAGGCAGTGACGGCAGTCCACATGTCGGACGCTCGCCCCGCAATATCAAATGTACATGATACAACAGAAACTGTACTAGCATTGCATCCAGGCTATCCCCACGACCGATCCGCAACATCACAGCAAAATCACAAAACATCAACGTGAAAGTCACGTTCGCAAATCCGTCTAACCGGGCTATAGCAGTTAGACCGGATTTACCGATCGAGTGACATTCACGGTCGCAGATATAATGTAAATACTGTGAAAAATGTGTTTAAAATATCCGATTGATCAAAAATTAACAAGTGGGCCCCCAAGCAATACTGTAGCACTCACAGAAATTCTGGGCCCAATTTTAATATTCCAAAACCCCTATTTTTAGCCCACAAGCCCACTGCAAAAAAAACGATGACATGATCCCTCATTCCTGCGGCGGAACCGCGGCCTAAGAAAGGTCAATGGCCGCGGTTCCGCGGTCTTACGGAGGGATCGTGTTGTCGAATTTTTCCAGTGTTCTTAGAACTCCCTGCACATCATTCTGAGACAACCTAAAAAATTTTTGGACTTCAAAAAATTTCGACAGAAAACTGATGTAAAGAAAAACGCGGGTTTTTGGAATTTTGGCCGATCGGAAATGCAAACACATCAAACAAAGCTAGACGAAGTTAATGGCGAGGCTCTGATACCACTGTAAGTGCACGGCGGCGTCCCGGCCGTCAAACCGACGGCCAAATGCGGAAACGGTGATAAACTTTAATTTTGCGAACTTAGCAAACCGGCACCACCGCGCACTAAACCCCGGATCGGGCCATTAAACTAGATCTAGCTAACAACAAGACGGGTTAAAGATATACCGAGTGATCCGAGTCCTCCGGTCTTCTCGTCGTCGTCCCGATCTCCCGCGGAAAGTCCGGTCTCCATCTCCTCGCCTGAAGGGCACCACGTCGCCTGTTCCTTTTACGGGCTCCCGCCTCAATACCGAGGCAACTCGGGCATAAAGCCGGCAAGTCGACATGCCCAAGATATGCTGTATAATGTAGTGTAGATGATGCTTGTCTCTTTGGGGTTATGTTGCCTTGATGGAGGAATGGATTGGAACTTTCAAGTGGAACTCTCATTTATCAAGCATGGAATGAGATGATGAAATTTCCTCACCAAAAATGAAACCTCTCATTTTTCTCTCCTCTCCAAAATTGTGGCCGGCCTCTAGTACTAACCGTCCGATCCTGATCCGTGCAATACCGCACGTATCTGATCGGACCCTGCCATATCTCCATACGGCCTCTACAACGTTTCGCCCGAAACTTGAGTAACTGAAAGTGTGGTGGACTCTAAAGACTCGTCAATACTATGGTTGTGGATTTAACCACTAGCACGTCAGAGGTATAAGCCAATACATAACGGGCCACCAGCTATTGACCAAAAGGGACGTCGATGAGCGAACTCATCCTGACACCCTACTGAGCCTGTCAGTGACAATATCCGTACAGTCCGGTCTGTTCGTCTATGAGCATCGCATGGCGGGCCTAGGGGGTTGGTAAAAGTCAGACCCCCAAAAGCGGTACAAGTCGTGTCGGAGTGTAGCCCAGAACACCCTGAGATACTACTGGAATACCTACCAGTAAATCTCCTGCCTTGGCCAAGGACTTCGTGTAATGGCTCTCCTAGACACAGCCCGACCTCACCCCTAATACCGGGAGAGACGAACCCCCGAAGATCCGCTCACTGCCTCCATGTGGCTCGGGACTGTACCCAACTAAAACCTGTTTGCACGACTCCTTTGAGCCGTGGTAGGGTAGTAATCAAAGTACAGTGGGAACTCACACGAGACAAATGACGATCCCCAGGTCGATGAACTAACCTGTATACATGTCACCAGGGAACTGCTATCTGACGTCAGGTATAAGACCAACTAGCATGTTCCCGGCGAGTCCTGTCCGGTATACTCATAATCCAATGAGCACCTGTATACATCTTAGGTGATCCAACTGACACCAGTGGCTTGTGAGACCGGCCACCGCCCCTCGTCGGGGTCTCGACTGTATACACTAGTCTACTCTGGAGAAACGATGCCCTGTCTCGAATCTCCCACGACTAGGGACCTTTTAAGGATGTGCTTATAGACCCCAGCTCCCACTTATATGATCGCCCTCATACTGCTGGTGGTCAAGCAAGAATCCTAGGGGCTCTACCAACGTGTAATAGCGACTTGTCAGGTCACCTAAAGCAGTACACGATGATAAAGATAAACCAGATAGCATACTATCATCTCGAGTAAGACTGTCCTACCGGGATAGGTCCTCCCTCAATCATTGTAATCACCTGCCTGTGATCCAATAATTGACTCTGAGGGCACTATCTCCAACACACAAGTGACCGGGTTCTATGGTTCAGTAGGAGGCCATCTCGAGGAGTCGAGACCGGGTCTCCTAAACTCTAGAATTGGCAGGATCACTTGCCTCTCTCGTAGGGGTCTAGGGGTGTGAGCTTAGCTATTCATCGCGACCGTGGAATCCGTATTTTCTATTGTTGGCTAAATACAAAATACGGACATCCTAGATATCCTTTTATTTTCATATGTGCTTCTGCTGTTGATATTCTGTAATGTGATTACTTAGTATCTGAGACGAATGGATTATTATTATATATATATATATATGATATATAATAAACGTTGCTTATGTTTTACACCCGCACTAGTCCCGCCCTGCTATGCCGTTAGTTAAGTAACCTAACGTTGCATAACGGGACACTGTGGCGAATGCGGATGGCATAAGTGTACGTTCTATTTTCGTTTCTTTTCTGTGATGGCTTAGGAACTTAAATGATGGGATTACATTAATGAGATTAATGTAAAGAAAAAGAAGCTTAAAAGATGTTGTAGAATCAGATTTGAAACCCACTCGGCCTTTTTATGGAAAAATGCAAGTTTCAAAAGATGCGGAGCTTAAGCCACTCCTTTTCTAAAACTGTTTTGATTCTACAACGAGATCAAGTTCAAAGCGTTAAAGGTTTTCATAAAAACCATCCGCAACCCTCCGTCATTTTAGGAAGCAGAGTACTTAGTATTCGTGCTGCGTATTTTGATTATAGTCAAGGCGTAGTGTACGGTAGCTAAGTGATGTCTTCCTACAAAGCATATGATGCGATCAGTTAGGACATTCATGTGATTATGTTGATCATAGTTAAGGGTCATATGGGTGGGTCTAGTCGATTTCGAAATGACGGGTAGAACTTGACTAGTACTTATGATATTTTGACCATAGCCAAGGTCATAAGTAACTAGGGGTAAAAACCATATCGGGAGTTTCAAGAGTTGAAATTTGCAATGAGATTCCATACCATCTATATGATAGTTGGATCCCGATCCCACTGTGAGTAAGTGTTACTTCCAGGAGAATTTTGCACTTTACAATTAGCTGATCCAGTAGGTGTCTAGAAAGGTGTTAACGGGGTTTGACCTCTGGGAAAACGAGGTTTACATTAATTAGGTCCGTGCGAAAGTACGGGGAACCTCCCTCAAAGTACCGACACTGGCCTGGCTGACCGGTTAGCAAAATTGTAGAATGTAATTAATCCTGGCTAGTTTTCTTTTCAGGTTTTGAAAGAAAATTTGATTAAAGCAGTAGGAGACATCGATTAGATAAGATAATAACCAATCTAATTCTTTGCAAGAGCATTTCGCTGAGTGTATTCTTTTCTCTCTCCTAATGGCAGATACCAATGACGAGACTTAAGCTTCTACTAGAGAAAAATAAACTGACGGGACCGAACTATAAAGAATGGTTGAAGAACTTGAACATCGCACTTGCATATGATAAAGTATCATATGTCCTCACAACCAAAGCCCCATCCGTCCCAGGACCTGAATCATCTGTCTCGGATAGGGAGATCCGAAAAACTTGGGATACTGATTGTAACACAGCCAAGTGCCTCATGCTTGCTTCTATGGACAATATCCATCAGAAGCAACACGAGAATATGGATGTACAATCCATCTTTCTTCACACAAAGGACTTGTATGAAGAGCAATCTCGTACTTTGAGATACGAGGCATCTCGAAAGCTGTTTCAGATGCGAATGGCCCCTGGTACATCAGTAGGAGACCATGTTTTGAAGATGATTGGTCTTATAGAAGAACTTGAGAAGCTGGGATGGACCATGGACAATGAGCAATATACAGATATTGTTCTACAGTCTCCCCCCCCCTCCGTTCATAGTGAATTTCAATATGAATGATTTGGAGAAATCATTGCCTGAACTTCTCAATATGTTGAGAAGTGCAGAGAGCACGTTGAAAACAACGAGGACTCCCGCTCTGCTTGCTGGGCCATCTTCCTCTTCATTCCCAAAAGCCAAGGCCTAGAGAAAGAAAAAGAAGAAGTCCATCAAACAGAAAGGTGGAGTTAAAAAGGCAAAGGGGAAAGTCAAATCCGGGGCTGCAGGAAGCGGGAAAGGAGAATGTTTTTACTGCCACAAGTCGGGACATTGGAAACGCAACTGTGCTGTGTATCTTGCTGATCTCAAGAAGAAGAAGCATGCTGATGCTTCCACTTCAGGTGTGTTTGTAACTGAAAACTGTTTTTCTTTAAACTCTGCATCTTGGGTATTAGATGCCGGTTCTGGTTCTCACATCTGCAATTGTATGCAGGGATTGAGAAATAGTAAAGTTTTGAAGACAGGTGACCATACTCTGCGGGTTGGAAATGGTTCCAATGTACATGCTGTATCCGTAGGAGAGTATCATCTTGGGTTGCCTTCGGGTTGTATTTTGGTTTTGAACCCGTGTTATTTTATACCTAGTATGCTATGTAATATAATATCCGTTTCTTTGTTGGACAATGAAGGATATCATTTTGTATTGCAAAATAATGTTATGAACATTAACTTGAATCAAGAGTTGATTGGGTATGGTACACTAAATAACGGTATTTACGTCCTGAACCAACACACGGTTTTCAATATACAACATACTAATAAAAGAAAGTTTTCAGATATAAATGAAGCTTTTCTTTGGTATTGTAGATTTGGTCATATTAATGAAACAAGACTAAACAAACTACATAAAGATGGATATTTAAATCCTTTTGAATATAAATCTTATGCGACTTGTCAGTCTTGTATCAAAGGTAAAATGACCAAAACTCCATTTACAGGACACGGAGAGAGAGCTATTGAACTCTTAAGCCTCATACATAGTGATGTATGCGGACCAATGTCTACACATGCTAGAGGCGGTTTTTCATACTTCATCACTTTTACTGATGATTTCTCAAGATTCGGACACGTGTTTCTGATAAAGCACAAATTCGAAGCTTTCGAAAAATTCAAGGAGTATAAACTTGAAGTAGAAAAACAAACAAGCTTGAGCATCAAGAAACTTTGATCAGATTGAGGTGGAGAATATTTAAGTACAGAGTTTTTAGACTTCTTAAAAGTGAATGGGATTCTCTCTCAGCTCACTCCTCCTTACACACCACAGCACAATGGTATGTCAGAACGGAGGAATCGTACCCTATTAGATATGGTACGATCTATGATGTGTGATGCTGAGTTACCGCTTTCCTTTTGGGGGCATGCATTAGAGATAGAGATGTATCTGTTGAACAGGGTTCCAACCAAGACCGTGTCTACCACTCCATATATATGGAGTGGAAGAGGCCATCTCTTAAAAGAGTTAGGATTTGGGGTTGTCCAGCTTTTGTTAAAAAGCAAAATCCAGACAAACTCGAGACACGATCGGTCATGTGTAAATTTGTGGAGTATCCAAAACATTCGTATCGATATCTATTCTACCACAAGGAAGAACAAAAGGTGTTTGTTGCTCAGCATGCCACATTTTTGGAAAATGAAATCTTTACAGACAGTACTGATAGCAATGTGGTAGAACTAGAAGAGGTTCTAGAGATACAAATTACTCAGGACGAATTGGTTGAAAATGATGTTGCAGTAGAACTTCAAGAACCTCAGCCGCTCCGGAGATCTAGTAGAACTTCTCGCCCACCAGAGAGATACTATGGGTTTCTCATTGATGGTGATAGAGAAGACTGCATCATGAATGATGATGACCCTATTAGTTTTCAGCAATCTATCACGAGTAGTGACTCAGTGAAGTGGCTGGAAGCCATGAGATCCGAAATGGAGTCCATGTATACAAACAAAGTATGGACTTTGGACGTTGCGCCTCCTGGGATAAAACCCGTTGGGTGCAAATGGATCTTTAAAAAAAAGATTGGTATAGATGGACAGGTAGAGACCTTTAAAGCAAGGCTAGTAGCGAAAGGTTTTCGTCAAAAACCAGGATTGGACTATGATAAAACTTTCTCTCCAGTAGAAATGCTTAAATCCATTAGGATTCTACTTGCTATTGCTGCTTATTATGATTATGAAATCTGGCAGATGGACGTTAAAAATGTATTTCTAAATGGTGATTTAGAAGAATGCGTTTTTATGGATCAGCCAGAGGGCTTCATTGACAGTGGGAGCAGCGGGAAAGCATGTAGATTACTTAAATCCATTTATGGATTAAAGCAGGCCTCACGGAGCTGGAACATCTGCTTTGATGATACAATCAAAGAGTTTGATTTTATCAAAAATGTAGATGAACCATGCATTTATAAGAAGATTGTAAGGAGTACTGTCACATTTCTCGTATTGTATGTAGATGACATTCTCCTGATAGGAAATGATATTCCTATGCTACAATCTGTCAAACTATTCTTATCACAAAGGTTCTCCATGAAGGACCTGGGTGATGCCTCATGCATTTTGGGCATAAGGATCTATAGAGATAGATCCAAGAGGTTATTGGGATAGTCCGAATCAAAGTACATAGACACCATCCTAAAAAGGTTTAGTATGGAAGATTCCAAGCGTGGTGCCTTGTCTGCTTGTCATGGAATCACTCTCTCCAAGGACTTCTGTCCGAAGACTGATGAAGAGAGAGCTCGCATGAGCGCTATACCCTACGCTTCAGCCGTAGGATCTATAATGTATGCGATGTTATGTACTCGCCCTGATGTAGCTTATGCACTAGCTGTAGTAAGCAGGTATCAATCCAACCCAGGGGAGAAACATTGGACAGCAGTGAAGAACATTCTTAAATACTTGCGAAGGACTAAAGAATTGTTCTTAGTGTATGGTAATGGGGATCTCCAGATGGAGGCCTTTACCGATTCCAGCTTCCAAAGTGATAAGGATGACAGCAAATCTATCTCAGGGTTTGTATTTACCCTCAATGGAAGGGCGGTTAGTTGGAAGAGTTCCAAACAGGATACCGTTGCAGACACTACGATGGAAGCTGAGTATATTGCTGCAAATGATGCTGCCAAAGAAGCCGTCTGGATGAGGAAGTTCATCGTGGAACTAGAAGTAGTTCCAACCATTGTTGATCCAATACCATTGTATTGTGATAATAATGGAGCTATGGCGTTAGCCAAAGAACTAAGGTCCTATCAGAAATCCAGACACATCCTGAGGCGATATCATTTGATCCGGGAGATAGTAGATCGCCATGAGATCGAGATTCGGAGAGTAGATACAAAGGATAATGATTAATCTCAAAAATATCTAGTAACCGCAATCAAGAACGGCGTCGCTTGGTAGCTAGCCGGTGAGTACGGGTCGGTCCACAGGGATTTTGTGTTTTCCTAATCGCGCTAACGAGTTAATTCCGATGGGTGTCGGATTGATTTATTAAATCTAAAAACTACCAAATTAAGTTATACTAAGATTATCTAGATCTAAGTCTTGCTAGGGTTAGGCTTAGGGGAAGTTGAGAGATTAAAGGTTTCCTCACTACTTTCAATACCCTATTTTATATCTATTAGATGTTATGGTAATTATCAATAAAGTGGATTAGAATCTTTTGGGAAGATGTTTCTTCCTTTAGGTTCTTGTCCTTCCTTTATCGATCCTTACCCTAACCTCCATGGAAAACACGCGCAACCGGTCCTTTATACTACGGTATCACCGTTACCTCGAGGGGTAAGGTGCCGCAGGGAGCGGTGTGTGCGTGTATGCATGGAGTTCTAATTCTTATGTGTGAAGGGGCAAGAAAGGGGTGAGAGATCTCATCTCTCAAACCTTTCCCTAAGGCTAACCCTAACAAGCGAGGAGACTACTCGCTCATTAGGGGATTAAAAGACATTCTAAATTAAATGAGAACTAAAGTAAAGAAATAAAAGGAACTTAGTAATTTTTATTGATGGCTCTCTCCAAACATCAACGCAGTACAGATCTGAATTTATGAAATGAAAAGAGGCATGGCCTAGAAAGGGCTTTTTAGGGTTCTATTTATAGATTCATAGAAACCCTAGGTTACAATTGATTCGCACATCTGCTATTACAAAAATACCCCCTAAGAAAAGGCCTAATCAAAGATCCGCGCACCGCCAGAGTTTTGGTAAAATTTCGTGCCGACACGGGCAATATACGGCCGCGGAACCGCGGCCGCAGCCAGGGTTTGGCCGTGATTCCGCGGTCCAATGGTGGAATTGTGGGCTGAAAATTTCTGGCCTGGCTTCTGTTGACTTGTACTTTCTACTTCTTTAGTACTTTTCTCAAATGGGCTTCTAGGTTACTTCCAGATCTCTAGTGAATAATATAGTGGATTTTAACCGTTGCTTCGAGACGAAATTTTGGACCTTGCGCTGCCTTGTACTTTGTGAACTGATCTTTATGTAGGCTTGATCAAGATCCTTCTGTTTGTTGGTCAAAGTCTCACTTTTGCGTCGTCTTTTATCTTTTTCACTGTTTTTCTCCCAAGAACCTGTAACCTGTACTGTGTAGCAGACATGCGTCAAAAGCACCTGTTTATTTATAAAACGAATAAGAATGGGGAATATAATAATGACATATTATGATATGAACAAATACCCCCTAACTTATCTTTTGCTCGTCCTCGAGCAAACCTATTCTCGACAAAAACTAACCTCACTTTCGCAGGGAAACGCGATTGCACTGAGCTCGTGCAATAAGCCGTTAAACCTCTAGGTGTCCCTAATAGGAGGAGTGTTGTCTCCTGAGGGTTTTCAACGGATACTACCCACAAAATCCTATCAATTCGGCCCATTAACTTTTATTCTCCAATTAAGTTTTCTAACAAGGAATTCTATTATCGTCGACCCGTAAATTATCCACCCATATTCTTCACACTTCCTCATCATTTAACTTAAGATTATATATGTTCTGCAGACCTACTTAGCTTTCGGCATCTCTTAAGTCTTCCTTCTAGGGTTCAATTTCCACTTAGGAATTTCTATCAACTCTACTAAAGATACAAGTTCTATTTTTCATTCCTCTCTCTTATCTAAACTCCAATCACATACCCCTACGTGTGTGTATAAATCACCCCTACACTTGGAAATTAAAATCAAGCAATCATACTCTTGTCCATTGTCCAAAGCACTTATTAATTGGTGAATTTTTAAATGAATTTTGCTTATACATCCTTCATGCGACCGTTAATACTTCTTGAGGTACCAACGACCGATTACAAGATGTGTTTGCACATTAAAACGTAATTCCTAGTCTTGCAACACCCAAGGCTTTAGCAGTGACTCCCAAACCAGTTGGTCTAAGGCACTAGGTGATGAAGCACCCTCGCTAAATATTTTTTCTATTTTTGCAGCCTCGAGTAATTACAAAAACCAGCGTTCATTTTTTTCTTTATTCACATTTTTTTCATTTTTTTCATCGTACTAAGGACTTTAGACAAGAGCATTTCAAGGTCTTCTCTACCATTTCAAGTTTCAAGGTGCGTGATTGTGCAAATTTGTAGGGTATACATTTTCAAAATCTAGACTTAAGCTAGGAATTATTTTTCAAACTTATATTTTAATAAAACATCAATACTTTTCCTTTGTTTCGACTTAGCCCAAGAAGTGAACTCAAAATTTGCCTATTTCTAAATAAACTACAAAGACATATATTTTCTACCGTTAAACTTTAAGGAAGGTTATTTTTAGGGTTTTTAATTTACTAAGTCTAAGATCTAGTTGTTCCTAACCAGTTAACCTATTTGTCAAACTCAAGTCAAATATGGCCAAAATTGAATACATTAATTTTTATAATTTTTTGAAATTTTTCAATTTTTATGGGTTTTCAAATAAATATGCAAATGCAAAAAAAATATACATATGAATGCGAAGAAAGAAGGCTTACCGAGCATACCCCCAAACTTAAACTTGATAGTGTCCTCACTGTCATGCTACACCAAGAGGGTTGAGAATGTCGGCAATCCCCTGTTTATTTATTTACAAATTGTTTTTATAATTTTTTGGTTTTATTGGTAAAAGAAAAACAAAAATATATATACAGAAAGGCCCCCCCAAACTTCATTGAAACAATGTTAAACGTCATTGCCAAACTTTGCAAAGACCAAACGTCAACACTAACCATTCGAAAAATTTATCTGTATAGAGTATCGGTTGGTGGAAGAACATGTTGTACCGATCCAAAAAGAATTGGGGAAGATAGAAGTGGTGGGATGGAAAGTGTGGAAGTGAATAGATATGATGTGGTGATGAATCAAAACGAGAATGTGAATGATCAGCAATCAGTGGAATATTGGTATTCTTGTAGCTTATTAAAAGAAATGGGGGTGGTTCAACTTCTAAAGGAGCAAGTTGACTAACCACACTATCCCCAAGATATTTCTGTGGATCCTTCATCGACTTGGCATCATCCATCATATGCATATGATATTCAATTATGAGGGAACTAATCTCCTCGATGTCCGCCATAGTCCAGCCGAAAGCTTGCCGCCTATCTTGTAAAACCATTAAAAGGGCGTTCTCTTGCTCGAGGGCTAGAGAGGCCGATATGATAACGGGAAAAGTCTCATTCTCACCTATATAAGCATATTTAAGGTGAGACGGTAAGGGCATGAGTTTGAGTTTCGGAGGCGAAACAATCATAGGCAAAATTGGGAAATTTACCTCGAACTTGTTAGTTATATGTATGCCCTAGAGGCCATTACTGTACATTGGATGTATATTGTAGTGGATGCTGGGACATATATAGGGAGGACTTTCTTGCTCGATATGATAGTATGCTATCTGGTTGACCTTTACCTTAACGTGTACACTGATTGTCTCTCTGTTACATGTTGGTAAAGTCCTTAGGATGTGTACTTGACTACCTGGACTATGATGCGGATCATACTAGTGGGGACATGGCGGTCCATAAGTACATCCTTCAAAGTCCCTAGTCGTGGGTGTATCGAGACGGGGCATCGATATACCAGAGTAGACTAGCGTGTACCTTCTCGACCCATACAGATGGGCGATGGATGATCCCATATCCATTGGTGTTTGACATCAGAGATGATATACGGGTGCTCAGTAGAGACTGGGTACACTGGACGGACTCGTCGAGAACTCCCAGATGGTATTATACCTCACGTCAGATGGCAGTTCTCTGGTGACAATGGTACAGAGTGGTCTGTTGACCCGAGATCGTCATAGAGTCTTGTGTGGTTCCCACTGTGCTTTGATTTCCATCTTACCACGTCCAAGAGGGCGTGCAAAACGGTGGTTTTTGGGTACAGTCCCGAGTCACATGGAGACAATGAGCGATAGGAGGGGATTCGTCTCTCCCGGTATAGGGAGTTGATGTTGCGCTGTGTTCGATTGGCTATAACAGGAAATCCCTGGCCAGGGTTGCTGAGATTTACTGGTAAGTGTTACCAGTAGTTTCTCGAATTGTTATAGACCTCATATCGACACGACTTATCAAGCTATTGGGGTCTGACGTTTACCACCCCTAGGCGAGATATGCGACATATCAGACGATCAGACCGGACTGTACGGTAGTGTTACTGGTTGGATTCACTGGAGTGTGAGCGGGCTTGCTCGTCGATCTTCAGATCGCTCAATACCCGGGTGGCCGTTACGTTTAGCAGACCGCTTGCGGCTTGTGGATGTTTGATATGATCATCATCCGCTGCCGGCGTATTGACGAGTCTTTAGAGTCCTACACAGAGGTTTCCTGGCTCAAGCAAAACGAAATAGGAGCGCATATGAGATATGTGCGGGACCGAGAATGATACCGGTATATGATACTGTATTCGATTCTCGCGATTTGTGACATTGATCGGTTATATGCGATATAGCCGGGTTATCGGATCAAGTGTTGATTCGATAAGTTGTTACTGTTGATATTAGTCGGTTATATGCGATATGACCGGATCATTAAATCAAGTGTTGATTTAATGATTTAATGCTTAATTATATATATTTGATATATTACTTTGCATTAACTAGTATCGGTTCACTTTAAATGGATTTTCTCACTTCGTTGTACAAGTTGTATATGTGATATACTTTTTGTACAAATGTTTGTATCATGTTTGATGATACATGCTTCTTTGGTTAAGTGTATAGAATTGAACCATGGTTACCTTAATGATTAGGGTTTTGCTTTTTCATTTTATTATTTGTTTATTCATTTTGGATATTAATAAAAGCATAAAAAGAAAAAGCAAAATGGTTTTCTTTCTTTTCTTTCATGAAGCTTTTTGAAGCTTCATGAAGCTTTGACCAAGTCACCATTTTGTCTTGTTCTTTTAACCCTAACCATTCACATAACCTTAGTTAGTTCTCTACACTTGACCATGGTTTATAATATGATAAGTATTATTTTCTTTTAACTTATCATATGATAATCTTCTTCTTCATCATCTTCTTCCTTGAAGAAAACCTTACTTCATCAATGGTGGATTGATGAAACAAGTGAGAAATCCAATTCTAAAGTCTACCCACTTCCTATTTCTTCATCCTCTACCTCTTGCCAAGTAGTAGAGTGTGTTTTCTTCACAAATTTCTTGACTTTGTGAAGTGAGAGCTTGATCTAGCGATGCCTCGACGTAGATCATCTTCGGCATGGACATCGACGACCTAGCTCGCCATTTCTCCGACGAAGCCGACGTTAGAGCCCGGGAATACATTTGGACAGCGAGGGGACTTCATTGCGGAGCTATGGAGGTGGAGCACCGGATCTACAAAGGTTGTATTTTCGTTTCCTTTTTGTTAAGTGTTAACTAGTTTGTTTTTCGCCTAAATATCTAGTTGACGATCCGTAGTCTAGGGTTTCTCGGCACCGTATTTTTTTAAATTGGCATGGTTGATGCCTTGTGAGACCTCCTTAGGGTGCCTAGGAACCCTACAGTGGTATCGGAGCCTAGCTAGAGCCTTAAACGAAGTCCAGACGATATTTGAAGTCCGATCGAACCGAAAACTTGAACCCAAAATAGCTCTCTGTCCTTTTTCTAAAATCGTGGATTTTTCAGTATTAAAAATATGTAGAAATATCAGCAGGAATATCTAAGAGTTACTGTGAAGTCGTATGCCCTAATTCCTTCATTGAGCCGCGGTTCCGCGGCACGAGCTTGGCTCGTGCGGCGGTTCCGCGGCCGTAATGCCTTAACATACACAGAAAGTTACACAGTAATTCTAGGTTTCCAGTGCTGGTTTTTCTGGGAATTTTTAAAATTTATTCAAGAGTTGAATTTTCTGGGGTGTACTGAGAGTTCGTCGATTCGATCGGATTATCAGACTTTGTCTATGTGGCTTTCCGGATATTTTGAATATGTTAAAAAGTTCGATCGGATATAAATACCCAATTTTTCTCCTGTCAGGAAATTTCCAAGTGTTGGATTTTTCCGTAGTTTAACGACGTTCTAAGTAGTGCAAGTAACGCGATGGACCCTCTAAAAGACAACAAACCTTAACTCGATTATGTGACCGTCTTGAACTGCCCTTTGAACCTTCGGGTTTGGGGCAGTACGGCGTGCCACATGTGAGGCGTTGGCTTGACCCTTCTACGGCTGGACCGTTGGTACTGAGGCACGAACTGAATGTTGTTAGACTTATTTCATGTGTTGATCTATATCGGGAAAACTTGGGTGTTCGAATGTTCGATCGGAAAGTTTAAGATTTTCTATTTATCTGGAATGGGATATAATAATTGGAATTCGCAAGGAGTTATGAGATAACTGTATGAATGTTATAAACATAGCACTTTAGTCTCACTTGGTCGGTTGCTACGGAATTTTGATGCGATCAAAAGTCCGTCGCAATCACGTAGCGTACGCGGATACTCGCCGGGTAAACTTAATAGACAGCCTCACTCCATAACCCCGACCAAGTGACTGTAGGAGAACCCCGTCGCCGAAAGCATCCGTTCGGGTGCTCGCGGTAGCGGTGTTCCGCCTTGGTGCACTTCGTCGACGGTATCGGGGGTGCGGCCGTCTACTGAAGTTTGCGACGAGCATTCGATCAGCATGTCGGGAATCTTGTTGAATTGCCCGACTTGATATTGAAAAGAGTTTTCGATTTTGAGACTAAAATGCGGGTTTTATAATTGTTAGGCATGCGATGTCTAAGTAATTCATTTGGTCAGGCATGCGATGTCTGAGGTGGTTGCGGATTCCAACTGTTGTAGTTTTACACTTTCTTTTCTGTGACCGTAAGTGTAATATGTGATATCGCCGGTTTCGTTGCTATATGTCAACGACAATTGGGATGCGCATATTTACTTACGTTGATGACATATGATGTTATGTGTTGCTGGATATATTATATTGGATCGTCGTGTTTGAATAGCCGGGGGTTTTTATGTGAGATGAGTGTTTTTTCATTTTCATTCATGTAAAAACTTGTATGTAATATTTTTTTATTGGGGCACTTCCAGGTTGCGGAAGATGTCACCGTTTGTATATTATTTACTTTTCCGCACTAGGATAGACCCAAGGAGGAGGGCATAAGTAACCGGGTTCTGGAGTCCAGTGGGAGACCAACTCGAGGAGTCGAGTCCGGGTCTCCTAACTCTAGAATTGGCAGGGTTGCTTGCCGCTCTCGTAGGGGTCTAGGGGTGTGGGTTTGGCTATTCATCACGACCGTGGAATCCGTGTTTTATACTGGCTCGTATTGAAAACACGGACGTCCTAGTATATCCAATATTTCATATGATTCTTCTGCTGCGATATCTGTGATGTGATCATGTGATGTTCTGTGATAGATACAGTATATAGTATATATGATATATTATATAGACGTTACTTATGTTTTACACCCGCGCTAGCCCTGCCCCGCTCTGCCGTTAGTCACCTAACCTAACGGTGCACGAGGGGACATCGAGGCGAATGCGGATGGCATAAGTGTACGTCGTATTTATCTGTGATGTTTAGGTAACTTAAATGATGGGACTTCATTAATATGATTAATGAAATAAAAAGAAACCTAAGATATTGTAGAATCGAATTTCAAAATTAAAACAGGTAGCTACAGTTCTTGCTTTGCACAGAGGTATATGTGATATATCCTGCACCTTATTCAATGAGGAAAGGACCGAGATCCCTTCACCGGGAGTGACTCCTTTAGCAATAACTGGCAGATGCTACACACTCGGTTTGTCTTTTGATTGCTTTTAAGTGTTTTTGCTTTGCACAGTGATATATATGATATATCCCGCACCTCATTCGACGAGGAAAGGACCGACGATCCCTTCACCGGGAGTGACTCCTTTAGCAAAACTAGAAAAGCCTCAAAGACACTCCATTTCAAAATTCATTCGATCCTACAACGATATCAAGTTCATTACGCAATAGGTTTTCAGAAAAACCTGTCGTAGCCCTCCGTCATTTCAGATAAGTCCTATTTAGTATTCGTGCTACGTTTGTTGACCTCCGTCAAGGCGTAGTGTGCAGTAGCTAACTAGTATTTATCTGCTTATGCATATGATGCAGATTGGATTAGGGTAGTCGTGCGGCCTTGTTGACCTCCGTCAAGGGTCGTGCGGGTGGGTTTAATTCGATCAAGAAATGACGGATTGAACTTGACTAGTAGCCTATGGTTTGTTGACCTCCGTCAAGGTCATAGGGTGCTGGGGGCAAAACATTATCGGGAATTTCAAGTGTTGAAATTTGCAATGAGATTGTATACCTTCTATGAGATAGTTGGATCCCGATACCCGCTGCGAGTAAGAGTTACGCCTGGGAGAGTTTTACACATTACAATTAGCTGATCAAGTAGGTGTCTAGAAAGGTGTTAACGAGGTTACGCCTCTGGAAAAACGAGGTTTACATTAATTAGGTTCGTGCGAAAGCACGGGGGACCTCCCTCAAAGTACCGACACTGGCCTGGCTGAAAGATTGGCGAACTTGTAGTGTGTAATTAATCCCGGCTAGTCTTTCCTTTTAGGGTTTAAAGGAAGATTTGATAAAAAGCAGTGGGAGCCATCTTGATTAGATAAAATAATAACCAATCTATTCTTGCAAGAGCGCACGCTGAGTGTTTTCTTCTCTCTCTCTCCTGGTAGCGACCATATCACGCCTTAATCAAGATAATAATACGGATATTTGACTGAACCCGCTTGTTATACTGAGCTGGGGAACGTTGGTCCCGCTCCAACTTATAATTGTTATAAGACAGAGCAGGAAATTGGGGATTACCAGAATTCCCGTGCCGCCCAAACGAAGAGAGTGCATGCTGATGCATCATCTTCGGGTTTGTTCATTATACAGAACTGTTTCTCAGTATCCTTTACGTCCTGGGTATATGATACCGGATCAGGATTCCAGATATGTAATCTGTTACATAGGGCTACAGATAGGTAGAGAACTGAGAACGGGTGATAAGTTTCATGAGGCAGAAAACGGGGCAAGAGTTGCAGCCAAGTCTGTTGGTCACTGTCACCCTGTATTACCAATACATTGATTCTGAACGAATGTTATTAGATACCGAACCTGATATACAAAATCATATCACTCTCTTTATTAGTAAAGAAATGATAAAATTTTGTATTGTTGGATAATATTTTGAACATTTCCCATATCAAAAGTTGATCGGTTCATGCACGTTATCTAAAAGCATTAATGTTCTAAATCAAACTACAGTTCTTTAGTATATGGAACACACACAAGAGGAAGAGTTCAGAAATGAACGGACTCTTCTTGAGGTTGTAGACTAGGTCAGATCAATGTGACCCGACTAGCTGAAGTTACATTTAGATGCATATTTAAATCAGTTTGAATTTACATCTTCTGAAACTTGTCAGTCATGTCACAAAGATAAGATGACCATAGCTCCGTTTACTGGAAACAGAGAAAGAGTTAGTGAACTCTTGGGATGATACATGTTGATGTATGTAGGTCCCCTGTCTGCACATACCAAGACTGGTTCTTTATACTTCATTATATTCTCTGATAATCTCTCAAGATTCGGACATATGTTCCTGTTGAAACACAAGTACGAACCTTTTGAGATATTCACAGAATATAAGTTAGAAGTAGAGAACCAATACGGGTATAAGTATTATGTCCTATGATGAGATCAAGGAGGAGAATACTTGTGCATAGAATTCCTGGACTATTCTAAAGGAGAATGAGATTCTCTCTCGGCATTACTCCTCCGAATACACCATAGCACGATGGTATATCGGGGTGGAGCAATCACACCCTATATGATATGGTGTGCTCTATGATGAGTATTACTGAGTTACCTATTTCCTTTTAGGGGTTATGCACTTGAGAAGCTGCATACCTATTGAATAGGTTCGAATCAAATCAGTTGTCTACCACTCCATATGAGATATGGAAAAGGAAGAGCCCATGTCTTAAGCTAGTTAAGATTAGGGGTTGTCCGGCCTATGTCTAAAAGCAAAATCCGGACAAGCTCGAGGCAAGGTCTGTTATGTAGAACTGGAAGTGTTCCAGCTATACAAACTACAGCAGATGATTTGGTACAATCAGAGGATTCAGTTGAAACCAACGAACCTCAGCCTCTCCGCCGATCTAGTAGGGTTCCTCACCCACCTGAGAGATACTTCGGTTTCTCTATGACAGTGGGAGCGAGGAATGCATCATGAGATGATGACCCAACTAGTTTCGAGCTGGCCATCAAGAATGAGACTCTGTAAGAATGGCTGGATGTTTATCGATCTGAGATGGAATTCTTATACACCAACAAAGTATGGACTTTGGTTGCTATATCTGAAGGGTTAAATCTCCATCAGGAGCAGGTATATCTTGAGAAGATTACTTGGTGTACATGGAAAAGTTGAGACTTTCAAAGCTAGACTTGTTAAAAGTTTGCATCATTGACCAGGTGTGGATAATGATGAAACCTTTTCAAGTAGCTATGCTTAAGTCCATCCAGATCCTACTTGTCACGGCTACATACCATGACTGCGATATCTGGTGATTGGGTGTCTTGACTGCTTTTCTAAATGATGATTTAGAAGAGAGCGTCTATAAGTACACAGCCAGAGGGCTTCGTAGACAGTGGGAGCAGCGGAAACGTGTGCAAGATGCTTTATAGGATTAAAGCAGGCATCGCGGAGTTGGAACATCTGTTTTGATGGATTAGTCAAAGAGTTTGACATCATCAAAATGGTAGATGAACCTTGTATAAACAAAAAGGTAGTAGGGAGTATGGTGGTGATCCTCGTAGAGTACGTGGATGACATACTCTTGATAGGGAAAGAGTTTCCTATGCTACGCTCGGTCAATCTCCGTTTATCACAATGATTCTCCATATAGGATCATAATGATACCTACTAACTCCTGGATTTTGGATCTATGAGATAGATCTAAATGGATGTTAGGATTCTCGCTTGTCGAAGTGAGATGGTATCACATGATCCTGGGGAGAATCACTGGAAGGGTTCCAGGGTGATAAGGACGACTGAATGTCAGTCACAGGCATTGTCTTTACCCTCAGTGGAGGGACGGTATGTTGGAAGTGTTCCAAGCTGAATACCGTGACATACTAGACTATAAAAGCAGCATACATCGCTACTTAAGATGCTACCAAAGAGGCTGTTTGGATGTATATTAGTTCTTGAGATGAACTATGTTCCTCCCATTGTGTGACAATGGAGTTGTGGCTTATGCCAAGGAACGCAGGTCCCATCAGTGATCCAGACATATTCTAAGGCAGTATCACTTGATCATGGAGATGGTTGATCTCTAAGGGATCGAGGTTAGGAGAGAAGACTCAGAGGACAACACGGCGGATCCACTCATGAAGGCCTATTCCCAGAGAGAGACTTTTATAGGATGGTTGAGTATGAGATACTGCAACCACTGCTACAGATGGCCCTAGTGCAAGTGGGAGATTGTTAGTTATATGTATGCCCTAGAGGCCATTACTGTACATTGGATGTATATTGTAGTGGATGCTGGGACATATATAGGGAGGACTTTCTTGCTCGACATGATAGTATGCTATCTGGTTGACCTTTACCTTAACGTGTACACTGATTGTCTCTCTGTTACATGTTGGTAAAGCCCTTAGGATGTGTACTTGACTACCTGGACTATGATGCGGATCATACTAGTGGGGACATGGCAGTCCATAAGTACATCCTTCAAAGTCCCTAGTCGTGGGTGTATCGAGACGGGGCATCGATATACCAGAGTAGACTAGCGTGTACCTTCTCGACCCATACAGATGGGCGATGGATGATCCCATATCCATTGGTGTTTGACATCAGAGATGATATACGGGTGCTCAGTAGAGACTGGGTACACTGGACGGACTCGCCGAGAACTCCCAGATGGTATTATACCTCACGTCAGATGGCAGTTCTCTGGTGACACTGGTACAGAGTAGTCTGTTGACCCGAGATCGTCATAGAGTCTTGTGTGGTTCCCACTGTGCTTTGATTTCCATCTTACCACGTCCAAGAGGGCGTGCAAAATGGTGGTTTTTGGGTACAGTCCCGAGTCACATGGAGACAATGAGCGATAGGAGGGGATTCGTCTCTCCCGGTATAGGGAGTTGATGTTGCGCTGTGTTCGATTGGCTATAACAGGAAATCCCTGGCCAGGGTTGCTGAGATTTACTGGTAAGTGTTACCAGTAGTTTCTCGAATTGTTATAGACCTCATATCGACACGACTTATCAAGCTATTGGGGTCTGACGTTTACCACCCCTAGGCGAGATATGCGACATATCAGACGATCAGACCGGACTGTACGGTAGTGTTACTGGTTGGATTCACTGGAGTGTGAGCGGGCTTGCTCGTCGATCTTCAGATCGCTCAATGCCCGGGAGGTCGTTACGTTTAGCAGACCGCTTGCGGCTTGTGAATGTTTGATATGATCATCATCCGCTGCCGGCGTATTGACGAGTCTTTAGAGTCCTACACAAAGGTTTCCTGGCTCAAGCAAAACGAAATAGGAGCGCTTATGAGATATGTGCGGGACCGAGAATGATACCAGTATGTGATACTGTATTCGATTCTCGCGATTTGTGACATTGATCGGTTATATGCGATATAGCCGGGTTATCGGATCAAGTGTTGATTCGATAAGTTGTTACTGTTGATATTAGTCGGTTATATGCGATATGACCGGATCATTAAATCAAGTGTTGATTTAATGATTTAATGCTTAATTATATATATTTGATATATTACTTTGCATTAACTAGTATCGGTTCACTTTAAATGGATTTTCTCACTTCGTTGTACAAGTTGTATATGTGATATACTTTTTGTACAAATGTTTGTATCATGTTTGATGATACATGCTTCTTTGGTTAAGTGTATAGAATTGAACCATGGTTACCTTAATGATTAGGGTTTTGCTTTTTCATTTTATTATTTGTTTATTCATTTTGGATATTAATAAAAGCATAAAAAGAAAAAGCAAAATGGTTTTCTTTCTTTTCTTTCATGAAGCTTTTTGAAGCTTCATGAAGCTTTGACCAAGTCACCATTTTGTCTTGTTCTTTTAACCCTAACCATTCACATAACCTTAGTTAGTTCTCTACACTTGACCATGGTTTATAATATGATAAGTATTATTTTCTTTTAAGTTATCATATGATAATCTTCTTCTTCATCATCTTCTTCCTTGAAGAAAACCTTACTTCATCAATGGTGGATTGATGAAACAAGTGAGAAATCCAATTCTAAAGTCTACCCACTTCCTATTTCTTCATCCTCTACCTCTTGCCAAGTAGTAGAGTGTGTTTTCTTCACAAGTTTCTTGACTTTGTGAAGTGAGAGCTTGATCTAGCGATGCCTCGACGTAGATCATCTTCGGCATGGACATCGACGACCTAGCTCGCCATTTCTCCGACGAAGCCGACGTTAGAGCCCGGGAATACATTTGGACAGCGAGGGGACTTCGTTGCGGAGCTATGGAGGTGGAGCACCGGATCTACAAAGGTTGTATTTCCGTTTCCTTTTTGTTAAGTGTTAACTAGTTTGTTTTTCGCCTAAATATCTAGTTGACGATCCGTAGTCTAGGGTTTCTCGGCACCGTATTTTTTAAAATTGGCATGGTTGATGCCTTGTGAGACCTCCTTAGGGTGCCTAGGAACCCTACAGAACTCAAAGGACTCCAACACAGATTCGAAATCACTGCAAATAACCGATTCGGATAGTTCAACTAACTCATCCAAAAATTCAAAAGACTCATATTCGGGCGGTGAGTCGTCAAAATCATCCGAAAAAGTGAAACATTCATAATCAATATCGGCTGTGTCAACTGTGGTAGGCTCAAGGAGGGACGCACTAGTGGCGTCAAAACTGTTTTCATCAAACAAAAATCTTTCAAGCTCGCAGTCCTCCTGCGTGATTTCGTGAATAGAGCAAACTTCTCGTGTACTAGTTTTAGACACGGGGGGCAGACTTCCTAACTTGTAAATATTGAACTCACTATCTTCCCGAAGGATAGAGTCATGGAGCCATTGCGACAGTTTATAACGGCATTGGAAGTGGACAAAAATGGTCAACCGAGGATCACCGGAATTTGGTTCCGTGGGTTAGCAACAGGTTGTGTGTCCATAACAATAAAATCAACGGGGAATATGAAATCTCCAACTTTGATCAACACATCCTCTAGCTCACCCCTAGGATGGGTGATTGATCGATCAGCCATTTGGAGAGTACAACGAGTGGGTTTCAACTCTCCAACCCCTAATTGCTCGTACACGGAGTAGGGAAGCAGGTTAACTTTAGACCCAAGATCTAAAAGTGCTCGATTGATTTTCTTATCCCCAATTGTTATTGAAATCGTAGGACAGCCAGGGTCCTTTCGTTTTTGGGGTAAGGGTTGTGTTTGGTTAATAGCATTGCTCACTGCACTAGCCACTAGCACTTTCTTGGGTATTTGAGACGACTTTCTCTTTGAGGTGCATAAGCCCTTTAAGATTTTCGCGTATGAAGGGACTTGTTGGATTGCATCCAAGAGAGGTATATTTATGCTAACCTGTTTAAATAACTCCACAATCTTCTCCATTTGTGCAGTTGGTTTATTGGGACTCAACCTGTTTGGAAATGGAGCATTTTGAAAATCTGCTGAGCCCAAAGTCTGTGGAGTAGAATGTGGAGTTGGAACGGATCCCAGTGTGGGTGTGTTCATGAAGTGAGAAGTGGGTCCGTTCGGATTAGAAGAAAAAGAGCCTTTTGAAGAATGGAGAATAGGCTATAGCGGAGAAGATGAAGGTGAAGAAGAGGATGGAGAAGAAGGAGAAGAACTACCGGCGGGGGTGTCATCACTAATACCCACATTATTTTGCAACACTTTTCCAGATCTCAACGTGGTCATCGCATTTACATTGTGATATTCATGTGCGTTGTGTGTGTGATCAGGATTTGGCAATGGTTGAGATAGAAGCTTTCCCTTTTCTCTCTCGCTTAACGCAGCAGTTAATTGTGCAATTTATGCCTCAATAGATTTGATGCTTTGATCGTGTGAAGCATTGTTGTGCACCAAAGACTGGACGCAATTTTCTAATCTTGCTGCGGATTCTGTAGATTGCTTGAGAAACGCATCTAGACTTTTTTCTAGCGAGATAAACTTATCATCATTTGGTTGAACCAAGTTGTTCGTTTGATTTGGATAAGGTTGTGGTTGGAAAGGTTGCTGGTATTGAATTTGTTGGGGTGCTTTTTGTTGTGGAGGAGGAGGCCTTTGAAAGTTGTTGTTTCCTTGGAATTGTTGATTTTGATTCCAAGCAAAATTTGGGTGACTCCTCCAACCCGGATTATAGGTCGAAGAGTAAGGATCATTTCTTTGTCGTTGCTGAAAGGCAGCATTAACTTGATCTTGTACTTGAACATGTGGATTGTAAGGACACTCTTCGGTAAGGTGTGATGGATCCGAACAACAAGCACAAATAGTTCATGGGGGTAAAGCAGGGGCAGGAGAAGACGATGAGATTTTGGTCTCAATGGCTTCTAGCTTTTTCATAAGTGCGGCCATCTCGGCCTTCATAGCAATCGACATATCTAATTGATGTATGTCTGCCCTAGATTGACCAATAGAAGAAAATGAGGTGGTCTTTGTGCTCTCCCACTGAATTGTTTGTTCACTAAGATCCTCGAAAAACTGCCATGCTTCCTCACTAGATTTGGTTAGAAAGTGACCTTGACAAATGGTTTCTAGCAACTGCTTCGTTGCCGGCTTCAAGCCCTCGTATAATGTTTGGCAAAGTTGCCAATTTTCGATCCCATGGTGAGGGCATTGAACGAGTAGGTCTTTGAATTTTTCAAAACACTTCTAAAATGGTTCGAAAGGAAGCTGGGCAAATTGTATAATCTCATTGCGAATTCTCGCGGTCTTGTGATGAGGATAAAACTTTTTAAGAAAAGCTTTAACAAACTCGTCCCAATTTCGAATTGAATGTGACGCTGTGCTGTATAGCCACTTCTCGGCTAAGTCACATAAGGTGAAAGGAATGACCCTTAGCCTTATAGCGTCATCACTTAATTGGGTTGTTTGTATCATGGCGCAAACGTTTTGGAATTTATTGATAAAGATATAGACATCTTCGGATTCCAATCCATGAAATTTTGGCAGCATATTGATGAAGTGGGGTTTTATTTCAAAATTGTCCCCATTTGCCGGTGGGGGTGAAAGACGGGTAGGTAAAGAGGTGCGGACAGAGTAGAAGAGATCCTGGAGCGCGATTCGTTGGTGCGCTACAACAGGCGGGCGATTCGGGTTATTCGCACCTAACGGAGGTGGAATCAGTCCCGTGGGTAAGGTGTTGTTGGGATTATATCCCGACATACCTTCGGAAGAATGTGAAGGTGAAGGTAAGAAAGTGGAGGGAATGTCGACTTCGGAGTCGAAAGGTTCGTCGGTCGGTACCAACGAAACACGGACTAATCAGGTGCTAGTGTCCCTAGTCCAACCGGACATACACTTAAGGAGGTAGTGTAGTAAAAAAAATGAAAAACAGAATGTGGGGGTAAGAAAATGTCAATGAGAAGAAAGTGAGTGGTGGTGGGGTGCAAGGATTTCTTTAGCGACAAGTTGCAAGTTGTTGAAAAGATTTTTCCTTTTTCATGTGAGATTTTGCAAAAAGATTTTTGAAAAGAGACTTGTGACACAAATGCAATCAACCACAAATGCACAATCAGGCCTAGATCTAGGGTCACCTAGGTCAGCTAGACAACTCCTAACTGTTCCAAAAGGCTAGAAATAGGACCTCAAACCGCCTCTTCACCGCCAATTGCGGCCAGGTAAGTGCCAGGTAAGTAGGAGGCTCCCCGCTACAAGTAGCAGTTCTAATTAAGTAACCACTTGCCTTGACACACTTGCCTAGACACCGCAAAGTCAGGTTAGGATAAACGGCCAATACCTATAACTAGTCCTCTGTCCTATTGAGCTCGAAGTCCTTAGGGCTGAGTCTAGTATTTTTTAATTAAGAATGGTCAATGCAAATGCTTTAAGTGATTTCTGGGGTTCTGGGAAGGGTGATGAAATCCCCACCCAATCTGAATTGGTCAAAAGCCCCTTAAAGTCAGTTTTAAAGATATGCAAAACAGAAAAATCACTTGCAATCAAATCTTTTTATTTTATGCGCGGCGCAAAGAATCCTGCACAAGATTTGTTATTGAGAAGGGGGAAGATTTTTTTTAAGCGCAAAGAATCCTGCAGGAGATTTTACAGGAGATATATCGAGATTTCAAGAGGAGAGAGAGAGAAATTACAGTGCAAATTCCACGCTACGAAGTCACCACAGTGCCGCCCTTCCGCGGTCAAAATGTGCTTCCCACCGCGGTTCCGCGATCTTCTAAACTGCGCGGTTCCCCAGAAAAATTTTCAGTTGATGATGTCACTAGGTCACCGCCCTTCCGCGGTCGGAGGTAGGGTTAGGCCGCGTTTTCGCGGTCGGATGGAGGGTTCAGATCCCGAGAATTTTTCTTTCCCTCTGTTTTTGTGATCTTCTGTTGTTCCGATCTGTTTTTTCCTGTTTTTCTCTCTGTAAATTTCCAGATCCGAATTTGATCCTGCAAAGATTCACAAAAAATACCCTTCAAACAATAAATGATAAAAAATTAATATCTTTTTTTTTATTTTCTGTTTTTATGGTTTTTTAATTTAGATTAACCCGAAATTGCAAAAAGGAAATACTACGCCATCCCCGGCAACGGCGCCATTTGATTAATTTCAAAAATATCTGGTAACCGCAATCAAGAACGGCGTCGCTTGGTAGCTAGCCGGTGAGTACGGGTCGGTCCACAGGGATTTTGTGTTTTCCTAATCGCGCTAACGAGTTAATTCCGATGGGTGTCGGATTGATTTATTAAATCTAAAAACTACCAAATTAAGTTATACTAAGATTATCTAGATCTAAGTTTTGCTAGGGTTAGGCTTAGGGGAAGTTGAGAGATTAAAGGTTTCCTCACTACTTTCAATACCCTATTTTATATCTATTAGATGTTATGGTAATTATCAATAAAGTGGATTAGAATCTTTTGGGAAGATGTTTCTTCCTTTAGGTTCTTGTCCTTCCTTTATCGATCCTTACCCTAACCTCCATGGAAAACACGCGCAACCGGTCCTTTATACTACGGTATCACCGTTACCTCGAGGGGTAAGGTGCCGCAGGGAGCGGTGTGTGCGTGTATGCATGGAGTTCTAATTCTTATGTGTGAAGAGGCAAGAAAGGGGTGAGAGATCTCATCTCTCAAACCTTTCCCTAAGGCTAACCCTAACAAGCGAGGAGACTACTCGCTCATTAGGGGATTAGAAGACATTCTAAATTAAATGAGAACTAAAGTAAAGAAATAAAAGGAACTTAGTAATTTTTATTGATGGCTCTCTTCAAACATCAACGCAGTACAGATCTGAATTTATGAAATGAAAAAAGGCATGGCCTAGAAAGGGCTTTTTAGGGTTCTATTTATAGATTCATAGAAACCCTAGGTTACAATTGATTCGCACATCTGCTATTACAAAAATACCCCCTAAGAAAAGGCCTAGTCAAAGATCCGTGCACCGCCAGAGTTTTGGTAAAATTTCGCGCCGACACGGGCAATATACGGCCGCGGAACCGCAGCCGCCGCCAGGGTTTGGCCGCGGTTCCGCGGCCCAATGGTGGAATTGTGGGCTGAAAATTTCTGGCCTGGCTTCTGTTGACTTGTACTTCCTACTTCTTTAGTACTTTTCTCAAATGGGCTTCTAGGTTACTTCCAGATCTCCAGTGAATAATGTAGTGGATTTTAACCGTTGCTTCAAGACGAAATTTTGGACCTTGCGCTTCCTTGTACTTTGTGAACTATCTTTATGTAGGCTTGATCAAGATCCTTCTGTTTGTTGGTCAAAGTCTCACTTTTGCGTCGTCTTTTATCTTTTTCACTGTTTTCTCCCAAGAACCTGTAACCTGTACTATGTAGCAGACATGCGTCAAAAGCACCTGTTTATTTATAAAACGAATAAGAATGGGGAATATAATAATATAATATTATGATATGAACAGATAACACAGCAGATCCACTCACCAAGGCCCTTCCACAGCCGCAGCATGAGCGACTTTTTGAGATGTTGGGTATGAGATACGCCAATAACTGGCCTTAGTGCAAGTGGGAGATTGTTAGATATATGTATGCCCTAGAGGCCATTATATGTATAGTGGATGCTTGGACATGTATATATGGATTGAGATGACTTTCTCGCTCAACATGATAGTATGCTATCTGGTTTACTTTATTATGACATGTTGATTTGATCATGCTTTTATTCATTTGCACATGTTGATAAAGCCCTTAGGATATTTGCTTGGCTACTGTGACTATGATGCGGATCATACTAGTGGGGCATGTGTAGTTTATAAGCATATCCTTGAACTGTTCCTAGTCGTGGGTGTATCGAGACGGGGCATCAATATTCCAGAGTAGACTAGCGTATACTATTCTTGTCCCATATGATGGGCGATGGATGATCCCATATCCATCTGGTGAGGTGACACCAAAGATTGTATGCGGGTGCTCAGTGGAGACTGGGTACACTAAACGGACTCACAGAGAACTCCTATGTGGTATTATATCTATCGTCGGATAGCAGTTCTCAGGTGACACTAGTACAGGTTAGTCTGTAGACCCAAGATCGTCATAGAGTCTTGTGTGTCCTCCCACTGTATTTTGATATCCACCCTACCACGGCTCTACTGAGTTGTGCAAACAGGTGGACTTTGGGTATAGTCCCGAGGCACATGGAGGCGATGAGCGATAGGAGGGGTTTCATCTCTCCCGGTATTAGGAGTTGATGTTGTGCTATGCTTGATTGGCTATAACAGGAAGTCCCTGATCAGGGCTGCTGAGATTTACTGATAAGCGTTATCAGTAGTTTCTCGATCTGTTATGAGCCATATACCAGCATGACTTATTGAGTTATTGGGGTCGACGATTCCATCCCTAGACTCGATATGAAACATATCTGACGAAGAGACCGGACTGTATGGTAAGTGTTGCCAGTTGGCTCGACAGGAGTTTTGACAGCTTCGCTGGTTTTCTTCTGATCGCTCAATACCCGGGTAGCCGTTACGTTTAGCTGACCGCTTGCGGCTTGTGGGTGTTTGATATGATCATCACCTACTGCCGGCGTATTGACGAGCCTTAGAGTCCCACAATGAAGTTTCCTGGCTCAGGCGAAAAGATGTGGTGTGCATATGAGATATGCGCGGGGACCCGATTAAATACGGAAATGTGATACCGTATATTAATCGGGCATTTTCTATTGGTCGGGTCGTATGTGATATGACCGGTTTGCAAAATCAAGTATTGATTTAACAAATGACTTTTAGATTAATTCTTTAATTAAACCCTTTTTTCTATTTTTGTATGCATGCATGTATGCACATGATGATGTGCATGGACACATACATACATACATTGTATCATGGTTGTTGATACATATTTGGTGGCAATGCAAGACTCATATTGTAGCAATTATATATATGTTTATCATTTTGAGTTAATGGAAAGGATAATTCACTCATGGTTGATGTTTATCATCTTTGACTAAACTTCACCTAACATTTAACCATGAGTTAATTCTCCTTTGGAAATTAACTCAATAAGTAAATATCTAAATAATTACTGACCATGGTTGAAGTGAAAAGGATTAATATAGATTATTCTTTCTCATTTCAATAATTCATTCATATCATTATTCTTTGAGCTCAAGCTTAGCCACCATCTTCTTCTTCCTCTCTTGAAATTTTCTTTGAATGAAGTTGATAAAAAAAAAGGGTTTTGATTATAAAATACAAACCACATCATCATACTACACACATCTAGCTCATTTGTGTAGGGTGTTTGCTCTAATTCATTCACATATCAAGTAAAGCAAGGAGCTTTGGGTAAAGGGACTTCGGGTGGATCTTCGTGGACTTGGAAGGCTTCAATCGATCCGTTCCAAACTCTCATAGTGCCAAGGAGTCACCAAGGGAGGTCTACAAAGGTTGTAATCTCTACCCTTAGTGATAGTTTTTCATTTGCATGTGATGCTTAGTTGATAGAAACCCTAAATTTTTAGTTATGATTCTTGTCAAGTTCACTTAGCACCTTCAAAATTTGATTTTGGCATATGTGATGCTTCTAAAACCTTGATAAGGTGCTAGGTTAACCCAACAATTTATACATGTGTGTGTGTGTATGTGTTCAGTGTACATTCTTGCTCGACATGATAGTATGCTATCTGGTTCTTCTTTATCTGACATATTGACTTGATCATGTTTTTATTCATTTACACATGTTGATAAAGCCCTGAGGATATTTGCTTGACTACTGTGATAATGATGGAGATCATACTAGTGGGATGTATGTAGTTTATAAGCATATCCTAAAATGTCCCTAGTCGTAGGTGTATCGAGATGGGGCATCGATATACCAGAGTAGACTAGCGTGTATGATACTAGACCCATATGATGAGCGATGGATGTTCCCACATCTATTAATGTTTGACAACGAGATCATATATGGGTGCTTAGTGGAGACTGGGTACACTGGACGGACTCGCCGAGAACTCCTATATGGTATTATATCTATCGTCGGATAGCAGTTCTCAGGTGACACTGGTACAGGTTAGTCTGTAGACCCGAGATCGTCATAGAGTCTTGTGTGTTCTCCCACTGTACTTTGGTTACCACCCTACCACGGCTCAACTGAGTCGTGCAAATAGGTGGCTTTTGGGTACAGTCCCGAGACACACGAAGACGATGAGCAATAGGAGGGGTTTCGTCTCTCCCGGTATAGGTAGTTGATGTTGTGCTGTGCACGATTGGCTATATCAGTAAGTCCCTGGCCAGGGCTGTTGGGATTTACTGATAAGTGTTATCAGTAGTTTCTCGATTTGTTATAGACCATTCTTCGGCACGACTTATTGAGTTATTGGGGTCGACGTTACCATCCCTAGACTTAGTATGCAGCATATCTGACGAAGAGACCGGCCTGTACGGTAGTGTTGCCGGTTGGCTCGATGGGAGTTGTGACAAATTCGCTTGTTTTCTTCTGATCGCTCAATACCCGGGTGGCCGTTACGTTTAGGTGACTGATCAGTCGAAAATAATGCATTTTTAACACATCAATTTCCCTACTTTTTGCAATCATCTAAAGGTGTTTGGTATGAATATAGCACATATTAGCAATTTGTCTGTAAAATATCAAATAACATGTGTTATACATTATAACCAGCATTATGAAGGAAATTGTTTGTTTATTATTGCACGCATGATCTTTTGTGTGTCAACACTTGTCTCGAGATTGTGTGCTGGAAATTCTTCAGGTAAAAGAGCCGGAATCATAAAAGTGCAGATAAAAATACGTCGAGTCAAAGATTTGAAATCTAGCAGTGAACAAGAAAGTATAAAAATATTCCAGACATCAGAAAAGTGCCATAAAGCCAACATAAAAATACCCTGAAGATTTCATGCAGAGATCATTCTAAACGGACGCGGATCCGTGGTCGAGTCAGGCCGATCGGCCGCGGATCCACGGCCGAGTTGACTCGTCGGCGGCATATTTTTTCCCGAGGCCTCTCTTCTCAACTACAAAACTTCTTCAAGACAGTTCAGTTCCTAGAGTTCTCCAGAAGCTTCCCTTCTAACAGCCAAGCTTCTTGTGCAAGCTTAATACCTACTAAGCTTCTTAAGCAAGCTAGATAACTACCTTAATCTAGAAGCTTCTCTACAACAACCAAGTTTCTTGTGCAAGCTTCATAACAACAAAGCTTCCAAGGGAAGCTATACCTAGTTTCTAGGGGAAGCTAAAGGGAAAAGCTATAAAAAGGGACCCAGGGCATCATTACAAAGGTTGTTGAAGGTTGTTCATCATTTGAGTGGTAAAAGAATTGTAGTGAGCTCCAAATCATTTCTAAATCAAATTGAGTGACACAATTTGATCCAAATCAAGATTCAACGAGAACCAAATCAAGAAAGCATTCAACGAGCCTTTTGAAGTAACGCCGATCTTCATCCGAGCAAGAGATCCACGACGATCCGCGACTCAAGAAGACGATGTGAAGCTAGTTTCGAAATTGAGTTCTCTCCTCAAAATCTTATAATTTTTGAGTGAATTGTAACGAAACGTTGATTAATAAAAGGTGAAAATCCATGATCTTGCTTTTCTTTACATTTGAGCATTATGAAGAGTTATCAATTCTAGATTGTTTTCTTTTTCATGATCTTTGAGTGAAAACTCCGCTTGTGGAGGAATCGAGAAAATAGATAGATGATGATGATTGAATTCTTGAACGATTTTTAAATCTTATGAGTTTTGTAAACTTTAGGAAATTGAATCAACGATGACCTAGTTTTGAGCGAGATGCTTTCTTGAATGTTCTCGCTCTAAATTAGAAATCAACGATCGATGATTGAATTTCCTAGAGGCTAGAATTTGAATGCTAATCAATGAAAGGACAAGGGATGATGATGAAGAAACCCTAGTTTCTTGATGATGATGAAGAAAACCTAGTTTCTTCAATAGATCCCTAAACCTCGTTGATCGTCATCGATCTAGCAGCAAATCTTCAATGGATAAGAATTTGTAATCATAAGTATTCATCATCACTATCAATTGGATCGATTCCTACAAGCCTCTTTACAAATCTTGATAATTCAAATGATTTGGACATTTTCTTGATCTTTAGTATTTCTTGATTTTAGATCTAGTTCTTTATGATTATTGAAACTAAATTTCACAAATCTTGAATCAATTTTCTTGCAATTTTCTTTTATCTTTTCATTTTGACTCATCTAAAACAAAATCGATCAAAATACACATCTCAGTGGACGATCCGTATTTATTAACGCGCTACATCAACACCGTTAATTGATTGTGGTATAAATTTCTTTGGTTGTGATTAAAACTTTTCCATACACACGAAGAAAGATCAATCAAATGGCGCCGTTGCCGGGGATGTGTGCTATTTTGTTCGTTTTTGTTATTTGAGTTGAAAAATTATTATTCCATCAAATTTTCATCTAAGAATCGCTTCAAGTGCTTAACGTTTAGTGTTTGAATTTTTGCGAGGGAATCTGGAATCATTTCAGCAGCGAGATCAAGATTCAGAGAAGTTCTACAGATTCCATAGGAGTACAAGAAGCTACAGGAAAAGGTTGAAACCCTAATCCCTCCTTTACACCGCGGATCCGCGGCCGATGAGGTATTTTTGCGGCGGTTCCTCCGCCGTTTAGGTGTTTCACTGTTCCAAACTTCTGTGGTATATTCTCTGTCTCTCTTCTTCTCTCTCATTTTGTCCAATAATCAATTTCTTGTAGGATTCTTTGCAAAAATTCTACGCCGCTAAAAAATAAATTTGTTGTGATTCTTGAAATTGGTTGTTTTGTGTATATTTTAATACGGAAATTAAGGGGCAAAGACCAAATTCAGATTAGGTGGGGATTTCATTACCCTTCCTAAGCCCCGAAAATCACAAAACTAGCATCATCATCACCCTTCATTAACTAAAAAAATATCTAGACAAGACTCTAAGAACCGCCGCGCTCAATTAGAACAGAAGGAGGTCATGGGTAATCTATTGCTTATCCGCGTTTCTTTTGTGGTGTCTAAGGCAAGTGTGTCTAAGGCAAGTGGTTATTTAATTAGGCCCGCTACTTACGTAGCGGAGAATCTCCCACTTACCTGGCACTTACCTGGCCATAGGAGGGGCAAAGAGGTAGTAGAGGATTTATCCTGCGATTTGTCTTCTGGAAGTTTAGGAGCGGTATAGAGACTTGACCTAGGTGACCATTAGATATAGGGTTGCTTGTGCATGTTTGTGTGAATTTTCATGAATCCGTCCTTTTTCAAAACAAACCAATTATTTTCTCCCCTTTTTACCCTTTTCCCTCTCTTCTCTTCTTATAATGGGTGACCCAAACAGAAGAACTCTTGCCGAGCTTTGCTGTCCACAACCAGATATTTCTTGTTTTTGTAATCCCTTCGGTATACCGTCCGACTCTCCCATGTCCTTAAGAGATCGGATAGAACAAGCGGGTAGAAACAGTTGGCCACCTCAGTCCAGGTCTTATCAATAGTATCCTAATTCTACATCCGTTTCAGTTGATACTCCGAGTGAGGATGCCTCTAGACGCATGTTCATTGCTGAGCATATAGCTAGGGCTAAAGGCCAAAGTTTCAATCCGGACCAATATCAACCGTATCCTAATTCTACATCCGTTTCAGTTGATACTCCGAGTGAGGATGCCCCTAGACGGATGTCCATTGCTGAGCATATAGATAGGGCTAAAGTCCAAAGTTTCAATCCGGACCAATATCAACCGTATCCTAATTCTACATCCGCTTCAGTTGATACTCCGAGTGAGGATGCCCCTAGACACATGTCCATTGCTGAGCATATAGCTAGGGCTAAAGGCCAAAGTTTCAATCCGGACCAATATCAACCGTATCCTAATTCTACATCGGTTTCAGTTGATACTCCGAGTGAGGATGCCCCTAGACGCATGTCCATTGCTGAGCATATAGTTAGGGCTAAAGGCCAAAGTTTCAATCCAGACCAATATCAACTGTATCATAATTCTACACCCGTTTCAGTTGATACTCCGAGTGAGGATGCCCTTAGACGCATGTCCATTGCTGAGCATATAGCTAAGGCTAAAGGCCAAAGTTTCAATTCGTACCAATATCAACCATCACCTCCACTTTCTAAAGAAGAATTTCATAATCGGTTTGTGGCATGTATGATGTCCAATAGCCAACCGACCAACCAATATCAATATTCTTCTTATCACAATATTGACCCTACTCCTACCCAATTTTCGCAACCATTCAATTCTTTTCAATCCAATCCGACTTTTCCACATTCTCTAAATGGTCATTCTAATCAGTCATTTGGGAGTTTTTATTGTCCACAAGAATTTCAATCTTATACTGAAACTCCTTATCAACCCAAGTCTAGTCTTGAGCGGACATTAGAAGAAGGTTTAGTGATTTTGAACCGCATCAGAGAGGAATGGAAGGGAAGCATGGCTAAATATGAAGGATCAACTAGTTCCGAACCAGCTAAAAATTTTTCAATGTCTAATTCGGGCATAGGACAAAATGAGAATTTGGGTAGTGAGAGAGAACTATACACTTTTCCTAATCAAACATTCTCTTTCCAAACTGAAATCCACAACTCCAGTTTCACAGATTCATCGTGTATACCAAATGATTCACCAATTGACGATAGAATGTATGAGAAGTTGTGTAATAATGTAGTGTTTGATTTACCCGATTGTGAAGGGTCCATTTCGAGTGAAACCATGCCTAATCCTTGTGATCTCTACACTTCCACTCTTGAACCAAAATTGATTGAAAACCATACTTTTGATGAGGTGTTTGAGAATTTTAACCTTCACTTGAATGAGGTGATTGACGTTGGGGATATATTGATTGATGAACCCAAAATTTTGGATGAGTTTGTCCCACCAATTCATCAGGTCCTTTCATTTCCTTGTGTTCATCATCTTGAGGCTTCGATAATTCTTCCCGAACCCCAAATGCTTCTCCAAGTTGATAATAATGGTATAACCGAACAGCAGACCGAAATTCAGCCTATATCTTCCGCATCTGGTTTTGCGATCCTTGACACACCAATTTGTTTACCCATTTCACCTTCTACTTTCTCCGGTTCTTCTTCTATTCTTCCTATAGTTTCAGTGAGTTTTGATGAATCACAATCCGATAGTTCAAGTTCGACAATCCCAGAAAGCCAACTTGATTTTGATATTTTGAAAATGAGGTAGATGAGTTTTTCGAGTCTTCTAACTCCATGTATTTTGACAAATCAAGTATGGTAAAATCTGATACAAAATTTATTGACAGCAAAATATTTGATAACACCATTAATAAAAGTTTTGAAGAACTTTTTGCTGACGAACTTGCATTCCTAAACAACACGGATTTTGTGATTGATCAACCTCAGCCTATAGAAGTTGAACCACCACCACTCCTTCTTCCTAATCATTCACGTTCTCCCTGTCATTCATCCTCATTCTTTCATTTCTATAATTTAAAACTCAAACCTTTTCCAGACCACCACTTATCTCTTCCTCATTTCTTCCTGACTCGATACAACATGTTCTTCCACCGACTTATACGCTACACTGATAAAATCTTTGAATGGTTGGTATTAATTTTTTGTCTTTGTAAAGTCTTATTTTTGACCAAATGACTTACCCCCTCCTAAAATGCTTAATATTGTCTAACTCATGTTTGAGGGGGGGTATATTTTTGGCTCTTGAAAATAAATGTTGTCCTCAAAAATTGTGAGCCAAAAATAAGTTTGGGGGAGGATTTTCACTTTCACTTATTCTTGCCCCCATTAATAATGTCCTCCTAAGCTTACAGGTTTTTGTGATCCAGCAGAAGACAACAGTGAGGACACTGTTGAAAACAAGTTTGGGGGAGGTTTGTGCTTATTTGCGCATCACTTTGCATCATGCATAAGCACAAAACATATAATAAAAAAATTGTATATAAATAAGATAATAAAAGATTAGATAGTGAAAAATTACATCCAAAAGATTGGAAAAGTTTAAGAAAACCTAGAAAATTAGAAGTTTTCTTAAATGAAACTAGTAATAAGTAGTTATGAAGTTATGAGCCGTTGTCCCAAGGGTTGGTAAGATAAAAGAAGTCACTAATCTAAGAATAAATATAAGTCTGAAAAATAGTTCATATTCTGGAAGCCAAACATTTGAATGTTGATACCCTACTATACGCACTTACACACGTCTTGAAACTCGGGATAGTAGAGGATACCTTGAAATGCTCTTGTCTAAAAGCCAAAGTATGAAGGAAATAATAAATGAATAAAACATAAAATGGTGAAGAAAAATGAACACTGGTTTTGTTATCACCAAGGCAGCAATAAAAAAATATAGCGAGGATGCTTCATCACCTAGTACCTTAGACCAACTGGTTTGGGAGTCACTGCTAAGCCTTATGTGTTGCAAGACGAGGAAAATACTAATATGCCTAATAAGCAAGCACATGAGTAATCGATCGGTTAGTACCTCAAGAAGTATTAACGGTCGCATGAAAAATGTGTGAGCAAATCCATCTAAATATTCACCGATCAAAAAGTACTGAGGTAGATGGACAAGAGTATGATAGCTTGAATTGAATTCTCCGAGTGTAGGGATGTCTTTTACACACACGTAGGGGTATATGATCGATGTTTGGAAGAAAGGTAGGAATGAAGAATAAAGACGATATTTTATTGAGAGATGATGTGATTTCTAACATCTTTTCATGACTATTAAGATAGGGCTCATGACAACTGAAAAGCTAGTATAGTTGGAAACTCCAATTTTCAAAGTCTTTCTTTTACAATTCTTATCTTTATATGTAACTTTCACGGTCTTCCTTTTATTATTGGATTTTGTGGGTGCAGTCCGCTGAAAACCCTCAGGAGACAACACTCCTTGTTCCCCTCCAAAGGACGGCGCACAGGACTGCGATGTCCATGACGCTGAGATTCGGGGCAGATGCTATTTGGTTTTATCCGTCCACCTCTCCGAAGATGCCAAGTTGATATATGGCACCGTGTATCGGAGATTTAGACGGATGCGGCCGATGTAGCAGACTTCGTCAGATTCCCCCTCGCTTGAGGGGTTTTTGATTGTGGGGACGCTCTTCCCTGCAGGCGCAAGCCCCTGCAGTTAATTACGCTACCGCATCGCGGTAACAACTTTCTCCTTCTCTAGAATTTCACTTCGTGTCGTGTGTGTTTGTTTTGTTTGTGGTTGCCCGTGGATTGTATACGGAGACTGAATAATGCCGTCGCCTGTAGGACGTGGACCAGTCCAAATCCGTATTTACTTAAATTTGGGTTTGGTGTTTTTAGTTTAAGGATGCATTAGTCGCGTTGCGGCTAAGATCAACTTAAACGTTCGTTAAGGATACAATAGTCCTGTTTGAGACTAAGATCAACTTAACGTGATAATCCATTTAATATCTGGCCATCGGGACTCGTCACCTCTCTAACGTCGTTGAAGGATTACAACGGCAGATGTCAGAGGAGTTCAGAGATGTACCCTTGAACCAAAGTCGATTTGGGGTTTTATAGTCCATTTAAATGTTTAAGGATACGTTAGCCGTATTTGGGGCTAAGATCAACTTAAACGGGACCGTTTAGATCCGGCAAAAGAGCATTTGGGAGCTCTATTGTTCCAGTTTAGAGACGTAGTGGTCCATGTTCCAGTTTAGGGACGTGGTGGTCCACCATTAGTTTAGGGACGTTTCGGTCCAACATTAGTTTGGGGACGTTTCGGTCCACGAGTTTAAGGACCCCGCGGTCCGTATTGATGTGTGATCTTTGGGACCCGTCACCTCTTTGACGTCGTTGAGGAATTACAACGATGGATGTCAAAGGAGTTCGGAGATGTACCCTCGAACTGGATATAAATTGATTTGAGAGAGCATTTGTGCTCGGTTCAATTTAATTTAAGGACTTACTGCCAGAATTGGGCTAAGTCCAGTTGAAAATGTTCAACATTTTATTTATTTTTAGTCCATTAGACATGTGCTAGGGCTTTGCCCACACTTAAATAATGCATTGCATCACTTCTATTTTCTTGTTTGGGCTCTGCCCATAAAAGATGCAGAGCATCAATTTAATTAGGCATGTTTGGTCTTTTAATTGGGCTTGGCCCTGCATTGCATTTGTTAGGCGCTTTGCGCCACTCACTGAGCGCAAGCGCTTGTGGTGAAGACACGTGTCATGCTCTGGTGAGCGCAAGCGCAACAGTGCAGTGCGCTGCGCTAGTGCGCTGCGCTGTTGCGCTACTGACACATGGCGTGCTCTGGTGAGCGCAAGCGCAACAGTGCAGTGCGCTGCGCTGTTGCGCTGCTGACACGTGGCGCGCTCTGGTGAGTTGCGCCAACTCCAGAGAGCAAAACTCTTATTTCAAGAGCGCATAGCGCAAGTGCTTTAGATGCTGATACGTGGCGCTCTCCCAAGAGCGCAACAGTGCAGTTTGCAAGTGCAAAGCACCAAGAATCTTTTAGATTCAAGAACAGAAGTGCAAAGCACTATTTGATTTCTTGATCTAATTTAGATCAAAGAAAAATAAGTTTTTTCTTGTTTTTCTTATCTCAGAGAACCAAAGGTTCATGAAAAGTGCAAAGCACTATTTTTATTTTATTTTTATTAAAAATCATTGATCTTGTTTTTAAATCTATGATCTGTTCCTAAGAGAACTTTCTCTTTTTTCTAAAGGTTTTTACCTTTTTTATTCTTGAGGAGTTTCTTAGAGTTCTCTTCTCTCCTTTTGTTTTAGAAAGATGTTGATACCTTTTAATTGAGGCCTAGGGTCCTTTTTATAGTGCCCATAAATTAGTTAAATTTGTTAAAGAGATCTTTCTCTGAGTGATTTGGGGAATTTTCCCCACCGTTGGATCTTTGATCCAAGGGCTTCTGCTTTGCAGGAGAAAATCTTCTTGTTTTAACAAGAACAGAAAAGATTTCTTAAAATTTTAATTCTGTTTGGCGCAGATGCCCCAGCGCGTGACACGTGTCGCGCAGCTCACAGCGCAGCTCAACTGCGCTAGCGCATCTGCGCTGACACGTGTCGCGCAGCACACAGCGCAGCGCAACTGCGCTAGCGCATCTGCGCTGACACGTGTCGCGCAGCGCAGCGCCTGCGCAACCGAAGCGTTGCTTCATTAAAATAGAGTTTTGCTCTGATTGGGCGCGCCTTCTTGGGCGCTGCGCTAACGTATTAGCGCCTGACATGTGGCGCGTTGCGCCCGAGACTTGAAGCGTTGCTTCAGAATTTTGAATTTTGAATTTCAACAGAGCTTTGCTCTGATTAGGCGAAACAAATGCCCCCCCACCGTTGCGCTCACGTGGCGCACACGTGAGTGCAGCGGTGGCAAACTCCTGATCGTTGGATCATGGGGTGAGCTCAAGGGGCGCAAGCGCCTTATAAATAGGAACTATGGCCCTTTAGAAAACTTCACCATTTTCTAGATTTTGATTCCAGAGCTTTGCTCTTGCTTAGAACTTCAGAGCTTTGCTCTCGTTTCTAGAACTTTAGAGCTTTGCTCTCGTTTTCCAAGTTAGAAAACTTTAGGTAAAAATTAATTCAAATCAAATTAATTAATCTTAACCAAAGAGCTTTGCTCTCATAGATCTTTTGATCTAAAGAAATCCCCATTGGGGTTTCATAAACAGATGTTTGCTCTCAAACACTTATAGATCTGCAGGGATCTTGTTCATGGATTCTAATCCATGAATAGAGCTTTGCTCTTGGATCAAGTGTGGATCTTTTAGATCTGCAAAATGAAAAACTTATCATAAGTTTTCATGGATTTTTCAAGGTCCCAAAAAAATTTTAAATTTTTTTTTAAGTGTTAAAATTTTCTGATGGATCTTCTCCATTATTATCACAGAGCTATGCTCTTTTAAGGAATTTTATTCCTTTGAGACCAGAATTTGACAAGTGTCATTCTGTGACAGAGCTTTGCTCTGAAAGAGGAGATTTTCTCCTTGTCTCTAGGGATTCTTCCCCCCCCCCTTTTTTATAAATAGGAATGTTTTCCTGGGGACCAACTGACAATCTCATCCAATGATGAGATTGTCTTATTAACTGACGTACTGTCATCTAGATTTTGTGGGTCCCTCTTTGGTCTCCTGCTCACTGCACTGTTGTGTGATGTAATTAATTAATTTTAATTTAATTTAATAAATGCATTTTCCTTTTTTTATACGCCAAATGTTGGAATTACAACACTAATGGCTAAATTGTTCCTTTGCAGCGATCATGTCTTCAGACATTTCATTCCCTTTCGTCCGCTCGGAGGAGGGATTTCTCGAGGCACCCTCGGACCGTGAGGTCCTGACCATGATTAAGGAGTACGACCCGGAATACAAGAGTCTCCACCTTTGGGGATCGTGGTATAATCAGATCATCATGGGCCGCCGGAGCTTCACATGCGTGGTGCCGTCGGAACCCATCACGGCGATTCACTATGCTACCCCACCCTCGGTGCAGTATGCCGTGGAGATGGTGGATTGGACCGCAAACAGCTTTCTTCATCCCGCTATGGATGCGGTTCCGGTCCAACGTCCTATGGTCTTGGATATCCTAGGACGTCGTATCTGTCAGGGCGGGGCGAGACCCTAGGGGCAATCATATAACATAGGTCTGATCCCCCGCCATCCGATTGGCTACCTGCCGTGGGCCCGATACATCCTGTCGACGAAGAAGTCGCAGTTGATAAGATTAGGATTGTACCCTACGGTTTACGTCTCTCTATTCCAGTATCCCACACTCCCCACCTGGTGGTTTAAGGCTTTCCTGGAGCAGTGGAACATTCCCACCCACACTTTCCTTGCCATGGATCGGGAAGTGTCCATCTCTTTGGAGGAATTCGCGGAGGTATCCGGCCTACCAGTCATGGGGGAACACTATGAAGAGCTGCTCCCGACAGATGAGTACGTCTTCGGTGCCAAGCCGATGATAAGGGGAATCACGCCGGGAAACGCCGTTCAACACCAATTCCCGAGCCTGATCAAAGTGTTGAACATCTACGAGTCCCTTTTTATCGAACATGGGAGTCGAGGGGCTAACTTTGAGGACTTCATTGCTCGTTTCCTTCGTCCAAGTGTCATTTCATCGGGATCTGTCAAGTTTGCCACCCTTGAGGACCCTTTCGGTTTAGGTTTGGATAACCTGCCGGCGAATGAAGTAGGCCAAAAGGATTTCTTTCTTCCTAACTTCCCGACCATGTCTTTTGCAGAAATTGCGGCTCCTGGAATGGATGAGGAAGCCTTCTTCTTAGGATTTCTCGGACTGTGGCTGAGTTGGTTCGCGATCCCAATGCATTCTCATCGCATGCGGCCTTCCGTCTTCTACCCAGCCCACCGAATGGTCATCGGGGTAAAGGTGGCTGTGGGAATTGCTGGCTTGGCGCACCTATATCATGTCCTTAGCCGAGCAGCGGATGCCAATGAGCCCGGGGTACTGCACGTAGTCTTCCCGATGCACTACTTTGCATCGAGGCTCGAACTACACACGGCGGGTGTCTTTGGCATGCATAAAAGGCCTTCATTCTTTGACAAGTGCGGTTTTCCTCGCATTATACAGTTGATTGGCTCATCAATCGTGACCCCCTCACCACGGAACGCCAGGGGTTTACTGCTTCGTCCTCACACCATTGGAGTCGGGATGTCCTTCATTGACAAGGTATTAACCATTAGAAAAGCATCCACCTCTGCGGTGCGACCATTACAGGATTCCTTTAAGGATGGAGCTTCAGTGTTGACGGCCCGGGAGACCCTCCACTTGTATTCTATTAGACCGGGCTTCTTAGTTTTCAGGCAGGGCGGTGCGGCAATCTTCATGAGATATAACCCGCATCGTTTCGCCCAACAACTGGGCTATGATCAAGGGGTACCCTTGGAAGCTTTCTTACTGGAACCTGCTGCCAATGAAGAAGGGATGGAGAACGCATTACATCACTTTATGCGCCTGAACACGGGTTCTCGTTTTTTTATCAGCACGCCGGCCTGCGCTCCACGACTCCTTAATGTATATAAAAAGTGGTACAATCATGCGACGGGGGCCGTTATAAAGGAGGAGAGGCGAGTGTTGATCGACCGCAAAGAAGCACCTCCCGGCACCGACCGTAATGCTCCCTTAATGCCAAGGACCCCGGTGGTTCCTCCTTTAAAAGATGCCGGGGGCAGACCATCGCGTGCGCAAAGTCCTCCACGTGAGCTGCCGCTCCCTGATATCATAAATGCGCCTCCCGCACCCTGTGCTCCAGTGGAGACAGTGGTTGTACCCTCGCCAGAGTCTGGCGTGGGTGCGGACATCGGGACCCGTCGTCCCAAAGTGGCTGCTAAACGGAAGTCGATCCCCCGTGAGCCTAGGGTCGGAGGGCAAAAGAAAAAGAAGTCGCTCTTTGCTGTGGACGTCGTGTTTGGTCAGGAACCCCACGCTCCCTATGCCGAGGGTCTGATCGAATACGGGACTAACGAAGAATTAGTGATGCCGCCGCCTGACGATACAGACTTGGAGGCTACTCTCGAAGCTTCAGCATGGTTGGCGAGGCATGACGCGTGGCTAGCTAAGTTAGCGCAATCAGGTAACTACTAGTTGCCTTTTCTTTATTGCAACATATCCTCTTCATTGCCTTTGACTAACGCTTTTCTTTCTTTCCTTTCGACAGGCATCACTGACGAAGAAGCCATTGCCGCTTCTCTAAAGACTTTCCAGGAGGAGGAACGTCTTAGAGCATCTATGGACCTTAGTAAATTTCGACTCATCAAGTTTTCATTTTCCTTGCGTTATGGTCGATCTAACCTTTCCCTTTTAATCACAGGAACCTCACTGTCGTTCCCTCCAAGTGACGCAGATGTTCTACCGGCTGCCGATGTTCCTGCTTCCTTTGGGCTACCGTAGGAGGTTCGTCTTGAAGAGCCGATGAAAGATGCCTTAAAGGCTCTGGAGGCATCCCTGAACGAGGATGACGACGCCTTGAAGGAGGCGTCGCAAAGGTCTATTGCGACGGCCCGGGATGAAAGGAAGCGGCTGAGGCGTGAAGCAAAGGCACGCAGGGCTGCTTTGGCTGCGGGAGCGGGTCCCAGCACTGCCCCTCGTGCTGATACTCCATCTGAAGAGGCCCCTGTCGCCCTATCCACTGCCCGCAAAGAGGTGGCGCGCGCAGTTCGGAGCGCAAACGGTAAATCCACTTCAGGTAATGTTTCTCTCAGAGTTTTTGTTATAAGGATTTTAATGCCATTGGTCCTTATATCTCTTATCTTGCAGGGCCAAGTCCGATCGAGGGGGAGGCAGAGACCGTTGAACCCAAGGAGGCAGAGGAGGTGGCTCCTACAGAACCTGAGCCGACGGTGGGCAACGTCGCCGAGGCTTCGGGGCCCGAGATAGAGGTTGAGGGGTCTACAGCTGAGAGGGTCATTGATGCCCAGCCTGAAGTGGTGGCAGATGATATGATCATTATAATTGAGCCCGGGGTGGTGGCGGATGAGGCGCTCGAGGCCGGCGATCTCGTTGTGATGGTGGGCGATACAACTGCGACTACTGAACCTGAGAGAGTAGTGGGTGAGGTGGACATGATTCCTGAGGACGAGCCAACCGCTCCTTCTCTGGAATCTGGCAATACTCCAGTTATAGCCCTCCCCGTCTATGGCCCTCCGTCGTCCCCGGGTCTTGCGAGCACGACGACGGTCCCCATCGAGTCGGGTGACGAGGCCACGGGCGGTGGTCTCATGTCGATAGAGGAGGGAGTCGCCTCCGTTTCAGCTGGGAGCTCCTCAGGTAAACCCTAAGTTGCTGCTTTTCTTTACTTTACAATCTTTTCTGACAAGTTCACCTTTTCGTAATGCAAGTGCAGTCAGTGCCGATGCTCCACTGCTCGAAGGAGCGCCTTCAACGACTGCCTTAGCGGTGGTCACCTCTCAACCCTCTCTTATACCCTCGAAGATGTTGGAAGGTATGTGTTTACGATTTATTAATCTTATCTTTCAGACATATAATTTGTGTACTAAAGTCACACTATTGTGTTTCCAGGAGTGCTTTTTGATCATGTATATCAGATGTTGCTCCCACACTTTTCTTTCCCATCCGAGCTTGCTTCTTCCTCTGGTGGCGTTGGTGAGTATGATTTCCGTTGACATCCTTCCTCTTTTTTTTTATTGATGGAATTACCTCTAACCTCTTTTTCTCATCTCAACTGCAGTGCTACAGATTGAAGGAGGGGATAAAAGATCAGCTGCGCCACCAGCCCTTCCGACCTTGCCACCTGTCTCAACTGGTACAGTGACTATCACATTGGTAACTTTCCTCTCTTTATTTTCTGTACTGTTATCTGATCGCACCCTGTTTCTTTTCAGCTGTCGTTCTGGCTTCGGCGCCCTTCGAGCCTCGCATTACAATGCCGGCGGGTCCTTATCTGAGGAGTCTGTCTTCAAAAGGCGCCGCGAATAGTCTGTGCATGTTGAGTGACTACGTCGAGGAACTCGACGTTGAAACTCCTACATCTGCCACAGACTTCGCTATGGTGGTTAACCCGATGCTAGCGATACTCGTGAACTTTCATGATGAGGGCATCGTTGCATCCTGGGTTAACCATTGTAAGGAAATCGAGGGTCGTCTATATCAGTTGGAGTCGCTGCGTCCCGCTCCCGAGACCTTGGCTGCCAGTAATCAAAGAACAGCGTGGATTGAGCAGAGCGCTCCTTACTTCCGCTATCTCGAACAAGAAGTCATTTCAAGGCGTAAGGAGCGTAGTGAAACTTCGAGCAAGTCTGCTCAACTGCATGCTCAGGTGGAAGCCAACGCCGCACGGCTGAAGGTTATCTTTGAGGGCCTTCTGCAATGTCTTTCCGAAGGGTTATCATTGAGGCAAAAACTTGACGTTGTCGAGCGAGCTGCACCCAGCCGGGAAGCAGCCCAGAAGGCGGCGGAGGAGCAACTTTCATCCTTCTTGCAGCAGCGGGCCCAGGTGGAGGCGGAGGTGGCCGCGGCTGTCGCTCGAGAGGAAGCGCTGAAGGAAGTACGACATCAGCTTGTGAACTTACTAAAGACACTTCCTCCTTAGTAGCTATCCATCTTTGTATCGTTTGTACTTGTAGATAAAAGAATGTATATATATATTTTTTTATTCTTTGACATAATGTATCCTGTACCCAATCAGGTTTATGAATAAAAGATACACCTTTTTTTGTAATGTGTCATTTTCTCCGTCTTTTCTTTCTTTTACTATCAGCATATCACTTTAGCAAACATGGTTGACGGATGATTAGAACGAGTATCCTGACTTTTTTTTTAAGAAATAGCGATGGCTTAAGCCGCAGGCTCGGATCTGCTGCCTAAGACTTTTCAACTCCATGAGCCGTGAGGGTCTCATAGAGATTCTTCTCCCTACGGATCGAGAGGATCTCGTAGGTGGGCTTTCTCCTTAGGAATCGTGAGGATTCCTAAGTGTTGTTTTCTCTTACAAGTCGTAAGGATCCTATAAGAGAATTTTTCCCTCTTACGAGTCGAGAGGACCCACAAGCGGTTGTTTCCCTCCTCGTCGAAATTCGACTTTGGAGAGTGAGACCCGTGAATAGTATGCAAGAGACCATTTTGGATTGACTTGCAGGGTCCCATTGTTCAGGAAGCAAGTTTTTTTTTAGTCCCTGCTGCCTGAGGCTTCATTTGCATGTTGAGACGAATCGGGAATTTCCCGCGGAGACACAGTTTCTCTGCGAGGGTCAAGAGGCTCTCGTCACGGAGTGTTTGTATCCGTGAGTCAAGGAGTTTGCTAGGGATTATTTTTTTCCCAAGCGCCAAGGATTATTTGTTTCCTTAGGGTTGGAAACGAGTCGAGGATTTCCCACGGAGGCACTGGTGGCTCTGCAGGTCGACGCGAATCAGGAGGCTCTCATCAAGGAGTGTTTGTATCCGTGGGTCGAGGAGTTTGCTAGGGATTATTTGTTTCCCAAGCGCCAAGGATTATTTGTTTCCTTGGGGTTTGAAACGAGTCGAGGATTTTCCCACGGAGGCACTGGTGGCTCTGCAGGTCGACGCGGATCAGGAAGCTCTCGTCAAGGAGTGTTTGTATCCGTGAGTTGAGGAGTTTTGCTAGGGATTATTTGTTTCCCAAGCGCCAAGGATTATTTGTTTTCTTGGGGTTTGAAACGAGTCGAGGGTTTCCCACGGAGGCACTGGTGGCTCTGCAGGTCGACGCGGATCAGGAAGCTCTCGTCAAGGAGTGTTTGTATCCGTGAGTTGAGGAGTTTTGCTAGGGATTATTTGTTTCCCTAGCGCCAAGGATTATTTGTTTCCTTGGGGTTTGACACGAGTCGAGGATTTCCCACGGAGGCACTGGTGGCTCTGCGAGTCGACGCGGATCAGGAGGCTCTCATCAAGGAGTGTTTGTATCCGTGAGTCGAGGAGTTTGCTAGGGATTATTTGTTTCCCAAGCGCCAAGGATTATTTGTTTCTTTGGGGTTTGAAACGAGTCGAGGATTTCCCACGGAGGCGCTGGTGGCTCTGCGAGTCGACGCGGATCAGGAGGCTCTCGTCAAGGAGTATTTGTATCCGTGAGTCGAGGAGTTGGCTGAAGACACTGGTTTCTTCGAAGTTGGAATGAACCGTCGAGATTTGGCTTCGTCTTCTGGCGGAGCCTATTGGGAAAGTATGGTTCCCTCTTTATTTACGCCCTTGGATTGTATACAGGGATCGATGTGATCTTAACTGTAGGGCCAAAGTTTTATCATCCTTTTTTTTGTTTTATCTCCGCGATGCTCTATCATTTTAGCGTTTATATCGCGAAGGTCGCGATTGCCCAATCATTTCGGCTATTTTTCGCGGTGCCCAATCATTTCGGCTATTTATTTATTTTTACTCGCTGCTTTTTATTGCGAGTTGCCCAATCATTTTGGCTATTTATTTTATTTTTACTCGCTGCTTTTTATTGCGAGTTACCCAATCATTTCGGCTATTTTGCATGCATACATTTTACTTGCTGCTTTTTATTGCAAGTTGCCCAATCATTCTGGCTATTCCGTATGCATGTGTGGCCTACTGGCTTTCCGCCGTAATCCTGGAATTAGACACCGATTTCGGCATCAGCACCGCTACAACTGGGATCTTGCCAGGAGCGAATCATCATATGCCTCTGTCGATGTTGAACAAAGGTGGCTTAGCGACCAGGGTTAGGGTCCTGTCGTCTAAGGCTTTTAGCTTTATGAGCCGTAAGGGTCTCACATAGGTATTTCTCCCTACAAGTCGTGAGGATCTTGTAGGTGTATCTTCTCCTTAGGAATCGGGAGGATTCCTAAGTGTATGTTCCTCTGTAAGTCGTAAGGATCCTACAAGAGGGTTTTCTCCTTGTAAGTCGAGAGGACTTATAAGGGTTGTTCATCATGCGATCATATCCCCAGTCTCGGATGAGACTTGATTAGGGAAATGTTTATTCGCGCCCGTGGATTGTATACAAGGGCCAGTATTGAGCCACTTGTAGGGCAATATCGGAAGTTGTGGGGGTTGCTTAAGCACAGGTTTAGGCCTCTGTAACTTAAGACTTTCAAATCTTATGAGCCGTGAGGGTCCCATAAGAGAGTTCTCCTTACGAGTCGTGAGGATCTCGCAAGTGTATTTTCTCCTTAGGAATCATGGGGATCCCTAAGTGTGTTGTTCCCTTGTGAGTCGTAAGGATCTCACGCGGGTGGTTTCTCCTTACAAGGTCGAGAGGACCCTATAAGTGTCTTTTAACGAGGTTGCGCCCTTTCGGGTTTTCACAAACACTCGCCGGTAGTCCTGCTGTTTTTACTCACGGAGCCCTTTCAGGTTTTCATCCGTGCCCATTTCACTTATGGACAAACATTTTTTTTTATTATTCTTTTTTATTTTCTTTTTCTATTTTTTTTTAACGAGGTCGCGCCCTTTCAGGTTTTCACGAACACTCGCCGGTAGCCCTGCTGTTTTTACTCACGGAGCCCTTTAGGGTTTTCATCCGTGCCCCTTTTGCTTATGGACATACAGATTTTATTTTATTTTATTTTATTTTATTTATATTTTTTTTATCTCGTCAGCCTAAAAATGCTGCGGTAGTAGTTTAAAGACGTTTCGGTCTGCTATTAGTTTAAGAACATTTCGGTCCGTCATTAGTTTAAGGACGTTTCGGTCCGTTTTGAGAAGGCTGGCTACTACTGATAGAGTTTGAGCTTTAGGAAGATAGCGAGCGGACATAGTCTTCGTCATCTATCATTGACCTAGGCAGTAACTCGCTAAGCGTAGTATTTCTTTAGGAACCGGTCATTTATCGGCCTGAAAGGCCTTCACCGTGCATATCCATAAGCAGGTAGACCCCACCCTGGTAGACCTTATCTATGACGTACGGGCCTTCATAGTTTGGCTCGAATTTTCCCCGCTTGGCGCGATTGGGGATCATAGGCCTTTTGACCACTAGCACAAGCTCGCCTTGGCGGAATGTCCTCGGTCGGGTCAGTCTTTCATATGAGCGCGTCATCTTTTCTTTATAGGCCTCCAGATTTTGTTGCGCTATGAGCCGTGTTTCTTTAAGGGCGTCAAGCTCCTCAAGCCGAAGGTGAGCATTTTCTTCGTCCGTCAGCTCGTAGTGGATTGCCACTCGTAGAGAGGGTAACTCTATCTCGAGGGGGAGTACTGCTTCCGTCCCAAATACCAACGCGTACGGCGTTGTGTTTGTGGCCGTTTTAAACGTAGTTCGATACGCCCAGAGAGCTTCTTGCAGTCTTTCGTGCCAGTCTTTCTTATTTCGCGACACTGTTTTCTTCATGATCTTCGTCAAGGTCTTGTTGAAGGCCTCAGCTAGACCGTTAGCTCGCGGATTATAAACCGAGGAATATCTCCAATCTATATTGTGTTGTTGTGCGAAGCGACTGATCTTGTGGCTTCTGTAGGCTGGCCCGTTATCGGAGATGATCCGGCTTGGCGTTCCAAACCGATATATGACATGCGTCTTGAAGAAATGGAGGATATTCTCCGTCTTGACTTCTCTTAACGGTACTGCTTCTGCCCATTTAGAGAAGTAGTCAGTCATCGCCAGGATGAAACGATGTCCCCTAGACGATGCTGGTTCGATAGGGCCGACTATATCAGTTCCCCACATCTCGAACAACCAGCTAGCCACCGTTGGATGTAATGGATTCGGATGCTGATGGATGAAATCCCCATGAATTTGACATGAGTGATATTGCTTCGCATATTCGAGGCAATCCTGAATCAACGTGGGCCAGTAGTAGCCCGTGCATTTGATCTTCAACTTCATCTTTGGGCCTGCTTGGTGAGAACCGCAGAGTCCATTATGAACTTCCTGGACGACCCTTCTCGCTTCGTCAGGTCCTAGGCATCTCAGCCACAGAGAATCAAATGACCTCTTGTATAGAGTATCATTGACAAAAGCAAAAGATAGAGCTCGTTTCATGAGCTGATGTCTTGTTGACGCTTCTTTGGACATTCGGTGGGATTTAAAGTAGTCTATGAAGACTTCTCTCCAATCCTCGGTCTTTTCCCGGTCTTTTACTTACAGGGTCGTTTGCTCGCTCGCTCCTTTTTCTTCGGGTGATTCCGGAGATATTTCTGCTGGGGCAAACACCCGACGGCTCTGTACTACGATTCTAATGTCATCGATGTTCTCATCAGCCAGTTCTTTAGCAAGTTTGGCCAACACGTCTGCCTTGCTGTTTTCCACGCGCGGTATGTTCTCCAAAGTATAGGAGGGAATTTGGGTCAACAGTTGTTGCACTTTTTCGCCGTACTTTACCAACTCCGGTTTGCACGTTTGGTAGTCGCCGTTTACTTGACTAACGACCAGCTGGGAGTCCCCATATATGAGGAGGTTTCCAATCCCCATGTCGATGGCGATCTCGAGGCCTGCTATAAGAGCTTCGTATTCGGCTTCGTTATTTGTCCTCGGCTCCATCAGGGAGAAAGCAAAGCTCATTATCCCTTCTTGTGGAGTTACGAAAATAAGGCCTACCCCCGATTTAATTATGGGGGTACTTTGCTTGCGCTTTTTCACGGAAGATGCTCCATCGAAATAGAGTTCCCATCGGGTATCGTTCCCATTGATAGCGTCAAACGCATGTTTGTCTGGCAATTCACAATTGAAAGGAGAATCAGCCGGTATCGGATTCTCAGCGAGGAAGTCGGCGATGGCCTGGCCTTCACTGCTTTGAGAGGTTGATAGGTTATCGAGAACTCCATCAAGAGCAGAGCCCATTTAGCGAGTCGTCCCGTCAATATGGCCTTTGACATTAGATATTTGAGAGGGTCCACCTTCGAAATGAGACGGACCTCATGTGCTAATGCTTAATGTCTGAGCTTTGTTATCGCAAAGATTAACGCCAGGCAGTGCTTCTCAATGGGAGAGTAATTGCTTTCTGCCCCCAGCAGAACTCGACTTAAGTAGTAAAGTGCTCTTTCTTTCCCCTGATCATTCTCTTGTGCCCATAATGCGCCTAAAGAACCTTCAAGGGCGGTCGTGTAAAGAATGAGAGGCTTTCCCTCAACCGGAGCAGCCAAAACTGGAGGGCTCTGCAGGTATTGCTTGATCTCATCCAGTGCGCCTTGGCATTTGTGATCCCAGATGAATGGGGTTCCCTTCTTCATCAGGTGGCTATAAGGGAGACACTTGCCAGAGAGGTTGGCTATAAATCGCCGTATGTATGCGAACTTCCCTTGAAGAGATCGCAGCTGTTTAAGAGTTCTTGGCGGAGGCATTTCCATAATCGCCTTGATCTTGGACGGATCTATTTCGATACCTCGGTGTCGGACGATGAATCCCAGGAATTTGCCCGAGGAAACCCCGAATGCACACTTAAGAGGATTCATCTTCAAATTGTATTGTCGAAGGCGTCGAGATACAGTCTTTAGATGTTCGAGTTGTTCCTCATATGATTTGCTCTTAACCACGAGGTCATCGATATAGCACTCGACGATTTCATGTATAAGGTCATCGAAAATCTTCGTCATAGCCCTCTGATAGGTGGCACCGGCGTTCTTTAGACCGAAGGGCATTACCTTATAACAAAATATCCCCAAAGGAGTCCGGAAAGCCGTATGTTTTTGGTCTTCAGGATGCATTTTTATTTGATTATACCCTGATGAGCCGTGCATGAAGGAGAAAACCTCATGCGTGGACGTATTGTCTATCATCAGTTCGGTGACTGGTACTGGGAAATCGTCTTTCGGACAAGCTTTATTAAGATCCCGGAAGTCTACGCATATACGCACTGTCCCGTTTTTCTTCATCACCGGGACGATATTGGCGATCCATTCAGGGTATTGAACCTCCTGGATGAAGCCAGAGTCGATCAGCTTCTTGACCTCGGCATTGATGCTCATCTCAAGCTCAAGTCGCATTCTTCTCGGCGCCTGTTTGACTGGCTTGACGTCCGGGGATATTGCCAATTTGTGCACAGCAATTTCTGGGTTTAGTCCCGGCATTTCGGAATAGTTTCACGCGAAGCAATCTCTATGCTGCAGAAGCACGTCTTTTAACGCAACCACCCTTTCTTCAGATAGCAGCTCGCTGATGAATGTCAGTCGTGGATCGTCTGCCGATCCCAACTCAATTTTCTTAAGGTTATCTGCAGTGGTATGGATTCCATCTTCCAGCTCTTTTGGCGCTGGTGGGAAATCTGAGATTATCTCGTCGCTGCTGTTTTCGAAGCACCAAGGGAGCTCATCTATGTCCTCGGGCTCTTCTTTTAATATTGTAATCACGTGACAAGTACGAATTCACTTCCAATCCCAATGCGGAACTGGCTCTTCTTTCATGGCCTTGGGCTCGTGCTTCTGTGGCGGCGTTACCTTCCAGTTGTCAGACAGAGCGAACTTGCCGAGCTGGTACTGATCTTCGACCCAATTCTTAAAGGTGAAGCAGTCTTCGAGCGGGTGCCCTATTACTCGATGGTAAGAGCAATAGTTTGGGTCAGAGACTTCGCTTGCTTGTTCGGGGTGCTTGGACTCCGGCAGTGTGAGCATCTGATGTTTTAGAGCAAGCTCAAATATCCTCCTCGTCTTATTCCGAGAAAAAGAGTATGTTCGACTCATTTTCTTCATGAGGGATAGATCAATAACGCTCGCTTCCCGTTTGCGTGACTTCTTAGCCCTGCTTTGTTGCTGTTGAGCGCCTTTTTGGCCTTTCGACTTATTTCTGCTTTTGCGCTGAGCCTTCTTTATAACAGGTTGACAAGGAGCGGCATTTTCATCCTTTACGGCCTGTTGGAGAAGGCGTTGCGTCTTGGCTTTCTCGTAGATGGCCGTCTCGCGGTTGTGATCATCTCGGACTTTTTGACCAGCTTTCTTTATAAGTTTGTCCATTTGTTCCTCGAACGACGGACTGGGCTCCTTTGCATGTGGAACTTTCACTGGCTTAGGATTAGCGTCCTTCCATTGAGTATCCGCTTCTTCATCAAGGTCATACACGATGTAGCAGCCGAGTAGTAACTCTCGTTTCTTTGACCGGATGTATCCAAGCCCTTTTATTTCCATTCTCTCACTAGGCAGTTTACGTTGAGTCCCGGGAACGTTCCAGACCCTGTCATAGAATTTGGCCTCTCTAACGGTCTGTTTGAAGGATATCCCCTGGCATTTCAGCAGTTTCTTCAAACCCTCTGTATAATATCTGGGAAGACGGATAGGCTGAAGCCTGTCGAGTGCAGGATCCGCGCCATACCAGATTTCTTTTTTCACCTTGGTTTCTTCAGAGCGGTAAAATAGAATTGCTTTTTCGCTTTCTCGTTTGGGAGGGATATAGAATGTCCGCAGCTCTTCTACACTGTAGATATTAAGTGCATCCAGTTCTTTATGATGCTCAGGCGGTACCATGGCGACTTGTAGACTTTACTCTTCATCAGCGGACATTTGTATTAAAGTTCGAGCAGAGAATACGGCATGGACTTCATCTTCCGAGTCGCTGCCAAAGATCAATGTAGGAGCCGATGGTCCCGGCTTGTTGTGTTGGGGTGGATCCGAATAAACCATCTCTTCTTCTTCCTCAGTATCACTGCCGAAGACAGGGATGGTAGCGTTAGTTTTATTCTCCGGCTTGTGACACTTCTCCGTGTCTTCAAAATTCGGCAAGAAGTATTTGGCATCTTCATATTTGCGAACTTCATTTACGGAAAATGGATTCAGTTCTCCCGTTACGGTATACTCGAGACCATCCCTAAAATATTTCATACACTGATGCTGTGTAGAAGGGATGATGTTGTACTCGTGTAACCATGGTCGGCCGAGCAGAGCGTTGTAGCATGTCTTGGCATCTATGACGTGGAATTTAATGTCTGTGACGAGCAGCCCGAAGCGTAGTATCAGTATCACAGATCCAAGAGTTTTTGACGATTGGGAGTCGAACCCGGAGATGGTGATCTTGTCCCGAGCAAGGTGCTGGACGCTCATGTAGATTTCCTTCAACACCCGCACGTTGAGTAGGTTAACAGACGACCCGTTATCGATCAGGATTTTGCCTATCTTTATATCATGGCAGTATCCCGAGACATAGAGAGGGCGATTGTGTTCGCACGTCCCAAGTAGAAGGTCTTCATCGCCAAAAGTGACATCGGCCGTGTGCACTTCCTCCAATTCATCCTTCATCTTTCCCTCGGCCAAGCATGCTTGGAATTGTTCCGGGTCTTGGAGCGCCTTAATCAACGAATCTCTCGCCTCTTTTGATAGCAAAAGGGCGTCAAGAATGCTGAGCTGTGAAGGCAGCTTCCTCAGATGTGCTAAGACGTTGTAATCCACCTTATTCTTCTTTGGTGGGTCTTTGGCAGCTAGCTCTTCCACCACTTGGTCATCTAAGACGATATCTTCAGAGGCCTTTTCTTTCCCTTTATCTTTCCTGTTCGAGGGTCCGAGGTTCTTTTCGGGCAGCATGCGATTACGTAGCCGGATATTTTCGCAAACCTTCGGTTCTTCTTCTTTTCTCGAATCGGACTCTTTAAAGAGGGGGGAAAGTTCTAGCTCTTCATCAGAATCACTCCCAAATGTAGGCATTTGTGGTTTACCGGTGTTAATCATGCAACAATCGCCAGCAGTTCTTTTAAGCCCTTCGGTCATATTTCTTTACTCCCGACGAGTTTTACGCTTTTCCCGCTTAAAGTGTTGTCGATGAGCAACGTATCCTTGCCACCATCTATCGAAAGCTTTGCACTCCTGAGTGGGGTGCGAAACCTTCTGATGATATAAGCAATAAGACGGGTGCATTTTCGCCTCACCAGTAATTTCTTCTTCGGAGGATGGTAGCTTCATGCCCATTGATATGGCCTTAGCAAACCTTTTCTTTATCTTGAATTGCCTTTTGTCGGTAGCGAAAGTGTTTAGCTCCAGCGGGATCGTCTCAGCTCTTTCATCAAGTTGCTGGCGCTTGGTCCTTTCCAATATAGCCGTCTCGCGTTCTCGATCAGCTTTACTTTTCAATCGAGCTTCGTTGAGGAATGCGTCAATTTCCTCATCTTATGGCCCCAGGACTTTTGGTTCAGGATCTGCCCCCGGCTTTTCAGTGCAAGGAGTCTCCTCCTCATTTGTGACCGAATGGGAAATCATATGACAACTCGCCACATATCCCTCGGATTCATCCGATGAACTTCCTTCCTCATCTTCTTCTTGAAAAACGTGATTGAGGAATTCTTGGAGCGTAATGGGAGTCCGTGCCTTTTGATTTTATTCCTCCAACGCGTCAATTTGCCTTTGTAAGTCCGTGCGCTTATCGTCAGGCTTCACGGGCTTCTTAGATTTCTTCTTCTTCTTTTTTGAAGATTTTGATGGTTGGCTGAAGTGTTTGAGCCACCACCATCGGTCTTTGGAGTTGGATGTGGCTTCAACATCCCTTCAATGACCTGCAGTTCCAACGGGTTCATCCACTTGATCGCTGGACATGTCTGAAGATCGTTTAGCATCCTCTTTGTCTTGGCTGATAATACAACCTCCTAAGGAGCTTCTTCAATGATGGAGCATATTGCCCCTGGCGCATTCGTTCCCTTAGAGGTGTGGGGCTACGGGGGATTCACCTTCCATTTGTCAGATAACGCGAACTTGCCCTGTCGGTACTGGTTTTCAAGCCAATTTTTGAAAACATAGCAATCTTCGATCGGATGGCCTAGTACTCGATGATAAGGACAGTAGTTAGGCTCGTTGACATCACTTGGTTTCAACGGACGTTTTGGATCCGGCAAATTTATGAGTCTGTTGCGCAACGCCAGCTCGAATAACCTCCTCGTTTTATCGCGGGGAAAGGAATAAGGACGTCCCATCCTATCCTCAAGGGGCACGTACGGTCGCGTATTGTTTTGACGAGCAACCGGCTTCAAGTCGCTCAGTTGTTGTTGTGCATTAGCGGCGATGATCGCTTTTCCCTTCCTTTTGTCATTTCGGGTGTCTGGCCTTGGAAGAGGGGTTTATGGCCCATTTGATCCATTTACGCTAGTTTGTCAATCAAGGCCTGGAAGGTAGTTGGCTTGAAAAACATCATAAACTGCGAGATGGTTGCTTGTGGATCGAGGGTTCCCACAAACATACCCACCGCGGGAGCTTCTTCATTGCGTTGCTCACACTTCGACCATAAGTTCCGCCATCGTATAGCGTACTGAACCCACGTCTCGCCTGGCTTTACCCTGGCATTAATCAGTGCTGTCATCGGGGCACGTTCACTGGCGCTTGCAAAACGCTGAGTAAACAACAGCTCCATCTCTGCGAAGGTTTTAATAGAATCGTTCGGGAGCTCAGAGTACCATTCGAACGCCGTATCTAATAAACTTCCAACAAACTGGCGAAGTAAAAGCTTGTCATCTCCACCGGTATTGCCGCAGAGTGCCCTGAGCTGGGCGACATGCTGGTGAGGATTGCCCGTCCCCTTGTAAACATGGAACTTGGGAATCGTATAACCTGGCGGGTATTTGATTTGATCGTACCAACTCGGATATGGTCTCCCCGTTTTCACGACCTGGCCGGCTGTTTCGGTTGCATGATGAACCCGTATTTGCTGGGCGATGTATTCATTTAAATCAGCTTTGGAGATTGTATCCTCTTTGGCTGTGGACAGAACTGGTGGAGGATTCTACGTCTCTCCCCTATCGTCTTCAAGGATGATCGGGGAATCTTCAGCAGGTGGATCTTGTTGAATCATCATACCCACCATATCTTGGAACAGGAGGGCCATTTTCTTTATGTTGGCTGCCTGTTCCGCAGCTTCTTTATCCTTCTTCTCCAGTACGCGATGAAGGAATTCAGCGTCAGTTTCTTGTTCTTGACGCTCGTCCGAGGACGTTTTAGGGGTTTCTTTTGGCCCTGTAAGTGCGGCCATAGCGTTCATCATCTCTTGGAGCTTCTGTTGCTGCTCCTGAGCCTTGGTCACTGACCTCGTGTGCGGTCTGTGACCTGTTGATATGCGGCTATCTTCTTTTCCCGATGCCATGTAAACCGTATGAACTGTTATGCCCCCAGGCTTGGGGCGTTTAGGCTCACTATTTTTAACTTTTGCCGCTGACGCGGGAGTTTTCTCTGGCCTCCTTCTTTTGTGGGCCGTTGAGGTTGAAGGAACCATTGAAGTGGGCATCCTAGCAGCTGCTGTCCCCTGCTGTTCAATTGGACGGCCCTTGTCTTTTTCCACCCTCGCCCTTTTGTAGTGACGAGAGTGACCTGGGTCGATTACGGAGTCTTGAACCCTCTGCCAAACTTTATAAATTCTTGAGGACAGTCGTTGAGGGGGCTGTTCTTGCTTTGTTTCTGGGACTCTCTCCGTAGGTGGAGGAGATCTCTTCAGTGTAGCGGTTGTAGAGTTCTTCCGTACCCTTCTCAGCAGTTCAAAGCTGTTCCCAGTTGGAACAGCAGCGTCGACTTCCACCACTGGAGCCGGTGGAGTTAGCCCTGAGGGGGAGTTGCCCCCTGCCTTCCTCACTCGTTGCCAATGGCGACGTCGAGCATGACAAGCCGTTGAGACATTTTCTTTTTGCCCCCTGTCTGAATGAGGCGCCGTCGGTGTTAACCTCTTAAAGACTGGATTTGTCTTTTGAGGGGTGATATTCAACCTGTCGAAGACGGATCCTCGAGCAAGGGTAGGAGCAGGAATCGTCAGTCTTGAAAAGACTGACTCTCTCACAGGGGAAGCCGCCTTGACGACTTCTGGAGCAGCGGCTATTGCCTTCCTTGGGACAGCTATCTTGGGATTCACAGGCTTCTTGGTGGGCCCCTCAGAGTTCTGATCCAGCCTAGAAAAGACAGAGGTTGTTGGCTTGGTAATGGATGACCCATTGACAGGGGCCGCCGTAACAGTGAGCCGGTCGAAGACCGACTTCTTGTTCACTTCCGGTGCAGGTATTGGCATAGAGAAGCTTGAAGGCGGGATCATGGTCCCGAAAAACAGGCCGGTGGAGGCTTGGGTCACCTGGTCTACCGGCAGAGCGAGGAAGGAAGTCGCTTGGGGCCCATATGCTACACCTCCAGGTGAGGTGGAGCGTCTGTTGCATTGGCACTTCGAGCAGTTGGTGCAATTAGAGGCCATTGAATCTTGAGTTCTGCGCCAGGCAAAAGACCAAATCTTAGTAACTCGAAATCCGAAGGCAACCATTTAACAAACCGCGATTGGTTCGCGAAGACGACACATGAAGTGTGGAGTGGAAAGAAGAAGAGGTCCCACCGGGCGTGCCAGAATCTGTTCCCCTCCGAAGGACGGTGCACAGGACTGCGATGTCCATGACGCTGAGATTCGAGGCAGATGCTATTTGGTTTTATCCGTCCACCTCTCCGAAGATGCCAAGTTGATTTATGGCACCGTGTATCGGAGGTTTAGACGGATGCGGCCGATGTAGCAGACTTCGTCAGATTCCCCCTCGCTTGAGGGGTTTTTGATTGTGGGGACGCTCTTCCTTGCAGGCGCAAGCCCCTGCAGTTAATTACGCTACCGCATCGCGGTAACAACTTTCTCCTTCTCCAGAATTTCACTTCGTGTCGTGTGTGTTTGTTTTGTTTGTGGTTGCCCGTGGATTGTATACGGAGACTGAATAATGCCGTCGCCCGTAGGACGTGGACTAGTCCAAATCCGTATTTACTTAGATTTGGGTTTGGTGTTTTTAGTTTAAGGATGCATTAGTCGCGTTGCGGCTAAGATCAACTTAAACGTTCGTTAAGGATACAATAGTCTTGTTTGAGACTAAGATCAACTTAACGTGATAATCCATTTAATATCTGGCCATCGGGACTCGTCACCTCTCTAACGTCGTTGAAGGATTACAACGGCAGATGTCAGAGGAGTTCAGAGATGTACCCTTGAACCAAAGTCGAGTTGGGGTTTTATAGTCCATTTAAATGTTTAAGGATACGTTAGCAGTATTTGGGGCTAAGATCAACTTAAACGGGACCGTTTAGATCCGGCAAAAGAGCATTTGGGAGCTCTATTGTTCCAGTTTAGAGACATAGTGGTCCATGTTCCAGTTTAGGGACGTGGTGGTCCACCATTAGTTTAGGGACGTTTCGGTCCAACATTAGTTTGGGGACGTTTCGGTCCAATATTAGTTTAAGGACGTTTCGGTCCACGAGTTTAAGGACCCCGCAGTCCGTATTGATGTGTGATCGTTGGGACCCGTCACCTCTTTGACGTCGTTAAGGAATTACAACGATGGATGTCAAAGGAGTTCGGAGATGTACCCTCGAACTGGATATAAATTGATTTGAGAGAGCATTTGTGCTCAGTTCAATTTAATTTAAGGACTTACGGCCAGAATTGGGCTAAGTCCAGTTGAAAATGTTCAGCATTTTATTTATTTATAGTCCATTAGACCTGTGTTAGGATTTTGCCCACACTTAAATAATACATTGTATCACTTCTATTTTCTTGTTTGGGCTCTGCCCATAAAAGATGCAGAGCATCAATTTAATTAGGCATGTTTGGTCTTTTAATTGGGCTTGGCCCTGCATTGCATTTGTTAGGCGCTTTGCGCCACTCACTGAGCGCAAGCGCTTGTGGTGAAGACACGTGTCATGCTCTGGTGAGCGCAAGCGCAACAGTGCAGTGCGCTGCGCTGTTGCGCTGCTGACACGTGGCGCGCTCTGGTGAGCGCAAGCGCAACAGTGCAGTGCGCTGCGCTGTTGCGCTGCTGACACGTGGCGCGCTCTGGTGAGTTGCGCCAACTCCAGAGAGCAAAGCTCTTATTTCAAGAGCGCATAGCACAAGTGGTTTAGATGCTGACACGTGGAGCTCTCCCAAGAGCGCAACAGCGCAGTTTGCAAGTGCAAAACACCAAGAACCTTGTAGATTCAAGAACAGAAGTGCAAAGCACTATTTGATTTCTTGATCTAATTTAGATCAAAGAAAAATAAGTTTTTTCTTGTTTTTCTTATCTCAGAGAACCAAAGGTTCATGAAAAGTGCAAAGCACTATTTTTATTTTATTTTTATTAAAGATCATTGATCTTGTTTTTAGATCTATGATCTGTTCCTAAGAGAACTTTCTCTTTTTTCTAAAGGTTTTACCTTTTTTATTCTTGAGGAGTTTCTCAGAGTTCTCTTCTCTCCTTTTTTTAAGAAAAATGTTGATGCCTTTTAATTGAGACCTAGGGTCCTTTTTATAGTGCTCATAAATTAGTTAAATTTGTTAAAGAGATCTTTCTCTGAGTGATTTGGGGAATTTTCCCCACCGTTGGATCTTTTGATCCAAGGGTTTCTGCTTTGCAAGAGAAAATCTTCTTGTTTTAACAAGAACAGAAAAGATTTCTTAAAATTTTAATTCTGTTTGGCGCAGATGCCCCAGCGCGTGACACGTGTCGCGCAGCGCACAGCGCAGCGCAACTGCGCTAGCGCATCTGCGCTGACACGTGTCGCGCAGCGCACAGCGCAGCTCAACTACGCTAGCGCATCTGCGCTGACACGTGTCGCGCAGCGCACAGTGCAGCGCAACTAAAGCGTTGCTTCATTAAAATAGAGTTTTGCTCTGATTAGGCGCGCCTTCTTGGGCGCTGCGCTAACGTATTAGCGCCTGGCATGTGGCGCATTGCGCCCGAGACTTGAAGCGTTGCTTCAGAATTTTGAATTTTGAATTTCAACAGAGCTTTGCTCTGATTGGGCAAAACACTCCTCCTACTAGGGACACCTAGAGGTTTAAAGGCTTGTTGCACGTGCTCAGTGCAATCGTGTTGCCTGCGAAAGTGTGTTAGTTAGTTTTTCTTTTTCTTTATTTTCTACTTCTCTTTCTAATAAATCAAGTTTGCTCGAGACGACCCAAATTAAGTTTGGGGGAATTTGATCAGTTGAAAATATTGCATTTTTAACACATCAATTTCCCTACTCTTTGCAATCATCTAAAGGTGTTTGGTATGAATATAGCACATATTAGCAATTTGTCTGTAAAATATCAAATAACATGTGTTATATATTATAACCAGCATTATGAGGGAAATTGTGTGTTTATTATTGCACGCATGATCTTTTGTGTGTCAACACTTGTCTCGAGATTGTGTGCAGGAAATTCTTCAGGTAAAAGAGCCGGAATCATAAAAGTGCTGATAAAAATACGTCGAGTCAAAAACTTGAAATCTGGCAGTGAACAAGAAAGTATAAAAATATTCCAGACATCAGAAAAGTGCCATAAAGCCAACATAAAAATACCCTGAAGATTTCATGCAGAGATCATTCTAAACGAACACAGATCCGTGGCCGAGTCAGGCCGATCCGCCGCGGATCCGCGGCAGAGTTAACTCGTCGGCGGCATATTTTTTCCCAAGGCCTCTCTTCTCAACTACAAAACTTCTTCAAGACAGTTCAGTTCCTAGAGTTCTCCAGAAACTTCCCTTCTAACAGCCAAGCTTCTTGTGCAAGCTTAATACCTACCAAGCTTCTTAAGCAAGCTAGCTAACTACCTTAATCTAGAAGCTTCTCTACAATAACCAAGCTTCTTGTGCAAGCTTCATAACAACCAAACTTCCAAGGGAAGCTATACCTAGTTTCTAGGAGAAGCTAAAGGGGAAAGCTATAAAAAGGGACCCAGGGCATCATTACAAAGGTTGTTGAAGGTTGTTCATCATTTGAGTGGTAAAAGAATTGTAGTGAGCTCCAAATCATTTCTAAATCAAATTGAGTGACACAATTTGATCCAAATCAAGATTCAACGAGAACCAAATCAAGAAAGTATTCAACGAGCCTTTTGAAGCAACGCCGATCTTCATCCGAGTAAGAGCTTCACGACGATCCGCGACTCAAGAAGACGATGTGAAGCTAGTTTCGACAATTGAGTTCTCTCCTCAAAATCTTATAATTTTTGAGTGAATTGTAACGAAACATTGATTAATAAAAGGTGAAAATTCTTGATCTTGCTTTTCTTTACATTTGAGCATTATGAAGAGTTATCAATTCTAGATTGTTTTCTTTTTCATGATGTTTGAGTGATAACTCCGCTTGTGGAGGAATCGAGAAAATACATAGATGATGATGATTGAATTCTTGAACGATTCTTAAGTCTTATGAGTTTTGTAAACTTTAGGAAATTGAATCAACGATGACCTAGTTTTGAGCGAGATGCTTTCTTGAATGTTCTCGCTCTAAATTAGAGATCAACGATCGATGATTGAATTTCTTAGAGACTAGAATTTGAATGCTAATTAACGAAAGGACAAGGGATGATGATGAAGAAACCCTAGTTTCTTCAATAGATCCCTAAATCTCGTTGATCGTCATCGATCTAGCAGCAAATCTTCAATGGATAAGAATTTGTAATCATAAGTATTCATCATCGCTATCAATTGGATCGATTCCTACAAATCTCTTTACAAATCTTGATAATTCAAACGATTTGGACATTTTCTTGATCTTTAGTATTTCTTGATTTTAGATCTAGTTCTTTATGATTCTTGAAACTAAATTTCATAAATCTTGAATCAATTTTCTTGCAATTTTCTTTTATCTTTTCATTTTGACTCATCTAAAACAAAATCGATCAAAACACACATCTCAGTGGACGATCCGTATTCATTAACGCGCTACATCGACACCATTAATTGATTGCGGTATTAATTTCTTTGGTTGTGATTAAAACTTTTCCATACACATGAAGAAAGATCAATCACTGACTTCTTGCGGCTTGGGGGTGCTTGATATGATCATCACCCGCTGCCGGCGTATTGACAAGCCTTCGAGTCCCACAATAGAGTTACCTAGCCCAGGCAAAACGATGTGGTGCGCATATGAGATATGCGCGGGGACTCGATTAAATGCGCGTATGTGATACCGTATATTAATCGGACGGTTTGCTATTGGTCGGGTCGTATGTGATATGACCGGTTTGCTAAATCAAGTGTTGATTTAACATTGACCATTAGCTTTTCACTTTGGACCCTTTTGTTTTTGGTGTATGCATGCATGTATGCACATGTTTACATTGATACACATATGGATGTGCTTGTACTCATACATACATACACAATTCTATCATGGTTGTTGATACATGAGATGGTGGCAATATAAGCCTCACACCTTGTTATATATATGTTGATATTTATTTTTGTAAAAGAAAATGGAAATAGAAAATTTATCATGGTTGATTATTTTATTATTCCACTAACCTTTGTGTTAACTATGAGTTATTTTCCATGGCCATTTTTGATCCAAAGAGAAATATCTAGATATTTATAAACTAGGGTTAAGAATGAGAACAAGAATATATATATATATATATATATATATATATATATATATATATATATATATTTTCTATTCTCATTTTTATCTTAAGCTTATTTTTTATCTCTTGAGCTCTCATTTTGCCATCATCTTCTTCCTCCTCTCTCTTGCTCTCTAGCTTTCATTAGTGAGTAACATAGTGATCAAGTTAGGGTTTTTAAGTGAGAAATCAAACCACATCATCATTCTATACTACTCTTGCCCATTAGTTTTGAGTGTTGGTTTCAACTTCTTCTTTTGATCAAGTGAAGCCTTGAGCTTGGACAAAGAGAACTCCGGGTGGATCATCGTGGACTTGGAGGATCTCAAGCACACTTCTTTCAACCCTCAAGTGGCCAAAGAATCTAGTGAAGGGAGCTACAAAGGTTGTATCCTCTAAACCTAGCCTTTACCTCTTGTGGATTGTGTATAAAGTTTTGTTACCCTAGCTTTTCTAGTGTGATCCTTAGGTTAGTTTCATTAGCACCATCTAATTTTTTAATATGGCATGCGTGATGCTACCATACCCTAGTAGTGGTGTTAAGGAAATCCCTACAGCCACCGCGTAGGGATTATTCGACCGTCTCATCCGCGGACAGCTGGCCCTTTTCCACAAGGTGGGCACAGGCCAATCCTCACTCTCGGGCGGCACAATAAAGAAAAACTTCTTCTTCCATTCATGAATGGAAGAAGGTACTACGACAATCCTCGACCCGGCAGCGTCCCCCCGTTGTTTTCTGAAGGAAATATATACCCAGCTCGTCTCGCCCTTGCGAGCGCCGGGATGGTTTTTGTAGCAAAAAGAAGAAACGGGGAGGCTCAGGCCGAATGGGATCTGACTCAATCTCAACCGGACCAGAAACCCGAGGAGGATCCTCTAAGAGTTCGGCACTAGCTGGCCCGGGGCTAACCCAAAACAGTTCAACGCCGCACTCACATCGGGGGCGAAGGGCAGACGCAACCCAGCCCAAAAGGCCTCCAGGTACAGGGCAATCTCATTTCCCCGTACCTGATTTGCCCTCTCCCCCTCCTCGGCCAGACGAAGCGAATAGCCGGAAGGAATAAGGAAACGAGTCTTAATGTTGACGAGTTCCTCCGCATGCCTCAGCAAGGATCGCACGCTAAGAACACCCGCGATTGTGCTCTGGGGACTGCCCCGTCGCTCGACCCCGGGGAGCATTACCAGCCCTAACTCCCCCAAGGGACTCCGACTCAGAGGAGGAAAAGGAAGAAGTGGAAGAGGAAGCTCCAGAAGACTCCCTAGACTCTACCCGGACGACATCTACAGATTCCTCAGAAAAAGACATCTAACCTGATCAAAGGGGGTGTCCTCGGGAAATCAAACGCAAGAAATCTGACCTGAGGGGAAGAGCGCCGAGCTGACACGATCAAGGTCGAGGAAATTATGAAGAGGTATGGGCCCTGATGGGGATCCCACCTCTATTTATAGCTGCCGGCGTACGCATCCTACGGCTCCAACCGTCTCCCGCCAAAACGACATTTCGCAACCTACGGCCGACAACGCTCCACCTGTCGCGCTCACATTGGACGCATCCCTTCGAGCGCGGGAACGCTTGCGACACGTCTCGCCAGCCAACCAACGCCATACACGTGGGTTGTCGCTCCAACGAACGTACGCGCGATCCGGCGCTTTCCCTTTAATGCGAGATCTCTCCCCTGATCCGCTGACGTTATCAAGAAAATACCACTCTTTGACACGGAATGCAAGCCGACGATATCCTCCAGTGAGAGTTCACATCGGGTGATCGGTCAGACCACTCTCGACCCAGGAGAGGGTCGAGACGAGAGTGGGGGGCTAATGATGAGACTCGATATCGTGACTCTCCAGATGCTAACACGTCGCAGATGACGTGTCCCGAAACCTACAAGACAGGACCATGAACTTCGGTTGAGATCACACCTCGAGCCTACGACCCGAGGATTCTCCAAACCTTCGGTGGCCTTCCAGGCCACCCAGCTCGCCTCCGAGCTATCGTAGAACTAAGATGCCTCGGTCTCCCGCTCGTTCCCGAGCCTCCCGCCGAGCTCATATTCCTCGGTCTCGCCAGCACCGACCACAGGCGCCTCCTGTAAGTCCATATTGTGACCCCCGGTTCTTACGGGGAGGCGGAAACGGTATAAAAATCAAATTTTTAGTGCAAGAGGCAACATGGACTAAACAAGGTCGGGATCATGTCTAAACTAAACTAGCAAATACGCTAAAAGGAGTTAGCTACTCGGATGAAGGTTATACCTAAACTTGAACTCCTTCTTCTTGAAATCTTGTAGAGGTTGATGGTTCTCTTTTGTCGCCTTCTTCCGTCGAAGATGGATCCACCTCGAGGGTTCGACCTTGGGCTCTTTCTCGGACTTGGAGTGAACTAGAATCTCCGGCTTGCTAATCCTTTGATCCTAGAGTGAGTAGAGAGTGACTAGGGTTTGCTTTTCTTTTTAAAGAGAAGGATTCTCAACTCATGAGAAGGTTTCTCTTTGCTAGAGGAAGAAGAAGATGAAGAGAGGAGAGAGAATGAATATGATAGAATGAGCTATTCTTTTTCTTTCTTGCAACCATAATGCAAAAGAAAAGAATTATCTAATAATAATAATTGAAAATGAGAATAGTTGATGGCAATTTGGAATGACCACTACCATGCTTCATTTAAAAATGTAAGCATAAATCAAGGAAGACTTTTTAAAGCATGATGGTGGTCAACATTCAACCATGGTCAACAAGTCAACCATGGTCAACAAGTCAACAAAATCAACCATAACAAAATTCTCATTTAATTACTATTATAAATAGATAATCCATAAATCCATTAGGGTTTGGAAAATGATAACTGTCAACTGTGCATACGCACCCGTTCCGAAACCCTAATGAAATACCTCATCCTCCGCCTCAAGCAACTGTGCATACACACCTGCATTCTCGTTCCGAGGAACAAGAATACCAAGATATAAAAGCAACCCTCAAAACATATACCGGTATCTGGCTCAAAGCAGAGCCTGCCAGTATAATCCGTCCGGACTCCAAACGTGCACAAGTGCGCGGATGAGAACGAACCCTGTCGCAAAACCATGCGACCTCTACTCTGTTTTGCCCAGAGGCGAATACCCTCTGTGTGGGACTCTAAAGACTCGACACTACGCTGGCAGTGGGTTTAACCACAGACCGCAAGCGGCACTAGCTGTGCGTAACGGTCCCCAGGTAGATGCCGACAAGAAGGCTGACGAGGTGAAACCCCATCTGAACTCCTACTGAGTCTGAATGTGACAGTCTCCGTACAGTCCGGTCTGTTCGTCTGATACATCGCATGGCGGGCCTAGGGGGTGGTAAACGTCAGTCCCCCAATAGCGGTACAAGTCGTGCCGGAGCGAAGCCCAAAACACCCTGAGATAACACTGGAAACCTACCAGTATATCTCGTTTGCCCTGGCCAGGGACTACTCGTGTAATGGCTCTCCTAGACACAGCGCGATGTCAACCCCCAATACCGGGAGAGACGAATCCTGTCTAACCGTCACTGCCTCCAAGTGCTTCGGGACTGCACCCAACCACCACCCGTTTGCACGACTCCTTTGAGCCGTGGTAGGGTAGTGATCAAAGTGCAGTGGGAACACACTTGAGGCGAAGTGCCAGTGTCAAGTCAGCGGACTAAGCTGTACTCATGTCACCTGGGAACTGATAACTGACGATAGGTATAATACCAACCTGTCAGTTCCCGACGAGTCCTGTCCAGTGTACTCGTAACCCAACGAGCACCCGTATACTATCTCCAGTACGACGTACTGATGGCTGTGGGACAGACCATCTCCCACACTGGGATGAGAAGCGCATACGCTAGTCTACTCCGGAGTATCGATGCCCTGTCTCGATAGTCCTGCGACTAGGGACCTGTATAAGGATGTGCTTATAGATTACCCAGCCCCCACTAGTGTGACTGCCATCACAACGCTGGTAATCAAGCAAAGATCCTAAGGGCTCCACTAATGCGTATAAGTGATATACTGAAATAAACACAAGTACACATTGAAGTAGAAACAAACCAAGTAGCATACTACTATTTTGAGCAAGATTGTATATACAAGGTGAATATCCCAAGCATCCATTAAGTAATATACAAACTAGTATGATACAGTAATGGCCTCTAGGGCATATACACTAACAATCTCCCACTTGCACTAAGGCCATGTACTGGCGTATCGAAGACCTATCATCTCGATCAGCCGCTCGAACTGAGTCTGGGGTAGGGTCTTGGTGAATGGATCTGTAGTGTTCTCTTCTGAAGCAACCCTCCGAACCTCGATCTCCTTGCGATCCACTATCTCCCTGATCAGGTGATACCGCCTCAAGATGTGCCTGGATCTCTGATGGGACCTGGGTTCCTTCGCTAAAGCTATAGCCCCGTTGTTGTCGCAATACAGAGGTATTGGGTCAACAATAGACGGAACCACCTGAAGTTCTTTCAAGAACTTCCTCATCCAGACAGCTTCTTTTGCGGCATCAGATGCAGCGATGTATTCCGCTTCCATCGTCGAGTCTGCAACGGTTTCCTGTTTGGAACTCTTCCAACACACCGCCCCTCCATTGAGGGTGAAGACAAAACCCGACATGGACTTGGAATCATCCTTGTCACTCTGGAAGCTGGAGTCAGCAAAGGCCTCGATCTGGAGGTCTTTTCCGCCATACACCAAGAACATCTCCTTAGTTCTTCTCAGGTACTTGAGAATGTTCTTTACTGCTATCCAATGTTTCTCCCCAGGGTTTGACTGATACCGGCTTACTACACTCAGTGCATAAGCTACATCCGGTCTGGTACACAACATCGCATACATTATAGAGCCTACCGCAGAAGCGTAGGGTATAATAGACATGCGATCCCTCTCCAAATCAGTCTTGGGAGACATCTCTTTAGAGAGGGTGATCCCGTGACAAGCCGGTAGGTTACCGCGCTTGGAATCTTCCATACTGAATCTTTTCACTATGGTGTCGATGTACCTGGACTGAGAAAGTCCCAATATCCTCTTGGATCTATCACGATGGATCCGGATCCCCAGGATGTATGAGGCATCACCCAGGTCTTTCATGGAGAACCTTTGTGACAAGAATCCCTTGACAGATTGTAGCATAGGAATGTCATTTCCTATCAAGAGAATGTCATCCACGTATAAAACGAGGAATACTACAGTTCTCGCTACAAATCTACTATAGATGCATGGTTCATCTGGATTTTTGATAAAGCCAAGTTCTTTGACTGTCTCATCAAAACAGATGTTCCAACTCCGCGATGCCTGCTTTAGTCCATAGATGGACTTAAGCAACTTGCACACCTTTCCGCTGCTCCCACTCTGAATGAAACCCTCTGGCTGATCCATATAGACACACTCCTCTAAATTTCCATTTAGAAAAGCTGTCTTTACGTCCATTTGCCAGATCTCATAATCGTGGAAGGCAGCAATGGCAAGAAGGATCCGAATGGATTTCAGCATGGCTACTGGAGAAAAGGTTTCGTCGTAGTCCAAGCCAGGTCTTTGACGAAAACCCTTTGCTACCAGCCTAGCTTTATAGGTCTCAACCTATCCATCTACACCAATCTTCCTTTTGAAGATCCACTTGCATCCTACGGGTTTTACCCCGTCTGGAGCAATGTCCAACGTCCATACCTTGTTGGTGTACATGGACTCCATTTCGGTCCGCATTGCATCCAGCCATTTCACTGAGTCAACGCTCTGAACGGCCTGCTGGAAGCTAGTAGGCTCATCATAATCTATGATGCAATCCTCTCTATCCCCGTCTATGAGAAAACCGTAGTATCTCTCGGGCGGATGAGACTGCCTACTACTCCTGCGGAGCGGCGTAGGAATGTCCTGTTCTGTTGAACCCTCTGGTTCCACCAAGCTTTCAGTAACAGTCTGTGGTTCTGGAATTTCTTCCAGTTCTACTGCGCTCCCACTTATTTCTTTTTCTATGAACTGGTGTTCTAGAAAGTGGGCATGACGAGAAACAAGAACTTTTTGTTCCTCTTCACAGTAGAAGAAATATCCCTTGGAATTCTTTGGATATCCCACAAACTTGCACAGTACTGAGCGTGCCTCGAGCTTGTCCGCATGCTGCTTTTTGACAAAAGCTGGACTTCCCCATATCTTAATGTGATTAAGATGGGGTCTCTTCCCACACCACATCTCAAATGGCGTGGTAGGCACAGTCTTAGTGGGAACTCGGTTCAAAAGGTATGCGGCTGATTCTAGTGCATACCCCCAGAATGATCGCGGTAACTCAGCGTTACTCATCATGGACCGCACCATATCCAATAGGGTGCGGTTCCGTCTCTCCGATACACCGTTATGTTGCGGGGTGTATGGAGGAGTAAGCTGAGAGAGAATTCCGTTCTCTTTTAAATAGTCCAGGAACTCGGCACTTAAGTATTCTCCACCTCGATCCGATCTTAGAATCTTAATACTTTTGCCGGTCTGTTTCTCTACTTCATTCTTATACTCCTGGAATTTTCCAAAGGCCTCGGACTTATGTTTCATTAAGAAGACATAACCGTACCTTGAGAAGTCATCCGTAAAAGTAATGAAGTAAGAATGTCCGCTTCGGGCATGTGTAGACATTGGACCGCACACGTCACTGTGTACGAGTCACAAGATCTCGCTCGCTCTTACTCCATGTCCAGTAAACGGAGTCTTTGTCATCTTTCCCTTGAGACAGGATTGACAAGTGGCATACGATTGATATTCGAAGGCATTCAAATACCCTTCTGTATGTAACTTCGTCAACCTTCTCTCATTGATGTGACCCAATCTACAATGCCATAAGAAAGTCTGATTTATTTCTGGAGACTTTCTTTTGTGTGTATTCTGGACATTAAAAATCTGTGGTTGGTTTAACACGTATATACCATTACTCAAAGTACCTGACCCAATCAAAACTTGATTAAGGTGAATGTTTACAACATTACTTACAAACGCAAATTCATAACCTTCTTTAGAAACTAAAGATACAGAAATGATATTACAAGTTGCGTTGGGTACAAAAAAGCAATTACGCAAAACCAAAACATGTCCATCTGACATTCCTAGGTGATAGTCCCCCACGGCTTTAGCATCCATGCTAGCTCCGTTCGCAACTCTGAGGGTCATGTCACCTGCCTTCAAATCCCTACGGTTTCTCAACGCCTGCAAAGAATTACAGATATGAGATCCTGATCCGGTATCCAATACCCAGGAAGTAGAGTTTATTGAAAGACAGTTTTCAATAACATACACACCTGAAGCTGAAGCTGCAACCTGCTTCAATTCCTGTGTTCTGGCCTTCCAGGCCCTGCAATCATTCTTCCAGTGTCCTTTCTTATGACAAAAGAAGCATTCTTCCTTATCCACAAGCTTCCCCGCTATCTTTGTTGATTTCCCTTTTCCCTTCGTATCCACTTTACTAACACCGCCCCTTGGTTTGGCGGGGGCCTTCTTCTTCTTTCCCTTGGCTTTCGCCTTGGACCTAGAAGAAGATGATCCTCCTACAAACAAAGTGGATGTATCCCTACTTTTCTGTAGGGTGCCCTCTGCGCTCCTCAGCATGTTGAGGAGCTCTGATAGTTCAACCTCTTTTTCTTGTATGTTGAAGTTCAGTATAAACTGGGCGTAAGTGGAAGGAAGGGACTGGAGAACTATATCCGTATATAGCTCACTCTCCAATGTGATCCCTAGGTCAGCGAGCTCCTCAATGTAGCCGATCATCTTTAGCACGTGCTCGGCTACTGATGATCCGACGGCCATTCTTGTCGAAAACAACTTTTTCGACGCTTCGTATCTTGCGATACGTGATTGCTCTCCATACAGTTCTTTTGTATGGAGCAATATGGACTCCATGTCCATATTCTCATGCCTCCTCTGATGTTCGTTGTCCATCGAGGCAAGCAGGAGGCACTTGGCCTTCGCGCTATCAATCTCCCAAGTCTTGCGGATTTCCTTATCCGCGTCACTGGAAGTTGGACCAGGGACAGGGGGAGCTTTGGTGGTAAGAAGATACCCCAGCTTGTCATAAGTGATTGCTATCTTGACATTCCTGAGCCAATCTTTGTAGTTTGGCCCTGTCAGTTTGTTTTTATCTAGGAGTAACTTAAGTCCAGTCATGTTGATTGGTCGCTGCAATTAGGAGAGAGAAGAAGAAACACTCAGCATGATGCTCTTGCAAGTTTAGAGTGGTTTTTAGTTTGTCTAAACAGGATGGCTCCCACTGTTTCTCGAATCCCTCCTCAAACCATAAAGGAAGAATTAGTCAGGATCAATCCCACCGTACAATACTTGCTTAACCGTTCAGCCAGGCCGGTGTCGGTACTTCGAGGGAGGTTTTCCAACGCTTTCGCGAAGTTCCTTAATTAAAGAACCTCTTTTCCCTGGGGGCGTAACCCTGCTAACACCTTTCTAGGCACCTACTAGGTTTATAGCATTGATCGTTAAGTGAGAAATTTCCCGAGGAGTAGCATATACTCACAGTAGGATCGGGATCCAAATATCATCGCGTGACGAAACTGAAGGAATCCTACCAGAATCACCACACTCCACATGGTACGCAAATCTAGCAAGTTTCAGTACTTATGAAACTCCCGATGTGGATTTTTGCCCCATGCTCTTATGACCTTGACTTTGGCCAAAATATCATAAGTCACATGTCAAGTTCTGCCCGTCACTATCCAGGTTAATTTGGATCCATCCGTACCTACCCTTGACTTTGGCCAAAATGGCAGCACGACTGTCCCAAACCAACGCATCTATCTATGCTACACATGAACACCCAATAGCTACCAATCGCTATGCCTTGACTTTGGCCAAAATACATAGCTTGAATACTATTGCCTATTCATGCGAAGCGACGGAGGGCTACGAATGGTTTTGGCGAAACCGTGAACGTAGTGAACTTGATTTAATCGATGGAACGAGATAGCTTTTAGAAGGAGTGGCTCAATCTCCGCATTTAAAAGTTAGTTTTGAAAAGAACCGAGTGGTTTTTCGAAAGTGTTCCATCGACTTAAACTTGGTTTATTATCTTGCATTAGTTCTTTTAATGCGTGATATTCTTGCATTAGTACTTTTAATGCGTCCCATCATTTAATCCTACCATTGCAGAAAACAACCAAAATATGACGTACGCTTATGCCATTCGCATTCGCCACGGGGCCCCGTCATTACCCGTTAGGTTACTTAACTAACGACAGAGCGGGGGCTGGGCTAGCGCGGCTGTAAAACATAAGCAACGCCTAAATAGAAAGCAATGATAGACATTACAGATCACAGATGAATACATTGGATATACTAGCAATCCGCAATCCTTTCGAGCCTGGAACGAAAAGCGGATAACACGGTCGCGGTGAATAGCCAAATACCCCACCCAAGACCCCTACGGGTGCGGCAAACTACCCGCCAAGTCCTCGGTAGTTTGTGCACCCCTCCATGGGTCTATCCTAGGAGCAAAAATAGTAAAAATAATTATACAATGACGGCTACAACCCCGACCCGGTTGTGCGGCCAAACAAATAATATTATTACATCAATTTACATTTACAATGAATGAAAGAAAAACAAAAGCTCATCTCACATCCACCCCGGCTATTCACCCGCGACAGTCCAACACATTCATATACACATTCCAGCACATTACAGATCATGTATAACCCCGACTAATCGTCTTATAGCGATTAGCCGACGTTCAATACATGCAGACATCACAGATATAACCATCATAGTCAAAGTGTAGTGAAGTTCGGAAAAAATACGGAATTATAGGACCCCAAAAGGAAATTTCTTTTCTGGAAAATCTGGGCACATATAATATATTTCAAAAATCCCAAAACCAACACAGAAACACACTGCACGAAAAACGATGCACAGAAAACGACAACTCGCGGCGCTTCCGCGGCGGATACCTAGTTAACGCGGCGGATGAGCGGCGGTTTTGACGAATTACTGTATCGTTTTTCTTGGGTGTTCACACAAAACCCTGAGCCGAATTTACAAGTGTAAAGTTTTTCATTTTGAGCCAAAAAAATTTCAACAGAAACTCAGGTTTTGTAATTTTTCCGGTTTTGTGATTTTTCGTTTCCGAACTTCGTTACACTTCACTACCAAGCTAGTTTAAGTTTAGTTAGGCTCTGATACCACTGTAAGTCCATATTGCGACCCCCGGTTCTTACGGGGAGGCGGAAACGGTATAAAAATCAAATTTTTAGTGCAAGAGGCAACATGGACTGAACAAGGTCGGGATCGTGTCTAAACTAAACTAGCAAATACGCTAAAAGGAGTTAGCTACTCGGATGAAGGTTATACCTAAACTTGAACTCCTTCTTCTTGAAATCTTGTAGAGGTTGATGGTTCTCTTTTGTCGCCTTCTTCCGTCGAAGATGGATCCACCTCGAGGGTTCGACCTTGGGCTCTTTCTCGGACTTGGAGTGAACTAGAATCTCCGGCTTGCTAATCCTTTGATCCTAGAGTGAGTAGAGAGTGACTAGGGTTTGCTTTTCTTTTTAAAGAGAAGGATTCTCAACTCATGAGAAGGTTTCTCTTTGCTAGAGGAAGAAGAAGATGAAGAGAGGAGAGAGAATGAATATGATAGAATGAGCTATTCTTTTTCTTTCTTGCAACCATAATGCAAAAGAAAAGAATTATCTAATAATAATAATTGAAAATGAGAATAGTTGATGGCAATTTGGAATGACCACTACCATGCTTCATTTAAAAATGTAAGCATAAATCAAGGAAGACTTTTTAAAGCATGATGGTGGTCAACATTCAACCATGGTCAACAAGTCAACCATGGTCAACAAGTCAACAAAATCAACCATAACAAAATTCTCATTTAATTACTATTATAAATAGATAATCCATAAATCCATTAGGGTTTGGAAAATGATAACTGTCAACTGTGCATACGCACCCGTTCCAAAACCCTAATGAAATACCTCATCCTCCGCCTCAAGCAACTGTGCATACACACCTGCTGTAGGGTTCCTAGGCACTCTAGTGAGGTCTCCCAAGCCATCAACCATGGCAATTTCAAAAATTATGGTGCCTACAAACCCTAAACTAGGGATCGATAACTAGATGTCTAGGCGAAAAAGAACTAGTTAACACTTAACTATTGGGAATAGGAAATACAACCTTTGTAGATCCGGTGCTCCACCTCCATAGCTCCGTAACGAAGACCCCTTGCAGTCCAAATAAATTCCCGGGCTCTAGCGTCGGCTTCGTCGAAGAAATGGCGAGCTAGGTCGTCGATGTCCATGCCGAAGATGATCTACGTCGAGGCATCGATGAATCAAGCTCCACCTTCACCAAGTCATGAAACTTGTGAAGGAAACACACTCTACTACTTGGCAAGAGGTAGAGGATGAAGAAATAGGAAGTGGGTTAACTTTAGAATTGGATTTCTCACTCAAAACATCAATCTACCATTGATGACCTCAAGCTTCTTCACTTGAAGCAAGGAAGAAGAAGAAGGAAAATGATATGATAAGTTAAAAGAATAAGAAAAAAAATGAATTCTTATCATAATTTTAACTAGAGTTAAGTGTAGAGAATGAATCATGGTTAGTGGGAATGGTTAGGGTTAAGGATGAGATAAGTATGGTTGACTTTATCAAAGCTTCATGAAGCTTCAACTAAACTCCAAATCTAGCAACCATTATTTTCTCTTTTCTTTTATTCATTTATCAAAAATAAAAGGATAATTAAATAAGATAAATGAATAATAAATAATAAACCCTAACCATTTCATTAACCAAGGTTTAATCTTTACACTTGAACCCTAGCATGACTTGTATCATCAAACATGATACAATCAAGTGCACAAAAACATATCGCATATGCAATGCGCACGAACCAAGTGAGAAAATCCGTCTAAAGTGAACCGATACTAGTTAATGCAAAGTAATATATCAAATATATAATTATGCATTAAATCATTAAATCAACACTTGATTCAATGATCCGGTCATGCGCACATAACCGACTGGTATCAAATATATCGGCTTATCGAATCAACGCTTGAATCGATAACTAGTTTATATCGCATACAACCATTCGATATATTTATCGCGAGAATAGAATACGGTATCACATACACTCATTATTCTCGGTCCCGCACATATCTCATATGCGCTCCTATTTCGTTTCGCTTGAGCCAGGAAACCTCTGTGTAGGACTCTAAAGACTCGTCAATACGCCGGCAGCAGGTGATGATCATATCAAACACCCACAAGCCGCAAGCGGTCTGCTAAACGTAACGGCCACCCGGGTATTGAGCGATCTGAAGATCGACGAGCAAGCCCGCTCACACTCCAGTGAATCCGACCAGTAACACTACCGTACAGTCCGGTCTGATCGTCTGATATGTCGCATATCTCGCCTAGGGGTGGTAAACGTCAGACCCCAATAGCTCAATAAGTCGTGTCGATATGAGGTCTATAACTGTTCGAGAAACTACTGGTAACACTTACCAGTAAATCTCAGCAACCCTGGCCAGGGATTTCCTGTTATAGCCAATCGAACACAGCGCAACATCAACCCCCATATACCGGGAGAGACAAATCCCCTCCTATCGCTCATTGCCTCCATGTGACTCGGGACTGTACCCAAAAACCACCGTTTTGCACGCCCTCTTGGACATGGTAAGATGGAAATCAAAGCACAGTGGGAACCACACAAGACTCTATGACGATCTCGGGTCAACAGACTACTCTGTACCAGTGTCACCAGAGAACTGCCATCTGACGTGAGGTATAATACCATCTGGGAGTTCTCGGCGAGTCCGTCCAGTGTACCCAGTCTCTACTGAGCACCCGTATATCATCTCTGATGTCAAACACCAATGGATATGGGATCATCCATCGCCCATCTGTATGGGTCGAGAAGGTATACGCTAGTCTACTCTGGTATATCGATGCCCCATCTCGATACACCCACGACTAGGGACTGTGAAGGATGTACTTATGGACTACCATGTCCCCACTAGTATGATCCGCATCATAGTCCAGGTAGTCAAGTACAGATCCTAAGGGCTTTACCAACATGTAACAGAGAGACAGTCAGTATACACGTTAAGGTAAAGTTCAACCAGATAGCATACTATCATGTCGAGCAAGAAAGTCATCCCTATATATGTCCCAGCATCCACTACAATATACATCCTATGTACAGTAATGGCCTCTAGGGCATACATATAACTAACAATCTCCCACTTGCACTAGGGCCATCTGATAGCAGTGGTTGTAGTATCTCATACTCAACCATCCCATAAAATGTCTCTCTCTGGGATCAGGCCTTTGTGAGTGGATCCGCTGTGTTGTCCTCTTAGTCTACTCTCTAAACCTCGATCTCCCTGGAGATCAACCATCTCCATGATCAGGTGATACTGCCTTAGAATATGTCTGGATCACTGATGGGACCGGCGTTCCTTGGCATAAGCCACAACTCCATTGTCACACAATGGGAGGAACATAGTTCATCTCATGAACCTATATACACCCAAACAGCCTCTTTGGTAGCATCTTAAGTAGCGATGTATCATGCCTTTATCGTCTAGTATGTCACGGTATCCTGCTTGGAACTCTTCCAACATACCGTCCCTTTACTGAGGGTAAAGACAATGCCTGTGACTGACATTCAGTCGTCTTTATCACCCTGGAACACTTCCAGTGATTCTCCTCAGGATCGATTGACACCATCTCACTACATCTAGTGAGTATCCTAACATCCATTTAGATCTATCTCATAGATCCAAAACCCAGGATTTAGTAGGTATCACTTTAATCCTATATGGAGAATCTTTGTGATAAGCGGAGATTGATCGAGCGTAGCATAAGAAACTCCTTTCTTATCAAGAGTATGTCATCCACATACTCTACGAGGATCGTCACCATACTCCCTACTACCTTTTTGTTTATACAAGGTTCATCTACCATTTTGATGATGTCAAACTCTTTGACTAATTCATCAAAACAGATGTTCCAACTCCGCGATGCCTGCTTTATCCTATAAAGCATCTTGCACACGTTTCTGCTGCTCCCACTGTCTACGAAGCCCTCTGGCTGTGTACTTATAGACACACTCTTCTAAAACTTTATTTAGAAAAGCAGTCATGACACCCAACCACCAGATATCGTAGTCATGGTATGTAGCCGTGGTAAGTAGGATCTGGATGGACTTAAGCATAGTCACTTGAAAAGGTTTCATCATTATCCACGCCTGGTCGATGACGAAAAGCTTTAACAAGTCTAGCTTTGAAAGTCTCAACTTTTCCATCTACACCAAGTAATCTTCTCAAGATATACTTGCTCCTGATGGGGATTTAACCCTTCAGATATAGCAACCAAAGTCCATACTTTGTTGGCGTATAAGGATTCCATCTCAGATCGCTAAGCATCCAGCCATTCTTACAGAGTCTTACTCTCGATGGCCAGCTCGAAGCTAGTTGGGTCATCATCTCATGATGCAATCCTCGCTCCCACTGTCATAGAGAAAACAAAGTAACTCTCAGGTGGGTGAGGAACCCTACTAGATCGGCGGAGAGGCTGAGGTTCGTTGGTATCTACTGAATACTTTGGTTCTATCAAATCATCAGCTGTAGTTTGTATAGCTAGAACCTTTCCAGTTCTACATTACAGTCCTTGCCTCGAGCTTGTCCGGATTTTTCTTTCAGACATAGGCCGGACAACCCCAAATCTTAACTAGCTTAAGACATGGGCTCTTCCCTTTCCATATGGAGTGGTAGGTAACTGATTTGATTCGAACCCTATTCAATAGTTATGCAGCTTCTCAAGTGCATAACTCCCAAAAAGGAAATAGGTAACTCAGTAGTACTCATCATAGAGCACACCATATCATATAGGGTGTGATTGCTCCGCCCCGATATACCATCGTGCTATGGTGTATGCGGAGGAGTAATGCTGAGAGAGAATCTCATTCTCCTTTAGAAAAGTCCAGGATTTCCGTGCTCAAGTATTCTCCTCCTTGATCACATCAAAGGACATAATACTTATACCCGTATTCTGGTTCTCTACTTCTAACTTATATTCTGTGAATATCTCAAAAGGTTCGGACTTATGTTTCAACAGGAACATATGTCTGAATCTTGAGAGATTATCAGAGAATGTAATGAAGTACAAAGAACCGGTCTTGGCATGTGTAGACAGGGGACCTACATACATCAACATGTATCATCCCAAGAGTTCACTAACTCTTTCTCTGTTTCCAGTAAACGGAGCTATGGTCATCTTATCTTTGTGACATGACTGGCGAGTTTCACAAGATGTAAATTCAAACTGATTTAAATATGCATCTTTATGTAACTCTAGCCAGTCGGGTCGCATTGATCTGACCTAGTCTACAATACCTCAAGTAGGATCGTTCATTTCTGAACTCTTCCTCTTGTGTGTGTTGCGTATACTAAAAAACTGTAGTTTGATTTAGAACATTAATGCTTTTAGATAACGTGCCTGAACCGATCAACTTTTGATATAGGAAATGTTCAAAACATTATCCAACAATACAAAATTTTATCCTTTCTTTACTAATAAAGAGACTGATATGATTTTGTATATCAGGTTCGGTATCTAACAACATTCGTTCAGAATCAATGTATCGGTAATACAGGGTGACAGTGACCGACAGACTTGGCTGCAACTTTTGCCCCGTTTTCTGCCTCATGAAACTTATCACCCGTTCTCAGTTCTCTACCTTTCTGTAGCCCTATGTAACAGATTACATATCTGGGATCCTGATCCGGTATCATATACCCAGGACGTAAAGGATACTGAGAAACAGTTCTATATAATGAACACACCCGAAGATGATGCATCAGCATGCACTTTCTTCGTTTGGGCGGCACGGGAAATCTGGTATTCCCCAATTTCCTGCTCTGTCTTATAACAATTATAAGTTGGAGCGGGACCAACGTTCCCCAGCTCAGTATAACAAGCGGGTTCGGTCAATAATCCGTATTATTATCTTGATTAAGGCGTGATATGGTCGCTACCTGGAGAGAGAGAGAAGAAAACACTCAGCGTGCGCTCTGCAAGAATAGATTGGTTATTATTTTATCTAATCAGGATGGCTCCCACTGCTTTTTATCAAATCTTCCTTCAAACCCTAAAAGGAAAGACTAGCCGGGATTAATTACACACTACAAGTTCGCCAATCTTTCAGCCAGGCCAGTGTCGGTACTTTGAGGGAGGTCCCCCGTGCTTTCGCACGAACCTAATTAATGTAAATCTCATTTTCCCAGAGGCGTAACCTCGTTGACACCTTTCTAGACACCTACTTGATCGGCTAGTTGTAATGTATAAAACTCTCCCAGGAGTAACTCTTACTCGCAGCGGGTATCGGGATCCAACTATCTCATAGAAGGTATGCAATCTCATTGCAAATTTCAACACTTGAAATTCCCGATAATATTTTGCCCCTAGCTCGCTATGACCTTGACGAATGCCAAACAACCCATAGTCCACTAGTCAAGTTCAACCCGTACATTACTTGATCGAATTAAACCCACCCGCACGACCCTTGACGAATGCCAAACAACGCCGTACGAATACCCTAATCCAATCTGCATCATATGCATAAGCAGATAAATACTAGTTAGCTACCGCACACTACGCCTTGACGAATGCCAAACTACCGCAGCACGAATACTAACTAGTACTTATCTGTAATGACGGAGGGCTACGACAGGTTTTTCTTAAAACCTATTGCGTAATGAACTTGATATCGTTGTAGGATCGAATGAATTTGAAATGGAGTGCTTTTGAGGCTTTTCTAGTTTTGCTAAAGGAGTCACTCCCGGTGAAGGGATCGTCGGTCCTTTCCTCGTCGAATGAGGTGCGGGATATATCATATATATCACTGTGCAAAGCAAAAACTCTTAAAAGCAATCAAAAGACAAACCGAGGGTTATAGCATCTGCCAGTTATTGCTAAAGGAGTCACTCCCGGTGAAGGGATCTCGGTCCTTTCCTCGTCGAATGAGGTGCAGGATATATCACATATACCGCTATGCAAAGCAAGAACTGTAGCTACCTGTTTTTATTTTGAAATTCGATTCTACAACATCTTAGGTTTCTTTTAATTTCATTAATCACATTAATGAAGTCCCATCATTTAATTACCTAAACATCACAGATAGATATGACGTACACTTATGCCATCCGCATTCGCCTCGATGTCCCCTCGTGCACCGTTAGGTTAGGTAACTAACGGCAGAGCGGGGCAGGGCTAGCGCGGGTGTAAAACATAAGTAACGTCTATACAATATATCATATATACTATATACTATATCTATCAGAGAACATCACATGATCACATCACAGATATCGCAGCAGAAGAAACATATGAAATATTGGATATACTAGGAAGTCCGTGTTTTCAATACGAGCCAGTATAAAACACGGATTCCACGGTCGTGATGAATAGCCAAACCCACACCCCTAGACCCCTATGAGAGCGGCAAGCAACCCTACCAATTCTGGAGTTAGGAGACCCGACCTCGACTCCTCGAGTTGGTCTCCCACTGGACTCCAGAACCCGGTTACTTGTGCCCTCCTCCTTGGGTCTATCCTAGTGCAGAAAAGTAAATAATATACAAGAGGTGACAACTTCCGCAACCTGGAAGCGCCCCAATAAAAGAATATTACATACAAGTTTTTACATGAATGAAAATGAAAAACACTCATCTCACATAAAAACCCCCGGCTATTCAAACACGACGATCCAATATAACATATCCAGCAACACATAACATCACATGTCATCAACGTAAGTAAACATGAGCATCCCAATTGTCGTTGACATATAGCAACGAAACCGGCGATATCACATATTACACTTACGGTCACAGAAAAGAAAGTGTAAAACTACAACAGTTGGAATCCGCAACCACCTCAGACATCGCATGCCTGACCAAATGAATACCTTAGACATCGCATGCCTAACAATTATAAACCCCGCATTTTAGTCTCATTATCGAAAACTCTTTTCAATATCAAGTCGGGCAATTCAACAAGATTCCCGACATCCTGATCGAATGCTCGTCGCAAACTTCAGTAGACGGCCGCACCCCCGTTACCGTCGACGAAGTGCACCAAGGCGGAACACCGCTACCGCGAGCACCCGGACGGATGCTTTCGGCGACGGGGTTCTCCTACAGTCACTTGGTCGGGGCTATGGAGTGAGGCTGTCTATTAAGTTTACCCGGCAAGTATCCGCGTACGCTACGTGATTGCGACGGACTTTTGATCACATCAAAATTCCGTGGCAACCGATCAAGTGAGACTAAAGTGCTATGTTTATAACATTCATTTAGTTATCTCATAACTATTGTGAATTCCAATTATTGTATCCCATTCCAGATAAACAGAAAATGTCAAACTTTTCGATCGAACAATCGAACACCCAAGTTTTCCCGAAACTGATCAACACATGAAACAAGTATAACAACATTCCGTTCGTGCCTCAGTACCAACGGTCCAGCCGTAGAAGGGTCAAGCCAACGCCTCACATGTGGCACGCCGTACTGCCCCAAACCCGAAGGTTCAAAGGGCAGTTCAAGACGGTCACATAATCGAGTTAAGGTTTGTGTCTTCTAGAGGGACCATCGCGTTACTTGCACTACTTAGAATGTCGTTAAACTACGGAAAAATCCAACACTTGGAAATTTCCCGACAGGGGAAAAATTGGGTATTTATATCCGGTCGAACTTTTTAACATATTCAAAAAATTATCCGGAACGACACATAGACAAAGTTTGACAATCCGATCGAATATATGAACTCCCAATACAACCCAAAATACTCAACTCTTTATTTCAGATTAAAAATTCCCAGGAAAACCAGCACTGAAAAATAGGAGTTACTGTGCAAAATTGAGTGCCTAATAAGACAAAACGGCGGCGGAAGGGCCGCATTAGCACGCTAATGCCGCGGTTCCGCCGCACTTTAGAAAGATCATTAGGTAATTTTTGCATAGTAATTCTTAGATTTACCTGCTGATTTTTCTGCATATTTTTAATTTGCAAAAATCCACATTTTACAAAAAAGTACAGAGAGCAATTTGGAAATCGGATTTCGGTTCGATCGGACTTCAAACTCCGTCTACGCTTCGCCTAAGGCTCTAGCTAGGCTCTGATACCACTGTAGGGTTCCTAGGCACTCTAGTGAGGTCTCCCAAGCCATCAACCATGGCAATTTCAAAAATTATGGTGCCTACAAACCCTAAACTAGGGATCGATAACTAGATGTCTAGGCGAAAAAGAACTAGTTAACACTTAACTATTGGGAATAGGAAATACAACCTTTGTAGATCCGGTGCTCCACCTCCATAGCTCCGTAACGAAGACCCCTTGCAGTCCAAATAAATTCCCGGGCTCTAGCGTCGGCTTCGTCGAAGAAATGGCGAGCTAGGTCGTCGATGTCCATGCCGAAGATGATCTACGTCGAGGCATCGATGAATCAAGCTCCACCTTCACCAAGTCATGAAACTTGTGAAGGAAACACACTCTACTACTTGGCAAGAGGTAGAGGATGAAGAAATAGGAAGTGGGTTAACTTTAGAATTGGATTTCTCACTCAAAACATCAATCTACCATTGATGACCTCAAGCTTCTTCACTTGAAGCAAGGAAGAAGAAGAAGGAAAATGATATGATAAGTTAAAAGAATAAGAAAAAAAATGAATTCTTATCATAATTTTAACTAGAGTTAAGTGTAGAGAATGAATCATGGTTAGTGGGAATGGTTAGGGTTAAGGATGAGATAAGTATGGTTGACTTTATCAAAGCTTCATGAAGCTTCAACTAAACTCCAAATCTAGCAACCATTCTTTTCTCTTTTCTTTTATTCATTTATCAAAAATAAAAGGATAATTAAATAAGATAAATGAATAATAAATAATAAACCCTAACCATTTCATTAACCAAGGTTTAATCTTTACACTTGAACCCTAGCATGACTTGTATCATCAAACATGATACAATCAAGTGCACAAAAACATATCGCATATGCAATGCGCACGAACCAAGTGAGAAAATCCGTCTAAAGTGAACCGATACTAGTTAATGCAAAGTAATATATCAAATATATAATTATGCATTAAATCATTAAATCAACACTTGATTCAATGATCCGGTCATGCGCACATAACCGACTGGTATCAAATATATCGGCTTATCGAATCAACGCTTGAATCGATAACTAGTTTATATCGCATACAACCATTCGATATATTTATCGCGAGAATAGAATACGGTATCACATACACGCATTATTCTCGGTCCCGCACATATCTCATATGCGCTCCTATTTCGTTTCGCTTGAGCCAGGAAACCTCTGTGTAGGACTCTAAAGACTCGTCAATACGCCGGCAGCAGGTGATGATCATATCAAACACCCACAAGCCGCAAGCGGTCTGCTAAACGTAACGGCCACCCGGGTATTGAGCGATCTGAAGATCGACGAGCAAGCCCGCTCACACTCCAGTGAATCCGACCAGTAACACTACCGTACAGTCCGGTCTGATCGTCTGATATGTCGCATATCTCGCCTAGGGGTGGTAAACGTCAGACCCCAATAGCTCAATAAGTCGTGTCGATATGAGGTCTATAACTGTTCGAGAAACTACTGGTAACACTTACCAGTAAATCTCAGCAACCCTGGCCAGGGATTTCCTGTTATAGCCAATCGAACACAGCGCAACATCAACCCCCATATACCGGGAGAGACAAATCCCCTCCTATCGCTCATTGCCTCCATGTGACTCGGGACTGTACCCAAAAACCACCGTTTTGCACGCCCTCTTGGACATGGTAAGATGGAAATCAAAGCACAGTGGGAACCACACAAGACTCTATGACGATCTCGGGTCAACAGACTACTCTGTACCAGTGTCACCAGAGAACTGCCATCTGACGTGAGGTATAATACCATCTGGGAGTTCTCGGCGAGTCCGTCCAGTGTACCCAGTCTCTACTGAGCACCCGTATATCATCTCTGATGTCAAACACCAATGGATATGGGATCATCCATCGCCCATCTGTATGGGTCGAGAAGGTATACGCTAGTCTACTCTGGTATATCGATGCCCCATCTCGATACACCCACGACTAGGGACTGTGAAGGATGTACTTATGGACTACCATGTCCCCACTAGTATGATCCGCATCATAGTCCAGGTAGTCAAGTACAGATCCTAAGGGCTTTACCAACATGTAACAGAGAGACAGTCAGTATACACGTTAAGGTAAAGTTCAACCAGATAGCATACTATCATGTCGAGCAAGAAAGTCATCCCTATATATGTCCCAGCATCCACTACAATATACATCCTATGTACAGTAATGGCCTCTAGGGCATACATATAACTAACACCTGCATTCTCGTTCCGAGGAACAAGAATACCAAGATATAAAAGCAACCCTCAAAACATATACCGGTATCTGGCTCAAAGCAGAGCCTGCCAGTATAATCCGTCCGGACTCCAAACGTGCACAAGTGCGCGGATGAGAACGAACCCTGTCGCAAAACCATGCGACCTCTACTCTGTTTTGCCCAGAGGCGAATACCCTCTGTGTGGGACTCTAAAGACTCGACACTACGCTGGCAGTGGGTTTAACCACAGACCGCAAGCGGCACTAGCTGTGCGTAACGGTCCCCAGGTAGATGCCGACAAGAAGGCTGACGAGGTGAAACCCCATCTGAACTCCTACTAAGTCTGAATGTGACAGTCTCCGTACAGTCCGGTCTGTTCGTCTGATACATCGCATGGCGGGCCTAGGGGGTGGTAAACGTCAGTCCCCCAATAGCGGTACAAGTCGTGCCGGAGCGAAGCCCAAAACACCCTGAGATAACACTGGAAACCTACCAGTATATCTCGTTTGCCCTGGCCAGGGACTACTCGTGTAATGGCTCTCCTAGACACAGCGCGATGTCAACCCCCAATACCGGGAGAGACGAATCCTGTCTAACCGTCACTGCCTCCAAGTGCTTCGGGACTGCACCCAACCACCACCCGTTTGCACGACTCCTTTGAGCCGTGGTAGGGTAGTGATCAAAGTGCAGTGGGAACACACTTGAGGCGAAGTGCCAGTGTCAAGTCAGCGGACTAAGCTGTACTCATGTCACCTGGGAACTGATAACTGACGATAGGTATAATACCAACCTGTCAGTTCCCGACGAGTCCTGTCCAGTGTACTCGTAACCCAACGAGCACCCGTATACTATCTCCAGTACGACGTACTGATGGCTGTGGGACAGACCATCTCCCACACTGGGATGAGAAGCGCATACGCTAGTCTACTCCGGAGTATCGATGCCCTGTCTCGATAGTCCTGCAACTAGGGACCTGTATAAGGATGTGCTTATAGATTACCCAGTCCCCACTAGTGTGACTGCCATCACAACGCTGGTAATCAAGCAAAGATCCTAAGGGCTCCACTAATGCGTATAAGTGATATACTGAAATAAACACAAGTACACATTGAAGTAGAAACAAACCAAGTAGCATACTACTATTTTGAGCAAGATTGTATATACAAGGTGAATATCCCAAGCATCCATTAAGTAATATACAAACTAGTATGATACAGTAATGGCCTCTAGGGCATATACACTAACACCTCCGCCACGGCTCCGTGAATCTCGCCACGCGTGAGATATCTGCTGTCCACGATCCCGCGTTCCACGCCATCACGATCCCCCATTAATGAGCCTGTCTCGTCATTAATGCGGGATCCCGCTTATCACGCGGGCGTGACGCGAGGGGCGTAACGGCCAGCGAGATTCTCGCGCCTGCTTGCCCATTGCTGCCGCTATATAAACCCCTCTCTCAGACGATCAAGATAAGCGATCTTTACTTCACTAGGCCGTTACTCTGCTAAAATATCCAGTCTAACTTGATCGTCAGAGGGTTCTCGGTGGCACAACCATCCCGGGACTTCTTTGCAGGTAGCTCGGCCACAACCACTCAAAACCCATTGAGATCCACACGCTCCAGGAATCAACCCTCCAACTCAATCTCAGTCATCCATCAGCGCTCGCAGCATATCAACGGAAGATAACATCTGAAGGAGATCCTGAGATCCATCAACAACGCTACTCCACTCTTTTGGGAACAAAGGAAAATGGGTTTGGAGGTTTGAATGATTTTGAAACCAAAATTTAGAAAACTCCATTTTTGCTAAATAAAAGGGAACCTCAGAAAACAGGATTGCTAACAATGAGCCACTGGCCAAACAAGAAACTAAGGTTAAATTTTTTTCATCTCTGAGTAACGCTTCGAAAAATGCTTAACCTACCGGCTTCTAAATTTTACCAAAAGTCTAAACAAGAGACAAACACCATGGACCTACATGTTTGATACTAATATCTAAGTGTCGTGGGTCCCATCATTTCGTCTCTTGGATAGATTTGGGCAGGATTTCGAACCGGTAGGTAAAGTGTTTCTTATAAGTCATATCAACCAGGTAAATACCACTACGGCGTCGGTAATTGGATATGTATGGAAATAATACTTTTTTAACTCAGAGGCGACTGACCGACAAAATTGTAAGCTCATAGACACCATAATCACCAATCCGGTTGCGTAAGTTGAATTTTGCCGGTTGATACATAAAGTGCTTTGCCATAATCAGGGTTTGAGCTTTTTAACTGATCACCAGCTTACGTGGAACCTGCCAGTTGCTAGGTCAAGCAATTTTTTTCCTGTGTGTCTCTTCTCTCTCTCTTTCTCTCACCCACCCACCCACACAAGTAGATTGATGGCGATGGAGGCAGCAAAGGGCGATATGGGGAGTCTTGAATCATCGCTGCTTCAAATCGTCCAAGATCACCAGCTCAGATCCCTTCGAATCAGAGAACAAACAGGTGCCAGTTCTTGTTTCTTATACCTTTGCTTTCTCTCTTTGTTGATGTAATTATAATACTCAATTTAATCATCATGCGATTTTGCATTCATCAATCGATACGAATTTGCTATTTCAAGTGATCATCACTAGGGCTCATCTGATAGTTTGTGCAAATTGCAATTTTTGGGATGCCAAATTTTCATAGGATTTCAAATTTATTGTTTGATCGAATCTAATTGAGAGTTTTAAATTTTGATGTCTTCTTCAATATAAGTAAGAAAGCGAAACTTTTGCAACCCTCTATTTGTAATATTCATCTACAACATCGACTACGAAGCCCCGAATCTTCAATCTTGATAGACACCAAAGTATTTTCCCCCCTTTACTTATTTATACAATAAGTCCAGCTATATGGCAACTTTCAGTATTGATTACTTCCTTGTTTGTTCATTGATCAAGATAAGAACTTGGGCATTCATTATATTGATTAGATGAAGTCTCTTCTCTTCTTGAACGAGCAAATAATGCACACCAGACATGTCTGTAGCTTGGTCGGCTAGAAGTTTTAGAATATAAAACGATGCTCATTTGTTGAGAGAGAGAGAGAGAGAGAGAGAGAGAGAGGGAGGGATGCTAGTTTCGCCCCCAAAAAGAGAGAGGGATTTTTGATAAGTCACGGAGAAAATATAAGGTAATAATAAGCTATGTAACCACCCGTAGATTCGGTGGAATCACCTGTTTTGAGAATGAATTTCAATTCACCATTGTCCTATAGAAAATATTTGCCTAAAGGGTGGTTTAGACCAGTTTCATGTATTACGACTCTTGTGTTTCTAATTATCGGTAAGTCACAAGCAAACAAAGCCTTGTTTTATGTTGACATTTTGGTGCATAGGTCCAGGTTCAATACGGTAGACAATTTATTTAAATTGTATTTATTATGACGGAATTCTACTCATTTCAAAGTGAATTTTTATCTTCTATATTTTTCGTAGAATATTTTGGAATATGTGCCTTAAGGATTCAAGCGGTGCTTACCGCATTTTTAAAACACAGATAAAGCTAAGAAGGATGCCTTAAGAACTGCAGTGCATGTGTCTGAACTTCTTGTAGACAGTGTTAATGGAGGAGTAGAAGAAGCCTTTGTTAATGAAAAGCATATTGAATATGAGATACGGGCATTAGTTAGTACAGTTATGCGCTATAAGAAGCAGATGAATCAATGGCTCGCTGCTTCTCATGCAATGAATTCTGTCTTGAAGGTATGCTTCAAATTGTAGCTTTATCATATGATCCTCTATAATAATTTTTTTTCCGGATTTTTTCTTCATGTTTTATGCATTAATGCAAGTTTTGAATCTCTTTACATCAATGGATATAGAACATTATTTTACTATTGAGGTGTGGTCTATTTTTTATTTTTGCACCTTGTAAGTTTTTTGTAGCTTAATATAAACCAATTTAATCTGGTTATCTTTGTAAGGGGAAAAAATCAATTGTGTTATGGTGTGTTATTTCTATTATTTGAAACCGTTAAACTACCTTTTTCATTTCTTGTTCCATTTTTCGGCAGTTTCCACCTTTTATAATGACCATTGCTCCTCTGTGATGCCTAGTGCTGCTCAACAATTTTAAAAGTTTCATTAATTCTATTTACATAATTCATTGGCGCTTTCCTTTCGTTTTTTTTCTTTCAGTTTTTTTCCACATATCCTTTCTTACTTTATAGTTTGATTTTTCTGAAGTAATGTATTATGGTGCTTGTATTAGGTGGTAACATGTGTAAATGGTTCATAACTTTTCTTTTGGGCTCATAGAAATTTCCTTCAAGCTAAAAGTTAAACTGAAATGCTGGAATTGTATTAATATTTTCTAATATTTGTTTACTCTAAATTTTATATGTTACATGGGTAACAGGAGATTGGAGACTTCGAGAATTGGATGAAGGTCATGGATTTTGATTGCAAAAGCATCAATACTGCAATTCGTAATATCCACCAATTGTGACTCCATTTGCAACCTGTTCCCCGGTGTAAAATTCGTAACAGCATTCTTTGGTATGAACTAATCTAATTGATAGAATAGTTTTCCCATTGCCTTTTTCTTATTCTGAAGAAAGCTTGATAACAAACTTAGATCTGTACTTTATGTGTGTTCCTTTTTTATAAGTAAACCACATCAAAATTCAATTACTTTGTATTGCATATGTACACATTTAATAGTTTAATTGATAGATCATTTATCTTGATTCTTAGAGCAATAATAACTGTCATCCTGCCTTATGATGATGATGAATATGTTGGTTATAGTGCCCTCAAAGTCAATTATTGGATCGCAGGCACGTGATTGCAATGATTGAGGGAGGACCTATACCGGTAGAATAGTCTTATTCGAGATGATAGTATGCTATGTGGTTTGTCTTTATCATCATGTACATGCTTCAGGTGACTACAGTTCATTATTACATGTTGATAGAGCCCCATAGGATTCTTGCTTGACTACCAGCAGTATAATGGCGATCATATACGTGGGAGTTGGGTAGTCTATAAGCACATCCTTAAAATGTCCCTAGCCGTGGGAGTTTCGAGACTGGGCATCGATTACTCTATGAGTAGACTAGTGTATACTGATCGAGACCCTGATGAGGGGCGGTGGTCGGTCTCACAAGCTATTGGTGTCAGTTGGTTCACCTAAGATAGTATACATGTGCTCATTGGGTTATGAGTACACCGGACGGACTCGCCGAGAACGTGCTAGTTGGTATTATACCTATTGTCAGATAGCAGTTCCCTGGTGACACGTGTACAGGTTAGTCTATCGACCTGAGATCGTCATTTGTCTCGTGTGAGTTCCCACTGTACTTTGATTACTACCCTACCACGGCTCAGAGGAGTCGTGCAAATAGGTTTTAGTTGGGTACAGTCCCGAGCCACATGGAGCCAGTGAGCAGATCGTCAGAGGATTCGTCTCTTCCGGTATTGGGGGTAGAGGTCTCAGTATGCACGGATGGCCATCAGCAGAAATCCTTGGTCAAGGTAGTCGAGAATTACCGATCTAGGATCGGTAGTTTCTCTGGTGGTGATGGGCTTCATACCGACAATAAATATCCCGTTATTTGGGGTCTGACTTTATCCACCCCTAGACCCGATATGCGATGCTCATAGACGAACGGACCGGACTGTACGGATATTGTCACTGTCAGGCTCAGTAGGGTTTCTGGATGAGTTCGCTCGTCGGCCTCCCTTTCGCTCAATACCTGGGTAGCCGTTACGTCCAGCTAGTGCCACTGACGTGCTTGTAGTTAAACCCACTGCCAGCGTATTGACGAGTCTTTAGAGTCCCACACAGAGGGTTTCCTTGGTTCGGGCGAAACGTTGTAGATGCCATATGATTTTATGGCAGGGTTCGATCATATACGTACACTTGTGCATGGATCATGATCGGACGAATAATACTAGTGGGCTTTGGTTTAAGCCGGATCCTAGTATTATATTGTTGGATTATTTTCGTCCCATTGTATTCGTATTCAGTTGGAATACGGATACATGTATGTATATACAGATGAGGGGTATTCTTGTAATCCGTTACAAGATTACTTTGGAGATGCCATTTCTTTTTATTATATTAAACATTTAGGGTTTTTGGTTAAATGTTTAATATTTTGATGATGTGGAAATTGTGAGGCTAAGTTTTGGCATGGTGCATTTATTGTGCCATGCTTATTTGTTTATTGTTTTATATTGTGAGATATTTGTGAGGGTTTCATGGGAGATATTTTGGGTGATATTTTTTCTATTATTGAGACAAAATACCTCACAATATAAACACATGAAAGAAATGGGGCAGCCAAGCTTTCTTTTTCAAGTGTTGCTTTTTTCTTTTGTGCAAAGACTTGAACTCACACTCTTCACAACTCATGTCTTCTTCACTTCCATCCATACCCTCTCATGTGTTATCCATGGATGTCTTGAGACAAAATGATCACACACTCTCTCTACTTCATCTTGAGCACCTAGATTAGCAAACTAGTTGTTCGAGTTGTTTCGGTTTGAAGCGGGAGCCCGTATTAAGAATTCTCGAGGTGGATCGTCTTCGACGAGGGAGACCGGAAAGAGGACTTGTTCGGGACAGCCGACGAGGAGCTTGGCGCAGAGATTGAAGATCGAAGGACACGGATCGATCGGTATAATCTCTGAACTCTTGTACAGTATTCTAGTAAACGGTTAATGGCACGATCCGGGTAATGGGTTGCGTTAGCGCCAAGATTCAAATGTTTTTTGTTCCGCGTTTGGCCTCGGATTGACGGTCGGAACGCCGCCGTAACCCAACATGGTATCAGAGACAAAACATTAACCGCTTACTAGTTGGTTCAGACAATGTTAAAGTATCGAAACCGAAACAAACCCGAAACAACACCCACTGCATTGCAGTTTCTGTCGATTTAAAAAGTGTCTTCAAAAATTATTTAAACTGCAGAAGACTACTTAAGTGATACATGGACTACACCCCAAACACGAGACCAATCCATCGGATTTTGGCCGAGCGCAAGCACAAAATTTCCGAGGAGGCCATCCTATTTTGAGGCTTTTGGACTACGTTTTTTGGATGCAGTCTAGTTTCTGTAATGTCGGTTCAGTGGTGTTGTTTGTTTAGCCCAGTTTTGATATGGCTTTATCAGGTTGTTCGAGGCTATTCGGGGGTTATTTCGAAATCGATATTTTCTAACATTGTTTAAAGTTTGCATTACATACATTTGTATCTGCAACCGTGAATATCATTCGAGCGGTAAATCTTGTCTAATTGCTATAGCCCTTTTAGACGGGTTTGCGAACATGACATTCACGTTGATATTCTGTGTTGTGGTGTGATATTGCGGATTGTCGTGGTGGATAACTTGGATGCAATGGTAGTGCAGTTTGGATTTATTTGTACATTTTATATTGTGGGGCGAGCGTCCGACATGTGGACTGCCGTCACTGCCTGTTTGTATATTATTCTTTTGGGGCACGACTGGGTTGAGGTCGATGTACCCGTTGTACATATATTCTTTTCTGTATTAGGATTACCTTGCGGTGGAGTGCACGGATAGCCGGGTTCTAGAGGGCAACGGACCCACATCTCATGGCTTTTAGACGGAGGGGGCTTCACTCTAGAATTGACGGGCTATTCGCCGCACTCGTAAGGGGTACAGGTCGACCCAAGGAGGGGTGCTTAAGTTACCGGATTCCGTGAAGTGCTGGATGGTCCATTCACTTTGCTGAAGGGGCTGCCTCGCTTCTGGTTTTGGCGGGTAACTTGCCGCACTCGTAAGGGTCTAGGTTTTCATTGCACAGGCTATCCACACGACCAGGAGAACGTCGTGTTTCATTTGCGGCTCAAAAGAAACCCGGGGCTCCCAGATTATCTGTATTGTTCTGTGATACTTATTACTTTTCTGTGATGTTGCATTTATCACGCCTTGAGCGATTATTATATATTGATGTATATACTGGTAGATGTTGTATATGTTTTATACCCGCGCTAGTCCAGTCCTCGCTCTGTCATTAGTTAATTAACCTAACGGGTAATGACGAGACCCAGTGGCGAATGCGGATGGCATATACGTACATTATATTTTCGTTCTTTTATGGTGTGATTAATTAATGAGATTGCGTTGATTCAGATCAATGCAAGAAAAACAGACCTATTCGATATTGTTGGAACAATTTTCAAAGAGCTGTTATTACAAGAACGTTTTCTTTTGCTTTACACAGTGGTATTCGGTTATGAATATTGAACACCTCATACGACAAGGAAAGGGCCGAGATCCCTTCATCGGGAGTGAACCCTTGGGCAGAAGTTTGCGTCAAGATAATAACTTCACTATAGTCGATTACTTTTTGCTTTGCATCGCGGTATTCAGTTGGAATATCCTGCACCTCATTCTACGGGGAAAGAGCCGAGATCCCTTCACCGGGAGTGAGCTCTTTAGCAAAAGTTTTCGCCACTATATATTTGTAAAAGCACTTGGATTCCTTCAACGATATCAAGTTCATTACGTTAAAGGTTTTTCGCCAAAAACCAGCCGTAGCCCTCCGTCATTTCAGATTAGTATTATTTAGTATTCGTGCTGCGTTTGTTGACTCCGTCAGGACGTAGTGTACGGTAGTTGAGTGGTGCTTGTTTGTAACATGGATATGCGATTGGTTAGGACAGTCGTACGGCCTTGTTGACTCCGTCAAGGGCTCGTGCGGGTGGGTTTAATGCAATCAAGATAATGACGGGTTAAACTTGACTAGGACTTTTTGATTTGTTGACTCCGTCAGGGTCACTTGGGTCCTAGGGGTAAAACCACACGTCGGGAGTTTCTAAAGAAACTAAAACTTGCCAGGCATGCGCATACCTTCTGGAGTGTGATAACGTGAGTGAATTCCATCACGTTATCATGTGATGATAGTTGGATCTCGATTCCCACTGATGAGTTTGTTTACTCTTCGGGTGATCCCGGCTAATTCTTCTTTGAGGTTTGGAGGATAATTTGAGGATACAGTGGGAGACATCCTGATTAGATAAACTGATTAACCATTCTGATCTAGATTAGAGTGCACGCTGAGTGTTTCTTTCTCTCTCTTTGACAGCGACCATGGCCCGACCCTGGACTATAATGCAGTAACCAAGTTAACCGAACTTTCTTAAAACACCGGCTTTTGGATTGTCTGAGTTGCATACATCATTGCTATTCCTTCTTTTACCCTTTGCATTTTTCCAGAACACCCCGTATCACTACGAACATCCACTTCCATTGGATAAATCCATCGTATAGTTATATACGAACTCGAAAGAACTTTTTCGAGAATGGATTCTGGTTCTGGAGAGAATGAATATGACTATTTAGTTGTCTTTTCCTTTTATCTTTTCTCAGGTTGTGAGCGCTCCTAGAATTAGGAGAGGGTACACCTATTGTGATTATTGGATAGTCTTCTTCCAAACCATAGGCAGGTGCCGAAAGGTGGGGAATGAAGAAAACCAATTAGCCTAAGTGTGGTGTACAGAAGGTATTAAGTAAAGAAAAATAAAGGGATTAGAAAGAGGGCAAACTAAAATGCGACTGCTATCATTCACGACCAAACCGCGTATATCATCGCCACTCCTACTTCACATTTGCATTTCTCCGGTTCTAGAGAAATTGGATAGGATTATTCAGGTTGTCTTTTATCACCACATTCTCTCAGGTTGCGAGGGCTCCTAGAATTATGAGAGTACACCTATTACGTTTATTGGATAGTCTTCTTCCAAACCATAGGCTGGTGCCGAACGGTAGGGAAGGAAGAAAACCATTTAGCCTAAGTATGGTGTACAGAAGGAAATGGGTAAAGACAAATAAATGGATTTGGAGAGATGACAACGAAATATACGGTTACAGTCATGAATCTGGATAGTGGAAAAGGCATTACTAGGAATACCCGGATACCTCATCGAAACATTTTCATGTTTCAGATTCACTATGCGTTATTAGAAAACTGATTTCCCAATTAGATCCTTACTCCAGGGTATGTATTTACCAGATTTGATTCTCACATTTTTATGGTTTTACAGATGATGAGTGGGAGTAAGTTATTGGAAATTAGGTGATCATCCTCATTTTATATCGGAATTCGTTGTAATTGGTGATATTTGAGGAAATCGTCTGGGTTTTTGCCGGACGACAAATATTTGGTTTTGAATATCCGTTGTTATGCACCAATTTCAAACTGATATATCTGTACGTTTATTTTATAAAGTGAGATATAACTTTTTAAAATAATGTCAATGACATTTACCTATATCAGTTGATGGTTAGGTAAGGAGTATTAAACAATGGTGTAATTCTTCATAAACATAGTACAGTTTTCAATATACGACGCACAGGATTTGAGTTATTCAACTCAGGGGACTTATACAAAGTATTGCTTTCCACCGAGCATCCAAAATAAAAACTAGGGTTTTAAATAGAGAATAAAAGTGGCGAGAGCTTTTTTACGCTATGTAAAAATAATATTTATAGATCTATAATAGAGACCCTAACCTTAAAACAAATCGAAACCGCACGTGCAAAATCAACGGCGGATCTTGAAATTTTGCCGCGATTTAGCGGTTGACCATTGTATTGGCCGCGTTTTAGTAGTTATATTTCGTCTTTTTTTGCTCCAATTTTGTCCGTGATATTCTGGTTTAATTTGGTTAGTTTTTCTTGCATAATATCTTGAATATTTTGTCATCTCTCTACAGTTGCGTTGATCCTTCATCAGTTACCATATTAAGATGATATTATTTGCCGATCTTGATTTGATTTGGCTGAATTTAAACTTGTAAAATATCTCAAAACAAATTTTTAGTAGCATCTATTTTATTTAGGAGAATATTTAGACCAATTAACTCACAAATATTTCATTTATTATTTAATATACATATAAATATGTTTTTGATAGAAAAATCTCTAAATGTTCTTAAATTATAATTAATGACATTTATTAATTAATGAAAGATAAGGAAAAGCTAGCAAAAATTGTGCAGTAAATGTGTTGATCAAATGTCTCATGCCTATCTTTTACTCGTCCTCGAACAAAACTAAGAAAAGAAAAAAATCCTAAAAAGAAAAAGAAAACCTAAATAAATCCTAGCTCACTTTCACAGGCATTGTGATTGCACTTAGCACGTGTAACAAGCCGTTAAAACTCTAGGTGTCCTTATTTTGAGGAGTGTTGTCTTCTGAGGGTTTTTAACGAATTACACCTACAAAATTCATAAGAAGAAAAAAACCACAAGAAAATGAAAATTAGGGAAAACACCAAAAGTATCTCGAAACTTTGTAAAGTCGTTAGTTTTTTTGAGTTTTATATTAAAATTTAGTCTCTAATATAGTATTTCTATCATCTTTAATTGAATACTCAGTCTATTTTTCACTCCACATTTTCTCTGATTTTCGTTTCTAGACACCTTGTAATCGTGCAATAGTCTTTTAGTTATAAAACTGCTATTTAAACTATCATATCTCCATTTACTCCCTTAGCTCAAACTTTACATCTATTAACTTTTATTTATTTATTCATAGTTATTTCGAAACTGGTTTTTTATCGACTACTAATAGTAGTAAGCCAAGATTATTCTCCCACGGAGAACCGCAAGGACTTTTAATTCGGAAAGAACACTTGCTTGACATGGGTATTAGAAAGAGACATATCCACACATATTTTATCCCTGACTAGTTCATAGAAATTTGTATATTTATACTTTTTAACCACCTTTCGGCGTGAGTATGCTTCCTGAGGTACAAATTCCCAGAGAAAAAGCTTTTATTTATAATATATATATATATATATATATATTATTAGATGTATCATCTGAAATAGAAAATTCACGGAGATATTCAGGTCATCCTATTCATCCTATAACCAAAGACATGTATGTGTAAATAAGTTGTGGATTCACCACGATCAAGTTAAAGATGAGTTATTTTTCAGACTTAATATCTATTAAAGACATCAATATTTTCCCGTCATATTAATTTCACTTAAAAATTAGACTTAAAAACTTATTTCCAAACAAACTAACTTAATCTCACGAAAATTTTTCCTTTATTTTTTTTATCTTTTTCATCTCTTTTTCTCTTTTATTATTTTATTATTTTTTATTTAATAAAAGAAAAGCAAAATTGCCTAAAATAAAATTAAAAAACCTAAAAATAACCTAAGCCCCCAACACCTAAGCTAGACATTATTCTCAATGTCATCTAGCTCAAGTGTGTTATCCTTATTTTCCAAAAAATTTGATCCAAGAAAATATACCTGTGAAGCGCTCTAGCTCATTAAGCTCCAAATCTCAAGTTTTATTTTTTCCTGCACCAATAATGATAGGTATAGAAGGAGTTTTTGGGACCCAAATCTTCATGGTTGTATAGGGGTTAGACTTGGGGATCCATTTCAAATTAGCAAGCAGAAGGAAATTTCGTTTCAAATCACAAATATATGCAAAATGGCTATTTGCACCACAATAATGACAAGTGTGATTAGATACATGCATGAGACTCGAACTATCAATATACATATGACGTGTATGATGAGCATGCTTTCGAAGAGTTTGTTTTGTATAGAGAAATGCATGTGAATGAATATTTGATTTTGCATGAATAGATTTATGAGCATTCTTTTTATTAGAAGATGGTTGAACTAATTTAGAATTTTTTTTTTTGAAATTTTGAAAAATTCATAGGAACATCTTTGCTATTATGAAAATTTCACTCCCTCACTGGATGGAAGAATATCCTTTACTTTTCCTTTTGAATATTTATCAAGAGATTGTCAAATCATGATTTTTCTTTTTAAGAAAATTTTTCATCTGTCAAAATCTCTTGTGATTGAATAGAGAATTTCAAGAAATCAAGTTCACTCTTAAAAGCTGATCTTAAGTTTTTATGATCATTTCCCCAAAAAGCACTAGACAAAACCAAGTTTTCGTTTTCATTTTTCAAAGTCTCAAAAATTTTCGACTGATTTTCAAACTTCAACATAAACTCATTCTTTTCTTGTTTCAAAGCAACCAAAGTTTTATAAAGACTCAAGTTTTGAATGCAACTCATTTTTTCCTTCATTTTTCAGTTTATCAATCGAAATATCATGAGAGCAAGAAAGTAGATTAATCTTGACTAATAATTCATCATTTGTGAGTTCCAAAGATTCATTTCTAGAAATCAATTGTCTTTTCCAATTTTAAAGACGTGTTTTGTTTTTCAAAAAACTTATTTCTAGAAATCAATTCGTTCTTTTCAATTTCAAGTTTTTCATTTAAAGCAGTAACAAAATCTGATACGTTGAGTTTTTCAATCAGATCGTTATTTATACTAATTAAAAGCTCACACTTTGAAAACAAATTATTTTTCTCTTGTTTGAGAATGCTATTCTTAGATGCAAGTGCATTATATGAAATTTGATCATGAGTAAGATTATGATTATCAAAAGATGTCGTGCTCATACTATCATGATCAAAAGAAATCTCATATGGTTTAGTAGAAGTTGATGGTATATCATTGTTTGAAAAATATTGAAATACACCTATCGTTTTTACATGATTTTTAATTTTGTTTCAATGCATACTAAATATCATAAGTTGACTCGTAATACGAAACACTCATACGAATTTCACAATCTAAAGAATTCTGTAAAATCTCTACAATTTCTTCGTTCAAGAAAACCAATCTTCGTTCACTCATATTCCATATCGTTTTTCCTCTAATATTTCTAAGAAAAGAATGTTCATTTTCAATGATTTCCTAAAAATCTTTATCATGTGAGTCAAGAAATTCTTTTATTTTTATTTTCCATCCCAAAAAACTATTCCTATCAAAATGCGAAGGACAAACAATAGAATCTATTTTCAAAAATATTAATCCTAATTAAACGCACACAACCAGATAAAATTAAATAATCATAAACAAACGTATTCACCGTTGGTTTAGATTGTAAGAAATATAAATATAAAAATTTAAAAAAAATTTTATTTGGCAGCAGCGCAAAGAAATCCTGCAGAAGAAACAATAGAATCGAATTTGAGATTTGAGAAGAGAGAGAGGGGCAGAAAGTGCAAATCAGAAGAATGAAGACGAGAATACTTAAAACCGCCGCGTTTTCGCGGTCTCCACTGCAGCACTGACCTCGTTTTCACGATTGTCTTGAGGCTTTTACTCCCAATTTTGTATGAAACGCTCCTGTTTACTTGTTCTTTCCTCTGGTTTCTTCTAAAAAAATGTTTTACTTTGCGAATTTTTCCGCACCTGCAACTCACTTGACGGAAAGATAAAAAATAACAAGAAGAGTTTTTTCTTTAAATAACTCGAGGAATAGTATGAAAACTAAAAATTAACTACCGTTATCTCCGGTAACGACGCCAAAAACTTGTGATGAATTTTAATTACCGCAAGCGCACGGTTTGTTGTAATATACGTTTAGGGGTCTATCTAAGGATAACGTGTAATTCATAATTTTCTTCACTATTCAATCAAGTTATGAGAGTTTTTTAATTTAAGACTAAAAAATTGAAAATCTAATTTTTAATTTAATTTAAGAAAAGACTTTTATGAGGAAAGTGTTGTGTTTAGGATGAATCTCTTAGATCTAACATGTACAAGTGAGCCCATAGATCTATTTCTTTTTTGAAATCTAACTAATAAATAATTATAACAAGAATTTTAATAAGTATAGATTAAATTGCTAACAATGTTAACCTATCAAATTTCTTCTTTTCATAATTACTAAAAGTCGCGATTTTTAATATTAAAGATCCTATTTTATTGATCTTAATTTTACAGTATCTAAGTATAGACCATGGATAATATTCTATGATCTATTAAAAGCCCTACAAGAGTCTAAGAAGAACACAATAGAAATCTACTTCTATAGATCCTAGCTTATTGATCTTAATCTTATAATTAACCAAGTATAGATCATGGACCAAAATTCAATAACCTATCAAATTCCTACAAGAATTTAAGAAAAACAGAGTACGCATCTATTTAATTAAGTCCATAAAGAAATAGCCTAAGAATCATATTGCCTTGCTAAATCTAGGTTCATCCTCTTAAACACAATCTAGAAATTTATACTCATAATAATGAAAGAAAACATGCATAAAATAAAAGAAAACATAATAAGGAAACAAAGAAAATTATTAAACTAAAGAAAACTTACTAAAACAGATCCAAAATCTACATTGCTCTCCACTAAGCATCCAAAATAAAAACTAGGATTTTAAATAGATAATAAAAATGATGAGAGCCTTTTTACGCTCTGTAAAAATAATATTTATAGACCTATAATAGAAATCCTAACCCTAAAATAAATCAAAACCGCACGTGAAAATTCAATGGCGGATTTTCCCTGATTTAACGGTCTCGACCATTGTATTGGCCACGTTTTAGTGGTGATATTTTGTCTTTTTACGCTCCAATTTTGTCTGTGATCTCCTAATTTAATTTGGTTAGTTTTTCCTGCATAATATCTTGAATATCTTGTCATCTCTTTGCAGTTGCGTTGATCCTTCATCAATTATCATATTAGGCTGATATTATTTGCTTATCTTTATTTGATTTGGTCTTTTGATTTGATTTGGTTGAATTTAAAGCTGCAATATATCTTAAAACAAATTTTTAGTAGCAACTATTTTATTTAGGAGAATATTTAACCCACAAATATTTTATTTATTATTTAAGATACATATAAATGTGTTTTTGATAGATAAATCTCTAAATGTTCTTAAATTATAATTAATGATATTTATTAATTAACAAAAGATAGGGAAAAACTAGTAAAAATTGTGCAATAAATATGCTGATCAGTGACCGTCAATAGTTGTCGTCATCAACGGGCAGAGGCACCCGTCGACTGTCACCGGTCATCGGCAAGCGGTTGCCGGTGGAGGTTGGTGGTAGTTGTTGTCGGTATGTTATCAGTAGCCAGCGTCGGTTGTCGGTAGTGACGGTTACTGAAGGTAAGTGGTAAACGATTGTTGCTGGTAAACGATGATGGTGATCACAACCAAAGATCTCGGGAATTTCAGATTTCAAGATGTGTGATTTGAGATTTAAAATTTTACATATGTTTCCATTTTAATTTTGTATGAAGAACTTTAAATCTAATTCTTGCATTTTGATTATATACTAAGACTAACACTCTATTTTGAAATGCCAACTTCAAACGACTCAAGACCAACTCGTTTTTATATTAGGACAAATTCTAGGCATTTAATTTTTAAATGACTTGAGAGTTGAGACTAATACCCCCTAAGTTATTAATGGGTTAGATGGGAACATGTTCTGATTCGAAACGACAGTGTTCCTTGATTGGGAGCGATCGTCCCCCTTGCAAATTGCTAATGGTTTAGCGATTTATGGTAATACAGGGCTACACAGAAGTTAATATTTATTTCCTTTTCTTTTCATCGGCTTTTTGATGTGGCATTATTTGATTCACATATGAATAAACAATTTCTAGTTTCATGTAAGATCGGCATAGCCACATAGGGCTATCGTCCACTGCCTAAATGAATTGCATATGCATGGGCTACACTTCGACTAATAGGTATTACATGAATACTTAACAATTTCATCTCATATATGGGTAAAATCTTATTTCGACCAAAATCCTCACGAGTACCTTGAATTGGTTTCATACCCCCCTTGAACCACGACGTGGTTCTGAAAGAGTTAAAATAGGGGTCTTATGGAGTCAGCTAGCAAAGATATCATATGAACTAGAGACTTAACGTGAAAAGGAAAAGATCAGTCCATACCGATAGATCTAGCCCAACTTAATATTTAGGGTCAGTTTCATATAGAACCTCTCATGTTTACCTTGCATAGCACTAATCACCCATAAGTAGTTTATTATCACACAACACCCCCATGGTCAGTCGATAATTCAGTCAAAAGGTCCACTTCTAAGTCATAAATGACCATGTACACAGTCGAGCTGGTTTATTAGCTCATAACGTCCATGAATTAGTCAATACCAAGTCAAATTTCCACTTGTAAGCCATGTTGCGACCTTCCCCGTTACATGCTAATAAACTAGTAGAGGACTAAGGACTAATAAGTATGACATGAGGATACATGAAGGGTGTTATATGCAATCAACCCTAGCAATTAAGTTCCTGAGTTTTCACTCAATTTATCTATTATTATTTCAGTCCCACAAATTCAAATGATATGTAATTGCGGAGCCTCCAAAATTAAGTCTTATGTTTATACCCGAAAGAGCAATCATGTCGGTGGCACTGAGACCCTTCTTAGAGAACCCTGATATGAGAGTGTTGAGATCCGATATCGGTGATGGAATATCACTGTTGGCAGTACTGAAGCTTGCAGTTGTTGCATCCCTCCTTCCCAATTGCACATTCCATGAAGGCCTACCCAACTATAAATCATACAAAGATGTTATCCAAATCAATACAATCTAAATCTAAAAACTGTTAAAAATTTTCTGTCAGATAGTCTTTTCTAATGGAATTTAAGAAATTCCATTATAAATATTCCACGGTAATTAATCTTGTTGTCACTCCTACTTTGCCAGTCAAAATTTTCGTCGGGAAAAAGTTTAAAGTTGGTCTATTGCACATTAATTGTGTGACTTCTTGGAGATAGAGAGGATGGAAGAAATGTAATATTTTTCTATTACCTTTATAGCAGTGTAACTTTCAAAAAGGTTAGGGCTAATTTATTTAACTTACATCAAAATTGCAATAATTATGCATCAGGTTCTCAGACATTATTCTATAGTTTCTAAAAAGATAAGTAATTTGGAATACAAAAAGGTGAGCAAAAGGAAAACAGAGGAAGTATATTATAAGGAAAAGCTATCATTGCCGACAGGAATATGACACAACTATTGGGTCACGGAACTATCAACAATACTTGTTACCGACGGATCTCAGATATAACCGATTAGGCATGAATGTTCCATCCACAATGCATACTTTTTTTTTACTAGATATGCAATTTGTAACTAGGTAAAAGTTAGTGTCTAGTTCTTACAGCAACGACTGAATCTCGAGCAGCAACAGCGAGGATGTCGGCACACGACACAACTTGCTTGCAAATGGCTTCGACTTGGGATTTGATGGTGTCTATAACTTCAATGCCTCTCACCGAGTTGTTGTTAGGTCCAGCCGTCTTCTCCCCAGTGAAGCTCGATGTGTCATCAAGTAGAATGGATCCATCACAACCCTGTTTATAACAAAGCATCATACTTAGCTGCAAGAGCAAAGATTGCAGATGCGGTTTTATTTCCATTGTTTGAAATGCAGTGTGATAAATAAAAATGACAATGGTGCTGCAAATTTCAACAAAGTCTAAAGTGTGCAGCCATATGAACAATGCCACTCTTCCCGCCAAAATTTTGGTTCAAAACTTGCTCCCGTATAAAATAATAATAATAAAATAAAAATAAAAATAATGGGAAAGCTCCACATGCAAAGCATATAGGTGCTGCCTCGAATAGAATTAAATCCTATGATGGCGCCCCACGTGCTCCTCACGCGGGCGTCAATATGCAAAGCACAAAAAGAAATTTATTAAATAAAAGTTAAAAACTCTGAGACAACGCCTCACGTGTCTTGCACGAGGGCGTCAACGCCAAGAGTTAAAAAACTCTTAGGCAGCACCTCACGTGCCCCGCACGAGGGTGCCGGCGTCAGAACTAAAAGTTCTCTGCCGTTGGATCAAAAATCTAACGAAGATGATAAATCATCAAAACACATAATTAAATTCTGTTGAGGAAATGTTCCTCAAATTTTTCTGAACGAGAAAAATTACTCTATGTAAAACAGAGTATCGTTGGATTAAAAATCCAATGGTGAAAATCACCAAGCTACAGAATAAGCTCTGTATCGGAAAATATTTCCCCAATATTTCTTAACAAGAAAGATTACGCTCCGTAAAACAGAGCACCATTGGATTAAAGATCCAATGGTGATTAAAAATCAGCAAATTACAGAATAAGCTCTGTATGGAAAATATTTTCCCAATCTTCTTAAAAAAACAAGAAAAATATCTTCTGTAAAACAGAAATTCTTGGATCAAAAATCCAACGGTGCATAAAATCTCCAAATCAATTGAGAATCTCTCAATGAGAGATTTCTTTAACTAAATTAACAAATTTGCCTCCACTATATAAAGGCCCCAAAACTTCAAGTCTTGCACAGAAGAACCCTCTATAAACTTCAAGTTCAAAAAGAAGAGTAAGTAAAAAGAGCTTTAAGAGAGAAGAAAGAAGAACTTTCTTCAAGGTAATTAGAGATCATAGTATCTCATCTGCATACCCAAGGGTTTAACCCTTATAAAAGAACATAGTTCTTTCCCTGGATCTGAGATCCATGAGACAAGTCTTCCATAAATGAGAATTTAATTCTTATGGTGATGAATTTGTTCTTGGGGATTGAAGATTCAGGGGAGAACAAAGAGTTGAACTCTTCAGAAAAATACACAAAGAAAGAGACAGCGCCAAGCGCCTCACGTGCCCCTCACGTGGACGCTGCTCAAATAAAGAATGTTTAGCACTCTGGTGGTGGACGCTCAGCGCCAAGCGCCCCACGTGCCCCTCACGTAGATGCTGCTAAAATAAAGAGTGCTCTGCACTCAGTGGTTGGCGCTAAGCGTCCCACGTGCCCCATATGTGGGCGCTGCTAAAATAAAGAGTGCTCTGGCACTCAGTGGTTAGCGCTCAGCGCCAAATGCCCCACGCGTCCCTCACATGGGCGTTGCTAAAATAAAGAGTGCTCTGCACTCAGTAGTTGGCGCTCAGCGCCAAGCGCCTCACGTGGGGCTGTTTAACATAAAACGCCCTGCAAATAGAGCCCAGCACTATAAAGAACGTTTAACACTCCATAAAAAACAAAAAAATAGGGTGAGCGTCAGAGCCCCATATCAATGCTCAATACTGTTGCATAGAAAAAGGGACCGAGCCTAAACAAGTGTTTAACACTTTATACAAAAACTGAGTGGGCTGAGTCCAAGTTGACCAAAAGTTCCTAATTCAGATCAAGCGAGCCCATGTGCTCACATTTTTTCCAAATTGGTCTTAGTCCCAAACCCAACTACAGATCTTCCAACTGACATTGGTTCAAGGGTACATCTCCCCACACCTCTGACATATGTCATAATTCTTCAACGTCTTCAGAGAGGTGGCGGGTCCCGACAACCAACAATTCCACGGACCGTAATGTCCTTAAACTAGCCATGGACCGTAATGTCTTTAAATTAAATCTTCATACCAAAAATGGTGATCAACGGACCGTAACGTCCCTAAACTAAAACGATAGAGCCCAAATGCTCTTTCGTCGGATCAAAAATGATCCCGAAACCCTGTTAAGTAGATTTTAGTCCAATATCGGATAACGTATCCTTAACAAATATTTAAGTCGATCTTAATCTCAAACAAGGTTAACGATCCTTAAATCAAACCAAACCCAAATCTAAGAAAATACGAATTTGGAGTAATCCACCCTACGGACGACAACACAAATTAGTCTTTGTTTACAATTCACGGGAAACCAAAAAATAAAACAATCACACACGATACAAAGTGACCATCTGGAGCAGGAGAAAGTGATTATCGTTATGTGGTAACGTAATTAACTGCAGGGGCTTGCGCCTGTAGGGAAGAGCGTCCCCACAATAAAAAACCTCTCGCCAACGAGGGGGAATCTGACGAAGTCTGCTATAACGGCCGCATCCGTCCAAACCTCCGATATATGGTGTCATAAATCGACTTGGTATTTTCGGAGAGGTGGACGGATAAACCCAAATAGTAACTGCCCTCAAATTCAGGCAAGACGTTCGTCGTTCCCTATAACACCTTAGCTCATTTATACCAATTCTGTTTTGTGTATTTCTTTATTTATGGCTATTTCTTGATTTATTGTATTATGGGTGCGAATAGTATAGCCGGTATCCGTGTTTGCATCCGACCCGACCAGTATGCTGGAAACCCGTCTTGATTCCTGTTTATAATTTATCCCGACTAGTTATGAGAATCCGTGCACTTTTATGTTGTATAACTGCATTATATCTGACATCTGTATTTTTCAATATAACATATAAAGTCAAATAAAATATTTTAAAAATATCTAGCATGGCCTGTATCATACCTATAACCCTGTTTTAGCATCCGTACATCGTGTTCTTGTCCCGTTCAGTGAAATAGACTCGTTTGGATAGCTACGTGCACGCTACGTGTATCCGTTCTTGGGGGTATGCATTTTCCTTAACCAGATATCGTTTTTTCGTTTTGGTTGACACGTATATTATCCGTATTTTCAAACCGTAATTTTAAACCTAACCCGGGCATATTTTGGAGTAAGTTTGTTTTAGCCAGAAAACTCAAATTTTCTTAATATTATATTCTTATAATTTATATAACTTTTTATATACATTTAATATAAAATTTAAAAAAAAATATTTTCTAAATATTTTTTTATATAATCCTAAACCTAACTGCTGCCTACTCTCACTCTCTCTCCTCTATATAATATATATATTTTATATTATATATTTTTTTTATTAAAAACCCAAACCTATTTATACCTACGTCCCCACCTTTCTTCTTCCTGATATTTATTTTCCCTCCGCACGCGAACCCAGCCACTGCCCTCGCCTCGCGCTTTCCGCCGCCGATCACCTCATCGGCCTCACCCTGTCACAACCATCCCATCTTCTCTCCTCTCTCCTTCTCCCTATAGATCCCGAGCTTATACCCTGCACACCCCCATCCCCGATGTCAAGAACCTGCACACCGGATTGCCCACTGCCCATCGCCGGAAAACTAACCGTCGATGTCACCCCCTCGCCTTCCTCTCTGACCCAGACCATCCTGCAGTCCTAGTCCCATTCTTCTTCTTCTCTCATTCTCTTAAATTCTTGATTCCGGTCATCGCCAGAGCTGTGCCCGTCGCCGACGATCCGCGCGACCTTGTAGACATCCCCAGTCAGCGTGGTCACGTTCTTGCTTTGCTTGGTTCTTTCCCGTACGTGTGTGTATGCATTGCGTCGTTTACCCGACGTCGGACGCAGCGTACGCATCCCGTCGTGAGATCTGATCAGGCAAGTTTACCTTGCTACATGCTATGATACATATTTTGCTTTCATATGAATAAAAATATCATATGTTTACTGCATTGTACATCCATGTTACTGTTTTACTGTTTTCGGATAGCCGTTCATATCCGTATCATTTATCACACATATAGTCGCATGCAAGTTTATCTTGCTATATGCTATACTATTATATTTACATCCATATGAATAAAAATATCACATATTTACTGCATTGTAGATCTTAAGTTACAGTTTTACAGTTTTTCGATACCTGTACGTATCCTTACCGTTATTTACATATCTAGTCGCATGCAAGTTTATCTTGCTACATGCTATACTATTATATTTACATCCATATGAATAAAACTATTACATGTTTACTGCATTGTGCATCCTATGTTACAGTTTTACAGTTTTTCGATACCCGTACGTATTCATACCGTTATTTACATATTTAGTCACATACAAGTTTATCTTGCTACATGCTATGTCTATATGCTTTCATTTATATGAATAAAAATATTGCATGTTCATTTCTTTGTGCATCCCATGTTATCGTTTTGCCGTTTTACGATATCCGTTCATATCCGTATTGTATATTACGTAATTAGCTGTATGCCGGAACCTGATTGTTTCATGTTACTGCTAAATTCATATACCATGCTTGCTGGTATGCATCATACGACTCATGTAATCATTATATGTTACCGCTGATTTCTATTCGCGCATCCGTGCTTTTATCGTGTTTCCATACTTGCTACATTTTATTGTTGTGCATCCATTTGATACACTATGCACTACCTGATGTGACCTGATGCACCACCGCTTGACTTGATATCTGATATTGTTTTTAATGCCGACAATCCTGATTTGTTGTCCCGATGGAGATATCCTGTTGACTATTTAGACAAACCCGTACCTGCTTGATCCTGTATTGGCATTAGCTTCATATTTATCAATACCTGACTTGAACATATAAGCTTGGGGGTAAGGGGAAATCAATGATGAAACCTGACTTGTAACTCGACAGTTCGACGTTTATACTGATCAATTTTGAGGGCGAGGCCAGCCCTGGGATGCTGCTGCTGATATCATTCATCTGTACATATTTCCTGTTTTGTGCTTAGTGGCACGTCTCGGTTTCAGCCCGAGAATCTGGACCGTGGTCCCGAGCATGCACGTGATACTATTGAGTTATATCGACGATTCCATTAAATTGATTTTAAAGACTTGAGAGTAGATAACCCAGCAGTATAGTCTAAGATTACTCACTGCACTTCACATGCATGTATACACTTTACTGTTCCATATCCGTGTTTACTGGTTATATTCATGTTTCTGTTTATATTCCTGCCTGCATATCTCGTTACAACATGATTCTTATTATTGTTGATATTATGACGCACTGACGTCTGGGTTTTGCATGGCCCAGATCCTCTGTCTCTTTCGCAGGCTGATCAGGAGTATTTCCGCCGTCAGGCCGAGCAGTAAGGATCTTGTTAGTTTAGTTTAGTTTTATTTTCGCACTTTCATTTCCTGATATGAGCCCATATTGGGACGTATTTCCAGATTGTTACTGTTTATTGGATTTATTGCTTCCGCATATTATTTCTTGACTCGTTTATTCTGGCAGATGGACATGTATTAGTTAGTTTTATATTTCTCCTGTTTTTGATATCTTATAGACAGCTGTAATGTGACCGTGGATGGATGTTCCTAGCCACAGGTAGCATAGTTGGCTCTGTCATGTGCCGATCTTAGCGCACTCTGGGAAGCGGAGCGTCACAGGGTTTGTTTGGTATCAGAGACATGATTTAGGTTAATCGGGTTTGGTTCTTTTTATAGTTGGGTATTAAACCCAATGCGCTAACCAGAGAATCCGTAATTAGGAACATGTCCTGCCACATTGTTGTCGTGATTCTTGAATCTTATCTTTCTTTTGACGAGATGGATGACTTTGCATCTCAACCGGGAATTCTCCTGATTCCTTATTGTTTCTCCTGTCCTATTCGTTTGATTCTGATAATAGGATTTGGGCGACTTGAACGGAGTTATGTGATTGTAACTATGAACTGCAGTATGGTTACAATGCAGTACTTTGTTTAAGTAACTTGGAGTCCTATTCTTGATTCATTTCCTTGATTTATGGTCGTTATATTACCTTGCTTCTCTCGGTGTCGTTGCTTATCAGTTCATATTTTATCGCAAGCTTGAAACCTGTTTATCGTGCTAATCTTCTTTAGTAGCTTGGCTTCAGATGAAGTCGTTTCAGGCATCCTACTTCATGATTTTCCAGCATTAGTATTATTCGATTCTAGTGCATCCTATTGTTTTATGTCGTCCAAGTTTATTGCTGCACATTCGATTTATTGCACGACCCTGTCTAGTTGTTGGGACATACACACTGGGAACGGGAAGATCATATCTAGGTAGTGAGTGTAAGGATTGTTCTGTTGTCATCTGCGGACGTAAGCTATTCGCGGATTTCTTGGTGATCGATACTGGAAGTTATGATGTTGTCTTGGAAATGGATTTTCTCGGCACTTTCCACGTTCACATTGATTGTAGAGCGAAGAAAGTGATTTTGCAGATTCTTGAACATCCGGAGTTTGTATTTGCTGGAGGTAGCAGTTTTGTCGGGCCAGCAGAGTTTAGGGCTAGACCGACAAGCGCCGTTTTTTCGTCGATGGAAGTTGATAAGAAGGAAGCGCCGGCTGTAGTTCGAGAGTTCATAGATGTGTTCGAGGACATCTTGGGTTTACGGCTAAAACGAGATGTGGAGTTCGTGATCGATCTTGTTCCTGGTGCAGCGCCAATTTCAAAGGCGTATTATCCAATGGCACCAGTGGAGTTGGAAGAAGTAAAGAAGCAGGTTACCGAATTGCTAGAGAAGGGTTGGATTCGCAGCAGCAACTCACCCTGGGAGCTCTAGTTCTTCTAGTCAAGAAGAAAAATGGCACAAGGAGGATGTGCATCGATTATCGAGAATTGAATCGGGTGACTATTAAGAACAAGTACCCGATCCCTCGCATTGGCGAATTATTCGTGCAACTCAGTGGCGCGAGGGTATTCTCGAAACTGGATTTGCGATCCGGATATCATCAAGTTCGAGTTAAATCAAAGGATATTTGCAAGACTGCGTTCCGAACTCGATATGTACATTACGAGTATTTAGTGATGCCATTCGGAGTCACGAATGCACCGGCGATATTTATGGACTTGATGAACCGAATCTTTTCACCGTTCTTAGACCAGTTTATAGTGGTGTTCATCGATGATATTCTGGTCTACTCGTAGAGCCTAGAAGAGCATGCAGAACACTTGAAGATTGCACTGCAGACATTGAGGCAAGAAAAATTATATGCAAAGATGAGTTACTGCGAGTTTTGGCTTGAAGAAGTGAAGTTTTTAGGGCATGTTGTATTCGGAGATGGAATCCCGTTGATCTTGAGAAGATTGCAGCAGTTCAAGATTCGCCGATTCCGAGGAATGTAGCGGAGATCATAAGTTTTCTGCGACTTGCAGGACACTACAGAAGATTCGTGGAGAATTTTGTTGATTGGCTAAGCCTTTGATCAAGCTTACGTGGAAGGAAGTACCGTTCGTTTGGACGGATAGTTGTGCGTCAGCTTCTGAGACGTTGAAGCAAAGGTTGATAACCGCTCTTATTTTGACTGTATCAGACGGTTTCGAAGGATTGGTGATTCACAGCGACGCGTCTGGGAAAGGTTTGGGATGTGTTTTGATGCAGTATGAGAAGATTATAGTTTACGCATCGAGACAGTTGAAAACCCATGAGAAGAATTACCCAACTCATAATTTGGAGCTTGTGGCAGTGATTTTCGCTTTGAAAATTTGGAGACACTACTTATTGGGTGAAAGGGTCGAAGTATTCACCGATCACAAAAGCCTAAAGTACGTGTTCATGCAGGAAGAGCTCAACATGAGGCAGCGTAGATGGTGGAGCTGATGGTTGACTATGATTTCGATCTCAAGTACCATCAGGGGAAGGTTAATGTAGTGCCGGATGCGCTTAGTCGGTTGCCAGCAATTCGGATGTTGATTACACAGAAGGAGCATATCAATGATTTTCGGAGATTCGAGTTGGAGATCGTGTTATCGCATTCTTCAGGACAGTTGATGTAGCTGCAAGTACAGTCATCGTTGATCGATAATATTAAAGCAGCGCAGTCACAGGATCTAAGATTGCAAAAGTTTCGAGAACAGGTTGAAGCGGGACTTCAAACGGACTTGTTAATTCATGAAAATGGTTCGTTGCGTTATGGTAGCCGTTTGTGTGTGTCGAAAGGAGACATTCGCGAAGAAATGATGAAGGAGGCGTACAGTTCCGCATATTCTGTACATCCAGGAGACACGAAGATGTACCGTGATTTACGACAGCATTTCTGGTGGGAAGGTATGAAAAGGGAGATTTCCTGCTTTGTAGCGAAGTGCTTGGTGTGTCAACAAGTTAAGGCTGAACATCAAAGAGTAGCTGGTTTATTTTAACCACTTCCGATTCCTCAATGGAAGTGCGAACATATAACCATGGATATCGTGACAGCTTTACCGCGGAGTCCAAAGGGCAACAATGCAGTTTGGGTGATTGTTGATCGATTGACCAAGACAGCTCATTTCATGCCGTTTCGAGTTGGTCAGTCGACGGAAGCGTTAGCAGAACGGTACATGCAGGAGGTTGTGAGATTGCATGGAGTACCTGTGAGTATCGTTTCCGATCGTGATGCCCGATTCTGGAGGAGTCTACAGGAAAGTTTGGCGACGCGATTGAAGTTTAGCACTGCTTATCATCACCAGACGGATGGCCAGTCGGACAGAACGATCTAAACTCTTGAAGACATGTTGAGAGCTTGCATGTTAGACTTCAAGGGTTCGTAGGAGGATTATTTGCACTTGGTGGTGTCTCGTATACTAACAGCTTTCAGACGACTATTCAGATGGATCCATTCAAAGTATTGTATGGTCGCAAGTGTCGCTCACCCGTCTGTTGGGACGATGTTGGAGAACGAAAATTGTTGGGACCGGATCTTGTCATGCAAACAGTAGAGAATGTTAATACTATCCGGAATCACATGAAGGCAGCACATGATCGGCAGAAGAGTTAGACCGATACATTGAGAAGACCTCTAGAGTTCGTTGTTGGCGATATTGTATTCTTGAAGATATCACCGACTGGAAGAATGATTCGTTTTGGGAGCCGAGGCAAGCTTAGCCCTCGATTCGTGGGGCCTTTCGATATTATTGAGCGGGTTGGAGAAGTGGTTTATCGATTGGATTCACCACCATCTTTGGCGAATGTTCATGACGTGTTTCATGTATCTCAACTCCGTAAGTATGTTCGAGATGAGACACGTGCTAGATCATTCGGAGTTGACTGTAAGGAAGGATTTGACCTATGAGAAACGATCGATGTCGATTGTTGATCGAAGAGAAAACGTCCTCAAGAACAAGGTTATCCCTCTCGTACTTGTTTCATGGGGGAATTGCTCGCACGGAGAATCGACTTAGGAACGAGAAGACGAGATTCGACAGAAGTTTCCATACCTTTTTTCCTAGATTCATGTTTTTTTCTTTTCTTGTTCCGGGAATTTCGAGGATAAAATTCTTTTTGTAGTTGGGTATAATGTAACACCCTAGTTCATTTATACCAATTTTGTTTTGGGTATTTCTTTATTTATGGCTATTTCTTGATTTATTGTGTTTTGGGTGCGAATAGTATAGCTGGTATCCGTGTTTCCATCCGACCCGACCCGCATGCTGGAAACCCGTCTTGATTCCTGTTTATAATTTTTCCCGACTAATTATGAGAATTCGCGCACTTTCATGTTGTATAACTGCATTATATTTGACATCTGTATTTTTCAATATAACATATAAACTCAAATAAAATATTTTAAAAATATCTAGCATGGTCTGTATCATACCTCTAATCTTGTTTTAGCATCCGTACATCGTGTTCTTGTTCCGTTCAGTGAAATGGACTCGTTTGGATAGCTACATGCACGCTACGTGTATCCGTTCTTGGGGGTATGTATTTTCTTTAACCGGACATCGTTTTTTCGTTTTGGTTGACACGTATATTATCCGTATTTTCAAACCGTAATTTTAGACCTAACCCGGGTATATTTTGGAGTAAGTTTGTTTTAGCCAGAAAACTCAAATTTTCTTAATATTATATTCTTATAATTTATATAGCTGTTTATATACGTTTAATATAAAATTTTAAACAAAAAATATTTTCTAAATATTCTTTTATATAATCCTAATCCTAACTGCTGCGTACTCTCACTCTCTCTCCTCTATATAATATATATATATTTTATATTATATTTTTTTTATTAAAAACCCAAACCTATTTATACCCATGTCCCCACCTTTCTTCTTCCTGATATTTATTTTCCCTCCACACGCGAACCCAGCCACTGCCCTTGCCTCGCGCTCGCCGCCGCCGATCACCTCATCGGCCTCACCCTGTCACAACCACTCCATCTTCTCTCGTCTCTCCTTCTCCCCATAGATCCCGAGCTCATACCCTGCACACTCCGATCCCCAATATCAAGAACCTGCACACCGGATTGTCCACTGCCCATCGCCGGAAAACCCACCGTCGATGTCACCCCCTCGCCTTCCTCTTTGACCCCAGACCATCCTGCATCTCAGTCCCATTCTTCTTCTTCTTCTCTCATTCTCTTTCTTGAATTCTTGATTCCGGTCATCGCCAGAGCTGTGCCCGTCGCCGACGATCCGCGCGACCCAGTAGACGTCCTCAGCCAACGTGGTCACGTTCTTACTTTGCTTGGTTCTGTCCCGTACATGCGTGTGTGCATTGCGACGTTTACCCGACGTCGGACACAGCGTACGCATCCGGTCGTGAGATCCGATCAGGCAAGTTTACCTTGCTACATGCTGTGATACCTATTTTGCATCCATATGAATAAAAATACCACATGTTTACTGCATTGTACATCCGTGTTACTGTTTTACTATTTTCGGATAGCCGTTCGTATCCGTATCATTTATCACATATATAGTCGCATGCAAGTTTATCTTGCTACATGCTATTCTATTATATTTATATCCATATGAATAAAAATATCACATGTTTACTGCATTGTGCATCCTATGTTACAGTTTTACAGTTTTTCGATATCCGTACGTATCTATACCGTTATTTACATATCTAATCGCATGCAAGTTTATCTTGCTACATGCTATACTATTATATTTACATTCATATGAATAAAAATATCACATGTTTACTGCATTGTGCATCCTATGTTACAGTTTAACAGTTTTTCGATACCTGTACGTATCCATACCGTTATTTACATATCTAGTCGCATTCAAGTTTATCTTGCTACATGCTATGTTTATATATTTTCATTTATATGAATAAAAATATTGCATGTTCATTTCATTGTGCATCCCATGTTATCGTTTTGTCGTTTTACGATACTCGTTCATATCCGTATTGTATATTACGTAATTAGTTGCATGCCGGAACCTGATTGCGTCATGTTACTGCTAGATTCATATACCATGCTTGCTAGTATGTACCATACGACTCATAAACTCATTATATGTTACCGCTGATTTCTATTCGTGCATTCGTACTTTTACCGTGTTTCTATACTTGCTACATTTTACTGTTGGGCATCCATTTGATACACTATGCACTACCTGACGTGACCTGATACACCACCGCTTGACTTGATACCTGATATTGTTTCTAATGCCGACAATCCTGACTTGTTGTCCCGATGGACGTATCCTGTTGTCTATTCAGACAAAACCTGTACCCGCTTGATCCTGCGTTGGCATTAGCTTCATATTTATCAATACCTGACTTGAACACATAACCTTGGGTGTAAGGGGAAATCAATGATGAAACCTGACTTGCAACTCAACAGTTCGACGCTTATACTGATCAGTTTTGAGGGCGAGGCCAGCCCTGGGATGCTGCTGCTGCTGACATCATTCATCTGTACATGTTTCCTGTTTTGTGCTTAGCGGCACGTCTCGGTTTCAGCCCGAGAATCTGGACCGTGGTCCCGGGCATGCACGGGATACTATTGAGTTATATCGACGATTCCATTAAATTGATTTTAAAGACTTGAGAGTAGATAACCCAGCAGTCACTGCACTTCACCTGCACATATACACTTCACTGTTCCATATCTGTGTTTACTGGTTATATTCATGTTACTGTTTATATTCCTGCCTGCATATCTCGTTACAACATGATTCTTATTATTGTTGATATTGACGCACTGACATCTGGGTTTTGCATGGCCCAGATTCTCTGTCTCTTTCACAAGCTGATCAGGAGTATTTCTGCCGTCAAGCCGAGCAGTGGGGATCATGTTAGTTTAGCTTAGTTTTATTTTCACACTTTCATTTCCTGATGTGAGCCCGTATTGGGACGTATTTCCAGATTGTTACTGTTTATTGGATTTATTGCTTCCACATATTATTTCTTGACTCGTTTATTCTGGCAGATGGACATGTATTAGTTAGTTTTATATTTTTCCTGTTCTTGATGGTTCCAAATCTTGACGGTTCACAGACAGCCTAGAGACTACCACGGAGCCACGGTGAAGTCCCTTAGTTCCAAATCTTGACGGTTCACAGACAGCCTAGAGACTACCACGAACCATGGCAAAATCCCCTAGTTCCAAATCTCGATGGTTCACGGACAACATAGAGACTACTTCGGAGCCATGGTAGAGTCCTTAGTTTCAAGTCTCGATGGCAGTATCCATAGCCTAGAGATCAACAACAACGTTCTTTCTCCCTCCAGCAGGAAACATATGCGACATCAACAAACGGAGCCATGGCAAAGTCCCCTAATTCCAAATCTCGACGGTTCACAGATAACCCAGCGACAATCTCGACATTCGTTTCAATATTGCTGACACAATGTCAACCAACGAAGCAAAGGAAGATCCCTAGCTTCAGGGTCTTGACGGCAACTCAAATGAGACCTGAAAGACTATCGGAGACCATTCCACTCCAGCACAGAGTGGTCATGACTCATCGGGGCTCCCAAACCGAGCCTAACCTCAAGTAAAAAGCGACATGAAATATCCCTAACGCTTGCTCTTTCGACGGTAATATTACCTGGAAGATTACTTGAAGACGTTTTGTCCAGCCCCCGAAAGGATCAGAGACATGACAGTTGTGGGGCTATCCGAACAGCAAGATTGCATATCGGGGAATATATTGGCCAACGCGACGGTGCGACGGGTAAAAAACCCTAGTACCACAGACCCTAACGGACTTTTATTAGCAGGAATTAACTGTGACGTTAGGAAACCCTAGCGAGAACTTCTCGATTCGTCTCGACTCGTGAGGAAATTAGTGTCCTTGCGAGAACTTCTCGATTCATCCCGACAAGTAAGGAAAAGCCTTAGGCAATGGGGATAAGGACCTGTTTCCTAAGCACTGGGGCCCTGCAAGTCGGTCCAAGATGGACTATTGCATACTATTCACGGGCCACACTCTCCAAAGTCGAATCTCGACAAGGAGGAAAACAACCACTTACGAGTCTTCTCGACTTGTAAGCAGGAAAAATTCTCTTATGAGATCCTTACGACTCTCAAGAGAAAACACACTTAGGAGTTCTCACGACTCCTAAGGAGAAAATACATCTACGGGATCCTTTCGACTCGTAGGGAGAAAACCTTTTATGAGACCCTCATGGCTCATAAAATTGAAAAGTCTTAGGCGGCAGATCTAAACGTGTCTTCTAAACCATCGTTGCCCTACAAGGAGATCAAGATGGACTATCTACGGGCCACACTCTCCAAAGTCGAAAACCGACAAGGAGGGAAAAAACCACTTATGAGTCCTCTCGACTTGTAAAGGGGGAAAATTCTCCTGTGAGATCCTTACGACTCTTAAGAGAAAACGTACTTAGGAGTCCTCACGACTCCTAAAAAGAAAATACGCCTACGGGATCCTCTCGACTCGTAGGGAGAAAACCCTTTATGAGACTCTCACGGCTCATAAAGTTGAGAAGTCTTAGGCGGCAGATCTGAATCTGTTTCCTAAGCCATCGCTTCTCGATCCGTCTCGACTCGTGAGGAAATTAGTGTCCTTGTGAGAACTTCTCGATCCGTCTCGACTCGTGAGGAAATTAGCATACTTGCGAGAAATTCTCGATTCGTCTTGACTCGTGAGGAAATCAGTGTCCTTACGAGAACTTCTCGAGTCGTCTCAACTCGTAGGGAAAATAACGTTTCTGCGAGAACTTCTCGACTCGTCTCGACAAAAAAGTCTTAGGCTACAAGGACTCTAAACTTGTCCCGTAAGGCCTCAATTCTAAGGCCATGCATAACTCTGCGCTGCTTCGTCCACGTACATACTTATGTGGGCAAAGTAGTGGGGGGGCATTTGTTCCCGCCAAAATTTTGGTTCAAAACTTGCTCCCTTATAAAATAATAACAATAAAATAAAAATAAAAATAAAGGGAAATCTCCACATGCAAAGCATATAGGTACTGCCTCGGATAGAATTAAATCCTAATATGACGCCTCACGTGCTCCTCACGCGAGCGCTAATGTCTAAAGCACAAAAAGAAATATATTAAATAAGAGCTAAAAATTCTGAGGCAGCACCTCACGTGCCTTGTACGAGGGCTCCGGCGCCAAGAGTTAAAAACTCTGAGGCAGCGCCTCACGTGCCTTGCATGAGAGCGCCGGTTCCAAGAGTTAAAAAACTCTGAGGCGCCTCACGTGCCCTACACGAGAGTGCCGGCTCCAGAACTAAAAGTTCTCTGCCGTTGGATCAAAGATCCAATGGAGATGATAAATCATCAAAACACAGAATTAAATTCTGTTGAGAAAATGTTCCTCAAATCTTTCTGAACAAGAAAGATTACTCTCTGTAAAACATAGCACCGTTGGATTAAAAATCCAATGGTGAAAATCACCAAGCTACAGAATAAATTCTGTATGGAAAAATATTTCCCCAATTTTTCTAAACAAGAAAGATTACGCTCTGTAAAACAGAGCACCGTTGGATTAAAAATCCAATGGTGATTAAAAATCACCAAATTATAGAATAAGCTCTGTATGGAAAATATTTTCCCAATCTTGTTAAAAAAACAAGAAAAATATTTTCTGTAAAACAGAAATTCTTGGATCAAAGATCCAACGGTGGATAAAATCCTCAAATCAATTGAGGATCTCTCAATGAGAGATTTCTTTAACTAAATCAACAAATTTGCCTCCACTATATAAAGGTACCAAGACTTCAAGTCTTGCACAGAGGAACCCTCCATAAATTTCAAGTTCAAAAAGAAGAGCAAGCAAAAAGAGTTTTAAAAGAGAAGAAAGAACTTTTTTCAAGGTAAATAGAGATCATAGTATCTTATCTGCATACCCAAGAGTTTAACTCTTATAAAAGAATATAGTTCTTTCCATGAATCTGAGATCCATGAGACAAGTCTTCCATAAATGAGAATTTAATTCTCATGGGGATGAATTTGTTCTTGGGGATTGAAGATCCAGGGGAGAACAAAGAGTTGAACTCTTTAGAAAAATACACAAAGAAAGAGACAGTGCCAAGCGCCTCACGTGCCTCTCATATGGGCGCTGCTCAAATAAAGAGTGTTTAGCATTCAGTGGTGGGCGCTCAGCGCCAAGTGCCCCACGTGCCCCTCACGTGGGCGCTGCTAAAATAAAGAGTGCTCTGCACTCAGTGGTTGACACTCAACGCCAAACGCCCCACGTGTCTCTCATGTGGGCGCTGCTAAAATATAGTGCTCTGGCACTGTCACGACCCGAAAGAGCACGTGACTGACCCTTGAACCATATGAAGTCTATAGGACCCCATCTGATCCAAGTAAGCCAAAAGCCCAGAAATCTAAAACCATTTAAAGAGTAAATAAGAAAAACTGGTTTTGAAAAGTAAAGAAATCATGTTTCGAAAATCGAAGTTTTTTAAATAACTAAGCCGTATGTGTATTTTTAAAATGTGTAACCTTTCCTGAAAATTTCGGCAGAGTTTCCTTTGTAAAAACTGGCCCCGAACGGGGTACAACAAGAATAATATATATGAAATGATAAAAGGCATCCCCAAGCGGGAGCTAGCTCTTCGTCCATCGACGGTCACAACCACGCAAGCAATAATAATATACAACGCCAAAGGGCGAGGATCAAAACCCAAAAAAAAAGAAACTCAAAACAGCCAGAAAACCGTAATACTACTAGCGCGACTCTAAGGTCGAAATAAAACAACACTGTTTTCTAAGTCTGAAGCAATATACAAGTTTTGGTTGATGGACAATTCTAGGTACAATAAATAATACATGAACAAGGGCGGTTCTGATACAAAAGAACCCACCTATCCAAGCAAGTCACCCCTAAGGAAGCAGTGTGCCAGAAATGCCGCTATGGAATCTGTACGGCAAACCTGCAAGAACTGGGGCACAACGGGGGTGAGTTGCCAACTCGTGAATAGAAAGATATCTACACGCAGAAATCAAATGCATGACCCATCCTAGGTCAAAACGATCAGATATACATAAACCTCAATATGAATAAAGCTGAAGCATGCTAAACTGGCAATATAATCTCTATACATGAGTGTAGTGCCAAGTGCTCGTGCTAATGCTTCAGGTAATCGCATGTCATGAATATGAGGTATAACCAATGCAATCAAATCTGCACACTTGTGGATCCCGTCCACTCGTCACCCACTGACAATAACCACCATGCATGTAAATATCATGAATCATGTGCATGGGAAATAATATGAGGATATAACCACCCGTGTCCCTCGCGACACATCAAAATCATGGAACCAGGGTGCCCAGCATCGACACCCGAAAACATCATGAAAACTGTGCCCAGCATCGGCACGTAAATCCTCATATATCGGGCTCCGTCAGTCCGGATCGGCCCGCGGGCTCTGTCTGCGGTATCGGCCCTCGGCCCCGGCAGTATGCCCAAAACATCTATCGACTCTGGTCGGTATCCTCCGGATAACCGTCAGGTCCAACCAATCACCGGTAGGTACTCACCCGCCTCCAGGCTCAATCGGCAAAGCTCATCGATCATCTTGCCGAGGGGAACCATACCGGGTCCACCATGTACCCGCAATTTTCTCATCCACGCCTCGATTCGGGTTACACATGTCGCTCTCAGCACCGAGAAAACACATGGTGGACGCACTGAAATATCATATCAAGGGTAACCGGGTTTTTAAAGAAATGACATATTCTCTTTTGAAATACCCTCGGTTCCCAAATCCAGAAATATCATAGAAACAACATATCTCAATGCGTACAGTCAAAGCATGATGTATGCGGCATGTAACAGTAATGCAAGCATATCAGTAAGTCATGCAACATGGAATAATAATGTGCACATGTCGAGGGAGACCGCTCTTTTAAAAGGAATCTGTTTTTAAAGAGTATCTTGCGGTTCCCAAATCCCCAATCAAGCTAGAATCATCTATATATGTGTACAGGTATAAGTGTACAATATGCCATGCCAGAATCATATCATGAATGCAATAGTATTATAGTGTAGTGACATGGCAATTATCGATGATGAGTGTGTGAGCCGGCAACAAGTGTACGTGGAACATATGCATCATCGATAATGGTGCTGGTGTCCTAGCAGCATGACTGAAATATAACCACAGTACAAGCGATGCAATGCAAATAGCATGAATATGCGGAATCGAATAATCAACGCAAAAGTAAAGAATCTACACCAATCTGTACAAGTCATGCAGGGGTGCCATTTGAAATAAGACGAATCAGGGCTTTTGGAAAAACAAGGGCTACGGTGTTTTAAGAAAAGATACATCATTTGAAAATATCCGTATGACCCTTCTGCCTATCTTTAAAATATCCCCGATTCGTTAGTTTGAAATAGGTATGACTCAGTCCAGTCTAATGTCTACTAAGTAATCTAGACAGGAGGGGTAAGAAACCACCTAATCTGAGTCAATATATATAGATATGATAGTCGGTGATCCCGCCTCAATAACATATCGTAAGATATCCTCGAGTCATGAGTGCGGATCTATCATCAATATCGGCTCGTACGGTAAATCGTCGTACGGCATCCCAATAGCTGGGTAGGGGTCAATATCACAGTACCTCATCACATATCAGGTATCACTATCATCAGATCGCATAATCTGGGGTACTACTCTAAGTCTAGTATAAATCGATACCATCTATAAAAATATGAATGCGGGTAAAGCACATGTCTAAAGGCCCGCTAAAACTATCATATCGCACCTCGAAGACAAGCTATGTCACATCACCGATCTCACGGCCTCACATCAAGTATCATCTCAAACCACGTATCATCCTCAAATCCCGTATATAAACACATAGTCCCATACCCATGTGTAGATATACGCACCATCATATGCACTCTAATAAATGAAAGAATGAATGCAAGTATGTGTGTAAATGAATGTGTGAGTGCAACCACTACTCAAGGTTTCGCACTATACTAAACCAATATATTCTTATCATCAAAAGATCATTATTACCATCAATAACCCTAAACAACACATAATAAATATTCGTGTGTATACGTATTCGTATACATCACCACGGACTGCGGGGGTGCTATACGCCATCCACCCGACTTCTCCCCGTAGATATAAATCTACTCACCTTACTTCTCGTGTGCCAAAGCCGATGTCGTTATCTTCACCTCCTTTGCCTCAACATCACGCGGGGTACCTACAAGTATATCACAATGCTAAAGCACATGAAAATCACATCGGAAACCAAAATAGCACACGCTACCCGCATAGGTAAAAACCCATCGACTCGCATATAAACACAATCAAAATCCACTTGTCGTTGACGTCCAAACGCCACCCGACAGGAATGAATCACCAAATACCAAAATCCATGCTAAAACAAGTCCCAAATTATACACCAACATAGGAAAATCAACCCAGATTTCACCCTAGATGGAATCAGTCAAAACTAGACATACTCAGGGTCAAAACTAGAGGAAATGGGGGCATGCACAGAAAACGAGGCAATTCCTTAAAATACCTTATTTTAGAATTTTCCATAATTTTTCCCCATTTATCTGTATTTAATTATACCAGAATATTAAAATATTCATTAAAATAATATTAAATTATAAAATTTCCCAAAAATCATATTTTATTATTTTGAAGACGTTACAATCTACCCCCCTTAAAGAAATTCGGTCCCCGAATTTAAATTTAAACCCCCAAATACTAAAATATTTCAATACAAATTCCAAGTCATCGGGGCTCCGAAATCATCTATACATAAAACATCATAGCGCAATGCATGCGCATGAGTACTGAGCAGATAACTCAAAAGCAACACTCCATCAAGCATCCGCAATCATCGGAGTCATGGTAACGACACAATGTCAAATCCAATACAAAATCAATATGATATGGACCAAGACTATACATGTAGACACCCAATCTATACATGTAATTAGCTGATGCAACTGTATGCCAAATCTTTTTAAGTCGCTGTGCGATGCGCGTAACACTGCACAGTGGCGGACGTTTCTAATAAGAAAATAACTATATATGTGTATATATATCCTTTGTTTAATAAGCACGTTCCACCATTTTGAAAATAATCAGAAGGGTTTCCTTGTTTTTAAAACGTTTTGTGTCATATCGGACACGTAGGTATATACTGAGACTATAGCTCGCTTTTCGGAAATTCCTTCGATAACTATCGATGCATGCAAAATATATCCAGGCACTGTCCACTGACTAGTCCTGCTCAGTATGAAAGCAAATATCCCACATCATAAAAATGTACTGCTCCAAAAGGAATAAATTCCAAAAATGCACATAACACCACCCTGTGCGTCTGACGCGCACGGAAATCAAAATCCATATATGCGCTAAACATGTGCACAAAACAACATCTAGGTGCAACGGGTGTGCACGAAGCATCTGTCATAGGCAACATGTGTGCCTGACAGCCAAAACAGGTGCATCTGACATGCACGAAGAATCTCGATTTAGTGCATCTGGTGTGCCCCAAAATCGTATCTCAAAACATGCGCCCAACATGTGCGAAAATCCAAATCGGTGCATCCATCATGCACGAATGAAAATCTAGACCCTGCGCACTCAATATGCATGGAATCACAAAATCCAATAGCAACGTCGAATATGCGTAAGTCCAGTCAAAAGCACGGAGTGCAAGAATCCACATCAATATCACAATCAAAATCGACATACCGAAAGGCATCAAATCGAAGTCAGGTGCAATCGTAATGCACAAAATATAAATCCGGTGCAACAAAGGCACGAAATATAAATCTGATGCGATAAACGCAAGAAACATGAAACTGGTGCGACAAATGCACGAAGTATAGAACTGGTGCATCCCATGCACAAATATCAAGCAATAACTCAAATACAAGCAGCAACACCAAGTGTACCCAAGTATAAAGGAAATCATAAACGTGTGCAACTGCGTGCACAAAACACACATCAATGCACTACAAGTACATATAAGCTATACCGAGTGCAAAAATCAAATCGTGTGCGTAACATATGCACAACATCAAATCAATCGTATAAAATCCATAAGGTCATAAGCAGGTGCAGCCAAGGCACGAAATGATATACAACGCGGCTCAATCGAAATCAGGTGTACCGCGATGGAAAACTCACAACCGCGTGCATCAGTGTGCACAAATCAAAACACTAAAAGTGCATGAAACTTTGCTGGAAGCGTAAATCAAATCACCGGCATAAAATAGGCATGAAATCACAATCAATACCTCAAGAGTAATAACTATGTGCAAAGTATAAATACCCAGTAGGTGCAACCATGGTGCACGAAATCAAATATCATAGAACTCGGTCACCCAAAACCAATCATGCAAATAGATCACCCAAATACCGAAATCCCAAAGTGACGGATACGTGATAGTCGAATCACAAAATCACAAAGCATAAATACCGTTGTCGGTATATCCTCCTTCAAAGTCGAGAAGGTGCCGGTACATCCAATGCTAGCGGCGCAAGATATCTACTTGCCTCTTGCTCGCGGCTAGCATCCTCTGCCTCTGGTTCCTGATCTTTCCTGTAGATTACCAACCTCGCAATCCACCGGCTCATCGGCCCGGTCAGGTGTGCTGACAGGAACGATTCCGTTCTGGCGCTTCTTTGGAAATCTCTCGGTCAATCCTCACGACTGCTCGTAAAGCAATGTCACTGGCGTCGGCCTCCGGCCCTCTGAATGCACATCACACATCTGATCCTGGGTGCAAACACCATTGCAGCGGTGTCCTGGAAAGAATCCTGCTCAAGGTCTCTGCCGATCTTGCTTAGGCCAAACTGTACAGGGCTGGTACTCTTGCGTAGTCTTTTCTCGTTCCATGGACATCTGTGTCCTCAGCACGGCATTTCCTCGGAAATCGGTCGCATCCCAACGCCTCTGTAAGCATATCAGGCCTCTGATCTCGACGGGGAGTAATGACAGCTCATCAGCGTCTCGTACGAACCTCTTGTCCCGCTTGTCTGTATCATCGTCCATTTCGACATCGCGTCTTTCTCTGCACACTGCAATGTCCTCGGCTACGGTCCACCCGAAGTCTCTAACACGGACTCGAAATCACGAACTCAGTATCTTCATCACTCAGCAGAAGATATCTAGCCGAACACGTCCTCAGCGTGCATATCGCATCTCTGATGTCAGCGGAGTGGAACGTCATCTCGTCGAAATCTCGTGCAAACTCTTTACTCCACCTTGCTCCACTATCGACTGATTCGGACTCATCTCATCATGGCTACACACACTGCGCTCCGACGGCTATGCTCGTATCTGGAGTCTCCCAAGCAGTGTCCCATCTCATATCCGAATGATGTCGAATCAACCGATCGACTCGTCAGAACCTCACAATCCCCCAAGAGCTCAACATCTCGGGTACAGTTTAATAGTATTGAGTACATGCCACAGCGTCGGTGGTCCAGCCGTAGAAGGGCAAACCCAAGCCTCACTAATGGCGCCGAGGAACCGCCGTAAACCCTAAGGTTCAAAGGCTTTCACATGGTCATTAAGTCGAGTTAGGGTTTCATTCTTCTAGAGGGTCCATAGAGTCACCTGCATGTCTTTCCGTATACTTTAAACTTGGAAAAGGGGTTTCTGACATTCGATCGTCTCAATCGACTCTCAACGAATCTGCGTGAAGTCGTCTCTAGCTGGAATCAATCTACCCGATGACCTCACATCGGGGTAGGCGAACGAACCACACGTCCTAGTCATTAATCCTCGGTGACTAGCGACTCACTATCATATCTCTAAGAATATGCTCATGTTGCAGTAGCTCAAATCATCTGGGCGATATCTCATCATTCGCAGCAACAACTGGCTCATTCGTCGGTACGCTAAGCAGCGCCTCAACCATCCTGGATAAGCGATAATATCAACGGTCATCATAACCTGGCTGGCCTCTATCAGTGGCTCAATCCTCTGGTACCAACCGGTACATCCGAAAAATCTCGCAACAGCGATCTGTCAAACGCCCAAAGTGCGGAAACACAATAAGACGACGCCTCAATATGCAATCGTATGCCTCGGGAAATCACGCCCTGGTCAGCCCTCGTCCCCGACGAGCTCATGCTGACACAACTCGAGCCGTAGCTCACTCTGCCCGTGCAATCGCGGCAGCAAAACCACAACCAGTATCGATGAAGGTAGATCATAGGAAGGAATATAATACGGTGCAAGGAAATGTACAACCTAAGGTTTCTTAAGCGAAGTGGCGTGTCGTAAGTATGCCGTGGAACATACCCACGGTACGTCACTCTACTTTAGTCACCTATTCCATCAACCAAGGGTCATCCTACACGACGAAAGTTCGGGTCTAATACCCCCTCGACTAAGTCTAAGTTCCGTAAGGTCAAGCCTAAGTTCCGTATATAAATAACGCCCTAGGCTCCACATAGTCAAACTCAGACTCGAACCAAGGTCAACCTAGCGCTCTGATACCAACTTTGTCACGACCCGAAAGAGCACGTGACTGGCCCTTGAACCATATGAAGTCTATAGGACCCCATCTGATCCAAGTAAGCCAAAAGCCCAGAAATCTAAAACCATTTAAAGAGTAAATAAGGAAAACTGGTTTTGAAAAGTAAAGAAATCATGTTTCGAAAATCGAAGTTTTTTAAATAACTAAGCCGAATGTGTATTTTTAAAATGTGTAACCTTTCCTGAAAATTTCGGCAGAGTTTCCTTTGTAAAAACTGGCCCCGAACGGGGTACAACAAGAATAATATATATGAAATGATAAAAGGCATCCCCAAGCGGGAGCTAGCTCTTCGTCCATCGACGGTCACAACCACGCAAGTAATAATAATATACAACGCCAAAGGGCGAGGATCAAAACCCAAAAAAAAGAAACTCAAAACAGCCAGAAAACCGTAATACTACTAGCGCGACTCTAAGGTCGAAATAAAACAACACTGTTTTCTAAGTCTGAAGCAATATACAAGTTTTGGTTGATGGACAATTCTAGGCACAATAAATAATACATGAACAAGGGCGGTTCTGATACAAAAGAACCCACCTATCCAAGCAAGTCACCCCTAAGGAAGCAGTGTGCCAGAAATGCCGCTATGGAATCTGTACGGCAAACCTGCAAGAACTGGGGCACAACGGGGGTGAGTTGCCAACTCGTGAATAGAAAGATATCTACACGCAGAAATCAAATGCATGACCCATCCTAGGTCAAAACGATCAGATATACATAAACCTCAATATGAATAAAGCTGAAGCATGCTAAACTGGCAATGTAATCTCTATACATGAGTGTAGTGCCAAGTGCTCGTGCTAATGCCTCAGGTAATCGCATGTCATGAATATGAGGTATAACCAATGCAATCAAATCTGCACACTTGTGGATCCCGTCCACTCGTCACCCACTGACAATAACCACCATGCATGTAAATATCATGAATCATGTGCATGGGAAATAATATGAGGATATAACCACCCGTGTCCCTCGCGACACATCAAAATCATGGAACCAGGGTGCCCAGCATCGACACCCGAAAACATCATGAAAACTGTGCCCAGCATCGGCACGTAAATCCTCATATATCGGGCTCCGTCAGTCCGGATCGGCCCGCGGGCTCTGTCTGCGGTATCGGCCCTCGGCCCCGGCAGTATGCCCAAAACATCTATCGACTCTGGTCGGTATCCTCCGGATAACCGTCAGGTCCAACCAATCACCGGTAGGTACTCGCCCGCCTCCAGGCTCAATCGGCAAAGCTCATCGATCATCTTGCTGAGGGGAACCATACCGGGTCCACCATGTACCCGCAATCGGCTCATCCACGCCTCGATTCGGGTTACACATGTCGCTCTCAGCACCGAGAAAACACATGGTGGACGCACTGAAATATCATATCAAGGGTAACCGGGTTTTTAAAGAAATGACATATTCTCTTTTGAAATACCCTCGGTTCCCAAATCCAGAAATATCATAGAAACAACATATCTCAATGCGTACAGTCAAAGCATGATGTATGCGGCATGTAACAGTAATGCAAGCATATCAGTAAGTCATGCAACATGGAATAATAATGTGCACATGTCGAGGGAGACCGCTCTTTTAAAAGGAATCTATTTTTAAAGAGTATCTTGCGGTTCCCAAATCCCCAATCAAGCTAGAATCATCTATATATGTGTACAGGTATAAGTGTACAATATGCCATGCCAGAATCATATCATGAATGCAATAGTACTATAGTGTAGTGACATGGCAATTATCGATGATGAGTGTGTGAGCCGGCAACAAGTGTACGTGGAACATATGCATCATCGATAATGGTGCTGGTGTCCTAGCAGCATGACTGAAATATAACCACAGTACAAGCGATGCAATGCAAATAGCATGAATATGCGGAATCGAATAATCAACGCAAAAGTAAAGAATCTACACCAATCTGTACAAGTCATGCAGGGGTGCCATTTGAAATAAGACGAATCAGGACTTTTGGAAAAACAAGGGCTACGGTGTTTTAAGAAAAGATACATCATTTGAAAATATCCGTATGACCCTTCTGTCTATCTTTAAAATATCCCCGATTCGTTAGTTTGAAATAGGTATGACTCAGTCCAGTCTAATGTCTACTAAGTAATCTAGACAGGAGGGGTAAGAAACCACCTAATCTGAGTCAATATATATAGATATGATAGTCGGTGATCCCGCCTCAATAACATATCGTAAGATATCCTCGAGTCATGAGTGCGGATCTATCATCAATATCGGCTCGTACGGTAGATCGTCGTACGGCATCCCAATAGCTGGGTAGGGGTCAATATCACAGTACCTCATCACATATCAGGTATCACTATCATCAGATCGCATAATCTGGGGTACTACTTTAAGTCTAGTACAAATCGATACCATCTATAAAAATATGAATGCGGGTAAAGCACATGTCCAAAGGCCCGCTAAAACTATCATATCGCACCTCGAAGACAAGCTATGTCACATCGCCGATCTCACGGCCTCACATCAAGTATCATCTCAAACCACGTATCATCCTCAAATCCCGTATATAAACACATAGTCCCATACCCATGTGTAGATATACGCACCATCATATGCACTCTAATAAATGAAAGAATGAATGCAAGTATGTGTGTAAATGTATGTGTGAGTGCAACCACTACTCTAGGTTTCGCACTATACTAAACCAATATATTCTTATCATCAAAAGATCATTATTACCATCAATAACCCTAAACAACACATAATAAATATTCGTGTGTATACGTATTCGTATACATCACCACGGACTGCGGGGGTGCTATACACCATCCACCCGACTTCTCCCCGTAGATATAAATCTACTCACCTTGCTTCTCGTGTGCCAAAACTGATGTCGCTATCTTCACCTCCTTTGCCTCAACATCACGCGGGGTACCTACAAGTATATCACAATGCTAAAGCACATGAAAATCACATCGGAAACCAAAATAGCACACGCTACCCGCATAGGTAAAAACCCATCGACTCGCATGTAAACACAATCAAAATCCACTTGTCGTTGACGTCCAAACGCCACCCGACAGGAATGAATCACCAAATACCAAAATCCATGCTAAAACAAGTCCCAAATTATACACCAACATAGGAAAATCAACCCAGATTTCACCCTAGATGGAATCAGTCAAAACTAGACATACTCAGGGTCAAAACTAGAGGAAATGGGGGCATGCACAGAAAACGAGGCAATTCCTTAAAATACCTTATTTTAGAATTTTCCATAATTTTTCCCCATTTATCTGTATTTAATTATACCAGAATATTAAAATATTCATTAAAATAATATTAAATTATAAAATTTCCCAAAAATCATATTTTATTATTTTGAAGACGTTACAGGCACTCAGTGGTTGGCGCTCAGCACCAGTGCCCCACGCGCCCCTCACGTGGGCGCTGCTAAAATAAAGAGTGCTCTGCACTCAGTGATTGGCGCTCAGCGCCAAGCGCCTAACGTGCTCCTCAAGTGGGCGCTATTTAACATAAAGCGCTCTGCAAATAGAGCCCAACGCCATAAAGAGCGTTTAACACTCCATAAAAAACAAAAAAAAGTAGGTTGAGCGTCAGAGCTCATATCAATGCTCAACACTGTTGCATAGAAAAAGGGACCGAGCCCAAATAAGTGTTTAACACTTTATTTAAAAACTGAGTGGACCGAGTCCAAGTTAACCAAAAGTCTCTAATTCAGATCAAGCGAGCCCATGTGCTCACATTTTTTCCAAATTGGTCTTAGTCCCAAACCCAACTACAGATCTCCCAACTGACATTGGTTCAAGGGTACATCTTCCCACACCTCTGATATATGTCGTAATTCTTCAACATCTTCAGAGAGGTGGTGGGTCCCGACAACCAACAATTCCACGAACCGTAATGTCCTTAAACTAGCTATGGACCGCAATGTCCTTAAACTAGCCGTGGACCGCAATGTCCTTAAACTAAACCCTCATGCCAAAAATGGTGATCTACGGACCGTAACGTCCTTAAACTAAAACGATAGAGCCTAAATGCTCTTTCGTTGGATAAAAAATGACCCCGAAATCCCGTTAAGTAGATCTTAGTCCAATATCGGATTAACGCATCCTTAATAAATATTTAAGTCGATCTTAATCTCAAACAAGGTTAACGAGCCTTAAATCAAATCAAACCCAAATCTAAGAAAATACGGATTTGGACTAATCCACGCCCTACGGGCGACAACACAAATTAGTCTCCGTATACAATCCACGGGCAACCAAAAAATAAAACAAACACACACGACACGAAGTGAACATCTGGAGCAGGAGAAAGTGGTTTTAGCTACGCGGTAACGTAATTAATTGTAGGGGCTTGCGCCTGTAGGGAAGAGCGTCCCCACAATCAAAAATCACTCGTCAACGAGGGGGAATCTGACGAAGTCTGCTACAACGGTCGCATCTGTCCAAACCTTCGATGCATGATACCATAAATCAAGTTGGTATTTTCGAAGAGGTGGACGGATAAACCCAAATAGTATCTGCCCCCAAGTTCAGGCAAGACGTTCGTCTTTCCCGGCTTTCGGCGGTAAACAGCCACCTCCACAGGTTAACGTCTTTTATTTTCTGACCTATAAGTATGTAATTATTCTTAGGATATGCAGTTTACCTTCACATACTAAGGCCATGTTTGGGTATGGAGTTAGGATGACTGGAGTTTATTTTCAAGTGGAGGTAGAAGTGATGCAAACTATGGTATGCATTGTCCAAACTCCATTTAAAAATGAACTCTAGTTATGTGATTAAAGATGTGTTTGAGAAAATGGAGTTTAGAACACTTAGGTTGGTCGGATTGGAATTTAGATAACCGTAGTTATCTTAATTCCAAAATGAATGCCAAATAGAGCAAAGTTAGCATTTTGGAGTTAACTTTTGCTAACTTTATGAAACTACAGTTTAGAAAACTTAACTCTATTCCTAAAACAGGGCCTAAATATTTAAAATTTGAACACAAGAAATATAGCGATGCAAAATTGGAATATGATCCTTTTAAGCCTGCGCAAACTTCCTTGAAACAATCTTTACTATATATAATATTTAGTTTTCCATAGAGATATCTCTCTTATGTTATTACCTTCCACAGATTTTTTCTTAATTTTCCATCAAATTGTTAGTTATATGCTACAACTCCTATTTGGACAGGTACCATATGGATTTTACAGTTTTATTTATATGTTAGCTAGTAGGAATAGAGAATGGTAACCGCCATTTAAGGAAACGAAAAATTTGTTAATCTTGAGTTAGTGGGAAAAAACTATAATTGACACTTGCATTGACAAAACATTCGTGGAATGAAGACGGAGCAGCGATGCGCCCATTCGTCGCTCTTTTTCCACGGCTGCCCTAACCGCAGCTTCAATAGCGTGCAGAGCTCCAGGGCATGAACTCACATAGAACGTTGGAGAGAGCTGAGCACAAGCTAACCCAACAAAGAAGAAAAAAAAGGCTAGAGAGGTTGGAAAATTAGTAATTTAGAAGCCATTGCTAATTAATGATTTTTGGTGAGCAAAGCTTGCGCCTAGTTGCATGTTTTTATAGTCTAAGGGGTGTATACATGCCACATTAGAAGTTAAACTTTATATAATATTAGACATTATAATGTTTGTTTAGGATATAGTATGGTGGTGGTCAAAGTCACAAAGTAGAAGGGCAGTAGTGATGGTCATTATCTAACGAATGCAATTACCTTAGACTACAATGCTTACCCTTTTAAACCTTTTTGTTGGTATGCAGTGGATATTGGACCCCTTCGATACCTTTAGTCGAAAGGATATGAAGACGTCGGTTCCTTGTCGGTTCCGCTTGTCCTTCGGCTGGCTGGATAAACATGAGGCCCACATGGTTGAATGGTAGGTTGTTTGGACTTTCAATACCGAAGAAGATCCATTTCCTTCATTGCTTGTGCCAGGTATAGAAGGTGAATTAAGTACTTTCGATTGTCGAGTGCTTTGCGGTATTGGAGACGATCCTGGTTCTATAGGAGGATGCAAATTTATGTACAAGCCGTCTTCATATATCCTGGTTCTATAGGAGGATGCAAATTTATGTACAAGCCGTCTTTATATATATATATATATATATATATATATATATATATATATATATCGACTAGGATCCTATTAGAAGAATTTGGAAACAAATGCTTCCCACCTTTTCACCATTAGATTAATTTTGGGATGTGTGCTAACAATTATGCTATGTTTGGTAACAAATGAAAGTTTTTATTCATAATTGTTAGCACACATTCCAAAGTTAATTAAAAGGTGAAAAGGTGGGAAGGATTTGTTTCCAAATCCTTCCGATAAAATCCTAGTCAAACTCTCTCTCTCTCTCTCTCTCTCTCTCTCTCTATATATATATATATATATATATATATAGGTTTGAAGAGTTCCCCTATAAATGCATATGAGGTTAAATATACATGTCCATTAAGGCTGTTATGGTACCCTATGGCGAGTTATATAGGATAATGGAGAATGTATCAAGTCCCTTGATTATCATAACTTTATTCAACACAAAATTACAATGTCAATTTAAGTTGATCTATGGTTTTAAGATTTGATTGATCTTCTAGGGAATTTTGGCTGTAAAAATATTTGTCAAATTTTTCAGGGTGTGAAATGCTGCATACCAAAAGCTGTTAAAATAGGACAAATGCTGGTTGAAGATGATGATATTTGCAGATCAATTACACAACAAATACAAAGCTTTAGGATATTTCAGAGTTTAGCATTGAGCGGTATGTTTATTACATGCTTAGATTCAATACATCTATTGTGCAAATGAGAGTCGATCAGACCTCATACAATCTTGATATTTGTGACGATTGTTTAGCGATTAGATCCTTCTTTTGAAAATATAAATACTCTGTTGGTGATTGCAATGAAAAGCATGTGTATTAAGAAAGAGGCAAGTGACATGGAGAGCATTATGGAAGTCTTCACTTTGATTAATCACTTAATCATTTATCTTTGCAAAGTCGCTGCAATGATTATTGTTAATCCAACTGGAGTGCTTTGAGTTTGAGCAGCTCATTTTGGTGTGAAAGAGAAAAAATGGAGGAATCTCTCTAAATAAAGAGACTAAACCATGTTTTCCCCTCTAGTTCTAGAAATTTTGAATCCATATCGCATGTTGCCCAAACTTAGAACCTTGGCATTAATGTCAAAAGCAAAAGCACTTGTTTAGTGATGGATTAGTCAAAGTGAAATTGGGAGAGGTTAAGGATTTGATTGATTATATATTCAAACAAGGTCCTTGTATTTTCTAACTTTGGTATAGTATATGCATTAGTTAAGGTTTTATCTTGCAATTGACATTCAATTTGGCTGCATGCATGTATTTATGTGACATTTTATAGGACCTTAAAAGTCTTCCTCCACCTCAATTGTCACTGAACTAGAAATCTTCACTGCACCACTTAAAGTAATTCAAACTTCAAAGTCCATCAAACATTTCTGTACGAGAGAATGGATCTTAGCTAACCTTCTATGTTTTTATGAGTAGACCTTATAAGAATCCAACCATAGGAGCTATAATCGTGATATTTTAGCTATTTCTTGCTCCTTTTACATAATGTTTAATTGCATATAACACCCTTTATGTATACATCATTTAGCAACATTACAACCCTTCAACAAACCGGCTTCTTAGCACATATTATCTCTAAGGTCAATCTCTGTATGTTTTAGATGTTATTAGTCTTAACACAGGGAGTCATGCTTTAAGTGCTAGATGACGTAAAGATGAGGGGTGTTATATGAAATTGAAACATTTTAATCAATGATGCTGTTTTCTCAACAAAAAAAATAAGGAAAAAATCAATTATGTTTAGAGCCATCATAAGCAAAAAGTTGACACATATACCAAACATAGTCAGCCTAAAGCTTGGTCCTCCCTTAAAATTTAATTTACTAGAGACAGAGAGTCATCCATGGCTATAATCTAAGTCAGTGCCTATCAAATCCTAAGGAAAATGCTTCAACATTGTAATGCAGGATATTTACCTTTTGATATAACAAATTTTTATTCTAAATTTATTAATGCATACGCATTCGATGGTGGATGCCTGTGCTGCTGCATTCTTGATTCTACCTATGTTATAGAAATTGCATAAATTTTTAGTAAATGCAGCTCTTTTCGACGTTGCAAATTGCTTTAACTGTCCAGAAAAATCTGAAGTATGCCGACTGATTGTTTATGATTATTTTAACTCCTTTTATGTCGATTTGTCTATTGGCAAATAATTTAGGAATAAGCTAAGGGAGGGCCTTTGTTTTGTGGCAGAAGAAACTGCAACATTTGTCTTATAAAAATAATATACAAATTTATTGTTTGATTTGCTTATGGTATATTTATGTGCTTAAATAATAGCTAATAATTTTTAATGGTTTTATTTGTTGCTCTTTCCTTTTTTCCTCATCTTGTATTTTGGTGGTATTATTTACCATATTGCACGCCAAAAAATGAAAAGAAGAAAAATATAGCTATTACAAATGCAGCTGCATTTTATATATCCAAGCCTAGCCAAATCTTTTGATGAAACCTATTCAAAAGTCTTAGATGTACAATGATGTTGACCAATGCATTCAACCGTAGCGAAAATATTTTGTGTAAAAAATGTTTATTAATGCACTAATTGCATTAGTAGCAACTGGCATGCATGTCCTTTCTTACTTTTTCCAAACTCAAGACTTTTACCACTTTTGTGCTCACTAATCAAGCCAATCTGCATGCTTTTTTACCCTTCAAGTACCAAAGAGAGCTTGCAAGTCTAATGCAAAGCCTCTATATAGTCCACTTGTTATTAAACTAAAAGTATCATTACTCACAATTCTTCAGTCGAATTCTAGTGGGTCTGTGAGTGCTATACTATAGCCTAGCAGCAAAACCTTCTTGTAGCTGAGTGGGAGGTGTTGGGTTCGAACATCGATTGTATCAGGTTACGGTCTATTATTGTTATGAGAAAAGGTAGGTAATTCTAATGAGTCTTGAAACACAATTCTCAACGACTACAAGATATGAAGTCTCATAGATGAGAACAGTATGCAACAAGATATGAAGTCTCATAGATGAGAACAGTATGCAATGAAAACGTAGAATACAAACTTACCGATGATGCTAACCTCATAATCTCATGTGTGGGATCGTTCTCTGTTGTATCCAACTTTGTATCATCTCATTATAGATTCTTTAGTAGAGCTGATAATATTCCTCTTGCTTGTAATCTTAAAGTAACATAAAAAAGATTAAGTTCATTTAAAACATGATTGATTGAATTTATCATGGGGAGTTTAATTTCATCAGATTCAAATTGTGTCATAAGCTATTTTATTCTTTTAAAATAGGCAAGCAAACAAACAAATAAATATGCTACCACTATGTTCAGTTCTATATCCTTATTTTAAAAAAAATTGTTATATTATTTCTAAGTTTTATCAAGAATTTACTTATGGAGCTAATTTGTGGGTAAAGGCAGAGTCTTTTAAGAAAATAGTGACATATCTAAATTCATAGATGATTCAAAGGGTAGGAAATGTTTACCTAGCCAGCTGATTTCTGGATAAAGCCGGAGTCTATTAAGAATTCCAAAGTAGTACTAAAAAATGTAGGTTTTTTTAATATTCAACCCCAAAATTTTTGTATTTCTAAATAAGATCCCAAAAACTTTATATTTCTAAATAAGACCCCCAAATCTTTTAAGTTGTCTAAAAAGGACCCTTATCAGTTAAATACTTATTGATTAGTCTAATTAAACTGCTAAATACCTAATCTACTCTTAGCAAACTAATCAATCCTTAACTCATTTTTACTTAGTATATTTGCTTTTCTGTAGAAAAAATAATTATTTGTAATTTATAAAAACATGTTTCGAATGGTTTAAGAGAAGAACCATTAGAACCATAATTATAGGCTGGTGCAATTTTAATGGATAGGTGGGTGTTGGAATTTGAAAAGAAATAAAAGAATGATATTGATAGAATATGGAAGAAGAAGATAAGGGTAAAATGGTCATTTTAAATGGAGTTTGGATGGAAAAATAAACATGGGGACCAATTTAGACAACTTCAAAGATTTGGGGGTCTTATTTAGATATAAGAAAGTTTTGGGGGTTAAATATAGATGAAACCCAAAAAAGTAATCTTTATTAGAAAAACAGTAACATATCTAAATTCATAGATGGTAAGTTGTCAAAAAAGTCCCCATACAACTCAGGAGTTGTCTAAAAACCCTAGTGATTTTCGAAATTGTAGGGAATGATCTACTGTTCAAAATCTTTATGAAAAAACCTTGGGTTGTGTTTCATTAAGGAGTTGTATTCGCTTAACTGTTTGGATTTTACAGGCAACTGCTTAGATATTACAGGAAACTGGTATACATGGGGGTTTTAATTGGGTCCAAGGGTTTTTTTTAACAAGAGCAAAAAGCACATGGCAGGCCGGAGGCTTTTTGACAATTTGCCCATTCAGATGATTCAAAAGTTAGGAATGCGCTTTGAACAATCCGGATAGTTAAAAGGCCCATATTTATAGTTCAATAGTCAGTCCATTACTTTTAGCATTATATTTAGTTCATGGCTTAAACAAATGAACAATAAAGCCCATAACATAAATCAATCACCTAAGTTCCAATTGATTACTGTGCTTTTGTTTGCATATTTACATTTTACATTAATCTATTTGAGCAGCTTTGCTATGCTTCCTTGTATATGATCGCTCATTTTGTATTTTTCAATATTCGTATACTGCCCCATTGAATATTTCCAGGGAAATTATTGCATTTAGCAAAGCAGAGCTACTATATATTCCTAATAAGAACTACAAATAACTCGATATCTACTATTTTTATAGTACTTATGTTTACATAATTAATTCGGAAAGAGAACTGAAGGCTCCAGATATTTAAAAGAACTGAAGGCTCCAAATATTTTCCATCTGTCTTGTAATAAATATTCTCACCAAATTACATCCAATTATAGATATTTAACTCCAACCCCCTCCCCACCCCCACTCCATACTTATTTCATCGCTAGAATCTTTATTATTCTTGTGGGTGATGTAGTAACTAATAGTTATTAACTTGTAAATGAAGTAGTTAAATAGTAGGCTAAAATGTGAGAAACATCTTTTACTTTTGCTTGAAAAGCAGGAAACCCTCTTAAATTTAAAAACACACTCTTTACCCCCAAAATTTTACACCGTTATTTTTTTGGTACATATTTCCCTTAATACCCTTCAAACCATTCCTCTCCAAAATGTTTTACATTTTACATTTTAAAATATTTTTCTCTTCAATTTTTTTCTCATATCTTTTCCAAAACCTTTAATTTAAAACGCCGTCTACTTTCTTTCTAATCAGTAAAATATTGAGCACGGATTCAAAAAAGTATGGTTTTGGAAAAAAATGAGAGAAATAAAATGAGAATATTAGGTTAATCAACTAAATTTATTAAAGGGGTTTTTTGGCATTAAAATGTGTTATAGATGGAAAAGTTAACACCGTTAGGATTTTCTGGGATAAAATGCACGTTTTTTTAGTTTAGGGGGGTTTCTGCTTTTTAGGCAAAAGTGATGTGGGTTTCCTGTATTTTAGCCTAGATAGTATATGTCATTTGGTGAATATATTAGTAAATACAGTAGTTTGTTGGATATAGTGCCTTCAAGGAAATTATTGTAATTCCAGTTATGTAATTATGGTAATTGAGACATGATCTATACAGGTAGAACAGTCTTGTTAGAGATGATAGTATCATATCTGATTTATTTTTATCATTCATGTGTATACATTTTACCTTTACGTGTTGCTAATACATAATGATAAAACTCGTAGGATCCTTGCTTAACTACCAGTATTATGATGGCGATTATACTTATGGGAACTGGGTGGTACATAAGTATATTCTTAAATGTTCAAAGTCGTGGAAGTATCGAGACTGGGTATCGATATTCCGGAGTAGACGAGTGTATACGTTTCTAAACTCCGACGAGGAACGGTGACCGGTCTTACGGCCATTGGTGTGTAGCACCTAAGATTGTATACATGTGTTTACTGGAGGTGAGTGCACCGAATGGACACGCCGAGAACTCATAGATGGTATTATACCTATCGTTAGATAACGCTTCTCTAGTAACATGAGTATATGGTAGTTTTTAAATTTAAGATCGTCATTTGTCTCGTGTGAGTTCCTACTGTACTTAGATTACTATCTTACCACGGCTCAAAGAGGTCGTGCAAACAGATTTTAGTTGGGTACAATCACGAACCATATGGAGGCAGCGAGCGATCGGAAGGGATTCGTCTCTCCCGGTATAGGAAGTCGATATCGCGTTGTGTTCGGTTGACCATCACCATAAGTCCCTAACCAGGACGGATGAGATTTACCGATAGGAGATCAGTAGTTTCTCGGTTGGTCATGAGCCTGACACCGGCACGACTTATCGGGTTATTAGGGGTCTGACGTTTTTCATCCCTAAACCCGGTATGCAACAATCTTAGACGAAGCGACCGGACTGTACGGAGATTGTCACTTACAGGCTCAGTATGATACAGACGGACTTAATTTTCGACCTCTCTTTTCGACATATACCTGGGTAGCCGTTATGTACAACTAGTGTCGCTAACGTGCTTGTGGTTATGAATTTATCCAATAAATCACTGCCAGCGTATTGTCGAGTTTTTAGAGTCTCACACAGAGGGTTTTTCCGGTTCAGGCGATACGTTGTAGAGGCCGTATGTTGATACATGCATGGGTCCGATTAAATCTAGCTACACGTATTTTAGTCAGACATTTGATAATACCATCCGGTTTAGATTTAACCCGGATTATTAACTCAGGTTTTGATTTAATATATATATATATATATATATATATATATACTAATGGAGGAAAGAGGCCTTAGAAGGCTTTTTGCGTTAGGTGGCGGCACAAATCACGCCTTCCACCATTTTATTCGACGATCGACACCGGGGCCATCTTGATCTTCATCGTTTAATATGTCGATACACCAAATTTCATGTGATTTCAACACCTTTTCACCGTTGATTTAGTAAGTGCAAAATTAACGGTTTACCGACAATAGAACTTTTTACATTGCTAAATTAACGGTGAAATGGTGTTGTAATCATATGAAATTTGGTGTATCGACAAATTCGAGGAAGGAGATCAAGTTGGAAGGTGCCGATCGTTGAATAAAATGGTGGAGGATGTACTTTTTGCTGCCACCTAACACAAAAAGCCGCCTAGGGCCTCTTTCCGCAATTATTTTCTCATATATATGTAAGTCGACGTTAAACACCCCACATGGTGCGGAGAGGCGGAGTAGGTAAAATAATCATTTTGTTTAAACTAATATCGACTAACTTTACGGATCTTTGCTAAACCCTAACTAACAACAATATAGAAGTGATTAGCTACTATGAAAGATGATTATATATAATGAATCAAGTCCTTCTTGTTCTCGTAGACCACCTCCTCGTCGGCCTCCTCGTTGTGATAGAAGATCCATCCGAGAGCTACTTCTCCAAGCTTAACCTCTCACTTGAGGTAACTAGGTTGCTATGAGTGCTAATCAAAGTAATCTAGAGGATATAGAATAGGATTAGGGATCTATTAGTCTTACTAACCCTTGGATCTCAACACATGAGAGGTTAGGGTTAGTTCTTTGAAGAGAGAGAGAGAATGTGAGAGTGAGAATCATCATGAATTATAACTCATTTTAGAATATATATGAAGCATGATAATTATTAAAATGAATAATATAATAATAATATCAACCATGCTTCATTAACTCTCTTTGGGTGAATCATCTCATGAGTCATTAAGCAATAAATGCTTCATTAACTCATTTGATGAATCACACCATGAGTCACTAATCCATTTAATGTAAAATCCACCTAAGCCTCCAACTCATCAATCTTCTAGAAGCTTCTCGACAAATTACGAGAATGCCCCTCCCATCCATGAAAACACGGAAATACCGAGACTTTATAAATCCAATAATCCAATACTAGAATCTGGTTTAAACCAAAGCCTGCTAGTATAAACTGGCCGAACATTGTACTTGCGTAAAAACACGTATGTGTCCGAACCCTGTCGTAAAACCATACGACCTCTATATCGTTTCGCTCGAAGCAGGGAAACTCTCTGTGTGGGACTCTAAAGACTCGACACTACGCTGGCAGTGGGTTTAACCACATACCGTAAGCGGCACTAGCTGTACGTAACGGTCCCCAGATAGATGTCGATAAGAAGGCCGATGAGGAAACCCATCCGAACTCCTACTGAGCCTGATGTGATAATCTTCGTAAAGTCCGGTTCGTTCGTCTAAGACTATCGCATATCGGGCCTAGGGGGCGGCAAGCGTCAGTCCCCTAAAAGGTGGTATAAGTCATGTCGGAGAGAAGCCCATTACACCTTGAGAAGCTACTGGAAATCCTACCAGTATATCTCGTTTGCCCTGGTCAGGAACTTTGCGTAATGGCTTTCCAAACACAGCGCGGTATTAACTCCCAATACCGGGAGAGACGAATCCTATCTAACCACCACTGCCTCCAAGTGCTTCGGGACCGCATCCAACTGCTACCTGTTTGCACGACTCCTTTGAGCCGTGGTAGGGTAGCAATCTAAGAACAGTGGGAACACACTCGAGACGAAGCAGCAGTGTCAAGTCTGCGGACTATGCTGTACTCATGTCACCTGGGAACTGTTAACTGACGACGGGTATAATACCAACCAACAGTTCCCTGCGAGTCCTGTCCGGTGTACCCGTAACCCAAGGAGCATCTGTATACTATCTTCAGTACAACGTACTAATGGCTGTGGGACAGACCATTTCCCTTGCAAGCGTACACACTAGTCTACTCCGGAGTATCGATGCCCTGTCTCGATAATCCTGCGACTACGGACCTGAAAAAGGATGTGCTTGTAGACTACCCAGCCCCCATTAGTGTGACTGCCATCACAACGCTGGTAGTCAAGCAAGATCCTAAGGGCTCTATCAATATATATTCTCGATATGCTAACATATACACATATTAAGATAGAAATAAACCAAGTAGCATACTACCATGTTTAGCAAGACTGTTAATATAACTGTGAATATCTCAAGCTTCCATTAACTAATATACAAGCTAGTATGATACAATAATGGCCCTTAGGGCATATACACTAACAATCTCCCACTTGCACTAGGGCCATGTACTGGCGTATCGAAGACCTATCATCTCGAGTAGCCTCTCGAACTGAATCTGAGGTAAGGCCTTAGTGAATGGATCTGCAGTATTCTTCTCTGTAGGAACTCTCTGGACCTTGATCTCCTGTCGATCTATGATCTCCCTGATCAGGTGATACCGCCTTAAGATGTGTCTGGACTTCTGATGGGACCTGCGTTCCTTTGCTAAAACTATAGCTCCATTGTTGTCGCAATACATTGGTATTGGATCAACAATGGTAGGAACCACATGAAGTTCTGTTAGGAACTTCTTCATCCAGACTGCTTCTTTTGCGGCATCGCAAGCAGCGATATACTCCGCTTCCATCGTCGAGTCAGCAATGGTGTCCTGCTTGGAACTCTTCCAGCACACCGCCCCTCTATTGGGGGTAAAGACATAACCTGACATGGACTTGGAGTCATCCTTGTCACTCTGAAAGCTGGAGTCAGCAAAAGCCTCGATCTGGAGGTCTTTTCCGCCGTAAACCAAGAACATATCCTTAGCCCTTCTTAGGTACTTGAGAATGTTCTTTACTGCTATCCAGTGCTTCTCCCCTGGGTCTGAGTGATACCTGCTTACCACGCTTAGTGCGTAAGCTACATCTGGTCTGGTGCACAACATCGCATACATTATAGAGCCTACCGCAGAAGCGTAGGGTATAACTGACATGCGATCCCTTTCCAAATCAGTCTTGAGAGACATCTCTTTGGATAGGGTGATTCCGTGACAAGCCGATAAATTACCGCGCTTAGAATCATCCATACTAAATCTTTTCAGTATAGTGTTGATATACCTGGACTGTGAAAGTCCCAACATCCTCTTAGATCTATCACGATAGATCTAGATCCCCAGAATGTAAGAGGCATCACCCAGGTCTTTCATGGAGAACCTGTGTGACAAGAATCCTTTGACAGATTGTAGCATAGGAATGCCATTTCCTATTAATAGAATGTCATCCACGTACAAGACGAGGAATACGACAGTTCGTGCTACAATTTTACTATATATACATGGTTCCTGGATTTTTGATAAAGTCATATTCTTTGACCGTTTCATCAAAACAGATGTTCCAACTCCGCGATGCCTGCTTTAGTCCATAAATAGATTTAAGCAACTTGTACACTTTCCCGCTGCTCCCACTCTGATTGAAACCTTCTGGCTGATCCATATTGACGCACTCTTCTAAATTACCATTTAGAAAAGCCGTGTTTACGGCCATCTGCCAGATCTCATAATCATGAAAGGCGGCAATGGCAAGAAGGATCCGAATGGATTTGAGTATAGCCACTGGAGAAAAAGTTTCGTTATAGTCCAAAGCAAGTCTTTGACGAAAACCCTTTGCAACAAGTCTAGCCTTATAGGTTTCCACCTGTCCATCTACACCAATCTTTTTCTTGAAAATCCATTTGCATCCTATGGGTTTTACCCCACCTGGAGCAAAGTCTAAAGTCTATACATTGTTGGTGTACATGGGCTCCATCTCGGTCCGCATTGCATCCAGCCATCTTACCGAGTCGCCGCTCTGGATGGCCTGCTGGAAGCTAGAAGGTTCATCATTATCAATGACGCAATCCTCTCTATCCCCATCTATGAGAAAACCGTAGTATCTCTCAGGCGGATGAGACGGCCTACTACTCCTGCGGAGGGGTGCGGGAATGTCCCGTTCTTCTTGAACTACTGGTTCTACCAAACTTTCAGTAGTAGTTTGTGGTTCTGGAATTTCTTCCAGTTCTATTGTGCTCCCACTTGTTTCCTTTTCTAAAAATTGCTATTCTAGAAAATGGGCATTACGAAAAACAAAAACCTTTTGTTCCTCTGCGTAATAGAAGAAATAACCCTTGGAGTTCTTTGGATATCCCACAAACTTACACTGTACTGATCGTGCCTCGAATTTGTCCGTATGCTGCCTTTTAACAAAAGCTGGACATCCCCATATCTTCAGATACTGAAGATAGGGTTTCTTCCCACTCCACATCTGATATGGCGTGGTAGGCACAGTCTTGGTAGGAGCCCTGTTCAAAAGATATGCTGCTGATTCTAGCGCATAACCCTAGAAAGATCGCGGTAACTCAGCATTACTCATCATGGAACGTACCGTATTCAATAGGGTTCGGTTCCGTCTTTCCGATACACCATTATGCTGTGGAGTGTATGGAGGAGTAAACTGAGAGAGAATTCCTTTCTCTTTTAGGTAACCCAGGAATTCGGCACTTAAGTATTCACCACCTCGATCAGATCTCAGTGTCTTGATACTTTTTCTGGTTTGGTTTTCTACTTCATTTTTATATTCCTGTAATTTCTCAAAGGTCTCGGATTTATGTTTCATTAAGAAAATGAATCCGTACCTAGAGTAATCGTCTGTAAAAGTAATGAAATATGAAAAACCACCTCTTGCATGTGTAGACATTGGATCACATATATCGTTGTGTATGAGTCCTAAGAGCTCGCTCGCTCTTACTCCATGTCCAGTGAATGGAGTCATTGTCATCTTTCCTTTGAGACATGATTGACAAGTTGCATAAGATTGATATTCGAACGGATCCAGATATCCTTCTCTATGTAACTTAGTTAACATTGTCTCATTTGATGTGATCCAGTCTACAATGCCATAAGGAAGCCTGATTTATATCTGGAGACTTTCTTTTTAATGTGTTCTGGACATTGAAAATCTGTAATTGGTTTAGCACGTATATACCGTTATCTAGTGTACCAGACCCAATCAAACCATGATTAAGGTGGATGTTAACAACATCGCTTACAAACGTGAAATTATAACCTTCTTTTGATAATAATGATACTGATATGATGTTACACGTTAAACTAGATACACAAAAATAGTTGCGCAAAACCAAAATATGTCCACTCGTCAATCCTAGGTGATAATCCCCTACGGACACAGCACCTACGCTAGCTCCGTTAGCAACCTGGAGGGTCATATCACCAACCTTCAGCACTCTACGGTTTCTCAGTGCCTGCAATGAATTGCATATATGAGATCCTGATCCAGTATCCAATACCCAGGAAGTAGAGTTGATTGACAGACAATTTTCAATTACAAACACACCTGAAGTCGAAGCCACAGCTTGCTTCGGTTTCTGGTTCTTGGCAATCCAAGCTTTGCAATCTTTCTTCCAATGGCCTTTCTTACGACAGTGGAAGCACTCGTCTTTTGCCACTACTGGCACCACAATTTTTGCCTTTCCCTTAACTCCCACTTTACCAATATCACCTCTCGGTTTGGTAGCGGCCTTCTTCTTCCTTCCTTTGGCCCTAGCCTTGGACCCGGAAGAGGAAGCACCACGAACAAACATAGTGTGTGTTTCCCTTGCTTTCTGCAAGGTGCCCTCTGCACTCCTCAATATGTTAAGGAGTTCTGAAAGTTCAACTTCTTTTCCTTGAATGTTGAAATTCAGAATAAACTGGGCGTAAGTGGAAGGAAGGGACTGAAGAACCAAGTCTGTATACAGCTCATTCTTTAAAGTCGTCCCAAGGTCCGCAAGCTCTTCTATATAGCCAATCATTTTAAGGACATGTTCTCCTACAGATGACCCGACGGCCAGCCTCGACTGAAACAAGTTCTTCGAGGTCTCGTATCTAGCTATACGAGATTGCTCTCCATACAGTTCCTTGGTGTGGAGAAATATGGATTCAAGATCCATATTCTCGTGCTTCCTCTGATGTTCATTATTCATAGAGGCAAGCACGATGCATTTGGCCTTCGTGCAATCAATCTCCCAGGTCTTGCGGATTTCCTTATCCGCGACACTGGATTCTGGACCAGGGACAGCAGGTGCCTTAATGGTAAGGACATACCCCAATTTGTCATAAGTAATAGCCATCTTAACATTCCGGAACCAATCTTTATAGTTTGGCCCTGTCAAAATATTTTTATCTAATAGTAACTTAAGGCCTGTCATGTTCTGGGTCGCTGCAAAGAGAGAGAGGGAACACTTTAGCATGATGCTCTTGCAAGTTTAGAGTGGTTTTTAGTTTATCTAAACAGGATGGCTCCCACTGTTTCTCGAATCCCTCCTCAAACCAAAAAGGAAGAATTAGTCAGGACTATTCTTATCGTACAATACTTGCTTCACCGTTCAGCCAGGTCGGTGTCGGTACTTCGAGGGAGGTTTTACGACACTTTCGCGAAGTTCCTTAATTAAATAACCTCTTTTCTCTGGGGGCGTAGCCCCGCTGACACCTTTCTCGACACCTACTTGGTTTATAGCATTGATCGTTAAGTGACGAATCTCCTATGAGTAGCGGATACTCACAGTAGGATCGGGATCCAAATATCATCATGTGATAAAGCTGAAGGAATCCTACCAAAATTATCACACTCCAAATGGTATGTATCTCTTTGCAAATTTCAGTTTCTTTAGAAATTCGTGATATCTTTTTATGCCCCATGCTCTTATGACCTTAGCGTTGGTCAAAATGTCATAAGTCACATGTCAAGTTCTACCCATCATTATCTTGTTAATTTGAACCCATCCGTACATATCCCTGACGTTGCCCAAATGATAATACGACTGCCCCAAACTAACTCATCTATCTATGCAACAAATGAATACCCAGCAGCTACCAAACACTATGCCTTGGCGTTGGTCAAAATGCATAGCTTGAATACTATTGAATACCCAAATGAAATGACGGAGGGCTACGAATGGTTTTGGCGAAACCGTGAACATAGTGAACTTGATATGATCGAAGGAACCTGATAGTTTTTAAAAGGAGTGGCTTAAGCTCCGCAATTAAAAAAATAACTTCTGTTTTAAAATAACCGAGTGGTTTCTTTTAAACTGTTCCAACGATTCAACTTTGGTTTATTTTCTTTGCATTAATTTAATGCGTCCCATCAATTAATCTATCATTGCAGAAAACAACGAAAATACAACGTCCTCTTATGCCACCCCCATTCGCCACTGGGTCCCGTCATTCACCCGTTAGGTTATTTAACTAATGACAGAGCGGGGGCTGGACTAGCGCGGGTGCAAAACATAAGCGACGCCTAATAGATATCATATATAGATATTGTACATTCGTCAGACGCAATAATAGGCATTCCAGATCACAGATGAACATATTGGATTTTCTACGAATCCGCATTCCTTTTGAGCCTACAAAGAAAGACGGATTACACAGTCGCGATGAATAGCCAAAACCCCACCCTAGACTCCTACGGGTACGGCAAACTACCCGCCAAGTACCCGAAGTGAAGCGGTCTCCCTCAACAACGTGAGTAGGCCACTAAACACTTCAAAGTACCCGGTAGTTTGTGCACCCCATCTTGGGTCTATCTTAGGAGCAGAAAATAGTAAATGAAATAATACAACGGTGGATACAAGCTCAACCCGGATGTGCCCCGCAAAAGAATATTACAACAATTTACAAATTACGTTTGAATGAAAAAACACTCGTCTCACATCCCGGCTATCCATTCACGACAATCCAACAAGTCCACAAACACAAACCAATAAAAACCATTACAGAAATGTGCAACCCCCTGTTAACCGATATACTAGCAGTTAGGGGAGGTTTACGAACACATTAAACATATCACAGATATAATCAAGTTAGCCAAACATCTTAGAATTTCGATCAAGCAAACACAAATGATTCTACTCCAAATAATTCTCTGTGCACCTGAAACCTGAGCAAAAACAAAACATCCCAGAAAATACAAAATCAACACAGAAGAGTTACTGGGCAAATTTGGGCTGACTCGGCTTCAACTCGGCCGCGGATCCGCGGCGGATCGCTTGGATCGGCCGCGGTTCCGCGGCGGTTTGGCCGAGTTATGATCCCAAATTTCTCCAGTAACCTTATAATTCCCTGCTTGTATTTTTAAGGGTCCCTGAAAAATTTTTAGACCCCGTTTTAAAAACGGCAGAAACTAGGTGAAAAAGATGTTTTTTCGGGTTCATTTACGATCGAATTTCTAACGACTTTGCTAACAAGTTGGTTATGGTTTAGCGAGTCTCTGATACCACTGTAAGTCGACGTTAGACACCCCACATGATGCTGGGAGGCGGAATAGGTAAAACAATCATTTTGTTTAAACTAATATCGACTAACTTTACGGATCTTTGCTAAACCCTAACTAACAACAACATAGAAGTGATTAGCTACTATGAAAGATGATTATATCTAACGAATCAAGTCCTTCTTGTTCTCGTAGACCACCTCCTCGTCGGCCTCCTCGTTGTGATAGAAGATCCACCCGAGAGCTACTTCTCCAAGCTTAATCTCTCACTTGAGGTAACTAGGTTGCTATGAGTGCTAATCAAAGTAATCTAGAGGATATAGAATAGGATTAGAGATCTATTAGTCTTACTAACCCTTGGATCTCAACACATGAGAGGTTATGGTTAGTTCTTTGAAGAGAGAGAGCTTGAGGAGAGAGAATGTAAGAGCGAGAATCATCATGAATTATAACTCATTTTAGAATATATATGAAGCATGATAATTATTAAAATGAATAATATAATAATAATATCAATCATGCTTCATTAACTCTCTTTGGGTGAATCATCTCATGAGTCATTAAGCAATAAATACTTTTTTAACTCATTTGATGAATCACACCATGAGTCACTAATCCATTTAATGCAAAATCCACCTAAGCCTCCAACTCATCAATCTTCTAGAAGCTTCTTGACAAATTACGAGAATGCTCCTCCCATCCGTGAAAACACGGAAATACTGAGACTGTATAAATCCAATAATCCAATACTAGAATCTGGTTTAAACCAAAACCTGCTAGTATAAACTGGCCGAACATCGTACTTGCGTAAAAACACGTATGTGTCCGAACCCTGTCGTAAAACCAAACGACCTCTATATCGTTTCGCCCGAAGCAGGAAAACTCTTTGTGTGGGACTCTAAACACTCGACACTACGCTGACAGTGGGTTTAACCACAGACCGTAAACGGCACTAGCTGTACGTAACGGTCCCCAGATAGATGTCGATAAGAAGGCCGATGAGGAAACCCATCCGAACTCCTACTGAGCCTGATGTGACAATCTCCGTACAGTCCGGTCCGTTCGTCTAAGACTATCGCATATCGGGCCTAGGGGGACGCAAGCGCCAGTCCCGTAAAAGGCGGTATAAATCGTGTCGGAGAGAAGCCCATTACACCTTGAGAAGCTACTGGAAATCCTACCAGTATATCTCGTTTGCCCTGGTCAGGGACTTTGCTTAATGGCTTTCCAAACACAGCGCGATATCAACTCCCAATACCGGGAGAGACGAATCCTATCTAACCGCCACTGCCTCCAAGTGCTTCGGGACCGCACCCAACTGCTATCTGTTTGCACGACTCCTTTGAGACGTGGTAGGGTAGCAATCTAAGAACAGTGGGAACACACTCGAGACGAAGCAGCAGTGTCAAGTCTGCGGACTATGCTGTACTCATGTCATCTGGGAACTGTTAACTGACGACGGGTATAATACCAACCAACAGTTCCCTGTGAGTCCTGTCCGGTGTACCCGTAACCCAACGAGCACCTGTATATTATCTCGAGTACAACGTACTAATGGCTGTGGGACAGACCATTTCCCCTGCTGGGATGAGAAACGTACACACTAGTCTACTCCGGAGTATCGATACCCTGTCTCGATAATCCTCCGACTACGGACCTGAAAAAGGATGTGCTTGTAGACTACCCAGCCCCTACTAGTGTGACTGCCATCACAACGCTGGTAGTCAAGCAAGATCCTAAGGGCTCTATCAATATGTATTTTCGATATGCTAACATATACACATATTAAGATAGAAATAAACCAAGTAGCATACTACCATGTTTAGCAAGACTATTAATATAACTATGAATATCCCAAGCTTCCATTAAGTAATATACACGCTAGTACGATACAATAATGGTCCTTAGGGCATATACATTATATATATATATATATATATATATATATATATATATATATATATATTCTAGTATTATGTTCATTGTTTATTCTCTCTCAAGGCTATTCGTATTTTTGTACGGATACATGTATATGTAGACGATATATATACCGGGTATTATGTATGTATATATAGATACTTCTAGAAGGACACCTCATTTGTTATTTTTTTTAAGAAAATAAAGGAAATGAGGTGGAGGGTGAGATGGCATGAGAGAATGGTAGAAAGGGATAGACTCATTTTTTAAATGGGAAAATAGGTATGACATGTTTTTTCATGGTTAAAAATTATCCCTCTCATCCTAACTCATTACACACTTGGACATTATCTCTCCTCTTCTCCTTCTTCCTCTTGCTCATGAGTTGAGCTCTCTTGTCTTGAGAAAAATGAGAGAAAATGATAGCGATAAATCCCTACATCGTTCACGCTCTATCTCAAGCAAGTTTAGATGGTGAGTTGCTTCTTCAAAGTTCGTTTTGGAGCAAAACCGAAGTTTGGATCGGTTTCTCTGAGGTGGATCATCTCCGGTAAGGGCGATCGACTTTCAATCTCCTTCCTGACGGCCTAGGAGCCTAAATGAGGTCTTCCACGATTGGATGGACGCGCTACAAAAGTTGTATGTTTGTAACCGAGTAGTTAGACATCTTGTTTAGTTTGCTAGTTTAGTGTTTAGAACGATTTCTAGGTTTGGGTTCACAGTGCTTGCTATAGAAGTTTTTGTTTTCGTTCCCGTCTTGGCCGTGAGTTTAGCGGCATGAGCACCAGGAACTGCTAACACAATTAACTTATATGTAGACATCAACCGGTAAATGTAGTAGTCAGGTAGCATATATAGGAGTGTTAATTGGTATATATAGGAGTTATATGTTATCTATAGCGGTTTGAAAAGTGACCATTGGAAAAAGGCAGTTTGAATGACGTGATGTGAACACATGTAGGGTATATGGAGAAATGGATGAGGACATATGCGTATTTAATATACCGGAAAAGGTCAGAAATACTATAAGGATCTCGATACATGAAATGTATATCAAGGGACCTTTTTTTTTCTGGGCCAGACCATTTCCCCTATTTGTTTGCTCATGTAAAGTTGTTCTGGTAAAGGTTGGAGATTCATTTTGCTTTTTTGTTCTATCCTTGGTTCTATATCCATCTTCATTTTTTTTTCCTTCTTGTTTTTGACATTTCCATGATCATATATGTTAGCCAAGTCAATCCAGCTGCAAACAAATACCATGCTTTTAGTAAGCTGTTGCAACTTCCGTGTTTATGTACCAAATTATTGTAAATCTATAAATACAATTCATCATACACATTAATAGAAAAGAGCGAAAAACTTATTTTCTCTTTTTGATGTCGGAGTGAGCGCTATTTGTGAACATATTTTCGCTTAACTATCTCATGACACTCTCTGCTTCCTCTTCAATACTTCCCACAAAAAATATCTCTTTCGCCACTCTTCCTACTCTCACCATTCGATTGGCTGAAAACAACTTCCTCTTTTGGCGAGTTCGTATGCAACCATTTCTCCGAGCTAACAAACTTTGGCCATATGTATCCGGCATGATTCTTGTCCCATCAGAGTTTTGATCATCACCGATGGCACAGGAAAGGTCATTGAGAAAACAAACCCCAGGTACAAGCATTGGGATATTCAAGATTAGTTAGTGCTGCATAACACCCTTTCTTATTCGGCCTTGGCTCAGGTTGTTGGTCTTTCTATATGGCTCTAGATATGGAATTCTCTTGAGCATACATTTGCATCTCAAAGTTTACCTTTTTCGATTATGTTTTGTACAAAACCATTGACAGGGATCTCAATCAGTAACCGAATATCTCCAGTGATAAGAAAGCAATAAACTCGATCAATCTTATTAAAAGATAAACCATCTCAATTTATACACCTCATAACATAACTAACTGATAACTAATAATCCTAACAATCTAATACAATAATCATAATAAGAAGATGGAGGATTATTTTCCTAACGCATTATGTTCAATGCATTATGTTGCTACTCTCTTGCTTATTATTCCTCCCCAAAGATAAAAAAGAGGAAAACAGTCACCCTGGTTTTCCGTTACTAGCTATTTCGTCGGGTTCAAAAAGATTCTTCATCATCCATTTCTCGATATGATCATCGTAGTTGCGGATTCTCTCAAGATCTGGCGATTTGCATCTTTCTTCGATGTTTGCGCCGAGCCAGCATCAATGCACGTCAAAGGTCCTCATCTCCATAATCAATCTCGTCGTTGTCTTTTATGGCACGCCCTCAAGCATGTATTACGACTTCTTTCGTCTTCATATGATCTCATTTCTAGCGAAAATGACCGAGACGAGATCCGCCCCAAACGCGACTCTTGGCGTCAGTCTGCCATGCTACAAACAAAGTGTAGCGAAAAGGACTAGTGGTAGAACCATCTCACGACATGCAAAAACGATCCATGGCATATATCTGCTTGCTGGACGTACATTTCTAAGATTATTTTCTCATGCTAAGTCATGAACTTGCAAATTTGTTCTTCTTTATTTTGTATTCAAACTTATAATGTTTAAACCATTATAAGTTGAGATGGGGAGGCTGAAGATATTAGGGATATTTTTGTTAGGATTATTATTATTATCTTTTCTAAGTGTCCAAGTAAAGTTGCTTGATGACCAAGTGATGATGCTCGATATTGGCGATCTCCAAGATCATGACACGTGGTAGGTGACGTGTCCCAAGACTCAGAAAAAAGGGCCCACAGGGGCCGACCAGGCCATCTTGTACCCGACCTGCAAGCGCAAGCTGGCCCTCCTCGGCCTCCCCTGTAAATTGGCCTTCTTGGCCCCTCAGCTCACTCCGAGCTGCCATAAGACCAAGACTCCTCGGCCTTCTCGCTCGTCCCCGACCCCCCGGCCGAGGACGTCTTCCTCGGTCCTCCGACCAACTCCACCGTCCACGGGCGTAACCGCCGCTCCGCAAATCTCGCCATGCGCGGATTCTCCGTCAGCAACATCCCACATTCCATGCCATCACGACCCCCATTAACGGGCGATCCGCTCTCTACGCGGGCATGACGTCGGGAGCGTAACTGCCGTTGAGATTCTCGCGCCTGCTGCTGCGTGCCGCTTCCGCTATATAAACCCCCATCACAGAGGGGTCAAGTAAGCCATTATTTACTCTTCTAAGCCGTTACTCTGCCCGGATCCCATCACTAACTTGATCGTCGGAGGGTCTTTGGTGGTACCAAACCATCTCGGGACTTCTTTGCAGGTACTCGGCACCAAACTCCTCATTCCACTTCTTCCTCCAAAACCCATTGAGACCCACACGCAACAGGAGATAATCAACAAACTCCACCGGGAGATCAACGGAAGACAATATCTGACGGAGACCCGAAAAGGACCTCCATCAGTTGGCACCGTCTGTGGGAATGCTCCACAAAACACAAAGTTGGCATTCCGATCTCCGCCCACATGACAACCGATTCCCCTAAAGATCCAAACACCCGCTGTCGCCTCCCTCGCAGCGGAGACGCGGACGAACCCGCGCCTAAGGTCGTCGGCCTCCCCGCTGGCTGCCGTCTCACAGGCTCCGGCGACCGCCCGAGCAAAAGGGTTAGGGTCCGAGAGCCCATCACCTTTGGCGACGAGGATCTCCACGGTATATCTGTGCCCCATAGCGACCCGCTGGTGATCATAGCACAAATTCACCGATACGAGGTCCACCGGATACTCATCGATTCGGGCAGCTCGGCGGACATCCTCTTCCACGACTGCTTTCTGCGTATGGGGCTCGCCCCAGCAGGCTTGAGACCGACCTCCTACGTCTTCTCGGGGTTCATCAACCACTCCATCCCGGCACAAGGGGTGGTCACCCTGCAGTTCACGATCGGGGAGCCCGACCGCACGCGCACACTGCCTGTGGACTTCATTGTGGCGAAGGTTCCATCGGCTTACAACGTCCTCTTCGGCCGCCCGACGCTGAACTCCCTCCAGGCCCAGATCTTGACATACCACTTGGCGATAAAATTCCCCCTCGATCAGGACGGGATAGGTCGGGCATACGGGGGCCAGCGGGTCGCGGAGATAGGTCTGACAGAGGCGTCTTCACCCGAGCAGCATGCTGATAGCGCCGATGCATGCGGCGACATCAAAGGGTCCCTGGACACCCGGGACAAGCGGAAGGAGGTCCGTGGAGCGCCGATTGAACCTCTTACCGAGGTGCCCTTAGCAGAAGGAGACCAAGGAAAGACCATCCAGGTCGGGTCGCTCCTGGCGGGAACTCAGCGGGATGACCTGATCGAGTTCCTCAGAAGCAACTCCGACGTCTTCGCCTGGGCACCAGCTGACATGCCTGGGATCGACCCCAAAATCATCTCCCATAAGCTCGGAGTTGATCCTACGGCCCGATCCGTCAGACAGAAGAAAAGAAGCTTCGCCCCGGTCAAACAGAAGGCTATCGAAGAGGAGGTTGACCGGATCCTCGCCGCTAACTTCATCAGGAATGTGCCCTACTCGGAGTGGCTGGCAAACGTGGTTCTGGTCAAAAAGTCGAGCGGGAAGTGGCGTATGTGTTGGATATAGTGCCCTCTAAGTCAATTATTGGATCGCAGGTACGTGATTGCAATGATTGAGGGAGGAGCTATACCAATAAAATAGTCTTACTCGAGATGATAATATGCTATCTGGTTTGTCTTTATCATCATGTATATGTTGATAAAGCCCATAGGATTCTTACTTGACTACCAGCAGTATGATGACGATCATATAAGTGGGAGCTGGGGTCTATAAGCACATCTTTAAAGTGTCCCTAGTCGTAGGAGTTTCGAGACAGGGCATCGATACTCCAGAGTAGACTAGTGTATACAGTCGAGACCCCGACAGGACTAGGGACACCTAAGATGTATACATGTGCTCATTGGGTTATGAGTACACCGGACAGGACTCGCCGGGAACATACTAGTTGGTATTATATATATCGTTAGATAGCAGTTCCCTGGTGACATGTGTACATGTTAGTTTATCGACCTGAGGTCGTCATTTGTCTCGTGTGAGTTCTCACTGTGCTTTGATTTATACCCTACCACGGGTCAAAGGAGTCGTGCAAACAGGTATATTTTGGGTACAGTCCCGAGCCACATTGGAGGCAAGTGAGCGGATCTTCGGGGATTCGTCTCTCCCGGTATTGGGGGTAAGATCGCGCTGTGTTTAGGAGAGCCATTATACGAAATCCCTAGCCAGGGTAATCGAGATATACTGGTAGGTATACCAATAGTATCTCAGGGTGTTCTGGGCTACTCTCTGACACTACTTATGCAGCTATTGGGGGTCTGACGTTTACCGACCCCCTAGGCCTAATATGCGATACTCATAGACGAATGTTCCGGACTGTACGGATATTGTCACTGTCAGGCTCAGTAGGGTTTATACATGAGTTCGCTCGTCAGCTTCCCTTCCAATCAATACATAGGCAAACCGTTACGTACAGTTTGTACCTCTGACGTGCTAGTGGTTATACCCAGTGCCAATGTGTTGATGAGTCATTAGAGTCCCCTACATACACTTTCCCAAGTTCGGGCGAAATGTTGTAGATGCCGTATGGTATTATGGCAGGGTTCGGAAAAAGCACGTGCGTTTTCGCACGTGTCATTTTTCGGGCAGATGATACTGGTAGGCTTTGGTTTAAGCCGGATCCCAGTATTATACTGTGTAGATATAATATCTTTGTCTCAGTTGCATTTATATTCGGTCGTAATATAAATGCGGGTATGTTTATACTGTTACGGGGTTATCCTGAAATTCGTTTCAGGATCACTTTTGGAAGTTGCCAGTTTCTAGTTTTCTATCAGCCGTATTTAACATTCTGTTAAATACGGATTTGTCTTTTCGTCTTGATGGTGAGTCATGCTTCTAGAAGATTCTAGAAGTGGTGATTAGGCTTGTGACTCATTTGTTCTTAAATGGTGCTTTAATGGTGCATTTAATGTGTTCATACATGACTCATTCTTTCTTTAATCGTGATGATAAGTTCAAAGCTAATGGTGACCCCTCTCTTGCTCCTACACTCACCTCCTTCCTCTCCTTTATATGGCCGGCCCCCTCTTGTGGGATTTGATGGATTCATTCTTGCAAAAGATTATGATAGTTTAGTGTATGGAAATTTCATATAGTTCAATTTCCATTTACCCGATTCCAAATGGTGACTTCATTAACCGTTCGTCCATAGCCTTGGACGTAACGAGACAAAGTGTTCTACTCATTCTCTACAACATCTTGGTCGTCTCTTTTAGCAAACTTGACGACCGAGTTGCCTCGGTTCAGAGGCGGGAGCCCGTTTAAAGATCCGTCGACGTGGTGCCACCTGGACGACGAGACTGGAGTTTCAGAAGATCGATGCCGCCACAACAAAGCGTGGGATGATGGTTAAAGACCGAAGGACTCGGATCGTTCGGTATAACAATTCTACCCTCTTTACAATTTGCTAGTTTAGCTTTAATGGCAGATCCGGGTTATAGTACGCGATAGCGCCAGTCGTAAAAGTTTTGTTCCGCATATTGGCGTCTGTTAGACGGCCGGGGCGCTGCCGCGGACTTACAGTGGTATCAGAGCCTTACAATTAAGCTATACTAATTTGTGCTAACGCGTTTAAAAGATCGATCGAACGGAATTTCCGAAATCACAATTTTCTGTACATAAAGTTTCTGTTGATTTTAAATCTGTTCTAAAATTCATTTTGAGCACTTCAGAAAAACAAGCAGGCTTTTTAAAGCAATACGTACAAATTTGGTCACGTGATCTCACATACCCACCGCGGATTCGCGGTCAAACCTAGGGTTTGACCGCGCATCCGCGGCGGTTTAGTGGGAACAGTGAACAAAATTTGTACAGTGGCTTCTATACAGGGAATTGTGGTTTCTAGAATTGTTCTTTTGGGCCCAGTATTGGTTACTGTACAGCAGATGTTTGTGGGGCCCACTTCGGAAAATTTTGTCGATCGAAATTTTAAACATGTTATTTTTCAGTACTTACTTTATATCTTCCACCGGGAATGTCATTTGATCGGTAAACCGCGTCTGATTGCTATAGTTCTTTTAGACGGGTTTGCGAACGTGACATTCGCGTTGATGTTCTGTGTTGTGCTGTGATGTTACGGATTTGTCGTGGTGGATAGCAGGGTGCAATGATAGTACAGTTTGGATTTATTTGTACATTTGATATTGCGGGGCGAGCGTCCGACTTGTGGACTGCCGCCACTGCCTGTTGTATAATATTCTTTTGGTGCACGACTGGGTTGAGGTCGATATACCCGTTGTACATATTTTTATTTCTGTACTAGGTTTATCCCGCGAAGGAGTGCACGGATAGCCGGGTTCTGGAGGGAAATGGGTCCGTATCTCATGGCTTTGAGAGGCAAAGGGATCTCACTCTAAAATTGGCAGACTATTTGCCGCACTCGTAGGGGGTACAGGCTGACCCAAGGAGGGGTGTTCCATTCACCGGATTCCGTGAAGTGCCGGGTGTTCCATTCACTATGTTGTGGGGACCACCTCGCTTCAGGTTTTGGCGGGTAACTTGCCGTACCCGTAAGGGTCTAGGTTTCATTGCACAGGCTATCCACATCACCAGGGGAACGTCGGGTTTCAGTAGCGGCTCTGTGAAACCCGGGGATCCCAGATTATCTGTATTGTTCTGTGATGCTTATTACCTTTTTGTAATGTTGCATTTATCATACCTAGAGCGATTATTGTATATTAGTATATATACTATTAGATGTTGTATATGTTTTACACCCGCGCTAGTCCAGCCCCCGCTCTGTCGTTAGTTAAGTAACCTAACGAGTGATGACGGGACCCAGTGGCGAATGCGGATGGCATATACGTACATTTTATTTTCGTTCTTTTCTGGTGTGATTGATTGATGGGACTGCGTTGATTCTTATCAATGCAAGAATAAAACAAACCTATATTTGATGTTGTTGGAACAAATTTAAAAATGAATTATTACCAAGTCGTTTCCTTTTGTTTTGCATAGCGGTATTCAGTTGGAATATCCTGCACCTCATTCCACGAAGAAAGAGCCGAGATCCCTTCACTGGGAGTGACTTCTTTAGCAAAAGGTTCGCTACTATATTTTTTATAAAAAGCTATCAGGTTCCTTCAACGAGATCAAGTTCATTAAGTTAAAGGTTTTTCGCCAAAAACCAGCCGTAAACCTCCGTCATTTCTTATGGATGGTCAGTAGTATTCAAGCTATGTTTGTTGGCCTACGTCAAGGCGTAGTGTTTGGTAGCTGCTGGGTATTCATTTGCTGCATAGATAGATGCATTAGTTTAGGACAGACGTACAGCCTTGTTGGCCTACGTTAAGGGCATGTACGATGACCTAAATTAATCAGGACAACGACGGGTAGAACTTGACATGTGGCTTATGATTTGTTGGTCTACGTCAAGGTCATAAGTGCATGGGATAAAAAAATTATATCGGGAGTTTCAAACATACAAGAAACTTTCCAGATTTGTGCATACCTTCTGGAGTGTGTTAACTTGAGTGGCTTCCATCAAGTTATCATACGATGATAGTTGGATCCCGATTCCCACTGATGAGTTGGTTTACTCTTCGGGTGATCCCGATTGATTCTTCTTTCTGGTTTGGAGGAGAATTTGAGATTACAGTGGGAGGTTTCCTAATTGGATAAAGTGATAACTATTCCGATCTAGGTAAGAGTGCACGCAGAGTGTTTCTTTTCTCTCTCTCTTTGGCAGCGACATTTGACCGACCCTAGACTATAACTCAGTGACCAAAGTTGACCGAACCTTCTTAAAATACTGGCTTTTTGATTGTCTTTAGTTGCATAAGTCATTGTAGCTCCTTCTTTTACCCTTTGTATTTCTCAGAATACCCCGTATTACTACGGATATCCACTTCCATTGGATAGATCTATCGTATGGTTATATACGAACTCGAAGGGATTTCTTCGAGGATGGATCCAGGTTCAGGAGAAATAGAATTGGTTTATTCAGTTGTCTTTTATTATCACCTTCTCTCAGGTTGAGAGGGCTCCTTGGTTTAGGAGAGTACACCTATTACGCTTATTGGATAATCTTATTCTAAACCATAGACAGGTGCCGAAAGGTAGGGAATGAAGAAAACCAATTAGCCTAAGTAGGGTGTGCAGAAGGTTATATGTAAAGAAAAGATAAAGGAATTAGAAAGAGAGCAAAGTAAATTGTGACTATTCATATTCACGACCAAACCACGTGTTTCATCGCCACTCCTACTTCACCTTTGATTTCTCCAGAACAACCCGTATCACTACGAACATCCAATTCCATTGGATAAATCCATCGTATGGTTATATACGAACTCGAAGGATATTTTTTCGAGGATGGATTCCGGTTCAGGAGAAATAGGAATAAGGATTATTCAGTTGTCTTTTATCATCACCTTCTCTCAAGTTGCGAGTACTCCTAGAATTAGGAGGGTACACCTATTATGCTTACTGGATAGTCTTCTTCCAAACCATAGCCTGGTGCCGAACGGTAGGGAAGGAAGAAAACCATTTAGCCTAATAATGGTGTACAGAAGGTAACGACCAAAGACAAATAAAGGGAATTAGAAAGATGGCAGGGAAATATACGGTTAAAGTCATGATTTGGATTATGGAAGATGCATTACTAAGAATACCAGGATACCCCTGCGAAACATATTTGTGTTTCATATACACTGTGCATTGTTAATAGAAAACTGATTTCCCGATTGGATACTGTAGGATTCCTAGGCACACTAGTGAGGTCTCCCAAGCCATCAAACATGGCAATTTCAAAAATTCTAGTGCCGAGAAACCCTAAACTACGGATCGATAACTAGATGTCTAGGCGAAAAAAACTAGTTAACACTTAACTAATGAGAAAACGGAAATACAACCTTTGTAGATCCGGTGCTCCACCTCCATAGCTCCGCAACGAGGTCCTCTCCGCTGTCCAAGTCGAATCCGGGCTCTAGGATCGGCTTCGTCGGAGAATGGGCAAGCTAGGTCGTCGATGTCCATGCCGAAGATGATCTACGTCGAGGCATCGCTAAATCAAGCTCCGACTTCACCAAGTCAAGAAACTTGTGAAGTAAACACACTCTACTACTTGGCAAGAGGTAGAGGATGAAGAAATAGGAAGTGGGTTAACTTTAGTTTTGGATTTCTCACTCATTTCCATCACTTGCCATTGATGGGGCAAGCTTTCTTCACTTGAAGAAATGGAAGAAGAAGAAGATGATATATGATAAGTTAATTAAAAAATCAATAGAAAAACAATACTTATCATAATATTAACTCTAGTCAAGTGTAGAGAATGAATCATGGTTAGTGGGAATGGTTAGGGTTAAGAATGAGATAAGAATGGTTGACTTGAACAAAGCTTCATGAAGCTTCAACTAAAGAACAAAATTAGCCACCATTCTTTTCTCTTTTCTTTTATTCATTTATCAAAAATAAAAGGATAATTAAATAAGATAAATGAATAACAAAAAATAAACCCTAACCATCATCTTAACCTTTGTTTAATTCTATACACTTAACCAAAAACCATGTATCATCAAACATGATACAAACATGTGCACAAAATCATATCGCATATTTAATGCGCACATCCGAGCGAGAAAATCCATTTAAAGTGAACCGATACTAGTTAATGCAAAGTAATATATCAAATATATAATTATGCATCAAATCATTAAATCAACACTTGATTTAACGATCCGGTCATATCGTATATAACCGACTAGTATGCAATGCATCGGTTTATCGAATCAACCCTTGATTCGATAACTAGGGTATATCGCATATAACCTAATCGATACATTCATCGCGAGAATGAAATACGGTATCACATACACGCATTATTCTCGGTCCCGCACATATCTCATATGCGCTCCATTTCGTTTCGCTTGAGCCAGGAAACCTCTGTGTAGGACTCTAAAGACTCGTCAATACGCCGGCAGCAGATGATGATCATATCAAGCATCCACAAGCCGCAAGCGGTCTGCTAAACGTAACGGCCACCCGGGTATTGAGCGATCTGAAGATCGACGAGCAAGCCCGCTCACACTCCAGTGAATCCGACCAGTAACACTACCGTACAGTCCGGTCTGATCGTCTGATATGTCGCATATCTTGCCTAGGGGTGGTAAACGTCAGACCCCAATAGCTCGATAAGTCGTGTCGATATGAGGCTCATAACGGGTCGAGAAACTACTGGTAACACTTACCAGCAATTCTCTGATCAGCCCTGGCCAGGGACTTCCTGTTATAGCCAATCGAACACAGCGCAACATCAACTCCCTATACCGGGAGAGACGAATCCCCTCCTATCGCTCATTGCCTCCATGTGACTCGGGACTGTACCCAAAAACCACCGTTTTGCACGCCCTCTTGAACGTGGTAAGATGGAAATCAAAGCACAGTGGGAACCACACAAGACTCTATGACGATCTCGGGTCAACAGACTACTCTGTACCAGTGTCACCAGAGAACTGCCATCTGACGTGAGGTATAATACCATCTGGGAGTTCTCGGCGAGTCCGTCCAGTGTACCCAGTCTCTACTGAGCACCCGTATATCATCTCTGACGTCAAACACCAATGGATATGGGATCATCCATCGCCCATCTATATGGGTCGAGAAGGTACACGCTAGTCTACTCTGGTATATCAATGCCCCGTCTCGATACACCCACGACTAGGGACTTTGAAGGATGTACTTATGGACTACCATGTCCCCACTAGTATGATCCGCATCATAGTCCAAGTAGTCAAGTACAGATCCTAAGGGCTTTACCAACATGTAACAGAGAGACAATCAGCATACACGTTAAGGTAAAGGGTAACCAGATAGCATACTATCATGTCGAGCAAGAAAGTCCTCCCTATATATGTCCCAGCATCCACTACAATATACATCCTATGTACAGTAATGGCCTCTAGGGCATACATATAACTAACAATCTCCCACTTGCACTAGGGCCATCTGTAGCAGTGGTTGCAGTATCTCATACTCAACCATCCCATGAAAGTCTCTCTCTGGGAACAGGCCTTTGTGAGTGGATCCGCTGTGTTGTCCTCTGAGTCTACTCTCCTAACCTCGATCTCCCTGGAGATCAACCATCTCCATGATCAAGTGATACTGCCTTAGAATATGTCTGGATCACTGATGGGACCGGCGTTCCTCGGCATGAGCCACAACTCCATTGTCTCACAATGGTAGGAACGTAGTTCATCTCATGAACCAATATACATCCAAACAGCCTCTTTGGTAGCATCTTAAGTAGCGATGTATCCTGCCTTTATCGTCTAGTATGTCACGGTATCTAGCTTGGAACTCTTCCAACATACCGTCCCTTTACTGAGGGTAAAGACAATGCCTGCGACTGACATTCAGTCGTCTTTATCACCCTGGAACTCTTCCAGTGATTCTCCTCAGGATCGATTGATATCATCTCACTACTACTAGTGAGAATCCCAACATCCAATTAAATCTATCTCATAGATCCAAAACTCAGGATTTAGGAAGTATCATTTTGATCCTACACGGAGAATCATTGTGATAAACGAAGATTGATCGAGCGTAGCATAAGAAACTCTTTTCTTATCAAGAGTATGTCATCTACGTACTCTACGAGGATCATCACCATACTCCCTACTACCTTTTTGTTTATACAAGGTTCATCTACCATTTTGATGATGTCAACTTCTTTGACTAATCCATCAAAACAGATGTTCCAACTCCGCGATGCCTGCTTTATCCTATAAAACATCTTGCACACGTTTCCGCTGCTCCCACTGTCTACGAAGCCCTCTGGCTGTGTACTTATAGACGCACTCTTCTAAAACTTCATTTAGGAAAGCAGTCGTGACACCCAACCACCAGATATCGTAGTCATGGTATGTAGCCGTGGTAAGTAGGATCTGGATGGACTTAAGCATAGATACTGGAAAAGGTTTCATCATTATCCACGCCTGGTCGATGACGAAAACCTTTAACAAGTCTAGATTTGAAAGTCTCAACTTTTCGATGTACACCAAGTAATCTTCTCAAGATATACTTGCTCCTGATGGGGATTTAACCCTTCAGATATAGCAACTAAAGTCCATACTTTGTTGGTGTATCAGGATTCCATCTCAGATCGCTAAACATCCAGCCATTCTTACAGAGTCATACTCCTGATGGCCAGCTCGAAGCTAGTTGGGTCATCATCTCATGATGCATTCCTCGCTCCCACTGTCATAGAGAAACCGAAGTATCTCTCAGGTGGGTGAGGAACCCTACTAGATCGGCGGAGAGGCTGAGGTTCGTTGGTTTCCACTGAATCCTCTGGTTGTACCAAATCATGCTGTAGTTTGTATAGCTGGAACACTTCCAGTTTTACATAACAGACCTTGCCTCGAGCTTGTCCGGATTTTGCTTTCAGACATAGGCCGGACAACCCCAAATCTTAACTAGCTTAAGACATGGGCTCTTCCCTTTCCATATCTCATATGGAGTGGTAGGCAATTGATTTGATTCGAACCCTATTCAATAGGTATGCAGCTTCTCAAGTGCATAACTCCCAAAAAGGAAATAGGTAACTCAGTAGTACTTATCATAGAGCACACCATATCATATAGGGTGTGATTGCTCCGCCCCGATATACCATCGTGCAATGGTGTATATGGAGGAGTAATGCTGAGAGAGAATCTCATTCTCCTTTAGAATAGTCCAGGATTTCCGTGCTCAAGTATTCTCCTCCTTGATCACATCAAAGGACATAATACTTATACCCGTATTTTGGTTCTCTACTTCTAACTTATATTCTGTGAATATCTCAAAAGGTTCGGACTTGTGTTTCAACAAAAACATATGTCTGAATCTAAAGAGATCATCAGAGAACGTAATGAAGTATAAAGAACCAGTCCTGGCATGTGTAGACAGGGGACCTTACATACATCAACATGTATCATCCCAAGAGTTCACTAACTCTTTCTCTGTTTCCAATAAACGGAGCTATGGTCATCTTATCTTTGTGACATGACTGGCGAGTTTCACAAGATGTAAATTCAAACTGATTTAAATATACATCTATATGTAACTCTAGCCAGTCGGGTCGCATTGATCTGACCTAGTCTACAATACCTCAAGAAGGATTCGTTTATTTCTGAACTCATCCTCTTGTGTGTGTTCTGTATACTTAGAACTGTTGTTTGATTTAGAACATCAATGCTTTTAGATAACGTGCCTGAACCGATCAACTTTTGATATAGGAAATGTTCAAAACATTATCCAACAATACAAAATTTTATCATTTCTTTACCAATAAAGAGACTGATATGATTTTGTATATCAGGTTCGGTATCTAACAACATTCGTTCAGAATCAATGTATTGTAATACAGGGTGACAGTGACCGACAGACTTGGCTGCAACACTTGCCCCGTTTTCTGCCTCATGAAACTTATCACCCGTTCTCAGTTCTCTACCTTTCTGTAGCCCTATGTAACAGATTACATATCTGGGATCCTGATCTGGTATCACATACCCAGGATGTAAAGGATACTGAGAAACAGTTCTCTGTAATGAATACACCCGAAGATGATGCATCAGCATGCACTCTCTTCGTTTAGGCGGCACGGGAATTCTGGTAATCCCCAATTTCCTGCTCTGTCTTATAACAATTATAAGTTGGAGCGGGACCAACGTTCCCCAGCTCAGTATAACAAGCGGGTTCGATCGAAAATCCGTATTATTATCTTGATTAAGGCGTGATATGGTCGCTACCTGGAGAGAGAGAGAAGAAAACACTCAGCGTGCGCTCTTGCAAGAATAGATTGGTTATTATTTTATCTAATCAGGATGGCTCCCACTGCTTTTTATCAAATCTTCCTTCAAACCCTAAAAGGAAAGACTAGCCGGGATTAATTACACACTACAAGTTCGCCAATCTTTCAGCCAGGCCAGTATTGGTACTTTGAGGGAGGTCCCCCGTGCTTTCGCACGAACCTAATTACTGTAAACCTCGTTTTCCCAGAGGCGTAACCCCGTTGACACCTTTCTAGACACCTACTTGATCGGCTAATTGTAATGTATAAAACTCTCCCAGGAGTAACTCTTACTCGCAGCGGGTATCGGGATCCAACTATCTCATAGAAGGTATGCAATCTCATTGCAAATTTCAACACTTGAAATTCCCGATAATATTTTGCCCCGAACGATCTATGACCTTGACAAGGTCAACAAACCATAGACCGCAAGTCAAGTTCAACCCGTCATTTCTTGATTGAATCAAACCCACCCGCACGACCCTTGACAAGGTCAATAAGGCCGCACGACTACCCTAACCCAATCTGCATCATATGCATAAGCAGATAAATACTGGTTAGCTACCGCACACTGCGCCTTGACAAGGTCAACAAACGCAGCACGAATACTAAACAGGATTTATCTGAAATGACGGAGGGCTACGACAGGTTTTTCTGAAAACCTATTGCGTAATGAACTTGATATCGTTGTAGGATCGAATGAATTTTGAAATGGAGTGTTTTTGAGGCTTTTCTAGTTTTGCTAAAGGAGTCACTCCCGGTGAAGGGATCGTCGGTCCTTTCCTCGTCGAATGAGGTGCGGGATATATCATATATATCACTGTGCAAAGCAAAAACACTTAAAAGCAATCAAAAGACAAACCGAGTGTGTAGCATCTGCCAGTTATTGCTAAAGGAGTCACTCCCGGTGAAGGGATCTCGGTCCTTTCCTTATCGAATAAGGTGCAGGATATATCACATATACCTCTGTGCAAAGCAAGAACTGTAGCTACCTGTTTTAATTTTGAAATTCGATTCTACAACATCTTAGGTTTCTTTTATTTCATTAATCACATTAATGAAGTCCCATCATTTAAGTACCTAAACATCACAGATAGATATGACGTACACTTATGCCATCCGCATTCGCCTCGATGTCCCTTCGTGCACCGTTAGGTTAGGTAACTAACGACAGAGCGGGGCAGGGCTAGCACGGGTGTAAAACATAAGTAACGTCTATATAATATATCATATATACTATATAATGTATCTATCACAGAACATCACATGATCACATCACAGATATCGCAGCAGAAGAAATATATGAAATATTGGATATACTAGGACATCCGTGTTTTCAATACGAGCCAGTATAAAACACGGATTCCACGGTCGTGATGAATAGCCAAACCCACACCCCTAGACCCCTACGAGAGCGGCAAGCAACCCTGCCAATTCTAGAGTTAGGAGACCCGGACCCGACTCCTCGAGTTGGTCTCCCACTGGACTCCAGAACCCGGTTACTTGTGCCCTCCTCCTTGGGTCTATCCTAGTGCGGAAAAGTAAATAATATACAAGAGGTGACTACTTCCGCAACCTGGAAACGCCCCAATAAAAGAATATTACATACAAGTTTTTACATGAATGAAAATGAAAAACACTCATCTCACATAAAAACCCCCGGCTATTCAAACACGACGATCCAATATAACATATCCAGCAACACATAACATCACATGTCATCAACGTAAGTAAATATGCGCATCCCAATTGTCGTTGACATATAGCAACGAAACCGGCGATATCACATATTACACTTACGGTCACAGAAAAGAAAGTGTAAAACTACAACAGTTGGAATCCGCAACCACCTCAGACATCGCATGCCTGACCAAATGAATTACTTAGACATCGCATGCCTAACAATTACAAACCCCGCATTTTAGTCTCAAAATCGAAAACATTTTTCAATATCAAGTCGGGCAATTCAACAATATTCCCGACATCCTGATCGAATGCTCGTCGCAAACTTCAGTAGACGGCCGCACCCTCGACGCCGTCGACAAAGTGCACCAAGGCGGAACACCGCTACCGCGAGCACCCGAACGGATGCTTTCGGCGACGGGGTTCTCCTACAGTCACTTGGTCGGGGCTATGGGGTGTAGCTGTCTATTAAGTTTACCCGGCGAGTATCCGCGTACGCTACGTGATTGCGACGGACTTTTGATCACATCAAAATTCCGTGGCAACCGATCAAGTGAGACTAAACTGCTACGTTTATAACATTCATTTAGTTATCACATAACTACCTGAGAATTCCAATTATTGTATCACATTCCAGATAAACAGAAAATGTTAAACTTTCCGATTGAACAATCGAATACCCAAGTTTTCCCGATACAGCTCAACACATGAAATAAGTTTAACAACATTCCGTTCGTACCTCAGTACCAACGGTCCAGCCGTAGAAGGGTCAAGCCAACGCCTCACATGTGGCACGCCGTACTGCCCCAAACCCGAAGGTTTAAAGGGCAGTTCAAGACGGTCACATAATCGAGTTAAGGTTTGTTGTCTTCTAGAGGGACCATCGAGTTACTTGCACTACTTAGAACGTCGTTAAACTACGGAAAAATCCAACACTTGGAAATTTCCCGACAGGGGAAAAATTGGGTATTTATATCCGGTCGAACCTTTTTAACATATTCTAAAATTTATCCGGAAAGCCACATAGACAAAATTTGATACTCCGATCGAAACACCGAATCCCCAAAATAACTGCAGAAAATTCAACTCTTGAATAATTTTTAAAAATATCCAGAGAACTCAGAAGCTGAAACAATGAATTACTGTGTAAGAAGTTAGGGCTGACGTCACTAACTTGCCGCTGAACCGCCGCCTAAATCAGCATTATGCCGCGGATCCGCGCCAAGGTTCACTGTTCATGGCCCCAATTTTGCACCGTAATTCTTATATTTTCCTACTTATTTCTCTGCATATTTTTAATCATGAAAAATCACTGTTTTTGAAAAAAGTACAGAGAGCAATTTTTCGCGTAGGGTTTCGGTTCGATCGGACTTCAAATCGCGTCTGGACTTCGTCTAAGGCTCTAGCTAGGCTCTGATACCACTGTAGGATTCCTAGGCACACTAGTGAGGTCTCCCAAGCCATCAAACATGGCAATTTCAAAAATTCTAGTGCCGAGAAACCCTAAACTACGGATCGATAACTAGATGTCTAGGCGAAAAAAACTAGTTAACACTTAACTAATGAGAAAACGGAAATACAACCTTTGTAGATCCGGTGCTCCACCTCCATAGCTCCGCAACGAGGTCCTCTCCGCTGTCCAAGTCGAATCCGGGCTCTAGGATCGGCTTCGTCGGAGAATGGGCAAGCTAGGTCGTCGATGTCCATGCCGAAGATGATCTACGTCGAGGCATCGCTAAATCAAGCTCCGACTTCACCAAGTCAAGAAACTTGTGAAGTAAACACACTCTACTACTTGGCAAGAGGTAGAGGATGAAGAAATAGGAAGTGGGTTAACTTTAGTTTTGGATTTCTCACTCATTTCCATCACTTGCCATTGATAGGGCAAGCTTTCTTCACTTGAAGAAATGGAAGAAGAAGAAGATGATATATGATAAGTTAATTAAAAAATCAATAGAAAAACAATACTTATCATAATATTAACTCTAGTCAAGTGTAGAGAATGAATCATGGTTAGTGGGAATGGTTAGGGTTAAGAATGAGATAAGAATGGTTGACTTGAACAAAGCTTCATGAAGCTTCAACTAAAGAACAAAATTAGCCACCATTCTTTTCTCTTTTCTTTTATTCATTTATCAAAAATAAAAGGATAATTAAATAAGATAAATGAATAACAAAAAATAAACCCTAACCATCATCTTAACCTTTGTTTAATTCTATACACTTAACCAAAAACCATGTATCATCAAACATGATACAAACATGTGCACAAAATCATATCGCATATTTAATGCGCACATCCGAGCGAGAAAATCCATTTAAAGTGAACTGATACTAGTTAATGCAAAGTAATATATCAAATATATAATTATGCATCAAATCATTAAATCAACACTTGATTTAACGATCCGGTCATATCGTATATAACCGACTAGTATGCAATGCATCGGTTTATTGAATCAACCCTTGATTCGATAACTAGGGTATATCGCATATAACATAATCGATACATTCATCGCGAGAATGAAATACGGTATCACATACACGCATTATTCTTGGTCCCGCACATATCTCATATGCGCTCCTATTTCGTTTCGCTTGAGCCAGGAAACCTATGTGTAGGACTCTAAAGACTCGTCAATACGCCGGCAGCAGATGATGATCATATCAAGCATCCACAAGCCGCAAGCGGTCTGCTAAACGTAACGGCCACCCGGGTATTGAGCGATCTGAAGATCGACGAGCAAGCCCGCTCACACTCCAGTGAATCCGACCAGTAACACTACCGTACAGTCCGGTCTGATCGTCTGATATGTCGCATATCTTGCCTAGGGGTGGTAAACGTCAGACCCCAATAGCTCGATAAGTCGTGTCGATATGAGGCTCATAACGGGTCGAGAAACTACTGGTAACACTTACCAGCAATTCTCTGATCAGCCCTGGCCAGGGACTTCCTGTTATAGCCAATCGAACACAGCGCAACATCAACTCCCTATACCGGGAGAGACGAATCCCCTCCTATCGCTCATTGCCTCCATGTGACTCGGGACTGTACCCAAAAACCACCGTTTTGCACGCCCTCTTGGACGTGGTAAGATGGAAATCAAAGCACAGTAGGAACCACACAAGACTCTATGACGATCTCGGGTCAACAGACTACTCTGTACCAGTGTCACCAGAGAACTGCCATCTGACGTGAGGTATAATACCATCTGGGAGTTCTCGGCGAGTCCGTCCTGTGTACCCAGTCTCTACTGAGCACCCGTATATCATCTCTGATGTCAAACACCAATGGATATGGGATTATCCATCGCCCATCTATATGGGTCGAGAAGGTACACGCTAGTCTACTCTGGTATATCGATGCCCCGTCTCGATACACCCACGACTAGGGACTTTGAAGGATGTACTTATGGACTACCATGTCCCTACTAGTATGATCCGCATCATAGTCCAGGTAGTCAAGCACAGATCCTAAGGGCTTTACCAACATGTAACAGAGAGACAATCAGCATACACGTTAAGGTAAAGGGTAACCAGATAGCATACTATCATGTCGAGCAAGAAAGTCCTCCCTATTTATGTCCCAGCATCCACTACAATATACATCCTATGTACAGTAATGGCCTCTAGGGCATACATATAACTAACAGATACTTACTCCAGGGTATGTATTTACCAAGTATGATTCTCACATCTGTATGGTTTTACAGATGTTGAGTGGGAGTGAGTTATTGGAAATTAGGTGATCATTCTCATTATATCGGAATTCGTTGTAATTGGTGGTATTTGAGGAATTCGCCTGGGGACAGTTTTCAACCTACGACGCACAGGTTTTGAGTTATTCAACTCAGCGGACTTATACAGAGTATTGTATGTTGTCCAGTGTCCATCAGGACAAAAGGTTTGGTCCTCGTACTATATTCTATTTACTTGTGACTTCTCTAGTTTTTAGACAAGTGTTTCGTAGAAATACAAAGTCTAAAGTCTGAGAAGTTGTGGGTATAAGATGAAGTAAAGAACCAAGTATCGCAAGTATCGGGATTCTTCAATGAGATCGAAGATGTAGATTCTTGTGATTGGTATTCAGTCGATAGTAATAGTTTTGAGAAATTTGTTTCTCTTTCAGGTTACTCATAATTGGATGGATTTCTAAGTTGAGTAATACTGATTAGCCTCTCTCCATTAAGTTGATATGCACCGGAGACAGCTGGAGGATTAGAATCTGGTTCCAATTAAATAAGTGCCAAAGTTTCTATATTAGATATAGAATGGATTATATCTTAACGATGTTAAGGTAAGAGGAGTTGTCCAGTTTATGCTTAAAACCAGACACTGGATCACTCAAGGCACGTTTCTGTAATGGCAGTTTGTGGGTTGACCCTAACTTTGACGAGGGTTGATTTTTCTACCATCTGGAAGATCAATAGTGATATTGTTCTAGACTCGCCACAGTTTTAGTAAAATGGATTTTTTTTCCAGAAAACAGTAGTGGGAGTATGGTAGAACTGGAAGTGATTCCAGAACCGCAAACGATTACGGAAAATTTAATAGAACTTATATATTCAATCAGGTTTGACATTCCATTAGCCACTCCGCAGATATGTTGGGTAACCTCAGACACCCGAGAGGTACTCCGGTAGTCTCAAGGACGGTGAGAGGGAGGTTCTTGTTTACCCAGACTTGACACTACTGTTGTTCCAGACTATGAGACCCGGCAGGAGGATATGTATAGCGTCATTCTGAACTAGTTTTAGAAATGTACGTATATATTATTCTGCCAGAGGGTTGTCGTAGTCAGTGGGAGCAGCGGAAGTGTAGTGGGCAAGTAGCTAGTGTCTATTTATAGACTTGAGCAGATATAGCGGAAATAGATCATCTGATTTTTGATATGACAGTCGTGGGTTTGACTTCATCAGAAAAGGGGATGGATCTGTTAAGAAGGTAGTAGGTGTGATGTCCTGGTATTTGGATGACATACATAGAGTAGGAAGTAAAATTCCTATACTACGATCAGGTTGTATCTTGGTCGTCACACAGTTGTTTCTCCACAAAGGATATGGATATGATATCTGACATTCTGGTTACTAGATCTATGGTTTTAGATCTAGATTTGGGTATTTTCCCAATGTGGGTACTTTGACAGTATTCTAAAAGTATTTTAGAATAAAAGACTCCTAGCATGGTGGTGTACCTGCAGGTAATGGAGTCACCCTCTCTAAAGGTGTCTTACAGACTAAAGAGGAGAGGGACGTGCATGATTGACAGATCACTTGTTTAGGCAATTGAGTCAATCGTGCGATATCAAGTACCACACCAGATGTCGTTTTTTGCACTAGATGCGATAAGTTTATATTAATCCAATTCTAAAGAAACATACGGAAGCAGTTATAGAACATAAGTACACGTTCTAAGGATTTGATGACGGCAGCCTCCTTCGGGAGAAGGTTATTATTTCAGGCTTCACAGGTGACATGGATAACAGAGTGATTGTCAGAGTTATAGTTTTTCCTCAGACGAGGGACAGTATTATGGACAGGTGGTCCAAGAAGATACTGTGGGAGGCATAGTGCTGGACACTTATTAGTTTCAGTGATTGATACAGTCTAAGCAGTTTGGATTTGCAGTTCATTTATGAACTAGATCCCATCAGATATCCAAACATATTCTAAGACAGGTATTACTCAATTCGGGAGATGGTTTTCTCCGCGAAGTTGAGATCTAGAGAGATACAGAAAGAAACACCGAAGCGGATCCACTCACTGAGGCTATTTCTCGAACACAAGAGTTTTACAAACGAGCTTTGTGAAACTGATTAGTAGAGGAGTTGGATGCTCGGTATCACACAAGCTGTGAGTACACGACATCGCAATAATTGACCTTAAGTGCAAGTGGAAGATTGTTGGATATAGTGCCCTCTAAGTCAATTATTGGATCGCAGGTACGTGATTGCATTGATTGAGGGAGGACCTATACCGATAAAACAGTCTTACTCGAGATGATAGTATGCTATTTGGTTTGTTTTTATCATCATGTATATGTTGATAAAGCCCATAGGATTCTTGCTTGACTACCAGCAGTATGATGGCGATCATATAAGTGGGAGCTGGGGTCTATAAGCACACCCTTAAAGTGTCCCTAGTCGTAGGAGTTTCGAGACAGGGCATCGATACTCCAGAGTAGACTAGTGTATACAGTTGAGACCCTGACGAAGGGCGGTGGCCGGTCTCACAAGCCACTGATGTCAGTTGGATCACCTAAGATGTATACAGGTGCTCATTGGGTTATGAGTACACCGGACAGGACTCGCCGGGAATATACTAGTTGGTATTATACATATCGTCAGATAGCAGTTCCCTGGTGACATGTGTACAGGTTAGTTCATCGACCTGAGGTCGTCATTTGTCTCGTGTGAGTTCCCACTGTGCTTTGATTTATACCCTACCACGGGTCAAAGGAGTCGTGCAAACAGGTATATTTTCGGTACAGTCCCGAGCCACATTGGAGGCAAGTGAGCGGATCTTCGGGGATTCGTCTCTCCCGGTATTGGGGGTGAGATCGCGCTGTGTTTAGGAGAGCCATTACACAAAATCTCTAGCCAGGGTAATCGAGATATACTGGTTGGTATACCAGTAGTATCTCAGGGTGTTCTGGGCTACTCTCTGACACGACTTATGCAGCTATTGGGGGTCTGACGTTTACCGACCCCCTAGGCCTAATATGCGATACTCATAAACGAATGTTCCGGACTGTACGGATATTGTCACTGTCAGGCTCAGTAGTGTTTATAGATGAGTTCGCTCGTCAGCTTCCCTTCCAATCAATATATAGGCAAACCGTTACGTATAGCTTGTACCTCTGACGTGCTAGTGGTTATACCCAGTACCAATGTGTTGATGAGTCATTAGAGTCCCCCACAGACACTTTCCCAAGTTCGGGCGAAACGTTGTAGATGCCGTATGGTATTATGGCAGGGTTCGGAAAAAGCACGTGTGTTTTCGTACGTGTCATTTTTCGGGCAGATGATACTGGTAGGCTTTGGTTTAAGCCGGATCCCAGTATTATACTGTGTAGATATAATATCTTTGTCTCAGTTGCATTTATATTCGGTCGTAATATAAATGCGGGTATGTTTATACTGTTACGGGGTTATCCTGAAATTCGTTTCAGGATCACTTTTGGAAGTTGCAAGTTTCTAGTTTTCTATCAGCCGTATTTAACATTCGGTTAAATACGGATTTGTCTTTTCGTCTTGAGGGTGAGTCATGCTTCTAGAAGATTCTAGAAGTGGTGATTAGGCTTGTGACTCATTTGTTCTTAAATGGTGCTTTAATGGTGCATTTAATGTGTTCATACATGACTCATTCTTTCTTTAATCGTGATGATAAGTTCAAAGCTAATGGTGACCCCTCTCTTGCTCCTACACTCACCTCCCTCCTTTCCTTTATATGGCCGGCCCCCCCTTATGGGATTTGATGGATTCATTCTTGCAAAAGATTATGATAGTTTAGTGCATGGAAATTTCATATAGTTCAATTTCCATTTACCCGATTCCAAATGGCAACTTCATTAACCGTTCGTCCATAGCCTTGGACGTAACGAGACAAAGTGTTCTACTCATTCTCTACAACATCTTGGTTGTCTCTTTTAGCAAACTTGACGACCAAGTTGTCTCGGTTCAGAGGCGGGAGCCCGTTTAAAGATCCGTCGACGTGGTGCCACCTGGACGACGAGACTGGAGTTTCAGAAGATCGAAGCCGTCACAACAAAGCGTGGGATGATGGTTAAAGACCGAAGGACTCGGATCGTTCGGTATAACAATTCTACCCTCTTTAGAATTTGTTAGTTTAGTTTTAATGGCAGATCCGGGTTATAGTACGTGATAGCGCCAGTCGTAAAAGTTTTGTTCCGCATATTGGCGTCTGTTAGACGGCCGGGGCGCTGCCGCGGATTTACAGTATGTGCATCGACCTCAACAAGGCCTGCCCTAAGGACAACTTCCCGCTCCCCCGCATAGACTAGCGCGTCGATAGCTCGGCCGGTCACGAGCTGCTAAGCTTCATGGACGCTTTCTCGGCTTCAACCAAATCCGTATGAATTCTGAAGACGAAGATATGACCGCATTCACAACGGACCGGGGAGTGTACTGCTACAGAGTGATGCCCTTCGGTCTCAAGAATGTCGGGGCCACGTACCAGAGGCTGGTCAATCGCATGTTCAAGACACAGATCGGCAGGAACATGGAAGTCTATGTTGACGACATGCTCGTCAAGTCCATCTCGTCGGCCGACCACGCCAAGGACCTGGGCGAGGCATTCGGAGTGCTCCGAAAATTCAACATGAAGCTAAACCCCGCCAAGTGCGCATTCGGAGTCACCGGAGGGAAATTCCTCGGGTTCATGGTCACTCACCGCGGAATCGAAGCTAACCCGGAGAAGATCGACGCTATCCTGAGTATGGCCGCACCCAAGACCAACGTCGAAATCATGCGGCTCACGGGGCGGGTCGCCGCTCTGAGCCATTTCATGTCTCGGTCGGGGGAGAAGTGCCTTCCGTTCTCAAAGCGCTGAGGAAAATTCCTAGGTTCGAGTGGTCGGAGGAATGCCAAGCTGCCTTCGACCAATTGAAGAAGCACCTCGCAACACCGCCGCTGTTCACCCGACCAGTGGAAGGGGACGAGCTGTCGCTGTATCTGGCAGTATCCGACCAAGCAGCAGGCTCAGTGCTCGTCCGAGAGGCCGAGGGAGCGCAAAAGCCGGTGTACTATGTGAGCCACATGTTTAAAGACGCAGAGACGAGGTACTCCGCCATAGAGAAGATTTTCCTGGCCCTCGTGGTAACCTCGCGGAAACTGCGACGCTACTTCCAAGCACACACCATCATCGTCCTCACCGAGCGCCCGTTGGGAGCTATCTTGGAATCACCGGAATCCTCAGGCCGCTTAGAGAAATGGAGATAGGAGCTATCTCAGTTCGACATAAGGTATCGCCCGAGGCAAGCCATCAAGGCGCAGGCCCTGGCCGATTTCATCGTTGAATGCACCATCCCTAGCAGGAAGCCGGAGTCCGCACTGCCCCTCATAGCCCAGTATCCCATCCCGGAAGACCCTAGCTTAGCTCCAGAGTGGATCATCTACGTCGACGGGTCTTCTACCGAGGAAGGCTGCGGTTCCGGCCTCATCATCCGGGGCCTGAACGAAGCCGAGATGGAGTATTCTTTGAGGCTCAGTTTCAAAGCGTCGAACAACGCGGCAGAATACGAGGCCTTCCTGGCCGGACTGCGCACGGCCGTCGGGCTGGGGCTGAAGATAATTCGAATCCGCAGCGACTCGGCTCTTGTTGTCGGCCAAGTGACCGGCCGCTTCGAAGCTCGAGAGCCTCTAATGATGAAATACCTGGACGAAATGAGAAAGCTCTGAAAAAACTTCGACGAAGTCCAGGTAGAACAAATACCCAGGCAATTGAATACTCAAGCAGACGTCCTGAGCAAGCTGGCTTCGTCGTACTCAGCCAGCAATAGGCGGTCAATACTCTTCGAAACCTTGACCCGACCCAGCGTAGGAGACGAGGCGACGACACTCTACGTGTACACGGCGCAGGAGGGCGACCAAGATTGGAGGAAGCCCCTTATGGAATTCCTGAAGGACGACACGCTCCCGGAGGACAGGGCGGCCGCTCGCCGCCTCCGGACCAAAGCCACCCACTTTGTCTGGAGCAACGAGAACCTCTACAAGAAGGCATTCACCCAGCCCCTGCTCCGGTGCGTTGACCCTCACGAATCCGACTACGTCCTTCGGGAAATCCATGAAGGGGTGGGCGGTGCACACCAGCGGGCTCAAACCTTGATCCAAAAGGTGTTACTCCAAGGGTACTACTGGCCCACCATGCACGAGGACGCCCTGAAGCTGGTCAGGAGGTGCAAGAGCTGCCAACTCCACGGCAGTATTCCCCGCCTCCCGGCTACCGAGCTAACTTCCCTGACATCCCCATGGCCGTTCGCCCAGTGGGGATTGGATATGATCGGCCAGTTCCCTACCGGAACTGGCGGGCACAAATACGTCCTCGTCGCGGTGGACTACTTCACCAAGTGGATCGAGGCCGTCCCTATCAGGAAACCGGACGCCGCCACAACCATCAAGTTCCTGCAAAACAACCTGATACTCCGGTTTGGCATCCCGAGGTGCATCATCACCGACCACGGGACGAACTTCGAGAACGAGAAAGTGAAGGACTTCCGCAAAGAGTATCATATGCTCATGAAGTTCGCCGCGGTCGCGCATCCCCAATGTAACGGGCAGGCCGAGGTCGCCAACCGAGACGTCCTCTGGGGTCTCCGAACCCGCCTAGAAGGGAGACAAGGCAGTTGGGTCGAAGAGCTACCCCAGGTCTTATGGGCCCTACGCACGTCAAAAAAGACTCCCACCGGGGAGACCCTTTTCAGCCTCTACTACGGGACCGAAGCGATGGTCCCAGCGGAGATCGGGCTACCCAGTCACCGGGTCGAGCATTTCGACGATGACGCAAACACAATGGCGCTACGGACCAACCTCGACATACTGTTGGAGAAAAGGGATCGGGTCCAGATCAGAGCCGCCGCCTATCAACAGCAGACGACCCGATACTACAACGCTCGGGTGAAACACCGCTACTTCAAGACCGGGGACCTGGTCCTGCGGCGGAACGAATTCATTGACCAAGGAAGGCTTCACAAGTTCTCCCCGAAGTGGGAGGGTCCTTTCCTCGTCTCTGAAGCGCTCCCTGGCGGAGCCTACCGCCTACAAGACGCGGACGGACGAAAGCTCCCGCGGCCTTACAATGCCGAAAAGCTCAAGCTATACCAGTAAGGTCAAAGCCAGCGAAGTGTCGCACACCACCCACCCTCCTCGAGATTTCCCTTTCACAAAGATGGTGTAAAGCGTTCTCTGAAATTCCTGTCCATACGAATAAAGAAACATCGAATCTTTTCTCCCCAGTAAAGTTCCTCCTTTACAACGAAAAGGCCCTCGCCACGGAGCGGCCGAGTAGCCCATGGGCCCTCACCACGGTGCGACCGTGCACGCCACTGCCCGGATCAAAAAGCCCTCCCAAAGGCAGTCGAGCACGAGGATCCCTTGCTCGGCTATCCCCAGCGGGCAGCTTCCCTGCCACAACGCCGCGGATCAAAAAGCCCTTCCAGAGGCAGTCGAGCCCGAGGATCCCTCACTTGGCTATCTCCACCGAGCAGCTTCCCTGCCAGGATCAAAAAGCCCTCCCAGAGGCAGTCGAGCCCGAGGATCCCTCGCTCGGCTATCCTTCAGGACAAAAGCCCTCGCCAAGAGGCACCGGGCAGTAACACTGCCCGCCCAAGGGTCCTTGGTAGGCTTCTACAGCCCCTCCCGCGCCAAGAACCAAAGTCCTCCCAGAGACAGTCGAGTCCTTTCTCGGCTGGCTATCCCTGGCTGGTAGCTTCCTACCACAACCGACAGGGATCAAAGTCCTCGCCAAGAGGCACTGGGCAGTATCCCTGCTCGGTCCCCGTCTTGAAGGATCAAAGCCCTCGCAAGAGGCAACCGAGCAGCTACCCTGCTTGGTCAACTCCGGCCGGTAGCTTCCTACCCTCGACGCCAGGGATCAAAAGCCCTCACAAGAGGCACCAGAGCGGCTACCCCACTCATTCATCCCAGGCTGGTAGTTGTCTACCCACGACGCCAGAGGTCAAAGCCCTCGCCAAGAGGCAACCGTGCAGCTTCACTGCATGGTCATCCTTAGTGGGTTTCTACAGCACCTTCCGCGCTAAGGACCAAAGCCCTCCCAGAGGCGGTCGAGTCCTTGCTCGGCTATCCTCGGATGGTAGCTTCCGACCACAACCGACAGGGATCAGAATGCCCTCGGAATAGGCACCAGAGGGGCCACCCCGCTTGTCCATCCCAGGCTGGTAGTTGCCTACCCCCGACGCCAGATGTCAGGTTTTTCTAATCTAAACGATCTCCCATCGACTCCGGGGCCCATGTGGATACCTCCTCGGCAGCGCTTGACATGCTCGTCGGCTAGTTATTGAAGTCAACTCGACGGGAGATCGCCAGACAGATGGCCAACCTGACATGAAAACACAATGGTACAACCAAAGATATCATACGAACATCCTTCACACACAAAAGATGAAATGCAAACCGACGAAATAAAGATTTTCTTTTATCACCAAAAGCAAAGTTTTTACAAAGGGTATTCTGGGCCTCCTCAGCCTTACAAACTGCCCGGAGGCTTACTTCGGTCCTTTCATCGCTGGCATCACGGCTCACCGGGGGCTCTACCGCCGGAGATTTTGCCATCAGGGACGCGCCCGGCTCCCCTCGCCATCTCCCACCGGAGGCCTCACCGCCGGAAGCAGAGCCCGAGCGTGGAGCTCACCATCATTGAACTCAGGAAGCCGTTCCTTCACGGCGTCCAGGGCCTTGTTCCATGCGACGGCAGAATACTCCCCGAGCTCGGCGTAAAACTGCTCTGACGTCTTATAATCGGCCACAGGTTTCTTAGTCCGAACCTTGGCAACTCGGGCCTCCATAAGTGCTGCCTCAGCATCTCTTCTACTGGCGTCCCTCTCTTTTTCCAGGGCCGCAAAGCGTTCGACCAGATCTGCCAGCTTCCTATCGGCAACCCGAAGAGACGCATTCAGACGACGAAGGGCACCCCGAGTCACTGAGTTGGCAAGTTCCGCAGCCTCCCCCCGGCCCGCCAAAACGTCGGCCCTAGCCCTCTCCTGGCACAGATCACGTTGCAAAATCTCGACCTCCGAAGGGAACGCCTTCACTGGCCTAGGAGCGTGGAACGCCTCCTCGGCCTCCATGCGAGTGGCAAGGGCGTAGTGTTGAAGAACCTGACGGAAAGCCGATGAGAAACTAGGAGGCCCCCGAGCCAAGGAAAGTCATACCAAGACAAATGCACATAAAAAGATTCGTACCTGGACTGCCCCCTGGGCCATGGCCTCTAATTGATCCCTCAAGGAGCCGTGCGGAAGCTTTCCCCCAGCCGACTCCTCCATCCCGATGAGCAGGCCAGCGGCAACGGAAAGTCCAGACGGAACTGTGAAGATGGCGCCCCCTCTTGCACGGAAATTCCCTCAGGGACCCTCGACAACGGCGCACGAGAAATCGTCCTCTTCCTCTTGAGGGGGGGCCTGCCCTCGCTGTAGGGTTCCTAGGCACTCTAGTGAGGTCTCCCAAGCCATCAACCATGGCAATTTCAAAAATTATGGTGCCTACAAACCCTAAACTACGGATCGATAACTAGATGTCTAGGCGAAAAGAACTAGTTAACAAATTAACTAATGAGAATACGGAAATACAACCTTTGTAGATCCGGTCCTCCACCTCCACGGCTCCGCAACGAGGTCGTCTCCGCTGTCCATATCAAATCCGGGCTCTAGAGTCGGCTTCGTCGGAGAATGGGCAAGCTAGGTCGTCGATGTCCATGCCGAAGATGATCTACGTCGAAGCATCGCAAGATCAAGCTCTCACTTCACCAAGTCATGAAACTTGTGAAGGAAACACACTCTACTACTTGGCAAGAGGTAGAGGATGAAGAAATAGGAGGTGGGTAGACTTTAGAATTGGATTTCTCACTCATATGCATCAATCACCATTGATGGAGGTGAAGCTTTTCTTCTTGAAGTCAAGGAAGAAGAAGAAGAAGCTTATGATAACTTAATTAAAAATGAGATAATTAAATCAATACTTATCATGACTTCAACTATAGTTAAGTGTAGAGAATTAACTTGGGTTAGTTAAATGGTTAGGGTTAAGTTTAAGACAAGAATGAAGACTAAGTCAAAGCTTCAAGAAACTTCAACTAAAAACAAAATAAGCAACCATTCATTTATCTTTTTCATTTTCCAAAATGGATATAAATAAATAAGATAAATGAATAAGTAATCAAAACCCTAATCATTAACTTAAACCATGGTTTGATTCTTTACACTTAACCAAGTAAGCATGTATCATCAAACATGATACAAACATGTGCACAAAACTATATCGCATATACAATGTGCACAATTCAAGTGAGAAAATCCATTTAAAGTGAACCAATACTAGTTAATGCACAGCAATATATCGAATATATAATTATACATTAAATCATTAAATCAACACTTGATTCAATGATCCGGTCATATCGGATATAACCGACTAGTATCATATGTATCGGCTTATCGAATCAATCCTTGATTCGATAACTAGGTTATATCGCATATAACCATTCGACACATTCATCGCGAGAATGAAATACGGTATCACATACACGCATCATTCTCGGTCCCGCACATATCTCATATGCGCTCCTATTTCGTTTCGCTTGAGCTAAGAAACCTCTGTGTAGGACTCTAAAGACTCGTCAATACGCCGGCAGCAGATGATGATCATATCAAACACCCACAAGCCGCAAGTGGTCTGCCAAACGTAACGGCCACCCGGGTATTGAGCGATCAGAAGATCAACGAGCAAGCCCGCTCACACTCCTGCGAATCCAACCAGTAACACTTACCGTACGGTCCGGTCTGTTCGTCTGATATGTATCATATCTCGCCTAGGGGTGGTAAACGTCAGACCCCAATAGCTCGATAAGTCATGCCGACTTGAGGTCCATAACATTCGTGAAACTACTGATAACTCTTACCAGTATATCACTGCAACCCTGGCCAGGGATTTCCTGTTATGGCCAGTCGAGCATAGCACAACATCAACCCCCAATACCGGGAGAGACGAATCCCCTCCTATCGCTCATTGCCTCCATGTGAATCGGGACTGTACCCAAAAAGCACCTGTTTCCACGACTCAGTAGAGCCGTGGTAGGGTGGAAATCAAAGCACAGTGGGAGACACACAAGACTCTATGACGATCTTGGGTCAACAGACTAAGCTGTACCAGTGTCACCAGAGAACTGCCATCTGACGTGAGGTATAATACCATCTGGGAGTTCTCGGCGAGTCCGTTCAGTGTACCCAGTCTCCACTGAGTACCCGCATACCATCTTCGATGTCAAACACCAATGGATATGGGATCATCCATCGCCCATCGCATGGGTCGAGTAGATATGCGCTAGTCTACTCTGGAATATCGATGCCCCGTCTCGATATCCCCTCGACTAGGAACATTTCAAGGATGTACTCATGGACTACCCAGGCCCCACTAGTATGATCTACATCATAGTCCTGGAAGTCGAGTACACATCCTATGGGCTTTATCAACATGTAATCAGAGAGACAGAAAGTATACATGTTAAGATAAAGTGCAACCAGATAGCGTACTATCATGTCGAGCAAGAAAGTCCTTCCTATATATGTCCCAGCATCCACTACAATATACATCCAATGTACAGTAATGGCCTCTAGGGCATACATATAACTAACAATCTCCCACTTGCACTAGGGCCATCTGTAGCAGTGGTTGCAGTATCACATACTCAACCATCCCCTAAAAGTCTCTCTTTGGGAAAAAGGCCTTCGTGAGTGGATCCGCCGTGTTGTCCTCTGAGTCTACTCTCCTAACCTCGATCAACCTGGAGATCAACTATCTCCATGATCAGGTGATACTGCCTTAGATTATGTCTGGGTCACTGATGGGACCAGGGTTCCAGGGCCAAAGCCTCAGTTCCATTGTCACACAGTGGTAGGAACCTAGTTCATCATATGAACCAATATACACCCAAACTTCCTCTTTGGTAGTATCTTCAATAGCGACGTTACCAGCCTTTATCGTCTAGTTTGCCACGGTATCTAGCTTGGAACTCTTCCAACATACCGTCCCTTTACTGAGGGTAAAGACAGTGCCTGTGACTGACATTCAGTCGTCTTTATCACCCTGGAACACTTCCAGTGATTCTCCCCAGGATCGATTGATACCATCTCACTACAACTAGTGAGTATCCTAACATCCAATTAGATCTATCTCATAGATCCAAAGCTTAGGATTTAGGAGGTATCATCTTTATCCTATTTGGAGAATCCTTGTGATAATAGGAGATTGACCGATCGTAGTATAGGAAACTCTTTTCCTATCAAGAGTATGTTGTCTACGTACAATACGAAAATGACCACCTTACTCTCTACTACCCTTTTGTATATACAAGGTTCGTCTACCATTTTGATGAAGTCAAACACTTTGACTATCATATCAAAACAGACGTTCCAACTCCGCGATGCCTGCTTCATTATGTAAAGCAACTTGCACACGTTTCCGCTGCTCCCACTAGTTACGAAGGCCTCTGGCTGTGTTCTTATAGACGTTCTCTTCTAAATCAGTATTTAGAAAAGCAGTCATGGCACCCAACCGCCAGATATCGTAGTCATGGTATGTAGCCGTGGTAAGTAGGATCTGGATAGACTTAAGCATAGCTACTGGAAAAGGGTTTCATCATTATCCACGCCTGGTCGATGACGAAAACCTTTAACAAGTCTAGCTTTGAAAATCTCAACTTTTCCATCTACACCAAGTAATCTTCTCAAGATATACTTGCTCCTGATGGGGATTTAACCCTTCAGATTTAGCAACCAAAGTCCATACTTTGTTGGTGTATAAGGATTCCATCTCAGATCGCTAAGCATCCAGCCATTCTTACAGAGTCCCTACTCTCGATGGCCTGCTCGAAACTAGTTGGGTCATCATCTCATGATGCAATCCTTGCTCCCACTGTCATCGAGAAACGGAGGTATCTCTCAGGAGGATGAGGAACCCTACTAGATCTGCGGAGAGGCTGAGGTTCGTCGGAAACTATTGAATCCTTTGGTTCTACCAAATCATTAGCAGTTTCGTACAGCTGGAACCTTTCCAGTTCTACAGAACTGATCTTGCCTCGATCTTGTCCGGATTTTGCTTTTGACATAGGCCGGACAATCCCAAATCTTAACTTACTTAAGAGATAGGTTCTTCCCATACCATATCTTATATGGAGTGGTAGGCAGTGATTTGATTCAAACCTAATTCAATAGGTATGCAGCTTCTCAAGTGCATAACTCCCAAAAGGAAAAAGGTAACTCAGTAGTACTCATCATAGAGCACACCTTATCATATAGGGTGTGATAGCCCCGCCCCGATATACCATCGTGTTATGGTGTATACGGAGGAGTAATGCTGAGAGAGAATCTCATTCTCCTTTAGAATAGTCCAGGAATTCTATGCACAAGTATTCTCCTCTCTGATCTCATCATAGGACATAATACTTATACCCGGTTATTGGTTCTCTACTTCTAACTTATATTCTGTGAATACCTCAAAAGCTTCGGACTTATATTTCAACAGGAACATACGACTGAATCTTGAGAGATTATCAGAGAATATAACGAAGTATAAAGAACCAGTCCTGGCATGTGTAGACAGAAAACCTTACATACATCATCATGTATCGGTCCCAAGAGTTCATTAACTCTTTCTCTGTTTCCAATAAACGGAGCTATGGTCATCTTATCTTTGTGACATGATTGGCGAGTTGCACAAGATGTAAATTCAAAACGATTTAAATATACATCTAAATGTAACTTCAGCCAGTCGGGTGGCATTGATCTGACCTAGTCTACAATACCTCAAGAAGAATCCGTTCATTTCTGAACTCTTCCTCTTGTGTGTGTTCCATATACTAAGAACTGTAGTTTGATTTAGAACATCAATGCTTTTAGATAACGCACCTGAACCGATCAACTTTTGATATAGGAAATGTTCAAAACATTATCCAACTATACAAAATTTTATCATTTCTTTACTAATAAAGAGACTGATATGATTTTGTATATCAGGTTCGGCATCTAATAGCATTTGTTCAGAATCAATGTATTGGTAATACAGGGTGACAGTGACCAACAGACTTGGCTGCAACACTTGCCCCGTTTTCTGTCTCATGAAACTTATCACCCGTTCTCAGTTTTTCTACCTTTTTGTAGCCCTATGTAACAGATTACATATCTGGGATCCTGATCCGGTATCATATACCCAGGATGCAGAGGATACTGAGAAACAGTTCTTTGTAATGAACAACCCGAAGGAGATGCATCATATGCACTTTCTTCGTTTGGGCGGCATAGGAATTCTGGTATTCCCCTATTTCCTGCTCTGTCTTATAACAATTATAAGTTGGAGCGGGACCAACGTTCCCCAGCCCAGTATAACAAGCGGGTTCGGTCAATACATCCGTATTATTATCTTGATTAAGGCGTGATATGGTCGCTACCAGGAGAGAGAGAGAAGAAAACACTCTGCGTGCGCTCTTGCAAGATCAGATTGGTTATATATTTTATCTAAGCTGAATGGCTCCCACTGTTTTTATCAAATCTTCCTTCAAACCCTAAAAGGAAAGACTAGCCGGGATTAATTACACACTACAAGTTCGCCAATCTTTCAGCCAGGCCAGTGTCGGTACTTTGAGGGAGGTCCCCCGTGCTTTCGCACGAACCTAATTAATGTAAACCTCGTTTTCCCAGAGGCGTAACCCCGTTGACACCTTTCTAGACACCTACTTGATCGGCTAATTGTAATGTATAAAACTCTCCCAGGAGTAACACTTACTCGCAGTGGGTATCGGGATCCAACTATCACATAGAAGGTATGCAATCTCATTGCAAATTTCAACACTTGAAACTCCCGATAATATTTTTACCCCTAGCACCTATGACCTTAACTATGGTCAACAAATCATAAGTACTAGTCAAGTTCTACCCGTCATTTCGTGATTAATTAGACCCACCCACATGACCCTTAACTAAGGTCAACAAAGTCACGCGACTGTCCTAACTAATCGCATCATATGCGGTGTAGGAAGACATCACTTAGCTACCGTACACTGTGCCTTGACTATGGTCAACAAACACAGCACGAATACTAAGTACTCTACTTCCTAAAATGACGGAGGGTTGCGGCTGGTTTTTGTGAAAACCTTTAACGCTTTGAACTTGATCTCGTTGCGGAATCAAATGGTTTTTAAATGGAATGTTTTTGAAGCTTTTCTAGTCTTGCTAAAGGGGTCACTCCCGGTGAAGGGATCGTTGGCCCTTTCCTCGTCGAATGAGGTGCGGGATATATCATATATATCACTGTGCAAAGCAGAAACTATAGAAGCGATCAAAAGACAAACCGAGGGTTGTAGCATCTGCCAGTTATTGCTAAAGGAGTCACTCCCGGTGAAGGGATCTCGGTCCTTTCCTCATCGAATAAGGTGCTGGATGTTCTTTAATGAACACCGCGATGCAAAGCAAGAACTGTAGCTACCTGTTTTATTTTGAAATTCGATTCCACAACATCAATTAGGTTTATTTTCTTTCATTAATCTCATTAATGAATATCCCATCATTTAAATCCACCTAAACATCACAGATATATATGACGTACACTTATGCCATCCGCATTCGCCTCGATGTCCCCTCGTGCACCGTTAGGTTAGGTAACTAACGGCAGAGCGGGGCAGGGCTAGCGCGGGTGTAAAACATAAGCAACGTCTATATAATATATCATATATACTATATATATATAATACCTGTCACAGAACATCGCATGATCACAGATAAAACACAGCAGAAGAAACATATGAAATATTGGATATACTAGGACGTCCGTGTTTTCAATACGAGCCAGTATAAAACACGGATTCCACGGTCGTGATGAATAGCCAATCCCACACCCTTAGACCCCTACGAGAGCGGCAAGCAACCCTGCCAATTCTAGGGTTAGGAGACCCGGACTCGACTCCTCGAGTTGGTCTCCCACTGGACCCCAGAACCCGGTTACTTGTGCTCCCCTCCTTGGGTCTATCCTAGTGCAGAAAAGTAAATAATATACAAACGGTGACTACTTCCGCAACCTGGAAGTGCCCCAATAAAAGAATATTACATACAAGTTTTTACATGAATGAAAAAGAAAAACACTCATCTCACATAAAACCCCCCGGCTATTCAAACACGACGATCCAATATAACATATCCAGCAACATATAACATCTCATGTCATCAACGTAAGTAAATATGCGCATCCCAATTGTCGTTGACATATAGCAACGAAACCGGCGATATCACATATTACACTTACGGTCACAGAAAAGAAAGTATAAAACTACAACAGTTGAAATCCGCAACCTCCTCAGACATCGCATGCTTGACCAAATAAATTACTTAGACATCGCATGCCTAACAATTATAAACCCCGCATTTTAGTCTCAGTATCGAAAACTCTTTTCAATATCAAGTCGGGCAATTCAACAGGATTCCCGACATTCTGATCGAATGCTCGTCGCAAACTTTAGTAGGCGGCCGCACCCCCGATACCGTCGACGAAGTGCACCAAGGCGGAACACCGCTGCCACGAGCACCCGAACGGATGCTTTCGGCGACGGGGTTCTCCTACAGTCACTTGGTCGGGGCTATGGAGTGAGGCTGTCTATTAAGTTTACCCGGCGAGTATCCGCGTACGCTACGTGATTGCGACGGACTTTTGATCACATCAAAATTCCGTGGCAACCGATCAAGTGAGACTAAACTGCTACGTTTATAATATTCATTCAGTTATCTCATAACCTTTTGTGAATTCCAATTATTGTATCACATTCCAGATAAATAGAAAATGCTAAACTTTTCGATCGAACAATCGAACACCCAAGTTTTCCCAATTCAGATCAACACATGAAATAAGTCTAACAACATTCAGTTCGTGCCTCAATAGCAACGGTCCAGCCGTAGAAGGGTCAAGCCAACGCCTCACATGTGGCACGCCGTACTGCCCCAAACCCGAAGGTTCAAAGGGCAGTTCAAGACGGTCACATAATCGAGTTAAGGTTTGTTGTCTTCTAGAGGGACCATCGCGTTACTTGCACTACTTAGAACGTCGTTAAACTACGGAAAAATCCAACACTTGGAAATTTCCCGACAGGGGAAAAATTGGGTATTTATATCCGGTCGAACTTTTTAACATATTCAAAAAATTATCCGGAACGACACATAGACAAAGTTTGACAATCCGATCGAATGTATGAACTCCCAATACAACCCAAAATACTCAACTCTTTATTTCAGATTAAAAATTCCCAGGAAAACCAGCACTGAAAAATAGGAGTTACTGTGCAAAATTCAATGGCAGATAAGACAAAAGTGCGGCGGAAGGGCCGCATTAGCACGCTAATGCCGCGGTTCCGCCGCACTTTAGAAAGATCATTAGGTAATTTTTGCATCGTAATTCTTATATTTACCTTCTTGTTTTTCTGCAAATTTTTAATTTGCAAAAATCCACATTTTACAAAAATATCCAGAGAGCATTTTAAAGTCGGGGTTTCGGGTCGATCGGACTTCTAACTCCGTCTACGCATCGCCTAAGGCTCTAGCTAGGCTCTGATACCACTATAGGGTTCCTAGGCACTCTAGTGAGGTCTCCCAAGCCATCAACCATGGCAATTTCAAAAATTATGGTGCCTACAAACCCTAAACTACGGATCGATAACTAGATGTCTAGGCGAAAAGAACTAGTTAACAAATTAACTAATGAGAATACGGAAATACAACCTTTGTAGATCCGGTCCTCCACCTCCACGGCTCCGCAACGAGGTCGTCTCCGCTGTCCATATCAAATCCGGGCTCTAGAGTCGGTTTCGTCGGAGAATGGGCAAGCTAGGTCGTCGATGTCCATGCCGAAGATGATCTACGTCGAAGCATCGCAAGATCAAGCTCTCACTTCACCAAGTCATGAAACTTGTGAAGGAAACACACTCTACTACTTGGCAAGAGGTAGAGGATGAAGAAATAGGAGGTGGGTAGACTTTAGAATTGGATTTCTCACTCATATGCATCAATCACCATTGATGGAGGTGAAGCTTTTCTTCTTGAAGTCAAGGAAGAAGAAGAAGAAGCTTATGATAACTTAATTAAAAATGAGATAATTAAATCAATACTTATCATGACTTCAACTATAGTTAAGTGTAGAGAATTAACTTGGGTTAGTTAAATGGTTAGGGTTAAGTTTAAGACAAGAATGAAGACTAAGTCAAAGCTTCAAGAAACTTCAACTAAAAACAAAATAAGCAACCATTCATTTATCTTTTTCATTTTCCAAAATGGATATAAATAAATAAGATAAATGAATAAGTAATCAAAACCCTAATCATTAACTTAAACCATGGTTTGATTCTTTACACTTAACCAAGTAAGCATGTATCATCAAACATGATACAAACATGTGCACAAAACTATATCGCATATACAATGTGCACAATTCAAGTGAGAAAATCCATTTAAAGTGAACCAATACTAGTTAATGCACAGCAATATATCGAATATATAATTATACATTAAATCATTAAATCAACACTTGATTCAATGATCCGGTCATATCGGATATAACCGACTAGTATCATATGTATCGGCTTATCGAATCAATCCTTGATTCGATAACTAGGTTATATCGCATATAACCATTCGACACATTCATCGCGAGAATGAAATACGGTATCACATACACGCATCATTCTCGGTCCCGCACATATCTCATATGCGCTCCTATTTCGTTTCGCTTGAGCTAAGAAACCTCTGTGTAGGACTCTAAAGACTCGTCAATACGCCGGCAGCAGATGATGATCATATCAAACACCCACAAGCCGCAAGCGGTCTGCCAAACGTAACGGCCACCCGGGTATTGAGCGATCAGAAGATCAACGAGCAAGCCCGCTCACACTCCTGCGAATCCAACCAGTAACACTTACCGTACGGTCCGGTCTGTTCGTCTGATATGTATCATATCTCGCCTAGGGGTGGTAAACGTCAGACCCCAATAGCTCGATAAGTCATGCCGACTTGAGGTCCATAACATTCGTGAAACTACTGATAACTCTTACCAGTATATCACTGCAACCCTGGCCAGGGATTTCCTGTTATGGCCAGTCGAGCATAGCACAACATCAACCCCCAATACCGGGAGAGACGAATCCCCTCCTATCGCTCATTGCCTCCATGTGAATCGGGACTGTACCCAAAAAGCACCTGTTTGCACGACTCAGTAGAGCCGTGGTAGGGTGGAAATCAAAGCACAGTGGGAGACACACAAGACTCTATGACGATCTTGGGTCAACAGACTAAGCTGTACCAGTGTCACCAGAGAACTGCCATCTGACGTGAGGTATAATACCATCTGGGAGTTCTCGGCGAGTCCGTTCAGTGTACCCAGTCTCCACTGAGTACCCGCATACCATCTTCGATGTCAAACACCAATGGATATGGGATCATCCATCGCCCATCGCATGGGTCGAGTAGATATGCGCTAGTCTACTCTGGAATATCGATGCCCCGTCTCGATATCCCCTCGACTAGGAACATTTCAAGGATGTACTCATGGACTACCCAGGCCCCACTAGTATGATCTACATCATAGTCCTGGAAGTCGAGTACACATCCTATGGGCTTTATCAACATGTAATCAGAGAGACAGAAAGTATACATGTTAAGATAAAGTGCAACCAGATAGCGTACTATCATGTCGAGCAAGAAAGTCCTTCCTATAGATGTCCCAGCATCCACTACAATATACATCCAATGTACAGTAATGGCCTCTAGGGCATACATATAACTAACACTCGCCCCTCCCTCTGTCCCCCGTCTGGGGCTCGGGTAATTGTGGACGACTCTGGCCGCTGCCGGAGAAACCATCAGATGCCGTCGACGAAGCAGAAAGCCCTGCCGTCGGCATAGAATCCGGCAGGGGGCATGAGCTAGCCGGGGGCTCGGCCACGCCACTAGCCTCCTTCTGGTTTGGGCACCTCGAAGAGTGAGAGAGAACCATGTATTCAAATGAAAGAGGAACGCCGAGCATCAACGACTCAAGGAAGAAGGAAGAATGAAAGATTGGAGGCCCTGGGACGGACCCCACCCCTGTTTTATAGCTACATACGGCCTCATCAAACAGCGCCCGTCATCTTCCGTCGAAACAACTCCTCGCGCCCAGCGGCTCCAATCGCTCTACGTGTCGATCCCGCGCTGAACCGCGTCCCATCAGACGCCGCAGGCCTGCATACGTCGTATCAACCAATCGACACTTGACACGTGGACCGTCGCTTCAGTCGCAGAGTGCATGAACCAACGCACCTTAAATGCGGAGATCTCGCCTTGATTCGCTGGCGGAAAAGACAACCGACGGCCCGAGGACCCGCCCCGACAAGACCCTAGAAAAGAGGTTACCTCGGGAGGCCCGGCAGTCCACCCCTGACCTGACCTGCTAGCTGGTCGAGACAAGAGTGGGGGGCTAATGATGATGCTCGATATTGGCGATCTCCAAGATCATGACACGTGGCAGGTGACGTGTCCCAAGACTCGGAAGAAAGGGCTCACAGGGGCCGACCAGGCCACCCTGTACCCGACCTGCAAGCTCAAGCTTGCCCTCCTCAGGGCCCCTTGCAAATTGGCCTCCTCGGCCCCTCAGCTCACCCCGAGCTGCCACAAGACGAAGAATCCTCGGCCTTCTCGCTCGTCCCCGAGCCCCCCGACCGAGGACGTCTTCCTCGGTCCTCCGACCAACTCCACCGTCCACGGGCGTAACCGCCGCTCCGCAAATCTCGCCAAGCGCGGATTCTCTGCCAGCAACATCCTATGTTCTACGCCATCACGACCCTCATTAACGGGCGATCCGCTCTCTACGCGGGCGTGACGTCGGGAGCGTAACTGCCGGCGAGATTTTCGCGCTTGCTGCTGCGTGCCGCCTCCGCTATATAAACCCCCATCACAGAGGGGTCAAGTAAGCCATTCTTTACTCTTCTAAGCCGTTACTCTGCCCGGATTCCATCACTAACTTGATCGTCGGAGGGTCCTTAGTGGTACCAAATCATCCGGGACTTCTTTGCAGGTACTCGGCACCAAACTCTTCATTCCACTTCTTCCTCCAAAACCTATTGAGACCCACACACAACAGGAGATAATCAACAAAGTCTACCGGGAGATCAACGGAAGACAACATCTGACGGAGACCCGAAAAGGACCTCCATCACCAAGTCTTGTATGCCGTATATTTAGCCTTTTTGATCATAATATAAGCAAGGAGGAATATTTTCTGTTTAATCAAGATATCAAACAAGAAGGGTTCACATCTAAAATGTCGAGTATATCGAGTTTGTGGCAAGAACGACCATTGTGCTCTTTGTGTGATATAATAGGTTTAATCAAGCCTATCAAGCTACCGATCCTCCGACAAATCACCTTAGCATCAATGTTTTCTTATCGATGACATCCTAACTTCGGTACAACACACCACATGACACCATATCACTAACCTTAGTCACAAATTTAAGTGACTATATGTGATAGGTCAGATTTGTCTATTAGCAGCTGTTCATTTGTCTTATCTTCACAGTTAACTCCACCTCCCTCTGCTTTTCTCGCCGCAACAACCTCTTTAATATGGCATCAATGTTTAGGACAAGCGGACGTTGTTTTCAAAGCTTTGAATAATGCATTCATTGTGTTTAAATTGTTTAACAAATCAATCGATCCTATTAGTTGTATTTCTTGTCAATTAAATAAAAGTCATCATTTGCCATGTTTTCGCTTAAATCTTGTTTCTCATTTGTTTTAGACATCGTGTTTACAGAAATATATGGACCAGCTCTAGCTACTTCGCATTTTAGATATTTTTATTACGTGCACTTTTAAAATGACCATACAAAATTCTCTTGGTATTACCCGTAAACGGCTCATCGTATTAATTACCCAGTAAATGACTCATCGTTTTGAAATTTTTAGTAGTTTTATTAAATCTCATTATCATGTTGAAAATATTGGTTACAAGTGTTAAAATGAATGTTTGCATCATATTTTGTTCAATGGGAACGGCTTTTTACCCTCATGGTGTTCGGACCAAAACTGGCTTAAAGGAAATGGAGAGCTCGGCTTAATGATAGCCGTCTCAGGAATACAACACCAACCAAAGCTGTTTCTTCGGCTGAACAAGAGGCTTCGGCCGACAATAGCTGGCCTAGCTGGCAGATGCACACAAGAATTTGGGTCATTACATGCTGCAATTTTGTCATGTGAGCCATGTTGAAAGAAGAACGTGAGGAGTTGCTGCGTATCTCAAGGGAAGTATTAGTTATTCCAAAAGGATATAAATAGGAGATTGGGTGAAGAAAAAACAGCCCATCTCTGAACAATCAAAACTTTATTAAATCTATGCCATAGTCTATCCTAAGAGCAGCGTATACCATCATGCTATCGGAGTCCCTGTTGACGAAGTAGAGTGTGAATTTCTCAATGTCTGATAGCTCCTTCCAGTTTGATGACGCCAGCTACGAGTTGGGTCTTCACTGGAATTGTGTGGGAATCCCTCTCTGGTGAGGCATTGCCTACGACCGAAATTAGTGCCCAAATTCTTTCCGAAGTCGGATCTTCGGTGATGATGCTCAATATTAACGACCTTTCAGATCAGGACACGTGGCAGATGATGTGTCCCAGAACTCAGAAGAGAAGGCCCACATGGGCCGATCAGGCCCGACCTACAAGCACAAATCTGGCTCACTTCATGGCCCTTGCAAATTGGCCTTCTCGGTCTCTCAGCTCGCCTCCGAGCTACCGCAGGACCAAGATACCTCGGCCCTCTTGCTCGTTCCCGAGCTCTTCCACCGAGACCATCTTTCTCGGTCCCTCCGACCGACCAACTCCACTACTCATAGGCGTAACCGCCGCTCCGCAAATTTCGCCATGCGCAAATTCTCCGCCGGCAACATCCCACGTTCCACGCCATCACGATCCCCATTAACGGACGATCCGCTCTTTACGCGGGCGTGACGTCGGGAGCATAACTGTCGGCGAGATTCTCGCGCCTGCTGCTGCATGCCACCACCGCTATATAAACCCCCATCACAGAGGGGTCAAGTAAGTAATTCTTTACACTTTACGCCGTTACGTTGCTCGGATCTCATCGCTAACTTGAGCGTCGGAGGGTCCTCGGTGGTACCAAACCACTCCGGGACTTCTTTGCAGGTACTCGGCAACTCCCACACCTCACCTCTCCTTCCAAAAACCCATTGAGACCCACACGCGACGAAGGATAATCAGCTAAGTTCACCGCGAGATCTACGGAAGTCAACATCTGACGGAGGCCCGAAAAGAAGCTCCATTAGTTGGCGCCGTCTGTGGGAACCGAAACTCCACAAAAAAACAAAGTTGGCCTTCCGATCTCCATCCCCATGGCAAGCGATCATCCTGAAGATCCAGATATCAGCCGCCGCCTCCCCCTCACCAGAGGCACGGATGAACCTCCTCCGGCGACCGTCATCAATGCCCTCGCCGGCCGAATAGACCGACACCCCCTCCCTTGACGGGGTCGCACAGAGGGGGCTCGCCACGGCGGCTCGAGGGCCATCTCGCCCAAGGATCTATGCCCTCACTAAGAGGCAGCCCAGCAGCTACCCTGCTCGGCTATCCCTGGCGGGTAGCTTCCCTACCGCAACGCCAGGGATCATAAAGTCCTCCCAGAGGCAGTCGAGCCCGAGAATCCCTCGCTCGGCTATCCTTTGTGGGTAGCTTCCCTACCGCAACGCCAGGGATCAGAAAGTCCTCCCAGAGACAGTCGAGCCCGAGGATCCCTCGCTCGGCTATCCCTGGTGGGTAGCTTCCCTACCGCAATGCCAGAGATCAGAAAGTCCTCCCAGAGGTAGTCAAGCCCGAGGATCTCTCGCTCGGCTATCCCTGGTGGGTAGCTTCCCTACCGCAACGTCAGGGATCAGAAAGCCCTCCCAGAGGCAGTCGATCCCGAGGATCCCTCGCTCGGTTATCCTTCAGGACAAAAGCCATCGCCAAGAGGCACCGGACAGTAACCCTGCCCGGCCAAGGGTCCTTGGTAGGCTTCTTACAGCCCTATAGCTCTTCTCGAGCCAAGAACCAAAGTCCTCCCAGAGGCAGTCAGGTCCTTGCTCAGCTATCCCCGGCTGGTAGCTTCCTACCACAACCGACAGGGATCAAAGTCCTCGCCAAGAGGCATTGGGCAGTAACCCTGCTCGGTCCCCGTCCTGAAGGATCAAAAGTCCTCCCAGAGGCAGTCGAGCCCGAGGATCCCTTGCTCGGCTATCCCCGGCGGGTAGCTTCCCTACCGCAACGCCGGGGATCAGAAAGCCCTCGCCAAAAGGCACCGAGCAGGTACCCTGCTCGGCCATCCTTCGCAGGCCTCTCAGGGACCCTCCAGCGTCAAGGATCAGAAAGCCCTCGCCAAGAGGCACCGAGCAGCTACTGTTAGTTATATGTATGCCCTAGAGGCCATTACTGTACATGAGATGTATATTGTAGTGGATGATGGGACATATATAGGTAGGACTTTCTTGCTCGACATGATAGTACGCTATCTGGTTGCTCTTTATCTTAACATGTATACTTGCTGTCTCTCTATTACATGTTGATAAAGTCCTAAGGATGTATACTCGACTTCTAGGACTATGATGTAGATCATACTAGTGGGACCTGGGTAGTCAATGAGTACATCTTTCAATGTTCCTAGTCGTGGGAATATCGAGACGGGGCATCGATATTCCAGAGTAGACTAGCGTATATCTTCTCGACCCATGTGATGGGCAATGGATGATCCCATATCCATTGGTGTTTGACATCAGAGTTGGTATGCGGGTGCTCAGTGGTGACTGGGTACACTGAACGGACTCGCCGAGAACTCCCAGATGGTATTATACCTCACGTCAGATGGCAGTTCTCTGGTGACACTGGTACAGCTTAGTCTGTTGACCCGAGATCGTCATAGAGTCTTGTGTGTCTCTCACTGTGCTTTGATTTCCACCCTACCACGGCTCTACTGAGTCGTATAAATAGGTGGTTTTTGGGTACAGTCTCGATTCACATGGAGGCAATGAGCGATAGGAGGGGATTCGTCTCTCCCGGTATTGGGGGTTGATGTTGCGCTATGCTCGACTGGCCATAACTGGAAATCCCTGGCCAGGGTTGCACTGATTTACTGGTAAGTGTTATCAGTAGTTTCATGCTTATTATGGACCTTACATCGGCATGACTTATCGAGCTACTGGGGTCTGACGTTTACCACCCCTAGGCGAGATATGCGACATATCAGACGAACAGACCGGACTGTACGGTAAGTGTTACTGGTTGGACTCGCAGGAGTGTGAGCAGGCTTGCTCGTTGATCTTCTGATCGCTCAATACTCGGGTGGCCGTTACGTTTAACAGACCGCTTGCGGCTTGTGGGTGTTTGATATGATCATCACCTACTGCCGGCGTATTGACGAGTCTTTAGAGTTCTACACAGGGGTTTCCTGGCTAAAGCGAAACGAAATAGAAGCGCATATGAGATATGTGCGGGACCGAGAATAATACCAGTATGTGATACTGTATTCTATTCTCGCGATTTGTATCATCGGACGGTTATATGTGATATAGCCGGGTTACCGAATCAAGTGTTGATTCGATACATTGATACACTAGATATTAGTCGGTTATATGCAATATGACCGGATCGTTAAATCAAGTGTTGATTTAATGATTTAATGTATAATTATATATTTGATATATTACTTTACATTAACTAGTATTGGTTCACTTAAGATTGATTTTCTCACTAGATTGTGCACATTGTTTATATGTGATATATGCAAGTGTACATGGTTGTATCATGCTTGATGATACATACAAGTTGTGTGTATGAGACTTGTATCAAGATTAGGTTTAAGATTAGGGTATTGTTTTATCAAGAGATTTAACAAATGGGTTGAACTTAGTCAAAGTTGTCAAGCTTGAAGAAGTTTGGAGAAACTTTGACAAAGTCCACTCTTTTGTCATTTCTCTTGATATTCTTTAACCTAACCCTTAACCTAATACCTTGGTCAATTCTCTACATGAGTTAAGCATGAGGGCTTAACTCAACCATGGTGTCATAATTAAAAGGATAAGTTTCATTTGGATTCATTATTCTTATTATTATTCTTTCTTCTTCAAGAAGAAGAAAGCTTGCTATCTCTAATGGTGCCATAAGAAAAAGTGTGAGAAATCCAAATCCAAAGTGAGCCCACTTCCTATTTCTTCATCCTATACTACTTGCCATGTAGTATAGGGTGTTCTCTTCACAAAGTTTTTGACCAAGTGAAGGAATAGCTTGAGTTTGAGTCTCTCCGACGTAGATCATCTTCGGCCTCGAAATCAACGACCTAGCCCGCTTATTTCTCCGATGAAACCAATGCTAGGGTTCGGGATCCCGATGATCGCAGCGAAGGGACGTCAACACGGAGCTTTAGAAGTGAAGGACCGGATCTACAAAGGTTGTAATCCCTTTCACTTGTAGTTAAAGTAGTTAACTTGCTTTTAGTTTCGCCTAATCTCTAGTTAACGATCTTGCATAGAGTTGTTAGGCACATAAAAATTTGATTTTGGCATGGTTGATGCCTTGTAGAACCTTGTGAGCGTGCCTAGTAACCCTACAGTGGTATCAGAGCCTAGCTAGAGTTTTAGGCGAAGTGTAGACGAAGTTAGAAACCCGATCGAACCCCGAAACCCTAAACAAAACCCTTCTCTGTATATTTTTCAAAACAATGGATTTTTGTGAATTAAAAATGCTCAGAAAATAGAGCAGGTGATTCTAAGGAATACTGCAGAAAACGACAACCTAAGGTTACAGTAGCGCCGCGAAACCGCGGGTCTACCCTACTTGTTGCGGCGGTTCCACGGCCGTATGTGATGATTAGGCAATTCTTTTTCTGCAGTTATCTCCGTAGGTGTTTCCTCAGTTTTCTGGGAACTTTTAATTTATGCTCAACAGTTGAGTTTTCTGGGTTGTTTTGGGGACTCGATATTTCGATCGGATTGTTTAACTTTGTTTATGTTTTTCCGGGTAATTTTAGAACGTGTTAAAAAGTTCGACCGAATATAAATAACCCACTTTTTCCCCTGCCGGGAAATTTCCAAGTGTTGGATTTTTCCGTAGTTTAAGAATGTTCTAAGTAGTGCAAGTAACTCGATGGACCCTCTAGAAGACAACAAACCTTAACTCGATTATGTGACCGTCTTGAACTGCCTTTTGAACCTTAGGGTTTGGGGCAGTACGGCGTGCCACATGTGAGGCGTTGGCTTGACCCTTCTACGGCTGGACCGTTGGTACTGTGGCATGAAGTGGATGTTTTTAAACTTATTTCATGTGTTGAGCTTTTCGGGAAAACTTAGGTGTTTGATTGTTCGATCGGAAAGTTTAACATTGTCTATTTATCTGGAATGTGATACAATATTTGGAATGCACAAATAGTTATGAGATAACTGATTTGAATGTTATAAATCTAGCAGTTTAGTCTCACTTGATCGGTTACCACGGGATTTTGATGTGATCAAAAGTCCGTCGCAATCACGTTGCGTACGCGGATACTCGCCGGTAAACTTAATAGATAGCCACGCCCCATAGCCCCGACCAAGTGACTGTAGGAGAACCCCGTCGCTGAAAATGCCGGGAATCTTGTTGAATTGCCCGACTTGATATTGAAAAGTGTTTTCGATAATGAGACTAAAATGCGGGATTTGTAATTGTTAGGCATGCGATGTCTAAGGAGGTTGCGGATTCCAACTGTTGTAGTTTTACACTTTCTTTTCTGCGACCGTAAGTGTAATATGTGATATCGCCGGTTTCGTTGCTCTATGTCAACGACAATTGGGATGGGCATTTTACTTACGTTGATGACATGTGATGTTATGTGTTGCTGGATATGTTATATTGGATCGCCGTGTTTGAATAGCCGGGTTTTTTTTATGTGAGATGAGTGTTTTTCTTTTTCATTCATGTAAAAAACTTGTATGTAATATTCTTTTATTTGGGGCACTTCCGGGTTGAGGTTGATGTCACCAGTGTTGTATATTATTTACTTTTCCGTATTAGGATAGACCCAAGACGGGGAGCACAAGTAACCGGGTTCTAGGGTCCAGTGGGAGACCATCTCGAGGAGTCGAGTCCGGGTCTCCTAACTCTAGAATTGGTAGGGTTACTTGCCGCTCTCGTAGGGGTTTAGGGTGTGGGATTGGCTATTCATCACGACCGTGGAATCCGTGTTTTATACAGGCTCAAAATAAAACACGGACGTCCTAGTATATCCAATATTTCATATGATATTTTCTGCTGCGTTATCTGTGATGTGATCATGTGATATGTTCTGATTGATACTGTATATAATATATATGATATATTATATAGACGTCGCTTATGTTTTACATCCGCGCTAGCTCTGCCCCGCTCTGCCGTTAGTTACCTAACCTAACGGTGCAGACGGGACATCGAGGCGAATGCGGATGGTATAAGTGTACGTTTATTTATCTGTGATGTTTAGGTGGACTTAAATGATGGGACATTCATTAATGAGATTAATGAAAGAAAATAAACTTAAAAGATGTTGTGGAATCGAATTTTAAAAATAAAATTAGGTAGCTCTAGTTGTTGTTTTGCATAGCGGTGTTCCTTATAGAACATCCAGCACCTTATTCGATAAGGAAAGAGCCGACGATCCCTTCACCAGGAGTGACCTCTTTAGTAATAATTAGCAGATGCTACTACCTTCGGTTTGTCTTTTGACTTCTTTTCTAGTTCTTGCTTTGCATAGTAGTATTGTGAATATCCTGCACCTCATTCGACGAGGAAAGAGCCGAGATCCCTTCACCGGGAGTGACCTCTTTAGCGAAACTAGCAAAAGCCTAAAAAACACTCCATTTAAAAACCATTTGATTCCGCAACGAGATCAAGTTCAAAGCGTTAAAGGTTTTCATAAAAACCATCCGCAACCCTCCGTTATTTTAGGAAGTAGAGTACTTAGTATTCGTGCTGTGTTTGTTGACCATAGTCAAGGCACAGTGTACGGTAGCTAAGTGATGTCTTCCTACACCGCATATAATGCGATTAGTTAGGACAGTCGCGTGACTTTGTTGACCATAGTTAAGGGTCATGTGTGTGGGTCTAATTAATCACGAAATGACGGGTAGAACTTGATTAGTGCTTATGATTTGTTGACCATAGTTAAGGTAATAAGTGCTAGGGGTAAAAACCTTTATCGGGAGTTTCAAGTGTTGAAATTTGCAATGAGATTGCATACCTTCTATATAATAGTTGGATCCCGATACCCACTGCGAGTAATTGTTACTCCTGGGAGAGTTTTGTATTTTGCAATCAGCCGATCAAGTAGGTGTCTAGAAAGGTGTTAACGGGATTACGCCCCTGGGAAAACGAGGTTTATTTTAATTAGGTCCGTGCGAAAGCACGGGGAACCTCCCTCAAAGTACCGGCACTGGCCTGGCTGAAAGATTGGCGAACTTGTAGAGTGTAATTAATCCCGGCTAGTCTTTCCTTTTAGGGTTTGAAGGAAGATTTGATAAAAACAGTGGGAGCCATCCTGATTAGATAAAATATATAACCAATCTGATCTTGTAAGAGCGCACGCAGAGTGTTTTCTTCTCTCTCTCTCCAGGTAGCGACCTTGTCACGCCTTAATCAAGATAATAATATGGATGTATTGACCGAACCCGCTTGTTATACTGAGCTGGGGAACGTTGGTCCCGCTCCAACTTATAATTGTTATAAGACCGAGCAGGAATTAGGGGAATACCAGGATTCTTATGCCGCCCAAACGAAGTAAGTGCATGAGATGCATCTCCTTCGGGTGTGTTCATTACAAAGAACTGTTTCTCAGTATCCTCTGCGTCCTGGGTATTTGATACCGAATCAGGATCCCAGATATGTAATCTGTTACATAGGGCTACAGAAAGGTAGAGAACTGAGAACGGGTGATAAGTTTCATGAGACAGAAAACGGTGCAAGTGTTGCAGCCAAGTCTGTTGGTCACTATCACCCTGTATTACCAGAATACACTGATTCTGAACGAATGTTATTAGATACCGAACCTGATATACAACATTATATCAGTCTCTTTATTTAATAAAGAAGGATATAATTTTGTATTGTTGGATAATATTTTGCACATATCCTATATCAAGAGTTGATCGGTTCAGGCACGTTATCTAAAAGCATATACATTCTAAATCAGACCACAGTTCCTTGCGTACAGAACACACACGAGAGGAAGAGTTCAGAAATGAACGAATTCTTCTTGAGGCATTGTAGACTAGGTCATATCAATGCGACCCGACTAGCTAAGTTACAATTAGATGCATATTTAAATCAGTTTAAATTTACATCTTATGAAACTTGCCAGTCATGTCACAAAGATAAGATGACCATAGCTCCGTTTACTGAAAACAGAGAAAGAGTTAGTGAACTCTTGGGACTGATACATAGTGATGTATAAAGGTCCCCAGTCTACACATTCCAGGACTGGTTCTTTGTACTTCATTACATTCACTGATGATCTCTCTAGATTCAGACATATGTTCCTGTTGAAACACAAGTCCGAAACTTTTGAGATAATCACCGAATATAAGTTAGAAGTAGAGAACCAAATATAGGTATAAGTATTATGTCCTATGATGAGATCAGAGAGGAGAATACTTATGTATTGAATTCTTGGACTATTCTAAAGAAGAATGAGATTCTCTCTCAGTGTTACTCCTCTGTATACACCACAGCACAATGGTGTATCGGGACGGAGCAATCACACTCTATATGATATGGTGCGCTCTATGATGAGTACTACTGAGTTACCTATTTCCTTTTGGGGGTTGTGCACTTGAGAAGCTACATACCTATTGAATAGGGTTCCGATCAAATCTGTTACCTACCACTTCATATGAGATATGGAAAGGGAAGAGCCCATATCTTAAATTTGTTAAGATTTGGGGTTGTCCGGCCTATGTCTAAAAGCTAAATCCGGACAAGCTCGAGGCAAGATCTGTTATGTAGAACTGGAAGGGTTCCAGCTATACAAACTGCAGCTGAAGATTTGGTAGAACCAAAGGATTCAATAGTAACCAACGAACCTCAGCCTCTCCGCCGATCTAGTAGGGTTCCTCATCCGCTTGAGAGATACTTCGGTCTCTCGATGACAGTGGGAGCGAGGATTGCATCATGAGATGATGACCCAACTAGTTTCGAGCAGGCCATTAAGAGTGGGGACTCTGTAAGAATGGCTGGATGATTAGTGATATGAGATGGAATCCATGTACACCAACAATGTATGGACTTTGGTTGCTATATCTGAAGGGTTAAATCCCCATCAGGAGCAAGTATATCTTGAGAAGATTACTTGGTTTAGATGGAAAAGTTAAGACTTTCAAAGCTAGACTTGTTAAAGGTTTTCGTCATCGACCAGGCGTGGATAATGATGAAACCTTTTCCAGTGGCTGTGCTTAAGTCCATCCAGATTCTACTTGCCACGGCTACATACCATGACTACGATATTTGGCGGTTGGGTGTCATGACTGCTTTTCTAAATACTGATTTAGAAGAGAGCGTCTATAAGAACACAGCCAGATAGCTTCGTAAACAGTGGGAGCAGCGGAAACGTGTGCAAGATGCTTTACAAAATAAAGCAGGCATCGCGGAGTTGGAACGTCTGTTTTGATGTGGTAGTCAAAGTGTTTGACTTCATCAAAATGTTAGATGAACCTTGTACATACGAAAAGGTAGTGGAGAGTAAGGTGGTGATCCTCATAGAGTACGTGGATGACATACTCTTGATAGAAAAAGAGTTTCCTATGCTACGCACGGTCAATCTCCTCTTATCACATGGATTCTCCATATAGGATCAAAGTGATACCTCCTAAATCCTAGGTTTTGGATCTATGAGATAGATCTAAATGGATGTTAGGGTTCTCACTAGGTGTAGTAAGATGGTATCAATGGATCCTAGGGAGAATCACTGGAAAGGTTCCAGAGTGATAAGGACGACTGAATGTCAGTCGCAGGCATTGTCTTTACCCTCGATGAAGGGACGATATGTTGGAAGAGTTCCAAGCTAGATACCGTGACAGACTAGACGATAAAAGGCTGGTGACATCGCTATCAAAGATACTACCAAAGAGGCAGTTTGGGTGTATATTAGTTCATAAGATGAACTAAGTTCCTACCATTGTGTGACAATGGAGGTGTGGCTTTGGCCAAGGAAACCCGGTCCCATCATTGACCCAGACATATTCTGAGGCAGTATCACCTAATCATGGAGATAGTTGATCTCCGGCGTGATCGAGATTAGGAGAGTAGACACAGAGGACAATACGGCGGATCCACTCACAAAGACCTTTTCCCAGAAATAGACTTATATGGGATGGTTGAGTATGTGATACTGCAACCACTGCTACAGATGGCCCTAGTGCAAGTGGGAGATTGTTAGTTATATGTATGCTGTTGGAGATAGTGCCCTCAGAGTCAATTATTAGGTCACAGGTACGTGATTGTAATGATTGAGGGAGGACCTATCCCGGTAGGACAGTCTTACTCGAGATGATAGTATGCTATCTGGTTTACCTTTATCATCGTGTACTGCTTTAGGTGACCTGACACGTCGCTATTACACGTTGATAGAGCCCCTAGGATTCTTGCTTGACCACCAGCAGTATGAGGGCGATCATATAAGTGGGAGCTGGGGGTCTATAATCTTATCCTTAAAAGGTCCCTAGTCGTGGGAGTTTCGAGACTGGGCATCGATACTCCATTAGTAGACTAGTGTATACAGTCGAGACCCCGACGAGGGGCGGTGGCCGGTCTCACAAGCCACTGGTGTCAGTTGGATCACCTAAGATGTATACAGGTGCTCATTGGGTTATGAGTACACCGGACAGGACTCGCCGGGAACATGCTAGTTGGTCATATACCAGACGTCAGATGGCAGTTCCCTGGTGACATGTGTGCAGGTTAGTTCATCGACCTGGGGATCGTCATTTGTCTCGTGTGAGTTCCCACTGTACTTTGATTACTACCCTACCACGGCTCAAAGGAGTCGTGCAAACAGGTTTTAGTTGGGTACAGTCCCGAGCCACATGGAGGCAGTGAGCGTATCTTCAGGGGTTCGTCTCTCCCGGTATTGGGGGTGAGGTCGTGCTGTGTCTAGGAGAGCCATTACACGAAGTCCTTGGCCAAGGCAAGGAGATTTACTGGTAGGTATTCCAGTAGTATCTCAGGGTGTTCTGGGCTACACTCCGACACGACTTGTACCGCTTTTGGGGGTCTGACTTTTACCAACCCCCTAGGCCCGCCATGCGATACTCATAGACGAACGGACCGGACTGCACGGATATTGTCACTGACAGGCTCAGTAGGGTTGTCGGGCTAAGTTCGCTCACAGACGTCCCTTTTAGTCAGTACCTGGTAGCCCGTTACGTATTGGCTTATACCTCTGACGTGCTAGTGGTTAAATCCACAACCAAGGTGTTGATGAGTCTTTAGAGTCCCCCACATTCAGTTACTCAGCTTTCGGGCGAAAGGTTGTAGAGGCCGTATGGAGATATGGCAAGGTCCGACCAGATACGTGCGGTATTGCACGGATCGGGATCGGACAGTTTGTACTATAGGCCGTATGGATATATGGCAGGGTTCGATCAGATACGTGCGGTATTGCACGGATCATGATCGAACGGATATTACTGGCCGGCTTTGGTATAAGCCGGATCCTAGTATAGTACAGTGTAGAGTTTGTCTCATTGCATTTGTATTTCGGTCGAAATACAGATGCGGGTGTGTATGCACAGTATCGGGGTTTTCCTGTAATTTATTACGGGACCAGTTTTCTGGAGTTGCCAGTTTGCTTTCCGTTTCGGCCAATTTCCTTTGTTCCGTTCATTGGCCGAAGTTTGGTGGAGGAGGGCTTATTTGCATTGTTGCAAATGAGTGTTTGTGGAGGGGGTTCTTTGCTTATTATCATGACATGATTCTTGTCCCATCATTTGACTTCATAAACTCATGATTGCTTGACTTTCTTTATCATCATGGTTTTAGTCATGGTTGTTGGTAGAGTGTTGGGATTGTTGTTGATGATGGATGATCATTGGTGTTGAGTGTTGGACTTTCCTTGCTATCATTTCTTTTGCATGATAGCTTTCCTCTCTCTTTTTTGTATTAGTGGAGAATGGCTCCTTCTTTGGTCTCTCTCTTGACTCTCCATTCTCACCCTCCTCTCATTATCATGGCCGGCCTTGGCTCATTGGGGGCTGTCCCAATTTTTAGATGAGGGAATTACACTCATTTTGGTTTGGCAAAGTCTTTTTAGCTCCTCTCCAAAAGCTTGTATCTTTTCCTCCACCATATGGCAACTCCTTCAACCCTAATAGAGACAATATAGCTCACTACACATTCTACAGCGAACCTTGGGCACGTCGAGTAGCCGGTTTCGTGCCCGAGTTGCCTTGGCATTGAGGTGGGAGCCCGTAAAAGAAGTAGGCGATGTGGTGCACTTCCGGCGACGAGGAGGAGACGGGACCTTTCCGCAGGAGATCGGGACCATGACGAGAAGACCGGAGGACTTGGATCGTCGGTATATCTTTATTCCCTTTCTTGTTGATAGTTAGGACTAGTTAGTGGTTCGATCTCGGTTATAGTGCGCGGTGGTGCCGGTTTGCTAAGTCCGCAAAAATTTAAGTTATTCACCGCTTCCGCATTTGGCCGTCGGATCGACGGCCGGGGCGCCGCCGTGCACTTACAGTGGTATCAGAGCCTCGCCATTAACATAGTCTAGCTTGGTGTAATGTGTTTTACGTTTCCGATCGAACAAAATCCCGAAACCGCATTTTTCATGCACATCAGTTTCTGTCGAATTTTTTTTGAGTCCAAAAATTTTTCAGGTTGTCTCAGAGTGATGTGCAGAGAGTTCTAAGAATACTGCAAAATTTTGGTGAAGTGATGATTCCGTACGACCGCGGAAGGGCGGCCTAAGCCCCTCATTGGCCGCGCTTCCGCCGCAGGAATAAGACTTCAGTTCATCAATTTTTTCCAGTGGGCTTGTGGGCTTAAAATATGGGTTTTGAAATATTAAAATTGGGCCCAGTTTTTCTGTGAGTGCTGCAGTATTGGTTTGGGGGCCCACTTGTTAAGTTTGATCAATCGGAAAATTTTAAACACATTTTTCACAGTATTTACATTATATCTGCGACCGTGAATGTCACTCGATCGGTAAATCCGGTCTAACTGCTATAGCCCGGTTAGACGGATTTACGAACGTGACTTTCACGTTGATGTTCTGTTTTTGCTGTGATGTTGCGGATCGGTCGGTGGGGATAGCCTGGATGCAATGCTAGTACAGTTTTGTTGTATTATGTACATTTGATATTGCGGGGCGAGCGTCCGACATGTGGACTGCCGTCACTGCCTGTTTGTATTATTATTTTGGGGCACGACCTGGTTGCGGTCGATGTACCCGTTGTATGTATATTTTACTTTCTGTTCTAGGATTGCCCCGCGGAGGGGTGCACGGATAGCCGGGTTCTGGAGGGAAACAAGCCCGTATCTCATGGCACTGAGACGGAGGGGGCTTCACTCTAGGATTGGCGGGCTATTCGCCGCACTCGTAGGGGGTACAGGTTGACCCAGGAGAGGTGCCCAAGTTACCGGATTCCGTGAAGTGCTGGGTGGTCCATTCACGTTGCTGAAGGGGGCTGCCTCGCTTCAGGTTTTGGCGGGTAACTTGCCGCGCCCGTAGGGGTCTAGGATTTCATTGCACAGGCTATCCACACGACCAGGGGAACGTCGGGTTTCAGCAGTGGCTCTGTGAAACCCGGGGATCCCAGATATCTGTATTGTTTCTGTGATACTGTTCATTCTCTGTGATGTTGCATTTTATTCACGCCTTGAGCGAATATAATATATTGGTATATATATTAGTAGATGTTGTATATGTTTTGCATCCGCGCTAGTCCAGTCCCCGCTCTGTCGTTAGTAAGCTAACCTAACGGGTAATGACGGGACCCAGTGGCGAATGCGGATGGCATATACATACATCAGTATATTTTCGTTCTTTTTGGTGTGATCAATTGATGGGACTGCGTTGATTCGGATCAATGCAAGTTAAAAACAAACCTAATCTGATGTTGTTGGAACACTTTTCAAAAAGCTGTTATTGCAAGGACGTTCACTTTTGTTTTGCATCGCGGTATTCATTTGGAATATCCTGCTCCTCAGTCGACGAGGCCAGGGCCGAGATCCCTTCACCGGGAGTGACCCCTTGGACAAAAGTTTGCGACAGGGCATTAACTTCACTATAGCCGAGTACTTTTGCTTTGCATCGCGGTATTCATTTGGGATATCCTGCACCCCATTCTACGGGGAAAGAGCCGAGATCCCTTCACCGGGAGTGACCTCTTTAGCAACGGTTTTCGTCACTATATTTTTAAAAAAGCTATCCGTTCCTTCGACGATATCAAGTTCATTACGTTAAAGGTTTTCGCCAGAAACCATTCGTAGCCCTCCGTCATTTCAGTTAAATATTCGGTAGTATTCAAGCTATGTATTTTGACCTCACGCCAAGGCATAGTGATTGGTAGCTGCCGGGTATTTATCTGTAGCATAGATAGATGCGTTGGTTTGGGACAGTCGTACTACTATTTTGGCCTACGTCAAGGGTATGTACGGGTGGGTTCAAATTAACCTGGATAATGACGGGCAGAACTTGACATGTGACTTATGATATTTTGACCTCACGCCAAGGTCATAAGAGCATGGGGCAGAAATCACATCGGGAGTTTCAAAAGAACTGAAACTTGCCAGATATGCGCATACCTTCTGGAGTGTGATACCGTGAGCGGATTCCGTCACGTTGTCATGCGATGAGAGTTGGATCCCGATTCCCACTGATGAGTTGGTATACTCCTCGGGTGACCCCGACTAATTCTTCTTTCAGGTTTGGAGGAGAATTTGAGGTACAGTGGGAGGATTCCAGATTAGATAAATTGGTAACCATTCTGATCTAGGTTAGAGTGCACGCTGAGTGTTTCTTTTCTCTCTCTCTTTGGCAGCGACCATTGACCCGACCCTAAGACAATGACTCAGTGACCAAGTTGACCGAACCTTCTTAACACTGGCTTTTGGATTGTCAGAGTTGCAAACCTCATTGCCACTCCTACTTTTACCCTTTTCTCCAGGACACCCCGTTTTACTACGAACGTCCACTTCCATTGGACAAAACCATCGTATGGTTAGATACGAACTCGAAAGAATTTATTCGAGAATGGTTTCAGGTTCTGGAGAAAACGGATAGGATTATTCAGTTGTCTTTGCTTTTTACCCTCTCTCAGGTTACGAGTACTCCTTGGTTTAGGGGTAGTACACCTATTACGCAAATTGGATTGTCTTCTTCCAAACCTTAGGCTGGTGCTGACCGGTGGAGAATGAAGAAAACCAATTAGCATAACGATGGTGTGCAGAAGGTATTAAGTTAAGACAAAGCAAGGGATTAGTAAGAGGGCAAAGTAAATTGCAACAGATATTCACGACCAAACCAAATATTTCGTTACCACTCCCACATCACCTTTGAATTTCTCCAGGACACTCCGTATCACTACGAAGATCCACAGTTTATTGGATACTCCATCGTATGGTTATATACGAACTCGAAAGGAATTTATTCCAGTTCGGGGATGGATTCTGGTTCAGGAGAAATAGGAATAAGGTTTATTCGGTTGTCTTTTATCTTCACCCTCTCTCATTGCGAGTGTTCCTAGGATTGGGACAGTACACCCATTATGCTTATTGGATAGTCTTCTTCCAAACCATAGGCTGGTGCCGAACGGTAGGGAAGGAAGAAAACCATTTGGCCTAAAAGGGTGTGCAGAAGGTAAAGACTAAAGACATATGAAGGGATTTGGAGAGGTGGCAAAGAATTATACGGTTACAGTCGTGAATCTGGAAGAGGCATTACTAGGAATACCAGGATACCCCATCGAAACATTTCAATGTTTCAGTTTCACTGTGTAATGTTAAAGAAAAACTGATTTCCCGATTAGATACTTACTCCAGGGTATGTATTTACCAGGTACGATTCTCACATCTGTATGGTTTTACAGATGATGAGTGGGAGTAAGTTATTGGGAATTGGGTGATCATCCTCATTATATCGGGATTCGTTGTAATCGGTGATATTTGAGGAGATCACCTGGGCTGTTTGCCGGTCGGCAAATATTTGGTTTTGAATATCCGCTGTTGTGCACCAATTTCAAATTGATATATCTGTACGTCTATTTTCATAGAGTGAGATATACCTTTTGATATTATGTCGATGACATTTACCTATATCAGTGGATGGTTAGGTAAGGAGCATTAAACAGCGGTGTAATTCTTCTTAACCATAAGTACAGTTTTCAACCTACGACACACAGTGAAAGAGTTGTTAGACTCAGCGGACTTATACAAAGTATTGTATGTTGTCCAGTGTCCATTAGGACAGAGGGGTTGGTCCTCATACTATATTCGGTTTACTTATGACTTCTCTAGTTTTTAGACAGGTGTTTCGTGGAAACACAGGGTCCGAATTTGGAGAAGTTATAGGTATTTGAATAGAGTAGAGAACCAGGTATAGCAAGTATCGGGATTCTTCAAAGAGATCGAAGATGTAGATACTTATGTATGGTATTCAGTTGATAGTAATGATAAAGAGATCTTGCTTCTCTTTCAGGTTACTCATAATTGGAAGTATTCCTAAGTTGAGTAACCCTGATCGGCCTCCTTCCATTTAGTTGACATGCGCTGGGGACAGCTGCATGATTTGAATCTGGTTCAATTAAATCAGTGCCTCTGTTTCTATATTGGATATAGAACAGTTCATATCTTAACGATGTTAAGGTACGGGGAGTTGTCCGGTTTATGATTAAAACCAGACACTGGACAACTCAAGGCACGTTTCTGTAATGGCTGTTTGTGGGTTGACCCAGGCTATGACGAGGGTTGACTTTCTACCATCTGGATGAACAATAGCGACATTGTTCTAGACTCGCCACAGTTTTATTAAAGATGGATTTTTTCAAAAAAAACAGTAGTGGGAGTATGGTAGAACTGGAAGTGATTCCAGAACCACAAACGATTACTGAAGATTTGATAAGGAACCTAAAGATTCAATCTGAATTGACATTCCATTGGCCACTCCGCAGATAAGGTGGGTAACTTCAGGCACCCGAGAGGCACTACGGTAGCCTCAAGGACGGTGACAGGGAAGTTCTTGTTTACCCACAATTGCCATTGCTGTTGTTCCAGGTTACGAGACCCGGCGGGAGGATGAGTATAGCGTCGTTCTAAACCAGTTTTAGAAGTATACGTCTATATGACTCTGCCAGAGGGTTGTCGTAGTCAGTGGGAGCAGCGGAAGCATTGGTGGACAGGTTGCTTATGTCTATTTATAGACTAGAGCAGATGTAGCGGAGATAGATCATCTATTTCTGACGTGACAGTCATGGGTTTGACTTCATCAGAATAGGGGATGGATCTGTTGAGAAGGTAGTAGGGTGTGATATCCTGGTATTTGGATGATATACACAGAGTAGGAAAAGAAACTCCTACACTACGATCGGTTATACTTTGGTCGTCACACAGTTGTTTCTCCACAAAGGAAATGGATTTTATATCAGACATACTGGTTACTAGATCTATGGTCTTAGATCTAAATTTGGGTGGTTTCCCAATCAGGGTACTTGACAGCATTCTAAGAGTATTAAGGATGGACGACTCCTGGCACGGTAGTGTACCTGCAGGTAATGGAGTCACCCTCTCCAAAGGTGTCTTACAGACTAAAGGGGAGAGGGACGGGCATGATTGGCAGATCACTTGCTCAGGCAATTGAGTCAATCGTGAGATGTCAAGTACCACACCAGATGTTGTTCTTGCACTAGATGCAATAAGTTGACATTAATCCAATCCTGGAGAAACAGTCGGAAGCAGTTTTAGAACATAAGTGGATGTTCTAGGGAGATGATAACGACAGCCTCATTCAGGAGACAGTTATCATTCCAGGCTTCCAAGGTGACATGGACGACAAGGAGGTTGTCAGAGTTATAGTTTTCCTTAGTATGAGGGGCAGTATTTTGGACAGGTGGTCCAAGGCAATACTGAGGGAGGCATGGCGCGCAGGATACTGATTAAGTTCAGTTGACGATACAGTCTAAGAAGTTTGGATTTGGAGTTCATTTATGAGCTAGGTCCCATCAGACATCCAGACATATTCTGAGACAGGTATTGCTCTTTTCGGGAGATGGCTTTCTCCGCGAACTTGAGATATAGAGAGACATAGAAAGAAACAACTAAGCGGATCCACTCACTGAGGCTATTCCTCGAACGCAATAGTTCCGCAAACGAGCTTTGTGAGACTGACTAGTAGAGGAGTTGGATGTTCGGTATCACACGGGCTGTGAGTATGCGACATCGCAATAATTAGCCTTGAGTGCAAGTGGGAGATTGTTGGAGATAGTGCCCTCAGAGTCAATTATTAGGTCACAGGTACGTGATTGTAATGATTGAGGGAGGACCTATCCCGGTAGGACAGTCTTACTCGAGATGATAGTATGCTATCTGGTTTATCTTTATCATCGTGTACTGCTTTAGGTGACCTGACACGTCGCTATTACACGTTGATAGAGCCCCTAGGATTCTTGCTTGACCACCAGCAGTATGAGGGCGATCATATAAGTGGGAGCTGGGGGTCTATAATCTTATCCTTAAAAGGTCCCTAGTCGTGGGAGTTTCGAGACTGGGCATCGATACTCCATTAGTAGACTAGTGTATACAGTCGAGACCCCGACGAGGGGCGGTGGCCGGTCTCACAAGCCACTGGTGTCAGTTGGATCACCTAAGATGTATACAGGTGCTCATTGGGTTATGAGTACACCGGACAGGACTCGCCGGGAACATGCTAGTTGGTCATATACCAGACGTCAGATGGCAGTTCCCTGGTGACATGTGTGCAGGTTAGTTCATCGACCTGGGGATCGTCATTTGTCTCGTGTGAGTTCCCACTGTACTTTGATTACTACCCTACCACGGCTCAAAGGAGTCGTGCAAACAGGTTTTAGTTGGGTACAGTCCCGAGCCACATGGAGGCAGTGAGCGTATCTTCAGGGGTTCGTCTCTCCCGGTATTGGGGGTGAGGTCGTGCTGTGTCTAGGAGAGCCATTACACGAAGTCCTTGGCCAAGGCAAGGAGATTTACTGGTAGGTATTCCAGTAGTATCTCAGGGTGTTCTGGGCTACACTCCGACACGACTTGTACCGCTTTTGGGGGTCTGACTTTTACCAACCCCCTAGGCCCGCCATGCGATACTCATAGACGAACGGACCGGACTGCACGGATATTGTCACTGACAGGCTCAGTAGGGTTGTCGGGCTAAGTTCGCTCACAGACGTCCCTTTTAGTCAGTACCTGGTAGCCCGTTACGTATTGGCTTATACCTCTGACGTGCTAGTGGTTAAATCCACAACCAAGGTGTTGATGAGTCTTTAGAGTCCCCCACATTCAGTTACTCAGCTTTCGGGCGAAAGGTTGTAGAGGCCGTATGGAGATATGGCAAGGTCCGACCAGATACGTGCGGTATTGCACGGATCGGGATCGGACAGTTTGTACTATAGGCCGTATGGATATATGGCAGGGTTCGATCAGATACGTGCGGTATTGCACGGATCATGATCGAACGGATATTACTGGCCGGCTTTGGTATAAGCCGGATCCTAGTATAGTACAGTGTAGAGTTTGTCTCATTGCATTTGTATTTCGGTCGAAATACAGATGCGGGTGTGTATGCACAGTATCGGGGTTTTCCTGTAATTTATTACGGGACCAGTTTTCTGGAGTTGCCAGTTTGCTTTCCGTTTCGGCCAATTTCCTTTGTTCCGTTCATTGGCCGAAGTTTGGTGGAGGAGGGCTTATTTGCATTGTTGCAAATGAGTGTTTGTGGAGGGGGTTCTTTGCTTATTATCATGACATGATTCTTGTCCCATCATTTGACTTCATAAACTCATGATTGCTTGACTTTCTTTATCATCATGGTTTTAGTCATGGTTGTTGGTAGAGTGTTGGGATTGTTGTTGATGATGGATGATCATTGGTGTTGAGTGTTGGACTTTCCTTGCTATCATTTCTTTTGCATGATAGCTTTCCTCTCTCTTTTTTGTATTAGTGGAGAATGGCTCCCTCTTTGGTCTCTCTCTTGACTCTCCATTCTCACCCTCCTCTCATTGTCATGGCCGGCCTTGGCTCATTGGGGGCTGTCCCAATTTTTAGATGAGGGAATTACACTCATTTTGGTTTGGCAAAGTCTTTTTAGCTCCTCTCCAAAAGCTTGTATCTTTTCCTCCACCATATGGCAACTCCTTCAACCCTAATAGAGACAATATAGCTCACTACACATTCTACAGCGAACCTTGGGCACGTCGAGTAGCCGGCTTCGTGCCCGAGTTGCCTCGGCATTGAGGTGGGAGCCCGTAAAAGAAGTAGGCGATGTGGTGCACTTCCGGCGACGAGGAGGAGACGGGACCTTTCCGCAGGAGATCGGGACCATGACGAGAAGACCGGAGGACTTGGATCGTCGGTATATCTCTATTCCCTTTCTTGTTGATAGCTAGGACTAGTTAGTGGTTCGATCCCGGTTATAGTGCGCGGTAGTGCCGGTTTGCTAAGTCCGCAAAAATTTAAGTTATTCACCGCTTCCGCATTTGGCCGTCGGATCGACGGCCGGGGCGCCGCCGTGCACTTACAGATGCCCTAGAGGCCATTACTGTACATGAGATGTATATTGTAGTGGATGCTGGGACATATATAGGTAGGACTTTCTTGCTCGACATGATAGTACGCTATCTGGTTGCTCTTTATTTTAATATGTATACTTGCTGTCGCTCTATTACATGTTGATAAAGCCCTTAGGATGTATACTCGACTTCCAGGACTATGATGTAGATCATACTAGTGGGGCCTGGGTAGTCAATGAGTACATCCTTCAATGTTCCTAGTCGTAGGAATATCGAGACGGGGCATCGATATTCCAGAGTAGACTAGCGTATATCTTCTCGACCCATGTGATGGGCGATGGATGATCCCATATCCATTGGTGGTTGACATCAGAGATGGTATGCGGGTGGTACACTGAACGGACTCGCCGAGAACTCCCAGATGGTATTATACCTCACGTCAGATGGCAGTTCTCTGGTGACACTGGTACAGCTTAGTCTGTTGACCCGAGATCGTCATAGAGTCTTGTGTGTCTCCTACTGTGCTTTGATTTCCACCCTACCACAGCTCTACTGAGTCGTGCAAACAGGTGGTTTTTAAGTACAGTCCCGATTCACATGGAGGCAATGAGCGATAGGAGGGGATTCGTCTCTCCCGGTATTAGGGGTTGATGTTGCGCTATGCTCGACTGGCCATAACTGGAAATCCCTGGCCAGGGTTGCACTGATTTACTGGTAAGTGTTATCAGTAGTTTCATACTTGTTATGGACCTTACATCGGCATGACTTATCGAGGTACTGGGTCTGACGTTTACTACCCCTAGGCGAGATATGCGACATATCAGACGAACAGACCGGACTGTGCGGTAAGTGTTACTGGTTGGATTCGCAGGAGTGTGAGCAGGCTTGCTCGTTGATCTTCTGATCGCTCAATACCCTGATGGCCGTTACGTTTAGCAGACCGCTTGCGGCTTGTGGGTGTTTGATATGATCATCACCTACTGCCGGCGTATTGACGAGTCTTTAGAGTCCTACACAGGGGTTTCCTGGCTCAAGCGAAACGAAATAGAAGCGCATATGAGATATGTGCGGGACCGAGAATAATACCGGTATGTGATACTGTATTCTATTCTCGCGATTTGTATCATCGGACGGTTATATGTGATATAGCCGGGTTACCGAATCAAGTGTTGATTCGATACATTGATACACTAGATATTAGTCGGTTATATGCAATATGACCGGATCGTTAAATCAAGTGCTGATTTAATGATTTAATGTATAATTATATATTTGATATATTACTTTACATTAACTAGTATTGGTTCACTTAAGATTGATTTTCTCACTAGATTGTGCACATTGTTTATATGTGATATATGCAAGTGTACATGTTTGTATCATGCTTGATGATACATACAAGTTGTATGTATGAGACTTGTATCAAGATTATGTTTAAGATTAGGGTATTGTTTTATCAAGAGATTTAACAAATGGGTTGAACTTAGTCAAAGTTGTCAAGCTTGAAGAAGCTTGGAGAAACTTTGACAAAGTCCACTCTTTTGTCATTTCTCTTGATATTCTTTAACCTAACCCTTAACCTAATACCTTGGTCAATTCTCTACATGAGTTAAGCATGAGAGCTTAACTCAACCATGGTGCCATAATTAAAAGGATAAGTTTCATTTGGATTCATTATTCTTATTATTATTCTTTCTTCTTCTTCTTCAAGAAGAAGAAATCTTGCTACCTCTAATGGTGCCATGAGAAAAAGTGTGAGAAATCCAAATCCAAAGTGAGCCCACTTCCTATTTGTTCATCCTATACTACTTGCCATGTAGTAAAGGGTGTTCTCTTCACAAAGTTTTTGACCAAGTGAAAGAATAGCTTGAGTTTGAGTCTCCCCGACGTAGACCATCTTCGGCCTCGAAGTCAACGACCTAGCCCGCTCATTTCTCCGATGAAACTAACGCTAGGGTCCGGGATCCCGATGATCGCAGCGAAGGGACGTCAACACGGAGCTTTAGAAGTGAAGGACCGGATCTACAAAGGTTGTAATCCTTTTCACTTGTAGTTAAAGTAGTTAACTTGCTTTTAGTTTCGCCTAATCTCTAGTTAACGATCTTGCATAGAGTTGTTAGGCACATAAAAATTTGATTTTGGCATGGTTGATGCCTTGTAGAACCTTGTAAGCGTGCCTAGTAACCCTACAGCTGCCCTGCTCGGCCATCCTTCGCAGGCATCTCAGGGACCCTCCAGCATCAAGGATCAAAGCCCTCGCCAAGAGGCACCGAGCAGCTACCCTGCTCGGCCATCCTTCGCAGGCCTCTCAGGGCCCCCCCAGCGTCAAGCATCAATGCCCTCGCCAAGAGGCAACGAGCAGCTACCCTGCTCGGCCATCCTTCACAGGCCTCCCAGGGACCCTCCAGCGTCAAGGACCAATGCCCTCGCCAAGAGGCACCGAGCAGCTACCCTGCTCGGCCATCCTTCACAGGCCTCTCACGGCCCCTCCAGTGTCAAGGATCAAAGCCCTCATCGTGAGGCCGCCGAGTTCCTTCCTGCTTGGCGCATCCCCAGCGGGTATCCTCCTGCCCATCAGATGCTGAGGATCTCAAGCCCTCATCGTGAGGCCGCCGAGTTCCTTCCTGCTCGGCGCATCCCCAGCGGGCATCCTCCTGCCCACCATACACTGATGGTCTGAAGCTCTCATCGTGAGGTCACCGAGTTCCTTCCTTCTCGGTGCATCCCAAGCAGGCATCCTCCTGTTCATCAGATGCTGAGGATCTCAAGCCCTCATCGTGAGGCCCCCGAGTTCCTTCCTGCTCGGCGCATCCCCAGCGGGCATCCTCCTGCCCACCATACGCTGATGGTCTGAAGCCCTCATCGCGAGGCCGCCGAGTTCCTTCCTGCTCGGCGCATCCCCAGCGGGCATCCTCCTGCCCACCATACGCTGATGGTCTGAAGCCCTCATCGCGAGGCCGCCGAGTTCCTTCTTGCTCGGCGCATCCCCAGCGGGCATCCTCCTGCCCATCAGATGCTGAGGATCTCAAGCCCTCATCATGAGGCCGCCGAGTTCCTTCCTGCTCGACGCATCCTCGGCGGGCATCCTCCTGCCCATCAGATGCTGAGATCATCATCGTGAGGCCGCCGAGTTCCTTCCTGCTCGACACATCCTCGGCGGGCATCCTCCTGCCCATCAGATGCTGAGGATCTCAAGCCCTCATCGTGAGGCCGCCGAGTTCCTTCCTGCTCGGCGCATCCCCAGCGGGCATTCTTCTGCCCACCAGACGCTGATGGTCTGAAGCCCTCATCGTGAGGCCGCCGAGTTCCTTCCTGCTCGACGCATCCCCAGCGGGCATCCTCCTGCTCATCAGATGCTGAGGATCTCAAGCCCTCATCGTGAGGCCGCCGAGTTCCTTCCTGCTCGGCGCATTCCCAGCAGGCATCCTCCTGCCCACCAGACGCTGATGGTCTGAAGTCCTCATCACGAGGCCGCCGAGTTCCTTCCTTCTTGGTGCAACCCCAGCGGGCATCCTCCTGCCCATCAGATGCTGAGGATCTCAAGCCCTCATCGTGAGGCCGCCGGGTTCTTTCCTGCTCGGCGCATCCCCAGCGGGCATCCTTCTGCCCATCAGATGCTGAGGATCTCAAGCCCTCATCGTAAGGCCGTCGAGTTCCTTCCTGCTCGGCGCATCCCCGGCAGGAATCCTCCTTCCCATCAGACGCTGATGGTCTGAAGCCCTCATCGCGAGACCGCCGAGTTCCTTCCTGCTCGACGCATCCCCGGCGGGCACTCTTCTGCCCATCAGACGCTGATGGTCTGAAGCCCTCATCGTGAGGCCACCGAGTTCCTTCCTGCTCGGCGCATCCCCAGTGGGCATTCTCCTGCCCAACAGACGTCGCAGGTCTGCACACGTCGTGTCGTCCAACCGACGCTTGACATGCGGACCGTCATTTCAGTGGCAGGACGCTCGAACCGACGCACCTTTCCTAAATGCAGAGATCTGGCCCCGATAAGCTGGCAGAAAAGATAGCTGACAGCACGGGGACGCGTCCCGACGAAATCTTAGGAGGGAGCTTACCCCAGACGGCCCGGCAGTCCACTCTTGACCCGACCCACTAGCTGGTCGGGACAAGAGTGGGGGCCTAATGATGATGCTCAATATTGGCAACCTTTCAGATCAGGACACATGGCAGATGACGTGTCCCAGAACTCAGAAGAGAGAGCCCACAGGGGCCGATCAGGCCCGACCTACAAGCACAAAGCTGGCTCACCTTAGGGCCCTTGCAAATTGGCCTCCTCGGTCTCTCAGCTCGCCTCCGAGCTACCGCAGGACCAAGATACCTCGGCCCTCTCGCTCGTTCCCGAGCTCTCCCGCCGAGACCATCTTTCTCGGTCCCTCCGACCGACCAACTCCACTACTCACAGGCGTAACCGCCGCTTCGCAAATTTCGCCATGCGCAGATTCTCCGCCTGCTACATCCCACGTTCCACGCCATCACGATCCCCATTAACGGGCAATCCGCTCTTTACGCAGGCGTGACGTCGGGAGTATAACTGCCGGCGAGATTCTCGCGCCTGCTGCTGCATGACACCACCGCTATATAAACCCCCATCACAGAGGGGTCAAATAAGCAATTCTTTACACTTTACGCCGTTACGCTGCTCGGATCTCATCGCTAACTTGAGCGTCGGAGGGTCCTTGGTGGTACCAAACTACCCCGGGACTTCTTTGCAGGTACTCGGCGACAGCTTCCACACATCACCTCATCTTCCAAAAACCCATTGAGACCCACACGCGACGAAGGATAATCAGCTAAATTCACCGCGAGATCTACGGAAGACAACATCTGACGGAGGCCCGAAAAGGAGCTCCATCATTCGGTCTATGACTCTCTGCATTCAGATGAGAAGGAGTATGTTAAGAATCGAGCTTCCAGCATGGCTTGTAGAGTGCAAATCCCTGCAAGCCAATCATCTGCGCCATGCAAATCTTTGCATGGGAATATAAGGACAAGCCTCGGTCGAGGACGACCAGTCCGCCTGCCTGCAGTTATGCCCGAACATTATATAGCTTGCTACTTAATTCCCATTAAGATCTCAAAATGTGTAATTTGGCCTCTAGGCCGATGAGTTTTGCTTAAATGTAAAAAGGGTGGCTGGCCAACATAAATATGTATATGTATAAGTTGCTTGTGTGCTAAATTGTGACATGTGAAATGGTCGCTTGAGGAATGATCGAATTTTTACGGTTTTGAATGTATATGATGAGTTATGCTTAATGGTGGTTAATTTATAGTTCTTCCCCATACCTAGTATGTATTATGAGTTAATATCTACATCGGGTGTTACATTCATGATATATGGTTGTAGCCGGCTGATAATAAACCTTTGTGGGAGTAACCTGCCAAGGGATGTCCGTTCTCCCCTTTTCTTGATAATCATATTTAGGAAGACATGTTTGCTTTTAAATATTATGTTATCGGACATATGGTGTGACTGATGATGATGCTCAAAAGTGATGTCTCCTCGGATATTTAGAGCCAACATATGGTGTGACCGATGATGATGCTCACAAGTTTGTTATAGAAAATATTTAGAGCCAACATATGGTGTGACTGATGATGCTCACAAGTGGTATCTTCTTAGATTACGATACGTGGCGGATGACGTGTCCAGAAGGCTATGGAGGTGGAATAAATGAGTTGGTATTTTTTCGGGATTTCATCTCGACGAAGGTGTCCGACCTTCCAGGAGACCTCCCTGAATACATTCCACATTTACCTAGGAAACTACCAACAGCTTGTTTCCGAGCATCCGACGTGCCGAGCTTCCTCGGTCTCCGAGCATCCGACGTGCTGAGTTTTCTTGGCCTCCAGGCTCGTCTCTGAGCCTCCAACATTCCGATTCCGAGCTTTCTTGGCCTCCCCCTATCTACCAGGAGTGCAGATCCCATGCGTCCCGTAACGGCTCCGCGTATATCGCCAGGACGAGATACCCGCCTCCTCACGATCTGTGTCCCACGCTAGCGCATCCCTCCATTAATAGGCGCATCCCGTCATTCAAGGCGAGGATAACGCGGGAGCATAACTGACGGCGGTGATCTCGCGCCCGTTCGCTCCACGCGACCCCTATATAAACCCCTCTCTCAGACGACTCAGATAACTCGAATTATCTCAATATGCCGCTACTCTGTTTCTATTCCTCGGCTCTAACTTGATCGTCGGAGGGTTCTACGGTGGTCGTTTACCCCAGGACTTCTTCGCAGGTAGCTCGGCGTCCAACACCAACCCATTGAGATCCACACCCAACAACACCAAAACCTAATCTCAGCCATCCAAAACCGCCATCGTAGGATCGACGGAGGACAGTATCTGAAGGAGATCCCTAAGCTCCATCAGTGACTAATTTGGATTCGTCGTATGGAAAAATAGCATGATATGTCAATTTTCCGGATGATCGGCACCATCCATCCTGATCTTTCATGCTCTAAAAATGGATACACCAATTTTCATGTAATTTGGACCCTTTTTGCCCATTAATCTAGGTTTACAAAATGCTCTTATTATTGGAAAACTGTATAATTTGTAACTATATGATGCAGCTGTCAAAAAAAAGTGCCGAAATCAAAGAGAATTTGGTATATTCGTATATTAGACTATGGAGATCAAAATTAACAGTCCGAAAATCCAAAGAGATGGCATATTGAATTATTTTGCAGGACATGTATTGAATTATTTTGCTGGACATATCTAATTCACATAGGAAGAATTTTAGGTACTCTCGCGTTTAATAGCTTTTTTCTTTTGGAATTGGCATGTAAGCTTTATCCAAGCATACATCACGCTCACACACGCAATACACATATGCAACTAGAAGATCCACAGATTTGCTTCGAAAACATTAATTTATGGTCACTTCCCTCTCTTGGGGTTCGAAACCTGCACACTTCTGAAAACCCATACCAACTAAGTGAAAGTGAAAGAGAAGCCTTGAGGGGCATCTAAATGGTGGTCCATTAGTTTTATTCTAAAACGTTGATGGCAATCCGAAACATTGCCTGCTATTTATATAGCAAGAGAAATGTGGTCCATAATTAGTTTCAATGGGAAGACACTCGATTCCTCAAAGGGCATTTCTCATTTTTGAGGTAGCTTGATGGCACTATGATGCCATTGTGATGTCATCAGAAGGAAATGTTCCCTTTTTACTCTTTTTAATTTTTTTTTATGCTGACATAATTTTATTGTTAGCTTATATTAAAACAATATGTAATAAACTTTAATTAATTATGGGCGTGAAAATAAATTATGGATGTAAATATCTGGAGGTCTATCAGAAATGACAACCCTATTTTCACTTTTAGAAATTCAAACTCTTTTAGAAATACTTTGAATTAGATAAGAGCTTACGTAAAGTAACTTTACATAGGTATACTAAATATGATCTTCAAAATATTCAAAAAGGAGGTTGTTTCAGTTTTTCGTGTTACTTTTTTGTATGGGGTGTGTTCCCTTTGGAACTATATCTCTAGCTGTATTTTGTTTTTCTGAGACTCCGTGCAGTGGTTATGTTAAAACTTTCGTTTCAAGAAATGCATGGATGTTTATCTTCGTTTATTCTATGTAAAAAAAGAGTTTTGATTATTGATACCCTTGTCTTTTGAGGAAAGAAAGTCACATTAATAATTTCTTGCACGACTTGTGTTTTGAACTTATTTCATCTCCTCTAATTTGGGGTTACATTTTTCAAACATCTTTAACCAAATTAGGAATCTAAGAGAGGGAAAAATAAATTAGAAGTCATGAATCATAATTGTAGCTGGGCTAAAGTCCTAATCTACCAAAGCAAAAATTAGAAACAGAATTCATGTTGAAAGGGAAATATTATGCATGAGTTTGTGGTTTTGATAGGAGCATGAAAACAAATTTTTATCTTAGTCTTAATCTCATCCATATAATAATTAGTAATTTGTTATAGATCAATTTCATTAGAATAAGCAAAATCAATCCATTTCAAGCAACAACGTCAAAAATATGTTCTCATAATAATTTCAAATTTTCAGCCACCTTGTGCAGATGATTTCAATGATCATTCTTAGTTTCTTTACATGGAATATATTGCTAAAATTTTAATGCGGATATCTGATGATAACAATTTGAATGTAGTTTGAATATTTGGCTTATTTTGCAAAAGGTTTTAGCGTTTAGTAATAAAATACCAAAAAGTTTTAAATCTTTAAACAACTATCCTGACTTGCTGTCAACGCGGCATTAACTCTGCATGTTAAAATAAATTTTCTGTTGTTTTATTAATTATAATTAATTAAATTAAATAATTATAAGTTGTAACATTAAAGAATAAATAATGATTAATTAAATATCAACGATGACAACAGGTGAAGTGGTGGCCAGCAGGAGATGGTGGTGGAAGAAAAAGAAGAAGAAGAAGATGGCGATGATTGGAAGGCGGCTTCGGCGTAGGGCGACACGAGCCGAGGGAAGAGTGGAGGTTTGGTGTTATATTAGGATTAGGGTTAGGGTTTTGGTGTAGAGAAGATCAAGAAGAAGAAGACGATGATGATAATTATGAGGAGAGGAGGCGGCGGCTTCGATGGCAAGCAGTTCTAGGAAAGGACGGTGTTGGTAGGGTTAGATTAATGTTAATGTTAGAACTAGGAAGACGAAGAAAAGGGAAATTTGGGATTTTTTGTAAATTCTTTTGATGACATGGCAATTTAATTGGTTATGCTGATGTGGCACCGTTTGTGTAAACATGGAAATATATTTTTAAAGAGGTTAAAATGTTTGGATTGTTAACCTCTAAAAAGTTTTGCAAAATCAAACCTTTATTTTTTGAAAACGGTAATGAAATTATTATACCACGGAAAATATTTAACGCAGCTTTATCTTCTCAAATTCTATTAGATTCCTTCCTGTGTTTGCAAAGTAATCTTATGTTTCTTCTCTTGTCAAAGTGAATATAATGTCAATAAAATTAAAAAATTTAAAGTAAATTTTATCACAGACCTTATCTTTGTGGTGGTTTAGTAACCAACCAATTAGATATGCTCATACCGTAATTATTTTCTTTCTCGCAACTTGGTTGATTCCCAGGAGATGACTGTAAACTGTAAGGGCTGCCATTTGAGATGATGTTTCCATGACCCATCAAAATCATTAGCTATGACTGATGCAGGATCTACACTCAACCAACCAAGTCCAAAAATCTCTATTTAGTCCGTCTCTTTCTGTGCATTAATTGATGAACATACTTTGCACTTATGTCCTCAACTCACATGTTGACTTTATTTTAATTAAAAATTTCGGATTGTTCTGTCGGGCTTGAAATCCTACCACAATCTATGCAGAAGATAAACAATAGAAGCACATTTGTTTGACACTTGTATTTAGATGGCGCGGGTCCTATCGATTTTTCGTAGTAGGATGGTAGGATTTCAAGATGGTAGGTAAAGAATTACTCAAATTAAATTTCCTATCAAGTTATAATTGTGCCGATAATAAAACATGAATAGTTTATTCACATTTCACAACCATGTAATTTAATTTATTTTAACTATGTAGGACTAGATTTTGAATCTAAGTTGTAGCTTCCAGTATTGTTAAGGTGTCTCTTATGGACTCCATTTTAAGCGTCCAGATAGTTACAAGGCTGTAACAAATGTTGTAAACAACTCCAACAAATAGTACTATAAACTTTGCTGCAAAATTCTGCATTTGGTGTTAGCGAGAAAATACCCTCCAAATACATTCTAGTAAGTTAATTTGTGCAATAAAGTATGTGCCTCGTCTCAGCTAATTAACCGTTCACTAAACTTTTGTACCAATAGTTACATGAAGATGTTAAATAGGATACATAGGTGCTTTTTACTTGACTTCTCAAAAGAGAATTTAATCTTCAAATCACTTCAAATCTTTAACTCCCCCATCTACCTCTTTCAAGTCATCGCCTCATCGGTGGAACGGGAACCTCTACTATTTTCTTGTTACTATTAGATCTTTGCCGCACATAAAGATAAAGAAAAACACTCAAGCCTATGAGTCCTTCTATATTAGCTAATTCAGACCGTTGGATCTAATGGTTTCTAACAGCAGAGAGGTAATAATAGCAGTCACTCCGAATACTCTTGAGGTTGGTTACTATCAGCAAAAAAAACCAGGTTTATAATTTTATCCAGCATAAGGCATGAAGAAAGAATTAATAAATGTGCTCAACTAAAACCACAGCTATGGCATAATGAATACATCTATTCAGTCCAACAGAAGAAAAAGCAGGAGACTCCAATGGCACCAGCAACAAGAAACCAAAATGAAGGGATAAAAAAGCTTATCACCCTTTAAGATGCTTGGTCAAAGCATCAAAGTCATGAGGGCATCAAATTCAAAGCATGAAACTTACAAATTAGCTTATATTCCATATCCAGGGAGTTTCAACTCAGTCAAGGCCTTTCATTTGTCACTGTATTCTAATGGAAAAGACTCTTTACAGTTGATTTGGTTAATTAATATTGATGAATCTATCACCGGTGATTGAATCGATTTCCTGACCTCTATAATTTTTAAAAGAAAAGATGTAGTAAAGAAGTGATGAAATGTTTTCGTAGTAATAACCGCAATCAATAACGGTATCGCGTGTAGCGAGCGTTAGTGAGTACGGGTCGGAATTCATGGAACTCGTAAATGCTTGCTTTAGTTGAGTCAAAAGAATTATTAAAGAAATTCAAGAAGTAGTTCAAGATTTAGTTGAAGTAATCATTTTAAGAAGTTTAAAAAATCGTTTTCAAGAAAGAAAATTCAAGATAATCTTTAAGATTTAATTATCAAGAAAAATTGTGGAAGGCTTGTAAGATTCGAACGGAATTAGTAGCTAATGATGATTATTCAAGATGATTCATCTTATCTATTGGTAGAATTACAACTAGATTGATGGCTAATAATGAGAATTAGGGATCGTTTGAAGAAACTAGGGTTTCTCCTTCATCGCCGCTTATCCTTTCATTGATTGCTATTCTTATCTAGTCTTTAACAAGAAAGATCATCAATCTAATCCCCAAATTGTGATGAACTTCTCAATAAATTGATCTCACTCACAATTTGGACATTAATGATTCTTTTTGCTAAAATTTATAATCTCCATAAACTTAAGATGAATATATAATTCTTTCACCATTTGATCTACCAAATTCCTTCGAATTCTTAGCAAGCGGAGATTTATTCAAATATTATGAAAATAGAAGAACCAACAAATAGAGATTTCATAATGCGAAATTTAAAGAAAGCAAGACTAAGAGTAATGATCACCTTTATTATTAAACTTCAAATTACAACTTTTTCAATCCGAGATTACAAGAAAATTCGCTCTCGATCACTCCCTTGAAGAGGTAATTTCTTCGTCGATCTTCGCTTCACTCGATCACCGTGAGTCTTGGATCTATCGAGGATCACGTGCTCGTTGATGACGATCGGCTTCGCGTAAAGGATTTTGAATGAAGTGCTCGATGAATTTCTCACGATTCTTTATTTTGGATCTTGATTTGAAAGTGGATCTTGATTTGGTATTTGGATCTAAAAATCAACTAAAATTTTACAACAACCAACAACCTTTTTAATGTAGGCTTAGGTCTCTTTTTATAGCCCATAATCAAGCTTCCCCCATAAGCTAGGTTGTTACAAGGAGGCTTCTAAAATAAGCCAGGTAGTTATCAAGTTTTCTCAACAAGCTAGGGTATTATAGAAAAGTTTCCAAAACAAGATTGTTACAACAAAGCGTCTCCAATAAACTAGGACATTGCAATGAAGTTTCTAGAGAGTTCCCGACTTCGAAGCCCCCAACTCGGCCGCGGATCCGTGGCGACTCGGCCTGACTCGGCCGCGGATCCGTGGCGACTCGGCCTGACTCGGCCGTGGTTCCGCGGCCGATTGGTGAGATCGATGCTTCAAATTTCTTCTGTGTTCTGGTGTTGGTTTCTGGGTATTTATTTTATATCTGGAATCTTTTTGTCTCTTCTGCATTTCTGCCAGTATTTAACTCTTTGATTTTCTGTATTTTAATCGGCGAATTTGCGATTCCGACATCTGACCTGAGCTGATTTTTGCACAAGATCTCAGTGAAAGATGTTAGAGATATACAATATTATGCGTGAAATATTAAACACACAATTTCCTTCAAAAGTGTTGATTATAATGTATAACACATGGTAATTGATATTTTCCAAATGAACTTGCAATATGTGTTATATTTATAACAAACACCCTTAGATGATTAGAAAAGTGATGAAATTGTTATGTTAAGAATTGCAATAATTTCGACTGAATAAATTCCTCCAAACTTGAGTTTGATCGTCCCGAGCAAACTTCTATTATTCAGGAGAAGAAGAAAATAGAAAGAAAGAGAAAAACTAACTAGCACACTTTCGTAGGCAGCACGATTGCACTGAGTATGTGCAATAAGCCTTTAAACCTCTAGGTGTCCCTAGTAGGAGGAGTGTTGTCTCCAGAGTGTTTTCAGCGGATTACACCCACAAAATCCTATAATAAGAGAAAGAATGTGAAAGTTACATATAAAGATAAGAATTATAAAAGAAAAAACATGAAAAATCAGAGTTTTCAACTATACTAGCTTTTCGGTTGTCATGAGGCCTATCTTAATAGTCATGAAAAGATGTTAGAAATCACATCATTCTTCAATAAAACATCGCCTTTATTCTTCATCCCTACCTTTCCTACAAACACCGATCATATACCCCTACGTGTGTGTAAAAGACATCTCTACTGTCACGACCCGCAAGGTACGGAACGCGACCGGCACTTAAGTTACGAAACGTCTCAAGGCGTCCGTAAAATAAGTAAGCCGAAGCCCAGAATACAAAACCCAATTAAGAATTAGAGTGAAGGAAAAAAACCATTTTTTTAAAGCACTTTGTTCCATTAAATCAGATCAAGTTTCTTATTATTAAAACAACCTCCTTTTCCCAAATTTCCGGCAAAATCTTCTTTGTAAAAATAGTCCCCCAACGGGTACAACAGGAATACAAGTGAATAACAGAGATATGGCATCCCCAAGCGGGAGCTAGCTCTTCGCCTCAAGGCGGTCACAAATCCCACGCAATATAAAATACAATGTGCATAAGTAAGCATGAAGCACAAGTAAAATAACATGTCGACTCAAGTGAGCTCGACCCCCAAATAACATAAATCCACAAGTCTCACAAGCTCGTCTCTAGGTCAATATGCAGTAATCCAAATAAACTGGTACAGCTGAAATAGTAGTAGATGGAGTACTCTAGATACAATGAACATATATAAGAGGTATAAAATGATAACAACCCACCTAAGAGCAAAAGCCTCGAGTCCAGGCAAAAAGGGAAAAATGAGCAAAAGTGTCCGCCGCTACAGTACTGACGGAACGGACCTGCAGAAAAGCTGTTGCACAACGGGGGTGAGTTGCCAGCTCGTCAGTAATAAATAACATCTACAAAGGCTATCGCATGCATGCACATAAGTATCCTAGCATCTTTAGCAGGCATGGCTATATGTACTAGCAGGTATGTATGCAGCATCAGTGTACTAGCAGGCATGAATGTACTAACATGTATGTATGCTATATGAGTCAACTCAAGATCTCAACATGTAAGTACAAGAACTATTCTTTCTTTGTTTTTGAAACTCTTTTCAAATATCAGCATAATATCCATGAAATCAACAAAATCCGTGTCCAGCAACGACACCTCATACTGTCTCAATCTCATATATCCATGTTAAGTATCTCTGGTTTCAGCCATCCGGCTGATCCATCCCAAATATCCATATCTCAATCTAGCGGCCACGGTCGGTATCCTCTGGATATCCACCGTGCCAAATGAAGTCACCGGTAGGTAGTCCGTCCCCTGCCAGGCTCAACGCCATCTCCTGCGATCTTCTTGCCCCGGGGTACCTTACCGGGCCCACCATGTACCCGAGACGGTTCATCCACCTCCTCGAAACGGGTCTTGAAAACCAGAGCAAACTCATGGTGGACGACACTTTACATCACTAGAAAACCGCAACTTTTATATTTTTAACGATTATAAGTTTGAAATCTTGCGGCTTTCCCCCGAAATCCAGAAATATCATAAATCTCATGAAATCATCATGAGTGCATATGCCAATGATAATGAATGCATATGGTATCAATGTCCAAGTTGCAATGTACGATTTATACTAGGCATGAGCAAACGACATAATGATATATATGCACGAGAATAGCAATTCTTATGATTTCATTTTAAATATTTATTGCAATAGCACATGTCAAAGCAATTAACATATTTCAGATTAATAGTTATCTAGTGTCGTGACATGGCAATTACCAGGGTGTGTGTGTACACATGAATAGTGCTCGTGCTGCATATAAAAACCTGGTAATGGTGCATGTGTCCTACAGAATGAGTTTGCGCATATGGGTACAACATATAGATCCTAACTGCAGCAATTATCATGCAAGTATTATCATTTCCAATGTCACAAGTAATGTTAAAGTTTACTATTTTCAAGTTTACTAAATCCATCGGGCAACTTGCGCCATCCAAACGATTGTTCCCCCGTAGATGTTAAATCTACTCACCCGTGATCCCGTGCTAGATGTGTCCGACAACCTGCTTCCCTTTCTCTGTTGCGCTCGAAGTCTCCGCCGGCGAACCTAGAATTTAAAAAAGTCACCATATAAGGAAAAATCCTGCAAAACACGATATATCGATAAAAAGGATACGCGTGCGTGAAACTAAACGCGCGTGCACACGACACGTCGCGACGCGCGAAAACCCACCAGAACCTATTCTGACACGCTGTGTCGCACAGCACGCCACAGAACCACGCGTACCACGCGCGTGTCACACGAGTTTAAAACATCGAAAACACGTTTATAGCTCAAGATTTTGCCTCTGGGCCTAACTTAAAAAGTTACAGATACAACCAGACTAAGCTACCCAGCAGGACCCTACACCCAAAAACCCAACACCCCACCCCCTACTCTGGCTGCAAATTATGGCCAGATTGAATAAACCGGCGGCCAAGAGTGGGAGGTGGGTCCCCATGCTCTGTGTGTGTGTCTCTGTTAAGGTCACTGTGCTACAGTCTTCACAATTTTATTTTGAAAGGCTCGGGTCAACAGCAGATCTAACAGAGGCTAAAAAGTCACTAAAACTGCTAAATTACGCCAAGTAGGATAAATCGGGTATTTGTGTGAAATCTGAAACCAAACAGGGTTGATCTAGTCTCAACAGCATCTAATAAGGCTACTCTAACCATCACAACCAATACTTTGCCAAAACTCCTTTAATTTACCCAAAACTACCACTAAAACATATAATAAACACTAATTTAAGCTAGATACCCATAACTTTAGCAATTAGGAGTCGGGTTAAGGGGTTATACCTCTAGAGACCCTAGATGAAGGAGAAGAGAAGAAGTAGGAGGGTGCGTGTTGCTGCTACAGCTCCTGGTGCTGCAAACTTGGGCTGAAATGAGCTGATCTTCTCCACTGTTTCAGGTTCTGAACAGGCTGAAGTTGCTGATGCTGTTGCAATAGTTCTGTTGCTTTATTTTGTGAAGTATGTGCTGCAGCAGCAGCAGCAGCAGAGGTGGTAGTATAGTTGTGGGAAGGATTGTGTCTTTGTGGGGGAAGGGTTATGTAAGAAGTTGGGGCTGTTTGTGGCTGATGTTTGGGCTGATGGTGCTGCTGCTGATGATGTAAATGGCTGATGTTTGGGCTGATGGTGCTGCTGCTGATGATGTAAATGGCTGATGTTGCCTAAGATGTGTGTGTGTGAGGGAGAAAGGTGAGAGTGAGGTGAGTGTTTGGGGGCTAAGCAAAAGGTTTTGAAAAGAATGGAGTGTGACACAATCCTAGAGCCACCATTCTCTCTTCCCTCATTAAATGCTTGCATGACATCCATCAAATCTCTCCTTCTCATCAGAAGTCAATCCTAAACCCTAATCACCTTCAACCAAATCTAAAACTCATAATTAACCCAATTAGCTTAACCAAGTGTGTTAGGCCATCATGGTTGCCTAAACATGGTTAACCCACAAGCTCACCTAAACATGGAAACCCTAGACTTAACCCACATTAACATGCACAAGTATGTGCAGTCGAGATAAAATTCTACTAAAAAGACCATAAAACCAGATAAATTATTAGAAACCTTTTTTGGTAAACTTTTTACCAAAAACCCCACATTAACACATAATTACCACTAACCCTAGACTCAGGTGTTACAGTCTTCCCCCCTTAAGAAAATTCGTCCCCGAATTTAAAATATGCAACTACGCGTACCTTCAAAAAGATGAGGGAATTTCTTTCGCATCTCTCCCTCGGCCTCCCAAGTGATCTCCTCACCATCCGGGCTGCGCCAAAGAACCTTCACAGACGGCAGGACCTTTGATCGAAGTTTCTTCACCTGCCGATCTAATATCTCAACTGGCTGCACGGTGAACGAAAGGTCGGGCTCAAGCTGAACGGTCTGATGCTGAATCGTGTGGGAAGGGTCATGAAGATATCTGCGTAGCATCGACACGTGGAAGACGGGGTGAACATCTGAAAGGCTGGGTGGAAGAGCCAAACGATATGCAACAGCGCCGACACGCTCGAGGATCTCGAAGGGACCCACGAATCTAGGGCTAAGCTTTCCCTTTCGCCCAAATCGCATCACGCCCTTCATCGGAGAGACCCTCAGAAAAACATGATCGCCAACCGCGAATTCTAATCTGCGACGGCGCCTGTCTGCATACGATTTCTGCCTGCTCTGAGCTGCTCTCATCCGGTCTCGAATCAACTGCACTTTCTCGGTCGTCTCCTGCACGATCTGTGGCCCAAAAATACTGCACTCGCTCAGCTCAGTCCAACAGATGGGCGATCGACATCTCCTCCCATACAAGGCCTCGAAAGGTGCCATCTGAATAGTATCCTGGAAGCTGTTGTTATAGGAGAACTCCACTTGAGATAAATGACGATCCCAGCTACCACCAAAGTCCAAAACGCACTCTCTGAGCATGTCCTCGAGAGTCTGAATAGTTCGCTCTGACTGTCTGTCGGTCTGCGGGTGAAATGCTGTGCTGAAGCTCAAACGGGTGCCCAAAGCCTCCTGAAGTCTCTGCCACAGTCGGCTGGTAAACTGGGTGCCTCGGTCTGATACTATACAAGTCGGTACGCCATGTAACCGCACGATCTCGTCGATGTAAATCTAGGCATGCTGAGCAAAACTGAAAGTGGTCTTCACCGGCAGGAAGTGAGCCGCTTTCGTCAATCGATCCACGATCACCCAAATAGAGTCGTACCCTCGACTAGTCCTGGGTAGACCCACAACGAAGTCCATCGAAATCTGCTCCCATTTCCACTCCGGAATGGGCAAAGGCTGCAACTCTCCTGCTGGCCTCTGGTGCTCGGCCTTGACTTGCTGACAAGTCAGGCATCTCGACACGAAGTCTGTGACATCCCCCTTCATCCCGTCCCACCAATAGACATCTCTCAAGTCACGGTACATCTTGGTGGAACCTGGATGAACGCTGTATGTAGATCTATGCGCCTCCTCAAGAATCTCACGTCGCAGTCCCTCCGAATCTGGTACGCACAATCGAGTCCCAAATCGTAGTACTCCCTGATCGTCGATCATGAACTCGGAATCTCTGCCCTGCCTAATCTGCTCCATGATCTCTGAAAGACGGTCATCACTGGGCTGTGCCTCTCGAATGCGGTCCAGTAACTGCGGACGTGCACGAACATGCGTAAGCTGTCCCCCTGTCGGAGTGAACTCGAACTCAACTCGGCTGTCGCATAAAATCTGCTAATCTGCTGACGACTGCCTCTGTACTGTGCTCAGACACGATAGACTACCCCCGGGCCTCCTGCTCAAAGCATCCGCCACTACATTCGCCTTGCCCGGGTGGTACAAGATCTCACAGTCGTAGTCTTTCACCAGCTCCATCCAACGACGCTGTCTCAGATTCAGGTCTCGCTGCTGAAATATATACTTTAAGCTCTTGTGGTCAGTGAATATTTGGCACGACTCGCCGTAGAGGTAATGTCGCCATATCTTAAGTGCAAAGACTACTGCAGCCATCTCTAAATCATGAGTGGGGTAGTTCTGTTCATGTTTCTTCAATTGCCGCGAAGCATACGCGATCACCCTGTCATGCTGCATCAATACGCATCCTAACCCCACCCGTGAAGCGTCACAATAAACCACGAATCCGCCTGATCCTGAAGGCAATGATAATTCCGGCGCCGTAGTCAAACAAGTCCGTAGCTGCTGAAAACTATGCTCGCACTCCTCCGTCCAAACGAAAGGAATTCCCTTCCGGGTCAAACCGGTCAAAGGTGCAGCAATACGGGAGAAATCCTGAACGAATCGCCTGTAGTAGCCAGCCAGGCCTAGAAAACTATGGATCTCCGTAACCGATGTCGGTCTGGGCCACTGCTGAACGGCCTCAATCTTCTTCGGGTCCACACATATGCCATCTCTCTTAATCACGTGACCCAAGAAACCAACGCTGTCTAACCAGAATGCACACTTGGAAAATTTTGCGAAAAGCTGGTGCTCCTTCAGAGTCTGTAAGGTAATCTGCAAGTGCTGCTCGTGCTCCTCTCAGCTCCGGGAGTACACCAAAATATCATCAATGAACACTATGATGAACAAGTCGAGATATGGCCTGAAGGTACGGTTCATCAAATCCATAAATGCTGCGGGGGCGTTGGTGAGTCCGAACGACATCACCAGAAACTCATAGTAGCCATAGCGTGTACGGAAAGCTATCTTCGGTATATCCTCCTGTCGGACTCGCAGCTGATGGTATCCTGATCGCAAGTCGATCCTCGAAAAATAACCCGCACCCTGAAGCTGATCGAACAATTCATCAATGCGCGGCAACGGATATCTGTTTCGCACGGTAACCTTGTTCAGCTGGCGGTAGTCGATACACAAGCGCAAACTTCCGTCCTTCTTCTTGACAAACAGGACCGGAGCACCCCATGGAGAAACACTGGGTCGAATAAGTCCCTTATCTAACAAATCTTACAGCTGAACCTTCAATTCTCTAAGCTCCGCCGGGGCCATCCGATAAAGTGGTATAGAAATAGGCCCCGAGCCGGGAATCAAATCAACACAGAACTCGACATCGCGCTCAGGCGGCAATCCTGGCAGCTAGCTCATCAGGGAAAACATCGGGGAACTCGCATACAATCGGAACCTGGTCCAATGGAATATCTGTAGCTCTAGTATCACAAACATAGGCTAGAAATCCCCGACATCCCTTTCTCAACAGCTGATCAGCGCGAAGAGAAGAAATCAATATGTGAAGGGCGGCACCACGGTCCCCCTGCATAACAAAAGCCGACTCGCCGGGAAAACAAAATCTAACTGTCTTCTCGCGGCAATCCACAGACGCATAGCACGTGGCTAACCAATCCATGCCCAAAAGAACGTTGAAGTCCAACATCTCAAGAAGGATCAAGTCGACAGGCAGCTCTCGCTCGCCAATACGGACGGTACAGGATCGGAACATGTGCCTAGCAATAAATGACTCTCCCACAGGAGTGGTCACAACAAGCGGCTGATCAAGCAAACCGGAATCTCTACCCAAACTCGGCATGAAGTGTGTGTAAACGTATGAGTGCGTGGATCCGGGATCAAACAACACGTGTGCATCAATGGAACATATAGATAGGGTACCTGTCATGACGGCATTGGATGCCTGCGCATCCTGGGGTGTCAACGCAAAAACTCGGGCCTGACCTCCACCAATAGCGGGCTGACCTCGGCCTCGGCCTCCTCGTCCTCTCTGGATAGGTCCGCCGCGTCCACGGCCTCTGGGTGCACCTAACTGGTGTGGAGCATCGGCTGTGGCAGGAAGTATAGCTCTCTGAGGAGGGGGCGGTGATGGTGGTAGGGTCACATGCGGAACCGTCGCCACTCCCTGTCGTCTCGCTGGACAATCTCTAACACGATGGTGCAGACTCCCGCACCCAAAGCATCCTGGCGACGCCTGCTGTCCCTGTGGATACGAACCATACAGCTGACCTCGTCCAAACCCTCTGCCGGCCCTATCTCTCGGAAAGAATCTGTCATGCTGCCTCTGATCTGGTGTGCCGGTACGAATCCTCTTCGGCGCGGGAACGGCCGAAGTCGCTGAAATACGTGCCTCCATCCGCAACGCTGTATCCATAGCCACTGAATAGGTATCAAAGTGCTGGGCGCCAATGGCAAGAAATAGCTGGACATCCAGTCCCTGTATAAACCTCTTCACCCTCTTCGCTTCGGTATCCACCAGATACGGAGCATATCGGGACAACTGTGTAAACTGGACGTCATTCTCAGACACCGTCATCCCTGGGGTCTTGATCAAAGCCTCAAAACTACGAGCTCTGGCGTCACGAATGCTCTCCGGAAGGAAACGAGCTAGAAAGACTGCTGTAAACTCGGTCCAAGTCATGGGCGGTAGACCTGCAGCTCGACCTCTCAGAACTGACTCCCACCATATCTGTGCGAGACCCTCTAGTCGGAAACTCGCAAGCTCTACCCATCGATCATCGGAACATCTCAGCGAACGGCAGATCCTGGCCAAGCTGTCAAGGAACGTCTGCAGGTCCTCTGCTGCATCGGTACCCATGAAGACTGGAGGTCTCAGCCTCATGAACTCCTGTAGCGAAACCGGGATGGCCATGGTGGTAGTAGTAGGAGCAGGTATCATAGTAGTCTGGGATGTAGTGGGTACGTCCTCCGGCCTCGGTGCACGACTGGCCGCAACTAAGGATCCCACCATCTGACGTAGCTCCTGCATACTCCCCATCATCTGTCTCAGCTCCTCCATACCAGTCTCAAGCCTATCCACACGGCCTGGGGAAGCCGGATCAGTCTGTCCCTGTGGTGTAGGCATACCACCCTGCTCAGTCCTAGTATCGGACGAGCCGGCTCGAATCTCGTCTCGGGCGGCAGCCCTCTACGCTCTGGTAGCCCTCTGCGGCATAGTGACTGGTACAGGAAACAGGACAATAAGAACGGTGTAATAGAATCATAGGATACACGGAATTGAAGAAGGAATTTCAAGCAAGTATATCCTAAAGTCACTTAGGCGGAGTACCGTATCGCAAGTATGCTGCGGACATACGTACGCTACGCTACCCTGCTTAAGTCACTTACTCCATCTACTAAGGGTCATCCTACAATCGGAAAGGTGAAACCTATCGCTCTAATACCAACTTTGTCACGACCCGCAAGGTACAGAACGCGACCGGCACTTAAGTTACGAAACGTCTCAAGGCGTCTGTAAAATAAGTAAGCCGAAGCCCAGAATACAAAACCCAATTAAGAATTAGAGTGAAGGAAAAAAAACCCTTTTTTTTAAAGCACTTTGTTCCATTAAATCATATCAAGTTTCTTAGTATTAAAACAACCTCCTTTTCGCAAATTTCCGGCAAAATCTTCTTTGTAAAAATAGTCCCCCAACGGGTACAACAAGAATACAAGTGAATAACAGAGATATGGCATCCCCAAGCGGGAGCTAGCTCTTCGCCTCAAGGCGGTCACAAATCCCACGCAATATAAAATACAATGTGCATAAGTAAGCATGAAGCACAAGTAAAATAACATGTCGACTCAAGTGAGCTCGACCCCCAAATAACATAAATCCACAAGTCTCACAAGATCGTCTCTAGGTCAATATACAGTAAACCAAATAAACTGGTACAACTGAAATAGTAGTAGATGGAGTACTCTAGATACAATGAACATATATAAAGTGGTGCAAAATGATAACAACCCACCTAAGAGCAAAAGCCTCGAGTCCAGGCAAAAAGGGCAAAATGAGCAAAAGTGTCCGCCGCTACAGTGCTGACGGAACGGACCTACAGAAAAGCTGTGGCACAACAGGGGTGAGTTGCCAGCTCGTGAGTAATAAATAACATTTACAAAGGCTATCGCATGTATGCACACAAGTATCCTAGCATCTTTAGCAGGCATGGCTATATGTACTAGAAGGTATGTATGCAGCATCAGTGTACTAGCAGGCATGAATGTACTAACATGTATGTATCTATATGAGTCAACTCAAGATCTCAACATGTAAGTACAAGAACTATTCTTTCTTTGTTTTTGAAACTCTTTTCAAATATCAGCATAATATCCATGAAATCAACAAAATCCGTGTCCAGCAACGACACCTCAAACTGTCTTAATCTCATATATCCATGTCAAGTATCTTTGGTCTCAACCATCCGGCTGATCCATCCCAAATATCCATATCTCAATCTAGCGGCCACGGTCGGTATCCTCTGGATATCCGCCGTGCCAAATGAAGTCACCGGTAGGTAGTCCGTCCTCTGCCAGGCTCAACGCCATCTCCTGCGATCTTCTTGCCTCGGGGTACCTTACCGGGCCTACCATGTACCCGAGACGGTTCATCCACCTCCTCGAAACGGGTCTAGAAAACCACAACAAACTCAGGTGGACGACACTTTACATCACTAGGAAACCGCAACTTTTATATTTTTAACGATTATAAGTTTGAAATCTTGCGGCTTTCCCCCGAAATCCAGAAATATCATAAATCTCATGAAATTATCATGGGTGCATATGCCAATGATAATGAATGCATATGGTATCAATGTCCAAGTTGTAATGTATGATTTATACTAGGCGTGAGCAAACGACATAATGATATATATGCACAAGAATAGCAATTCTTATGATTTCATTTTAAATATTTATTGCAATAGCACAGGTCAAAGCAATTACATATTTCAGATTAATAGTTATCTAGTGTCGTGACATGGCAATTACCAAGGTATGTGTGTACACATGAATAGTGCTCGTGCTGCATATAAAAACTTGGTAATGGTGCATGTGTCCTACAGAATGAGTTTGCGCATATGGGTACAACATATAGATCCTAACTGCAGCAATTATCATGCAAGTATTATCATTTCCAATGTTACAAGTAATGTTAAAGTTTACTATTTTCAAGTTTACTAAATCCATCGGGCGACTTGCGCCATCCAAACGATTGTTCCCCCGTAGATATTAAATCTACTCACCCGTGATCCCGTGCTAGGGATGTCCAACTACCTGCTTCCCTTTCTTTGCTGCGCTCGAAGTCTCCGACGGCGAACTTAGAATTTACAAAAGTTACCATATAAGAAAAAATCCTGCAAAACACGATATATCGATAAAAAGGATACGCGTGCGTGAAACTAAACGCGCATGCACACGACACGTTGCGACGCACGAAAACCCACCAGAACCTATTCTGACACGCTGTGTCGCGCAGCGCGCCATAGAACCACGCGTACCACGCGCGTGTCGCACAAGTTTAAAACATCGAAAACACGTTTATAGCTCAAGATTTTGCCTCTAGGCCTAACATAAAAAGTTACAGATACCAACAGACTAAGCTACCTAGCAGGACCCTACACCTAAAAACCCAACACCCCACCCCCTACTCTGGCCGCAAATTGCGGCCAGATTGAATAAACCGACGGCCAAGAGTGGGAGGTGGGTCCCCGTGCTCTGTGTGTGTGTCTCTGCTAAGGTCACTGTGCTACAGTTTTCACAATTTTATTTTGAAAGGCTCGGGTCAACAGCAGATCTAACAGAGGCTAAAAAGTCACTAAAACTGCTAAATTACGCCAAGTAGGATAAATCAGGTATTTGTGTGAAATCTGGAACCAAACTCGGTTGATCTAGTCTCAACAGCATCTAATAAAGCTACTCTAACCATCACAACCAATACTTTGCCAAAACTCCCCTAATTTACCCAAAACTACCACTAAAACAGATAATAAACACTAATTTAAGCTAGATACCCATAACTTTAGCAATTAGGAGTCGGGTTAAGGGGTTATACCTCTAGAGACCCTAGATGAAGGAGAAGAGAAGAAGTAGGAGGGTGTGTGTTGCTGCTACAGCTCCTGATGCTGCAAACTTGGGCTGAAATGAGCTGATCTTCTCTACTGTTTCAGGTTCTGAACAGGCTGAAGTTGCTGATGCTGTTGCAATAGTTCTGTTGCTTTATTTTATGAAGTATGTGCTGCAGTAGCAACAGCAGAGGTGGTAGTATAGTTGTGGGAAGGGTTGTGTCTTTATGGGGGAAGGGTTATGTAAGAAGTTAGGGTTGTTTGTGGCTGATGTTTGGGCTGATGGTGCTGCTGCTGATGATGTAAATGGCTGATGTTTGGGCTGATGGTGTTGCTGCTGATGATGTAAATGGCTGATGTTGCCTAAGATGTGTGTGTGTGTGAGGGAGAAAGGTGAGAGTGAGGTGAGTGTTTGGGGGCTAAGCAAAAAGTTTTGAAAAGAATGGAGTGTGACACAATCCTAGAGCCACCATTCTCTCTTCCCTCATTAAATGCTTGCATGACGCCCATCAAATCTCTCCTTCTCATCACAAGTCAACCCTAAACCCTAATCACCTTCAACCAAATCTAAAACTCATAATTAACCCAATTAGCTTAACCAAGTGTGTTAGGCCATCATGGTTGCCTAAACATGGTTAACCCACAAGCTCACCTAAACATGGAAACCCTAGACTTAACTCACATTAACATGCACAAGTGTGTGCAGTCGAGATAAAATTCTACTAAAATGACCATAAAACCAGATAAATTATTAGAAACCCTTTTTGGTAAACTTTTTACCAAAACCCCCACATTAACACATAATTACCACTAACCCTAGACTCAGGTGTTACATCTACACTAGGAGAATTCAATTCAAGCTATCATACTCTTGTCCATCTATCTCAGTACACTTTAGTCGGAGAATATTTTGGATGGAATTGCTCACATATTTTTTCATGCGACCGTTAATACTTCTTGAGGTACTAACCGACCGATTACTAAACGTGCTCACTTATTAGGCGTAATTAGCAATTTTCTCGTCTTGCAACACCTAAGGCTTAGCAGTGACTCCCTAACCAGTTGGTCTAAGGCACTTGGTGATGAAGCACCCTCGCTATATTTTTTTTATGCTGTCTTGGTGATTACAAAATCAGTGTTCATTTTCTTCACCATTTTATACTTTTATACTTCATTTATTATTTTCTTCGTACTTTGAATTTTAGACAAGAGCATTTCAAGGTATCCTCTACTATCCCGAGTTTCATGACGTGTGTAAGTGCATATAGTAGGGTATCAACATTCAAATGTTTGGCTTTCAGAATAGGAATTATTTTTCAGACTTATTTTTATCCTCAGATCAGTGACTTCCTTTATCTTACTAACCCTTGGGACAATGGCTCATAACTACTTATTACTAGTTTCGTTTAAGAAAACATCTAACTTTCTTGGTCTTCTTAAACTTTTCCAATATTTTAAATGTAATTTTTCACTTTCTAATCTTTTATTATAAAAGAATTTTTTTGAAAATTTTGTGCTTATGCAAAGTGTAATGCAAAGTAATGCGTCAATAAGCACCAACCTCCCCCAAACCTGTTTACAGCAGTGTCCTTACTATTGTCATCTTTTAAATCTCAAAAACCTATACACTTGGGAGAAAAAATTATTAACGGGGTACAAGAATAAATGAACGTGAAAACCTCCCCATACTTATTTTTGGCTCACAATTTTGTGTACAAATTTTATTTTCAAGAGCCAAAAATTTACCCCCCAAACTTGAGTTAAACAAAATTAAGCTTTTAAAATCATAAGGGGCGGGGGTTAAAGTTATTGGTCAATACAAAGCTTTACAAAGACCGAAAGTCAACACCAAGCATTCAAAGATTTTATCGACGTAATGCACTGGTTGGTGGAAGAACATGTTATTTAGAGCTAGGAAGAAGTGGGGAAGAGATAAGTGGTGTAATAGAATGAGTTTGCGTCTCGATTTGAAGAGACGACACAATGATGATGATGGATTACTTGCATTCTCATAATTGTCAAGAAGAAGGGGTGGTGGTTCAACTTCTTTGTTTTGGAGTTTATTCATCACAACTCCCGTGTTTTCTAAAAATGCGAGTTCATCAGTGAAAATTTCTTCAAAGCTTTCATCGATACCCCGAATAATAATCTCATCAGAAATAACGGGATGATATTCAGACTCCATAAAAGGTTCATAATCAGCGTTAGATGTTGACCCGGATAGCTCGATAGATGAGTCCGTATGTGTATAATACATAGCTGGGTCAAACAATAACGTATTAAGAGAGTCTAGATCAGTATCGTGAAGCTGTTCAAATTCGCTGATGTTGACATCCATTAATTCGACAGAACATATTTGAGCAGAAGGTTCGGAGGGTTCACTTCCCAACCTGTAAATGTTATGCTCAATTGACATCTTCCCGAAGGATAGGTTCATAGAGCCGTTTCGACAGTTGATTATAGCGTTGAAAGTGGCCAAAAAATGGTCGACCGAGAATCACTGGAATTTGTCCGTGGGTTCGCTACCGGTTGTGTGTCTAGAACAATAAAGTCCACAGGGAATATAAATTCCCCGACTTTTATCAACACATCCTCAAGCTCTCCCCTAGGTTTGGTGATAGATCTATCGGCCATCTGGAGAGTGCAGTGAGCAGGTTTCAACTCTCCAATACCTAACTGCTCGTAGACAGAATATGGAAGCAGGTTAACACTAGCGCCAAGATCGAGTATAGCACGGTTGATATTTTTACCCCCAATAGAAATAGAAATTGTAGGACAGCCGGGGTCCTTACGTTTATGTGGTAATCGCTGGGTAAAAGCTGTGTTTACATTACTCGACATGAACACCTTTTTTGGCACTTGAGTCTTCCTCTTCTTAGTGCACAAGTCCTTTAGAATTTTTGCATAGGACGGAACTTGTTGTATAGCATCTAGGAGAGGGATATTGATGTTAACCTGTTTAAAAATTTCCATAATCTTCTCTATTTATGGACTTGGTCTGTTTTCCCTTAACCTATTAGGATAAGGAGCTTTATCAATAAGAGCTGGGTCAAACATTGGAGAAGATCGAGGGGGTGGAACATATCCCAGAATTGGAGCGGGGATCATTTTATGTTGACTAGAAGGAGTGGGCTGAGAGTTCGAGCCTTGGGAAAAAGGTAGAATATGTAAGTTGATGTACAACACCCCACGACTCGCGGGGAGGCAGAAATATGAAAAACGATCTTGTTCTTTGCTTAAACATCGACTAACCGCAAGAATCGAAGCTAAACGATAACTAACATCAAACGTAGAAGTTAACAACTACTATGTAAAGGGATTATACCTAAAGAACCGTGTCCTTCGTCTTTACGAACTCCACCTCCTCCTCGGCCTTCTCGAAGTAGTAGACGATCCACCCGAGAGCTTTACTCCAAGCTTAGCCTCTAAACTTGAGGCAACTAAACTTCTTTAAGTGCTAATCAAAGAAGCTAGGTGAAATAGAGTGAGGGTTATGGTTTAATAAGTCTAACTAATCCTTGTACTCAACACATGAGAGGGGAGGATTAGGGTTTGAAGAGGGAGAGCTTGAGGAGAGAGAAGGTGAACATAATAATCAAGTGAGAATAATGAGTTATGATAATATATATCAAGCATTTCTTTTTATCAAGAAAAGAAAATAAATCAATTTAACAACCATGCTTGATAATATCTAGTGATGATTCATCTCCATGAGTCATTAAGCATTTATGATGCATTAATGACATGGATGAATCATCCATATGACTCACTAATCACATTCATTGTATATGCCACCTAAACCCCCTTAGTCACCAACTTCTAGAAGCTTCTCGTGCAATTACGAGAACGCCCCTCCTTTCCGCAAAAATACGGAAAAACTTTAGACTGTATAAATCCAATAACCGGATACCAGTAACTGGCTTAAACCAAAGCCGACTGGTAAAAACTGTCCGAAAGTCGTACGTGCGTAAACACACGTATGCGTCCGAACCGTTGTCGTAAAACCATACGACCTCTATATCGTTTCGCCCGGAGTAGGGAAACTCTCTGTGTAGGACTCTAGAGACTCGGCTACTACGCTGGCACTGGGTTTAACCACAGACCGCAAGCGGCACTAGCTGTACGTAACGGTCCCCAGGTAGATGTCGATAAGAAGGCCGATGAGGAAACCCATCCGAACTCCTACTGAGTCTGATGTGACAATCTCCGTACAGTCCGGTCCGTTCGTCTAAGACTATCGCATATCGGGCCTAGGGGGCGGCAAGCGTCAGTCCCCTAATAGCGGTATAAGTCGTGTCGGAGCTAAGCCCATTACACCCTGAGAAACTACTGGAACCTACCAGCAAATCTCGCTTGCCCTGGCCAGGGACTTTGCGTAATGGCTCTCTGACACAGTGCGATATCAACCCCCAATACCGGGAGAGACGAATCCTGTCTAACCGCCACTGCCTCCAAGTGCTCGGGACTGCACCCAACTGCTACCTGTTTGCACGACTCCTTTGAGCCATGGTAGGGTAGCAATCTAAGAATAGTGGGATACACTCGAGGCGAAGTAGCAGTGTCAAGTCTGCGGACTATGCTGTACTCATGTCACCTGGAAACTGTTCACTGACGACTGGTATAAAACCAACCAACAGTTCCCTGTGAGTCCTGTCCGGTGTACCCGTAACCTAACGAGCACCTGCATACTATCTCCAGAACGACGTACTGACGGCTGTGGGACAGACCATCTCCCTAACTGGGATGAGAAGCGTACACACTAGTCTACTCCGGAGTATCGATGCCCTGTCTCGATAATCCAACGACTAGGGACCTGAATAAGGATGTGCTTGTAGACTACCCAGCCCCCACTAGTGTGACTGCCATCACAACGCTGGTAGTCAAGCAAGATCCTAAGAGCTCTATCAATACGTATACTCACATATTAAGATAGAAAAACCAAGTAGCATACTACCATGTTTAGCAAGACTGTTATATACATGTGAATATCCCAAGCTTCCATTAAGTAATATACAAACTAGTATGATACAATAATGGCCCCTAGGGCATATGCACTAACAATCTCCCACTTGCACTAGGGCCATGTACTGGCATATCGAAGACCGATGATCTCGAGTAGCCTCTCGAACTGAATCTGAGGTAGGGCCTTTGTGAATGGATCAGCAATGTTCTCTTCAGAAGCAACTCTCCGAACCTCGATCTCCTGACGATCAATGATCTCCCTGATCAGGTGAAACCGCCTCAAGATGTGTCTGGACTTCTGATGGGACCTTGGTTCCTTTGCTAAAGCTATAGCTCCGTTGTTGTCGCAATACAGAGGTATTGGATCAACTATGGTAGGAACCACCTGAAGTTCTGTTAGGAACTTCTTCATCCAGACTGCTTCTTTTGCGGCATCGCAAGCAGCTATATACTCCGCTTCCATCGTTGAGTCAGCAACGGTGTCCTGCTTGGAGCTCTTCCAGCACACCGCCCCTCCATTGAGGGTAAAGACATAACCCGATATGGACTTGGAATCGTCCTTATCACTCTGAAAGCCGGAATCAGCAAAGGCCTCCAACCTGAGGTCTTTTCCGCCGTAAACTAAGAACATCTCCTTAGTCCTCCTCAGGTACTTGAGAATGTTCTTTACTGCTATCCAGTGCTTTTCCCCTGGGTCTGATTGATACCGGCTTGCCACGCTCAGTGCGTAAGCTACATCTGGTCTGGTGCACAACATCGCATACATTATAGAGCCTACCGCAGAAGCGTAGGGTATAATAGACATGCGTTCCCTTTCCAAATCAGTCTTGGGAGACATCTCTTTGGAAAGGGTGATTCCGTGACAAGCCGGTAGATTACCGCGCTTAGAATCTTCCATACTGAATCTTTTCAGTACAGTGTCGATATACCTGGACTGCGAAAGTCCCAACATCCTCTTGGATCTATCACGATAGATCCGGATCCCCAGAATGTAAGAGGCATCACCCATGTCTTTCATGGAGAACCTGTGTGACAAGAATCCTTTGACAGATTGTAGCATAGGAATGTCATTTCCTATCAATAGAATGCCATCCACGTACAAGACGAGAAATACGACACTTCTGGCTACAACTTTACTATATATGCACGGTTCATCTGGATTTTTGATAAAGTCATATTCTTTGACTGTCTCATCAAAACAGATGTTCCTACTCCGCGATGCCTGCTTTAGTCCATAAATGGACTTAAGCAGCTTGCATACTTTCCCGTTGCTCCCACTCTGATTGAAACCCTCTGGCTGATCCATATAGACGCAATCTTCTAAATTTCCATTCAGAAAAGCCGTCTTTACGTCCATCTGCCAGATTTCATAATCATGGAAGGTAGCAATAGCAAGAAGGACCCGAATGGATTTGAGCATAGCCACTGGAGAAAAAGTTTCGTCATAGTCCAAACCAGGTCTTTGACGAAAACCCTTTGCAACAAGTCTAGCCTTATAGGTTTCCACCTGTCCATCTACACCAATCTTTTTCTTGAAGATCCATTTGCATCCTATGGGTTTTACCCCATCTGGAGCAAAGTCCAAAGTCCATACTTTGTTGGTGTACATGGACTCCATTTCGGTTCGCATTGCATCTAGCCATCGTACCGAGTCACCGCTCTGGATGGCCTGCTGGAAGTCAGTAGGTTCATCATCATCTATGACGCAATCCTCTCTATCCCCATCTATGAGAAAACCGTGGTATCTCTCAGGCGGATGAGACGGCCTACTACTCCTGCGGAGGGGTGCGGGAATGTCCTGTTCTTCTTCAACTACTGGTTCTACCAAACTTTCAGTAGCAGTTTGTGGTTCTGGAATTTCTTCCAGTTCTATTTCGCTCCCACTTATTTCCTTTTCTAAAAGTGGATGTTCCAGAAAATGGGCATTACGAGAAACAAAAACCTTTTGTTCCTCTGCGTAATAGAAATAATATCCCTTGAAGTTCTTTGGATATCCCACAAACATACATTTTACTGATCGTGCCTCGAGCTTGTCCACATGCTGCTTTTTAACAAAAGCTGGACATCCCCAAATCTTCATATGCTGAAGATGGGGTTTCATGGCAGTCCACATCTGATATGGAGTGGTAGGCACAGTCTTGGTAGGAGCCCTGTTCAAAAGATATGCCGCTGATTCTAGCGCATAACCCCAGAAAGATCGCGGTAACTCAGCATTACTCATCATGGATCGTACCATATCCAATAGGGTTCGATTCCGTCTCTCCGATACACCATTATGCTGTGGAGTGTATGGAGGAGTAAGCCGAGAGAGAATTCCTTTCTCTTTTAGGTAACCTAGGAACTCGGCACTCAAGTATTCACCACCTCGATCAGATCTAAGTGTCTTGATACTTTTGCCGGTTTGGTTTTCTACTTCATTCTTATACTCTTGGAATTTCTCAAAAGCCTCGGATTTATGTTTCATCAGATAAATGAATCCGTACCTTGAGTAATCATCCGTGAAAGTAATGAAATAGGAAAAACCACCTCTTGCATGCGTAGACATTGGACCACATACATCACTGTGTATGAGTCGTAAGAGCTCGCTCGCTCTTACTCCTTGTCCAGTAAATGGAGTCTTTGTCATCTTTCCTTTGAGACAAGATTGACAAGTGTCATAAGTTTGATATTCGAACGAGTCCAAATATCCTTCTCTATGCAACTTAGTCAACCTTCTCTCATTGATATGACCCAGTCTACAATGCCATAAGAAAGCTTTATTTAAATCTGGAGACTTTCTTTTAAGTGTGTTCTGGACATTGAAAATTTGGAGTTGGTTTAAAACATATATACCGTTATTTAGTGTACCGGACCCAATCAAACCATGATTAAGGTGGTTTTTAACAACATCTCTTACAAACGTGAAATCATAACTTTTATTTGATAACAAGGAAACTGATATGATATTACACGTTAAGCTTGGTACAAAAAAACAGTTATCTAAAACCAAAATGTGTCCACTCGTCAATCCTAGGTGATAATCCTCGATGGACGCAGCTCCCACGCTAGCTCCGTTAGCAACCTTTAGGGTCATATCACCTTCCTTCAGCACTCTACGGTTTCTCAGTGCCTGCAATGAATTGCAAATATGAGATCCTGATCCGGTATCCAATACCCAGGAAGTACAGTTAATTGACAGACAATTCTCAATTACAAACACACCTGAAGTCGAAACCACAGCTTGCTTCGGTTCCTGGTTCTTGGCGTTCCACGCCTTGCAATCTTTCTTCCAGTGTCCTTTCCTGTGACAATGGAAGCACTCATCCCGGCCCACTACCGGTACCGCAAACTTTTTCTTTCCCTTCCCTCCCACCTTACTAATACCTCCTCTAGGTTTGGTGGCGGCCTTCTTCTTCCTTCCTTTGGCCCTAGCCTTGGACCCGGAAGAAGATGCACCGCTAATAAACATAGCGGGTGTTTCCCTTGTCTTCTGCAAGGTGCCCTCTGCACTCCTTAACATGTTCAGGAGTTCCGGAAGTTCAACTTCTTTTCTTTGAATGTTGAAGTTCAGGATAAACTGGGCGTAGGTGTGAGGAAGGGACTGGAGAATAAGGTCTGTATAGAGCTCATTATCCAAAGTCGTCCCAAGGTCTGCGAGCTCTTCAATATAGCCGATCATCTTTAGGACATGTTCTCCTACCGATGACCCGACAGCCAATCTCGCTCGAAACAAGTTCTTAGAGGTCTCGTATCTTGCTATACGAGATTGCTCTCCATAAAGTTCCTTTGTATGGAGAAATATGCCATCTAGGTTCATATCCTCGTGCCTCCTCTGATGTTCATTGTTCATCGAGGCAAGTACGATGCACTTGGCTTTCGCGCAATCTAAATCCCAGGTTTTGCGGATTTCCTTATCCGCATTACTAGATTTGGGACCAGGGACAGCAGGTGCCGTAGCGGTGAGGACGTAACCCAGTTTGTCATAGGTCAAAGCCATTTTGACATTCCGCAGCCAATCTTTATAGTTTGGCCCTGTCAGTATATTTTTCTTTAAAAGTAACTTAAGTCCAGTCATTTTCAGGGTCGCTGCAAATAGGAGAGAGAGAAGAAAACTCTTTAGCATGATGCTCTTGCAAGTTTAGAGTGGTTTTTAGTTTATCTAAACTGGATGGCTCCCACTGTTTCTCGAATCCTTCCTCAAACCATAAAAGAAGAATTAGCCAGGACTATTCTCACCATAAAATACTTGCTTAACCGTTCAGCCAGGCTAGTGTCGATACTTCGAGGGAGGTTTTCCAACGCTTTCGCGAAGTTCCTTAATTAAATAACCTCTTTTCTCTGGGGGCGTAACCCCGCTGACACCTTTCTTGACACCTACTTGGTTTATAGCATTGATCGTTAAGTGACGAATCTCCTGATAAGTAGCATATACTCACAGTAGGATCGGGATCCAAATAACATCGTATGATAATGTTGAAGGAATGCTACCAACATTCATCACACTCCAAATGGTATGCATCTCTTTGCAAATTTCAGTTTCTTTAGAAATTCCCGATATAAGTTTTTGCCCCATGCTCTTATGACCTTGGCTTTGGTCAAAATGTCATAAGTCACATGTCAAGTTCTACCCGTCATTATCTTGTCAAATTTGAACCCATCCGTATATACCCCTGACTTTGGTCAAATGATAATACGACTGTCCCAAACCAACTCATCTATCTTATGCAACAAATGAAAACCGAGCAGCTACCAAACACTATGCCTTGACTTTGGCCAAAATGCATAGCTTGAATACTACTGAATACCCAAATGAAATGACGGAGGGCTACGAATGGTTTTGGCGAAACCGTGAACGCAGTGAACTTGATATAACAGAAGGAACCTGATAGCTTTTAAAAAGAGTGGTTAAAGCTCCGCATTTAAAAATATCTGTTTTTAAAATTAACCGAGTGGTTTCTTTTAAATTGTTCCAACGATTAAACTTTTGGTTTATTTTCTTTGCATTATAAATAATGCGTCCTATCATTAACCTATCATTGCAGAAAACAACGAAAATACAACGTCCTCTTATGCCATCCGCATTCGCCACGGGGTCCCGTCATCACCCGTTAGGTTACTTAACTAACGACAGAGCGGGGGCTGGGCCAGCGCGGGTGTAAAACATAAGTGACGTCTAAATAGCTATCATATATAGATATTGTACATTCGTCAGACGCAATAATAGGCATTCCAGATCACAGATGAACCTTATTGGATTTGCAAGCAATCCGTGTTTGTTTTGAGCCTGCAACAAAAGACGGATTACACAGTTGTGATGAATAGCCATTACCCCACCCAAGACCCCAACGGGTACGGCAAACTACCCACCCGGCAGTTTGTGCACCCCACCTTGGGTCTGTCCTAGGAGCAAAAACAGTAAAATGAAATAATACAACGGTGGCTACAACCGCAACCTGGATGTGCCCCGCAAAATAATATTACAACAAATTACATTTACATGAAATGAATTAAATAAAAAACCCATCACATAACCCCGGCTATACATCACAACAGTCCAACACAGTTCATATACACAAACAGATAAAATCCATTACAGAAATATGCAACCCCCTGCCAACCGACATACTAGCAGTTAGGGGAGGTTTACGAACACATTATACAAACACAGATATAATCCAACAAGCAAATACCGTATAATTTCGATCGATTAAACACTTTTAATTTTTCTCCAATACTTCTCTGTAAACCTGAAACCTGAGCAAAAATAAAAAATTCCAGAAAATACCAAATATCCCAGAGAACTAACACAGAAAAATTGGGTTCCTGAATCGCCAACTCGGCGGCGGAATCGCGGCGGATCGGTGGGATCCGCCGCGGTTCCGCGGCGCTTTAGGCGATTCAGGGGCCCAATTTTCTTGGGTGTTCTACTACTGTCTTTTCAAGCTTTCTAAACATCCCTGAAAAATTTTTGGACTTCATTTAAAAATCGACAGAAACTTATGATTTCGGGCTTTTCCGGTTTTGTTTTTTCCGTTCGAAATTAATACAAATTTGCAAGTAAGTTATTTATTGTTTAGCGAGGCTCTGATACCACTGTAAGTCGATGTACAACACCCCACGACTCGCGGGGAGGCGGAAATATGAAAAACGATCTTGTTCTTTGCTTAAACATCGACTAACCGCAAGAATCGAAGCTAAACGATAACTAACATCAAACATAGAAGTTAACAACTACTATGTAAAGGGATTATACCTAAAGAACCGTGTCCTTCGTCTTTACGAACTCCACCTCCTCCTCAGCCTTCTCGAAGTAGTAGACGATCCACCCGAGAGCTTTACTCCAAGCTTAGCCTCTAAACTTGAGGCAACTAAACTTCTTTAAGTGCTAATCAAAGAAGGTAGGTGAAATAGAGTGAGGGTTATGGTTTAATAAGTCTAACTAATCCTTGTACTCAACACATGAGAGGGGAGGATTAGGATTTGAAGAGGGAGAGCTTGAGGAGAGAGAAGGTGAACATAATAATCAAGTGAGAATAATGAGTTATGATAATATATATCAAGCATTTCTTTTTATCAAGAAATGAAAATAAATCAATTTAACAACCATGCTTGATAATATCTAGTGATGATTCATCTCCATGAGTCATTAATCATTTATGATGCATTAATGACATGGATGAATCATCCATATGACTCACTAATCACATTCATTGTATATGCCACCTAAACCCCCTTAGTCACCACCTTCTAGAAGCTTCTCGCACAATTACGAGAACGCCTCTCCTTTCCGCAAAAATACGGAAAAACTTTAGACTGTATAAATCCAATAACCGGATACCAGTAACTGGCTTAAACCAAAGCCGACTGGTAAAAACTGTCCGAAAGTCGTACGTGCGTAAACACACGTATGCGTCCGAACCCTTGCGTAAAACCATACGACCTCTATATCGTTTCGTCCGGAGTAGGGAAACTCTCTGTGTGGGACTCTAGAGACTCGACTACTACGCTGGCAGTGGGTTTAACCACAGACCGCAAGCGGCACTAGATGTACGTAACGGTCCCCAGGTAGATGTCGATAAGAAGGCCGATGAGGAAACCCATCCGAACTCCTACTGAGTCTGATGTGACAATCTCCGTACAGTCCGGTCCGTTCGTCTAAGACTATCGCATATCGGGCCTAGGGGGCGGCAAGCGTCAGTCCCCTAATAGCGGTATAAGTCGTGTCGGAGCGAAGCCCATTACACCCTGAGAAACTACTGGAACCTACCAGCAAATCTCACTTGCCCTGGCCAGGGACTTTGCGTAATGGCTCTCTGACACAGCGCGATATCAACCCCCAATACCGGGAGAGACGAATCCTGTCTAACCGCTACTGCCTCCAAGTGCTCTGGACTGCACCCAACTGCTACCTGTTTGCACGACTCCTTTGAGCCGTGGTAGGGTAGCAATCTAAGAACAGTGGGACACACTCGAGGCGAAGTAGCAGTGTCAAGTCTGCGGACTATGCTGTACTCATGTCACCTAGGAACTGTTCACTGACGACTGGTATAAAACCAACCAACAGTTCCCTGTGAGTCCTGTCCGGTGTACCCGTAACCTAACGAGCACCTGCATACTATCTCCAGTACGACGTACTGACGGCTGTGGGACAGACCATCTCCCTAACTGGGATGAGAAGCGTACACACTAGTCTACTCCGGAGTATCGATGCCCTGTCTCGATAATCCAACGACTAGGGACCTGAATAAGGATGTGCTTGTAGACTACCCAGCCCCCACTAGTGTGACTGCCATCACAACGCTGGTAGTCAAGCAAGATCCTAAGAGCTCTATCAATACGTATACTCACATATTAAGATAGAAAAACCAAGTACCATACTACCATGTTTAGCAAGACTGTTATATACATGTGAATATCCCAAGCTTCCATTAAGTAATATACAAACTAGTATGATACAATAATGGCCCCTAGGGCATATGCACTAACAATCTCCCACTTGCACTAGGGCCATGTACTGGCATATCGAAGACCGATGATCTCGAGTAGCCTTTCGAACTGAATCTGAGGTAGGGCCTTTGTGAATGGATCAGCAATGTTCTCTTCAGAAGCAACTCTCCGAACCTCGATCTCCTGACGATCAATGATCTCCCTGATCAGGTGAAACCGCCTCAAGATGTGTCTGGACTTCTGATGGGACCTTGGTTCCTTTGCTAAAGCTATAGCTCCGTTTTTGTCGCAATACAGAGGTATTGGATCAACTATGGTAGGAACCACCTGAAGTTCTGTTAGGAACTTCTTCATCCAGACTGCTTCTTTTGCGGCATCACAAGCAGCTATATACTCCGCTTCCATCGTTGAGTCAGCAACGGTGTCCTGCTTGGAGCTCTTCCAGCACACCGCCCCTCCATTGAGGGTAAAGACATAACCCGATATGGACTTGGAATCGTCCTTATCACTCTGAAAGCCGGAATCAGCAAAGGCCTCCAACCTGAGGTCTTTTCCGCCGTAAACTAAGAACATCTCCTTAGTCCTCCTCAGGTACTTGAGAATGTTCTTTACTGCTATCCAGTGCTTTTCCCCTGGGTCTGATTGATACCGGCTTACCACGCTCAGTGCGTAAGCTACATCTGGTCTGGTGCACAACATCGCATACATTATAGAGCCTACCGCAGAAGCGTAGGGTATAATAGACATGCGTTCCCTTTCCAAATCAGTCTTGGGAGACATCTCTTTGGAAAGGGTGATTCCGTGACAAGCCGGTAGATTACCGCGCTTAGAATCTTCCATACTGAATCTTTTCAGTACAGTGTCGATATACCTGGACTGCGAAAGTCCCAACATCCTCTTGGATCTATCACGATAGATCCGGATCCCCAGAATGTAAGAGGCATCACCCATGTCTTTCATGGAGAACCTGTGTGACAAGAATCCTTTGACAGATTGTAGCATAGGAATGTCATTTCCTATCAATAGAATGCCATCCACGTACAAGACGAGAAATACGACACTTCTGGCTACAACTTTACTATATATGCACGGTTCATCTGGATTTTTGATAAAGTCATATTCTTTGACTGTCTCATCAAAACAGATGTTCCAACTCCGCGATGCCTGCTTTAGTCCATAAATGGACTTAAGCAGCTTGCATACTTTCCCGTTGCTCCCACTCTGATTGAAACCCTCTGGCTAATCCATATAGACGCACTCTTCTAAATTTCCATTCAGAAAAGCCGTCTTTACGTCCATCTGCCAGATTTCATAATCATGGAAGGTAGCAATAGCAAGAAGGACCCGAATGGATTTGAGCATAGCCACTGGAGAAAAAGTTTCATCATAGTCCAAACCAGGTCTTTGACGAAAACCCTTTGCAACAAGTCTAGCCTTATAGGTTTCCACCTGTCCATCTACACCAATCTTTTTCTTGAAGATCCATTTGCATCCTATGGGTTTTACCCCATCTGGAGCAAAGTCCAAAGTCCATACTTTGTTGGTGTACATGGACTCCATTTCGGTTCGCATTGCATCTAGCCATCGTACCGAGTCGCCGCTCTGGATGGCCTGCTGGAAGTCAGTAGGTTCATCATCATCTATGACGCAATCCTCTCTATCCCCATCTATGAGAAAACCGTGGTATCTCTCAGGCGGATGAGACGGCCTACTACTCCTGCGGAGGGGTGCGGGAATGTCCTGTTCTTCTTGAATTACTGGTTCTACCAAACTTTCAGTAGCAGTTTGTGGTTCTGGAATTTCTTCCAGTTCTATTTCGCTCCCACTTATTTCCTTTTCTAAAAACTGATGTTCCAGAAAATGGGCATTACGAGAAACAAAAACCTTTTGTTCCTCTGCGTAATAGAAATAATATCCCTTGGAGTTCTTTGGATATCCCACAAACATACATTTTACTGATCGTGCCTCGAGCTTGTCCACATGCTGCTTTTTAACAAAAGCTGGACATCCCCAAATCTTCATATGCTGAAGATGGGGTTTCATGGCAGTCCACATCTGATATGGAGTGGTAGGCACAGTCTTGGTAGGAGCCCTGTTCAAAAGATATGCCGCTGATTCTAGTGCATAACCCCAGAAAGATCGCGGTAACTCAGCATTACTCATCATGGATCGTACCATATCCAATAGGGTTCGATTCCGTCTCTCCGATACACCATTATGCTGTGGAGTGTATGGAGGAGTAAGCCGAGAGAGAATTTCTTTCTCTTTTAGGTAACCTAGGAACTCGGCACTCAAGTATTCACCACCTCGATCAGATCTAAGTGTCTTGATACTTTTGCCGGTTTGGTTTTCTACTTCATTCTTATACTCTTGGAATTTCTCAAAAGCCTCGGATTTATGTTTCATCAGATAAATGAATCCGTACCTTGAGTAATCATCCGTGAAAGTAATGAAATAGGAAAAACCACCTCTTGCATGCGTAGACATTGGACCACATACATCACTGTGTATGAGTCCTAAGAGCTCGCTCGCTCTTACTCCTTGTCCAGTAAATGGAGTCTTTGTCATCTTTCCTTTGAGACAAGATTGACAAGTGTCATAAGTTTGATATTCGAACGAGTCCAAATATCCTTCTCTATGCAACTTAGTCAACCTTCTCTCATTGATATGACCCAGTCTACAATGCCATAAGAAAGCTTTATTTAAATCTGGAGACTTTCTTTTAAGTGTGTTCTGGACATTGAAAATTTGGAGTTGATTTAAAACATATATACCGTTATTTAGTGTACCAGACCCAATCAAACCATGATTAAGGTGGATGTTAACAACATCTCTTACAAACGTGAAATCATAACTTTTATTTGATAACAAGGAAACTGATATGATATTACATGTTAAGCTTGGTACAAAAAAACAGTTATGTAAAACCAAAATGTGTCCACTCGTCAATCCTAGGTGATAATCACCGATGGACGCAGCTCCCACGCTAGCTCCGTTAGCAACCTTTAGGGTCATATCACCTTCCTTCAGCACTCTACGGTTTCTCAGTGCCTGCAATGAATTGCAAATATGAGATCTGATCCGGTATCCAATACCCAGGAAGTAGAGTTAATTGACAGACAATTCTCAATTACAAACACACCTGAAGTCGAAGCCACAACTTGCTTCGGTTCCTGGTTCCTGGCGTTTTACTCTTTGCAATCTTTCTTCCAGTGTCCTTTCCTGTGACAATGGAAGCACTCATCCTGGCCCACTACCGGTACCGCAAACTTTTTCATTCCCGTCCCTCCCACCTTACTAACACCACCTCTCGGTTTGGTGGCGGCCTTCTTCTTCCTTCCTTTGGCCCTAGCCTTGGACCCGGAAGAAGATGCACCGCTAACAAACATAGCGGGTGTTTCCCTTGTCTTCTGCAAGGTGCCCTCTGCACTCCTTAACATGTTCAGGAGTTCCGGAAGTTCAACTTCTTTTCTTTGAATGTTGAAGTTCAGGATAAACTGGGCGTAGGTGTGAGGAAGGGACTGGAGAATAAGGTCTGTATAGAGCTCATTATCCAAAGTCGTCCCAAGGTCTGCGAGCTCTTCAATATAGCCGATCATCTTTAGGACATGTTCTCCTACCGATGACCCGACAGCCAACCTCGCTCGAAACAAGTTCTTAGAGGTCCCGTATCTTGCTATACGAGATTGCTCTCCATAAAGTTCCTTTGTATGGAGAAATATGCCATCTAGGTTCATATCCTCGTGCCTCCTCTGATGTTCATTGTTCATCGAGGCAAGTACGATGCACTTGGCTTTCGCGCAATCTAAATCCCAGGTTTTGCGGATTTCCTTATCCGCATTACTGGATTTGGGACCAGGGACAGCAGGTGCCGTAGCGGTGAGGACGTACCCCAGTTTGTCATAGGTCAAAGCCATTTTGACATTCCGCAGCCAATCTTTATAGTTTGGCCCTGTCAGTATATTTTTCTCTAAAAGTAACTTAAGTCCAGTCATTTTCAGGGTCGCTGCAAATAGGAGAGAGAGAAGAAAACTCTTTAGCATGATGCTCTTGCAAGTTTAGAGTGGTTTTTAGTTTATCTAAACTGGATGGCTCCCACTGTTTCTCGAATCCTTCCTCAAACCATAAAAGAAGAATTAGCCAGGACTATTCTCACCATAAAATACTTGCTTAACCGTTCAGCCAGGCTAGTGTCGATACTTCGAGGGAGGTTTTCCAACGCTTTCGCGAAGTTCTTTAATTAAATAACCTCTTTTCTCTGGGGGCGTAACCCCGCTGACACCTTTCTTGACACCTACTTGGTTTATAGCATTGATCGTTAAGTGACGAATCTCCTGATAAGTAGCATATACTCACAGTAGGATCGGGATCCAAATATTATCGTATGATAATGTTGAAGGAATGCTACCAACATTCATCACACTCCAAATGGTATGCATCTCTTTGCAAATTTCAGTTTCTTTAGAAATTCCCGATATAAGTTTTTGCCCCATGCTCTTATGACCTTGGCTTTGGTCAAAATGTCATAAGTCACATGTCAAGTTCTACCCGTCATTATCTTGTCAAATTTGAACCCATCCGTATATACCCCTGACTTTGGTCAAATGATAATACGACTGTCCCAAACCAACTCATCTATCTTATGCAACAAATGAAAACCCAGCAGCTACCAAACACTATGCCTTGACTTTGGCCAAAATGCATAGCTTGAATACTACTGAATACCCAAATGAAATGACGGAGGGCTACGAATGGTTTTGGCGAAACCGTGAACGCAGTGAACTTGATATAACCGAAGGAACCTGATAGCTTTTAAAAGGAGTGGTTAAAGCTCCGCATTTAAAAATATCTGTTTTTAAAATTAACCGAGTGGTTTCTTTTAAATTGTTCCAACGATTAAACTTTTGGTTTATTTTCTTTGCATTATAAATAATGCGTCCCATCATTAACCTATCATTGCAGAAAACAACGAAAATACAACGTCCTCTTATGCCATCCGCATTCGCCACGGGGTCCCGTCATCACCCGTTAGGTTACTTAACTAACGACAGAGCGGGGGCTGGGCTAGCGCGGGTGTAAAACATAAGTGACGTCTAAATAGCTATCATATATAGATATTGTACATTCGTCAGACGCAATAATAGGCATTCCAGATCATAGATGGACTTTATTGGATTTGCAAGCAATCCGTGTTTGTTTTGAGCCTGCAACAAAAGACGGATTACACAGTTGTGATGAATAGCCATTACCCCACCCAAGACCACAACGGGTACGGCAAACTACCCACCCGGCAGTTTGTACACCCCACCTTGGGTCTGTCCTAGGAGCAAAAACAGTAAAATGAAATAATACAAAGGTGGCTACAACCGCAACCTGGATGTGCCCCGCAAAATAATATTACAACAAATTACATTTACATGAAATGAATTAAATAAAAAACCCATCACATAACCCCGGCTATACATCACAACAGTCCAACACAGTTCATATACACAAACAGATAAAATCCATTACAGAAATATGCAACCCCCTGCCAACCGACATACTAGCAGTTAGGGGAGATTTACGAACACATTATACAAACACAGATATAATCCAACAAGCAAATACCGTATAATTTCGATCGATTAAACACTTTTAATTTTGCTCCAATACTTCTCTGTAAACCTGAAACCTGAGCAAAAATAAAAAATTCCAGAAAATACCAAATATCCCAGAGAACTAACACAGAAAAATTGGGTTCCTGAATCGCCAACTCGGCGGCGGAATCGCGGCGGATCGGTGGGATCCGCCGCGGTTCCGTGGCGCTTTAGGCGATTCAGGGGCCCAATTTTCTTGGGTGTTCTACTACTGTCTTTTCAAGCTTTCTAAACATCCCTGAAAAATTTTTGGACTTCATTTAAAAATCGACAGAAACTTATGATTTCGGGCTTTTCCGGTTTCGTTTTTTCCGTTCGAAATTCATACAAATTTGCAAGTAAGTTATTTATTGTTTAGCGAGGCTCTGATACCACTGTAAGTCGATGTACAACACCCCACGACTCGCGGGGAGGCGGAAATATGAAAAACGATCTTGTTCTTTGCTTAAACATCGACTAACCGCAAGAATCGAAGCTAAACGATAACTAACATCAAACATAGAAGTTAACAACTACTATGTAAAGGGATTATACCTAAAGAACCGTGTCCTTCGTCTTTACGAACTCCACCTCCTTCTCAGCCTTCTCGAAGTAGTAGACGATCCACCCGAGAGCTTTACTCCAAGCTTAGCCTCTAAACTTGAGGCAACTAAACTTCTTTAAGTGCTAATCAAAGAAGGTAGGTGAAATAGAGTGAGGGTTATGGTTTAATAAGTCTAACTAATCCTTGTACTCAACACATGAGAGGGGAGGATTAGGATTTGAAGAGGGAGAGCTTGAGGAGAGAGAAGGTGAACATAATAATCAAGTGAGAATAATGAGTTATGATAATATATATCAAGCATTTCTTTTTATCAAGAAATGAAAATAAATCAATTTAACAACCATGCTTGATAATATCTAGTGATGATTCATCTCCATGAGTCATTAAGCATTTATGATGCATTAATGACATGGATGAATCATCCATATGACTCACTAATCACATTCATTGTATATGCCACCTAAACCCCCTTAGTCACCACCTTCTAGAAGCTTCTCGCGCAATTACGAGAACGCCTCTCCTTTCCGCAAAAATACGGAAAAACTTTAGACTGTATAAATCCAATAACCGGATACCAGTAACTGGCTTAAACCAAAGCCGACTGGTAAAAACTGTCCGAAAGTCGTACGTGCGTAAACACACGTATGCGTCCGAACCCTTGTCGTAAAACCATACGACCTCTATATCGTTTTGTCCGGAGTAGGGAAACTCTCTGTGTGGGACTCTAGAGACTCGACTACTACGCTGGCAGTGGGTTTAACCACAGACCGCAAGCGGCACTAGATGTACGTAACGGTCCCCAGGTAGATGTCGATAAGAAGGCCGATGAGGAATGTAAGTCCACGTTGCGACCCCCGGTTCTTACGGGGAGGCGGAAACGATATAAAATCAAAATTTTAACGCAAGAGGCAACATGGACTAAGCTAGGTCGGGATCTTTACCTAAACTAAAACTAGCATACTAAGCTAAAGATATTTAGCTACTCGGATGAAGATGGTTATACCTAAACTTGAACTCCTTCTCTTCAAGCTCCGATGGTGGTTCGATGGCTCCTTCTCGTTGTCTCCGTACGCCGAAGATAGATCCACTTGAAAGCTCCAACCTTTAGCTCCTTCTTCGTTCTTTGAAGAAACTAGTTCACTTGGTTTGCCAAACCTAGTGAACTAGAATGAGTAGAGATGATTTAGAATGGGATTTTATCTATGGTTCTTGATTCTCAACTCATGAGACAAGAGAACCATAGATCAAGAGAGGGAGCAAGAGGTTGAGGGTGAGAGCAAGAGGAGAGCTCAAGAACAAGAGAGAGAATGAGCAAGAAAGAATAATGAGCAACTCTTTTGTCTTTCACCCTCTCATAATCCAAAGTGATCATAACTCATCATATCAAAAAAGTCTTATGTGATGGTTAGAAGCAACCATAACCTTATCATGTCATGCACTCATTTTACTCAAAATGAGCAAGCAAGAAAAAGTCTTTGGCATGAAATGATAACCATGGTTATCATGATGGTCAACTAGTCAAGCCTAGTCAACCGGTCAACAAGTCAACAAAAGTCAACAAGTCAACAAAGTCAACAAGTCAACGAAAGTCAACAAGTCAACAACCATATCACCATAATACTTAATTAATATAATAGTTAATCACATATCATATTCTCATTAGGGTTGAGCATAAAGTCAAATAGTCAACGGTCAACTGTCAACAACCCTAATGAGAATCTGCAGCCTCTGCCTCCCTGTCAACTGTGCATACACACCCGCATCCGCGTTCCGAGGAACACGAATGCAAACTGGATAAATCCAATCCCATAAGGTACACTAGTATCTGGCTTAAACCAAAGCCCGCTAGTGTAAACTGTCCGGACACTGCACGTGCACAAGTGCACGGATGTGACCGAACCCTGTCGCAAAACCATGCGACCTGTCGCAATACCATGCGACCTCTACTCTTTTGCCTAAAGGCGAAAAGCTTTCTGTGTGGGACTCTAAAGACTCGACACTACGCTGGCAGTGGGTTTAACCACAGACCGCAAGCGGCACTAGCTGTGCGTAACGGTCCCCAGGTAATGCCGACAAGAAGACCGACGAGGCGAAACCCATCTGAACTCCTACTGAGCCTGAGCGTGACATTCTCCGTACAGTCCGGTCTGTTCGTCTGATACATCACATGGCGGGCCTAGGGGGCGGTAAACGTCAGTCCCCCAATAGCGGTACAAGTCGTGCCGGAGTGAAGCCCAATACACCCTGAGATAACACTGGAAACCTACCAGTATATCTCGTTTGCCCTGGCCAGGGACTACTCGTGTAATGGCTCTCCTAGACACAGCGCGATGTCAACCCCCAATACCGGGAGAGACGAATCCTGTCTAACCGTCACTGCCTCCAAGTGCTTCGGGACTGCACCCAACCACCACCTGTTTGCACGACTCCTTTGAGCCGTGGTAGGGTAGTGATCAAAGTACAGTGGGAACACACTCGAGGCGGAGTGACAGTGTCAAGTCAGCGGACTAAGCTGTACTCATGTCACCTGGGAACTGATAACTGACGATAGGTATAATACCAACTAGTCAGTTCCCGACGAGTCCTGTCCAGTGTACCCGTAACCTAACGAGCACCCGCATACTATCTCAAGTACGACGTACTGACGGCTGTGGGACAGACCGTCTCCCACACTGGGATGAGAAGCGCATGCGCTGGTCTACTCCGGAGTATCGATGCCCTGTCTCGATAGTCCTGCGACCAGGGACCTGAATAAGGATGTGCTTATAGATTACCCAGCCCCCACTAGTGTGACTGCCATCACAACGCTGGTAATCAAGCAAAGATCCTAAGGGCTCCACTAATGCGTATAAGTGATATACTGAAATAAACACAAGTACACATTGAAGTAGAAACAAACCAAGCAGCATACTACTATTTTGAGCAAGATTGTATATACAAGGTGAATATCCCAAGCATCCATTAAGTAATATACAAACTAGTATGATACAGTAATGGCCTCTAGGGCATATACACTAACAATCTCCCACTTGCACTAAGGCCATGTACTGGCGTATCGAAGACCTATCATCTCGATCAGCCGCTCGAACTGAGTCTGGGGCAGGGCCTTGGTGAATGGATCAGCAGTGTTATCTTCTGAAGCGACTCTCCGAACCTCGATCTCCTGGCGATCTACGATCTCCCTGATCAGGTGATACCGCCTCAAGATGTGCCTGGATCTCTGATGGGACCTGGGTTCCTTCGCTAAAGCTATAGCCCCATTGTTGTCGCAATACAGAGGTATTGGATCAACAATGGACGGAACCACCTGAAGTTCTTTCAAGAACTTCCTCATCCAGACAGCTTCTTTTGCGGCATCAGATGCAGCGATGTATTCCGCTTCCATTGTCGAGTCTGCAACGGTTTCTTGTTTGGAACTCTTCCAACACACCGCCCCTCCATTGAGGGTAAAGACAAAACCCGACATGGACTTGGAATCATCCTTGTCACTCTGGAAGCTGGAGTCAGCAAAGGCCTCGATCTGGAGGTCTTTTCCGCCATACACCAAGAACATCTCCTTAGTCCTTCTCAGGTACTTGAGAATGTTCTTTACCGCTATCCAGTGTTTCTCCCCAGGGTTTGACTGATACCGGCTTACCACACTCAGTGCATAAGCTACATCCGGTCTGGTACACAACATCGCATACATTATAGAGCCTACCGCAGAAGCGTAGGGTATAATAGACATGCGATCCCTCTCCAAATCAGTCTTGGGAGACATCTCTTTAGAGAGGGTGATCCCGTGACAAGCCGGTAGGTTACCGCGCTTGGAATCTTCCATACTGAATCTCTTCAGTATGGTGTCGATGTACCTGGACTGTGAAAGTCCTAATATCCTCTTGGATCTGTCACGGTAGATCCGGATACCCAGAATGTACGAGGCATCACCCAGGTCTTTCATGGAGAACCTGTGTGACAAGAACCCCTTGACAGATTGTAGCATAGGAATGTCATTTCCTATTAAGAGAATGTCATACACGTATAAAACGAGGAATACTACAGTTCTCGCTACAAATCTACTATAGATGCATGGTTCATCTGGATTTTTGATAAAGCCAAATTCTTTGACCGTCTCATCAAAGCAGATGTTCCAACTCCGCGATGCCTGCTTTAGTCCATAGATGGACTTAAGCAACTTGCACACCTTTCCGCTGCTCCTACTCTGAATGAAACCCTCTGGCTGGTCCATATAGACACACTCCTCTAAATTTCCATTTAGAAAAGCTGTCTTTACGTCCATTTGCCAGATCTCATAATCGTGGAAGGCAGCAATGGCAAGAAGGATCCGAATGGATTTCAGCATGGCTACTGGAGAAAAGGTTTCGTCGTAGTCCAAGCCAGGTCTTTGACGAAAACCCTTTGCTACCAGCCTAGCTTTATAGGTCTCAACCTGTCCATCTACACCAATCTTCCTTTTGAAGATCCACTTGCATCCTACGGGTTTTACCCCGTCTGGAGCAATGTCCAACGTCCATACCTTGTTGGTGTACATGGACTCCATTTCGGTCCGCATTGCATCCAGCCATTTCACTGAGTCAACGCTCTGAACGGCCTGCTGGAAGCTAGTAGGCTCATCATAATCTATGATGCAATCCTCTCTATCCCCGTCTATGAGAAAACCGCAGTATCTCTCGGGCGGATGAGTCTGCCTACTACTCCTGCGGAGTGGCGCAGGAATGTCCTGTTCTGTTGAACCCTCTGGTTCCACTAAGCTTTCAGTAACAGTCTGTGGTTCTGGAACTTCTTCCAGTTCTATTGTGTTCCCACTTATCTGGGTTTCCAAAAACTCAGTTTCCAAGAAGCGGGCATGCTGAGAAACAAAGGCCTTTTGTTCCTCAGCTGAATAGAAAAGATACCCCCTAGAGTTCCTTGGGTATCCCACAAACTTACACTGTACTGAACGTGCCTCAAGCTTGTCCGCATGCTGCTTTTTTACAAAAGCTGGACATCCCCATACCTTAAGATACTTAAGACAGGGTTTCTTCCCAGTCCACATCTCATATGGGGTGGTAGGCACAGTCTTGGTGGGAGCCTTGTTCAAGAGATACGCAGCTGCTTCTAGTGCATATCCCCAGAATGATCGCGGTAACTCAGCGTTACTCATCATGGACCGAACCATATCCAATAGGGTTTGGTTCCGTCTCTCCGATACACCATTATGTTGCGGAGTGTATGGAGGAGTAAGCTGAGAGAGAATACCATTCTCTTTTAAGTAATTCAGGAATTCGGCACTTAAGTATTCTCCACCTCGATCCGATCTTAGAATCTTAATACTTTTGCCGGTCTGTTTCTCTACTTCATTCTTATACTCCTGGAATTTTCCAAAGGCCTCGGACTTATGTTTCATCAAGAAGACATAACCGTACCTTGAGAAGTCATCCGTAAAAGTAATGAAGTAAGAATGTCCGCTTCGGGCATGTGTAGACATTGGACCGCACACGTCACTGTGTACGAGTCCTAAGAGCTCGCTCGCTCTTACTCCTTGTCCAGTAAACGGAGTCTTTGTCATCTTTCCTTTGAGACAAGATTGACAAGTGGCATACGATTGATATTCGAACGCATTCAAATATCCTTCTGTATGTAACTTAGTCAACCTTCTCTCATTGATGTGACCCAATCTACAATGCCATAAGAAAGTCTGATTCATTTCCGGAGACTTTCTTTTGTGTGTATTCTGGACGTTGAAAATCTGTGGTTGGTTTAACACGTATATACCATTACTCAATGTACCTGACCCAATCAAAACTTGATTAAGGTGAATGTTTACAACATTACTTACAAACGCAAATTCATAACCTTCTTTAGAAACTAAAGATACAGAAATGATATTACAAGTTGCGTTGGGTATAAAAAAGCAATTACGCAAAACCAAAACATGTCCATCTGACATTCCCAGGTGATAGTCCCCCACGGCTTTAGCATCCATGCTAGCTCCGTTCGCAACTTTGAGGGTCATGTCACCTGCCTTCAAAACACTACGGTTTCTCAACGCCTGCAAAGAATTACAGATATGAGATCCTGATCCGGTATCCAATACCCAGGAAGTAGAGTTTATTGAAAGACAGTTTTCAATAACATACACACCTGAAGCTGAAGCTGCAACCTGCTTCAATTCCTGTGTTCTGGCCTTCCAGGCCCTGCAATCATTCTTCCAGTGTCCTTTCTTATGACAATAGAAGCATTCTTCCTTATCCACAAGCTTCCCCGCTATTTTTGTTGCTTTTCCTTTTCCCTTCGTATCCACTTTACCAACACCGCCCCTTGGTTTGGCGGGGGCCTTCTTCTTCTTTCCCTTGGCTTTCGCCTTGGACCTAGAAGAAGATGATCCTCCTACAAACAAAGTGGATGTTTCCCTACCTTTCTGTAGGGTGCCCTCTGCGCTCCTCAGCATGTTGAGGAGCTCTGATAGTTCAACCTCTTTTTCTTGTAGGTTGAAGTTCAGTATAAACTGGGCGTAAGTGGAAGGAAGGGACTGGAGAACTATATCCGTATATAGCTCACTCTCCAATGTGATCCCTAGGTCAGCGAGCTCCTCAATGAAGCCGATCATCTTTAGCACATGCTCGGCTACTGATGATCCGACGGCCATTCTTGTCGAAAATAACTTTTTCGACGCTTCGTATCTTGCGATACGTGATTGCTCTCCATACAGTTCTTTTGTATGGAGCAATATGGACTCCATGTCCATATTCTCATGCCTCCTCTGATGTTCGTTGTCCATCGAGGCAAGCAGGAGGCACTTGGCCTTCGCGCTATCAATCTCCCAAGTCTTGCGGATTTCCTTATCCGCGACACTGGAAGTTGGACCAGGGACAGGGGGAGCTTTGGTGGTAAGAAGATACCCCAGCTTGTCATAAGTGATTGCTATCGTGACATTCCTGAGCCAATCTTTGTAGTTTGGCCCTGTCAGTTTGTTTTTATCTAGGAGTAACTTAAGTCCAGTCATGTTGATTGGTCGCTGCAATTAGGAGAGAGAAGAAGAAACACTCAGCATGATGCTCTTGCAAGTTTAGAGTGGTTTTTAGTTTGTCTAAACAGGATGGCTCCCACTGTTTCTCGAATCCCTCCTCAAACCATAAAGGAAGAATTAGTCAGGATCAATCCCACCGTACAATACTTGCTTAACCGTTCAGCCAGGCCGGTGTCGGTACTTCGAGGGAGGTTTTCCAACGCTTTCGCGAAGTTCCTTAATTAGAGAACCTCTTTTCCCTGGGGGCGTAGCCCCGCTAACACCTTTCTAGGCACCTACTAGGTTTATAGCATTGATCGTTAAGTGAGAAATTTCCCGAGGAGTAGCATATACTCACAGTAGGATCGGGATCCAAATATCATCGCGTGACGAAACTGAAGGAATCCTACCAGAATCATCACACTCCAAATGGTATGCAAATCTAGCAAGTTTCAGTACTTATGAAACTCCCGATGTGGATTTTTGCCCCATGCTCTTATGACCTTGACGAAGGTCAACAAATCATAAGTCACATGTCAAGTTCTGCCCGTCATTATCCAGGTTAATTTGAATCCACCCGTATATACCCTTGACGAAGGTCAACAAGGTAATGCGAATGTCCCAAACCAACGCATCTATCTATGCTACATATGAATACCCAATAGCTACCAATCACTATGCCTTGACGAAGGTCAACAAACACAGCTTGAATACTATTGAATATTCATACGAAACGACGGAGGGCTACGAATGGTTTTGGCAAAACCGTGAACGTAGTGAACTTGATTTGGTCGATGGAACGAGATAGCTTTTAAAAGGAGTGGCTCAAGCTCCGCATTTTAAAAGTTGTTTTTGAAAAGAACCGAGTGGTTTTTCGAAAGTGTTCCAACGACTTTAGCTTGGTTTATTATCTTGCATTAGTTCTTTTAATGCGTGATATTCTTGCATTAGTTCTTTTAATGCGTCCCATCATTTAATCCTACCATTGCAGAAAACAACCAAAATATGACGTACGCTTATGCCATTCGCATTCGCCACGGGGCCCCGTCATTACCCGTTAGGTTACTTAACTAACGACAGAGTGGGGGCTGGGCTAGCGCGTCTGTAAAACATAAGCAATGCCTAAATAGTATCATATATAGATATACTGCAATGATAAACATTTCAGATCACAGATAAATACATTGGATATACTAGGAATCTGTAATTTGTACGAGCCTGTAACAAAAACAGATTACACGGTCGCGGTGAATAGCCAAATCCCCACCCAAGACCCCTACGGGTGCGGCAAACTACCCGCCAAGTACCCGAAGCATAGCAACCTCCCTCATCTCCATGAGTAGGCCACTCGACACTTCGGCATACCCGGTAGTTTGTGCACCCCTCCATGGGTCTATCCTAGGAGCAAAAACAGTAAAAAGAAATTATACAATGACGGCTACAACCCCGACCCGGTTGTGCGGCCATACAAATAATTATTACATCAATTTACAAATTTACATGAATTGCAAGAAAAGAAAACTCTCGTCTCACAACCCCCGGCTATTCACCCGCGACAATCCAACATATTTATATACACATTCCAGCACATTACAGATCATGTATAACCCCGACCAATCGGCTTATAGCGATTAGCCGACGTTCAATACATGCAAACATCACAGATATAACCATCAAAGTCAAAGTGCAGTGAAGTTCGGAAAAAAAAATACGGAATTATAGGACCCCAAAAGGAAATTTCTTTTCTGGAAAATCTGGGCACATATAATATATTCCAAAAATCCCAAAACCAACACAGACACACACTGCACGAAAAACGATGCAGAGAAGACGACAAACCGCGGTGCTTCCGCGGCACATGCCTACCTCGTGCGGCGGAAGCGCGGCGGTTTGAACGAATTAGGGCAACGTTTTTCTTGGGTGTTCACACAAAACCCTGAGCCGAATTTACAAGTGTAACGTTTTGCATTTTGAGCCAAAAAAAATTCAACAGAAACTCAGTTTTTGTAAAAGTTTGGTTTTTGGATTTTTCCGGTTCCGAACTTCGTTACACTTCACTACCAAGCTAGTTTAAGTTTAGATAGGCTCTGATACCACTGTAAGTCCACGTTGCGACCCCCGGTTCTTACGGGGAGGCGGAAACGGTATAAAATCAAAATTTTAACGCAAGAGGCAACATGGACTAAGCTAGGTCGGGATCTTTACCTAAACTAAAACTAGCATACTAAGCTAAAGATATTTAGCTACTCGGATGAAGATGGTTATACCTAAACTTGAACTCCTTCTCTTCAAGCTCCGATGGTGGTTCGATGGCTCCTTCTCGTTGTCTCCGTACGCCGAAGATAGATCCACTTGAAAGCTCCAACCTTTAGCTCCTTCTTCGTTCTTTGAAGAAACTAGTTCACTTGGTTTGCCAAACCTAGTGAACTAGAATGAGTAGAGATGATTTAGAATGGGATTTTATCTATGGTTCTTGATTCTCAACTCATGAGACAAGAGAACCATAGATCAAGAGAGGGAGCAAGAGGTTGAGGGTGAGAGCAAGAGGAGAGCTCAAGAACAAGAGAGAGAATGAGCAAGAAAGAATAATGAGCAACTCTTTTGTCTTTCACCCTCTCATAATCCAAAGTGATCATAACTCATCATATCAAAAAAGTCTTATGTAATGGTTAGAAGCAACCATAATCTTATCATGTCATGCACTCATTTTACTCAAAATGAGCAAGCAAGAAAAAGTCTTTGGCATGAAATGATAACCATGGTTATCATGATGGTCAACTAGTCAAGCCTAGTCAACCGGTCAACAAGTCAACAAAAGTCAACAAGTCAACAAAGTCAACAAGTCAACGAAAGTCAACAAGTCAACAACCATATCACCATAATACTTAATTAATATAATAGTTAATCACATATCATATTCTCATTAGGGTTGAGCATAAAGTCAAATAGTCAACGGTCAACTGTCAACAACCCTAATGAGAATCTGCAGCCTCTGCCTCCCTGTCAACTGTGCATACACACCCGCATCCGCGTTCCGAGGAACACGAATGCAAACTGGATAAATCCAATCCCATAAGGTACACTAGTATCTGGCTTAAACCAAAGCCCGCTAGTGTAAACTGTCCGGACACTGCACGTGCACAAGTGCACGGATGTGACCGAACCCTGTCGCAAAACCATGCGACCTGTCGCAATACCATGCGACCTCTACTCTTTTGCCTAAAGGCGAAAAGCTTTCTGTGTGGGACTCTAAAGACTCGACACTACGCTGGCAGTGGGTTTAACCACAGACCGCAAGCGGCACTAGCTGTGCGTAACGGTCCCCAGGTAATGCCGACAAGAAGACCGACGAGGCGAAACCCATCTGAACTCCTACTGAGCCTGAGCGTGACATTCTCCGTACAGTCCGGTCTGTTCGTCTGATACATCGCATGGCGGGCCTAGGAGGCGGTAAACGTCAGTCCCCCAATAGCGGTACAAGTCGTGCCGGAGTGAAGCCCAATACACCCTGAGATAACACTGGAAACCTACCAGTATATCTCGTTTGCCCTGGCCAGGGACTACTCGTGTAATGGCTCTCCTAGACACAGCGCGATGTCAACCCCCAATACCGGGAGAGACGAATCCTGTCTAACCGTCACTGCCTCCAAGTGCTTCGGGACTGCACCCAACCACCACCTGTTTGCATGACTCCTTTGAGCCGTGGTAGGGTAGTGATCAAAGTACAGTGGGAACACACTCGAGGCGGAGTGACAGTGTCAAGTCAGCGGACTAAGCTGTACTCATGTCACCTGGGAACTGATAACTGACGATAGGTATAATACCAACTAGTCAGTTCCCGACGAGTCCTGTCCAGTGTACCCGTAACCTAACGAGCACCCGCATACTATCTCAAGTACGACGTACTGACGGCTGTAGGACAGACCGTCTCCCACACTGGGATGAGAAGCGCATGCGATGGTCTACTCCGGAGTATCGATGCCCTGTCTCGATAGTCCTGCGACCAGGGACCTGAATAAGGATGTGCTTATAGATTACCCAGCCCCCACTAGTGTGACTGCCATCACAACGCTGGTAATCAAGCAAAGATCCTAAGGGCTCCACTAATGCGTATAAGTGATATACTGAAATAAACACAAGTACACATTGAAGTAGAAACAAACCAAGTAGCATACTATTATTTTGAGCAAGATTGTATATACAAGGTGAATATCCCAAGCATCCATTAAGTAATATACAAACTAGTATGATACAGTAATGGCCTCTAGGGCATATACACTAACAAGGAAACCCATCAGAACTCCTACTGAGTCTGATGTGACAATCTCCGTACAGTCCGGTCCGTTCGTCTAAGACTATCGCATATCGGGCCTACGGGGCGGCAAGCGTCAGTCCCCTAATAGCGGTATAAGTCATGTCGGAGCGAAGCCCATTACACCCTGAGAAACTACTGGAACCTACCAGCAAATCTCGCTTGCCCTGGCCAGGGACTTTGCGTAATGGCTCTCTGACACAGCGCGATATCAACCCCCAATACCGGGAGAGACGAATCCTGTCTAACCGCCACTGCCTCCAAGTGCTCGGGACTGCACCCAACTGCTACCTGTTTGCACGACTCCTTTGAGCCGTGGTAGGGTAGCAATCTAAGAACAGTGGGACACACTCGAGGCGATGTAGCAGTGTCAAGTCTGCGGACTATGCTGTACTCATGTCACCTGGGAACTGTTCACTGATGACTGGTATAAAACCAACCAACAGTTCCCTGTGAGTCCTTTCCGGTGTACCCGTAACCTAACGAGCACCTGCATACTATCTCCAGTACGATGTACTGACGGCTGTGGGACAAACCATCTCCCTAACTGGGATGAGAAGCGTACACACTAGTCTACTCCGGAGTGTCGATGCCCTGTCTCGATAATCCAATGACTAGGGACCTGAATAAGGATGTGCTTGTAGACTACCCAGCCCCCACTAGTGTGACTGCCATCACAACGCTGGTAGTCAAGCAAGATCCTAAGAGCTCTATCAATACGTATACTCATATATTAAGATAGAAAAACCAAGTAGCATACTACCATGTTTAGCAAGACTGTTATATACATGTGAATATCCCAAGCTTCCATTAAGTAATATACAAACTAGTATGATACAATAATGGCCCCTAGGGCATATGCACTAACAGAATAGGCTCGCAAGAAGGTGGAGTAGGTGAAATGGGGTAAGAAGTGGAAGCCGGGGTGAAAGTGGAAGTGGAAGCGGAAGCTGGGGTATAATCAATTGATCCCCCATTATCAATCTCTTCACCGACATGGTTGTTTAGCACTCTTCCAGATCTCAACGTGGTAATAACACTCATATGATGTGAGTAGCCAGGATTAGGTAGGGGCTGAGCTGGAAGTTTTCCTTTCTCTCTAGCACTCATCGCGGCATTTAACTGTGCAATTTATGCTTTTATCGCTTTTATACTCTCACCGTGGGAGGCGGAGTCATTCTTTATGGTGTCAATAGAAGACCTTATATCAGTCGACATTTGCATGGTGTGTTTCATGAATAAATCTAAGGTTTGTTAGAGTGCAGAGGAGTTTTCGGTACCGGCCGTTTGGACAGAATTATTATAAGGTGCAGAATTGTTGGCTGGATTTTGAAAAGTTTGTATTTGCAAGGGGTGCTGACTCTGTGGAGGTTGCTGTTGCTGTGGAGGAACCTTTTGAAAGTTATTTTGGTTTAGAACCGTATTTTGAGTTTGGTGTTGGTTCCAAGAAAAATTAGGGTAATTCCTCCAACCTTGATTATATGTGGAAGAATATAGTCTCAGTATTTATCTACGTGTCCGAGATGCACGAAATATTAACTAAGAAAACCCTTCTAAAATATTTTCAAAACGGAGGGACGTGTATGATAAACAAAGGATATATATATGTATATATACAATTATTTTCTTACGATAAACGTCCGCTACTTGTGCTGTGATACGCGCAACACACAGTGATTGAAAAAGGTTTGTCATGTATTTCTTTTCAGATGTTTTGACAAGTTTACAACGATGCGTACTATATACATAATTTAGTCTTGAGTATATCATGTTAGTTTTCGTATTGGATTTTGACATTGGTATCTTCCCCATAACTCCGATGATTGCGGGATGCTTGACGGAGTTTTGATTTTGAGTTATATACCCGTCTTCATGTGCATGCATTACGTTACGATATGTTTTATGTATTATGATTTTGGAGCCCCGACAACTTGATCATTTTATTGAAATGTTTTAGTATTCGAGAGGTTTAAATTTAAATTCGGGGACCGAATTTATTTAAGGGGGGAAGGCTGTAACATTTCAGAAAAATAAAATATTATTTTTCGGAATTTATATAATTAAAATAATAAATATTATCAATATTTTAACGATGTGGTATAATTATATACCGATAGTTTGGAAAATATTGAAAAATTATTGAATGGTGATTTTTGGAGGGATTTATGTGATTTAGGCAAATTATAAATTTTTATAATTAATTATATACAAGTTTAATTCTAAACTTGATTAATTTTCACTAATCATGCATTTATTGTGTTTTGTGCATGTGACATGCACCTGTTCTCTCATGGGAACTGAATAAAGCAGCAAGGAAATACACAGGAGGAGCTCCACGTGTTCACATGTGATCGGGCATCACGTGGGGGACACGTGACCTTCTATGAGAAAAGTTATAGGCACTGGGATAACACAACTAATAGAATTGAATTCTGATCAAAAGGGGTCACGTGCGCACATGTGATGGGCTTTTAAACCTACTGAAAAGAATTAAAAGGTATAATAAAATAGTAAGAAAAAACCCCAATGGGGCATCACGTGCCCACACGTGACTAGGGGCACGTGCCGACACGTGATGAGTTCCCGAGCTCTTTAAAAGAATAGAATTAAATTCTAATTAAATGGTCAATCAGTGGGGTCACGTGCTAACACGTGATAGGCTCTTAAACCTTCTGAACTAATAGAATTAAATTCTAATTAAAGGAAATCAAAAAGCCTAATTGGAAAAATATTTCCCTAGATCTTTCCAAACAAAAAGATTGCGCTCTGTGAAGTGGAGCACCGTTGGATTAAAAATCCAATGGTGATTAAAAATCACCAATTTATAGAAAGATTCTATACAAGGAGATATTTCCTTGAAATTTGCTAGGAATAACAGATAAAATATCTTTTGGATTAAAAATCCAATGGTGAATAAAATTCACCGAGTGATCTAACAAATCATGTTGGTTATAAAATCAATAAAATCTTTCAATGAAAGATCGACAAAACAAACCGATTCTTTTCTTTCTCCTATAAATAGGAGACAAGAAGAGAAGAGAAAGAGGGAGAGATACAACAACAGAGAGAGAAAAAAGAAGAGAATTTAATTCTCCAGAGAGAAAATAAGATCTCTTCAAAAAAGAAAGAAACCCTAGGTAAGAAAGGGAAAGAGATCATTCTATATGCTCCTACAAAACAAAAAGAGAATTTAATTCTCAAACTAAGAGTTTAACTCTTCTGAATAAGAACTTAGTTCTTCCTTTGGTTTAAGGTTTGCAGAAGCAGATCTCCCCATAAGTTGAGAATTTAATTCTCATCGGGGAGATTCTGCCATGCAGATCTAAAACCTAAGAGAAGACCTAAGTTCAGAGAATTATATTCTCCCACAAAGTATATAGGAATTTAATTCTTCCAACAAAATTAGGGTTTAACCCTTAATATAAGAACTTAGTTCTTCCTTTGGTTGAAGGTCTGCAGAAGCAGATTTTCCCATAAGTTGAGAATTTAATTCTCATTGGGAAGATTCTGCCATGCAGATTTAAAATCTAAGGGATAAGTTCAGAGAATTATATTCTCCCACAAAGCATATAGGAATTTAATTCCTCCAACAAAAATAGGGTTTAACCCTTAATATAAGAACTTAGTTCTTCCTATGGTTGAAGATCTGCAGAAGAAGATCTCCCCATAAGTTGAGAATTTAATTCTCATCGGGGAGATTCTGCCATGCAGATACAAAACTTAGAGAGAGAATTGGGTTTAAAGAATTTAATTCTTCCAAACACATAGGAATTTAATTCCTCTAAATAAAATTAGGATTTAACCTTACAAAAGAATTTAATTCTAAAAAAAGGGATCTAACTCTTCATGCACGTAAAAGAAATCAGTACCCGATCTGATCACGTGTGCCCACGTGACTCCCCTCCTCAGTGATCAAAAGAGAATGAATGAAATTAGGTCACGTGTTCCCACGTAACTCTTGAACAGACTTCTCAAATTAGAGAAGGGCAGAACATATTTTGGGTGCCTCACATGTCCCCACGTGACCCCTGATAAACACCTCTTTAAAAAAGAGAAGTTAGAAAGAACTGAAGGATTAATATTCAATGCATGAGCGCTTTCACGTGTCTCCACGTGACCCCTAGCAAATCCTTTAATATCCAGTACATGGGTACCCATCACGTGCCCACACGTGATGGCCGTGAAGACTAAAATGTTTAACACTTACTTGCATATTTTGAGAATAAAATAAGGGAAGTTTAGCCTAATATTCAAGCACCTTACGTGACCCCATGTGAGCGTTTTTTTAGTGTTTAACATTATTTTGTGCGCTCTATTCTTAGTGGTTAACACTATTCTAAGCGCATCACATGGGAGCACGTGCCGAGTGTACTCTAGTGTTTAACACTATATCCAAGCCAATCTTAGCTTGAATCAGCCAAGTTTTTCCAGAGGCAGTACCCCTTTTGACTGAACCTCAAACACACTTTTGTGTTCTAAAATTGGTCACCTCATATGACATTCAAAGTAGAACCCAGAGCCTTTCAGACAACTTTGGTTCAAGGGTACATCTCTCCACACCTCTGATGCATGTCGTTGTAATTCTTCAACGTCTTCAGAGAGGTGGTGGGTCCCAATGGCCAATAACTATCTGGTGCATTTCCAAATCCATGTTTGTAACGTTTCCAAAATAATAAAATATTATTTTCGGGAATTTTTATAATTTAATATTATTTTAATGAATATTTTAATATTCTGGTATAATTAAATACAAATAAATGGGTAAAAATTTTGGAAAATTTTGGAAAATTCTAAAATAGGGTATTTTATGGAATTATGCCATTTTAAAGCTTTTAAGACTAGTTATATGCTAATTTAGTGTTAATCGCGATTAAAAATCGCTAATTGGATTTTTAGCTTTTTTGTGCAAAAATGTGCACATATCATTTTCCACACTTGTTACACTTGTGTTACATTTATTTTGCCACGGATGTTCTTTTGGGTTTGCTATTGGAGTGAGAAGGAAAAGAAAAGGAAAAGGCAAGTATGATGAGGGAGAGAGAGAGACCAAGTCAACCCTCACTTTATGAACCACTCCCCATCATTTTCCCCTTCTCATTCTCTCTCCTCTCCCTCCCCTTTGTTGCTGCTGCTGCTCCCTTTCCCTCTCTCTCCCTTTTCATGAAACCCTAGATCCACCATGAAAACAAAACCAAAACCCCATTTCCACTTCACAAAAAATGTTCCCGAGCTCACTAGCTACACATTAAAACCTAGCAAGATTGGATTTGGAGGACTTTGAGCAACTCAAGAATTTTCTTGAGTTGCCAAAGAAGGTAAATTCTGGACCTATTAGAGTAGTATTTCCTTTCCTTGTGCATCTATTCTAGTTTCATATCGATAATGTGTTGTTTGTGGACTTTAGAGATTTCTAGTTAGGGTTTAGGGTGAAACTGAAATCAAAGATGAAATTGAGGATGGTGGTGATCTTGGAACCCCTTGTGTGATGCTAATTTGGACCCAAACCTGAGCTAGAACACAGAATATGGAATTACGGAATCGATATCGGGGAAAACCGTGAATCTGTGATCATAATTAGGAATCTGCTATCACCCCGAGACCCCAAAAATAAAACTGAGTTGACAGTGAGATGTGCAGGCACCATGGAACCACCACACCAAACCCTAGCCCCCAACTCCAAAGTGAGGCCGCCAATTAATTCCTTCTGGCCGCAAATTGCGGCCAGAGCAGAGGGAACTGCCTCGATTTTTGTGCATGGCCCTAATTCCTCTAGTCTTGACCCTGGGTATGTCTAGTTTTGACCGATTCCATCTAGGGGTAAAATCTGGGATGATTTTCCTATGTTGGTGCATGGTTTACGACTTATTTTAGCATGGATTTTGGTATTTGGTGTTTCATTCCTGTCGGGTGGCGTTTGGACGTCAACGATAAGTGGATATTGATCGTGTTTGCATGCGAGGTTATAGGTTTTTACCTATAGGCGTAGCGTGTGCCGTTTTGGTTTCCGATGTGATTTTCATGTGCTTTAGCGTTTGTGATATCCTTGTAGGTACCCCACGTAATGTTGAGGCAAAGAAGATGAGGATAGCAACATCGGCATTGGCACATGAGAAGCAAGGTGAGTAGATTATATCTACGGGGAGAAGTCGGGTAGATGGCGTATAGCACCCCCGCAGTCCGTGGTGATATATACGAATACGTATACACAGTTATATTTATTATGTGTTGTTTAGGATTATTGATGGTAATATTGATATTATTGGTGATAAGGATGTATTGGTGTAGTATAGTGCGAAACCCTAGAGTAGTGGTTGCACTCACACATACACGTACATATATACTTGCATACATTCTTTCATTTATCTGTGCGCATCTGGAGGTTTGTATATCTACACATGGGTATGGGACTATGTGTTCATATACGAGATTGAGGATGACACATGAGATTGAGATGAGTCGATGAGATCTGATTAAGGCCGTGAGATTCGGCGATATGACAGAGTTCGTTTTTGTGATATGATATGATAGTAGTGATACCGGATATGTGTTGAGATGAATGTGATATTGACCCGTACCCAGCTATTGGGATGCCGTACGACGGTTTACCGTACAAGCTTTATATTGATGTTAGATCCGCACTCATGACTCGAGGATGTTATATGATATACTGTATCGTACGTGATACTATTGAGGCGAGATCACCGACTATATATATATGTATATCGACTCAGATTTAGGTGGTTTCCATACCCCTCCCGGTTGACTTGATTGTTGGGTTCGTAGTTCGCATAGTAGGCGTTAGACTAGACCCAAGTCATACCTATTTCAAAACTAACGAATCAGGGATATTTTAAAGATAGGCAGAAGGGTTATACGGATATTTTCAAATGACGCATCTTTTCTTAAAATACCGTAGCCCTTATTTTACCAAAAGCCCTGATTCGTCTTATTTCAAAAGGCAAGGTTGCAGGATATATCTATTGAGGCAGGTTCTTTACTGTTGCGTTGATTATTCGATTCCGCATATTCATGCTATTTGCATTGCATCGCTTGTATTGTGGATATATTTCAGTCATGCTGCTAGGACACCAGCACCATTATCGATGATGCGTATGTTCCACGTACACTTGTTTGCCGGCTCACACACTTCATCATCGATAATTGCCATGTCACTACACTGTAGTACTGTTGCATTCAGGATATGATTCTTGCATGACAGACTGATATGCTTATATTTGTTTTACATGTCGCATGCATCATGCTTTTTGATTATACGCATTGAGATATGTTGTTTCCATGATATTTCTGGATTTGGGAACCGTGGATATTTCAAAAGAGAATGTGAAATTGTTTTAAAAACCCGGTTACCCTTGATATGATATTTCAGTGCGTCCATCATGTGTTTTCTCGGTGCTGAGAGCGACATGTGAAACCCGATTCGAGGAGGCGGATGAGGCCGATTGCGGGTACATGGTGGACCCGGTATGGTTCTCCGGGGCAAGAAATGTTTTTTGTGGAGTAGACGATGAGCCTGGCAGGGTGGCGAGTACCTACCGGTGATTGGTTGGACCTGGCGGTTATCTGGAGGATACCGACCAGAGTCGATAGATGGATATAGGCGTACTGCCGGGGCCGAGGGCCGATACCGCAGACAGAGCCCGTGGGCCGATCCGGACTGACGGAGCCCGATATATGAGGATTTACGTGCCGATGCTGGGCACAGTTTTCATGATGTTTTCGAGTGTCGATGCTGGGCACTCCGGTGCTATGATTTTGACGTGTCGCGAGAGACACAGATGGTTTATATCCTCATATTATTCCTATGCATATGCTGATGATATTTACATGCATGGCGGTTATTGTCATTGGGTGACGAGTGGACGGGATCCACGTATATGCAGATTTGATTACATTGATCATACCCCACATTTATGATATGCTATTACCTGAGGCACTAGCACGAGCACTTGACACTACACTCATGTATAGAGATTACATTGCCAGTTTAGCATGCTTCAGCTTTATTCATTTTGAGGTTTATATACATATGATCGTATTGACCTAGGATGGGTCATGCATTCGATCTCTGCTTGTAGATGTTTTCTATTCACGAGCTGGCAACTCACCCCCGTTGTGCCACAGTTCTTGCAGGTTTTGCCGTACAGATTCCATGGCGGCATTTCTGGCACACTGCTTCCTTATGGGTGACTTGCTTGGGTAGGTGGGTTCTTTTGTATCAGAACCGCCATTGTGCATGGATTGTTCATTGTATCTAGAAATTCCATCAACCAAAACTTGTATATTGTTTCAGACTTAGAAAACAGTGTTGTATTATTTCGACCTTAGAGTCGCGCTTGTAGTATTATGGTTTTCTGGCTGTTTGAGTTCTTTTTGGGTTTTGATCCTCGCCCTTTGGCGTTGTATATTATTATTGCTTGCGTGGTTGTGACCGTCGATTGACGAAGAGCTAGCTCCCGCTTGAGGATGCCTTTTATCATTTCATATACATTATCCTTGTTGTACCCCGTTCGGGGCCAGTTTTTACAAAGGAAACTCTGCCGAAATTTTCAGGAAAGGTTACACATTTTAAAAATGCATATTCGGCTTAGTTATTTAAAAACATTGATTTTTGAAACATGATTTCTTTACTTCTTAAAACCAGTTTTCCTTATTTACTCTTTAAATGGTTTTAGATTTCTGGGCTTTTGGCTTACTTGGATCAGATGGGGTTCTATAGATTTCATATGATTCAAGGGCCAGTCACGTGCTCTTTCGGGTTGTGACAAAGTTGGTATCAGAGCGCTAGGTAGACCTTGGTTCGAGTCTAAGTTTGACTATGTGGAGCCTAGGGCGTTATCTATATACGGAACTTAGGCTTGACCTTACGGAACTTAGACTTAGTCGAAGGGGTATTAGACCCGAACTTTCGTCACGTAGGATGACCCTTGGTTGATGGAATAGGTGACTAAAGTAGAGTGACGTACCGTGGGTATGTTCCACGGCATATTTACGACACGCCACTCCGCTTAAGAAACCTTAGGTTGTACATTTCCTTGCACCGTGTTATATTCCTTCCTATGATCTATCCTCATCGATACTGGTTATGTTTTTGCTGCCACGATTGCACAGGCAGAGTGAGCTACGGCTCGAGTTGCGTCAGCATGAGCTCATCGTGGATGAGGACTGACCAAGGCGTGATTCCAGAGATTTACGATTGCATTGAGAGGCGTCGTCTTTTTGTGTTTTCGCGCCATGAGCGTTGAATTGATCGCTTTTACGAGATTTCCGGATGTGCTGATCGGCACCAGAGGATTGAGCCACTGATAGAGGCCAGCCAGGATGTGATGACCGTTGATATTATCGCTTATCCAGGGTGATTGAGGCGCTGTTTAGCGTATAAACGAATGAGCCAGTCGTTGCTTCTAATAATGAGATATCGCCCAGATGATTGGAGCTACTGCAGCATGAGCATGTTCTTGGAGATATGATAGTGAGTCGCTAGTCACCGAGGATTAATGACTAGGACATATGGTTAGTTCGCTTACCCCGATGCGAGGTCACCAGATAGATTGATTCCAGCTAGAGGCGACTTCACGCAGATTCGTTGAGAGTCGATTGAGACGATCGAATGTCAGGAACCCATTTTCCAAGTTTAAAGTATTCGGAAAGACATGCAAGCGATTCTATGGACCCTCTAGAAGAATGAAACCCTAACTCGACATAATGACCGTGTGAAAGCCTTTGAACCTTAGGGTTTGCGGCAGTTCCGCGACGCCATTAGTGAGACTTGGGTTTGCCCTTCTACGGCTGGACCACCGATGATGTGGTATGTACTCGATACTATTAAACTGTACCCGAGATGTTGAGCTCTTGGAGGATTGTGAGGTTCTGACGAGTCGATCGGATGGTTCGACATCTTTCGGATATTGTGATGGGACACTGCTTGGGAGACCCAGGTATGAGCGTAGCCGTTGGAGCGCAGCCTGTGTAGCCACGGTGAGATGAGTCCGAATCAGTCGATATTGAAGCAGAGTAGAGTAAGGAGTTCGCATGAGATTTCGACGAGATGACGTTCCACTCCGCCGACGTTAGAGATGCGATACGCACGTTGAGGACGTGATCGGCTAGATATCTTCTACTGAGTGACGAAGATACCGAGTTCGTGATTTCAAGTCCGTGTGAGAGACTTCGGAGGGATCATAGCCGAGGACATTGCAGTGCGCAGATAAAGACCCGACGTCAAATGGTCGATGATACAGACAAGCGGGACAAGAAGTTCGTGCGAGATGCAGATGAGCTGTTACTACACTCTGTTAAGATTAAAGGTCGGATATGCATACAAAGGCGCAAGGATGCGACCATCTTCCGAGGAGATGTTGTACTAAGGACGCAGATGTCCAGAGAGCGAGAAAAGATTATGCCAGAGTACCAGCCTCTGTACAGTTTGGCTTAGGCAAGATCAGAAGAGACCTTGAGTAGGATTCCTTCTAGTACACTGCTGCAATAAGATTTGCACCAGGAGCAAAGGCGTGATGTGCATTCAGAGGACCCGAGGTCGGCGCCAGAGATGTGCTGCTTTACGAGCGGTCGTGAGGATTGACCGAGTGATGACCAGGGAAGTGCCAGAACGGAATCGTTTCTGTCAGCACACCTGACCGGGCCGATGAGCCGATGGATTGCGAGATTGGTAATCTACAGGAATGATCAGGAACCAGAGGCAGAGGATGCCAACCGCGAGCAAGAGGCAAGTAGATATCTTGCGCCGCTAGCATCGGATGTACCGGTACCTTCTCGACCCTGAAGAAGGGTATACCGACGACGGTATTTATGATTTATGATTTGTGATTTTGTGATTTGACTATCACGTATCCGTCACTTGGGATTTCGGTATTTTGGCGATCTATTTGCATGATTTAGTCTTGATGACTGAGTTCTATGATATTTGATTTTGTGCACCATGGTTGCACTTACTGGGTATTCATATTTTGTGCAGAGTTATTATTCTTGAGGTATTGCTTATGATTTCATGCCTATTTTATGCTGGTGATTTGATCTACGCTTCCAGCATAGTTTTCATGTACTTTTAGTGTTTTGATTTGATTTGTGCACGCTGATGCACACGGTTGTGAGATTTCCATCGCGGTACACTTGATCTTGATTGGGCCGCATTATATATCGTCGATTTTGACCCTGATATTTATGATTTTTGCACTTCGTGCTTTTGATTGGACTTACGCATGTTCGACGTTTGCTATTGGATTTTGTGATTCCGTGCATGTTGAGTGCGCAGGGTTTAGATTTCATTCGTGCACGATGGATGCACCGATTTGGACTTTCGCGCATGTTGGGCGCATGTTTTGAGATACGATTTTGGTGCACACCCGATGCACTAAATCGAGATTCTTCGTGCATGTCAGATGCACCGGATTTTTGGCTGTCAGGCACATACGTTGCCTATGACAGATGCTTCGTGCACACCCGTTGCACCTAGATGTTGTTTTGTGCACCTGTATGGCATATATATGAATTTTGATTTCCGTGCGCATCAGACGCACAGGGTGGTGTTATGTGCATTTTTGGGATTTATTCCTTTTGGAGCAGTACATTTTTATGATATTGGGTATTTGTTTTCATACTGAGCAGGACTAGTCAGAGGACAGTACCTGGATATATTTTGTATGCATTGATAGTTCGAAGGGATTTCCAAAGAGCGAGCTATGGTCTCGATATATATATATACCTACGTGTCCGATATGACACGAAACATTTAAAAACAAGGAAACCCTTCTAAATTGTTTTCAAAACGGCGGAACGTACCTATTAAACAAAGGATATATATATATATACATATATAGTTATTTTCTTATGAAAAACGTCCGCCACTGTGCAGTGTTACGCGCATCGCACAGCGACTTAAAAAGATTTGGCATGTATTTACATTAGCTATTTACATGTATAGATTGGATGTCTACATGTATAGTTCTGATCTATATCATATTGGTTTTGTATTGGATTTGACATTTGTGTCTTTACCATGACTCCGATGATTGCGGGATGCTTGATGGAGTGTTTCTTTTGAGTTATCTGCTCAGTGCTCATGCGCTTGCATTGCGCTAGGATACGTTTTATGTATTGCTGATTTCGGAGCCCCGATGACTTGGAATTTGTATAGAAATATTTTAGTATTTGGGGATTTAAATTTAAATTCGGGAATCGAATTTCTTTAAGGGAGGGTAGATTGTAACGTTTCCAAAATAATAAAATATTATTTTCGGGAATTTTTATAATTTTATATTATTGTAATGAATATTTTAATATTCCGGTATAATTAAATACAAATAAATGGGGAAAATTTTTGGAAAGTTTTGGAAAATTCTAAAATAGGGTATTTTATGGAATTATGCCATTTTAAGTTTTTAAGACTGGTTATATGTTAATTTAGTGTTAATCGCGATTAAAAATCGCTAATTGGATTTTTAGCTTTTTTCTGCAAAAATGTGCACATATCATTTTCCACACTTGTTACACTTGTGTTACATTTCTTTTGCCATGGTTGTTCTTTTGGGTTCACTATTGGAGTAAGAAGGAAAAGAAAAGGAAAATGCAAGTATGATGAGAGAGAGAGAGAGACCAAGTCAACCCTCACTTTATGAACCACTCCCCATCATTTTCCCCTTCTCATTCTCTCTCCTCTCCTTCCCCTTTGTTGCTGCTGCTGCTCCCTTTCCCTCTCTCTCCCTCTTCATGAAACCCTAGATCCACCATGAAAACAAAGCCAAAACCCCATTTCCACTTCACAAAAAATGTTCCCGAGCTCACTAGCTACACATTGAACCTAGCAAGATTGGATTTGGAGGACTTTGAGCAACTCAAGAATTTTCTTGAGTTGCCAAAGGAGGTAAATTCTGGACCTATTAGAGTAGTATTTCCTTTCCTTGTGCATCTATTCTAGTTTCATATCGATAATGTGTTGTTTGTGGACTTTAGAGATTTCTAGTTAGGGTTTAGGGTGAAACTGAAATCAAAAATGAAATTGAGGATGGTGGTGACCTTGGAATCCCTTGTGTGATGCTAATTTGGACCCAAACCTGAGCTAGAACACAGAATACGGAATTACGGAATCAATATCGGGGAAAACTGTGAATCTGTGATCGTAATTAGGAATCTGCTATCACCCCGAGACCCCAAAAATAAAACTGAGTTGACAGTGAGATGTGCAGGTACCATGGAACCACCGCACCAAACCCTAGCCCCCAACTCCAAAGTGATACCGCCAATTAATTCCTTCTGGCCGCAAATTGCGGCCAGAGCAGGAGGGAACTGCCTCGATTTTTGTGCATGGCCCTAATTCCTCTAGTCTTGACCCTGGGTATGTCTAGTTTTGACGGATTCCATCTAGGGTAAAATCTGGGATGATTTTCCTATGTTGGTGCATGGTTTATGACTTGTTTTAGCATGGATTTTGGTATTTGGTGTTTCGTTCCTGTCGGGTGGCGTTTGGACGTCAACGACAAGTGGATATTGATCGTGTTTGCATGCGAGGTTATAGGTTTTTACCTATAGGCGTAGCGTGTGCCGTTTTGGTTTCCGATGTGATTTTCATGTACTTTAGCGTTTGTGATATCCTTGTAGGTACCCCACGTGATGTTGAGGCAAAGAAGATGAGGATAGCAACATCGGCATTGGCACATGAGAAGCAAGGTGAGTAGATTATATCTAAGGGGAGAAGTCAGGTGGATGGCGTATAGCACCCCCGCAGTCCGTGGTGATGTATACGAATACGTATACACACATATATTTATTATATGTTGTTTAGGATTATTGATGGTAATATTGATATTATTGGTGATAAGGATGTATTGGTGTAGTATAGTGCGAAACCCTAGAGTAGTGGTTGCACTCACACATACACGTACACATATACTTGCATACATTCTTTCATTTATCTGTGCGCATCTAGAGGTTTGCATATCTACACATGGGTATGGGACTATGTGTTCATATATGGGATTGAGGATGACACATGAGATTGAGATGAGTCGATGAGATTTGATTGAGGCCGTGAGATTCGGCGATATGACAGAGTTTGTTTTTGTGATATGATATGATAGTAGTGATACCGAATATGTGTTGAGATGAATGTGATATTGACCCGTACCCAGCTATTGGGATGCCGTACGACGGTTTACCGTACGAGCTTTATATTGATGTTAGATCCGCACTCATGACTCGAGGATGTTATATGATATACTGTATCGTACGTGATACTATTGAGGCGAGATCACCGACTATATATATATATGTATATCGACTCAGATTTAGGTGGTTTCCATACCCCTTCCGGTTGACTTGATTGTTGGGTTCGTAGTTCGCATAGTAGGCGTTAGACTAGACCCGAGTCATATCTATTTCAAAACTAACGAATCAGGGATATTTTAAAGATAGGCAGAAGGGTTATACGGATATTTTCAAATGACGCATCTTTTCTTAAAATACCGTAGCCCTTATTTTACCAAAAGCCCTGATTCGTCTTATTTCAAAAGGCAAGGTTGCAGGATATATCTATTGAGGCAGGTTCTTTACTGTTGCGTTGATTTTTCGATTCCGCATATTCATGCTATTTGCATTGCATCGCTTGTATTGTGGATATATTTCAGTCATGCTGCTAGGACACCAGCACCATTATCGATGATGCGTATGTTCCACGTACACTTGTTTGCCGGCTCACACACTTCATCATCGATAATTGCCATGTCACTACACTGTAGTACTGTTGCATTCAGGATATGATTCTTGCATGACAGACTGATATGCTTATATTTGTTTTACATGTCGCATGCATCATGCTTTCTGATTATACGCATTGAGATATGTTGTTTCCATGATATTTCTGGATTTGGGAACCGTGGATATTTCAAAAGAGAATGTGAAATTGTTTTAAAAACCCGGTTACCCTTGATATGATATTTCAGTGCGTCCATCATGTGTTTTCTCGGTGCTGAGAGCGATATGTGAAACCCGATTCGAGGAGGCGGATGAGGCCGATTGCGGGTACATGGTGGACCCGGTATGGTTCCCCGGGGCAAGAAATGTTTTTTGTGGAGTAGACGATGAGCCTGGCAGGGTGGCGAGTACCTACCGGTGATTGGTTGGACCTGGCGGTTATCTGGAGGATACCGACCAGAGTCGATAGATGGATATAGGCGTACTGCCGGGGCCGAGGGCCGATACCGCAGACAGAGCCCGTAGGCCGATCCGGACTGACGGAGCCCGATATATGAGGATTTACGTGCCGATGCTGGGCACAGTTTTCATGATGTTTTCGAGTGTCGATGCTGGGCACTCCGGTTCTATGATTTTGACGTGTCGCGAGAGACACAGATGGTTTATATCCTCATATTATTCCTATGCATATGCTGATGATATTTACATGCATGGCGGTTATTGTCATTGGGTGACGAGTGGACGGGATCCACGTATATGCAGATTTGATTACATTGATCATACCCCACATTTATGATATGCTATTACCTGAGGCACTAGCACGAGCACTTGGCACTACACTCATGTATAGAGATTACATTGCCAGTTTAGCATGCTTCAGCTTTATTCATTTTGAGGTTTATATACATCTGATCGTATTGACCTAGGATGGGTCATGCATTCGATCTCTGCTTGTAGATGTTTTCTATTCACGAGCTGGCAACTCACCCCCGTTGTGCCACAGTTCTTGCAGGTTTTGCCGTACAGATTCCATGGCGGCATTTCTGGCACACTGCTTCCTTATGGGTGACTTGCTTGGGTAGGTGGATTCTTTTGTATCAGAACCGCCATTGTGCATGGATTGTTCATTGTATCTAGAAATTCCATCAACCAAAACTTGTATATTGTTTCAGACTTAGAAAACAGTGTTGTATTATTTCGACCTTAGAGTCGCGCTTGTAGTATTACGGTTTTCTGGCTGTTTGAGTTCTTTTTGGGTTTTGATCCTCGCCCTTTGGCGTTGTATATTATTATTGCTTGCGTGGTTGTGACCGTCGATTGACGAAGAGCTAGCTCCCGCTTAGGGATGCCTTTTATCATTTCATATACATTATCCTTGTTGTACCCCGTTCGGGGCCAGTTTTTACAAAGGAAACTCTGCCGAAATTTTCAGGAAAGGTTACACATTTTAAAAATGCATATTCGGCTTAGTTATTTAAAAACATTGATTTTTGAAACATGATTTCTTTACTTCTTAAAACCAGTTTTCCATATTTACTCTTTAAATGGTTTTAGATTTCTGGGCTTTTGGCTTACTTGGATCAGATGGGGTTCTCTAGACTTCATATGGTTCAAGGGCCAGTCACGTGCTCTTTCGGATCGTGACAATGTTTGCATCTGAACTTGGACCGCAATGTCCCTAAACTAAACAATAGAGCCCAAATGCTCTTTTGTTGGATCTAAATGATCCTGTTAAGTAGATCTTAGTCTAAATTTAGACTAACGTATCCTTAACAAGCATTTAAGTTGAACCTGATCTCAAACGAGATTAACGATCCTTAAATCAATCCAATTATAGATCTCCCAACCAAAATTGGGTCAAGGGTACATCTCTTCACTCCTCTGATATTTGTCGTTGTAATCCTTCAACGTTTTCAGAGAGGTGACGGGTCCCGACAACTAAACACTTTATGGACTGTGGGGTCCTTAAGCCCATGGACTATGATGTCCTTAACCTTGGACTATGGGGTCCTTAAGCCCATGGACTATGATGTCCTTAACGATGGACCGTAATGTCCTTAAACTAATTATGGACCGCAAAGTCCCTAAACTAAAACAATAGAGTTCAAATGCTCTTTTGTTGGATCTAAATGATCCTGTTAAGTTGATCTTAGTTTAAAATTAGACTAACGTATCCTTAACAAACGTTTAAGTTGATCTTAGTCTCAAATGAGACTAACGTATCCTTAAACCCAACCCAAAAACCCAAATTTAAGAAAATACGGATTTGGACTAATCCACGCCCTACGGGCGACAACATAAATTAGTCTCCGTATACAATCCACGGGCAACCAAAAATAAAACAAATACACACGACACGAAGTGAACATCTGGAGAAGGAGAAAGTTGTTACCGCGATGCGGTAGCGTAATTAACTGCAGGGGCTTGCGCCTGCAGCGAAGAGCGTCCCCACAATAAAAAAAAAACCCCTCAACGAGGGGGAATTTGATGAAGTCTGCTACATAGGCCGTATCCGTCTAACCCTTCGATACACGGCATCATAAATCAACTTGGCATCTTCGGAGAGGTGGACGGATAGCACAAGATAGCATCAGCCCACGAAATTCAGGCCGGATGTCCCAACATCTCGGTCGCATCTTTTCGGCGGAGAACAGATTCTGGCATGCCTGGTGGGACCTTTTCCTCTCTCCACTCGACACTTCGTGTATCGTGTTACGCGAATGAATCGCGGTTTGACATGGTTGCCTTTGGATGTGAAGTACTAAGATTTGGTATTTTGCTCCGTGCAGAAAAAAGAAGATCAATGGCTTCTAACTGCTCCAGCTGCAACAATTACAACAACTCCCACTCCGTCCCTGTCAGAGGAGTGACCTATGGGCCTCAAGCGGCCTCCCTTTTCACGATGCCGGTGGACCAGGTGACGCAAGCCACCACTGGACCGTTCTTTGGGACTATGCTCCCACCTATGAGCTTCAATGCCCCAATACCGTTGCAAGAAGCTCCAAAGAAGTCGGTCTTTGATCGGCTTACAACTGCCACGACCCCTTTCAACGGGTCGCAAAAATCCAGCGCCTCAGTCTTCGACAGACTAGGCCAAAGCTCAGGTAGGCCCGTGAAAAAGCCTACAATACCAGAAGGTGTTATCCCAAAGCGGATGGCCATTCCTTCTCCTGAAGTCATCAAAGCTGCTTCTCCTGTTAAGGGGTCGGTCTTCACAAGACTGGCCGTTCCGATTCCCGCTCCAAGCGAAATCGCTATGACCGCTTCCCCTGGTTGAAAGTCGGCTTTCGCAAGACTGACTATCCCCTCTCAACGAACGTCAGTCTTCGATAGGCTAGCTCCAATAACAGCCTCTCCTTAAAGCAGGGGGCATGAGGAAGCTCATCCAACTGCGGAGGTGATCCCGGCCGCACGATATGCTCGACGTCTCCACTGGCGCCGAGTAAGGAAGGCTGGGGGCAATTCCCCTTCTGGATTGACTCCGCCGGCTGCAACGGTGGAAATTGATGCTGCTGTTCCAACTGGGAACAACTTTGAACTACTTAGGAGGGTACACAAAAACTCTCCGACTGCTGTATTGAGAAGGTCTCCTCCACCAATGGAGAGCGCTACAAAGGCGAAGCTAGAACAGCCCCCTCAGCGGCTGTCCTCTAAAATTTATAAAGTTTTGCTACAGGTCCAGGACTCTGTGATAGATCAAGACTATCCCCGCCGACAGAAAAAGATGAAGGTTTGGCAAGAAGAGGACCACCCTGTCAAGCCACAGAAGGCGACGGCTACTTGGGTGCCCACTGCAACGGCCTCCTCAACTTCGACCGCTCACAAGAGGAGAAGGCCGAAGAAAATCCCTGAGTCTATGAAGAATCGCAAGACCACTGAACCTAAACGCCCTAAGTCTGGGGGCATGGTGGTACATACTATCTCTATGGCATCCAGGAAAGAGGATAGCCGTATCTCTACGGGTCATCGAATGCTTACGCGATCCGTGACAAAAGCCTAGGAACAGCAACAGAAGCTTCAGGAGATGCTAACGCAAATGGCCGCACTCACTAGGCCAAAAGAAAGCCCGGAGGTGTCATCAGAGCAGCGTCATGAATAGGAAACCGATGCTGACTTCCTCCGCAGAAACCTCGAGAAGAAGGATAGAGAAGCAGCAGAACAAGCGGCCAATATAAAACAAATGGCGCTTCTCTTCCAAGACATGGTCGGGATGATGATACAACCGGATCCTCTGGCTGAAGACCCTCCGATTGTTCTTGAAGATGACAGAGGGGAGTCATCGAACCCTCTTCTGGCTTGTTCAGCAGCCAAAGAGGAGACCATCTCAAAAGCCGCCCTGGATGATTACATCGCTCAACAGATATGAGCTCACCAGGTGAATGAAGTAGCCGGTCAGGTTTTTAAGACTGGGCGACCCTATCCGGGTTGGTACGATCAAATAAAATACCCGTCGGGGTATACGATCCCTAAATTCCATGTATATAAGGGGACGGGGAACCCGCACCAACATATTGCTCAATTTAGAGCCTTGTGCGATAATACTGGAGGTGATGATAAGCAACTGCTTCGCCAGTTTGTTGGCAGCTTGTCGGAGACAACATTCGAGTGGTATTCGGAACTCCCGAATGAATCTATCAAGACATTTGCAGAGATGGAGCTGCTATTTACCCAACGTTTTGTGAGCGCTAGCGAACGTACCCCAATCACGGCGCTGATCAATGCCAGGGTGAAGCCAGGAGAAACTTGGGTCCAGTACGCGATACGGTGGCGAAATCTATGGTCGAAGTGCAAACAGTGCATCGACGAGGCTCCTGCAGTGGGCATGTTTGTGGGAACCCTCGATCCGCTGCCGACCATATCCCAATTCATGATGTTCTTCAAGCCGACCACCTTCCAGACCTTGATTGATAAGATGGACCAAATAGACCAGATAGGTCATAAGCCTTCCTTTTCAAAGACAGAGCTACGGAATGAAAAGGGCAAAGGGAAAGCGACCTTTGTCGCCAATGCTCAACAACAGCCGAGCAACTTAAAACCGGTTGTTCGTCAAAGCAACGTGCGTCCACGCCAATCCTTCGAGGAGAGACTGGGACGTCCCTACTAGTTTTCGTGGGAGAAAACAAAGAGACTGTTCGAGCTGGCAATGCGCAACAGGCTCATCAATTTGCCAGATCCTAGACGTCCGCCGCAGCCCGGCGATGCTAACAATCCCAATTACTGCCCTTATCACCGAGTAGTAAGCCATCCAATTGAAGATTGCTTCGTCTTTAAAGGCTGGATTGAAGACCAATACCAACAGGGCAAATTCGCACTGTCCGAGAATTGGAAAGTAACCCCGCCTCAACCGCACGCTCTTAAAAGGGGGGACACACCAGGGCCATCATGCTCTTTTGTCGAAGTAGCTCCATGGGAGGTCGCTCTTTCAGCCAAAACGAAAAGAATGCTGAAGGATCTCTAAGTATGCCCAGCTGTCAGGTGGAAAAATCAGCTAGAACCCGAGATCATCGAGGGAATGCTGAAGCCGCACCCAACTCCAAAAATTGGTGGTGATAGTCAAAGCGCCCACACCCAGCCGTCAAAGTCTTCGAAGAAGAAGAAAAAGACCAAAAGGCCTGTGAAACCTGATGACAAGCGTACGGACCTGCAAAAACATATTGACGCGCTGGAAGAATATAACCAGAAGGCGCGGACCCCAGTCACACTCCAAGAATTTCTCAGCCACGTCCTTGAGGACGGAGATGATGACAATGGAGGAGACTCGTCGGATGAAACTGAGGGCTATGTGGCAAGCTGCCACATGATCTTTCACTCGTCGATGGATGGTGAAGAAGCACCTGAAGCAAAGAAACTGGGGGAAGATCCAGAACCGGAATCAAAACCCTTGGAATTGTCTGACAAGATCATCGACCTACTGTTGAACGAAGCACGTCAGAAGAGCAAGGATGATCGAGAATGCGAAATGGCTATATTCGAAAAGGCCAGGAGCCGGCGTCAATTTAAAGAAGTTATGGGTTATGAAATACCCCAACCGGATCAAAGCACTTCTGTCGCCATCAAAAACAGGTTCAAGATGAAGAAACGGTTCTCCAAAGCCATCTCGATGGAAATGAAGCTGCTACCTTCCGAAGGAAACACTCCTGATGGGATACACCTTGACGAAGGGAACGCACATCCAAATTACAGCTTGTACCGTCGAAGGACTACGCACCCTACTGAGGCCTCTAAAAATTGGTGGCAGGGATACGTTGCTCATCGACAGCAGTTCAAGCGGATGAAGCGCAAAACTCATCGAGAACAAAGGAGCACGACATATGAGCACGGAGGAACTTCCGGCAACAGTCACATGGTTGACAGCAAGGGATCTGTAACGTTTTGAAAATCGTTTCGGTGAAATTTCGAAAAAACGGTAAAATAAGGGGGTTTTCTGTAAAAAGTCAAAATACAAATATCTTATTATAAAAATTAAATATACATATTCTAGCTATGTAATTGCTAGTATTTGGTGTTTATTTATCCACTGGTGAAATTTCAAATTTTCTGAAAAAAATTATTTTATTATTATTTTAAGCCGTCACTAATACATTTAATTAGGGAAAATTACAAATTGGAATGAGTTGAAACAAATTTTGTGCATCATGACACATTAAATAAAATTTTATCATGTGGTTTTTGAAATAAAATCGTTTGCCAAAACGGTTTAGAAAATATCGAAGAAAAAGGCTTAAATAGTGAATTTAGTGTAAATGGATGTTTGGGGTATAGTATTTATCATTTTCCATCACCCCACACCCATACCCACACTCACACACACCCATTTTCCTCCTCATTCCTGCTGAATTCAGCAGCCCTCCCCAAAGCTTTCCCCCACTTCTTTTGGTAAAAGAAAAGAAAAGAAAAGAATAAAGAGAGAAGGGTTGTGTGTTGACTTGGGGTATCTTGCCTTGACTTAGACTTTCCTTCCCCACTCCCACACACCCCACACCCCCTTCCCATACTTGCTGTCCGAGCCCCCCCTCCTCAATCAGCCCCATTTTTTTTACCCCCTTTTCACTTCAAAAACCCTCACAAAATCCTTCCAAAATCAACATAAAAATCAAGCTAAATCAAAATCCAACTCCTACCCATTTTAGCTTACCCTAACATGCATGGATTGGGGTGACAAGAGAGCATTTTGGATGGCTAGATTTCAAATGAGATCTACAAAATTGTGGAGGTATAATGTTAACCTTATAGCTAAATTGTTGATTAATGCTTATGTTAGCTTAGTTAAGTGTTAATTGGGTTTTATAGGAGTTCAAATTACATGGTTAAGGAATTCAAGTTAGGGTTTTGTTTTGGAAATGGGGTTGTGATCAATTGTGCATGGTTATGTGGTGTGGATTAGAATCTTAAGACTTGTTGAAAGCTAATCTAGTTGTTAATTACAAATCGTTAATTGTAAAATGTCCAAATTAAGCTTTTATGCAAACTAGGTTTTTGGTTTAATATAATTTAGCAAGATAAGAATCTAGTAAATGTTTATATGGCCTATTTAAGCTAATTAGTGAATATTGTAACCACTGTTTTTGCTAAAACATCAAGATTTGTATTAAAACGGTCAGCGACCGCTAACTAGGTTTTTGGAAAATAAAACGATTTCTTTAAATTTATGGTTTTGATGAGTTTAACCATATTTCTTATACAGTTAGTGAGTTTTGAAACCATGATTGGTATGTTTGGTGTTTTTCTTGATCAATCGACGTTTGTACGCCGATGTCGAGGGTTTTGGGGTTGATTTGTGAAAGCAACCATAGGTTTTGACCTATGTGGGATTCGTGTGTCGTTTTGGTCATGAGTCGGATTTTAATGTGATACGGTGCATTATGATATGTAGGTACCCCATGTGGACTTCGAGACAACATGCAAGCGCGTGGCGACGTCGGCACCGGCGAGCGAGGACCAGGTGAGTAGATTTATATCTACGGGGAGAAGTCGGGTGGATGGCGTATAGCACCCCCGCAGTCCGTGGTGGTGTATACGGATGCGTATACACACCAACAATTATATATGTTATTTGGGATTAATAACGATGTTTAGGATGGATATTGGTGTGTTGGATTATTTTAGTGTTGCGAACCCTAGGGTAGTGTTGCACTACACATACACACATACATACTTGCATACATTCCTATTTATATGTGCTCATGGGATTCTTTATAGTTATGTGTTCACATGGGTATGGGACTGTGTGTTCACATACGGATTTGAGGATGATACTTGGGTTTGAGATGAGTCGATGAGATTTGTATTGAGGTTGTGAATTCGGTGATATGGTAGGATTCGTATTTGAGATACGACATGACGTTGTAGCGGGTCCTTTGACGTAGTGTTTCACACACGTGCATGCATACGTAGGTGGTATCAGTATGGTACTAGACGTAGATCAGTACCCGATCATGATATTTGATAAAGAGGATACCAGGTGAATAGTATGATGAATGTGATATTGACCCGTACCCAGAATTGGGGATGCCGTACGACGGATTTAAGTACGAGCTATATCTTGATGATTGATCCGCACTCTTGACTTGGGATGTCTGATTATAGATATGGTATCGGATATGATATTATTGAGGCGGGATCACCAACTAATATATATACAGGTATGTATATGTATCGACTCAGATGTTAGGCGGTTTCCTTACCTGTAGTCCAGCTTGTTAGCTTAGCCCTTTAGTTTAGTTTAGTTGTTAGATTAGATTCGATTCTTACCTATTTCAAAGCTTACGAATCATGCGTATTTTAAAAGACAGGTCAAGGGATTCTACGGATATTTCAAAAACGTATCTTTTCTTAAAAACACCGTAGCCTCTATTTTCAAAACCCCCTGATTCGTGTTATTTCAAAAGGCACCATTTGTAGGACTTATATTAGATTAGTGCAGATTAGTTATAGTTGCTGTTGGGGTAAAAATTTACACCCCGGTTGACCGAGTCAAAGTCAAGGTCAACCCCCAAGCTAGGTGGGCCCAAGCCCAGGTCAAGCGGGCCCCTGCCCAAGTCGAGCCCGCGGCCAGCCTCCGCCATGTCAACAAAAAAATCATGTCATAAATAATTTTTATGTAATTTTTTATGCATGAATGTAAACAAAATGGGCATAAAGCCAATATTTTGTAAGCCCATGGCTTATGTGCAAAAATGAAATGGCACATGAGCCATGGGATGGCCAAAATGCCATTTTGCAAAGCCCAAAGGGTTATATGTAAATATGTAAGCCTATAAAAGGAAACATGATGATGAATAAAAAAAAAGACAACACTTTTTTCACCCCCCCAAAACTAGGGTTCTTTGTGCCTCCTGCTCCTTCTCCAAGGTTCTAAACCTTTTCATTTCTTTTGAATTAAATCAAGAGTTTTACTCTTTCTTTTCCAAAACTAAGTAGTTTTCCACCACAAAACCCATAAAGGGGAACTCAGATCTCCCATCAGATCTAAAAAAGGAGTGATTTTTGAAATCTCCTACTTCTTGATCTTCAAGATCCGGCCAAGCAACAGGAGGAAGAAGAAGAACCCCCTTCATCAGCTTCAAAACACCTTAGGAGTTTAACTCCATATATACATATATAATAAATATTTACTTTTTGAAGCATAGCTTCTGGTTCTAGGCAAAAAGCCTCTTTTTCTCGCCGGCGCTCAAGCGCAGAGCGCCCACGTGCCGACACATGGCGCGCTTGCGCTCCAGCGCAAGTCGCCCTCGTGCCGACACGTGGCGTTCTTGCGCTCAAGCGCAAGCGCTCGAGCGCAAGTCACCCCGGTGTCGACACGTGGCGCGCTTGCGCTCAAACGCAAGCGCTCGAGCGCAAGTCGCCCCCGTGCCGACACGTGGCGCTCTTGCGCTCAAGCGCAAGCGCTCGAGCGCAAGTCGCCCCCGTGCCGATACGTGGCGCTCTTGCGCTCAAGCACTCTGCACCCGAGTGCAAAGCGCCCACGTGCCGACACGTGGCATGCTTGCGCCCAAGCGCCCAACGTCCGAGCGCAAAGCGCCCACGTGCCGACACGTGGCGCGTTGCGCTCCAGCACTCTGCGCTCGAGCGCAAAGCTCCCACGTGCCGACACGTGGCGCGCTCGCACTCAAGCGCCTAGGCGCTGGCCCCACGCATCCTTTGGATGTCTTTTTTCCCCTTTACTTATATATACATGTATATATATACATATGTATACAAATGTACACATACACATACTCCGCGACACTTTCCCGTAAAAACTCTGCGTGGCTCCCGATATATCCAAAACCCCCATTTCAAAACACAACACACGTACACTGCACATTGAAGTTCGCATGACCAGTTTAACCCGACAATCGGAGGTTCTCTCGCTCCAAAGGCGAGGGGTAATTAACGGCAGCTTAGTCCGCGGCTGCCGGAGATTCGGATCCCCACGATCAATAAACCCCGGCCTATCCTAGGCAGGGGGAATCTGTAATGCGCCTGACAAGCGCGCACGTATTCCCATCTCAATGGGGTGACGAAAAACACCCTACAGTTGCGTCTAGTATTCAGCTCCCGCTCATTTTTACTGTTCGCTCCGCATCGCATACTTATATTATAATTTCTTATTGCATTATTAATATCATGCTGTTAGGACACCAGCACCATTACCGATGACGCGTATGTACCACGTACACTTACTTGCCGGCTCACACACATCTTCATCGGTAATTGCCATGTCACGAACACTTTAGAAAATACTATTTCATTTGACATAGGTTGTTAGCTAATAGTTTAGACATGATATTAGTGTACTTGCCTTATATGCTAGTTAGACATTGTAGTTATTGCCTACTACTTCATGCATGTTATTATTCACTGTTGTGTCGCATTCATGGATTCTCATGCCTATATTCACTGTTTACATGCTATTGATGACTTGGATTCGGATTTCATAAGATTTCTTGGATTTGGAGGAAAACCGCAAAAACATAAATAAACCTTTTCTCTCTTTTAAAATAAAAAGTGCGGTTTTCCCATGATGTATGAGTCGCCCACCATGAGTTTGCTGATGGATTTCGAGACCCGATTTGAGGAGTGGAGGAACCGTTTCGGGTACATGGTGGGCCCGGTGCGGTACCCCGGGGCAAGAGGAATGTGTTGTTGACGTTGAGCCCGGCAGGGGATCACTACCGACCGGTGATATTACCCGACGCGTCGGATATCCGGAGGATACCGTCGTGGTCTTGAGATGGATGGTAGGGGCCAGTCTGGATTGACGGCGCCCTAGATATTGTGATTTGAGATATTGAGATACAGCGATTGTGATACAGAGATATCGAGATATTTGGACACTTGTTTTGTGTCGATGCTGGGCACTGTTTTATGCTGATTTCATTTATGGTACCTCACTTTTAAAATACAGAAATCTCACTGATTTATGAAAGCAGTTTTCGTCAGTACATGCATTCTGTTCCATGCATTCATACCTCATTCATATGATATATTGCTACCTGAGGCACTGACACGGGCACATGAGATCACACTCGGGTTAGATATTACCCTAGCTATTGTTATAGGCTGCATGTCATATATATATAATTGAGGATATATTATGATCATTGACCTAGGTTGCGTTATTTATGCGATTTCTGTGCGTAGATGTTTTTCTACTCACGAGTTGGCAACTCACCCTCGTTGTGCCACAGTTCTTGCAGGTTTCGCCGTACAGGTTTCATTACGGCTTGCTGGCATTCTTTCTATTTCCGGGTGACTTACTAGTAGGTGGGTTTATTTGTATCGCACCCATCATTATATCTTGTATATCATTATTCTGTTGTATCTAGATGTTCCATCAACCAAACATGTATTTATTTTGAGATAGAGACCAGTAATGTTATTCCTTCGACCTTAGAGTCGCGCGTTATATTTCTGCGGATTTCTTGTGGTTTTGAGTTTCCTTTTGAGTTTTTGGTCCTCGCCGTTGGCGTTGTATATTATATTGCTTGTGTGGTTGTGACCGTCGTTTGACGAAGAGCTAGCTCCCGCTTGGGGATGCCTTTTTATTGATTTCGTATACTATTCATGTTGTATCCCGTTTGGGAGCCAGTTTTTACAAAGGAGACTCTGCCGAAATTTTCAGGAAATTTTTGATGTTTTTAAAAACTGCATAATTTCGGCTTATGCTATTGAAACTACTTGCTTTAAGTTGGTTTTTCCTGCACTCTACATCTTTTCTTGGTTTGGATTTCTGGGTTTTCGGTTTACTTAGATTACGTACACCTCGAGACGTTCGTAGTTTAAGTGCCGGTCATGTTCCGTACTTCGGGTCGTGACAAAGTTGGTATCAGAGCGTTAGGTTTTACCTTCGGAGCGTAGGATGACCCTTGGTTGATGGAACAGGTGACTAAAGTAGAGTGACGTACCGTAGGTATGTTCCGCGGCATATTTACGATACGCTACTCCACTTAAGAAGCCTTAGGATGTACATTTCTTTGCTCAGTATTATATTCATTCCGATCTAGCCTCATCAGTACCAGTTATGGTTTGCTGCCACGATTACGGGCAGGGAGAGCTTCAGCTAGAGTTGCGGTCAGCACGAGCTCGTCACGAACGAGGACTGACCAGGGTGAAATTCTGGCAACACACGATTGCAGAGATGTGTATTTTTACTATATTTTCGCGCCACGAGCGTTTGGCGGATCGCCTTTATAAGGTTACTCGGATGTGCTGATCGACACTAGAGGATTGAGCCAATGATAGAGGCCAGCCAGATTTTGATGACCGTTGGTGTGTTGCTTACTCCTGATGATTGAGGCACCGTTCAGCGTGCAGACGAGCGAGCCAGTTATTGCTGCGATATCGCCCCAGATGTGGGAGCTATTGCAGTACGAGGTTGTACTAAGAGATTATAGAAGGTCGCTAGTCACCAAGAAAGAATGACTAGGACGTATGGATCGTTCGCTTACCGATGCGAGGTCATCAGATAAATTGATTCCAGATAGAGACGACTTCACGCGGAGACGTTGAGAGTCGACAGAGACGATCGAATATCAGAAACCTACTATTCCAAGTTTAAAGTACTCGGAAAGACATGCAGGCAATTCTATGGTCCCTCTAGAAGAATGAAACCCTAACTCGACTTAATGACCGTGTGAAAGCCTTTGAACCTTAAGGTTTGCGGCAGTTCCGCGGCGCCATTAGTGAGGCTTGGGTTTGCCCTTCTACGGCTGGACCACCGATGCTGTGGTATGTACTCGATACTATTATACTGTACCCAAGATATTGAGCTCTTGGGGGATTATGAGGTGTTGACGACTCGATCGGATGGCTCGACTTAATTCGGATGCTAGGTGGTGAGATGCATTTCTTGGGAGACTCCCGATACGAGGATAGCCGTTGGAGCTCAGTCCATGCAGCCACGACGAGACGAGTCCGAAGCGGTCGACATTAGAGAAAAGTGGAGTAATAGGTTCGTACGAGATCTTGATGAGACGACGTTCCACTCAGCCGACATCAGAGATGCGGTACGCATGCCGAGGCATTGTACTTGGATATACCTTCCAGAAGGAGTCGCGATGAGTATGTAGCCGTTCAGGAACGAGAATAGATCTAGTAAGGGACGATGACTTCCGGACAGTTCGGCAGAGACGAGATTTGGGAGAGATCTCGACAGGACCTTTCTGGAATGAATTACAAGAAGACTTGGACCCAGGAGTGATCATGTTACGCACACCGGCAGGCCAGAGTTCAGGTTCGTCGATGAGACATGCTATGAGTGACCACGACAGTTGGCCAGAGATTTTTAGAGGATGCGCTTGAGCGGTACTATTCCGCCATTATTGATTTTGATGTTCTGGGTGATTTATTCGCATGATTTGATTTTGATGATTGAGGATTTACGATCTTTGCACAGTGTTGCACTTGATATCGTTTTCGTGCTTTGGTTTCATATGTTTGTGATTTTACGGTTTTAGACATTTGAGTTGCGCACACGATTTGGTTTTTGCACTCGGTATGATTCACATATGCTTGCAGTGCAGTGATACGCATTTTGTCCACTTAGATGCACCGGACTTCGATTTCGATTGTGATACTCGACATTTTTTTCGTGCACCTTATGCACCTGATTTGATTTTGTGCATGTTCGGCGCTTGATATTGGATTTCATGATTTCGTGCATGATGGATGCACCTGCCTTGGATTTTCGCGCATGTTGAGCGCATGTTTTGAGATGTGATTTTGGTGCACACCAGATGCACTAAATCGAGATTTTTCGTGCATATCAGATGCACCTGATTTTGCTGCCAGGCACACATGTTGCCTACGACTGATGTTTCGTGCACACCCGATGCACTTAGATGTTGTTATGTGCATATGTATGGCACATATATGGATTTTAATTTCCGTGCGCACCAGACGCACGTAGTATTCATACGCGTATTTTGCGATTGATTTTTTTCTTATAGAGCAGTACGTTTTTATGATATTGCTATGTGTTTTCGTACCGAGCAGGACTAGTCAGAGGACAGTACCTGAAAATATTTTGCATGCATTGATAGTTATTGAAGGGATTTCAAAAAAAAAAAACGAGCTATAGCCTCAGTATTTACCTACGTGTCTGATACGACACGAAATGTTTAAAACAAGGAGACCCTTCTAAATTGTTTCCAAAACGGCGGAACGTACATTTCAAACGAAGGTATATATGTATATAGTTATTTTCTTATGATAGACGTCCGCCACTGTGCAGTGTTATACGCGTTGCACAACGACTTAAAGAGATTTGGCATGCATTTCCTTCAGATACTTACATATATATATTCGATATTTACATGTATAGTTTCGAGTTATATCATATTGATTTTCATTTTGGATTTGGACATTGTGTCTTCACCATGACTCCGATGATTGCGGGATGCTGGATGGAGTTTTGATTTGAGTTATATGCTTATTTTTCACGCGCATGCGCTGCGCTACGATTTGTTTTATGTAATTATGATTTCGGAGCCCCGACGACTTGATGGTTTTGCTTAGATGTTTTAGTATTTGAGGAGAGTTTTAATTTAAATTCAGGGACCGAATTTCTTTAAGGGGGAAGATTGTAACGTTTTGAAAATCGTTTCGGTGAAATTTTGAAAAAACGGTAAAATAAGGGGGTTTCTGTAAAAACTCAAAATACAAATATCTTATTATAAAAATTAAATATACATATTCTAGCGATGTAATTGCTAGTATTTGGTGTTTATTTAGCCACTGGTGAAATTTCAAATTTTCTGAAAAAATTTATTTTATTATTATTTTAAGCCGTCACTAATACATTTAATTAGGGAAAATTATAAATTGGAATGAGTTGAAACAAATTTTGTACATCATGACACATTAAATAAAATTTTATCATGTGTTTTTTGAAATGAAATCGTTTGCCAAAACGGTTTAGAAAATATCGAAGAAAAAGGCTTAAATAGTGAATTTAGTGTAAATGGATGTTTGGGGTATAGTATTTATCATTTTCCATCACCCCACACCCATACCCACACTCACACACACCCATTTTCCTCCTCATTCCTGCTGAATTCAGCAGCCCTCCCCAAAGCTTTCCCCCACTTCTTTTGGTAAAAGAAACGAAAAGAAAAGAAAAGAATAAAGAGAGAAGGGTTGTGTGTTGACTTGGGGTATCTTGCCTTGACTTAGACTTTCCTTCCCCACTCCCACACACCCCACACCCCCTTCCCATACTTGCTGGCCGAGCCCCCCCTCCTCAATCAGCCCCATTTTTTTTACCCCCTTTTCACTTCAAAAACCCTCACAAAATCCTTCCAAAATCAACACAAAAATCAAGCTAAATCAAAATCCAACTCCTACCCATTTTAGCTTACCCTAACATGCATGGATTGGGGTGACAAGAGAGCATTTTGGATGGCTAGATTTCAAATGAGATCTACAAAATTGTGGAGGTATAATGTTGACCTTGTAGCTAAATTGTTGATTAATGCTTATGTTAGCTTAGTTAAGTGTTAATTGGGTTTTATAGGAGTTCAAATTACATGGTTAAGGAATTCAAGTTAGGGTTTTGTTTTGGAAATGGGGTTGTGATCAATTGTGCATGGTTATGTGGTGTGGATTAGCATCTTAAGACTTGTTGAAAGCTAATCTAGTTATTAATTACAAATCGTTAATTGTAAAATGTCCAAATTAAGCTTTTATGCAAACTAGGTTTTTGGTTTAATATAATTTAGCAAGATAAAAATCTAGTAAATGTTTATATGGCCTATTTAAGCTAATTAGTGAATATTGTAACCACTGTTTTTGCTAAAACATCAAGATTTGTATTAAAACGGTTAGCGACCGCTAACTAGGTTTTTGGAAAATAAAACGATTTCTTTAAATTTATGGTTTTGATGAATTTAACCATATTTCTTATACAGTTAGCGAGTTTTGAAACTATGATTGGTATGTTTGGTGTTTTTCTTGATCAATCGACGTTTGTACACCGATGTCGAGGGTTTTGGGGTTGATTTGTGAAAGCAACCATAGGTTTTGACCTATGTGGGATTCGTGTGTCGTTTTGGTCATGAGTCAGATTTTAATGTGATACGGTGCATTATGATATGTAGGTACCCCATGTGGACTTCGAGACGACATGCAAGCGCGTGGCGACGTCGGCACCGGCGAGCGAGGACCAGGTGAGTAGATTTATATCTACGGGGAGAAGTCGGGTGGATGGCGTATAGCACCCCCGCAGTCCGTGGTGGTGATATATGTTATTTAGGATTAATAACGATATTTAGGATGGATATTGGTGTGTTGGATTATTTTAGTGTTGCGAACCCTAGGGTAGTGTTGCACTACACATACACACATACATACTTGCATACATTCCTATTTATATGTGCTCATGGGATTCTTTATAGTTATGTGTTCACATGGGTATGGGACTATGTGTTCACATACGGATTTGAGGATGATACTTGGGTTTGAGATGAGTCGATGAGATTTGTATTGAGTTTGTGAATTCGGTGATATGGCAGGATTCGTATTTGAGATACGACATGACGTTGTAGCGGGTCCTTTGACGAGTGTTTCACACACGTGCATGCATACGTAGGTGGTATCAGTATGGTACTAGACGTAGATCAGTACCCGATCATGATATTTGATAAAGAGGATACCAGGTGAATAGTATGATGAATGTGATATTGACCCGTACCCAGAATTGGGGATGCCGTACGACGGATTTACGTACGAGCTATATCTTGATGATTGATCCGCACTCTTGACTTGGGATGTCTGATTATAGATATGATATCGGATATGATATTATTGAGGCGGGATCACCGACTAATATATATACAGGTATGTATATGTATCGACTCAGATGTTAGGCGGTTTCCTTACCTGTAGTCCAGCTTGTTAGCTTAGCCCTTTAGTTTAGTTTAGTTTTTAGATTAGATTCGATTCTTACCTATTTCAAAGCTTACGAATCATGCGTATTTTAAAAGACAGGTCAAGGGATTCTACGGATATTTCAAAAACGTATCTTTTCTTAAAAACACCGTAGCCCCTATTTTCAAAACCCCCTGATTCGTGTTATTTCAAAAGGCACCATTTGTAGGACTTATATTAGATTAGTGCAGATTAGTTATAGTTGCGTCTAGTATTCAGCTCCCGCTCATTTTTACTGTTCGCTCCGCATCGCATACTTATATTATAATTTCTTATTGCATTATTAATATCATGCTGTTAGGACACCAGCACCATTACCGATGACGCGTATGTACCACGTACACTTACTTGCCGGCTCACACACATTTTCATCGGTAATTGCCATGTCACGAACACTTTAGAAAATACTATTTCATTTGACATAGGTTGTTAGCTAATAGTTTAGACATGATATTAGTGTACTTGCCTTATATGCTAGTTAGACATTGTAGTTATTGCCTACTACTTCATGCATGTTATTATTCACTGTTGTGTCGCATTCATGGATTCTCATGCCTATATTCACTGTTTACATGCTATTGATGACTTGGATTCGGATTTCATGAGATTTCTTGGATTTGGAGGAAAACCGCAAAAACATAAATAAACCTTTTCTCTCTTTTAAAATAAAAAGTGCGGTTTTCCCATGATGTATGAGTCGTCCACCATGAGTTTGCTGATGGATTTCGAGACCCGATTCGAGGAGTGGAGGAACCGTTTCGGGTACATGGTGGGCCCGGTGCGGTACCCCGGGGCAAGAGGAATGTGTTGTTGACGTTGAGCCCGGCAGGGGAGCACTACCGACCGGTGATATTACCCGACGCGTCGGATATCCGGAGGATACCGTCATGGTCTTGAGATGGATGGTAGGGGCCGGTCTGGATTGACGGCGCCCTAGATATTGTGATTTGAGATATTGAGATACAGCGATTGTGATACAGAGATATCGAGATATTTGGACACTTGTTTTGTGTTGATGCTGGGCACTGTTTTATGCTGATTTCATTTATGGTACCTCACTTTTAAAATACAGAAATCTCACTGATTTATGAAAGCAGTTTTCGTCAGTACATGCATTCTGTTCCATGCATTCATACCTCATTCATATGATATATTACTACCTGAGGCACTGACACGGGCACATGAGATCACACTCGGGTTAGATATTACCCTAGCCATTGTTATAGGCTGCATGTCATATATATATAATTGAGGATATATTATGATCATTGACCTAGGTTGCGTTATTTATGCGATTTCTGTACGTAGATGTTTTTCTACTCACGAGTTGGCAACTCACCCTCGTTGTGCCACAGTTCTTGCAGGTTTCGCCATACAGGTTTCATTACGGCTTGCTGGCACTCTTTCCATTTCCGGGTGACTTGCTAGTAGGTGGGTTTATTTGTATCGCACCCATCATTATATCTTGTATATCATTATTCTGTTGTATCTAGATGTTCCATCAACCAAACATGTATTTATTTTGAGATAGAGACCAGTAATGTTATTCCTTCGACCTTAGAGTCGCGCGTTATATTTCTGCGGATTTCTTGTGGTTTTGAGTTTCCTTTTGAGTTTTTGATCCTCGCCGTTGGCGTTGTATATTATATTGCTTGTGTGGTTGTGACCGTCGTTTGACGAAGAGCTAGCTCCCGCTTGGGGATGCCTTTTTATTGATTTCGTATACTATTCATGTTGTATCCCGTTTGGGAGCCAGTTTTTACAAAGGAGACTCTGCCGAAATTTTCAGGAAATTTTTGATGTTTTTAAAAACCGCATAATTTCGGCTTATGCTATTGAAACTACTTGCTTTAAGTTGGTTTTTCCTGCACTCTACATCTTTTCTTGGTTTGGATTTCTGGGTTTTCGGTTTACTTAGATTACGTACGCCTCGAGACGTTCCTAGTTTAAGTGCCGGTCATGTTCCGTACTTCGGGTCGTGACAGGATCACAAGTTCCTACCTTCGAGAGCAATTCTGATGAAGAAATGCCCTTTGGCCCTCTCTTCAAGGAATCTACCTCCAAAGTAGAAGAAATGAAGACCTGCGAGAACATTCAGCTGCGTAATCGCACATCACCTGAAAAGAATCTCGGACCGTCAAACAAGGGATCGAACAAAAAGGATAAAGGGAAGGAAAAAGTCCCTAAGGATATTGCCCTCGATGATCGAATCGTCGAAGAGCTGGCAGCTAAGGACCCGCCCAAGAAAAGCAAGGTGGATTATAATGTTCTAGCACACCTGAGAAAGATTCCTTCAAAGTTGAGCATTCTCGATGCCATTCTGCTATCTAAAGTGGCACGAGATTCCCTAATCAAAGCGTTACAAGACCCCGGACAGTTTCAAGTTTTCCTCGCCGAAGAAAAGATGTAGGACGAGTTGGAGGAAGTGCACACTGCTGACATCACTTTCGGCGATGAGGACCTCCTCATCGGAACGTGCGAGCATAACCTGTAGGGTTACTAGGTACTCTCACAAGGGTCTATAAGGCATCAACCATGCCCGATTTAAAATTTAGACGTGCCGGACAGCCCTAACCAAGATCTTTAAACTAGAGATTAGGCGAAACAAAGCAAGTAAACAACTATACTTCTAAGAGTTTGTGATTACAACCTTTGTAGTCCGGTCCTTCACTTCTAAAGCTCCGTGTTGAGGTCCCTTCGCTGCGATCATCGTGTACCCGGACTCTAGAGAGGCTCCACGAAGAGAAAGATGCAAGCTTGCTTCTGATCTTCGATAACAAAGATGATCTACCTTGAACTTTCTTTAACACAAGCTCTCACTCACTAATGAAGTGAACACCCTAATCTAAATGGTTAGGATAGATTAGGATGATGAAGTAGGAATTTAGCTCTCATTTATTTTCTCAATCTCATTCATTTTTATCACCTCTCAAAAAGCTAGAAAGCTTTTCAAGCAAGAAGAAGAAGGAAGAAGATGAAGCAATCTCTTTGTGATGAATAATGAAACTCTAGTGAGGTTAGAAATGCAACCATGGGTTAAGTAAGTAAACTTAACCCTTGTAAAGATTGAACCATGGTTAAAGGGTTGGGTTGGGTTAAATAAATATCATCCAAAATATCATAACAAATATCTTTGCTTAAAACAAAAGCAAAGCTTCTAGAAGCTACTAGAAAGAATTAACCCAAATCAAACCCTAACCATGTTTAATCTCCACAAAACATGTTGCATTAATAATCTTAACATGTTACAATATTATATATCACATATATAATATTTATTGTAACAAAATAAAATAATACAATTAACATATATCGCATATATATCAATGTATTACCCGAGTGAGAAAAAGAATCTTTTAGTGAGCTTATATTAGTTAATGTAATTTAATATATCAAATATATAATTATACATTAAATTATCGAATCAACACTTGATCCGATTATCCGGCTATTTCACAAATAACTGACTAATATAATCTGTATCAGTTCATCGAATCAACACTTGATCCGATGACCCGGCTATATCACATATACCCGGCCGATATCTCATATCGCGAGAATCTAATACGGTATCACATACACGTATTGTTCTCGGTCCCGCACATATCATATATTTGCTCCTACTCCGTTTTGCCTGAGCCAAGAAAGCTCTGTGTAGGACTCTAAAGAATCGTCAATACGCCGGCAGTAGGTGATGATCATATCAAACACCCACAAGCTGCAAGCGGTCAGCTAAACGTAACAGCTACCCAGGTATTGAGCGGTCAGAAGATCAACAAGCAAGCCTGTACTTTCTCCTGCGAATCCAATCAGTAACACTCCCGTACAGTCCGGTCTCTTCGTCTGATATGTCGCATATCTCGCCTAGGGGTGGTAAACGTCAGACCCCAGTAGCTTGATAAGTCGTGTCGATATGAGGTCCATAATAGTTCGAGAAACTACTGATAACACTTACCAGTAAATCTCAGCAACCCTGGCCAGGGATTTCCAGTTATAGCCAATCGAACACAGCGCAACATCAACTCCCTATACCGGGAGAGACGAAACCTCTCCTATCGCTCATTGCCTCCATGTGATTCGGGACTGTACCAAAAAGCCACCTTTTTGCACACCCTCTTGGACGTGGTATGATGGAAATCAAAGCACAGTGGGAATCACACAAGACTCTATGACGATCTCGGGTCTACAGACTAACCTGTACCAGTGTCACCAGAGAACTGCTATCTGACGTGAGGTATAATACCATCAGGGAGTTCTCGGCTAGTCCGTCCAGTGTACCCAGTCTCCACTGAGCATCCGTATACCTTCTCTGATGTCAAACACCAATGGATATGGGATCATCCATCGCCCATCATATGGGTCAGAAAGCGCATACGCTAGTCTACTCTGGAGTATCGATGCCCTGTCTCGGTACTCCCACGACTAGGAACATTTGAAAGATGTACTTGGCGACTACACTGTCCCCACCAGTATGATCCGCATCATAGTCCTGGTAGTCAAGTACTCATCCTAAGGGCTTTATCAACATGTAACATAGAGACAATCAGAGTACATGTTAAGATAAAGAGCAACCAGATAGCATACTATCATGTCGAGCAAGAAAGTCCTCCCTATATATGTCCAAGCATCCACTATAATATATATCGTATGTACAGTAATGACCTCTAGGGAATACATATAACTAGCAATCTCCCACTTGCACTAGGGCCATCTGTTGTAGTGTCTCATACCCAACAATCAGCTGTGGTTGAAGTATCTCATATTCAACCATCCCATAAAAGTCTCTACTGGGAAATAGGCCTTTGTGAGTGGATCCGCGCTGTTGTCCTCTGTGTCTACTCTCCTAACCTCGATCTCCCTGGAGATCAACCATCTCCATGATTAGGTGACACTGCTTAAGAATTATATCTGGATTTCAGATGGGACGGGGGTTCCTAGGCCAAAGCCATAACTCCATTGTCACACAATGGTTGGAACGAAGTTCATCTCATGAACTTAAATATATCCAGACTGTCTCTTTGGTAGCATCTTTGGTAACGATGTATCTTACCTTTAATCGTCTAGTAAGTCACGGTATCTAGCTTGGAATTCTTCCAACATACCGTCCTTCCACTGAGGGTAAAGACAAAGCCTGCGACTGACATTCAGTCGTCCTTATCACCCTGGAACCTTTCTAGTGATTCTCCCCAGGATCGTTTGATACCATCTCACTACAACTAGTGAGATTCCTAACATCCAATTAGATCTATCTCATAGATATAAAATATAGGATTTAGGAGGTATCACTTTGATCCTATATGGAGAATCTTTGCGATAAGAGGAGATTGACCGAGCATAGTATAGGAAACTCCTTCCCTATCAAGAGTATGTCATCCACGTACTCTACGAGGATCACCACCATACTCTCTACTACCTTTTTGTATATACAAGGTTCATCTACCATTTTGATGAAGTCAAACTCTTTGACTACCACATCAAAACAGACATTCCAACTCCGCGATGCTTGATTTATCACATAAAACATCTTGCTCACGTTTCCGCTGCTCCCACTGTCTACGAAGCCCTCTGGCTGTGTACTTATAGACGCTCTCTTCCAAATCATCATTTAGAAAAGCAGTCATGACACCCAAACGCCAGATATCGTAGTCATGGTATGTAGCCGTGGCAAGTAGGATCTGGATGGACTTAAGCATAGCTTTGAAAGTCTCAACTTTTCCATGTACACCAAGTAATCTTCTCAAGATATACTTGCTCCTGATGGGGATTTAACCCTTCAGATAAAGCAACCAAAGTCCATACTTTGTTGGTGTATAAGGATTCCATCTCAGATCGCTAAGCATCTAGCCATTCTTACAGAGTCCCACTCCTGATGTCCAGCTCGAAACTAGTTGGGTCATCATCTTATGATGCAATCCTCGCTCCCACTGTCATAGAGAAACTCGAAGTATCACTCAAGTGGGTGAGAAACCCTACTAGATCGGCGGGGAGGCTGAGATTCGTTGGAAACTATTGAATCTTTTGGTTCTACCAAATCATCAGCTGCAGTTTGTATAGCTGGAACTCTTTCCAGTTCTACCTCATGACCAATAATTTTCCACAAGAAATTCCCTTTCACAAAGGTTGCATGTTGAGAAACAAAACATATTTTGTTCCTCGGTTAGGTAGAAGATATTCCCTTGCGTATGCTTGGGATATCCAACAAACTTCCACAGATCTGACTTTGCCTCGAGCTTGCCCGGATTATGCTTTTAGACATAGGCTGGACAACCCCAAATATTAACAAACTTAAGATATGGGCTCTTCCCATTCCATATCACATATGAAGTGGTAGGTAACTGATTTGATTTGAACCCTATTCAATAGGTATGCAGCTTCTCAAGTGCATAACTCCCAAAAGGAAATAGGAAACTCAGTAGTACTCATCATAGAGCGCACCATATCTAATAGGGTGAAATTTCTCCGCCCTGATACACCGACGTGTTGTGGTGTATACGGAGGAGTAATGCTGAGAGAGAATCTCATTCTCCTTTAGAACAGTCCAGGAATCCCGTGCTCAAGTATTCTCCTCCCTGATCACATCAAAGACATAATACTTGTACCCGTTTTGGTTATCTACTTCTAACTTATATTCTGTGAATATCTCAAAAGGTTCGGACTTGTGTTTCAAGAGGAACATATGTTTGAATCTTGAGAGATCATCAGAGAATGTAATGAAGTACAAAAACCGGTCGTGGCATGTGTAGATAGGGAACTAACACACATCATCATGTATCAATCCCAAGAGTTCACTAACTCTTTCTCTGTTTCCAATAAACAGAGCTGTGGTCATTTTATCTTTGTGACATGACCGGCAAGTTTCACAAGATGTAAATTCAAACTAATTTAAATATGCATCTAAATGTAACTTAGCTAGTCGGGTCGTATTGATATGACCTAGTCTACAATGCCTCAAGAAGGATTCATTCATTTTTGAACTCTTTCTCTTGTGTGTGTTCTGTATACTAAGAACTGTAGTTTGATTTAGAACGTCAATGCTTTTAGATAACGTGCCTGAACCGATCAACTCTTGATATAGGAAATGTTCAAAACATTATCCAACAATACAAAATTATATCCTTCTTTACTAATAAAGAGACTGATATGATGTTGTATCTCAGGTTCGGTATCTAATAATATTCGTTCAGAATCAATGTATTCTGATAATACAGGGTGATAACTACCAACAGACTTGGCTGCAACACTTGCACCTTTTCTATCTCATGAAACTTATCACCCGTTCTCAGTTCTCTACCTATCTGTAGCCCATGTAACAAATTACATTTGCGGGATCCTGATCCAGTATCTCATACCCAGGACGTAAAGGATACTGAGAAACAGTTCTCGGTAATGAACACACCCGAAGAAGATGCATCGGCATGCACTTTCTTCGTTTGGGCGGCACGGGAATTCTGGTAATCCCCTATTTCCTGCTTTGTCTTATAACAATTATAAGTTGGAGCGGGACCAACGTTCCTTAGCGCAGTATAACAAGTGGGTTCGGTCAATATATCCGTATTATTATCTTGATTAAGGCGTGACATAGTCGTAACAAGGAGAGAGAGAGAAGAAAGCACTCAGCGTATGCTCTTGCAAGATTAGATTGGTTATCAATATATCTAATCAGGATGTCTCCTACTGTTTTAGTCAAATCTTCCTTCAAACCCTAAAAGGAAAGACTAGCCGGAATTAATTACACCCTACAAGTTTGCCAATCTTTCAGCCAGGCCAGTGCCGGTACTTTGAGGGAGGTTTCCCGTGCTTTCGCACGGACCTAATTAAAATAAACCTCGTTTTCCCAGGGGCGTAACCCCGTTAACACCTTTCTAGACACCTACTTGATCAGCTAATTGCAATGTGTAAAACTCTCCCAGGAGTAACTCTTACTCGCAGCGGGTATCGAGATCCAACTATCTCATAGAAGGTATTCAATCTCATTGCAAATTTCAACACTTGAAATTCCCAATAATATTTTACCCCTAGCATCCTATGACCTTGACGAAAGCCAACAAACCATAGGTTACTAGTCAAGTTCAACCCGTCATTTCCCGATTGAATTAAACCCACCCGCACGACCCTTGACGAAAGCCAACAAAGCCGCACAACTACTGTAACTCAATCGCATCATATGCTTATACAGATAAGCATAAATAGCTACCGCACACTACGCCTTGACGAAAGCCAACAAACGTAGTATGAATACTAAATACTACTTATCTGAAATGACGGAGGACTACGACAGGTTTTTAAGAAAACCCATTGTGTAATGAACTTGATATCGTTGTAGAATCGAGTGATTTTAAATGGAGTGTTTTTGAGGCTTTTCTAGTTTCGCTAAAGAGGTCACTCCCGGTGAAGGGATCGTCGGCTCTTTCCTTATCGAATAAGGTGCAGGATATTTCACAAATATCACCATGCAAAGCAAAAACTATAAAAACAATCAAAAGATAAACCGAGTTTGTAGCATCTGCTAGTTTCGCTAAAGAGGTCACTCCCGGTGAAGGGATCTCGGCTCTTTCCTTATCGAATAAGGTGCTGGATGTTCTACAAGGAACACCGCTATGCAAAGCAAGAACTAGAGCTACCAGTTTTTAAACAAGTTTCTACAACATCTTTAGGTTTCTTTTATTTCATTAATCTCATTAATGAAGTCCCATTTTATTATGCTTCACAAGCATCACTTTTGAAACGAAATCAGCAATATAACATATATCTCATATATATAATATAAACATTCGTCTCAGGCAGTAATATGATCTCATCACAGAACATTGCAGCAGAAGAACATATATGAAATATTGGATATACCAGGAGGTCCGTGTTTTAATACGAGCCTGTATAAAACACGGATTCCACGGTCGCGATGAATAGCCAAACCCACATCCCTAACCCCTACGAGAGCAGCAAGCAACACTGCCAATTCTAGGGTTAGGAGACCCGGTCTTGACTCCTCGAGATGGTCTCCCACTGGACCCTAGAACCCGGTTACTTGTGCTCCCCGCCTTGGGTCTACCTAATGCGGAAAAGTAAATAACATACAATGGTGACATCATCCTCATCCCGGAAGTGCTCCAATAAAAGAATATTACATACAAATGAATTTTACATGAGTGAAAAAGAAAAACTCTCATCTCGCATAAAACCCCCGGCTATTCAAAATGCGACGATCCAATATAACATATCACAGCAACACATAATATCTCATATCATCAACGTAAGCAAGCATGCGTATCCCGATTGTCGTTGATGTATAGCAACGAAGCCGGCGATACACCACATACTACGCTTACGGTCGCAGAAAAGAAAGTGTAAAACTACAACAGCTGGAATTCGCAACTTCCTTAGACATCTCATGCCTAACCAAATGAATTCCTTAGACATCGCATGCCTAACAATTATAAACCCCGCATTTTAGTCTCATTATCGAAAACTCTTTTCAATATCAAGTCGGACAATTCAACAAGATTCCCGACATCCTGATCGAATGCTCGTCGCAAACTTTAGTAGACAGCCGCACCCCCGGATGCCGTCAACGAAGTGCACTAAGGTGGAACACCGCTGCCGCGAGCACCCGAACAAATGCTTTTAGCGACAGGGTTCTCCTACAGTCACTTGGTCGGGGCTATGGGGCATGGCTATCTATTAAGTTTACCCAGCGAGTATCCGCGTACGCTACGTGATTGCGACGGAGTTTTGATCGCATCAAAATCCCGTAGCAACCGATCAACTGAGACTGAACTGCTAGATTTATAACATTCATATTAGTTATCTCATAACTAATTATGGATTCCAAATATTGTATCACTCATTCCAGATAAATAGACAATGTTAAACTTTCCGATCGAATAAACAAACACCCAAGATTTCCGAAATAGCTCAACACTTGAGCGGAGTTCAAAAAATATTCATCACATGCCACAGTACCAATGGTCCAGCCGTAGAAGGGTCAAGCCAACGCCTCACATGTGGCAACGCCGTACTGCCCCAAACCCTAAGGTTCAGAGGCGGTTCAGACGGTCACATAATCGAGTTAAGGTTTGTGTTCTTCTAGAGGGTCCACCGCGTTACTTTTACAACTTAGAACGTTCTTAAACTACGGAAAAATCCAACACTTGAAAATTTTCCGGCAGGGAAAAAAGTGAGTTATTGATATCCGTTTGAACTTTTTAACACATTCTAAATTACCCGGAAAAATCTTAAACGAAGTTAAACTTTCCGATCGACTCAACGAATACAAAAAGATCTCTAGAACACTCAACACTTGAGTAGAATTAAAAATTCCCAGAAGCATCAGGAAATAGATACGGATATTACTGTACAAAAATGAAACCCTAATCCCACTGTTCCGCCGCGGAACCGCCGCTCAAGGCATGGTCCTGCCGCGGTTCCGCGGCAGTTTAAGCGAATTAATGGCTCGTTTTTCATATAAATCCTTATAATTCCCTGCTTATTTTTCTGAGTATTTTTAATGTGAAAAATGTCAACTTTTTGAAAAATTTCCAGAAACTAGGTTTTATCGGGTATTCGGAGTTCGATCGGACTTTAAACTTCGCCTAAAGCTCTAGCTTAACTCTGATACCACTGTAAGATTACTAGGCACTCTCATAAGGGTCTATAAGGCATCAACCATGCCCGATTTAAAATTTAGATGTGCCGAACAACCCTAACCAAGATCTTTAAACTAGAGATTAGGCGAAACAAAGCAAGTAAACAACTTTACTTCTAAGAGTTTGGAATTACAACCTTTGTAGTCTGGTCCTTCACTTCTAAAGCTCCGTGTTGAGGTCCCTTCGCTGCGATCATCGAATACCCGGACTCTAGAGAGGCTCCACGAAGAGAAAGATGCAAGCTTGTTTCTGATCTTCGATAATAAAGATGATCTACCTTGAACTTTCTTTAACACAAGCTCTCACTCACTAATGAAGTGAACACCCTAATCTAAATGGTTAGGATAGATTAGGATGATGAAGTAGGAATTTAGCTCTCATTTATTTTCTCAATCTCACTCATTTTTATCACCTCTCAAAAAGCTAGAAAGCTTTTCAAGCAAGAAGAAAAAGGAAGAAGATGAAGCAATCTCTTTGTGATGAATAATGAAACTCTAGTGAGGTTAGAAATGCAACTATGGGTTAAGTAAGTAAACTTAACCCTTGTAGAGATTGAACCATGGTTAAAGGGTTGGGTTGGGTTAAATAAATATCATCCAAAATATCATAACAAATATCTTTGCTTAAAACAAAAGCAAAGCTTCTAGAAGCTACTAGAAAGAATTAACCCAAATCAAACCCTAACCATGTTTAATCTCCACTAATCATGTTGCATTAATAACCTTAACATGTTACAATATTATATATCACATATATAATATTTATTGTAACAAAATAAAATAATACAATTAACATATATCGCATATATATCAATGTATTACCCGAGTGAGAAAAAGAATCTTTTAGTGAGCTTATATTAGTTAATGTAATTTAATATATCAAATATATAATTATACATTAAATTATCGAATCAACACTTGATCCGATAATCCGGCTATTTCACAAATAACCGACTAATATAATCTGTATCAGTTCATCGAATCAACACTTGATCCGATGACCCGGCTATATCACATATACCCGGTCGATATCTCATATCGCGAGAATCTAATATGGTATCACATACACGTATTGTTCTCGGTCCCGTACATATCATATATGTGCTCCTACTCCATTTTGCCTGAGCCAAGAAACCTCTGTGTAGGACTCTAAAGAATCGTCAATACGCCGGCAGTAGGTGATGATCATATCAAACACCCACAAGCTGCAAGCGGTCAGCTAAACGTAACAGCCACCCAGGTATTGAGCGATCAGAAGATCAACAAGCAAGCCTGTACTTTCTCCTGTGAATCCTATCAGTAACACTCCTGTACAGTCCGGTCTCTTCGTCTGATATGTCGCATATCTCGCCTAGTGGTGGTAAACGTCAGACCCCAATAGCTTAATAAGTCGTGTCGATATGAGGTCCATAACAGTTCGAGAAACTACTGATAACACTTACCGGTAAATCTTAGCAACCCTGGCCAGGGATTTCCAGTTATAGCCAATCGAACACAGCGCAACATTAACTCCCTATACCGGGAGAGACGAAACCCCTCCTATCGCTCATTGCCTCCATGTGATTCGGGACTGTACCCAAAAGCCACCTTTTTGCACGCCCTCTTGGACGTGGTATGATGGAAATCAAAGCACAGTGGGAATCACACAAGAATCTATGACGATCTCGGGTCTACAGACTAACCTGCACCAGTGTCACCAGAGAACTGCCATCTGACGTGAGGTATAATGCCATCTGGGAGTTCTCGGTGAGTCCGTCCAGTGTACCCAGTCTCCAATGAGCACCCGTATACCTTCTCTGATGTCAAACACTAATGGATATGGGATCATCCATCGCCCATCATATGGGTTAAGAAGCGCATACGCTAGTCTACTCTGAAGTATCGATGCCCTATCTCGGTACTCCCACGACTAGGAACATTTGAAGGATGTACTTGGCGACTACACTGTCCCCACTAGTATGATCCGCATCATAGTCCTGGTAGTCAAGTACTCATCCTAAGGGCTTTATCAACATATAACATAGAGACAATCAGAGTACATGTTAAGATAAAGAGCAACCAGATAGCGTACTATTATGTCGAGCAAGAAAGTCCTCCCTATATATGTCCAAGCATCCACTATAATATACATCGTATATACAATAATGGCCTCTAGGGCATACATATAACTAACATAACCGTCCGCTATATGTCGCCGGGTACTGTCATGACATCAAGATAGGAAAAATCCTAGTCGACAATGGATCCTCCGTTAACCTTCTCAATGTGAGGGTGCTAAAAGAAATCTGCATGAACGTCCAGCATCTCGCTCGGGATAAAATCACTATCTCCGGATTTGACTCCCAGTCATCACGGACGCTCGATTCTGTGATACTGACGTTACGCTTTGGGCTGCTCGTCATTGATATCAAGGTCCACGTCATTGACGCCAAGACTTGCTACAATGCTTTACTCGGCAGACCTTGGTTACACGAGTACAATATCATCCTTTCTACACAACTTCAGTGTATAAAGTATTTCAAGGATGGTCTCGAGTATACCATGACAGGAGAGCTAAACCCATTCTTTGTGAATGAAGTCCGCAAATATGAAGATGCCAAGTACTTCCTGCCAAATTTCGAAGACACAGAAAGATGTCGCAAACCGGAGAGCAAAGAAAAAGCTATCACTACCATTCCGGTCTTCGGGAGCGATACCGAGGAGGACGAAGAGATAGTCTTTTCCGGGCTGCCCCAATACACCAAGCCGGGACCATCCACCCCTATGTTGGTCTTCGGCAGTGACTCTGAAGACGAAATCAATGCAATATTTTCTGTTCGGCCATCAATACAAGCCTTCGCTGGCGATGATCGGAGTTTGCAAATCGCCATGGTTCCACAAGAGCACTACAAAGAGCTCGACGCACTTGATACCTACAGTGTGCAAGAACTGCAAACATTCTACGTCCCTCCTTGGCGAAGAGATGAAAAGGCGATCCTCTTTTATCGATCCACGGAAACCAAAGTGGAGAAAGAAATTTGGCATGGTGCCGATTCTACACTTGACAGGCTCCAGCCCATCCGTCTTCCCAGATACTACACAGAAGGATTAAAAAGGCTGTTGAGGCATCAAAGCGTATGCTTTAAACAAACTGCTCGACAAGCTCAGTTCTATAATAGGATTTGGAATCTCCCCGGAACTCAGCGAAAATTGCCCAATGGGAGAATAGAAACGAACGGGCTCGGATATATTCGATCCAAGAAACGGGAGCGAGTCCATGGCAGTTACGTCATTCATGACTTCAATGAAGAAGGAGATGTTTTGTTAAAAGACGCTAATTCTGAACCAAAACGAGGTCCCGCTATGAACATGCCAAGTCCGTCGTTCGAAGAACAGATGGACAAGCAAATAAAGGAAGCGGGTCAGAAGGTCAGGGATGACCATAGCCGCGAATGGCTATTTATGAGAAAACCAGGACGCAACGCCTCCTTCAGCAGGCCGCAGAAAATGACAATACTCTTCGTTTCCAGCCCGTCATGCAAAAGACCCAACGCAGAGGCAAAAATAAACCAAAGAACGGAAAAAACGTTCGACAGTGGCAAAGCGGGTCTGAGAAGCCACGCAATCGAGAATTGAGCAGCCGGGATCCGTCTCTTATAAAGAAGATGGGTCGAGAATACTCTTTTCCCCAAGATAAGACAAGGAGGATATTCGACCTCGTCGTGAAACATCGGATGATTACGCTCCCGGAATCCAAGCACCCCGAGCAAGTAGGCGAGGTCTCTCACCCAGACTATTGATCCTATCACCGAGCGACAGGACATCCTCTCGAAGTCTGCTACACATTCGAAGACTGGGTAGAAGACCAGTATCAGCAAGACAGGTTCGCTCTATCCAGCAGTTGGAGAGTAACCCCACCACAGAGGCATATGCCGAAAGCCACACATGCAGCGGGAGTAGAGCCGGATCAGCATCGGTCTTGGAAGCGATCTCGTACCTGTCACGCGATAACGCTGTCAGGAGAAGGTGTCACGACCCGAAAAGTACGGAACATGATGGCGCTTAAATTACAAAACGTCTCAAGACGTACGTAATCTAAGCAAGCCAAAAACCCAGAAATCAAAACCAAGAAGCAGTAGAGTGAAAGAAAAACCAATTTAAAGCAAGTAGTTTTAACAACATAGGCCGAAGTATGTATTTTTAAAATCTCAAGTATTTTCTGAAAATTTTGGCAGAGTCTCCTTTGTAAATACTGGCCCCCAAACGGGATACAACATGAATAGTATACGAAATGATAAACGGCATCCCCAAGCGGGAGCTAGCTCTTCGTCAATCAACGGTCACAACCACGCAAGAATTATAATATACAACACCGAAGGGCGAGGATCAAAACTCAAAAGAAAACCCAAAATCAGCATGAAAACCATAATAATACAACGCGCGACTCTAAGGTCGAAATAATAACAAGTCTGGTCTTCTATCTCTATCAAATATACAATCTGGTTGATGGAGTTTTACTAGATACAACTGAATATAAATATACAATGGTGGTCCTGATACAAAAGAACCCACCTACCAAAGCAACCACCGGAAGGAACAGTGTGCTAGCAAAGCCGCAGCGAAACCTGTACGGCAAAACCTGCAAGGAACTGTGGCACAACGGGGGCGAGTTGCCAACTCGTGAGTAGAAAACATCTACGAGTAGAAATCGCATGCATAACGCTATCCTAGGTCATATCAGGTAATATTCTCAAATAAATATGGCCTGAAGCATAATATAATGGTAAGGGTAAACATCTATCCATATAGGGTAATACCAAGAGCTCGTGTCAGTGCCTCAGGTAACAACATGTCCTAATATGATGTACAAATGTCAGGTAGCAATATATCACAAAAATGATGTGCAGATGCATATACCGAGAACAAAGTACATCATGAATCAAAGAACTGTTTTTATTTATTTAATGAGATTTCTGTATGTATATAAATCGATATATCATCAATGAAATCAACATAAAATCGGTGTCAAGTATCGACACAAAACATAAATCTCTATATCTCAGGCCCCGGCTACCCGGGCTGGCCTGTATCATCAAATCTCAATATCTCAGTGTCTCAAATCTCAATACCTCGGGCTCCGTCAATCCGGATCGGCCCATATCATCAATCACACGACCATGAACGGTATCCTCCAGATATCCGCCGCGTCAGGTAAAATCACCGGTAGGCAGTCTGCCCCTGCCGGGCTCATCGTCTACACCTCGATCTTCTTGCCCTGGGGTATCTTACCGGGTCCACCATGTACTCGCAGACGGTTCATCCAACTCCTCGAATCGGGTCTCGAAATCTATCTAATAATCGAGAAAACATCATGGTGGACGACCCATACATCACGAGAAAACCACACTTTTCATTTTAAAAAGAGAGAGAGAGAAGTTTATATATTCTTGCGGTTTTCTCCCAAATCCAGGAAATCTCATGAAAATCCGAAATTCAATCATCAATAGCACGTAAACAGTGAATATCGGCATAAAACTCCGTAATACTGCATAACAGTGAATAATAATATGCATGCAGTGGCAAGTAATAACTGCAATGTCTAAACTAGCATATAATGACGAGTACGCTAATACCATGTCGAACTATCAGTTAACAAGCTATGTCAATGAGTAATATTCTCTAAAGTGTTCGTGACATGGTAATTACCGATGATGTGTGTGAGCCGGCAAGTAAGTGTATGTAGAACACACGCATCATCGGTAATGGTGCTGGTGTCCTGACAGCATGATCTCAATAATGGCATATGAAAACACAATATAAGCATGCGGTGCGATGCGAACAACAAGAATATGCGGGAGCTGAATAATAAACACTATGATAACTAATCTGCATTTATATAAATATGTGTCATACAGGTTGTCATTTGAAATAACACGAATCGTGGTTTGAAAATAAGGGCTACAGTGTTTTAAAGAAAAGATTAATCCTTTTAAATATTCGTAGAACCCCTTGGTCTGTCTTTAAGATACTCACGATTCGTTAGTTTTGAAATAGGTATGACTCGAGTCTAATCTATTAAGTACATGTACCGGACTAAACTAAACCGGCTGATCGAAAGGTAAGAAAATCTCCTAACATCTGAATCGATACACACACACACACACACACACACACACACACATATAATAGTCGGTGATCCCGCTTCAATAGTATCCCATACGATACCCTAATACAATATGACATCCTCGAGTCAAGAGTGCGGATCTATTATCAATATATCTCGTACGGTAAATCCGTCGTACGGCACCCCAAATCTGGGTACGGGTCAATGTCACATCAATCACATTATTCATCTGGTATCCTCTTTATCAATTATCATGATCGGGGGTACTGATCCACGTCTAGTACAATACTGATACCACATATGTATATGCATGCGTGTGTCTGAAAACACCACGTCGAAAGGACCCACTAAAACATCACGTCGTATCTCAAATACGAACCATATCACATCACCAATCTCACGGCCTCAAGCCCAATCTCACCGACTCATTTCCAATCCCAAGTACTATCCTCATAATCCGTGTATATGTATACGTATATATATATACATAGTCCTATACCCATGTGTGTGTGTGTGTGTGTGTATACATATCCCCATATACGCACAGGTAATAAAATGAATGCAGGTGTGTGCTTGTGGGTGTAAACCTATTCTAGGTTTCGCGACTAAGTAGTTCCCTTCTAATAACACCAAACTAACCATAAACACATAATCATAACTTGATAATCATCCACGGATTATAAACCACATATATATCCAATTATATATCATAAATATACTATGAACTGCGGGGGTGCTATACGCCATTCATCCGACTTCTCCCCGTAAATATAAATCTACTCATCTCGAACTTGCTTGCTGGAGTCGATGACGCCACGCTCATCCTCGTCGTCTCGAAGTCTACATGGGGTACCTACGTATCATAACACATCGTATCGCATTAAAATCTGACTCATGACCAAAACGACACACGAATCTCACATAGGTCAAAACCTATGGTTTGCTATCTCAAATCAACCCAAAAACCCTCGACATCGGCGTGCAAATGCCGAGTGATCGAGAAAAACTCAAACGCACCATTCATGGTCTCACCACACACTAAATATATATATGAAATAGGGTTTAAATAATCAAAACTTCAAATTCGCTTTAAAAGCTATTTTTCCGAAACTCTAGTAAGCAACAGTTGCCAATTTAGTTTAAATTTAGTTGTTTTAACAATTCTAGCGGCTACAATGTTCACTAAATATCTTCAATAAGTCATACAAACCATTTCCTTAATTTTATCACACCAATTGTAGAAATCTTAAAATTTTAGTTTGCAATTTTATCCAATTTTAATCATTTTATAGCAAAAATGCACAAACAACAATTTATCTTGATTTTGCATCATCTAAAGTATTAAACTATAACTTATAATGTTAATAATGTAATAAAAACTCTAACCATATTTTAATCTTACATAATTGATTTAATTCTAAAACCTAGTTTGCAACATTACTTAATTAGTATAAATTTAAATTAACAATTAGCAAACTAGCAACGAGGTTAGGTTTTGTAGAACTTAAGATGTTAAACTAAACATCAAAACTAAAATCAAGTGATCAAACCCTAGTTTGAAATCAAACCCTAACTTTTCAATTTTTCCAAACTAGCAATTAAACCTAATTAAATTTTAATTAAGTTGATCCAAAGCATTAAACCAACCATTAAACACTAGGGTTAGGATTTACCTCAACAAAGCTTGAACCAAGCATGCAACCCAGCCTCCCAAAGATGCCTCCTTACTTCAAGATCCATACTAGTTTGGCTAATGAATAACGGGAAAGTGTTTAATTAGGAAATAAATGAGGTTTTTGTGAATTTTTGTGAGGAAAATGAAGTTTTTTTTGCATGAAGAGGAGGGGATTTAGAAGAGGGCTGCTACAGAATTTTTTTTTGCGGAGGGCTCGGCCATGTAGTGATGGGGAGAGAGTGAGTGAGTATGGTGTTGAAAATGGTGGCCAAGTCAAAGGAAACCATGCCTCATTCTTTATTGTTTTATTTCTTTTTTTTTCTTTAAACTTTGAGGGTAAAGAAGTGGGGACATGGGGCATTTGGCTGCTGGTAGATTCGACCAAGGGAAAGAAATGGGGTTGTGTGTGTGAGTGTGAGAGATCAAGTCAAGAAAAGCCCCCTAATTATTACACCCATTAACCCATTTCCTATTTATAATCATTTTCTTTTCATTTAAACCTTTTCTCCAATTTTCTATAACCCTCTTAACAATTCCATTTCATTTTAAATACAACATGTTACCTTTTAGTTTAATGTGTCATGATGCACAAAAACTTGCATTAACCCATCCCAATTTGTAATTATCCCTAATTAATTGTATTAGTGACGGCTAAAATAATATTAAAATAATTAATTTCGGAAAATTTTTCAGTCAAATTTATAAGTGACCCATTAAATACCAAATACTAGCAATTTCATAGCTAGAATAAGTAAATTTAATTTTATATTAAAAGATATTTATATCTTGGGTTTTACGGAAAACACCCATTATTTTACCGATTTTTCGAAATTTCACCTAAACGATTTTCAAAACGTTACAATCTTCCCACTTAAAGAAATCCAGTCTCCAAATTTAAATTAAAACTCCCCCAAATACTAAAACATTTCAGCAAAAAAATCAAGTCGTCGGGGCTCCGAAATCATAAATACATAAAACACATTGTAGCGCAATGCATGCCCACGAAAAACGGGTATATAAACCAAAATCAAAACTCCGTCAAGCATCCCGCAATCATCGGAGTTATGGCGAAGACACCAATGTCAAAACCCAATATGAAAACCAACATGATATACATCATTAAAACATCTGGAAGCAATGCATGCCAAATCTTTTTCAAATCGCTGTGCGATGTTTGCAACACTGCACAGTGGCGGACGTCTATTGTAACTATATATATATATATATATCTTTTGTTTAACATTCGCATCCCACCGTTTTGAAAACACTTTAGAAGGGTTTCCCTTGTAAAAAAGTTTTGTGTCATCATGGACACGTAGATAAATACTGAGACTATAGCTCCTCTTTGGAAATCCCTTCGATAACTATCAATGCATGCAAAAATATACTCAGGTACTGTCTTCTGACTAGTCCTGCTCAGTACTAAACCAAATAGCAAGTATCATAAGATATACTGCTCCAAAAGAAATCAATCCCAAATATATATGAATGCCACGTGCGTCTGGTGTGCACGGAAATCGAAATCTATAAATGTGCCATACATGTGCACATAGACAAAATCTAAGTGCAACGAGTGTGTACGAAAACACCTGTCAATAGCAACAGGTGTGCCTGACAGCAGCATCAGGTGCATCTGCTATGCACGAAGAATCCCGATTTAGTGCATCAGGTGTGCACCAAAATCACATCATGCACGTAAAATATGCGCAAGAATCCAAATCAAGTGCATAAGGTGCACGGAAACAAATATCGAAATCAACGGTATAGAACACATCTCAATCCAAATCAGATATATCGTAGTATATAATCTCATGACCATGTGCATCAACGTGCACAAAAGCAAATCAAAATACTAAAAGTGCATGAAAACTATGCCGAAAGTCTAAGTCAAATCATATGCATGCCCTAGGCATGAAATCAAATATCATGAAATTCGGTCATAAAAACTCAATCATGAAATAAATCACCCAAAAATACTGAAATCCAAAGTGAAGGATACGTGATAGTCAATCACAAAATCACAAATCATAAATACTGTCGTCGATGTCCTTCCTTTAAGGTCGAGAAGGTGTCGGTGCACCCCATGCTAGCAGAGCAAAATATCTACTTGCCTCCTGATCATGGCCTGTCGCCTGGTGCCCTTAGGCTCTCGTTTCTCACTGCGAATTGCTAAGTACATAGCTCCTCGGCTTAACGGTCCAATATGGAAACGATAATGGAAGTAGTCCGCTCTGGTACATCCTCTAAAGATCTCTGGCCAACTCTTATGGTCACTTATAACATGTCTCGTCGACGATGCTGAACTCTGGCCTGCTGGGTGTGTGCAATATGACCGATCCTGGGTCCAAATCTTCTCATATAGTATCCCACAAAGGTTCCGTCGAAGTCTCTCCCAAATCTCGTTTCTGTCGAACTGCCCGGAAGTACCAAATCTATTTCTTGTTCCGGAACGGCTGCATACTCATCATGACTCCTCCTGGAAGATATATGCATAGTCAACGCTTCCGCTTGCGTATCACATCTCTGATGTCGGCGGAGTGGAACGTCATCTCATCAAGATCTCGTACGAACCTTTTACTCCACTTTTCTCTAATGTCGACTGATTTGGACTCGTCTCCTCGTGGCTGCATGGACTATACTCCAACGGCTATACTCGTATCTGGAGTCTCCCAAGCAATGTATCCCATCACATGATATCCGAATGATGTCAAACTTTTCGATTGCTTCGTCGAGGTTCCATAATCCCCCAAGAGCTCAACATCTTGGGTACAGTTTAATAGTATCGAATATATGCCACAGCACCTATAGACCAACTGTAGAAGGACAAACCCAAGCCTCATTAATGTCACCGCTGAACTGCTGCAAACCCTAAGGTTCACCGGCGTTCCATGGTCATTAATTCGAGTTAGGGTTTCATTCTTCTAGAGGGTCCGTAGAATTTCTTGCATTGTTTTCCGAATACTTTAAACTTGGAAAATGGGTTCCTGACATTCGATCGTCTCTATCGACTCTCAACGTATCCGCGTAAATTCGTCTCTACCTGGAATCAATCAATCTGATGACCTCGCATCGGGGTAGGCAATGAATCACATGTCCCAGTCTTTCATCTTTGGTGACTAGCGATCTTCTGTCATATCTCAAAGTATAACTCGTGCGGCATTAGCTTCAAACATCTGGGGCGATATCTTTTCATTCGCCGAAATCACTGGCTCATTCGTCCGCACGCTGAACAGTGCCTCAATTATCAAAATAATCTGTGCTTCGACGGACATCATAATCTGGTTGGCATCTTGCAGTGGCCTAATCCTCTAGTGCTGATCTGCACGTCCGAGAAATCTCGTAAAAGCGACCCATCAAACGCTCATGGCGCGAAAACACAAATAAACGATACGCCTTTGCAATCGCGTGTCGCCGGAATTACGCCCTGGTCAGTCCTCGTTCATGACGAGCTCGTGCTGACCGCAATTCTAGCCGTAGCTCTCTGTGCCCGTACAACCATGGTAACAAAACCATAAATGGTACCGATGAGGCTAGATCATAGGAAGGAATATAATATTGTGCAAGGAAATGTACATCCTAAGGCTTTTTAAGCGGAGTAGCGTATCGTAAGTATGCCGTGGAATATACGTACGGTACGTCACTCTACTCAAGCTACCTACTCCATCAACCAAGGGTCATCCTACACTCCGAAGGTAAAACCTAACGTTCTAATACCAACTTTTTCACGACCCGAAAAGTACGGAACATGACGGCGCTTAAATTACGAAACGTCTCAAGGCGTACGTAATCTAAGCAAGCCAAAAACCCAGAAATCAAAACCAAGAAGCAGTAGAGTGAAGGAAAAACCAATTTAAAGCAAGTAATTTTAACAATATAGGCCGAAGTATGTATTTTTAAAATCTCAAGTATTTTCTGAAAATTTCGGCAGAGTCTCCTTTGTAAATACTGGCCCCCAAACAGGATACAACATGAATAGTATACAAAATGATAAACGACATCCTCAAGCGGGAGCTTGCTCTTCGTCAATCGACGGTCACAACCACGCAAGCAATATAATATACAACACCGAAGGGCGAGAATCAAAACTCAAAAGAAAACCCAAAATCAGCAATAAAATCATAATAATACAACGCTCGACTCTAAGGTCGAAATAATAACAAGTCTGGTCTTCTATCTCTATCAAATATACAATCTGGTTGATGGAGTTTTACTAGATATAACTGAATATAAATATACAATGGTGGTCCTGATACAAAAGAACCCACCTACTAAAGCAACCACCGGAAGGAACAGTGTGCCAGCAAAGCCGCAACGAAACCTGTACGGCAAAACCTGCAAGGAACTGTGGCACAACGGGGTTGAGTTGCCAACTCATGAGTAGAAAACATCTACGAGTAGAAATCGCATGCATAACGCTATCCTAGGTCATATCAGGTAATATCCTCAAATAAGTATAGCCTGAAGCATTATATAATGGTAAGGGTAAACATCTATCCATATAGGGTAATACCAAGAGCTCGTGTCAGTGCCTCAGGTAACAACATGTCCTAATATGATGTACAAATGTCAGGTAGCAATATATCACTAAAATGATGTGCAGATGCATATAATGAGAAACAAGTACATCATGAATTAAAGAACCGTTTTTCTTTATTTAATGAGATTTCAGTATGTATATAAATCGAGATATCATCAATGAAATCAACATAAAATCCATGTCAAGCATCGACACAAAACATAGATCTCTATATCTCAGGCTTCGGCTACCCGGGCTGGCCTGTATCATCAAATCTCAATATCTCAGTGTCTCAAATCTCAATACCTCGGGCTCCGTCAATCCGGATCGGTCCATATCATCAATCACACGACCACGAATGGTAAAATCACCGGTAGGCAGTCTGCCCCTGCCAGGCTCATCGTCTACACCTCGATCTTCTTGCCCCGGGGTACCTTATCGGGTCCACCATGTACCCGCAGACGGTTCATCCAACTCCTCGAATCGGGTCTTGAAATCCATCTCATAACCGAGAAAATATCATGGTGGACGACTCATACATCACGAGAAAACCGCACTTTTCATTTTGAAAAGAGAGAGAGAGAGAAGTTTATATATATTCTTGCGGTTTTCTCCCAAATCCAGGAAATCTCATAAAAATCCGAAATCCAATCATCAATAGCACGCAAACAGTGAATATCGGCATAAAACTCCATAATACTGCATAACAGTGAATAATAATATGCATGCAGCGGCAAGTAATAACTGCAATGTCTAAACTAGCATATAAAGACGAGTATGCTAATACCATGTCGAACTATCAGTTAACAAGCTATGTCAATGAGTAATATTCTCTAAAGTGTTCGTGACATGGCAATTACCGATGATGATGTGTGTGAGCCGGCAAGTAAGTGTATGTAGAACATACGCATCATCGGTAATGGTGCTGGTGTCCTGATAGCATGATCTCAATAATGGCATATGAAAACACAATATAACCATGCGGTGAGATATGAACAGCAAGAATATGCGGGAGCTGAATAATAAACATAATGATAACTAATCTGCATTTATATAAATATGAGTCATACAGGTTGTCATTTGAAATAACATGAATCGTGGTGTTTTGAAAATAAGGGCTACGGTGTTTTAAAGAAAAGATACATCCTTTGAAATATTCGTAGAACCCCTTGGCCTGTCTTTAAGATACTCACGATTCGTTAGATTTGAAATAGGTATGACTCGAGTCTAATCTATCAAGTACATGTAAACTACCGGACTAAACTAAACTGGCTGATCGAAAGGTAAGAAAACCGCCTAACATCTGAGTCGATACACACACACACACACACATATATATATATATATATATATATATATATATATAATAGTCGATGATCCCGCCTCAATAGGATCCCATACGATACCCTAATACAATATGACATCCTCGAGTTAAGAGTGCGGATCTATCATCAATATATCTCGTACGGTAAATCCGTCGTACGGCACCCCAAATCTGGGTACGGGTCGATATCACATCAATCACACTATTCATCCGGCATCCTCTTTATCAATTATCATGATCGGGGGTATTGATCCACGTCTAGTACAATACTGATACCACATATGTATATGCATGCCTGTGTCTGAAAACACCACGTCGAAAGGACCCGCTAAAACATCACGTTTCTCAAATACGAACCATATCACATCACCAATCTCACGGCCTCAAGCCCAATCTCATCGACTCATTTCCAATCCCAAGTACTATTCTCATAATCCGTGTATATGTATACGTATATATATATATATATATATATATATATATACACACACACACACACACACACACATAGTCCCATACCTATATGTGTGTGTGTCTATATATATATATACATATCCCCATATACGCACAGGTAATAAAATGAATGCAGGTGTGTGCGTGTGGGTGTAAACCTATTCTAGGTTTCGCGACTACGAAGCTATGCTTGTTCCCTTCTAATAACACCAAACTAACCATAAACACATAATCATAACTTGATAATCATCCACGGATCATAAACCACATATATATCCAATTATATATCATAAATATACTACGAACTGCGGGGGTGCTATACGCCGTCCACCGGACTTCTCCCCGTAGATATAAATCTACTCACCTCGAACTTGCTCGCTGGAGTCGATGACGCCACGCTCATCCTCGTCGTCTCGAAATCCACATGGGGTATCTACGTATCATAACACATCGTATCGCATTAAAATCCGACTCATGGCCAAAACGACACACGAATCTCACATAGGTCAAAACCTATAGTTTGCTATCTCAAATCAACCCTAAAACCCTCGACATCGGCATGCAAATGCCGAGTGATCGAGAAAAACTCAAATGCACCATTCGTGGTCTCACCACACACTAAATATATATATGAATAGGGTTTAAATCATCAAAACTTCAAATTTGTTTTAAAAGCTATTTTTCCGAAACTCTAGTAAGCAACAGTTGCCACACTAAATATATATATGAATAGGGTTTAAATCATCAAAACTTCAAATTTGTTTTAAAAGCAATTTTTCCGAAACTCTAGTAAGCAACAGTTGCCAATTTAGTTCAAATCTAGTTGTTTAAACAATTCTAGCGGCTACAATGTTCACTAAATATCTTCAATAAGTCATAAAAACCATTTCCATAATTTTATCACACCAATTCTAGAAATCTTAAAATTTTAGTTTGTAATTTTATCCAATTTTAACCATTTTATAGCAAAAATACACAAACAACAATTTAGCTTGGTTTTGCATGATCTAAACTATTAAACTATAACTTATAATGTTAATAATGTGATAAAAACCCTAACCATATTTTAATCTTACATAATCGATTTAATTCTAAAACCTAGTTTGCAAAATTACTTAATTAGTATAAATTTAAATTAACAATTAGCAAACTAGCAACGAGGTTAGGTTTTGTAGAACTTAAGATGTTAAACTAAACATCAAAACTAAAATCCAGTGATCAAACCCTAGTTTGAAATCAAACCCTAACTTTTCAATTTTTCCAAACTAGCAATTAAACCTAATTAAACATCTAATTAAGTTGATCCAAAACATTAAACCAACCATTAAACACTAGGGTTAGGATTTATCTCAACAAAACTTGAATCAAGCATCCAACCTAGCCTACCAAAGATGCCTCCCTGCTCCAAGATCCATACTAGTTTGGCTAATGAATAATAGGTAAGTGTTTAATTAGGAAATAAATGAGGTTTTTTTTTTGAATTTTTGTGAGGAAAATGAAGTTTTTTTTGCATGAAGAGAAGGGGATTTAGAAGAGGGCTGCTGCAGAATTTTTTTTTGGGGAGGGCTCGGCCATGTAGTGAGGGGAAGAGAGTGAGTGAGTGTGGTGTTGAAAATGGTGGCCAAGTCAAAGAAAACCATGCCTCATTCTTTATTGTTTTATTTCTTTTTTTTCTTCTTTTAACTTTGAGAGTAAAGAAGTGGGTGTAGTGTTACTAGGCACTCTAAGAAGGTTCTACAAGGCATCAACTATGCCCGATTAAAATTTTAGCCGTGCCTAACAACTCTAAACAAGATCTTTGCTAGATTATTAGGGTTTCACATGCTAGTAAACTATATTTACGACTAAGTGAATACGAAATACAACCTTTGCAGATCGGTCCTTCACGTCTAAAGCTCCTTGTTGTAGTCCCTTCGCTGCGATGATCGAACTTTCGGACTGCTCTATGAGAAGATAGCAACGGTATTGCTTGAAGTCTTCGAGGCCGAAGATGATCTACGTCGAGGGAATACGAACTCAAGCTTCTACTTCACTAACTAGAGAATTAGTGAAGTAAACACCCTAAACTAAAGTGCTAGTCTAATAGAGGATGATGAAATAGGAAATGGGTACACTTTAGAATTTCTTATCTCACAATGCATCTTTCTCTTTTTCAAACCCTAGAAAGAAATTGAAGGAGGAAGAAGATGAGCTCAAAATGAGAATGAAAACTAATCAAGAGAGAGTTAGCTAACCATGGTGAGTTAGTATCATATACTAACTCATGTTGAGACATAACCATGGCTAATTATAGTGGTTAGGTTTATTAATATCTTAAGTAAAACAAAACTAGTGGACTAAGTCAATGCAAACATAAGCTTCATGAAGCTTCATGCATGTGAGCTCATTATCCATTTGTTTTTAGAATTACTTTAAATATAAAAACCTAACCAATATAATTACAATGGTGTATGTCTCATACACCCATGTAGTGTATATCAACAACCATGATACAAAATGAACACAAATTAATATATATCACACACACACACAGATATATATATATATATATATATATATATATATATATTAAGTTGTGCACAAGTGAGAAAAACAAATGCTTAAGTGAACCAATGTTAGTCAATGTAAATTAGTATATCACATATATAATTATACACTAAATTATTAAATCAACACTTAATTTAATAATCCGGTTATATCACATATAACCGACTAACACAAAATATACCAACTTATCGAAACAACACTTGATTCGATAATCCGACTATATCACATATAACCGGCCGATACAATAGTCGCGAGAATGGAATACGGTATCATATACTCGCATTATTCTCGGTCCCGCACATATCACATATGCGCTCCTATTTCGTTTTGCCTGAGCCAGTAAAACCTCTATGTACGACTATAAAGACTCATCAATACGCCGGCAGTAGGTGATGATCATATCAAGCACCCACAAGCTGTCAGCGGTACTAGCTGGACGTAACGGCTACCCAGGTATTGAGCGATCAGAAGATCAGCAAGCAAGCCCGCTCCAACTCCTGGAAAAAGCCTAACAGTGAAACTACCGAACGGTCCGGTCTCCTCGTCTGATATGTCGCATATTAAGTCTAGGGATGGTAAACGTCAGACCCCAATAACCGATAAGTCATGCCGATATGAGGCTCATAACGGGTCGAGAAACTATCGGTGACACTTACCAGTAAATCTCTAAACCAGCCCTGGCCAGGGACTTCCCTGTTATGGAATATCGAGCATAGCGCAACATCAACCCCCAATACCGGGAGAGATGAAACCCCTCCTATCGCTCATTGCCTCCATGCGACTCGGGACTGTACCCAAAAACCACCGTTTTGCACGCCCTCTTGGACATGGTAAGGTGGAAATCAAAGCACAGTGGGAATCACACAAGACTCTATGACGATCTCGGGTCTACAGACTAACCTGTACCAGTGTCACCAGAGAACTGCCATATGACGTAAGGTATAATACCAGCTGGGAGTTCTCGGTGAGTCCGTCCAGTGTACCCAGTCTCCTTATCACCCTGGAACCTTTCCAGTGATTCTCCCCAGGATCAATTGATACCATCTCACTACATCTAATGAGTATCCTAACATCCAATTAGATCTATCTCATAGATCCTAAACCCAGGATTTAGGAGGTATCACTTTGATCCTATATGGAGAATACTTGTGATAAGCGGAGATTGACCGAGCGTAGCATAGGAAACTACTTCCCTATCAAGAGCATGTTATCCACGTACTCTACGAGGATCTCCACCATACTCTCTACTACCTTTTTGTATATACAAGGTTCATCTACCATTTTGATGATGTCTAACTCTTTGACTAACACATCAAAACAGACGTTCCAACTCCGCGATGCCTGCTTTATCACATAAAACATCTTGCACATGTTTCCGCTGCTCCCACTGTCTACGAAGCCCTCTGACTGTGTACTCATAGCCTCTCTCTTCTAAAAAATCATTTAGAAAAACAGTCATGACACCTAACCGCCAGATATCGTAGTTATGGTATGTAGCCGTGGCAAGTAGGATCTGGATGGACTTAAGCATAGCTTTGAAAGTCTCAACTTTTCCATGTACACCAAGTAATCTTCTCAAGATATACTTTCTCCTGATGGGGATTTAACCCTTCAGATAAGGCAACCAAAGTCCATACTTTGTTGGTATATAAGGATTCCATCTCAGATCGCTAAGCATCCAGCCATTCTTACAGAGTCCCACTCCTGATGGCCAGCTCGAAAATAGTTGGGTCATCATATCATGATGCAATCCTCGCTCCCACTGTCATAGAGAAACCGAAGTATCTCTCAGGTGGATGAGGAACCCTACTAGATCGGCGGAGAGGCTGAGGTTCGTTGGTTATTATTGAATCCTTCGGTTCTACCAAATCATCTGCTGTAGTTTGTATAGCTGGAACTCCTTCCAGTTCTACCTCATGACCATTAATTTCTTCACAAGAAATTCCCTTTGACAAAGGTGGCATGTTGAGAAACAAAACATCTTTTGTCTCTCGGTTAGGTAGAAGATATTCCCTTGCATATGCTTGGGATATCCAACAAACTTCCACAGATCTGACTTTGCCTCGAGCTTGTCCAGATTATGCTTTTAGATATAGGCTGGACAACCCCAAATCTTAACTACTTAAGATATGGGCTCTTCCCATTCCATATCACATATGAAGTGGTAGGCAACTGATTTGATTTGAACCCTATTCAATAGCTATGCAGCTTCTCAAGTGTATAACTCCCAAAAAGAAATAGGAAACTCAGTAGTACTCATCATAGAGCACATCATATCATATAGGGTGCTATTGCTCCGCCCCGATATACCATCGTGCTATGGTGTATACGGAGGAGTAATACTGAGAGAGAATCTCATTCTCCTTTAGAATAATCCAGGAATTCCGTGCTCAAGTATTCTCCTTCCTGATCACATCAAAGGACATAATACTTATACCCGTTTTGGTTCTCTACTTCTAACTTATATTCTGTGAATATCTCAAAAGCTTCGGACTTGTGTTTCAACAGGAACATATGTCTGAATCTTGAGAGATCATCAGAGAATGTAATGAAGTACAAAGAACCGGTCTTGGCATATGTAGACAGGGGACCTTCATACATCAACATGTATCATCCCAAGAGTTCACTAACACTTTCTCTGCTTCCAATAAACAGAGCTATGGTCATCTTATCTCTGTGACATGACCGGCAAGTTTCACAAGATGTAAATTCAAACTAATTTAAATATGCATCTATATGTAATTTCAGCTAGTCGGGTCGCATTGATATGACCTAGTCTACAATACCTCAAGAAGGATTCGTTCATTTCTGAACTCTTCCTCTTGTGTGTGTTCTTTATACTAAGAACTGTAGTTTGATTTAGAACGTCAATGCTTTTAGATAACGTGCCTGAACCGATCAACTCTTGATATAGGAAATATTCAAAACATTATCCAACAATACAAAATTATATCCTTTTTTACTAATAAAGAGATTGATATGATGTTGTATATCAGGTTCGGTATCTAATAACATTCGTTCAGAATCAATGTATTCTGGTAATACAGGGTGATAGTGACCAACAGACTTGGCTGCAACACTTGCACCGTTTCTATCTCATGAAACTAATCACCCGTTCTCAGTTCTTTACCTCTCTGTAGCCCATGTAACAAATTACATATACGGGATCCTGATCCGGTATCACATACCCAGGACGTAAAAGATACTGAGAAACAGTTCTGTGTAATGAATACACCCGAAGATGATGCATCATCATACACTTTCTTCGTTTGGGCGGCATGGGATTTCTGGTAATCCCCTAATTCCTGCTCTGTCTTATAACAATTATAAGTTGGAGCGGGACCAACGTTCCCCAGCTCAGTATAACAAGCGGGTTCGGTCAATATATCCGTATTATTATCTTGATTAAGGCGTGATATGGTCGCTACCTGGAGAGAGAGAGAACAAAACACTCAGCGTATGTTCTTGCAAGATCAGATTGGTTATTATTTTATCTAATCAGGATGGCTCCCACTGTTTTTATCAAATCTTCCTTCAAACCCTAAAAGAAAAGACTAGCCGGGATTAATTACACCCTACAACTTCGCCAATCTTTCAGCCAGGCCAGTGTCGGTACTTTGAGGGATGTTCCCCGTGCTTTCGCACGGACCTAATTAAAGTAAACCTCGTTTTCCCAGAGGCGTAACCCCGTTGACACCTTTCTAGACACTTACTTGATCGGCTAATTCTAATGTGTAAAACTCTCTTAGGAGTAACAATTACTCGCAGTGGGTATCGGGATCTAACTATCTCATAGAAGGTATGCAATCTCATTGCAAATTTCAACACTTGAAATCCCCGATAATATTTTGCCCCTAACGTGCTATGACCTTGACGAAAGCCAACAAACCATAGCCCGCTAGTCAAGTTCAACCCGTACATTTCTTGACTGAATTAAACCCACCCACACGACCCTTGACGAAAGCCAACAAAGCCGTACGACTACCCTAATCCAATCACATCATATGCAGCAGATAAGCAGCATATAGCTACTGCACACTACACCTTGACGAAAGCCAACAAATGCAGCACGAATACTATATACAACTTATCTGAAATGACGGAGGGCAACGAAAAGTTTTTCTGAAAACCTATTGCGTAATGAACTTGATATCGTTGTAGAATCAAATGATTTTAAAATGGAGTGTTTTTTAGGCTTTTGCTAGTTTCGCTAAAGAGGTCACTCCCGGTGAAGGGATCTCGGCTCTTTCCTCGTCGAATGAGGTGCAGGATATATCAAATATATCACTGTGCAAAGAAAGAACTATAAAAGCAATCAAAAGACAAAACCGAGGGTTGTAGAATCTGCCAGTCATTGCTAAAGGGGTCACTCCCGGTGAAGGGATCTCGGCCTTTTCCTTATCGAATAAAGTGCAGGATGTTCTATAAGGAACACCGCGATGCAAAGCAAGAACTGTAGCTACCTGTTTTTGAAAATTCGATTCCACAACATCTTTTAGGTTGCTTTTCTTTCATTAATCACATTAATGAATTCCCATCATTTAAGTCACCTAAACATCACAGATAAATACGACGTACACTTATGCCATCCGTATTCGCCTCGATGTCCCCTCGTGCACCGTTAGGTTAGGTAACTAACGGCAGAGCGGGCAGGGCTAGTGCGGGTGTAAAACATAAGTAACGTCTATATAATATATCATATATACTATATACAGTATCTATCACTACATATCAAATGATCACATCACAGATATCGCAGCAGAAGAAACATATGAAACATTGGATATATTAGGACGTCCGTGTTTTATTTTGAGCCTCTATAAAACACAAATTCCACGGTCGCGATGAATAGCCAAACCCACACCCCTAGACCCCTACGAGAGCGGCAAGCAACCCTTCTAATTCTAGAGTTAGGAGACCCGGACTTGACTCCTCGAGTTGGTCTTCCACTGCACTCTAGAACCCGGTTACTTGTGCTCTCCTCCTTGGGTCTATCCTAGTGCGGAAAAGTAAATAATATACAAATGGTGATATCAACCTCATCCCGGAAGTGCCCCAATAAAAGAATATTACATACATTTAATTTTACATGAATGAAAATAAAAACCCTCATCTCACATAAAACCCCCGGCTATTCAGAACACGACGATCCAATATAACATATCACAACAACACATAATATCTCATATCATCAACGTAAGCAAGTATGCATATCCCGATTGTCGTTGATGTATAGCAACGAAGCCGGCGATACACTACATACTACGCTTACAGTCACAGAAAATAAAGTGTAAAACTACAACAGTTGGAATCCGCAACCTTCTTAGACATCGCAGGCCTAACCAAATGAATTCCTTAGACATCGCATGCCTAACAATTATAAACCCCGCATTTTAGTCTCATTTATCGAAAACTCTTTTCAATATCTAGTCAGGCAATTCAACAAGATTCCCGACATCCTGATCGAATGCTCGTCGCAAACTTTAGTAGACGGCCGCACCCCCGGATGCCGTCAACGAAGTGCACTAAGGCAGAACACCGCTGCCGCGAGCACCCGAACGGATGCTTTTGGCGACGGGGTTCTCCTACAGTCACTTGGTCGGGGCTATGAGGCATAGCTATCTATTAAGTTTACCCGGCGAGTATCTGCGTACGCTACGTGATTGCGACGGACTTTTGATCGAATCAAAATTCCGTGGCAACCGATCATTTGAGACTAAACTGCTATGTTTATAACATTCAAATTAGTTATCTCATAACTACTTGTGGATTCCAAATATTGTATCACATTCCAGATAAATAGACAGTATTAAACTTTTTGATCGAATGATCAAACACCCAAGTTTTCCCAAATAGTTCTCAACACTTGAGAGGAGTTTAAAAACATCCATCACATGCCACAGTACCAATGGTCCAGCCGCAGAAGGGTCAAGCCAACGCCTCACATGTGGCACGTCGTACTGCCCCAAACCCTAAGGTTCAAAAGGCAGTTCAAGACGGTCACATAATCGAGTTAAGGTTTGTTGTCTTCTAGAGGGTCCATTGCGTAACTTGCACGATTTAGACGTTCTTAAACAACGGAAAAATCCAACACTTGGAAATTTTCTGGGTCGGGAAAAAGTGAGTTATTGATATCCGTTCGAACTTTTTAATACTTTCTAAATTATCCGAAAAACAGAACGAAATTAAATTTTCCGATCGAATCAATGAATACAAAATAAACCCCAGAAAACTCAACACTTGAGTCAAATTAAAAATACCCATAAAGATCTAATAACAGAAGTAAACATTACTGTACAAACACAAAAGCAAAATGTCACTGTACGACCGTGGATCCGCGGCACAAGCAGGGTATTGCCGTGGATCCGCGGCAGTCCGTACGAGTTAGGTGCTCGTTTAGCACAGTTATGCTTAGAAAACCCTGCTGAATTTTTTTAGGTATTTTTAATTTAGAAAAATCAAAGTTTTGAAAAATTTTCCAGAGAGGGGTTCAATATTGTCGTATCGGGGTTCGATAGGAGTTTTAACTTCGTAAACACGACGCTTAATGCTCTAGCTAGGCTTTGATACCGCTTTAGTTTTACTAGGCACTCTAAGAAGGTTCTACAAGGCATCAACCATGCCCGATCAAAATTTTAGCCGTGCCTAACAACTCTAAACAAGATCTTTGCTAGATTATTAGGGTTTCACATGCTAGTAAACTATATTTACGGCTAAGTGAATACGAAATACAACCTTTGTAGATCGGTCCTTCACTTCTAAAGCTCCTTGTTGTAGTCCCTTCGCTGCGATGATCGAACTCCCAGACTCTCGGACGGCTCCATGAGAAGATAGCAACGGTATTGCTTGAAGTCTTCGAGGCCGAAGATGATCTACGTCGAGGGAATACGAACTCAAGCTTCTACTTCACTAACTAGAGAATTAGTGAAGTAAACACCCTAAACTAAAGTGCTAGTCTAGTAGAGGATGATGAAATAGGAAATGGGTACACTTTAGAATTTCTTTTCTCACAATGTATCTCTCTCTTTTTCAAACCATAGAAAGAAATTGAAGGAGGAAGAAGATGAGCTCAAAATGAGAATGAAAACTAATCAAGAGAGAGTTAGCTTACCATGGTGAGTTAGTATCATATACTAACTCATGTAGAGACATAACCATGGCTAATTATAGTGGTTAGGTTTATTAATATCTTAAGTAAAACAAAACTAGTGGACTAAGTCAATGCAAACATAAGCTTCATGAAACTTCATGCATGTGAGCTCATTATCCATTTGTTTTTAGAATTACTTTAAATATAAAAACCTAACCAATATAATTACAATGGTGTATGTCTCATACACCCATGTAGTGTGTATCAACAACCATGATACAAAATGAACACAAATTAATATATATCACATATATATATATTAAGTTGTGCACAAGTGAGAAAAACAAATGCTTAAGTGAACCAATGTTAGTCAATGTAAATTAGTATATCACATATACAATTATACACTAAATTATTAAATCAACACTTGACTTAATAATCCGGTTATATCACATATAACCGACTAACACAAAATGTACCAACTTATCGAATCAACACTTGATTCGATAACCCGACTATATCACATATAACCGGCCGATATAATAGTCGCGAGAATGGAATACGGTATCATATACTCGCATTATTCTCGGTCCCGCACATATCACATATGCGCTCCTATTTCGTTTTGCCTGAGCCAGTAAAACCTCTATGTAGGACTCTAAAGACTCGCCAATACGCCGGCAGTAGGTGATGATCATATCAAGCACCCACAAGCCGTCAGCGGTACTAGCTAGACGTAACGGCTACCCGGGTATTGAGCGATCAGAAGATCAGCAATCTAGCAAGCTCCAACTCCTGGAAAAAGCCTAACAGTGACACTACCGAACAGTCCGGTCTCCTCGTCTGATATGTCGCATATCAAGTCTTGGGGTGGTAAACGTCAGACCCCAATAACCGATAAGTCATGCCGATATGAGGCTTATAACGGGTCGAGAAACTACTGGTAACACTTACCAGTAAATCTCTAAACCAGCCCTGGCCAGGGACTTCCCTGTTATGGCCAATCGAGCATAGCGCAACATCAATCCCCAATACCGGGAGAGACGAAACCTCTCCTATTGCTCATTGCCTCCATGCGACTCGGGACTGTACCCAAAAACCACCGTTTTGCACGCCCTCTTGGACGTGGTAAGGTGGAAATCAAAGCACAGTGGGAATCACACAAGACTCTTTGACCATCTCGGTTCTACAGACTAACCTGTACCAGTGTCTACAGAGAACTGCCATCTGACGTAAAGTATAATACCAGCTGGGAGTTCTCGGCGAGTCCGTCCAGTGTACCCAGTCTCTATTGAGCACCCGTATATCATCTCTGATGTCAAACACCAATGGATATGGGATCATCCTGGTGGAGATAGTGCCCTTAGAGTCAATTATTGGATCATAGGCACGTGATTGCAATGATTGAGGGAGGACCTATGCCGATAGGACAGTCTTATTCAAGATGATAGTACGCTATCTGGTTTATCTTTATCATCGTGTACTGCTTTAGATGACCATACAGGTCACTATTGCACATTGATAGAGCCCCTAGGATTCTTGCTTGACTGCCAGCAGTATGAGGGCGATCATATACGTGGGAGCTGGGGTCTATAAGCACATCCTTAAAAGGTCCCTAGTCGAGGGAGTTTCGAGACAGGGCATCGATACTCCAGAGTAGACTAGTATATACAGTCGAGATCCCGACGAGGGGCGGTGGCCGGTCTCACAAGCCACTGGTGTCAGTTGGTTCACCTAAGATGTATACAGGTGCTCATTGGGTTATGAGTACACCAGACAGGACTCGCCGGGAACATGCTAGTTGGTCATATACCTTACGTCAGGTAGCAGTTCCCTAGTGACATGTGTACAGGTTAGTTCATCGACCTGAGATTGTCATTTGTCTCGTGTGAGCTCCCACTATACTTTGATTACTACCCTACCACGCTCAAATAAGACGTGCAAACAGGTTTTAGTTGGGTACAGTCCCGAGTCACATGGAGGCAGTGAGCGGATCTGCAGGGGTTCGTCTCTCCCGGTATTGGGGGTGAGGTCACGCTGTGTCTAGGAGAGCCATTACATGAAGTCCTTGGCCAAGGCAGGAGATTTACTGGTAGGTATTCCAGTAGTATCTCAGGGTGTTCTGGGCTACACTCCGACACGACTTGTACCGCTTTTGGGGGTCTGACTTTTACCAACCCAATAGGCCCGCCATGCGTTGCTCATAGACGAACGGACCGGACTGTACGGATATTGTCACTGACAGGCTCAGTAGGGTGTCAGGATGAGTTCGCTCATCGACGTACGTTTTGGTCAATACCTGGTAGCCCGTTACGTATGGCTAATACCTCTGACGTGCTAGTGGTTAAATCCACAACCAAAGTATTGACGAGTCTTTAGAGTCCCCCACAGACCGTTTTCTTAAGTTTCGGGCGAAACGCTGTAGAGGCCATATGGAGATATGGCAGGGTTAGATCATATACGTGCGGTATTGCACGGATCATGATCGGACAGATAATACTAGCGGGCTTTGGTTTAAGCCGGATCCTAATATTGTACTGTGTAGATTTTGTCTTATCGCATTTGTATTCGGTCGGAATACAAATGCGGGTATGTATATACAGTCGCGGGGTTTTCCTGTAATTTATTACGAGATCAGTTTTTTGAAGTTGCCAGTTTGATTTCCGTTTCAGCCATTTTCCTTTGTTTCTTTCCTTGGCTGAAAATTGGTGGAGGAGGGCTTATTTGCAAATGTGCAAATTAGCATTGTGGAGGGTGGTCTTTGTATATTGTTGCTTCATAATAGCTCTTGTTTGACCTTGACTTCCTTTGATCATCATTGCTTGCAATGATGGGTTGAGTGTTGGGTTTTTGGTGTAAGATTTTGGGTTATCATTATTCCTCATGATAACATTCTTGCATTATTGCTTCCCTCCCTCTTGACTTTTGCTCTCTCTCTCATTCCCTTGGTAATGTGGCCGGCCATTAGAGGGATGGGGGCTGTCCCAATTTTTGGGTGGTGGTTTTCATCTCATTTGCTTGCAAAAATCCTCTTGGTTCATCCAAAAACTTGCATCTCATTCCTCCACCAAAAACCATGGCAACTTCATACCCCAATGAGACATAGAGTTCCACACTATTCTACAGCAATTCTTGGACACGTTGACTCACCAATTTCGTGCCCGAGTTGCCTCGGTCCAGAGGTGGGAGCCCGTAAAAGAACCCGGCGATGTGGTGCCCTTCCGACGAGGAGATGAAGACCGAAGATTCCGCGGGGAGATCGGGACGACGACGAGAAGACCGAAGGACACGGATCGCTCGGTATATCTCTCTACCCCTTCTCTAGTTAGCTAGGAGTAGGTTAATGGCCCGATCCAGGATTTTCAAAGTGCGCGGTGGTGCCGCTTTACAAGTTTTGTAAAAGTATCGTTTCCGCATTTTGGCCTCGTTCAGACGGCCGGGGCGCCGCTGTGCACTTACACTGGTATCAGAGCCAGGCCATTAACCTAGTCTAGCTTTGCTCTAACGTGTTTACAAGTTCGATCGAACAGATTTTCCGAAAACCCGATTTCTATTGCATCTGTTTCTGTCGAATTATTTTTGGCTCGAAAATTATTTTAAAGTGTTGCAGAAATACATGCAGGCAGTTTTAAGACTTCTGTGGAAAATTGGTATTGTGATACTGTAGACAGGCCGCGGAACCGCGGACAAACTTTTGTTCTGGCCGCGGTTCCACCTTAGTAATGTGTGATCACCCTACCAATTTTCTACAGAGCTCTTTATACTTGGAAATGGGGTTATTGGTTTATTCTTTTTGGGCCCAGATTTTCTTTGAGTGCTACAGTAGTGCTTGGGGCCCACTTTGGTAAATTTGATCGATCGAAAATTTTAAACATGTTAGTTCACAGTATTTACATTAAATCTACGACCGTCAATCTCATTTAATTGGTAAATCCTGTCTAACTGCTATAGCCCTTTCAGACGGATTTGCGAACGTGACATTCACGTTGATGTTCTGTGTTGTGCTGTGATGTTGCGGATTTGTCGTGGTGGATAGTCTGGATGCAATGGTAGTACAGTTTGGTTGTATATGTACATTTGATATTGCGGGGTGAGCGTCCGACATGTGGACTGCAGTCACTGCCTGTTTGTATATTATTCTTTTGGGGCACGACCGGGCTGAGGTCGATGTACCCGTTTTATGTATATTTTACTTTCTATACTAGGATTACCCCGCGGTGGAGTGCACGGATAGCCGGGTTCTAGAGGGCAACAGGCCCGCATCTCATGGCGTTGAGACGGAGGGGTCTTTACTCTAGAATTGGCAGGCTATTCGCCGCACTCGTAGGGGGTACAGGTTGACCCAAGGAGGGGTGCCCAAGTCACCGGATTCCGTAAAGTGCTGGGTGGTCCATTCACGTTGCTGATGGAGGCTGCCTCGCTTCAGGTTTTGGCGGGTGACTTGCCGCGCCCGTAGGGATCTAGGATTTCATTGCACAGGCTATCCATACGACCAGGGGAACGTCGGGTTTCAGTAGCGGCTCTATGAAACCCGGGGATCCCAGATATCTTTATTGTTCTGTGATGCTTATTACATTTCTGTGATGTTGCATTTTTATCACGCCTTGAGCGAATATTATATATTGATATATATACTAGTAGATGTTGTATATGTTTTGCATCCGCGCTAGTCCAGTCCCCGCTCTGTCGTTAGTTAAGTAACCTAACGGGTGATGACGGGACCCAGTGGCGAATGCGGATGGCTCATACGTACATCATTAATTTCGTTCTTTATTGGTGTGATCAATTGATGGGACTGCATTGATTCGGATCAATGCAAGCTAAACAAACCTATTCTGATGTTGTTGGAACTTTTTTCCAAAAAGCTGTTATTGCAAAGGTGTTATCTTTTGTTTTGCACAGTGGTATTCGGTTATGAATATCCAGCACCTCTGTCGACGAGGCAAGGGCCGAGATCCCTTCACCGGGAGTGGCCCCTTGGACAAAAGTTTGCGTCAGGGCAATAACTTCACTATAGTCGATTTCTTTTTCTTTGCATCGTGGTATTCAGTTGGAATATCCTGCACCTCATTTTACGGGGAAAGAGCCGAGATCCCTTCACCGGGAGTGACCTCTTTAGCAAAGGTTTTCGCCACTATAATTTTATAAAGCTATCCGATTCCTTCAACGATATCAAGTTCATTACGTTAAAGGTTTTCGCCAGAAACCATTCGTAGCCCTCCATCATTTCAGTTAAATATTCGGTAGTATTCAAGCTATGTATTTTGACCTCACGCCAAGGCATTGTGATTGGTAGCTGCCGGATATTTATCTGTTGCATAGATAGAATGCGTTGGTTTGAGACAGTCGTACTGCCATTTTGGCCAACGTCAAGGGTAGATACGGGTGGGTTCAAATTAACCTGGATAATGATGGGTGTAACTTGACATGTGACTTATGACATTTTGACCTCACGCCAAGGTCATAACAGCATGGGGTAAAAATCACATCGGGAGTTTCTAAAGAAACTGAAACTTGCCAGATATGCGCATACCTTCTGGAGTGTGATAACGTGAGCGGATTCCGTCACGTTATCATGCGATGATAGTTGGATCCCGATTCCCACTGATGAGTTGGTTTACTCCTCGGGTGATCCCGACTAATTCTCCTTTCAGGTTTGGAGGAAAATTTGACGGTACAGTGGGAGGTTTTCTGATTAGATAAAGTGATAACCATTCTGATCTAGGTTAGAGTGCACGCTGAGTGTTTCTTTTCTCTCTCTTTTTGGCAGCGACCATGGCCCGACCCTAGACTATGACTCAGTGACCAAGATTAACCGAACCTTCTTATAAGACTGGATTTTGGATTGTCAGAGTTGCATACCTCATTACCACTCCTACTTTTACCCTTTTCTCCAGGACACCCCGTATTACTACGAACGTCCACTTCCATTGGACAAAATCATCGTATGGTTATATACGAACTCGAAGGAATTTCGAGGATGGTTTCTGGTTCTGGAGAAAACGAATATGACTATTCAGTTGTCTTTTCCTTTTACCTTCTCTCAGGTTGCGAGTGCTTCTTGGATTAGGACAGTACACCTATTACGCAAATTGGACAGTCTTCTTCCAAACCATAGGCAGGTGCCGACCGGTTGGGAATGAAGAAAACCAATTAGCCTAGCGATGGTGTACAGACGGTATTAAGTAAAGACAAATAACGGGATTAATAAGAGGGCAAAGTAAACCGCGACTGGTATTCACGACCAAACCAAGTGTTTCTTTACCACTCCCACTTCACCTTTATATTTCTCCAGAACACTCCGTATCACTACGAAGATCCACAGTTATTTGGATACTCCATCGTATGGTTATATACGAACTCGAAAGAAACTTGTTCCAGTTCGGGGATGGATTCTGGTTCAGGAGAAATAGGTATTCGGTTGTCTTTTATCTTCACCTTCACTCGCATTGCGAGTGTTCCTAAGATTAGGACAGTACACCCATTATGCTTATTGGATAGTTTTCTTCCAAACCATAGGCTGTTGCCGAACGGTAGGGAAGGAAGAAAACCATTTGGCCTAAAGGAGTGTACAGAAGGTAACGACTAAAGACAAATAAAGGGATTTGGAGAGATGGCAAAGAAATATACGGTTATAGTTGTGAATCTGGATAATGGAAGAGGCATTACTAGGAATACCAGGATACCCCTTCGAAACATTTCAATGTTTCAGTTTCCCTGTGTACTGTTAAAAGAAAACTGATTTCCCAATTAGTCCCTTCTCCAGGGTATGTATTTACGAGGTATGATTCTCATATTTGTATGGTTTTACAGATGATGAGTGGGAGTAAGCTATTGGGAATTAGGTGATTATCCTCATTATATCGGAATTCATTGTAATTGGTGATATTTGAGGAAGTCACCTGGGTTGTTTGCCGGACGGCGAATATTTGGTTTTGAATATCCGTTGTTATGCACCAATTTCAAATTGATATATCTGTACGTTCATTTTTATGAAGTGAGATATAACTTTTTGAAATTATGTCGATGACATTTACCTATATCAGTGGATGGTTAGGTAAGGAGTATTAAACAGCGGTGTAATTCTTCTTAACCATAAGTACAGTTTTCAACCTGCGACGCACAGGGTTTGAATTATTAGACTCAGACGACTTATACAGAGGATTGTAAATTGTCCAGTGTCTATTAGGACAGAGGGGTTGGTCCTCGTACTATATTTTGTTTACTTATGACTTCTCTAGTTTCTTGACAAGTGTTTCGTAGAAACACAAGGTCCAAGTTTTGAGAAGTTATAGGTATATGAATAAAGTAGAGAACCAGGTGTTGCAAGTATCGCGATTCTTCAAGGTGATCGAAGATGTAGATACTTGTGTATGGTATTCAGTTGATAGTAATGATTAAGAGAACTTGCTTCTCTTTCAGGTTGCTCATAATTGGAAGCATTTCTAAGTTGAGTAACGCTGATCGGTCTCCTTCCATTTAGTTGACATGCACTGGAGACAGCTGCATTATTTGAATCTGGTTCCAATTAAATTAGTGCCTCTGTTTCTATATTGGATATAGAACAGTTCATATCTTAACGATGTTAAGGTACAGAGAGTTGTCTGGCATATGCTTAAAACCAGACTCTGGATAACTCAAGGCACGTTTCTGTAATGGCAGTTTGTGGGTCGACCCAGGCTATGACGAGGGTTGACTTTCTACCATCTGGAAGATCAATAGTGATATTGTTCTAGACTCGCCACAGTTTTAAGTAAAATGGATTTTTTTTTGAAAACAGAAGTGGGAGTATGGTAGAACTGGAAGTGATTCCAGAACCATAAACGATTACTAAAAATTTGATAAGAACCTAAAGATTCAATCAGGTTTGACATTCCATTGGCCACTCTGCAGACATGGTGGGTAACCTCAGGCACCCGAGAGGTATTTCGGTAGCCTCAAAGACGGTGGCAGGGAGGTTCTTGTTTACCCAGACTTGCCATTGCTGTTGTTCCAGACTGTGAGACCCGGTAGGAGGATGAGTATAGCGTCGTTCTAAACTGGCTTTAGAAGTGCACGTGTATATGACTCTGCCAGAGGGTTGTCGTAGTCAGCGGGAGCAGCGGAAGCATAGTGGACAGGTAGCATATGTCTATTTATAGACTAAAGCAGATATAGCGGAGATAGATCATCTATTTCTGATGTGACAGTCATAGGTTTGACTTCATCAGAATAGGGGATGGATCTGTTAAGAAGGTAGTAGGGTATGATGTCCTGGTATTTAGATGACATACACAGAGTAGGAAGTGAAATTCCTATACTGCGATTGGTTATACTTTGGTTGTCACATAGTAGTTTCTCCACATAGGACTTGGATTTCATATCAGACATTCTGGTTACTAGATCTATGGTTTTGGATCTAGATTTGGGTAGTTTCCCAATCTGGCTACTTAAACAGCATTCTAAAGGTGTTTTAGAATGGACGACTCCTGGCACGGTAGTGTACCTGCAGGTGATGGAGTCACCCTCTCTGAAGGTGTCTTACAGACTAAAGGGGAGAGGGATGTGCATGATTGATAGATCACTTGCTTAGGCAATTGAGTCAATCATGAGATGTCAAGTACCACACCAGATGTTGTTTTTGCATAAGATGCAGTAAGTTAATATTGATCCAATCCTGGAGAAACATTCGGAAGCAGTTTTAGAACATAAGTGGATGTTCTAGGGATATGATAACGACAGCCTCATTCGGGAGACGGTTATCATTCCAGGCTTCCAAGGTGACCTGGATGACAGAGTGACTGTCAGAGTTATAGTTTTCCCTCTGACGAGGGGCAGTATTTTGGATAGGTGGTCCAGGCGTATACTGAGGGAGGCATGACGCAGGACACTGATTAATTTCAGTTGACGATACAGTCTAAGAAGTTTGGATTTGGAGTTCATTTATGAGCTAGGTCCCATCAGACATCCAGACACATTCTAAGACAGGTATTGCTCTTTTCGGGAGATGGATTTCTCCACGAACTTGAGATATAGAGAGAGATAGAAAGAAACATCAAAGCGGATCCACTCACTGAGGCTATTCCTCGAACGCAAAAGTTTCGCAAACGGGTTTTGTGAGACTGATTAGTAGAGGAGTTGGGTGTTCGGTATCACACGGGCTGTGAGTATGCGACATCACAATAATTAGCCTTGAGTGCAAGTGGGAGACTGTTGGAGATTGTGCCCTCAGAGTCAATTATTGGATCACAGGCACGTGATTGCAATGATTGAGGGAAGACCTATGCCGATAGGACAGTCTTACTCAAGATGATAGTACGCTATCTGGTTTATCTTTATCATCGTGTACTGCTTTAGGTGACCTTACAGGTCGCTATTGCACGTTGATAGAGCCCCTAGGATTCTTGCTTGACTGCCTGCAGTATGAGGGCGATCATATACGTGGGAGCTGGGGTCTATAAGCACATCCTTAAAAGGTCCCTAGTCGAGGGAGTTTCGAGACAGGGCATCGATACTCCAGAGTAGACTAGTGTAAACAGTCGAGACCCCGACGAGGGGCGGTGGCCGGTCTCACAAGCCACTGGTGTCAGTTGGTTCACCTAAGATGTATACATGTGCTCATTGGGTTATGAGTACATTTGACAGGACTCGTCGGGAACATGCTAGTTGGTCTTATACCTGACCTCAGATAGTAGTTCCTTGGTGACATGTGTACAGGTTAGTTAATCGACCTGAGATCGTCCTTTGTCTCGTCTGAGTTCCCACTGTACTTTGATTACTACCCTACCACGCTCAAAGGAGACGTGCAAACAGGTTTTAGTTGGGTACAGTCCCAAGCCACATGGAGGCAGTGAGCGGATCTGCAGGGGTTCGTCTATCCCTGTATTGGGGGTGAGGTCGCACTATGTCTAGGAGAGCCATTACACAAAGTCCTTGGCCAAGGCAGGAGATTTACTGGTTGGTATTCCAGTAGTATCTCAGGGTGTTCTGGGCTACACTCCGACACGACTTATACCGCTTTTGGGGGTCTGACTTTTACCAACCCCTTAGGCCCGCCATGCGATGCTCATAGACGAACAGACCGGACTGTACGGATATTGTCACTGACAGGCTCAGTAGGGTGTCAGGATGAGTACGCTCATCGACGTCCGTTTTGGTCAATACCTGGTAGCCCGTTACGTATGGCTAATACCTCTGACGTGCTAGTGGTTAAATCCACAACCAAAGTATTGACGAGTCTTTAGAGTCCCCCACAGACCGTTTTCTCAAGTTTCGGGCGAAACGCTGTAGAGGCCGTATGGAGATATGGCAGGGTTCGATCATATACGTGCGGTATTGCACGGATCATGATCGGACGGATAATACTAGCGGGCTTTGGTTTAATCCGGATCCTAGTATTGTACTGTGTAGATTTTGTCTCATTGCCTTTGTATTCGGTCGGAATACAAATGCGGGTATGTATATACAGTCGTGGGGTTTTCCTGTAATTTATTACGGGATCAGTTTTTTGAAGTTGCCAGTTTGATTTCCGTTTCGGCCATTTTCCTTTGTTTCTTTCCTTGGCTGAAAATTGGTAGAGGAGGGCTTATTTGCAAATGTGCAAATTAGCATTGTGGAGGGTGGTCTTTGTATATTGTTGCTTCATGATAGCTCTTGTTTGACCTTGACTTCCTTTGATCATCATTGCTTGCAATGATGGGTTGAGTGTTGGGTTTTTGGTGTAAGATTTTGGGTTATCATTATTCCTCATGATAACATTCTTGCATTATTGCTTCCCTCCTTCTTGACTTTTGCTCTCTCTCTCATTCCCTTGGTAATGTGGCCGGCCATTAGAGGGATGGGGGCTGTCCCAATTTTTGGGTGGTGGTTTTCATCTCATTTGCTTGCAAAAATCCTCTTGGTTCATCCAAAAACTTGCATCTCATTCCTCCACCAAAAACCATAGCAACTTTATACCCCAATGAGACATAAGTTCCACACTATTCTACAGCAATTCTTGGACACGTCGACTCGCCAACTTCGTGCCTGAGTTGCCTCGGTCCATAGGTGGGAGCCCGTAAAAGAACCGCGGAACCGCGGCCAAACCCCTGTTCTGGCCGCGGTTCCGCCACAGTAATGTATGATCACCCTACCAATTTTCTACAGAGCTCTTTATACTTGGAAATGGGGTTATTGGTATATTCTTTTTGGGCCCAGATTTTCTTTGAGTGCTACAGTAGTGCTTGTGGCCCACTTTGGTAAATTTGATCGATCGAAAATTTTAAACATGTTAGTTCACAGTATTTACATTATATCTGCGACCGTGAATGTCATTTGATCGGTAAATCCTGTCTAACTGCTATAGCCCTTTTAGACGGATTTGCGAACGTGACATTCATGTTGATGTTCTGTGTTGTGCTATGATGTTGCGGATTTGTCGTGGTGGATAGCCTGGATGCAATGGTAGTACAGTTTGGTTGCAAATGTACATTTGATATTGCGGGGCGAGCATCCGACATGTGGACTGCCGTCACTGCCTGTTTGTATATTATTCTTTTGGGGCACGACCGGGCTGAGGTCGATGTACCCGTTGTATGTATATTTTACTTTCTGTACTAGGATTAACCCGCGGTTGGGTGCATGGATAGCCGGGTTCTAGAGGGCAACGGGCCCGCATCTCATGGCGTTGAGACGGAGGGGGCTTTACTATAGAATTGGCAGGCTATTCGCCGCACTTGTAGGGGGTACAGGTTGGCCCAAGGAGGGGTGCCCAGGTCACCAGATTCCGTGAAGTGCTGGGTGGTCCATTCACATTGCTGAAGGGGGCTGCCTCGCTTCAGGTTTTGGCGGGTGACTTTCCGCGCCCGTAGGGGTCTAGGATTTCATTGCACAGGCTATCCACACGATCAGGGGTACGTCGGGTTTCAGTAGCGGCTCTATGAAACCCGGGGATCCCAAATATCTGTATTGTTCTGTGATGCTTATTACATTTCTGTGATGTTGCATTTTTATCACGCCTTGAGCGAATATTATATATTGATATATATACTAGTAGATGTTGTATATGTTTTGCATCCGCGCTAGTCCAGTCCCCGCTCTGTCGTTAGTTAAGTAACCTAACGGGTGATGACGGGACCCAGTGGCGAATGCGGATGGCATATACGTACATCATTATTTTCGTTCTTTATTGGTGTGATCAATTGATGGGACTGCATTCGGATCAATGTAAGCTAAACAAACCTATTCTGATGTTGTTGGAACTTTTTTCCAAAAAGCTGTTATTGCAAAGGCGTTATCTTTTGTTTTGCACAGTGGTATTCGGTTATGAATATCCAGCACCTCAGTCGAGGAGGCAAGGTCCGAGATCCCTTCACCGGGAGTGACCCCTTGGACAGAAGTTTGCGTCAGGGCAATAACTTCACTATAGTCGATTACTTTTGCTTTGCATCGTAGTATTCAGTTGGAATATCCTGCACCTCATTCTACGGGGAAAGAGCCGAGATCCCTTCACCGGGAGTGACCTCTTTAGCAAAGGTTTTCGCCACTATAATTTTATAAAGCTATCCGGTTCCTTCAACGATATCAAGTTCATTACGTTAAAGGTTTTCGCCAGAAACCATTCGTAGCCCTCCATCATTTCAGCTAAATATTCGGTAGTATTCAAGCTATGTATTTTGACTTCACGCCAAGGCATAGTGATTGGTAGCTGCCGGATATTTATCTGTTGCATAGATAGAATGCGTTGGTGTGAGACAGTCGTACTGCCATTTTGGCCAACGTCAAGGGTAGGTACGGGGGGTTCAAATTAACCTGGATAATGATGGGTAGAACTTGACATGTGACTTATGACATTTTGACCTCACGCCAAGGTCATAAGAGCATGGGGTAAAAATCACATCGGTAGTTTCTAAAGAAACTGAAACTTGCCAGATATGCGCATACCTTCTGGAGTGTGATAACGTGAGCGGATTCCGTCACGTTATCATGCGATGATAGTTGGATCCCGATTCCCAATGATGAGTTGGTTTACTCCTCGGGTGATCCTCACTGATTCTCCTTTCTGGTTTGGAGGAAAATTTGACGGTACAGTGGGAGGTTTCCTGATTAGATAAAGTGATAACCATTCTGATCTAGGTTAGAGTGCATGCTGAGTGTTTCGTTTCTCTTTCTCTGGCAGCGACCATGGCCCGACCCTAGACGATGACTCAATGACCAAGATTAACCGAACCTTCTTATAAGACTGGCTTTTGGATTGTCAGAGTTGCATACCTCATTGCCACTCCTACTTTTACCCTTTTCTCCAGGACACCCCGTATTACTACGAACGTCCACTTCCATTGGACAAAACCATCGTATGGTTATATACGAACTCGAAGGAATTTATTCGAGGATGGTTTCTGGTTCAGGAGAAAACGAATAGGACTATTCAGATGTCTTTTCCTTTTACCTTCTCTCAGGTTGAGAGTGCTCCTTGGATTAGGACAGTACACCTATTACGAAAATTGGATAGTCTTCTTCCAAACTATAGGCAGGTGCCGACCGGTAGGGAATGAAGAAAACCAATTAGCCTAGCGATGGTGTACAGAAGGTATTAAGTATAGACAAATAAAGGGATTAGTAAGAGGGCAAAGTAAACCGCGACTGCTATTCACGACCAAACCAAGTGTTTCTTTACCACTCCCACTTCACCTTTGTATTTCTCCAGAACACTCCGTATCACTACGAAGATCCACAGTTATTTGGATACTCCATCGTATGGTTATATATGAACTCGAAAGGAACTTGTTCCAGTTCGGGGATGGATTCTGGTTTAGGAGAAATAGGTATTCGGTTGTCTTTTATCTTCACCTTCTCTCGCATTGCGAGTGTTCCTAGGATTAAGACAGTACACCCATTATGTTTATTGGATAGTCTTTTAACTTTGAGAGTAAAGAAGTGGGGACATGGGGCATTTGGCTGCTGGTAGATTCGGCCAAGGGAAAGAAATGGGGTTGTGTGTGTGAGTGTGAGAGATCAAGTCAAGAAAAGCCCCCCAATTATTACACCCATTAACCCATTTCCTATTTACATTCATTTTCTTTTCATTTAAACCCTTTCTTCAATTTTCTATAACCCTCTTAACAATTCCATTTCATTTTAAATACAACATGTTACCTTTTAGTTTAATGTGTCATGATGCACAAAAACTTGCATTAACCCATCCCAATTTGTAATTATCCCTAATTAAATGTATTAGTGACGGCTTAAAATAATATTAAAATAATTAATTTCGGAAAATTTTTCAGTCAACTAGAAATTTATAAGTGACCCATTAAATACCAAATACTAGCAATTTCATAGCTAGAATAAGTATATTTAATTTTATATTAAAAGATATTTATATCTTGGTTTTTATGGAAAACACCCATTATTTTACCGATTTTCCGAAATTTCCCCTAAACGATTTTCAAAATGTTACAGAAGGGGTACACAAGGATATGGCTGACCTCCCCCGGTGCTTCGAAAATGATGATAACGAGGTGATCTCAGAGTTTCCGCCGGCGCCAAAAGAGCTGGAAGATGGAATACATACTACTGCAGATAACCTCAGAAAAATCGACTTGGGGATGACAAATGACCTACGGCCGACGTTCGTCAGTGAGTTGTTGTCCCAAGAAAAGGTGGCTACGCTCAAAGACGTTCTCATGCAGTATAAAGACTGTTTCGCATGGAACTACTCCGAAATGCATGGACTAGATCCAGAGGTAGCTGTGCACAAGTTGGCAATATCTCCGGACATCAATCCAATCAAACAAGCACCGAGAAGAATACGGCTCGAGCTTGAGATGAGCATCAACACCGAGGTCATAAAGCTAATTGAATCCGGCTTCATCCAAGAGGTTTAGTATCTTGACTGGATCGCCAACATCGTCCCAATGATGAAGAAAAATAGGACGATGCGCATATGCGTGGACTTCCGGGATCTTAACAAAGCTTGCCCGATGGAAGACTTTCCAGTACCGGTCACCAAGCTGATGATAGATAATACGTCCACTCATGAAGTTTTCTCCTTCATGGACGGCTCATCAGGATACAATCAGATAAAGATGCATCCCGAAGACCAGAAACATACCGCTTTCCGGACCCCTTTGGGCATATTCTGCAACAAGGTGATACCCTTCGGTCTAAAGAATGCCGGTGCCACCTATCAGAGAGCCATGATGAAGATCTTTGATGACCTTATACACGAGATTGTCGAATGTTATATCGACGACCTCGTGATAAAAAGCAAATCGCACTAAGAGCATTGGGAACATCTAAAAATAGTGTTCCAACGCCTTCGGAAATACAATCTGAAGATGAACCCTCTCATATGCGCATTCGGAGTCTCCTCAGGTAAATTCTTAGGGTTCATTATACGACATCGAGGCATCGAAATTGACCCGTCAAAGATCAAGGCGATTATGGAAATGCCCTCCCCACGAACTTTGAAGCAAGTGCGGTCTCTCCAAGGGAAGATCGCGTATATCCGACGGTTCATAGCTAACCTCTCTGGAAAATTCCGCCCCTACAGTCACTTGATGTAGAAGGGAACCCCGTTCGTCTGGGATCGCAAATGCCAAAGCGCACTGGACGAAATCAAGCAATACCTATAGAATCCTCCGGTGCTGACCGCTCCAGTCAAGGGAAAGCCCCTCATTCTGTATACAGCTGCCCTTGAAGGTTCCTTAGGCGCGCTATGGGCACAAGAGAGTGACCAAGGGAAAGAAAGAGCCCTCTACTATTTGAGTCGAGTTCTCCTGAGGGCAGAAAACAACTACCCCCATTGAAAAACACTGCCTGGCGTTGATCTTCGTGATAACAAAGCTCAGACACTATGCGTTGGCACATGAGATCCATCTCATATCAAAGGTGGATCCTCTCAAATATTTGATGTCAAAGGCCATATTAATGGGACGACTCACTAAATGGGCCCTACTCTTAATGGAATTCTCGGTGACATATCGACCCCTCAAGGCAGTGAAAGGCCAGGCCATCGCTGACTTCCTCGCTGAGCATCCGATACCTGCCGATTCTCCTTTGAACCGCGAATTGCCTGACTAGCATGCGTTTGACACGATTGACGGGGAGAGAAGAGAGAATGATACCCGGTGGGAACTCTATTTTGACAGAGCATCTTCCATAAAGAAGTGAAAGCACAGCTCCCCTATAATCAAATCTGGGGTTGGCCTTATCTTCGTGACTCCGCAAGGAGGGATAATGCGTTTTGCCTTTTCCCTAACAGAGCCGAGGACAAACAATGAAGCCAAATATGAAGCTTTGAGAGCAGGTCTTAAGATCGCTGTCGACATGGGAATCGAAAACCTCCTCATATACGGAGACTCCCAGCTGGTCGTTAGCCAAGTAAACGGCGACTATCAAACGTGCAAACCAGAGTTAGTAAAGTACGGTATGAAAGTGCAAAAATTGCTGGCTTAAATTCCCACCTACGCCCTGGAAAGAATACCGCGTACAGAAAATAGCAAAGCGGATGCGTTATCCAAACTTGCTAAAGAACCGGCTGACGAAAACCTCGATGATGTAAGGATCGTGGTACAAAGCCGTTGGGTTCTTGCACCGGCAGAAATATCTCTCGAATCGTTTGAAGAAAAGGAAGCGATCGAGCAAGCGGCCTTACAGATAGAGGACCAGGCAAAGGTCAAGGATTGGAGAGAAGTCTTTATAGACTACTTCAAATCCAATCGAACGCCTGAAGATGCATCCTCGAGACATTAGCTCATGAAACGAGCCCCGTCTTTCGCCTTCGTCAATGACACTCTATATAAGAGATCATTCGACTTTCTATGGCTAAGATGCCTGGGACCGGAAGAAGCAAGGAGAATCGTTCAAGAAACTCAAGACGGACTCTGTGTTGGATATAGTGCCCTCAAAGTCAATTATTGGATCGCAGATACATGATTGCAATGATTGAGGGAGGACCTATACCGATATGAAATTCTTGCTCGAGATGATAGTATACAATCTGGTTTGTCTTTATCATCGTTTACATGCTTTAGTTCTCTATTGCATGTTGATAGAGCCCATAGATGCTTGCTTGACTGCCAGCAGTATGATGGCGATCATATACGTGGGAGCTGGGGTCTGTAAGCACATCCTTAAAGTGTCTCTAGTCATAGGAGTTTCGAGACAGGGCATCGATACTCCAGAGTAGACTAGAGTATACAGTCGAGACCCCGACGAGGGGCGATGGCCAGTCTCACAAGCCATTGGTGTCAGTTGGTTCACCTAAGATGTATACAGGTGCTCATTACGTTATGAGTACTCCAGACAGGACTCGCCGGGAACATGCTAGTTGGTATTATATATATCGTCAGATAGCAGTTCCCTGGTGACATGTGTACAGGTTAGTTTGTCGACATGAGATCGTCATTTGTCTTGTGTGAGCTCCCACTGTGCTTTGATTACTATCCTACCATACTCAAAGGAGACGTGCAAACAGGTTTTAGTTGGGTACAATCCCGAGCCACATGGAGGCAGTGAGCGGATCGTCGGGGATTCGTCTCTCCTGGTATTGAGGGTTGATGTCGCACAGTGCACGGGTGGCCATCACTAGAAATCCTCGGCCGAGGTAGTGGAGAATTACTGATTTGGATCAGTAGTTTCTCAGGAGGTGATGGGCTTCATACCGACACGAATTATCGCGTTATTAGGGGTCTGACTTTATCCACCCCCTAGACTCGATATGCGATACTCTTAGACGAATGGACCGGACTGTACGGATATTGTCACTGTCAGGCTCAGTAGGGTTTCTGGATGAGTTCGCTCGTCAGCTTCCCTTCCAATCAATACATAGGCAACCGTTACGTACAGCTTGTACCTCTGACGTGCTAGAGGTTATACCCAGTGCCAGTGTGTTGATGAGTCATTAGAGTCCCCCACCACAGTTTCCCAAGTTCGGGCGAAACGTTGTAGAGGCCGTATGGTTTTATGGCAGCGTTCGGAAAATGCACGTGCGTTTACGCACGTGTCCTATTTCGGGCAGATAATACTGGTTGGCTTTGGTTTAAGCCGGATCCGAGTATTATACTGTGTAGATATAATATCTTTGTCTCAGTTGCATTTGTATTCGGTCGTAATACAAATGCGGGTATGTTTATACTGTTACGGGGTTATCCTGAAATCCGTTTCGGGATCATTTTTGGAAGTTGCCGGTTTCCAGTTTTCTATCGGCCGTATTAAACATTCGGTTTAATACGGATTTATCTTTTCTTGATGAGTGTGGAAGGTTCTAGAAGTTTCTAGATGGTGACTAGGATGATGAGGTGGCTAGTGAGTCATTAGTGCATTAATTGTGCATCTATTGTTTTGATGATGTGTTGTTATGGTTCAATGTATGCAATTAATGTTTTGCAAGGTGATCTTTTGACTCATGCTTTTGATTAAGTGCTTATGGTCACCCTCCTAGCTCCTACACTCACCCTCCTCCTCTTGATAAATGGCCGGCCCCCTCTTGATAGAATGATGGTTGTTCATTTGGAAAAAATATTAGGGTTTTGCTTCATGAAAATTAAGATTGCTCATTTCTCATTTTCACCCGATCCAAAAGGCAATTTCATTAACCGTTCGCCTATAGCTTTGGACGTAACGACACAAAGTGTTCTACTCATTCTCTACATCAATCTTGGTCATCTCTTTTACCAAACTTGATGATCGAGTTGTCTCGGTTCAAAGGCGGGAGCCCGTTTAAAGATCCGACGACGTGGTGCCATCTGGACGAGAAGACTGGAGATTCAGGAGATCGGAGCAGCCGCAAAAAAGCGTGGGATGATGGTTGAAGACCGAAGGACTCGGATCGTTCGGTATAACATTTCTACCCACTTTGTAGTTTGTTAGTTTAGCTTTAATGGCAGATTCGGGTTATAGTACGCGATAGCGCCAGTCAAAAAGTTTTTGTTCCGCATTTGGCGTCTGTTAGACTGCCGGGGCGCTACCGTGTACTTACAGTGGTATCAGAGCCTCACCATTAAGCTTTACTAACTTGTGCTAACACGTTTAAAACATCGATCGAACGGATTTTCGAAAACTACAATTTTTCTGTACAAAGTTTCTGTCGATTTTAAATCTGGCCAAACAATTATTTTGAGCATCACAGAAAATTGTGCAGGAAATTCTAAGCAAACTGGTGAAATTTGGTCATGTGATCCCACAGAACGGCCGCAGATCCGTGGCCCGAACCAGGGTTTGGCCGCGGATCCGCCGTGCGTTTGTGGGAACAGTGAGCCAAATTTCTACAGTATGTTCTACAGGGTAAATTGTGTTTTTTTGGAATATTTCTTTTGGGCCCATATTTTATTACCGTACACCAGATGTACGTGGGGCCCACTTCGGAAAGTTTTGTCGATCGAAATTTTAAACTTGTTAGTATACAGTATTTACATTATATCTCCGACCGTGAATGTCATTCGAGCGGTAAATTGCGTCTGATTGCTATAGTTCTCTTAGACGGATTTGCGAACGTGACATTCGCGTTGATGTTCTGTGTTGTGCTGTGATGTTGCGAATATTGTAAGTCGATGTACAACACCCCACGACTTGCGGGGAGGCGGAAATATGAAAAACGATCTTGTTCTTATGCTAAACATCGACTAACCGCATGAATCGAAGCTAAACGATAACTAACATCAAACATAGTTGTTAACAACTACTATGTAAAGGGATTATACCTAAAGAATCGTGTCCTTCGTCTTTGCGAACTCCACCTCCTCCTCGGCCTTCTCGAAGTAGTAGACGATCCACCCGAGAGCTTTACTCCAAGCTTAGCCTCTAAACTTGAGGCAACTAAACTTCTTTAAGTGCTAATCAAAGAAGCTAGGTGAAATAGAGTGAGGGTTATGGTTTAATAAGTCTAACTAATCCTTGTACTCAACACATGAGAGGGGAGGATTAGGGTTTGAAGAGGGAGAGCTTGAGGAGAGAGAAGGTGAAGATAATAATGAAATGAGAATAATGAGTTATCATAATATATATCAAGCATTTTATTTTATCAAGAAAAAGAAAAGAAAATGATTTACAACCATGCTTGATAAATATCTAGTGGTGATTCATCTCCATGAGTCATTAAGCAATTATGAAGCATTAATGACATGGATGAATCATTCATATGACTCACTAATCATATTCATTGTATATGCCACCTAAACCTTCTTAGTCACCACCTTCTAGAAGCTTCTCGCGCAATTACGAGAACGCCCCTCCTTTCCGCAAAAATACGGAAAAACTTTAGACTGTATAAATCCAATAACCGGATACCAGTAACTGGCTTAAACCAAAGCCGACTGGTAAAAACTGTCCGAAAGTCGTACGTGCGTAAACACACGTATGCGTCCGAACCCTTGTCGTAAAACCATACGACCTCTATATCGTTTCGCCTGGAGTAGGGAAACTCTCTGTGTGGGACTCTAGAGACTCGACTACTACGCTGGCAGTGGGTTTAACCACAGACCGCAAGCGGCACTAGCTGTACGTAACGGTCCCCAGGTAGATGTCGATAAGAAGGCTGATGAGGAAACCCATTTGAACTCCTACTGAGTCTGATGTGACAATCTCCGTACAGTCCGGTCCGTTCGTCTAAGACTATCGCATATCGGGCCTAGGGGCGGCAAGCGTCAGTCCCCTAATAGCGGTATAAGTCGTGTCGGAGCGAAGCCCATTACACCCTGAGAAACTACTGGAACCTACCAGCAAATCTCGCTTGCCCTGGCCAGGGACTTTGCGTAATGGCTCTCTGACACAGCGCGATATCAACCCCTAATACCGGGAGAGACGAATCTTGTCTAACCGCCACTGCCTCCAAGTGCTCGGGACTGCACCCAACTGCTACCTGTTTGCACGACTCCTTTGAGCCGTGGTAGGGTAGCAATCTAAGAACAGTGGGACACACTCGAGGCGAAGTAGCAGTGTCAAGTCTGCGGACTATGCTGTACTCATGTCACCTGGGAACTGTTCACTGACGACTGGTATAAAACCAACCAACAGTTCCCTGTGAGTCCTGTTCGGTGTACTCGTAACCTAACGAGCACCTGCATACTATCTCCAGTACGACATACTGACGGCTGTGGGACAGACCATCTCCCCAACTGGGATGAGAAGCGTACACACTAGTCTACTCCGGAGTATCGATGCCCTGTCTCGATAATCCAACGACTAGGGACCTGAATAAGGATGTGCTTGTAGACTACCCAGCCCCCACTAGTGTGACTGCCATCACAACGCTGGTAGTCAAGCAAGATCCTAAGAGCTCTATCAATACGTATACTCACATATTAAGATAGAAAAAACCAAGTAGCATACTACCATGTTTAGCAAGACTGTTATATACATGTGAATATCCCAAGCTTCCATTAAGTAATATACAAACTAGTATGATACAATAATGGCCCCTAGGGCATATACACTAACAGATATGTCGTGGTGGATAGCAGTGTATGGTAGTGCAGTTTGGATTTATTTGTACATTTGATATTGCGGGGCGAGCGTCCAACATGTGGACTGCCGTCACTGCCTGTTTGTATAATATTCTTTTGGGGCACGACCGGGCTGAGGTCGATGTACCCGTTGTACATATTTTTCATTTCTGTACTAGGTTTACCCCGTGAAGGAGTTCACGGATAGCTGGGTTCTGGAGGGCAACGGGTCCGCATATCATGGATTTGAGAGGCAGAGGGGCCTCACTCTAGAATTGGCAGACTATTTGCCGCTCTCGTAGGGGGTACAGGTTGACCCAAGGAGGGGTGCTCAAGTTACCGGATTCCGTGAAATGCAGGATGGTCCATTCATTTTGCTGTAGGGGGCTGCCTCGCTTCAGGTTTTGGCGGGTAACTTGCCGCACTCGTAGGGGTCTAGGTTTCATTGCACATGCTATCCACACGACCAGTGGAACGTCGGGTTTCAGCAGCGGCTCTGTGAAACTCTGAAACCCGAGGATCCCAGATTATCTGTATTGTTCTGTGATGCTTATTACTTTTCTGTAATGTTGCATATTATCACGCCTGGAGCGATTATTGTATATTGGTATATATACTAGTAGATGTTGTATATGTTTTTCACCCGCGCTAGTCCAGTCCCCGCTCTTTCGTTAGTTAAGTAACCTAACGGGTGATGACGGGACCCAGTGACGAATGCGGATGGCATATACGTACATTTTATTTTCGTTCTTTTCTGGTGTGATTGATTGATGGGACTGCATTGATTCTTTTCAATGCAAGGATAAAACAAACCTATATTTGATGTTGTTGGAATAGTTTTAAAAGGTGTTATTACAAAGACGTTTCCTTTTGTTATGCATAGTGATATTCAGTTTAGAATATCCTGCACCTCATTCGACGAGGCAAGGGCTGATATCCCTTCACCGGGAGAGACCCCTTGGGCAGAAGTTTGCGTCTGGGTAATAACTTCATTATAGTCAATTACAAGTTGCTTTGCATCGAGGTATTCAGTTAGAATATCCTGCACCTCATTCCACGAGGAAAGAGCCGAGATCCCTTCACCGGGAGAGACCTCTTTAGCAAAGGTCTTCGTCACTATATTTTTATAAAAAGCTATCCAGTTACTTCAACGAGATCAAGTTCATTACGTTAAAGGTTTTTCGCCAAAAACCAGCCGTAGCCCTCCGTCATTTCTTATGGATAGTCAGTAGTATTCAAGCTATGTTTGTTGGCCCTTAGTCAAGGCATAGTTTTTGGTAGCTGCTGGGTATTCATTTGTTGCATAGATAGATGCGTTGGTTTGGGACACTCGTATTACTTTGTTGGCCCTTAGTCAAGAGTATGTACGGGTGGGTTCAAATCAACCTGGATAATGACGGGAAGAACTTGACATGTGACTTATGCTTTTTTGGCCCTTAGTCAAGGTCATAAGAGCATGAGGTAAAAATTACATTGGGAGTTTCAAACAAACGGCAAACTTGCCAGGCATGCGCATACCTTCTGGAGTGTGATAACTTGAGTGGCTTCCATCAAGTTATCATGCGATGATAGTTGGATCCCGATTCTCACTGATGAGTTGATTTACTCTTCGGGTGATCCCGACTAATTCTTCTTTCAGGTTTGGAGGAGAATTTGAGATTACAGTGGGAGGTTTCCTAATTAGATAAAGTGATAACCATTCTGATCTAGGTTAGAGTGCACGCAGAGTGTTTCTTTTCTCTCTCTCTTTGGCAGCGACCTTTGACCGACCCTAGACTATGACTCAGTGACCAAATTGACCGAACCTTCTTAAAAATACTGGCGTTATGGATTGTCTGAGTTGCATAAGTCATTGCCGCTCCTTCTTTTACCCTTTGTATTTCTCAGAACACCCCGTATTACTACGGACATCCACTTCCATTGGATAGATCCATCGTATGGTTATATACGAACTCGAAGGTACTACTTCGCGGATGGATCCAGGTTCAGGAGAAATAGAATTGGTTTATTTAGTTGTCTTTTATTATCACCTTCTCTCAGGTTGCGAGGGCTCCTTAGTTTAGGAGAGTACACCTATTACGCTTATTCGATAGTCTTATTCCAAACCATAGGCTGGTGCCGAAAAGTAGGGAATGAAGAAAACCAATTAGCCTAAGTAGGGTGTACAGAAGGTAATAACCAAAGACAAAATAAAGGGATTAGAAAGAGGGCAAAGTAAATTGCGGCTGTTATCATTCACGATCAAACCGCGTACTTCATCGCCACTCCTATTTTCACCTTTGCTTTTTCCCCAGTTCGGGAGAAATAGAATGAGGTATTATTCAGTTGTTTTTTATCATCACCTTCTCTCAAGTTGCGAGTACTCCTAGGATTAGGGGAGTACACCTATTATACTTACTGGATAGTCTTCTTCCAAACCATAGGCAGGTGCCGAACGCTAGGGAAGGAAGAAAACCATTTAGCCTAACGATGGTGTACAGAAGGTAATGAATAAAGACAAATAAAGGGATTTGGAGAGATGGCAATGAAATATACGGTTAAAGTCATGAATTGGATTATGGAAGAGACATTACTATGAATACCAGGATACCCCTACGAAATATTTTCACGTTTCAGTGCATTGTTAATTGTAAACTGATTTCCCGATTAGATACTTACTCAAGGGTATGTATTTACCAGGTATGATTCTCATATCTGTATGGTTTTACAGATAATGAGTGCGAGTAGGTTATTGGGAATAAAGGTGATCATCCTCATTATATCGGAATTCGTTGTAATTGGTGATATTTGAGAAAGTCGCCTGAGTTTTTGCCGGACGGCATGTATTTGGTTTTGAGTATCCGTTGTTGTGCACCAATTTCAAAATGATATATCTGTACGTTTATTTTTTATAAAGTGAGATTTAACTTTTTGAAATTATGTCCGTGACATTTACCTATATCAGTTGACGATTGGGTAAGGAGCATTGAACAACGGAATAGTTCTTAACCATAAGTACAGTTTTCAACCTACGATACACATGTTTTGAGTTATTTGACTCAGAGGACTTATACAGAGTATTGTATGTTGTCCAGTGTCCATCAGGACAAAGGGGTAGGTCCTCGTACTCTGTTCTGTTTACTTGTAACTTCTCTAGTTTTTAGACAGGTGTTTCGTAGAAATACAATGTCTAAGTTTTGAGAAGTTGTGGGTATAGGAATAAAGTAGAGAACCAGGTGTCGCAAGTATCGGGATTCTTCAAAGAAATTGAAGATGTAGATTCTTGTGATTGGTATTCAGTTAATGGTTTTGAGAAACTTGTTTCTCTTTCAGGTTACTCATAATTGGATGGATTCCTAAGTTGCGTAATACTGATTAGCCTTTCTCCATTAAGTTGATATGCGCTTGAGACAGCTGCATGGTTTGAATCTGGTTCCAATTAAATAAGTGCCAAATTTTCTATATTGGATATAGAATGGTTCATATCTTAACGATGTTAAGGTACGGGGAGTTGTCCAGCTTATGCTTAAAACCAGACACTGGATAACTCAAGGCACGTTTCTGTAATGGCAGTTTGTGGGTTGACCCTGGCTTTGACGAGGGTTGATTTTCTACCATCGGGAAGATCAATAGTGATATTGTTCTTGACTCGCCACAGTTTTAATAAAAATGGATTTTTTTCAGAAAACAGTAGTGGGAGTATGGTAGAACTGGAAGTGATTCCAGAACCGCAAATGATTATGGAAAATTTAATAGGACCTATATATTCAATCAGGTTTGACATTCCATTAGCCACTCCGCAGATATGGTGGGTAACCTCGGACACCCGAGAGGTACTCTGGTAGCCTCAAGGACGGTGACAGGAAGGTTCTTGTTTACCCAGACTTGACACTACTGTTGTTCCAGACTATGAGACCCAGCAGGAGGATAAGTATAGCGTTGTTCTAAACTAGTTTTAGAAGTACACGTATATATTATTCTGCCAAAGGGTTGTTGTGGTCCATGGGAGCAGCGGAAGCATAATGGACAAGTAGCTTATGTCTATTTATAGGCTTGAGCAAATATAGCGGAGATAAGATCATCTAATTTTGATGTAACAGTCATGGCTTTGACTTCATCAGAATAGGGGATGGATCTGTTAAGAAGATAGTAGGGTGTGATGTCCTGGTATTTGGATGACATACACAGAGTAGGAAGTAAAATTCCTATACTACGATCGGCTGTACTTTGGTCGTCACACAGTAGTTTCTCCATAAAGGATATGGATATAATATCAAACATTCTGGTTACTAGATCTATGGTTTTGGATCTAGAATTGGGTAGTTTCCCAATTTGGGTACTTTGACAGTATTCTAATGGTATTTTAGAATAGATGACTCCTGGCAAGGTGGAGTACCTGCAGTTGATGGAGTCACGCTCTCTAAAGGTGTCTTACAGACTAAATGAGAGAGGGATGTACATGATTGACAGATCACTTGCTTAGGCAATTGAGTCAATCGTGAAATGTCAAGTACTACACCAGATGTTTGTTTTTGCACTAGATGCGATAAGTGTATATTAATCCAATCCTGGAGAACCATTAGGAAGCAGTTTTAGAACATGAATGGATGTTCGATGGATTTGATAATGGCAGCCTCCTTGAGGAGACGGTTATCATTCCAGGCTTCCAAGGTGACCTGGATAACAGAGTGATTGTCAGATTTATAGTTTTCCCTCTGACGAGGGACAATATTATGGATAGGTGGTCCAAGAGGATACTGTGGGTGGCATGGTGCGCGATAACTGATTAGGTTCAGTTATTAATACAGTCTAAGAAGTTTGGATTTGGAGTTCATTTATGAACTAGGTCCCATCAGATATCCAGACATATTCTAAGACAGGTATTACTCAATTCGGGAGATGGTTTTTCTCCGCGAACTTGAGATTAAGAGAGATACAGAAAGAAACATCAGGGCGGATCCACTCACTGAGGCTAGGCTTTGTGAAACTGATTAGTAGAGGAGTTGGATGTTCGGTATCACACTGGTTGTGAGTATGCGACATCGCAATAATTAGCCTTAAGTGCAAGTGGGAGATTGTTGGATATAGTGCCCTCAAAATCAATTATTGGATCGCAGATACGTGATTGCAATGATTGAGGGAGGACCTATACCGATATGAAAGTCTTACTCGAGATGATAGTTTACTATCTGGTTTGTCTTTATCATCGTTTACATGCTTTAGTTCCCTATTGCATGTTGATAGAGCCCATCGGATTCTTGCTTGACTGCCAGCAGTATGATGGCGATCATATACATGGGAGCTGGGGTCTGTAAGCACATCCTTAAAGTGTCCCTAGTCGTAGGAGTTTCGAGACAGGGCATCGATACTCCAGAGTAAACTAGTGTATACAGTCGAGACCCCGACGAGGGGCGATGGCCGGTCTCACAAGCCATTGGTGTTAGTTGGTTCACCTAAGATATATACAGGTGCTCATTACGTTATGAGTACTCCGGACATGACTCGCCGGGAACATGCTAGTTGGTATTATATATATCGTCAGATAGCAGTTCCCTGGTGACATGTGTACAGGTTAGTTTGTCGACATGAGATCGTCATTTGTCTCGTGTGAGCTCCCACTGTGCTTTGGTTACTACCCTACCATGCTCAAAGGAGACGTGCAAACAGGTTTTAGTTGGGTACAGTCCCGAGCCACATGGAGGCAGTGTGCGGATCGTCGGGGATTCGTCTCTCCCGGTATTGGGGGTTGATGTCGCACAGTGCACGGGTGGCCATCACTAGAAATCCTCAGCTGAGGTAGTGGAGAATTACTGATTTGGATCAGTAGTTTCTCAGGAGGTGATGGGCTTCATACCGACACGAATTATCGCGTTATTAGGGGTCTGATTTTATCCACCCCCCTAGACTCGATATGCGATACTCTTAGACGAACGGACCGGACTGTACGGATATTGTCACTGTCAGGCTCAGTAGGGTTTCTGGATGAGTTCGCTCGTCAGCTTCCCTTCCAATCAATACATAGGCAACCGTTACGTACAGCTTGTACCTCTGACGTGCTAGAGGTTATACCCAGTACCAGTGTGTTGATGAGTCATTAGAGTCCCCCCCACACGGTTTCCCAAGTTCGGGCAAAACGTTGTAGAGGCCGTATGGTTTTATGGCAGGGTTCGGAAAATGCACGTGCGTTTACACACGTGTCATATTTCGGGCAGATAATACTGGTGGGCTTTGGTTTAAGCCGGATCCGAGTATTATACTGTGTAGATATAATATCTTTTTCTCAGTTTCATTTGTATTCGGTCGTAATACAAATGCGGGTATGTTTATACTGTTACAGGGTTATCCTGAAATCCGTTTCGGGATCGCTTTTGGAAGTTGCCAGTTTTCAATTTTCTATCGGCCGTATTAAACATTCGGTTTAATACGGATTTATCTTTTCTTGATGAGTGTGGAAGGTTCTAGAAGTTTCTAGATGGTGACTAGGATGATGAGGTGGCTAGTGAGTCATTAGTGCATTAATTGTGCATTTATTGTTTTGATGATGTGTTGTTAAGGTTCAATGTATGCAATTAATGTTTTGCATGGTGTTCTTTTGACTCATGCTTTTGATTAAGTGCTTATGGTCACCATCCTAGCTCCTATACTCACCCTCCTCCTCTTGATAAATGGCCGGCCCCCTCTTGATAGAATGATGGTTGTTCATTTGGACAAAAGATTAGGGTTTTGCTCCATGAAAATTAAGATTGCTCATTTCTCATTTTCACCCGATCCAAAAGGCAACTTCATTAACCGTTCGCCCATAGTTTTGGACGTAACGAGACAAAGTGTTCTACTCATTCTCTACATAAATCTTGGTCATCTCTTTTAGCAAACTTGATGATTGAGTTGCCTCGGTTCAGAGGCGGGAGCCCGTTTAAAGATCCGACGACGTGGTGCCACCTGGACGAGAAGACTGGAGATTCAGGAGATCGGAGCAGCCGCAACAAAGCGTGGGATGATGGTTGAAGACTGAAGGACTCGGATCGTTCGGTATTACATTTCTACCTACTTTGTAGTTTGTTAGTTTAGATTTAATGGCAGATTCGGGTTATAGTACGCGATAGCGCCAGTCAAAAAGTTTTTGTTCCGCATTTGACGTCTGTTAGACTGCCGGGGCGCTACCGTGTACTTACACTCTGCGGTTCTCATCAAGCCGGGCTAAAGATGAAGCTGAAGATCAAAAGGATGTTCTACTATTGGCCCACGATGATCCAGGATTGTCTTGAATACGTGAAGCAGTGCCACTCGTTCCAAATTCATAGGGACTTTATCCACCAGCATCCAAATCCGCTACATCCAACAGTGGCTAGCTGGCCGTTCGAAATGTGGGGAACTGATATAATCGGGCCCATCAAACCGACATCTTCCTGAGGACATCGATTCATTTTGGCGACAACTGATTACTTTTCCAAATGGGCAGCAGCAGTACCACTAAGAGAAGTGAAGATGGAGAACATTCTCCATTTCTTCAAGACACACGTCATCTATCGGGTCGGCACCCCGCGACGAATTATCTCCGATAACGGGCCGGCCTACAGAAGCCATAAAATCAGCCTCTTCGCACAACAGCATAACATAGACTGGAGATACTCTTCGGTCTATGATCCCCGAGCTAATGGTCTAGTTGAGGCTTTCAACAAGACGTTGATGAAGATCGTGAAAATGACGGTGTCCAGAAACAAGTGGGACTGGCACGAAAGACTGCATGAAGCACTTTGGGCATATCGAACTACGTTCAAAATCTCCACAAACACAACACCATATGCATTGGTATTCGGCACGGAAGCGGTACTCCCCCTCGAGATAGAGTTACCCTCTCTACAAGTGGCAGACGAAAATGCTCACCTTCGGCTTGAGGAGCTCGACACCCTTGATGAAACCCGGCTCATAGCGCAACAAAACCTGGAGGCTTACAAAGCAAAGATGACTCGCTCATATAAGAGATTGACTATGCCGAGAACATTCCGCCAAGGCGAACTCGTGCTAGTGGTCAAGAGACCCATGATCCCCAATCGTGCCAAACGGGAGCAATTCAAGCCGAACTATGAAGGCCCGTACATCATAGACAAAGTCTACCAAGGTGTTGGATATAGTGCCCTCAAAGTTAATTATTGGATCGCAGGTACGTGATTGCAATGATTGAGGAGGACCTATACCGGTAGCACAGTCTTACTCGAGATGATAGTATGCTATCTGGTTTGCCTTTATCAGTCGTGTACAGGTTCAGGTGACTGATCACTATTACACGTTGATAGAACCCTTAGGATCTTGCTTGACTACCAACAGTATGATGGCGATCATATACGTGAGAGTTGGGTAGTCTATAAGCACATCCGTAAAAGTGGTCCCTAGTCATGGGAATTTCGAGACAGGGCATCGATACTCCGGAGTAGACTAGTGTATACAGTCGAGACCCCGACGAGGGGCGGTGGCCGGTGTCACAAGCCACTGGTGTCAGTTGGATCACCTAAGATATATACAGGTGCTCATTGGGTTATGAGTACACTGGACATGACTCGCCGGGAACCTGCTAGTTAGTATTATACCTATCGTCAGATAGCAGTTCCCTGGTGACATGTGTACAGGTTAGTTCATCGACCTGAGGTCCTCATTTGTCTCGTGTGAGTTCCCACTGTGCTTTGATTTCTACCCTACCACGGCTCAATGGAGTCGTGCAAACAGGTCTTTTTTGGGTACGGTCCCGAGCCACGTGGAGGCAAGTGAGCGGATCGGCAGGGGACTCATCTCTCCCGGTATTGGTGGTGAGATCGTGCTGTGTCTAGGAGAGCCATTACACCAAGTCCTTGGCCAAGGCAGGTGAGAATTACTGGTAAGTATTCCAGTAGTTTCTCAGGGTGTTCAGGGCTTCTCTCCGACACGACTTATACCGCTATTGGGGGTCTGACGTTACCAGCCCCCTAGGCCCGATATGCGATACTCATAGACGAACGGACCGGACTGTATGTATATTGTCACTGTTAGGCTCAGTAAGGTTCCAGGATGAGTTCGCTCATCGGCTTCCCTTGAGGTCAGTACATGGGCAGCCGTTACGCTCTGCTAGTGCCACTGACGTGCTTGTGGTTAAACCCACTGCCAGGGTACTGATGAGTCATTAGAGTCCCCCACAGATAGTTTCCCAAGTTCGGGCGAAATGTTGTAGAGGCCGTATGATTTTATGGCAGGGTTCGAAAATGCACGTGCATTTATGCACGTGTCATATTTCGGGTAGATAATACTGGTGGGCTTTGGTTTAAGCCGGATCCATGTATTATACTGTGTAGATATAATATCTTTGTCTCAGTTGCATTTGTATTCGGCCGTAATACAAATGCGGGTATGTATGTACAGTTACGGGGTTATCCTGAAATTCGTTTCGGGATCGCTTTTCGAAGTTGCCAGTTTTCTATCACCCGTCTTAAACATTCGGTTTAATGCGGAATTATCTTTTCTTCATTTGGGTGAGTCATGAGGGTGAGTCATGAGGAAGCTTCTAGAATTGGTGACTAGGTTGATGAGGTGTTTAGTGACCCATTGTTTGCATTAAATGGTTAGTGAGGTGTTATATGACTCATTCTTTCCATTAATGTTGTGATGAGTTATGATAAGCTTCACTTATGGTCACCCTTCCTCCTGCACTCACCCCTCCACTCCATTTCAGCACATATATTGGCCGGCCCCCTTGTTGAAAGTGAATGGAATTTGGTTCATGGAAATTTCATAGCTCATTTCTCATTACTCCATTAAAAGGCAACTTCATTAACCGTTCATCCATGGTTTTGGATGAAACGAGAAAAAGTACTCTACTCATTCTCTACATCAATCTTGGACATGTCGGCTAGCAAACTTCATGTCCGAGTTGCCTCGGTTCATAGGCGGGAGCCCGTATAAAGATCCGTTGACGTGGTGCCATCTGGACGAGGAGACCGGAGATCGAGCGAGATCGCAGATGCCGCAAAGGAGCTCGGGATGATGGCTAAATACCGAAGGACTCGGATCGTTCGGTATAGCCTTTCTACCCACTTTGTGGTTTGTTAGTTTAGCGTTAATGGCAAGATCCGGGTTATAGTATGCGATAGCGCCAGTTATAAGAGTTTTTGTTCCGCGTTTGGCGTCAGATTGACGGCCGGGGCGCTACCGTAGACTTACATGGTCTCAGAGCCACGCCATTAAGCTTTACTAACTTGTTCTAACGCGTTTAAAATATCGATCGAACGAAATTTCGAAAACCGCATTTTTCAGTGTAAAGTTTATGTCGATTTTAAAAACTGGTCTAAAAATTATTTTGAGCATCTCAGAAAATCGTGCAGGCTTTTTTGAGAATACTGTAGAAATTTGGTAGACTGAAGCTTCCAAAGCGCCGCGGAACCGCCGCTCAAACCCTAGTTTGGCCGCGGTTCCGCCGCCGTTTTAGAGCTACAGTAAACCATTTTTCTACAGTAGGGTCCTCATGTAAAATTGTGGTTTCTGGAATGTTTTGTTTGGGCCCAGATTTTGTTACTGTACTGCAGATGTACGTGGGGCCCACTTCAAGAAGTTTTGTAGATCGAAATTTTAAACTTGTTAGTTTACAGTACTTAAATTATATCTCCGACCGTGAATGTCATTTGAGCGGTAAATTGCGTTTAATTACTATAGTCCTTTTAGACGGATTTGCGAACGTGACATTCGCGTTGATGTTCTGTGTTGTGCTGTGATGTTGCGGATTTGTCGTGATGGATAGCTGTGTGCAATGGTAGTGCAGTTTGGATTTATTTGTACATTTGATATTGCGGGGCGAGCATCCAACATATGGACTGCCGTCACTGCCTGTTTGTATAATATTCTTTTGGGGCACGACCGGGCTCAGGTCGATGTACCCGTTGTACATATTTTTCATTTCTGTACTTGGTTTACCCCGCGACGGAGTGCACGGATAGCCGGGTTCTGGAGGGCAACGGGTCCGCATCTCATGGATTTGAGAGGCAGAGGGGCCTCACTCTAGAATTGGCAGACTATTCGCCGTACTCGTAGAGGGTACAGGTTGACCCAAGGAGGGGTGCTCAAGTTACCGGATTCCGTGAAGTGCAAGGTGGTCCATTCATTTTGCTGTAGGGGGCTGCCTCGCTTCAGGTTTTGGCGGGTAACTTGCCGCACCCGTAGGGGTCTAGGTTTCATTGCACATGCTATCCACACGACCAGGGGAACGTCGGGTTTCAGCAGCGGCTCTGTGAAACCCGAGGATCCCAGATTATCTGTATTGTTCTGTGATGCTTATTACTTTTCTGTAATGTTGCATATTATCATGCCTGGAGCGATTATTGTATATTGGTATATATATTAGTAGATGTTGTATATGTTTTTCACCCGCGCTAGTCCAGTCCCCGCTCTGTCGTTAGTTAAGTAACCTAACGGGTAATGACGGGACCTAGTGACGAATGCGGATGGCATATACGTACATTTTATTTTCGTTCTTTTCTGGTGTGATTAATTGATGGGACTGCGTTGATTCTGATCAATGCAAGGAAAACAAACCTGTTTGGATGTTGTTGGAACAGTTTTAAAAAGTGTTATTACAAAGACGTTTCTTTTGTTTTGCACAGTGGCATTCGGTTGGAATATCCTACACCTCATTCGACAAGGCAAGGGCCGAGATCCCTTCACCGGGTGTGACCCCTTGGGCAGAAGTTTGCTTCAGGGTAATAACTTCACTATCGTCGATTACATGTTGCTTTGCATCACGGTACTCAGTTGGAATATCCTGCACCTCATTCCACGAGGAAAGAGCCGAGATCCCTTCACCGGGAGTGACCTCTTTAGCAAAGGTTTTCGCCACTATATTTTCTAAAAAGCTATCAGGTTCCTTCAGCGATATCAAGTTCGTTACGTTAATGGTTTCTCGCCAAAAACCAACCGTAGCCCTCCGTCATTTCTTTTGGGTATTTAGTAATATTCAAGCTATGTATTTTGACCAAAGCCAAGGCATAGTGTTTGGTAGCTGCTGGGTATTCATTTGTGGCATAGATAGATTTGTTGGTTTGGGACAGTCGTTCTGCCATTTGGCCAAAGTCAGGGGCATTTGCGGGTGGGTTCAAATTGACAAGATAATGATGGGTAGAACTTGGCATGCGACTTATGGCATTTTGGCCAAAGTCAAGGTCATAAGAGCATGGGGCAAAAATCGTATCAGGAGTTTCTAAAGAAACTGAAACTTGCCAAGTATGCGCATACCTTCTGGAGTGTGATAACGTGAGTGGATACCGTCACGTTATCATGCGATGAGAGTTGGATCCCGATTCCCACTGATGAGTTGGTTTACTCTTCGGGTGATCCTGATTGATTCTTCTTTCAGGTTTGGAGGAGAATTTGACAGTACAGTAGGAGGTTTCCTGATTAGATAAAGTGATAACCATTCTGATCTTGGTTAGAGTGCACGCAGAGTGTTTCTTTTCTCTCTCTCTTTGGCAGCGACCTTTGACCGACCCTAGACTATGACTCAGTGACCAAGTAGACCCAACCTTCTTAAAATACTGGCTTTTGGATTGTCTAAGTTGCATAAGTCATTACCGCTCCTTCTTTTACCCTTTGCATTTCTCAGAACACCCCGTATTACTACGGACATCCATTTCCATTGGATAGATCCATCGTATGGTTATATACGAACTCGAAGAGACTTCTTCGAGGATGGATCCAGGTTCAGGAGAAATTGAATTGGTTTATTCGGTTGTCTTTTACCATCACCTTCTCTCAGGTTACGAGGGCTCCTTAGTTTAGGAGAGTACACCTATTACGCTTATTGGATAGTCTTCTTCCAAACCATAGGCAGGTGCCGAAAGTTAGGGAATGAAGAAAACCAATTAGCCTAAGTAGGGTGTACAGAAGGTAATAAGTAAAGACAAAATAAAGGGATTATAAAGAGGGCAAAGTAATTTGCGACTGCTATAATTCACGACCAAACCGCGTACTTCATCGCCACTTCTATTTCACCTTTGCTTTTTTCCCCAGTTTGGGAGAAATAGAATAAGGTATTATTTAGTTGTTTTTTATCATCACCTTCTCTCAAGTTGCGAGTACTCCTAGGTTTAGGAGGGTACACCTATTATGCTTACTGGATAGTCTTCTTCTAAACCATAGGCTGGTGACGAACGGCAGGGAAGGAAGAAAACCATTTAGCCTAACGATGGTGTACAGAAGGTAATGACTAAAGACAAATAAAGGGATTTGGAGAGATGGCAAAGAAATATACGGTTACAGTCATGAATTGGGTTATGGAAGAGGCATTACTAGGAATACCAAGATACCCCTACGAAACATTTTCATGTTTCAGTTTCACTGTGCATTGTTAAAAGGAAAACTGATTTCCCGATTAGATACTTACTCCAGGGTATGTATTTACCAGGTATGATTCTCACATCTGTATGGTTTTACAGATGACGAGTGGGAGTAGGTTATTGGGAATAAGGTGATCATCCTCATTATATCGGAATTCGTTGTAATTGGTGATATTTGAGAAAATCGCCTGGGTATAGTTTTCAACCTACGATGCACAGGTTTTGAGTTATTCAACTCAGGGGACTCATACAGAGTATTGTATGCTGTCCAGTGTCCATCAGGACAAAGGGGTTGGTCCTCGTACTATGTTCTGTTTACTTATGACTTCTCTAGTTTTTAGACAAGTATTTCGTAGAAATACAAGGTCTAAGTTTTGAGAAGTTGTGGGTATAGGAATAAAGTAGAGAACCAGATGTCGCAAGTATCGGGATTCTTCAAAGAGATCGAAGATGTAGATTCTTGTGATTGGTATTCAGTTGATAGTAATGGTTTTGAGAAACTTGTTTCTCTTTCAGGTTACTCATAATTGGATGTATTCCAAAGTTGAGTAATGCTGATTAGCCTCTTTCCATCAAGTTGATATGCACTGGAGACAGCTGCATGATTTGAATCTGGTTCCAATTAAATTAGTGCCAAAGTTTCTATATTGGATATAGAATGGTTCATATCTAAACGATGTTAAGGTACGGGGAGTTGTCTGGCTTATGCTTAAAACCAGACTCTGGATAACTCAGGGCACGTTTCTGTAATGGCAGTTTGTGGGTTGACCCGGGCTATGTCGAGGGTTGACTTTCTACCATCTGGAAGATCAATAGTGATATTGTTCTTGACTCGCCACAGTTTTAATAAAATGGATTTTTTCAGAAAACAGTAGTGGGAGTATGGTAGAACTGGAAGTGATTCCAGAACCGCAAACGATTACGGAAAATTTAATAGGACCTAAAGATTCAATCAGGTTTGACATTCCATTAGCCACTCCGCAGATATGATGGGTAACCTCAGGCACCCGAAAGGTACTCCGGTAGCCTCAAGGATGGTGATAGGGAGGTTATTGTTTACCCAGACTTGACACTACTGTTGTTCCAGGCTATGAGACCCGGCAGGAGGTTAAGTATAGCGTCGTTCTAAACTAGCTTTAGAAGTGCAAGTATATATTATTCTTCCAGAGGGTTGTCGTGGTCAGTGGGAGCAGCGGAAGCATAGTGGGTAAGTCGCTTATGTCTATTTATAGACTTGAGCAGTTATAGCGGAGATAGATCATCTAATTTTGATGTGACAGTCATAGGTTTGAGTTCATCAGAATAGGGGATGGATCTGTTAAGAAGGTAGTGGGGTGTGATGTCCTGGTATTTGGATGACATACATAGAGTAGGAAGTAAAATTCCTATACTACGATCGGTTGTACTGTGGTCGTCACACAGTTGTTTCTCCAGACAGGATATGGATATAATATCAGACATTCTGGTTACTAGATCAATGGTTTTAGATCTAGGTTTAGGTAGTTTCCCAATGTGGGTACTTTGACAGTATTCTAAAAGTATTTGGAATAGATGACTCCTGGCATGGTGGTGTACCTGCAGGTGATGGAGTCACCCTCTCTAAAGGTGTCTTACAGACTAAAGGGGTGAGGGAAGTGCATGATTGGCAGATCACTTGCTTAGGCAATTGAGTCGATCATAAGATGTCAAGTACCACACCAGATATTTTTTTGCACCAGATGCAATAAGTTTATATTAATCCAATGTTGAAGAAACATAAGGAAGCAGTTTTAGAACATATGTGCATGTTCTATGGATTTGATGATGGCAGCCTCCTTCGGAAGACGGTTATCATTCCAGGCTTCAAAGGTGACATAGATGACAGAGTGATTGTCAGAGTTATAGTTTTCCCTCTGACGAGGGACAGTATTATAGACAGGTGGTCCAAGAGGATACCGTGGGAGGCATGGTTTGGGTTCAATTGTCGATACAGTCTAAGAGTTTGGATTTAGAGTTCATTTATGAACTAGGTCCCATCAGATATCCAGACATATTCTAAGATAGGTATTACTCAATTCGGGAGATTGGTTTCTCCGCGAACTTGAGATTAAGAGAGACATAGAAAGGAACATCAGGGCGGATCCACTCACTGAGGCTATTTCTCGAACACAAGAGTTTTACAAACGAGCTTTGTGAAACTGATTAGTAGAGGAGTTGGGTGTTCGGTATCACACGGGCTGTGAGTATGCGACATCACAATATTTAGCCTTAAGTGCAAGTGGGAGATTGTTGGATATAGTGCCCTCAAAGTCAATTATTGGATCGCAGGTACGTGATTGCAATGATTGAGGGGGACCTAAACCGGTAGCACAGTCTTACTCGAGATGATAGTATACTATCTGGTTTGCCTTTATCAGTCGTGTACAGGTTCAGGTGACTGATCACTATTACACGTTGATAGAGCCCTTAGGATCTTTCTTGACTACCAATAGTATGATGGCGATCATATACGTGAGAGTTGGGTAGTCTATAAGCACATCCTTAAAAGTGGTCCCTAGTCATGGGAGTTTTGAGACAGGGCATCGATACTCCGGAGTAGACTAGTGTATACAGTCGAGACCCCGACGAGGGGCGGTGGCCGGTCTCACAAGCCACTGGTGTCAGTTGGATCACCTAAGATGTATACAGGTGCTCATTGGGTTATGAGTACACCGGACAGGACACGCCGGGAATCTGCTAGTTGGTATTATACCTATCGTCAGATAGCAGTTCCCTGGTGACATGTGTACAGGTTAGTTCATCGACCTGAGGTCTTCATTTGTCTCGTGTGAGTTCCCACTGTGCTTTGATTTCTACCCTACCACGGCTCAAAGGAGTCATGCAAACAGGTCTTTTTAGGGTACAGTCCCGAGCCACATGGAGGCAAGTGAGCGGATCGGCAGGGGATTCGTCTTTCTCGGTATTGGGGGTGAGATCGTGTTGTGTCTAGGAGAGCCATTACACCAAGTCCTTGGCCAAGGCAGGTGAGAATTATTGGTAAGTATTCCGGTAGTTTCTCACGGTGTTCAGGGCTTCTCTCCGACACGACTTATACCGCTAGTGGGGGTCTGACGTTACCATCCCCTAGGCCCGATATGCGATACTCATAGATGAACGGACCGGACTGTATGTATATTGTCACTGTTAGGCTCAGTAGGGTTCCAGGATGAGTTCGCTCATCGGCTTTCCTTGTGGTCAGTACATGGACAGCCGTTACGCACTGCTAGTGCCACTGACGTGCTTGTAGTTAAACCCAGTGCCAGGGTACTGATGAGTCATTAGAGTCCCCTACAGATAGTTTCCCAAGTTCGGGCGAAACGTTGTAGAGGCCGTATGGTTTTATGGCAGGGTTCGAAAATGCACGTGCATTTATGCACGTGTCATATTTCGGGCAGATAATACTGGTGGGCTTTGGTTTAAGCCGGATCTATGTATTATACTGCGTAGATATAATATCTTTGTCTTAGTTGCATTTGTATTCGGTCGTAATACAAATACGGGTATATATGTACAGTTACGGGGTTATCCTGAAATTCGTTTCGGGATCGCTTTTCGAAGTTGCCAGTTTTCTATCACCCGTCTTAAACATTCGGTTTAATGCGGAATTATCTTTTCTTCATTTGGGCGAGTCATTAGGATGAGTCATGAGGAAGCTTCTAGAATTGGTGACTAGGTTGATGAGGTGTTTAGTGACTCATTGTTTGCATTAAATGGTTAGTGAGGTGTTATATGACTTATTCTTTCCATTAATGTTGTGATGAGTTATGATAAGCTTCACTTATGGTCACCCTTCCTCCTGCACTCACCCCCACTCCATTTCAGCCCATATATTGGTTGGCCCCCTTGTTGAAAGTGAATGGAATTTGGTTCATGGAAATTTCATAGCTCATTTCTCATTACTCCATTAAAAGGCAACTTCATTAACCGTTCATCCATGGTTTTGGATGAAACGAGACAAAGTACTCTACTCATTCTCTACATCAATCTTGGACATGTCGGCTAGCAAACTTCATGTCCGAGTTGCCTCGGTTCAGAGGCGGGAGCCCGTATAAAGATCCGTTGACGTGGTGCCACCTGGACGAGGAGACCGGAGATCGAGCGAGATCGCAGATGCCGCAAAGGAGCGTGGGATGATGGCTAAATACCAAAGGACTCGGATCGTTCGGTATAGCCTTTCTACCCACTTTGTAGTTTGTTAGTTTAGCGTTAATGGCAAGATCTGGGTTATAGTATGCGATAGCGCCAGTTATAAAAGTTTTTATACCGCGTTTGGCGTCAGATTGACGGCCGGGGCGCTACCGTAGACTTACACAAGGTGGGGCTTACTTGCTCATGGATATGCATGGCGAAAGACCCTTCAGGCCAATAAACGGTCGATTCCTGAAAAAATACTATGCCTGACGAGTCACGGCCTAGGTTAACGATAGATGACGACGCCTATGTCCGCTCACTATTTTCCTAAGCCCAAACTCTATAAGTAGTAGCCGGCAAATGGACCGAAATGTCCCTAAACTAACAATGGACCGAAACGTCCCTAAACTAACAACGGACCGAAACGTCTTTAAACTAACGATGGACCGAAATGTCCTAAAACTAACGGCGGACTGAAACGTTCTTAAACTAATGATGGACCACTATGTCCTAAAACTGGCTATTGACCGAGACGTCTATAAACTACTACGGACCGCAACATCCCAAGGTTGAAAAAAAAAAAAAAGAAGAAGAAAGAAAACGGTATGTCCATAAGCGAGATGGGCACGGATGAAAACCCAAAAGGGCTCCGTGAGTAAAAATAGCAGGGCTACCGGCGAGTTTGTGAAAACCCGAAAGGGCGCAATCTCGTTAAAAGACACTTGCAAGGCCCTCTCGGCCTTGTAAGGAGAAAATACCAGCGTGAGATCCTTTCGACTCACAAGGAAACAACACACTTAGGGATCCCCACGATGCCTAAGAAGAAATTACAATTACGAGATCCTCACGACTCGTAAGGAGAATTCCCTTTTGAGACCCTCACGGCTCATAGGATTCAAAAGCCTTAAGCTACAGAGATCCGAACCTGTTCTTAAGACATCATAACCTCCAATTTTGCCCTACAAGCGGTTCAATGCTGACCCTTGTATACAATCCACGGGCACGAATAAACATTTCCTTAACAAAGTCCCATCAGTGACTAAGGATACGCTCGCACGGTGAACAGCCCTTGTAAGTCCTCTCGACTTATAAGGAGAAAATACTCTAGTAAGATCCTTACGACTTATAAAAGTACACACACTTAGGAATCCTCACGATTCCTAAGGAGAAATTACACTTACGAGATCCTCATGACTCGTAGGGAGAAATACCTTCATGAGACCCTTACGGCTCATAAAGTCAAAAAGCCTTAGTCAACAAGATCCTAACCCTATTTTCTAAGCCACCTTTGTTTGAACCGACGAAGGCAAATGATGATTCGCTCATGGCAATATCCCAGTTGTAGCGATACTGATGCCTAAATCGGCATCAGCTCCCAAGTCCCATACTCGCGATAAAAATCAGTGAGCCAAAAATGCATATGAAATATCCGAAATGATGAGGCAACTTGCAACAAAGTCAGTAAGTAAAAATATATATGCATATAAAAATAGCCGAAATGATTGGGCACCGCGAAAAAAATAGCCGAAATGATTGGGCAATCGCGACTTTCGTGATATAAAAAGCTGAAATGATAGAGTATCGCGGAAAGAAATAAAAAGTGAAATGAAATGAAACTTTTTGCCCTATAGATAAGATCACATCGATCTCTGTATACAATCCAGGGGCACAAACAAAGAGGGAACAATACCATCCCACCATGCTCCATCGGAAAGAGAGCCAAATCTTAACAGCAACATTTACAGCCTGGAGACTCACAACGGCATTCCTCCTCATTCCAGCAGGATTCGAACGCGACAATCAACCTCGGAGCTATGGCAAAGTCCCTAGTTCCAGATCTCGACGGTTCACAACAACGCAGAGACCACCTCGACATTCATTTCGTTACAGCAGACGCAGTGTTAACAATGACGTTTCTTCTCAACTCCAGTAGGATGCAGACGCAACGTCAACAATCGACCCCAGGGTCAAAACAACGAAGCGAAGGCAATATTCCTAGCTTCAGGGTCTTGACGGAAACTCATATAAAACCTGAAATACTATCGGAGATCATCCCACACCAGCACGGAGTGGTCACCACCTCGACGTTCGTCTCGATACAGCAGACGAGATGTCACCATAGTGTTCTTCCTCCAACAGGATTCGGACGTGCCAAAACAATGAAGTGAAGGTAATATTCCTAGCTTCAGGGTCATGACGGCAACTCCTATAAAACCTGAAAGACTATTGGAGATCATCCCGCACCAGCGCGGAGGGGTCACTACCTCGACGTTCATCTCGATACAACAGACGAGATGTCATCTCAGCGTTCTTCCTCCAACAGGATTCAGATGCACCAAAGCAAACGAAGCGAAGGCAATATTCCTAGCTTCAGGGTCTTGACGGCAACTTATATAAAACCTGAAAGACCATCGGAGATTATCCCATACCAGCATGGAGTGATCACCACCGTTGCATTCGTCTCGATACAACAGACGCAATGCCAGCAAACGAAGCGAAGGCAATATTCCTAGCTTCAGGGTTTTGACGGAAACTCATATAAAACCTGAAAGACTATCGGAGATCATCCTTCACCAGCGTGGAGTGATCACCACCGTTGCATTCGTCTCGATACAGCAGATGCAATGCCAGCAAACGAAGCGAAGGCAATATTCCTAGCTTCAGGGTCTTGACGGCAACTCATATAAAACCCGAAAGACTATCGGAGATCATCCCTCACCAGCACGGAGTGGTCACCACCTCGACGTTCTTCTCGATACAGCATACGAGATGTCACCGTAACGTTCTTCCTCCAGCAGGATTCAGACGCGACAATTAAACAACGGAGCCACGGCAAAGTCCCTAGTTCCAAACCTCGACGGTTCACTAACAACCTAGAGACAACCGCGGCATTCGTCTCGATACAGCAGACGCAATGCCAGTAAACGAAGCGAAGGTAATATTCCTAGTTTCAGGGTCTTAACGGCAACTCATATAAAACCTGAAAAACTATCGGAGATCATCCCACACCAGCGCGGAGTGGTCATGACTCATCGGGGCTCCCAAACTGAGCCTAATCTCAAGTAAAAAGCGACATAGAATATCCCTAACGCTTGTTCTTTCGACGGTAATACTACTCGGAAGATTGCTTGAAGACGTCTTGTCCAGCCCGTGAAGGGATCAGAGACACGACAAATGCAAGGCTACTCGAACAGCAAAATTGCCTATCGAGGAATACACCAGCCAACGCGATGGTACGACGGACACAACCCTAGTACCACAGACCCTAACGGACCTCTGTTGTATAGAGCAGAGGTTAACTGTGACGTTAGGCCATCCTTAAGAGAACTTCTTGATTCGTCTCGACTCGTAAGGCAAAGCCTTAGGCAAGGGGGATTAAAAAACCTGTTTCCTAAGCACTGGGCCGTGCAAGTCGGTCCAAGATGGACTCTAGCATACTATTCATGGGTCACACTCTCCGAAGTCGAACATCAACAAAGAGGGAAACAACCACTTACGAGTCCTCTCGACTTGTAGGCGAGAAAATTCTCTTTTGAGATCCTTACGACTCTCAAGAGAAAACACACTTAGGAATTCTCACGATTCCTAAGAAGAAAATACACCTACGAGATCCTCTCGACTCGTAGGGAAATCTTTTTGAGATCCTCACGACTCATATAAAGTTGGAAAGTCTTAGGCAGCAGACCTGAACCTGCTTCCTAAGCCATCGATACCCTACAGGAAGGCTAGGACAAAATATTCTCTACGCTTGCCAGAGTAACATAGCGATAATACACCAAAGAGGAAAATGACGGAGGGAGATAAGAAAAATATGTCTTTTATTCTTGAATCAAAATGAATAAAAATTACAAGCTATGAAAGAATAAAAAAAAATACTCTCATTAAGGAGTATGTACAAAAGAAAAATAAAAGGAAAAATATACAATTTTTCAAGTCGGCGGACGATTTAACAGATTTGTCAGTTCACCCTTTTTCCGCTGGGCCTCAGCTTCATAATTTATTATCGCTACAAGACGGGCCTCCGCTTGAGACTGTTGGGCCTGGTACGAGGCAAGCTGACTTTCGAGCTCCTGTTCAGTGGCCTTGTGGGCTTCAACCATCTCGCGGGTAAAAATGATGGCTTTATCAATAGCTACCACCTCCCTGACAACTTCTTGAAGCACCCGCCAGAGTTCATACACACGAGTGGTTTTGGCCGTAAGTTCAGCTTGAAGTTCCCCCAGCGCATTTGAAGCCAGCTTCCTCTCTGAAAATTTTCGGCTGAGCCTCTTCTCGCATGAAAGCATATTGGCGGCGCATCGTTAAATCAGCTCCCGCAAGCTCGCCTTTGCAGCCACAACCTCTGAAGGAAGACGCGTACATTCAAGACTATGCAAGCAAGCCTCCACCCGACGACAAAACTCAACCCAGACTTGCACCAATGTTTCGCTATGGTAAGCAGCAAGAAAGGGGAAAGAAATGTTGGCTTCAGCGGCAAATTCTTCGGCCGTGATCAAACTACCAGCACGAAGGTCTTCGATCCGAGCTGACAAAGAGTGAAGGCTTAGCTTTGCCATCCAATCAAAGGCACGTAGAGCATAGAGGCCGGGTGGCATGACGATGCGAGATTCCAGCGTGGTAAGAACTGGCAAAGCTGTTAAGATTTATAAACAATCAGCAAGACTTGCAAGAAAAGAGCAGATGGAACAACGTCGAAACTTTACTTACCCACAGTCATGCAAGAAGGGTCTAAAAGATCCCCACGGCCGTCAAGAATCTCAACTTCCTCATTAGCTTCCAGAACTACAGAAGACATCAGTATCATTATAAGAAATAATAATAATGCCGTAAGAAGAAGGCAAATAACACTAACCTTGCCTGGAAGAGAGGACGATGCGTTGAGGGGATATTGCCTGCGGAGCGGCCATCTCTAGAAAACGCTGAAAGGATTTTCGAAGAGACAGATCAACGATAGACACCGCCAACTCGCGTAATTCTGAAAAGACAGAAAGGTTCAGATGATGGAGAGATTATTAAAATAAAATATAGAAGGCTACCTTCGATGCTCCTCCCGCTTTGAACAAGAGGGATAGCCGCTTCGGCAGCTTCTTCTGTACCTTCAGGCGCATCATCGGGGACATGGGCCAGTATAACAGCTTCCAATTGAGGAGCAGCGGCCACTTCTGTAGGCTCCAATGAAAGGACAGTGTCCTCGACTACCTGTTCCACAGTCTCCGGGCCGTCACCAGAAAGATCCATTGAATCTGCGGCCAATGAAGATGCCTCTTCCGGGAAAGCATGCACCGGGAGAATAGAAGCCACCAGTGGAAGCTCCGTGGCAGGAAGAACTGCTGTATCGACCCCCTCCACACTTACTGGTTTCTCATCGGGGATATTTATAGAGTCCATAATGAAGGCACGACTCGAACTCAGATCCTCTGCCATTGCCGAAGTCCCTGCAAAGTTTTCACGAAGATAAGGATATATATATATATATATATATATATATATATATATATATATATATATATATATATATAAGCAGTGCAAAATACTACAAAAAGATGTATAAGAACACCAATGTGTCAAGGAGCTTCTAGTATGTCTTTTTCCAGCCGGCGTTCCTTCTCAAGAATTTGTGCTCGCCGGGGTTCGAGGGTAGACTCGTATGCACCAGTCCACAACGACAGCACATCTTCGGCATCGGCCGCTTAAGGGATATCTCTCCTCCCTCTTCCAAAGGACATATAAATGTCCGCCGTATCGATGGAGGATCTTCATAGAAGATGACGGCAGGATAAGGCCTCTTCGAGACTCTCACATTTTCAGTCTCATCCTGGAAGCGTCTTATAGACTCAGCCAATTGTGCGGCTTCCTCGGCAGATGAACCTGGAAAAAGAAGACCACCATCTGGCTCTTGCATAGCTATTGGTTCATCTTGAAAGATAGTCTCGGATTCCACTAAAAAGTCGAGTAGATTGGTGACTGTCTTCTTTCGCCTCTTTGACCCAGAGCTAACACCAGAAGACGATCGCTTCTTTCCCCTCGGTCCTTTGGTGCGACGTTGTCCCACTTCACCTTTAGTATCTTCTCTCGGCGGTGCTACCGATGATGACACTGCCATAGTTGACGCCGCAGCCGATGAAATTGTTACCGGTGCCTTTTCAGAAGCCCTCGTTTGAGCTCTAGTGCGCGTCGGCGGCCCAACAGTAGGAGGAGTCGGGCCCGCGTCCACCGCCTTAGGAATAAGTAAGGCACCAGTCCCCGTCAAGGGAGGGCAAACCATTACCCGCGGTCACGGCGGGGTTCCCGTTGCCTGGAGCGGGGCGGGAGCCCTAAGCCTAAAAAGTATCCTCCTCTCCTCAGCAATGATTGGACTAACCCGGTGGCGATACCAACCCGTGATAGCCCCCACGCACCTCGGAATGTAGTCGGCCTCGGGGATCATGAAATGAGAACCGGTGTTCAGCCTCATGAAACGGTGGGTGGCGTCATGAACGGTTTCCAAAGAAGTGCTAGGCTCCACCATGAATGCTTCAAAGGGAACACCCTGGTCATAACCCAATTGCCGGGCAAAGCGGTGTGGATTGTACCGCATGAAAAGAGATGCATTGTTTGGACGGAACACCAGATAATCGGGTCTGATCAAATACAAGTGCATGGATTTCTTGGGCTTCAAGGAGGGTGCTCCCTCTTTCGACAAGTCAAAAAGCTATTGAACATGTCTCGAGGGAGCAGAGAGGATTCGATCATTAAATACCATTCCGCCTTCGTTGGCATACAGATTGAGCAGCACATGAAGAGCCCCTAATTGAGTTGGGCCAGGAGCAGAAGCGTCCACCAGCTTCATGAGCCGCGGAAAGGTATAAGCATCATAAAATCTGGGTCTCTGGTGTGCATCAAATGCCCCTAGCACGTGCATCTCAATCCATGACGTAAAATATTGAAGAGAGAAACTCACTACGTCCACACCTGGGGTTGAGGTATTGGCTGCAGTGCTTAGCCCATGGTATAGATGCGATAGCCCTGCAATGCCCACGGCTAGTCGCATCCCTTTGGCAACGCGATGAGCAGGCAAATGACCGAGGCTCTCATGAATCGACGGTGCGTTGGAACGACAAACCAACTGAGCCAAACACTGATAAAACCGACGAAGAAAGTTTCTTCATCATGCCAGGAGTTGCGATCGACTCGAAAGATACAGCCGACAAGATTGGAATGTAGAACTGTGGCAAATCCTCTTCTTTAGCCGGTAGCTTATTTAAACTAAACCCGAAGGGGTCATTAATATTTGCGAACTTCGGAGCTGCCTTTGATAGAACGTCTCCACGAAGGAAGCAGGCAATAAAGCTTTTAAAAGTGACGCCCTGTTCCTCTGACTCTGTGAACAGCTTCTCAAAAATAGCTAGGGTCTTGATTAGACTCGGGTACTTGTGGCGGACGCCATTTTCATTCGACAAGCCGTCAAGCGTAGCGGGCACAGTCTCGAAGACATACTCGTCAGAGGGCAACAATTCTTCGTAAGGCGCTCCCGTGATCGGTAAACTCGAGATCTCGCGAAACTCTTCCAAAGAAATCGAAACTTCGCGGTCCCCTAACAAGAAAGTGTTGGTGGGAAGGTTCCATTGATTAAGGAAAGATTTAACCCACCATACGTGAGGAAACTGATAATGGAAAAGAGACACTACACCGCCTGGTAAAGCCCAACCTTCTGCAGTCGCGCATGATGGGCGGACAAGATGTAACGAGCCCAGAGAAGATAGCCCGTGGGATGGCGAGGGGTAAGCCCTATCTTGTAGACTTGTCCCCAGGGCTGGGCTTCGCCTTGGAAAATACGACGCCCCAAGATATCTATGGCCGGCACAGGTTGGTTTGGTAACCCAACTGTCGACGGCTCGAGCCAGCCTGTAGGTGTCCAATCCTCCACCTCTACAGCAAAAGCAGTCAGTGGACGGTCCATCGGCAAGAATGGGCAGAGAGGTTCTGTTGGCACCTCGTAAAGAAAGCTTCGGCGACCGCGGATGATATGCCCGTACCAGGTTCACCATAAGAGTAAGTTGGTGCAATCCGGGTCATGAGCCCTGATCATTGCCATCGCTTCTTCGTCCGACAGTGATTGAGGAAAAGCCGCCTTCGAGCGAGTAAAGGGAAAGTATGGAAGAGAAGCCATTGTTCCTGAAATAAAGGAAGGGGAAACTGTTAGTGAAGCCCACACGTGTGTGTGTGTGTGTGTGTCTCTCTCTCTCTCTCTCTCTCTCTCTCTATATATATATATATATATATATATATATATATATATAAGGACAGTGGAAGAAAACGACAAACAACTTATTTTATGGGACCACGGGTTACAAAACACATGGGCCCCATAAAATCAAGATGGCGACCCACTAATGATGAGGCAGGGTAACCATTATGAGAACAAAAGGAAGATTCTCAATAAATTCAAACATCTCTACACATTCCCCCAAGGAGAAAATCCATTGCAGAAACTCTGTGCAAATCAAGAAGGATCTCTCCTAAACTATTTTTGCAAGAACTACTCAGGATGAAAAATCCCAAGAAGTCTTTTTTTAAGAACTAAGATCTTTAGAGGAATTAAATTCCTTTTGAACAGCGGAATTAAATTCCCAATTTTTTTTCAGAGCTAAGCTCTTTGGAATGGAATTAAATTCCAGAAGCAGACAAGTATCATCATCAATCCCCTAAGATCAGAAAAACGCCTAGCAGAGGGGGTTTATTATTTAAAGATCAGACATTCTTAAAGAACTTGGAAAGATGGGCTTTTGTTGAAGGGAAAAACCCTTGGTGTGGATTTAAAATCCAAAGTGTTTTTTTATATGTAAAAGTTCTTCAGTCGTTCAAAACCATTACCTGAAGAAAAGATTCTCTCTTGAACAGAGTTAAACTCTGAATTTTTTTGGAACAGAGAACTGAGCTCTGAGAAAGAGAATTAAATTCTCAAAGGAAAATGAATAAGGAAGAAGATGAAAGAGTGGAGGCACTTCTGAAGAGAACCTTGCATTTATAGGATCTGATGGGAAACGGTTCATCTGCCCCCTTCCCTTGGCAAATCCAATGGCCACAAAGTTGACAGTGTTGCACTCACGTGCAAACACGTAAGAACAACGCTGTGGGGGCATTTGTTCCCTCATAGGAATTGAATAAAGAAGCAAGGAAATACATAGGAGGAGCATCACGTGTCCACACGTGATCGGGCATCACGTGGGGACACGTGACCTTCTATGAGCAAAGTTATAGGCGCTGGGATAACACAACTAATAGAATTGAATTCTGATCAAAAGGGGTCACGTGCCCACACGTGATGGGCCTTTACACCCACTTAAAGGAATTAAAAGGTATAATAAAACAGCAAGAAAAAACCCCAATGGGGCATCACGTGCCCGCACGTGACCAGGGGTCACGTGCCGACACGTGATGAGTTCCCGAGCTCTTTAAATGAATAGAATTAAATTCTAATTAAATGGTCAATCAGTGGGGTCACGTGCTAACACGTGATAGGCTCTTAAACCTTCTGAACTAACAGAATTAAATTCTAATTAAAGGAAATCAAAAACCCTAATTGGAAAAATATTTTCCTAGATCTTTACAAACAAAAAGATTGCGCTCTGTAAAGTGGAGCACCGTTAGATTAAAAATCCAAAGGTGATTAAAAATCACCAATTTATAGAAAGATTTTATACAAGGAGATATTTCCCTGAAATTTTCCAGGAATAACAGATAAAATATCTTTTGGATTAAAAATCCAATGGTGAATAAAATTCACCGAGTGATCTAACAAATCATGTTGGTTATAAAATCAATAAAATCTTTCAATGAAAGATTGACAAAACAAACTGATTCTTTTCTTTCTCCTATAAATAGGAGCCAAGAAGAGAAGCGAAAGAGGGAGAGATACAACAACAGAGAGAGAAAAAAAGAGAATTTAATTTTTCAGAGAGAAAAGAAGATCTCTTCAAAAAAGAAAGAAATCCTAGGTAAGAGAGGGAAAGAGATCATTCTATAAGCTCCTACAAAACAAAATGAGAATTTAATTCTCAAACTATGAGTTTCACTCTTCTGAATAAGAACTTAGTTCTTCCTTTGGTTGAAGGTCTGCAGAAGCAGATCTTCCCATAAGTTGAGAATTTAATTCTTATCGGGGAGATTCTGCCATGCGAGAAGACCTAAATTCAGAGAATTATATTCTCTCACAAAGCATATAGGAATTTAATTCCACCAACAAAATTAGGGTTTAACCCTTAATATAAGAACTTAGTTCTTCTTTTGGTTGAAGATCTGCAGAAGCATATCTCCCCATAAGTTGAGAATTTAATTCTCATCGGGGAGATTCTGCCATGCAGATATAAAACCTAAGGGAAGAACTAAGTTCAGAGAATTATATTCTCCCACAAAACATATAGGAATTTAATTCCTCCAACAAAAATAGGGTTTAACCCTTAATATAAGAACTTAGTTCTTCCTATGGTTGAAGATCTGCAGAAGCAGATCTCCCCATAATTTGAGAATTTAATTCCCATCGGGGAGATTCTGCTATGCAGATCCAAAACTTAGAGAGAGAATTGGGTTTAAAGAATTTAATTCTTCCAATCACATAGGAATTTAATTCCTCTAAATAAAATTAGGGTTTAACCCTACAAAAGAATTTAATTCTTAAAAAAGGGATCTAACTCTTCATGCACGTAAAAGAAATCAGTACCCGACCTGATCACATGTGCCCACACGACTTCCTTCCTCAGTGATTAAAAGAGAACGAATGAAATTAGGTCACGTGTTCCCACGTGACCCTTGAATAGACTTCTCAAAATAAGAAGGGCAGAACAGATTTTGGGTGCTTCATGTGTCCCCATGTGACCCCTGATAAACACCTCTTTAAAAATGAGAAGATGGAAAGAACCGAAGGATTAAAATTCAATGCATGGGCGCTCTCACGTGTCTCCACGTGACCCCTAGAAAATCCTTTAATATCCAGTACATGGGTACCCATCACGTGCCCACACGTGATGGCCGTGAAGACTAAAGTGTTTAACACTTACTTGCATATTTTGAGAATAAAATAAGGGAAGTCTGGCCCAATATTCAAGCGCCTCACGTGACCCCATGTGAGCATTTTTTTTAGTGTTTAACACTATTTTGTGCGGTCCATTCTTAGTGTTTAACACTATTCTAAGCACATCACGTGGGAGCACGTGATAGCCGAGTGTACTCTAGTGTTTAACACTATGTCCAAGCCAATCTTAGCTTGAACTAGCCAAGTTTTTCCAGAGGCAGTACCCCCTTTTGACTGAACCTCAAACACACTTTTGTCTTCTAAAATTGGTCACCTCATATGACATTCAATGTAGAACCCAGAGCCTTTCAGACAACTTTGGTTCAAGGGTACATCTCTCCACACCTCTGATGCATGTCGTTGTAATTCTTCAACGTCTTCAGAGAGGTGGTGGGTCCCAATAGCCAACAACTATCTGGCGCATTTCCAAATCCATGTTTGCATCTGAACTTGGACCGCAATGTCCCTAAACTAAACAATAGAGCCTAAAGGCTCTTTTGTTGGATCTAAATGATCCTGTTAAGTAGATCTTAGTCTAAATTTAAACTAACATATCCTTAACAAGCATTTAAGTTGATCCTGATCTCAAACGAGATTAACGATCCTTAAATCAATCCAATTACAGATCTCCCAACCAAAATTGGTTTAAGGGTACATCTCTTCACTTCTATGATATTTGTCGTTGTAATCCTTCAACGTCTTCAGAGAGATGACGGGTCCCGACAACTAAACGCTTTATGGACTATGGGGCGCTGCGAATTTTTGCAAAGAAACCTGCAGAAATTGGTTAATGGAGCAGAGCAGGGAGGAGATAAGAAAGGCAGAAATATACATGAGTAGATAGGTACAGTGAAACCCTCAACTCACCGCGGTTTCGCCGTAATATGCCTACAAATACCGTGGATCCGCCGCAAGATGAGGAGATACCTGGACAAAAATTTCCACAGATGCATCTTTTACTCCCTGAACTCTCTGAGATGTCCTGAAAATTTTTCCTCTCGCTCCAGAGATTCCAGATTTCCTCGCAACAATTCACAACAAATCGTTAAGCACTTGTGCGAATTTTGATCTAAAAATTCTGATGGAATAATAAATTTTCCAACTCAAATTACAAAAACGAACAAATTAGCACACTATCCCCGGCAACGGCGCTATTTGATTGAATCGTTTCCGTGTTTTAGACATGTTTCACAACCAAAGAAATTTATACCGCAATCAATTGACGGTGTCTATTGTAGTTTCGTCAATGAGAACGGATTGTCCACTGAGAAAGTGTGATTTGATCGATCTTGTTTTAGTTGATTCGAAAATTAAAAGATAAAAGAAATTGCAATAAAATTGATTCAAGATTTGTGAGTTTTTATTTTCAAGAAACTTAAAGAAAGTAAAGATCTAAAATCAAGAATCAAGAAATGTTCCCAAATTGTTTGAATTATCAAGATTTGTAAAGAGGCTTGTAAGAATCGATCCAATCGATAGTGATGATGAAGAATAATGATTACAAATTCTTATCTATTGAAGATTTGTTGCTAGATCGATGACGATCAACGAGAATTAGGGATCTATTGAAGAAACTAGGGTTTCTCCATCATCATCCCTTGTCCTTTCGTTGATTATCATTCAAATTCTAACCTCTAGGAAATTCAATCATCGATCGTTGATCTCTAATTTGGAGCGAAAACATTCAAGAAAGCATCTCGCTCAAAACTAGGTCATCGTTGATTCAATTTCCTAAAACTTACAAAACTCATAAGACTTAAGAATCGTTCAAGAATTTAACTATCATAATCTATCTATTTTCTCGATTCCTCTACAAGCGGAGTTTTTACTCAAATATAATGAAAAAGAAAACAATCATGAATTGATAACTCTTCATAATGCTCAAATGTAAAGAAAAGCAAGATCAACAATTTTCACCTTTTATTTAATCGATGTTTCGTTACAATACACTCAAAAACTACAAGAATTGAGGAGGAACTAAATCATCGAACTAGCTTCGGATCGTCTTCTTGGGTCGCGGATCGTCGTTGATCACTTGCTCGGATGAAGATCGGCGTTGCTTTAAAAGACTTTTTGAATGCTTGCTTGATTTGGTACTCGATGAATCTTGATTTGGCTTTTGAATTGTATTTGAGGCTAGGGTTTTTGGTTTACAAGTTGTGTCACTCAACTTGTGTGTAGAATTGTAGAACAACCAACAACCTCTTTAATGAAGCATTAAGTCCATTTTTATAGTGTTTCCCTTTAGCTTCCCCTAGAATCTAGGTTTAGCTTACTTTAGAAGCTTGGTTAGGTTTAGCTTCCCTTGGAAGCTTAGTTGTTATGAAGCTTGCATAGGAAGCTAAGTAGTTGTAGAGAAGCTTCTAGATTAAGGTAGTTAGCTAGCTTGCATGAGAAGCTTGGTAGGTATTAGGCTTGCACAAGAAGCTTGGCTGTTAGAAAGGAAGCTTCTGGAGATCTCTAAGTACTGAAGTGTCTTGAAGAAATTTTGTAGTTGAGAAGAGAGCCTCGAAAAACATTTCTGCCCCCACTGAGTCAACGCGGCCTTGGATCCACGGCGGATCGGCCAACTCGGCCGGGGATCCGCGGCCGACTAGGGAGATCGCTGCATGGAAATTTCTGTGCTGATTTCTAATGTCTTCATGGTACTTTTCTGATGTCTGGAGTATTTTTATATTTTCTTGTTTACTGCCAGATTTCAAGTCTTAGACTTGGCGTATTTTATCAGCACTTTTAGCAGTTCCGGCTCTTTTACCTGGAGAATTTCCCGCACACAATCTCAAGACAAGTGTTGATTCACAAAAGATCATGCGTGCAATAATAAATACACAATTTCCCTCAAAATGTCAGTTATAATGTATAACACATGTTATTTGGTATTTTACAGACGAATTGTTAATATGTTCTATATTTATACCAAACACCTTTAGATGATTGCAAAGAGTAGGGAAATTGATGTGTTAAAAATGCAATATTTTCGACTGATCAGGTCCTTAAGCCCATGGACAATGATGTCCTTAACCTTGGACTATGGGGTCCTTAAACCCATGGACTATGATGTCCTTAACGATGGACCGAAATGTCCTTAAACTAATTATGGACCGCAATGTCTCTAAACTAAAACAATAGAGTCCAAATACTCTTTTGTTGGATCTAAATGATCCTGTTAAGTTGATCTTAGCCAAAAATTAGACTAACGTATCCTTAACTAAGTTGATCTTAGTCTCAAATGAGACTAACGTATCCTTAAACCCAAACCAAAAACCTAATTCTAAGAAAATACGGATTTGGACTAATCCACGCCCTACGGGCGACAACATAAATTAGTCTCCGTATACAATCCACGAGTAACCAAAAATAAAACAAACACATACGACACGAAGTGACCATCTGGAGAAGGAGAAAGTTATTACCGCGATGCGGTAGTGTAATTAACTGCAGGGGCTTGCGCCTGCATGGAAGAGCGTCCCCACAATAAAAAAAAACCCTCAATGAGGGGAAATCTGATGAAGTCTGCTACATCGGCCGCATCCGTCTAAACTTTCGATACACGGTGTCATAAATCAACTTGGCATCTTCGGAGAGGTGGACGGATAGCACTAAATAGCATCTGCCCCCGAAATTCAGGCCGGACGTCCCAACATCCCGGTCGTGTCTTTTCGGTGGAGAACATCACCATATCATATTTGCTGGCATTTGTTACATTTTTTACCATGACTTTTTCTTTTCTTTCAAGCTTAGCTTTATTTTTACATGAGATGAGAGATAAAGAAAAAGAAAAGAAAAGAAAAGGGAAAAGAATAAACAAAAGAGTATGGGAGAGAGAGAGAGAGAGAGGGTGAGGGGTCAACCTTGGGCATGGCTCATTTTCTTCATTCCATCTTCATCTTTTTCCCTCCTCTTCCTTCACCATGGCTGCCCTCTTCTTCCCCCTCCTCTACCTCCTCAAAACACCCACATTTACACATCAAAATATCATCTTCCCTTCACTAAAAATGTGCACAAGCTCACTACAAGCATTTTGGACCAAGAAAGTTTGGATTTTGAGCATTTGGGGCAACTCAAGAAATTTCTTGAGTTGCCAAATGAGATATATTCTTCACCATTAGTGTAGTATTTCAATTCCATAAGCATCCATGTTAGTTTAGAATCGATTAAGTGTGGTTTAGTGAACTTAGAAAATTCTGAGATGAGGGTTAGGGCATTTCTTGAGTTGGGATGGTGTATGTGATTGTAATTAGTGACTACAACCCCTGTAGTGTTAGTTTTGTGAACTAAAACCAGAGATTTAACCCCATAACCCAAACGTAGAAACCCCGACTGTCACAACCCAAAATTGGTACGTGACGGCCCTAACACCACGCAACGTCTACAGGCGTAACGCAGTAAAAGAAAGCCAAAACCCAGAAATCTAAACCATTAAAAGACAAGAAAAGATAAGAAACATTTTTAAAACCTTTGAAATCGCAACCCAAATTCTTTAAAAAGTCCAACTTTATTTCATTTAAAATTTTGGCAGCACCTCCTTTGTAAAAACTAGCCCCAAAAATGGGTACAACATAAATATAAGTAAAGTATCCCCAAACGGGTGCAAATTGTTAGTTATATGTATGCCCTAGAGGCCATTACTATACATAGGATGTATATTGTAGTGGATGCTTGGATATATATAGGGAGGACTTTCTTGCTCGACATGATAGTATGCTATCTGGTTGATCTTTACCTTAACATGTACACTGACTGTCTCTCTGTTACATGTTGGTAAAGTCCTTAGGATGTGTACTTGAGTACCTGGACTATGATGCGGATCATACTAGTGGGGACATGGTAGTCAATAAGTACATCCTTCAAGGTCCCTAGTCGTGGGTATATCGAGACGGGGCATCGATATTCCAGAGTAGACTAGCGTATACCTTCTCGACCCATACAGATGGGCGATGGATGATCCCATATCCATTGGTGTTTGACATCAGAGATGATATACGGGTGCTCAGTGGAGACTGGGTACACTGGACGGACTCGCCGAGAACTCCCAGATGGTATTATACCTTACGTCAGATGGCAGTTCTCTGGTGACACTGGTACAGAGTAGTCTGTTGACCCGAGATCGTCATAGAGTCTTGTGTGGTTCCCACTGTGCTTTGATTTCCACCTTACCACGTCCAAGAGGGCGTGCAAAACGGTGGTTTTTGGGTACAGTCCCGAATCACATGGAGGCAATGAGCGATAGGAGGGGATTCGTCTCTCCCGGTATAGGGGGTTGATGTTGCGCTGTGTTCGATTGGCTATAACCGGAAATCCCTGGCCAGGGTTGCTGAGATTTACTGGTAAGTGTTACCAGTAGTTTCTCGAATTGTTATAGACCTCATATCGACACGACTTATCAAGCTATTGGGGTCTGACGTTTACCACCCCTAGGTGAGATATGCGACATATCAGACGATCAGACCGGACTGTATGGTAAGTGTTACTGGTTGGATTCACAGGAGTGTGAGCGGGTTTGCTCGTCGATCTTCTGATCGCTCAATACCCGGGTGGCCGTTACGTTTAGCAGACCGCTTGCGGCTTGTGGATGTTTGATATGATCATCATCCGCTGCCGGCGTATTGACGAGTCTTTAGAGTCCTACATAGAGGTTTCCTGGCTCAAGCGAAACAAAATAGGAGCGCATATGAGATATGTTCGGGACCAAGAATAATACCAGTATGTGATACTGTATTCGATTCTCGCGATTTGTGACATTGATCGGTTATATGCGATATAGCCGGGTTATCGAATCAAGTGTTGATTCGATAAGATGTTACTAATGATACTAGTCGGTTATGTGCGACATGACCGGATCATTGAATCAAGTGTTGATTTAATGATTTAATGTATAATTATATATTTGATATATTACTTTGCATTAACTAGTATTGGTTCACTTTAAATGGATTTTCTCACTTGGTGTGCACATTGTATATGTGATATATTTTTGTGTGCACTTGTTTGTATCATGTTTGATGATACATGCAAAATTGGTTAAGTGTAAAGATTGAACCATGGATATATGAATGGTTAGGGTTGTGATTACGTATTCATTCATTTTTTTATTTGTTAGTTTTGGAAAATAAAAGCATTAAGAGAAAAAACAAAATGGTTTTCTTTCATTCTTTTCTTTCATGAAGCTTGTTGAAGCTTCATAAAGCTTTTGACCAAGTGACTATTTTGTCTTCTTCTTTAACCCTAACCATTCACATAAACTCTAGTTAGTTCTCTACACTTGACCATGGTTCATGATATGATAAGAAATCATTTATTTTCTATTTAAAAACTTACTTATGATATTATTCATCTTCTTCTTCTTCTTCTTTCAAAATAGAAAAAGCTTGACCATCAATGATGATTGATGAAAAAGAGTGAGAAATCCAATTCTAAAGTGCACCCACCTCCTATTTCTTCACCCTTTACCTCTTGCCAAGTAGTATAGGGTGTTTTCTTCACAAGTTTCATGACTTGGTGAAGTGGGAGCTTGATCTTGTGATGCCTCGACGTAGATCATCTTCGGCATCGACATCGACGACCTAGCCCGCCCATTTCTCCGACGAAGCCGACGCAAGAGTCCGGGATCCGATTTGGACAGCGGAGGGACATCATTGTGGAGCTATGGAGGTGGAGCACCGGATCTACAAAGGTTGTATTTTCGTTCACTTAGTTAAGTTGTTAACTAGTTGGATCGCATAGCCTATATATCTAGTTAACGATCCGTATTAGGGTCTCTCGGCACTTGTAAAATTTGAAATTGGCATGGTTGATGCCTTGTGAGACCTCATTAGTGTGCCTAGGAACCCTACACAAATACACGCCCAAAGGCAGAAAACAACCACCACAACAGATATACGATACCATAGCGAAGAAATAAAAGACGATAAAAAGGAAACTGTATAAAAGACAATCAAGTCACAAAATAATAAACAATATCGTCCTCACCAAGTCTCTAAGTCAACATGAAAATAGTAGATGAAGAGTAAAAGGATACAACGAAAATACAATACAACAATGAATAACCACAAAACCCACCTAAGCAAACTGCGCACGGTGAGCTGATACGGTATCCGCAGCAAAAGATAATAAGATAGATGAATAGCCTATCTCGACTACTCTGGGGAACAACCTGCAAAACAACTGTAGCACAATGGGGGTGAGTTGCCAACTCGTGAATAGTAAATAACAAATGCAGGTAATCGCAAGTATGCAAGTACAACGCGAATCGAACATATGTAAGCTAATAGCAGTAAAAGGTCATATGAATGCAAAAATCATGAAAGGTACACTAACAGGTACTACTAATACATGAAGCAATAATATGACAATCGGTATGCGATAATCATGCAATAATGATATGAAAATGTATATATGCAACAGTCATGAAAGGTACTCTAACAGGTACAACTAACACATGAAGCGGTACATAAACAATAAATGTGAAGTATGGAATGAAACATGTCATTTCCACGAAATCCTGACATCGTGGTAGGATCAAAATCCATCAAGACAATCCAAATCCCAATTCCTCAAATCAGCCCCCAAATTAGCTCTTATATCATATAAGTCTCTCAAATCCAGAATGTACAATATCGAATAAATCCCATATATCCTGAATGTACAAAATCAGCAATCTCATATATATCCTGTATCTAGTCTCAAATGAATCACCTATATCCCAAATCCAATATCAAGTAAATTTCTAATATCCTAAGTATATTTGCATGAATAAATATGATGAAGTATATAAATTGATATGTATACATATATATTAGCATCCCATTCCACTAATATATATATATATATATATATATATATATATGCATATATAACAGCGTCCCATTCCACTGTTATATATACTTAGGAGTAAAATATCATGAAAACAATGTGTCAAGTATCGACACAAAAATACATGTTTATACGTCCTCGAATCTTAAGTGCCAAACACCGACACTCTTGATCCCCGTATCGGTATTATACGTCCTCAAATCTTAAGTGCCAAACACCGACACTTTCGATCCTCGTATCGGTATTATACGTCCTCGAATCTTAAGTGCCAAAAACCGACACTCTCGATCCCTGTATCGGTATTAAAACAAATCTTGGAGTGGATGCATACAAATATCAAGTAAAGAATAAGTACAAATACATGAATCAATACACATATATTAGCGTCCCATTCCACTAATATATGTGTATAGGCATATATAACAGCGTCCCATTCCACTGTTATATATACAAAGGAGTAAAAATAACATAGACATTATATGAAATCCATGAATGTAATATATGCAACATGAAACAGTAATATGAGCATATAAAGAAAAAACTGCTATTTAACTGCAACAAGTTAAAATAAATATCATGCGATTCCTAATTCTCCAAGTCTATATAACATCAAAAAAGTAAACATATAGCTAAAGCCAGATATATATGTAAACATAAGGGTATAGCAAGGATTACATGTAGCTATATTATTATGTGTGTATGTACCTATCGCTAATAGTACAATACCCTATAGGTTTCAGGTATCTAGCATGTAAGCATGTCAAGGCATATGTGGAAGCATGTAGGTATACAGGTATGCTATAAGTGTTCAGTTGATAAAACATCATATTTAATATGACATTTTTCCTACCATTTCTATATAATAAAAGGTGTTTATTATAATATATGATACATATGAGGGTTTATCTGTAAAAATACTATTTTCATGTGTTTATATATTATAAATAACATTTTGCAGGAAAAAGTAAGCATATAATATCCATGTAACATTTGGCCCATTTAAATATGCTTACCTTATTAATACCTTTGACCAATTCTTAATAGTTAAGTTAATATCTCAATAAAACAAACTCTACTAATATTGTTTGTTGAGTTATTGTGCAGAATTTTCAGGGCTGAAATAAAGGAAATCAAAGTTGGCAAATCAAATCTACCAAAGATATTCAAGAAACTAATTCTGGTAGAAATGTAGAAAAGATTTTCAAAGTCTAGATACTCAAAAGATTACCAAGTGTTACAGATATGAAGCAACAAAAATTAGAGGCCATGATCTCACCAAAAAGGGGTGGATCCGAGGCCAAACCTATCCAATGGCCGTGGTTCCGCCGCGGATTTGAAGAGTTGAGATATGGGATTGTGGTGGTTAGGATCGTAACAACTAGTTTTCATATTAGGAAATGAGGGTTCTGGCTCTGTGACTATAAATAAGGACCGAGAGCCTCTTGGAAAAATTATCAAGCCAAAGAGATCACGAAGTCCAAGACGGCTCACACATCCAGGCTGATCATCAACTGTTCATCTACCTCCTTCGGAAGAGTTCGAGAAGCGAACCAAGTTTTTGTAATCATTTTCTAAGGAATAAAGTGTATATTTTTCAAGTTGATTAATAAAGGTAGTTGTTTTATTTAATTATTTTTCATTTTACATTATGTTTTCCCTCTCTGTCTTTTCATCTTCTTTTCCCAACATGCGCGAGTAATTCTCCGCTTGTTAGGGTTCATAGGATTAGGGTAGATTAATGGATGATGAAGATCCTTAAACTCTTTTTACGTCCTATAAAGTTTATAAACTTTACTAAAAGAATCATTAACATCCTAATCGGGCGTGCTACCAATTTATTGTTAATCTCAACCGCGATTAGAGATTAGATTAATGATTGTTTTGGTAAAGGCTAGATATGAACGGAGTTCCATATCGAGATAGGGGTTAAGAGTGGGAACCCTTTTCCCTCCAGAAACCCTAATCTATATGCATCTCCGTCGTTCTAGTTTTAAGTCTATTAAAGGATAAAAAGGGTAACTTTTAATTAATCGTCCATAACTACTAAATCCTAACGAACCCTACAAGCCCCCTTATTATATTAACTACATCCCTAAAATAATCTAGATCTATATTTTTGCATTAGTACTTAACGTAGATCTAGAAACCTTTCCACAAAATTTTTTATCCCTCCTCTCTTTCTCAACACACCTAAAGTAAGAGTAAAAGGTTCAACGTTTCCCAAAGGACGACCCGTACTCATCTCGGTCTAGCTACACGCGACACTATTATTGATTGCGGTTAAACTACAAACACACTTTTTCATATCAATCAAATGGTGCCGTTGCCGGGGATACGTGCGTAATTTTTTATTCTTACTATTTGTGTTGAATTCTTATACGATCTGTATCATAAATAAAACAAAACTACAAATTGTATATTTAACGATTATTATGTGAATTTTGCGAGGGAATCTGGAGTCACAGACTTGAGGAAACAGGAGACAGATACATTCATTGAGATCCAAAGAAGTAGAAAAGGCCACAGAAAAAAATTCATCAATTGATCTCTCCCTCTTGCGGCGGAACCGCGGCCGGAAGTGCACATCGGCGGCGGAAGCGCGGCCAGTTAGGAGATCTAAGGCTTCAGTCTTCTCTGGTAAGATTCTAACCTCCTTCTCTCTCCTCTGAAATCCAATAAAATATCTTTTCTGCAGGATTCTTTGCAAAATATTGCCGCTCAAAAATCTTTTTGCAAAGTTTTGTTTTGCGGTTTTTTTTTGCATATTTTAATACGGATTTTTAAGGGGTAAGACCAAAATCCAGATTAGGTGGGGATTTCATCATCCTTCCTAAGCCCCACAAATCACAAACCGAGCATCTGCATCAACCCTACATTAATTTAAAAAATATCTAGACCAGACTCTAAGGACTGCCGCGCTCAATAAGGACAGAGGAAGGTCGTGGGTAATCTATCGCTTATCCGCATTACTTTTGTGGTGACTAGACAGGCGTGTCTAAGACGAGTGGTTACTTAATTAGGACCACTACTTTCGTAGTGGGGAGCCTTCCACTCACCTGGCACTTATCTGGCTACAAGAGTAGTAAAGAGGCGGTAGAGGATTGATCCTGCGGCTTGTCCTTTGGAAGTCTAGGAGCGGTCTAGAGACTGGACCTAGGTAACCATAGTTCTAGGGTTGTTTGTGCATTTTTGTGTGATTTGTCTAAATCCGTCCATTTTCAAAACAAACCAATTATTTTCTCCCCTTTTTACCCCTTCCCCCTTCTTCTCTTCTTATAATGGGTGACCTAAACAGAAGAACACTTGCCGAGCTTTGTTGTTCACAACCAGATATCTCTTATTTTCGTAATTCCTTCGGTATACCGTCCGGCTCTTCCATGTACTTAAGAGATCATATAGAACAAGCAGGAAGAAATAGTTGGCCACCTCAGTCTATGTCTTATCAACCGTATCCTAATGCTACACCTGTTTCAGTTGATACCCAGAGTGAGGAAGCCCCTAGATGAATGTCCATTGCTGAGCACATAGCTAGGGCTAGAGGCCAAAGTTTCAACCCGGACTAATATCAACCATCACCTCCACTTTCCAAAGAAGAGTTTGATAGTCAACCGACCAACCCATATCAATATTCTTCTTATCAAAATGTTGACCCTACTCCCACCCAATTTTCGCAACCATTCTATTCCTATCAATCCAATCCAACATTTCCACCTTCTCTAGACAGTTCTTCTAATTAGTCATTTGGGAGTTTTAATTATCCACAGGAATTTCAATCTTATACTGAAACCCCTTATCAACCCAAGACTAGTCTGGAGCAGACATTAGAAAAATTTCTGGAATTGTCGAACCAAATTAGGAAGGAAACAACAGAGTGGATGCAAGCAAAGAATTTCAAACCTACCCAAAAATTTTCAGTATATGATTCGGGCATAGGACAAAATGAGAATTTGGGTAGTGAGACAGAACTATACACCCTTCCTAATAAAACCTCCCCATTCCAAACTGAAATCCACAACTCCAGTTTCATAGATTCATCAAGTACACAAAATAGAATGTCTGATAAGTTGTGTGACTTTGTAGTGTTTGATTTACCCGACTGTGAAGGGTCCATTTCAAGTGAAACCATACCCAACCCTTGTGATCTCTACACCTCCACTCTTGAACCAAAACTGATTGAAAACCATATTTTTGATGTGGAGTTTGAGAATTTTAACCTTCACTTGAATGAGGTGATTGACGTTGGGGATATATTGATTGATGAACCCGAAATTTTGGATGATTTTGTCCCACCAATTCATCAGATCCTTTCACTTCCTTCTGTTCATCATCTTGAGCCTTTAATTCTTCCCGAACCCCAAATACTTCTTGAAGTTGATAATAATGGTATACCCAAAGATCAGACCGAAATACAGCCTCCATCTTCCACATCTGGTACAGCAACACTCGACACACCAATTTGTTTACCCATTTCACCTTCTATTTTCTCCGGTTCTTCTTCTGTTCCTATAGTTTCAGTGAGTTTTGATGAATCACAATCCGTTAATTCAAGTTCAGTAATATCAGAAATTCAACTTGATTTGGATATTTTTGAAAATGAGGTAGATGAGTTTTTCGAGTCCTCTATGTAAGTCTATGTCACGCACCCCACGAACTTGCGGGGAGGCGGAATATATGAAAAACGATTATCAAAGCTTCGTAACACGGACTTGAGCGCATGAATCGTATCTAAACCGTTACTAGCAAACTACGAAAGGTTTAACTACTCGGATTCGAAGTTATACCTCACGTTATAAGTCCTTCGGGTCTTCATCGCTGTCCTCCACTCCTCGTAGGCTCCTTGGAACATCGGCACCTCAACTGCCTCCTCGAGTCAAAGGTGATCCACCCAAGAGCTCCTACGCCAAGCTTGATCTCTAACTTGAGATAACTAGGTTGCTCAAAGTGCTAATCTAATCTACCTAGGGGATATAGAGTGAGGTTATGGATGTATTAGTCTAGCTAATCCTTGATCTCAACACATGAGAAGTTAGGGTTAGGGTTTCAAGAATGGGAGAGCTTGAGGAGAGAGAAGGTGATGATTAGAATGAAATATGATATTGTTTCTCACTTGATATATGAAGCATAATGAATAAATGAGATTATTCATCATGCTACATAAATGCATTATGAGTGATTCACTGTGTGAGTCATTAAGCATTTAATAATGCATTAATGACATGATGAATCACACATAATGAGTCACAATATCATTTAATGCTAATGCCACCTTACCCCCCCAAGTCACCATGCTTCTAGAAGCTTCCCGACAAATTACGAGAACGCCCCTACAATCCGTGAAAACACGGAAAAACTTTAGACTGTATAAATCCAATAACCCGATACTAGAATCTGGCTTAAACCAAAACCGGCTAGTAAAAACTGTCCGAACGTCGTACGTGCGTAAACACACGTACGCGTCCGAACCCTTGTCGTAAAACTATACGACCTCTATATCGTTTCGCCTGGAGCAGGGAAACCCTCTGTGTGGGACTCTAAAGACTCGACACTACGCTGGCAGTGGGTTTAACCACAGACCGCAAGCGGCACTAGCTGTACGTAACGGTCCCTAGGTAGATGTCGATAAGAAGGCCGATGAGGAAACCCATCTGAACTCCCACTGAGCCTGATGTGACAATCTCCATACAGTCCGGTCTGTTCGTCTAAGACTATCGCATATCGAGCCTAGGGGGCGGCAAGCGTCAGTCCCCTAATAGCGGTATAAGTCGTGTCGGAGCGTAGCCATTACTCCCTGAGAAACTACTGGAACCTACCAGTAAATCTCGCTTGCCCTGGCCAGGGACTTTGCGTAATGGCTCTTTGACACAGCGCGGTATCATCTCCCAATACCGGGAGAGACGAATCTTGTCTAACCACTACTGCCTCCAAGTGCTCGGGACTGCACCCAACTGATACCTGTTTGCACGACTCCTTTGAGCCGTGGTAGGGTAGCAATCTAAGAACAGTAGGACACACTCGAGGCAAAGTAGCAGTGTCAAGTCTGCGGACTATGCTGTACTCATGTCATCAGGGAACTGTTAACTGACGACGGGTATAATACCAATCAACAGTTCCCCTGCGAGTCCTGTCTGGTATACCCGTAACCTAACGAGCACCTGTATACTATCTCCAGTACGACGTACTGATGGCTGTGGGACAGACCATCTCGCCAACTGGGATGAGAAGCGTACACACTAGTCTACTCTGGAGTATCGATGCCCTGTCTCGATAATCCTACGACTAGGGACATGTATAAGATGTTGCTTATAGACTTCCCAGCCCCCACTAGTGTGACTGCCATCACAACACTGGTAATCAAGCAAAGAACCTATGGGCTCTACTAATATGTATAAGTGATACGTTATAAGAAACATATGCACATATTAAAGTAGACACAAACCAAGTAGCATACTACCATTTTTAGCAAGACTGTATATACAACTGTGAATATCCCAAGCTTCCATTAAGTAATATACAACCTAGTATGATACAATAATGGCCCCTAAGGCATATACACTAACAATCTCCCACTTGCACTAGGGCCATGAGCTGGCATATCGCAGACCTATGATCTCGAATAGCCTCTCGAACTGCGTCTGAGGAATGGCTTTTGTTAATGGATCAGCAATATTATTCTCCGTCTCTACTCTCTTTATCTCAATCTCCCGGCGATCTATGATCTCCGTGATCAGGTGATACCGCCTTAAGATGTGTCTGGAGAAGTTGCGCCGAATTGAAAAAAGAAGGCAATGCTCTTCTGATGGGACCTGGGTTCATTCGCTAAAGCTATAGCGCCGTTGTTGTCACAATACAGAGGTATTGGATCAACACTAGTAGGAACCACTTGAAGTTCTGTAAGGAACTTCTTCATCCAGACAGCTTCTTTTGCGGCATCGCAAGCAGCTATATACTCTGCTTCCATTGTTGAGTCAGCAATGGTCTCCTGCTTGGAACTCTTCAAACAGACCGCCCTTCCATTGAGGGTAAAGACATAACCCGACATGGATTTGGAGTCATCTTTTTCACTCTGGAAGCCGGAGTCGGCAAAGGCTTCAATCCGGAGGTCTTTTCCACCATACACCAAGAATATCTCCTTAGTCCTCCTCAGGTACTTGAGAATGTTCTTTACTGCTATCCAGTGATTCTCCCCTGGGTTTGCTTGATACCGGATTACTACGCTCAATGCGTATGCTACATCTGGTCTGGTACATAATATCGCATACATTATAGAGCCTACCGCTGAAGCGTAGGGTATAATCGACATGCGATCCCTTTCTAAATCAGTTTTGGGAGACATATCTTTGGAGAGGGTGATTCCGTGACAAGCTGGTAGATTACTGCGCTTAGAATCTTCCATACTGAATCTTTTCAATACGGTGTCTATGTACCTGGACTGCGAAAGTCCCAACATCCTCTTTGATCTATCACGATAGATCTGGATCCCCAGAATGTAAGTGGCATCACCCAGCTCTTTCATGGAGAATTTCTGTGACAAGAATCTTTTGACTGACTGTAACATAGGAATATCATTTCCTATTAGGAGAATGTCATCCACGTATAATACGAGGAATACTACAGCTCTCCCTACAATCTTTCTGTATATGCATGGTTCATCTGGATTTTTGATAAAGTCAAATTCTTTGACAGCATCATTAAAGCAGATGTTCCAACTCCGCGATGCTTGCTTTAGTCCATAAATGGACTTAAGCAACTTGCATTCTTTACCACTGCTCCCACTCTGATTGAATCTCTCTGGCTGATCCATATAGACGCTCTCTTCCAAATTTCCATTTAGAAAGGCCGTCTTTACGTCCATCTGCCAGATCTCATAATCGTGGATGGCAGCAATAGCAAGAAGGACCCGAATGGATTTGAGCATAGCCACTGGAGAAAAGGTTTCGTCATAGTCCAAACCAGGTCTTTGACGGAAACCCTTTGCAACAAGTCTAGCCTTATAGATTTCAACCTGTCCATCTACACCAATCTTCTTTCTGAAGATCCATTTGCATCCTACGGGTTTTACCCCATCTGGAGCAATGTCCAAAGTCCATACTTTGTTAGTGTACATGGACTCCATTTCGTTCCGCATTGCATCCAGCCATTTTACCAAGTCGCCGCTCTGAATGGCTTGCTGGAAGCTAGTAGGGTTATCATTATCAAAGACGCAATCTTCTCGATCCCCGTCTATGAGAAAACCGTAGTATCTCTCAGGAGGATGAGACTGCCTACTACTTCTGCGGATAGGTGCTGGGATATCCGGTTCTCCTGAACCTTCTTGTTCTACCAAGGTTTCAGTAATATCTTGTGGTTCTGGAATTTCTTCCAGTTCTATTACGCTCCCATTCTTCTGATTTTCCAAAAATTCAGTTTCCAAGAAGCGGGCATGTTGAGAAACAAAGACCTTTTGTTCCTCTGCGTAATAGAAACAATATCCCATGGAGTTCTTTGGATATCCCACAAACTTACACTGTACTGAGTGTGCCTCGAGTTTGTCCGCATGCTGCTTCTTTACAAAAGCTGGACATCCCCATGTCTTAAGATACTTAAGACAGGGTTTCTTCCCACTCCACATCTGATATGGTGTGGTAGGCACAGTCTTGGTTGGAACTCGGTTCAAAAGATATGCGGTTGATTCTAGTTCATATCCCCAGAATGATCGCGGTAACTCAGCGTTACTCATCATGGAACGTACCATATCCAATAGGGTTCGGTTCCATCTCTCCGTTACACCGTTGTGTTGTAGTGTGTATGGAGGAGTAAGCTGAGAGAGAATTCCATTCTCTTTTAAGTAACCCAAGAACTCGGCACTTAAGTATTCACCACCTCGATCAGATCTTAGTGTCTTGATACTTTTGCCTGTTTGGTTTTCCACTTCATTCTTGTATTCTTGGAATTTCTCAAAAGCCTCGGATTTATGCTTCATTAAGAAGACATATCCATACCTAGAGAAATCATCCGTAAAAGTAATGAAGTAGGAATAACCACCTCGTGCATGTGTAGACATTGGACCGCACACGTCACTGTGTACGAGTCCCAAGAGCTCCCTTGCTCTTACTCCGTGTCCAGTAAACGGAGTCTTTGTCATCTTTCCCATGAGACAAGATTCACAAGTAGCATAAGATTGATATTCGAACGGATTCAAATATCCTTCTCTATGTAACTTAGTTAATCGTGTTTCATTGATGTGACCTAGTCTACAATGCCATAAGAAAGCCTGATTTAATTCCGGAGACATTCTTTTAAGTGTGTTCTGGATATTGAAAACCTGAGCTTGACTCAATACGTATATAGCGTTATCTAATGTACCTGACCCAATCAGAAATTGATTTAGGTGGATGTTAACTACATCGCTTACGAATGTAAAATCATATCCCTCTCTCGAAAGTGAGGACACTGATATGATATTACAAGTCATACTAAGTATATACAAACAGTTACGTAAAATCAATATATGCCCACTTGTCAAACCTAGGTGATATTCTCCCACGGATTCAGCGTCCACGCTCATTCCGTTTGCAACTCTGAGAGACCAATCACCTTCCTTTATAACTCTACGGTTTCTCAAAGCATGTAATGAATTACAGATATGAGATCCTGCTCCGGTATCTAGTACACAGGAGGTAGAGTTAATAGACAAACAGTTCTCAATTACAAACACACTTGAGGCCGAAGCCACAACATGCTTCTTATCTTGGCTACTGGCTTCTAAAGCCCTGCAATCTTTCTGCCAATGCCCAATCCCATAACAATAGGAACGTCCCTCTTTTACTACATTCAGTCCCGAAACTATTGTCTTTCTCTTTCCTTCTACTTCCCTGGTTTCCTTCAGGGTAGAAGGTAGAGATTGTAGAATCAAGTCAGTATCTGACCCGTTTCCCAACGTGGTCTCCAGGTCCTGGAGCTCATCAATATAGCTAGTCATTGTAAGGACGTTGTCCCCTACAGATGACCCGACAGCCATCCTCGCTTGAATTAAATCGGTCGAGCTCTTATATTTTGCGATATGAGATTTCTCTCCATATAAATTTTTGTTATGGAGAAAGATGGAAACTGATTCCATCTTCTCGTGCTGCTTCTGGTATATACCATCAACTGAAGCCAACACGAGGCACTTGGCTTTCGTTTTAACCTTTTCCCTTGTCTGACGGATATCCATATCCGTGACGGTGGAAACTGGACCCGGGACGGCGGGATCTTGAGTAGTAATAGGGTGGTCCAGCTTGTCATAGGCAATGGACATCTAGACAGACCTTTGCCAGTCATATAAGTTAGATTCAGTCAAATTGTTATCTAGATGTAACCTATGTGTGGTCACAAGGTCGCTGCAATGAGAGAAAGAGAAGAAAACATTTTAGCATGATGCTGTTGCAAGTTTAGATTGGTTTTAAGTTTATCTAAACTGGATGGCTCCCACTGTTTCTCGAATCCTTCCTCAAACCATAAAAGAATAATTAGCCAGGACTATTCTCACCGTACAATACTTGCTTAACCGTTCAGCCAGGCCAGTGTCGATACTTCGAGAGAGGTTTTCCAACGCTTTCGCGAAGTTCCTTAATTAAATAACCTCTTTTCTCTGGGGGCGTAGCCCCGCTGACACCTTTCTAGACACCTACTTGGTTTATAGCAATGATCGTTAAGTGACGAATCATCTGATAAGTAGCATGTACTCACAGTTGGATCGGGATCCAAAATATCATCGTATGATAATGTTGAAGGAATCCTACCAACATTCATCAAACTCCAAAATGGTATGCATATCTCCGCATATTTCAGTTTCTTTAGAAATTCCCGCTATGGATTTTTTCCCCATGCTCTTATGACCTTGAGTTTAGTCAACAAATCATAAGTCACATGTCAAGTTCTATCCGTCATTATCTAGGTTAATTTGAACCCACCCGTACATACCCTTGACTTTAGTCAACAAGGTAATACGACTGTCCCAAACCAACGCATCTATCTATGCTACATATGAATATCCAACAGCTACCAAACACTGTGCCTTGACTTTAGTCAACCAACACAGCTTGAATACTATTGACTATCTATATGAAATGACGGAGGGCTACGACTGGTTTTGGCGAAACCGTGAACGTAGTGAACTTGATATAACCGAAGGAACCTGATACTTTTTAAAAGGAGTGGTTAAAGCTCCGCAATTAAAAATTTTGATTTTTTTAAAATAACTGAGTGGTTTCTTTTAAATTTGTTCCAACGATTTAACTTTGGTTTGTTTTCTTTGCATTATAATAATGCGTCCCATCATTTTCCTATCATTGCAGAAAACAACGAAAATACCACGTCCTCTTATGCCATCCGTATTCGCCACTGGGTCCCGTCATCACCCGTTTGGTTACTTAACAAACGACAGAGCGGGGGCTGGGCTAGTGCGGGTGTAAAAGATAAGTGACGTCTAATAGCTATCATATATAGATATTGTACATTCGTCAGACGCAATATTAAGCATTCTAGATCACTGATGAACTTTATTGGATATACTAGCAATCCGCATTTGCTTTGAGCTTGCAATAAAAGACGGATTACACAGTTGTGATGAATATCCATTACCCCACCCTAGACCCCTACGGGTACAGCAAACTACCCGCCAAGTACCCGAAGTGAAGCGGTCTTCCTCAACAACGTGAGTAGGCCACTAAACACTTCAACGTACCCGGTAGTTTGTGCACCCCACCTTGGGTCTATCCTAGGAAAAAAAACAGTAAAAATGAAATAATACAACGGTGGCTACAACCGCAACCTGGATGCGCCCCGCAAAAGAATATTACATCATATTACATTTACATCGAATGAATGAATATAAAACACATCTCAAAACCCCGGCTAATCATCACAACAGTCCAATACAGTTCATATACACAAACAGTAAACATTTCAGAAATATGCACCCCCCTGCCAACCGACATACCAGCAGTTAGGGGAGGTTTATGAACACATAAAACATTACAGATAAAAACCCAATTAGCAAATATCTTAGAACATCGATCGATCACCATTTTTCGTGTCTACCCAAAAAGCAAGCCTGTACTGAAGTAACCTGGGTAGAAACAGAACATTCTGGAAAACAGAAAACCATAAAATATGAATTACAGAGGAAATCCGACTCAACTCGGAGTTGACTCGGCGGCGGATCCTCGGCCAAAAGCACCATTTTGCCGTGGATCCGCGGCCATCTTGCCGAGTTAGGGTCTCGTATTTTCTCAGAATTCTTATATTTCCCTGCTGTGAATTTTAAGGCATATCAAATAATTTTTTAGACATGTTTAAAATTAACAGAACTGTTTGGGTAAGGTTTTTCGTTTTTCGCATTTTTCCGTCGATCGAACTTCTAATTAGTTGCTAACAAGCTAGTAATGGTTTAGTTGGCTCTGATACCACTGTAAGTCCATGTCACGCACCCCACGAACTTGCGGGGAGGCAGAATGTATGAAAAACGATTATCAAAGCTTCGTAACACGGACTTGAGCGCATGAATCGTATCTAAACCGTTACTAGCAAACTACGAAAAATTTAACTACTCGGATTCGACGTTATACCTCACGTTACAAGTCCTTCGGGTCTTCATCACTGTCCTCCACTCCTCGTAGGCTCCTTGGAATATCGGCACCTCAATGGCCTCCTCGAGTCAAAGACGATCCACCCGAGAGCTCCTACGCCAAGCTTGATCTCTAACTTGAGATAACTAGGTTGCTCAAAGTGCTAATCTAAGCTACCTAGGGGATATAGAGTGAGGTTATGGATGTATTAGTCTAGCTAACCCTTGATCTCAAAACATGATAAGTTAGGGTTAGGGTTTCAAGAATGGGAGAGCTTGAGGAGAGAGAAGGTGATGATTAGAATGAAATATGATATTGTTTCTCACTTGATATATGAAGCATAATGAATAAATGAATAAATGAGATTATTCATCATGCTACATAAATGCATTATGAGTGATTCACTATGTGAGTTATTAAGCATTTAATAATGCATTAATGACATGATGAATCACACATAATGAGTCACAATATCATTTAATGCTAATGCCACCTTACCCCCCAAGTCACAATGCTTCTAGAAGCTTCTCGAAAAATTACGAGAACGCCCCTACAATCCGTGAAAACACGGAAAAACTTTAGACTGTATAAATCCAATAACCCGATACTAGAATCTGGCTTAAACCAAAGCCGGCTAGTAAAAACTGTCCGAACGTCATACGTGTGTAAACATACGTACGCGTCCGAACCCTTGCCGTAAAACCATACGATCTCTATATCGTTTCGCCTGGAGCAGGGAAACCCTCTGTGTGGGACTCTAAAGACTCGACACTACGCTGACAGTGGGTTTAACCACAGACCGCAAACGGCACTAGATGTATGTAACGGTCCCCAGGTAGATGTCGATAAGAAGGCCGATGAGGAAACCCATCCGAACTCCCACTGAGCCTGATGTGACAATCTTCGTACAGTTCGGTCTGTTCGTCTAAGACTATCGCATATCGAGCCTAGGGGGCGGCAAGCGTCAGTCCCCTAATAGCGGTATAAGTCGTGTCGGAGCATAGCCCATTACTCCCTGAGAAACTACTGGAACCTACCAGTAAATCTCGTTTGTCCTGGCCAGGGACTTTGCGTAATGGCTCTCTAACACAGCGCGGTATCATCTCCCAATACCGGGAGAGACGAATCCTGTCTAACCACTACTGCCTCCAAGTGCTCGGGATTGCACCCAACTGCTACCTGTTTGCACGACTCCTTTGAGCCGTGGTAGGGTAGCAATCTAAGAACAGTTGGATACACTCGAGGCGAAGTAGCAGTGTCAAGTCTGCGGACTATGCTGTACTCATGTCACCAGGGAACTGTTAACTGACGACGGGTATAATACCAACCAATAGTTCCCCTGAGAGTCCTGTCCGGTGTACCCGTAACCTAACGAGCACCTGTATACTATCTCCAGTACGACGTACAGATGGCTGTGGGACAGACCATCTCCCCAACTGGGATGAGAAGCGTACACACTAGTCTACTCTGGAGTATCGATGCCCTGTCTCGATAATCCTACGACTAGGGATATGTATAGGATGTTGCTTATAGACTATCCAGCCCCCATTAGTGTGACTGCCATCACAACGCTGGTAATCAAGCAAAGAACCTATGGGCTCTACTAATATGTATAAGTGATACGTTATAAGAAACATATGCACATATTAAAGTAGACACAAACCAAGTAGCATACTACCATTTTTAGCAAGACTGTATATACAACTGTGAATATCCCAAGCTTCCATTAAGTAATATACAACCTAGTATGATACAATAATGGCCCCTAGGGCATATACACTAACACTCTACCTCAATGATTTTTGATGAATCAAGTAAGATAAATTCTAGCACAAAACTCTTTGACAGCAAAATGTTCAATCACACCATTGATAAAAGTTTTGGAGAACTTTTTGCTGACGAACTTGAATTTTTAAACAATACGGATTTTGTGATTGATCAATCTCCACCTATAGAGGTTGAACCGTCACCATTCCTTCTTCCTAATCATTCACATTCATCCTCATTCTTTCTTTTCTCTAATTTCAAATTCAAACCCTTTCCAGACCACCTCTTATTCCTTCCCCATTTTTTCTTGACTCGATACAACACATTCTTCCACCGACCTATACGCTATACTGATAAAATCTTTGAATGGTTGGTGTTAACTTTTGGTCTTTGTAAAGTCTTACTTTGACCAAATGACTCACCCCCTCTTAAAATGCTTCATATTGTCTAACCCATGTTTGAGGGGAGGGGGTATATTTTTGGCTCTTGAACATAACTTTTGTCCTCAAATTTGTGAGCCAAAAATAAGTTTGGGGGAGGATTTTCACTTTCATATATTCTTGCCCCCATTAATAATGTCCTCCCAAGATTACAGGTTTTTGTGATCCAGCAGATAGCAACAGTGAGGACACTGTTGAAAATAAGTTTGGGGGAGGTTTGTGCTTATTTACGCATCACTTTGCATCATATTTTGCATAAGCACAACATTTTCAAAAAAAATTTAAAAAAATTTCTTTTATAACAAAAGAGTAGAAAGTGAAAAAAAATTACATCCAAAAGATAGAACTAGTTTTAGAAAATGAAGAAAATTAGAAGTTTTCTTAAACGAACTGGTAATAAGTATTTATGAGCTGTTGTCCCAATGGTTAGTAAGATGAAGGAAGTCACTAATCTGAGGATAAAAATAAGTGTGAAAAATAGTTTATATTCTGGAAGCCAAACATTTGAATATTGATACCCTACTATATGCACTTACACACGTCTTGAAACTCGGGATAGTAGAGGATACCTTGAAATGCTCTTGTCTAAAAGCCAAAGTATGAAGGAAATAATAAATGAAGAAAATATAAAAATGGTGAAAAGAAAAATGATACTGGTTTTGGTATCGCCAAGGCAGCAATAAAAAAATATAGTAAGGGTGCTTCATTACCTAGTGCCTTAGACCAACTGGTTTGGGAGTCACTGCTAAGCCTTAGGTGGTGCAAGACGAGGAAAATACTATCACCTAATCGGCAAGCACATGAGTAATCGGTCGGTTAGTATCTCAAGAAGTATTAACGGTTGCATGAAAATGTGTGAGCAAATTTAATTATTCATCAAATTAAAAAGTACTGAGGTAGATGTACAAGAGTATGATAGCTTGAATTGAATTCTCCGAGTGTAGGGATGTTCTATTCACACACGTAGGGGTATATGATCGATGTTTGGGTGAAAGATAGGAATGAAGAATAAAGACGATGTTTTATTGAGGGATGATGTGATTTCTAACATCTTTTCATGACTATTAAGATAGGGCTCATGACAACTGAAAGGATAGTGTAGTTGGAAACTCAAAATTTTCAAAGTATTTCTTTTATGGTTCTTATCTTTATATGTAAATTTCACCATCTCTCTTTTATTATAGGATTTTGTGGGTGTAATCCGCTGAAAACCCTCAGGAGACAACACTCCTCCTACTAGGGAAACCTAGAGGATTAACGGCTTGTTGCACGTGCTCAGTGCAATCGTGTTTGCCTACGAAAATGTGCTTATTTTTCTCCTTTCTTTTTCTCCTTCTCTTGAATAAACTAGTTTGCTCGGGACGATCAAAGATAAGCTTGGGGGTATTTGTTCAGTTGATAAAACTTCATATTTAATATGACATTTTTCTTACTATTTCTATATAATAAAAGGTGTTTATTATAATATATGATACATATGAGGGTTTATCTGTAAAAATACTATTTTCATGTGTTTATATATTATAAATAACATTTTGTAGGAAAAAGTAAGCATATAATATCCATGTAACATTTGGCCCATTTAAATATACTTACCTTATTAATACCTTTGACCAATTCTTAATGGTTAAGTTAATATCTCAATAAAACAAACTCTACTAATATTGTTTGTTGAGTTATTGTGCAGAATTTTCAGGGCTGAAATCAAGGAAATCAAAGTTGGCAAATCAAATCTACCAAAGATATTCAAGAAACTAATTTTGGTAGAAATGTAGAAAAGATTTTCAAAGTCTAGATACTCAAAAGATTACCAAGTATTACAGATATGAAGCTACAAAAATTAGAGGCCATGATCTCACCAAAAAGGGGCGGATCCGCGGCCAAACCTATCCAATGGCCGTGGTTCCGCCGCGGATTTGAAGAGTTGAGATATGAGATTGTGGTGGTTACGATCCTAACAACTAGTTTCCATATTAGGAAACGAGGGTTCTGGCTTTGTGACTATAAATAAGGACCGGGTGCCTCTTGGAAAAATTATCAAGCCGAAGAGATCACGAAGTCTAAGACGGCTCACGCATCCAGGCTGATCATCAACTGTTCATGTACCTCCTTCGGAAGAGTTCGAGAAGCAAACCAGGTTTTTGTAATCATTTTCTAAGGAATAAAGTGTAGATTTTTCAAGTTGATTAATAAAGGTAGTTGTTTTATTTAATTATTTTTCATTTTACATTATGTTTTCCCTCTCTGTCTTTTCATCTTCTTTTCCCAACATGCGCGAGTAATTCTCCGCTTGTTAGGGTTCATAGGATTAGGGTAGATTAATGGATGATGAAGATCCTTAAACTCTTTTTACGTCCTATAAAGTTTATAAACTTTACTAAAAGAATCATTAACATCCTAATCGGGCGCGCTACCAATTTATTGTTAGTCTCGACCGCGATTAGAGATTAGATTAATGATTGTTTTGGTAAAGGCTAGATATGAACGGAGTTCCATGTCGAGATAGGGGTTAAGAGTGGGGACCGTGTTCCCTCCAGAAACCCTAATCTATATGCATCACCGTCGTTCTAGTTTTAAATCTATTAAAGGATAAAAAGGGTAACTTTTAATTAATCGTCCATAACTACTAAATCCTAACGAACCCTACACGCCCTCTTTTTATATTAACTACATCCCTAAAATAATCTAGATCTATATTTTTGCATTAGTGCTTAACGTAGATCTAGAAATCTTTCCACAAAATTCTTTAACGCTACTCTCTTTCTCAACACACCTAAAGTAAGATTAAAAGGTTCAACGTTTCCCAGAAGACGACCCATACTCATCTCGGTCTAGCTACACGCGACACCGTTATTGATTGCGGTTAAACTACAAACACACTTTTTCGTATCAATCAATAAGTCATATGCGATAAGAAATATGAATCAATGTCTCAATGTCCCTAACCAAACTATATTATATCTATAAGTGGGTTGTGCGTGTCATGGCAATTATTGAAGGTGTGTGTTGCATACAATCAGTGCTCGTGCAACATGAGTCGTCAATAATAGTGCAGTGTCCTAAGGATACTAGTCCAAGTACAATAATTAACTAAGCAGTAGGGTGAACGCGCAATTCTAAATATGATATAGAATATGCGACAAGTCAAGTCATTTCTAGCCCAGACGCATAACGCCATGCGGGCGATCCCCTGTAAATGTTAAATCTACTCACCTACACTTCTGGTTAAGTGAAGCCAACCACCTGTTTCTCCTTTGTAGCAGTGTCCGAAATCCCCTCCTGCGAACCTACAATATTAAGACAATAAAACAAGTATATATTAATAATAGACCCAAAATACGTACAAACTACATTTGACCGACGCAACAACAAAAAACATACTCTCAAGTGTTCATATTGTGGCTAACGTGCGTAGCGACACGACGAAACTAACCCAAGAGCAAAATCACACAAAGTGTATGATTCGTGTCGTATAACGTATCACGCTTAAACGAAACACAAGAAACTACCTAGGTGATCCCAGATTTTGTATACTGAGAAAACTCAACAATCAAACAAGACCAAAAACTCCTAAACCACTGCAGACACCAACCCAGAAAAACCCAAACCCTAACTCCTACCCACGGCCGAGGTCGCCGGAAATTCCCTGCATGTCGCCGTCCGAGTCCGAGCTCCTTGGGTTCGTGCTCCAGGTGAGGTCCTATGGTCACTGGTACAACACAACTATATTGTTTGGTTTTCTCGTACACACCGGGGTCACAACAGAAAACAGATATCATATACGACACTAAAATACGATATTATGCACAAAACTTAACTTTAAACATTCAAAACTAAAACTAACAAGCTAAGCTACACAAAAACAACATAAAGAACAGAAAGTGATCATTACCTAACCAAAAGAACTCAAAGATCCAAGCTTTGCATGCTCCTGTAAGTCCATGCTACCTCTCCCGGTACTTTTGGGCTTGCGGAATTTGGTGAAAAACAAATTTTCTAGAGGCGGTAACATGGACTCAAAACCGGATCTTTGTTAAACATCTAACTAACAACCTAACTAGGAGTTGTTAACTACTCGGTTAGGGGGTTATACCTTTCTTTCTTGAACTCCTTCGTCTTCAAGCCTCGATGGTTGTCCGGATCGGCTTCACCTCGTCGTCTCCTTGCGCCGAAGATGGATCCACCCGAAAGCTTCTACCTTTGGCTTCTTCTTCGAACTTTGAAGAAACTAGATCACTTGGCTTGCTAGGCCTTGTGAACTAGAATGAGTAGAGGAATGTTTTGGTGTCTTTTTATCTCTAAGGCAATCAGTCTCAACACATGAGAATGGTTTGCCTTGAGCTAGAGAGAGCAAGAGGAAGAGGGAGAGCTTGAGAATGAGAGAGCTCAAGAGAGAGAAAGCAAAATGATAGAATGAACCATACTCATCTCATTCTCACCTCTCATAATCCAAAAGCCATCATAACAAAAATAGTAATCAAGTATTGTGTAAATGGTTTAAGTCAAAATGGCTATATCATTTTATGCACTTATTTTGCATAAATAAACAAGCAAGCAAAAGTCTTTGCCATGGAATGATAGCCATTGTCATGATGATGGTCAACTAGTCCAACCTAGTCAACCGGTCCACAAAGTCAACAAGTCAACAAAGTCAACCCCTCAACAACCATGTCACTATATACTTAATTAATATTAATGTTAATCATATATCATATTCTCATTAGGGTTGAGCAAAAAGTCAATAGTCAACAGTCAACGGTCAACAACCCTAATGAGAATCCTCTGCCTCTGTCTCTCCGTCAACTATGCATACACACCCGCATCCGCGTTCCGAGGAACACGAATACAAACGAGATAAAATCAATCCCAAAACGTACACTAGGATCTGGCTTAAACCAAAGCCCGCTAGTGTTAACTGTCCGGACACTGTACGTGCACAAGTGCACGGATGTGACCGAACCCTGTCGCAAAACCATGCGACCTGTCGCAAAACCATGCGACCTCTACTCTTTTGCCTAAAGGCGAATAGCTTTCTGTGTGGGACTCTAAAGACTCGACACTACGTTGGCAGTGGGTTTAACCACAGACCGCAAGCGGCACTAGCTGTGCGTAACGGTCCCCAGGTAGATGCCGCAAGAAGACTAACGAGGTGAAACCCATCTGAACTCCTACTGAGCCTGAATGTGACAGTCTCCGTACAGTCCGGTCTGTTCGTCTGATACATCGCATGGCGGGCCTAGGGGGCGGTAAACGTCAGTCCCCTAATAGCGGTACAAGTCGTGTCGGAGTGAAGCCCAAAACACCCTGAGATAACACTGGAAGCCTACCAGTATATCTCGCTTGCCCTGGCCAGGGACTACTCGTGTAATGGCTCTCCTAGACACAGTGCGATGTAAACCCCCAATACCGGGAGAGACGAATCCTGTCTAACCGTCACTGCCTCCAAGTGCTTCGGGACTGCACCCAACTACTACCTGTTTGCACGACTCCTTTGAGCCGTGGTAGGGTAGTAATCTAAGTACAGTGGGAACACACTCGAGGCGAAGTGACAGTGTCAAGTCAGCGGACTAAGCTGTACTCATGTCACCTGGGAACCGATAACTGACGATAGGTATAATACCAACCGGTCAGTTCCCGACGAGTCCTGTCCAGTGTACTCGTAACCTAACGAGCACCCGCATACTATCTCCAGTACGACGTACTGATGGCTGTGGGACAGACCATCTCCCACTCTGGGATGAGAAGCGCATGCGCTAGTCTACTCCGGAGTATCGATGCCCTGTCTCGATAGTCCTGCGACTAGGGACCTGCATAAGGATGTGCTTATAGATTACCCAGCCCCTACTAGTGTGACTGCCATCACAACGCTGATAATCAAGCAAAGATCCTAAGGGCTCCACTAATGCGTATAGGTGATATAATAAAATAAACACATGTACACATTGAAGTAGAAACAAACCAAGTTGCATACTACTATTTTGAGCAAGATTGTATATACAAGGTGAATACCCCAAGCTTCCATTAAGTAATATACAAACTAGTATGATACAGTAATGGCCTCTAGGGCATATACACTAACAATCGCCCACTTGCACTAAGGCCATGTACTGGCGCATCGAAGACCTATCATCTCGATCAGCCGCTCGAACTGAGTCTGGGGCAAGGCCTTGGTGAATGGATCTGCAGTGTTATCTTCTGAAGCAACCCTCCGAACCTCGATCTCCTGGCGATCCACGATCTCCCTGATCAGGTGATACCGCCTCAAGATGTGTCTGGATCTCTGATGGGACCTGGGTTCCTTCGCTAAAGCTATAGCCCCGTTGTTGTCGCAATACAGAGGTATTGGATCAACAATGGACGGAACCACCTGAAGTTCTTTCAAGAACTTCCTCATCCAGACAGCTTCTTTTGCGGCATCAGATGCAGCGATGTATTCCGCTTCCATCGTCGAGTCTGCAACGGTTTCCTGTTTGGAACTCTTCCAACACACCGCCCCTCCATTGAGGGTAAAGACAAAACCCGACATAGACTTGGAATCATCCTTGTCACTCTGGAAGCTGGAGTCAGCAAAGGCCTCGATCTGGAGGTCTTTTCCGCCATACACCAAGAACATCTCCTTAGTCCTTCTCAGGTACTTGAGAATGTTCTTTACCGCTATCCAGTGTTTCTCCCCAGGGTTTGACTGATACCGGCTTACTATACTCAGTGAATAAGCTACATCCGGTCTGGTACACAACATCGCATACATTATAGAGCCTACCGCAGAAGCGTAGGGTATAATAGACATGCGATCCCTCTCCAAATCAGTCTTGGGAGACATCTCTTTAGAGAGGGTAATCCCGTGACAAGACTGTAGGTTACCGCGCTTGGAATCTTCCATACTGAATCTTTTCAGTATGGTGTCGATGTACCTGGACTGTGAAAGTCCTAATATCCTCTTGGATCTATCATGATGGATCCGGATCCCCAGGATGTATGAGGCACCACCCAGGTCTTTCATGGAGAACCTGTGTGACAAGAACCCCTTGACAGATTGTAGCATCGGAATGTCATTTCCTATTAAGAGAATGTCATCCACGTATAAAACGAGGAATACTACAGTTCTCGCTACAAATCTACTATAGATGCATGGTTCATCTGGATTTTTGATAAAGCCAAATTCCTTGACCGTCTCATCAAAACAGATGTTCCAACTCCGCGATGCCTGCTTTAGTCCGTAGATGGACTTAAGCAACTTGCATACTTTTCCGCTGCTCCCACTCTGAATGAAACCCTCTGGCTGGTCCATATAGACACACTCCTCTAAATTTCCATTTAGAAAAGCGGTCTTTACGTCCATCTGCCAAATCTCATAATCGTGGAAGGCAGCAATGGCAAGAAGGATTCGAATGGATTTCAGCATAGCCACTGGAGAAAAGGTTTCGTCATAGTCCAAACCAGGTCTTTGACGAAAACCCTTTGCAACAAGTCTAGCTTTATAGGTCCCAACCTGTCCATCTACACCAATCTTCCTTTTGAAGATCCACTTGCATCCTACGGGTTTTACCCCGTCTGGAGCAATGTCCAACGTCCATACTTTGTTGGTGTACATGGACTCCATTTCGGTCCGCATTGCATCCAGCCATTTTACCGAGTCAACGCTCTGAACGGCCTGCTGGAAGCTAGTAGGCTCATCATAATCTATGATGCAATCCTCTCTATCCCCGTCTATGAGAAAACCGTAGTATCTCTCGGGCGGATGAGACTGCCTACTACTCCTGCGGAGCGGCGTAGGAATGTCCTGTTCTTTTGAACCCTCTGGTTCCACTAAGCTTTCAGTAATAGCTCATGGTTCTGGAATTTCTTCCAGTTCTACTGTGCTCCCACTTATCTGGTTTTCCAAAAACTCAGTTTCCAAGAAGTAGGCATGACGAGAAACAAAAACCTTTTGTTCCTCTTCGCAGTAGAAGAAATATCCCTTGGAGTTCTTTGGATATCCCACGAACTTGCACTGTACTGAGCGTGCCTCGAGTTTGTCCGCATGCTGCTTTTTGACAAAAGCTGGACATCCCCATGTCTTAATGTGCTTAAGATAGGGTTTCTTCCCACACCACATCTCATATGGTGTGGTAGGCACAGTCTTAGTGGGAACTCGGTTCAAAAGGTATGCAGCTGATTCTAGCGCATACCCCCAGAATGATCGCGGTAACTCAGCGTTACTCATCATGGACCGTACCATATCCAATAGGGTTCGGTTCCGTCTCTCCGATATACCGTTATGTTGCGGAGTGTATGGAGGAGTAAGCTGAGAGAGAATTCCGTTCTCTTTTAAATAGTCCAGGAACTCGGCACTCAAGTATTCACCACCTCGATCCGATCTTAGAATCTTGATACTTTTGCCGGTTTGTTTTTCTACATCATTCTTATATTCCTGGAACTTTCCAAAGGCTTCGGACTTATGTTTCATTAAGAAGACATAACCGTACATTGAAAAGTCATCCGTAAAAGTAATGAAGTATGAAAAACCGCTTCGCGCATGTGTAGACATTGGACCGCACACGTCGCTGTGTACGAGTCCTAAGAGCTCGCTCGCTCTTACTCCGTGTCCAGTGAACGGAGTCTTTGTCATCTTTCCTTTGAGACAGGATTGACAAGTGGCATACGATTGATATTCGAACGGATTCAAATATCCTTCTTTATGTAACTTCGTCAACCTTCTCTCATTGATGTGACCCAGTCTATAATGCCATAAGAAAGTCTGATTGATTTCTGGAGACTTTCTTTTGTGTGTATTCTGGACATTGAAAATCTGTGGTTGGTTTAATACGTATATACCATTGCTCAATGTACCTGACCCAATCAGAACTTGATTAAGTTGAATGTTTACAACATTGCTTACAAACGCAAATTCATAACCTTCTTTAGAAACCAAAGATACAGAAATGATATTACAAGTTGCGTTGGGTACAAAATAGCAATTACGCAAAACCAAAACATGTCCATCTGACATTCTCAGGTGATAGTCCCCCACGGCCTTAGCATCCATGCTAGCTCCGTTTGCAACTTTGAGGGTCATGTCACCTGCCTTCAAAACCCTACGGTTTCTCAACGCCTGCAAAGAATTACAGATATGAGATCCTGATACGGTATCCAATACCCAGGAAGTAGAGTTTATTGAAAGACAGTTTTCAATAACATACACACCTGAAGCTGAAGCCGCAACCTGCTTCAGATCCTGTGTTCTGGCCTTCCAAGCCCTGCAATCATTCTTCCAGTGTCCCTTCTTATGACAGTAGAAGCATTCTTCTTTATCCACAAGCTTCCCCACTTTCTTTGTTGCTTTTGCCTTTCCCTTCGTATCCACTTTACTAACACCGCCCCTTGGTTTGGTTGGGGCTTTCTTCTTCTTTCCCTTGGCTTTCGCCTTGGACCTAGAAGAGGAAGATCCTCCTACAAACAAAGTGGATGTTTCCCTACTTTTCTGTAGGGTGCCCTCTGCGCTCCTTAGCATGTTGAGGAGTTCTGAAAGTTCAACTTCCTTTTCTTGTAAGTTGAAGTTCAGAATAAACTGGGCGTAAGTGGAAGGAAGGGACTGGAGAATCAAGTCCGTATAGAGCTCATTCTCCAACGTGGTCCCAAGGTCCGCGAGCTCCTCAATGTAGCCAATCATCTTAAGCACGTGTTCCGCTACCGATGATCCGACGGCCAATCTTGCCGAAAATAACTTCTTCGACACTTCGTATCTTGCGATACGAGATTGCTCTCCATACAGTTCTTTTGTATGAAGAAATATGGATTCGAGGTCCATATTCTCGTGCCTCCTCTGATGTTCGTTGTCCATAGAGGCAAGCACGAGGCCGCGAGCTCCTCAATGTAGCCAATCATCTTAAGCACGTGTTCCGCTACCGATGATCCGACGGCCAATCTTGCCGAAAATAACTTCTTCGACACTTCGTATCTTGCGATACGAGATTGCTCTCCATACAGTTCTTTTGTATGAAGAAATATGGATTCGAGGTCCATATTCTCGTGCCTCCTCTGATGTTCGTTGTCCATAGAGGCAAGCACGAGGCACTTGGCCTTCGCGCAGTCTAGTTCCCAGGTCTTACGGATTTCCTTATCCGCGACGCTGGTTTTGGGACCTGGGACAGGGGGAGCTTTGGTGGTAAGAAGATACCCCAGCTTGTCGTAAGTGATTGCCATCTTGACATTCCTGAGCCAATCTTTGTAGTTTGGCCCTGTCAGTATGTTTTTATCTAGAAGTAACTTAAGTCCAGTCATGTCGATTAGTCGCTGCAATTAGGAGAGAGAGAAGAAACACTCAGCATGATGCTCTTGCAAGTTTATAGTGGTTTTTAGTTTATCTAAACAGGATGGCTCCCACTGTCTCTCGAATCCCTCCTCAAACCAAAAAGGATGAATTAGTCGGGATCAATCTCACCGCACAACAGCCAGGCCAGTGTCGGTACTTCGAGGGAGGTTTTCCAACACTTTCGCGAAGTTCCTTAATTAAATAACCTCTTTTCCCTGGGGGCATAGCCCCGCTAACACCTTTCTAGACACCTACTAGGTTTATAGCATTGATCGTTAAGTGAGAAATTTCCCGAGGGGTAGCATATACTCACAGTAGGATCGGGATCCAAATATCATCGCATGACGAAACTGAAGGAATCCTATCAGAATCATCACACTCCAAATGGTATGCAACACTGGAAAGTTTCAGTTCTTTTGAAACTCCCGATATGGATTTTTGCCCCATGCTCTTATGACCTTGACTTTGGCCAACAAATCATAAGTCACATGTCAAGTTCTACCCGTCGTTCTCCAGGTTAATTTGAATCCACCCGCATCTACCCTTGACTTTGGCCAACAAGGCAGTACGACTGTTCCAAACCATCGCATCTATCTATGCTGCACATGAATACCCAATAGCTACCAATCACTATGCCTTGACTTTGGCCAACAAACATAGCTTGAATACTATTGACTATTCATGTGAAACGACGGAGGGCTACGAATGGTTTTGGCAAAACCGTGAACGTAGTGAACTTGATATAATCGATGGAACGAGATAGCTTTTAAAAGGAGTGGCTCAAGCTCCGCATTTAAAAGTTGGTTTTGAAAAGAACCGAGTGGTTTTTCGAAAGTGTTCCAACGACTTTTACTTGGTTTATTTTCTTGTATTAGTTCTTTTAATGCGTGATATTCTTGCATTAGTTCTTTTAATGCGTCCCATCATTTAATCCTACCATTGCAGAAAACAACCAAAATATGACGTACGCTTATGCCATTCGCATTCGCCACGGGGCCCCGTCATTACCCGTTAGGTTACTTAACTAACGACAGAGCGGGGGCTGGGCTAGCGCGGCTGTAAAACATAAGCAACGCCTAAATAATATCATATATAGATATATTGCAATGATAGCCATTCCAGATCACAGATGAACACATTGGATATACTAGGAATCCGCAATTCGTACGAGCCTGTAACGAAAAGCAGATTACACGGTCGTGGTGAATAGCCAATACCCCACTCAAGACCCCTACGGGTGCGGCAAACTACCCGCCAAGTACCCGAAGCGAAGCAACCTCCCTCAACTCCGTGAGTAGGCCACTCGGCACTTCGGGATACCCGGTAGTTTGTGCACCCCCTCCATGGGTCTATCCTAGGAGCAAAAACAGTAAAAAGAAATTATACAATGACGGCTACAACCCCGACCCGGTTGTGCGGCCATACAAATAATTATTACATCAATTTACAAATTTACATGAATTGAAAGAAAAGAAAACTCTCGTCTCACAACCCCCGGCTATTCACCCGCGACAATCCAATGAATTCATATACACATTCCAATGACATTACAGATCACAGATTTGTATAACTCCCACTAATCGACATATAGCGATTAGCAGACGTTCAATACAAATGTCACATCACAGATAAAAAACCCGTCAGCTTAAGTCTTTAGAAGTTCGATCAAAAATACGGATTTTTAGGCCCCAAACATAAAATTTTCGTTTTGGAAAATCTGGGCTGAAAAGACATATTTCAAAAATCCCAAAACAACCCCAGAAATACATTGCACAAAGTTTGGACCTCGGCCGAGTCAACTCGGCCGCGGAACCGCGGCGGGAGCGTGCTCCCGCTGCGTTTCCGCGGCGCTTTGATCGGTTCGTGGGACCAAATTTTGTGGTTATTCAATAAAAAGCCTGAGCCGATTTTTAAGATGAAATTTATCAATTTTTGAACAGAAAAAAAATCGGCAGAAACTTGACATATCGGGTTCGTTTCGTGACCTTTTCTTTGATCGATCTTCTAGTTACTTTGCTAACATGTTAGATAGAGTTTAACTAGGCTCTGATACCACTGTAACTCCATGCTACCTCTCTTGGTACTTTCGGGCTTGCGGAATTTGGTGAAAAACAATTTTTCTAGAGGCGGTAACATGGACTCAAAACCGGATCTTTGTTAAACATCTAAATAACAACCTAACTAGGAGTTGTTAACTACTCGGTTAGGGGGTTATACCTTTCTTTCTTGAACTCCTTCGTCTTCAAGCCTCGATGGTTGTCCGGATCGGCTTCACCTCGTCGTCTCCTTGCGCCGAAGATGGATCCACCCGAAAGCTTCTACCTTTGGCTCCTTCTTCGAACTTTGTGCAGGGCTCCTAGGCACACTAGTGAGGTCTCCCAAGCCATCAACCATGGCAATTTCAAAAAATATGGTGCCTACAAACCCTAAAGTACGAATCGTTTGCTAGATTTCTAGGCGAAAAGAACTAGTTAACAGTTAACTATATAAAATACGGAAATACAACCTTTGTAGATCCGGTGCTCCACCTCCATAGCTCCGCAACAAGACCCTCTCCGCTGTCCAAATCAAATCCGGGCTCTAGGATCGGCTTCGTCGGAGAATGGGCAAGCTAGGTCGTCGATGTCCATGCCGAAGATGATCTACGTCGAGGCATCGATGAATCAAGCTCCACCTTCACCAAACCCTAAAATCTTGTGAAGGAAACACACTCTACTACTTGGCAAGAGGTAGAGGATGAAGAAATAGGAGGTGGGTTAACTTTAGAATTGGATTTCTCACTCTTTTCATCAATCCACCATTGATGGAGCTTGCTTTTCATGAAGAAGAAGAAGAGCAAGAAGAAGATCATTGTTATGATAAGTTAAAAGAATAAGAAAAGAAAATCAATTCTTATCATAATATAACCATGGTTATGTGTAGAGATTTAACTAGGGTTAATTCAAATGGTTAGGTTAAGCATGAGATAAGAATGGTGGACAAAGTCAAAGCTTCATGAAACTTCAACTTAAAACAAAAATAGCCACCATTCTTTTCTCTTGCCTTTTATTTTCCAAAAATCAATAAATAAATAAATAAATAAATAGATAAATAAAGGAAAAGAAACCCTAACCATTCTTTTAACCATGGTTTAAATCTTTGCACTTAACCAAGTAAACATGTATCATCAAACATGATACAATCAAATGCACAAAATCATATCGCATATGTAATGCGCATATCCGAGTGAGAAAATCCATCTTAAGTAAACCGATACTAGTTGATGCAAAGTAATATATCATATATATATAAGTATGCATTAAATCATTAAATCAACACTTGATTCAATGATCCGGTCATGTCGCATATAACCGGCTAGTATACAATGTATCGGCTTATCGAATCAACGCTTGAATCGATAACTAGGTTATATCGCATACAACCATTCGATACATTTATCGCGAGAATAGAATACGGTATCACATACACGCATTATTCTCGGTCCCGCACATATCTCATATGCGCTCCTATTTCGTTTCGCTTGAGCCAGGAAACCTCTGTGTAGGACTCTAAAGACTCGTCAATACGCCGGCAGCAGGTGATGATCATATCAAACACCCACAAGCCGCAAGCGGTCTGCTAAACGTAACGGCCACCCGGGTATTGAGCGATCTGAAGATCGACGAGCAAGCCCGCTCACACTCCAGTGAATCCGACCAGTAACACTACCGTACAGTCCGGTCTGATCGTCTGATATGTCGCATATCTCGCCTAGGGGTGGTATACGTCAGACCCCAATAGCTCAATAAGTCGTGTCGATATGAGGTCTATAACTGGTCGAGAAACTACTGGTAACACTTACCAGCAATTCTCTGAGCAGCCCTGGCCAGGGACTTCCTGTTATAGCCGATCGAACACTGTGCAACATCAACCCCCATATACCGGGAGAGACGAATCCCCTCCTATCGCTCATTGCCTCCATGTGACTCGGGACTGTACCCAAAAACCACCGTTTTGCACGCCCTCTTGGACGTGGTAAGATGGAAATCAAAGCACAGTGGGAACCACACAAGACTCTATGACGATCTCGGGTCAACAGACTACTCTGTACCAGTGTCACCAGAGAACTGCCATCTGACGTGAGGTATAATACCATCTGGGAGTTCTCGGCGAGTCCGTCCAGTGTACCCAGTCTCTACTGAGCACCCGTATATCATCTCTGATGTCAAACACCGATGGATATGGGATCATCCATCGCCCATCTGTATGGGTCGAGAAGGTATACGCTAGTCTACTCTGGTATATCGATGCCCCGTCTCGATACACCCACGACCAGGGACTTTGAAGGATGTACTTATGGACTACCATGTCCCCACTAGTATGATCCGCATCATAGTCCAGGTAGTCAAGTACAGATCCTAAGGGCTTTACCAACATGTAACAGAGAGACAATCAGCATACACGTTAAGGTAAAGTTCAACCAGATAGCATACTATCATGTCGAGCAAGAAAGTCCTCCCTATATATGTCCCAGCATCCACTACAATATACATCCTATGTACAGTAATGGCCTCTAGGGCATACATATAACTAACAATCTCCCACTTGCACTAGGGCCATCTGTAGCAGTGGTTGCAGTATCTCATACTCAACCATCCCATGAAAGTCTCTCTCTGGGAACAGGCCTTTGTGAGTGGATCCGCTGTGTTTTCCTCCGAGTCTACTCTCCTAACCTCGATCACCCTGGAGATCAACTATCTCCATGATCAGGCGATGCTGCCTTAGAATAAGTCTGGATCACTGATGGGACCGGCGTTCCTTGGCATAAGCCACAACTCCATTGTCACACAATGGGAGGAACATAGTTCATCTCATGAACCAATATACACCCAAACAGCCTCTTTGGTAGCATCTTAAGTAGCGATGTATCCTGCCTTTATCGTCTAGTATGCCACGGTATCTAGCTTGGAACTTTTCCAACATACCGTCCCTTTACTGAGGGTAAAGACAATGCCTGTGACTGACACTCAGTCGTCTTTATCACCCTGGAACACTTCCAGTGATTCTCCTCAGGATCGATTGACACCATCTCACTACATCTAGTGAGTATCCTAACATCCATTTAGATCTATCTCATAGATCCAAAATCCAGGAGTTAGTAGGTGTCACTTTGATCCTAAGTGGAGAATTTTGGTGATAAACGGAGATTAACCGAGCGTAGCATAGGAAACTCCTTCCCCATCAAGAGTATGTCATCCACGTACTCTACGAGGATCGTCACCATACTCCCTACTACCTTTTTGTTTATACAAGGTTCATCTACCATTTTGATGATGTCAAACTGTTTAACTAACACATCAAAACAGATGTTCCAACTCCGCGACGCCTGCTTTATCCTATAAAGCATCTTGCACACGTTTCCGCTGCTCCCACTGTCTACGAAGCCCTCTGGCTGTGTACTTATAGACGCTCTCTAAATCATCATTTAGAAAAGCAGTCAAGATACCCAACCACAAGATATCGTAGTCATGGTATGTAGCCGTGGCAAGTAGGATCTGGATGGTCTTAAGCATAGTCACTTGAAAAGGTTTCATCATGATCCACGCCTGGTCGATGACGAAAACCTTTAACAAGTCTAGCTTTGAAAGTCTCAACTTTTCTATGTACACCAAGTAATCTTCTCAAGATATACTTGCTCCTGATGGGGATTTAACCCTTCAGATATAGCAACCAAAGTCCATACTTTGTTGGTGTATAAGGATTCCATCTCAGATCGCTAAACATCCAGCCATTCTTACAGAGTCTTACTCTCGATGGCCAGCTCGAAACTAGTTGGGTCATCATCTCATGATGCAATCCTCCCTCCCACTGTCATAGAGAAACAGAAGTATCTCTCAGGTGGGTGAGGAACCCTACTAGATCGGCGGAGAGGCTCAGGTTCGTTGGTATCTACTGAATCCTTTGGTTCTTTCAAATCATTAGCTGCAGTTTTGTATAGCTGGAACTTTTCCAGTTCTACATTACAGACCTTGCCTCGAGCTTGTCCGGATTATGCTTTTAGACATAGGCCGGACAACCCCAAATCTTAACTATCTTAAGAGATGGGCTCTTCCCTTTCCATATCACATATGAAGCGGTAGGCAACTGATTTGATTCGAACCGTATTCAATAGGTATGCAGCTTCTCAAGTGCATAACTCCCAAAAGGAAAAAGGTAACTCAGTAGTACTCATCATAGAGCACACCTTATCATATAGGGTGTAATCGCTCCGCCCCGACATACCATCGTGCTATGGTGTATTCAGAGGAGTAATGCTGAGAGAGAATCTCATTCTCCTTTAGAAAAGTCCAAGTATTTCCGTGCTCAAGTATTTTCCTCCTTGATCTCATCAAAGGACATAATACTTATACCCTTATTTTGGTTCTCTACTTCAAACTTATATTCTGTGAATATCTCAAAAGGTTCGGACTTGTGTTTCAACAGGAACATATGTCTGAATCTTGAGAGATTATCAGAGAATGTAACGAAGTACAAAGAACCAGTCCTGGCATATGTAGACAGGGGACCTTTACATACATCAACATGTATCATCCCAAGAGTTTCCCAACTCTTTCTCTGTTTCCAATAAACGGAGCTATGGTCATATTATCTTTGTGACATGACTAGCGAGTTTCACAAGATGTAAATTCAAACTAATTTAAATATGCATCTTTATGTAACTGTAGCTAGTCGGGTCGCATTGGTATGACCTAGTCTACAATGCCTCAAGAAGGATTCGTTCATTTCTGAACTCTTCCTCTTGTGTGTGTTCCATATAGTAAGAACTGTAGTTTGATTTAGAACATCAACGCTTTTAGATAACGTGCCTGAACCGATCAACTTTTGATATAGGAAATGTTCAAAACATTATCCAACAATACAAAATTATATCCTTTCTTTACTAATAAAGAGACTGATATGATTTTGTATATCAGGTTCGGTATCTAATAATATTCGTTCAGAATCAATGTATTGTAATACAGGGTGACAGTGACCGAAAGACTTGGCTGCAACTCTTGCCCCGTTTTCTGCCTCATGAAACTTATCACCCGTTCTCAGTTCTCTACCTGTCTGTAGCCCTATGTAACAGATTACATATCTGGGATCCTGATCCGGTATCATATACCCAGGACGTAAAGGATACTGAGAAACAGTTCTGTATAATGAACACACCCGAAGATGATGCATCAGCATGCACTCTCTTCGTTTGGGCGGCACGGGAAATCTGGTATTCCCCAATTTCCTGCTCTGTCTTATAACAATTATAAGTTGGAGCGGGACCAACGTTCCCCAGCTCAGTATAACAAGCGGGTTCGGTCAATATTCCGTATTATTATCTTGATTAAGGCGTGATATGGTCGCTACCTGGAGAGAGAGAGAAGAAAACACTCAGCGTGCGCTCTGTCAAGAATGGATTGGTTATTATTTTATCTAATCAGGATGGCTCCCACTGCTTTTTATCAAATCTTCCTTCAAACCCTAAAAGGAAAGACTAGCCGGGATTAATTACACACTACAAGTTCGCCAATCTTTCAGCCAGGCCAGTGTCGGTACTTTGAGGGAGGTCCCCCGTGCTTTCGCACGAACCTAATTACTGTAAACCTCGTTTTCCCAGAGGCATAACCTCGTTAACACCTTTCTAGACACCTACTTGATCGGCTAATTGTAATGTATAAAACTCTCCCAGGAGTAACACTTACTCGCAGCGGGTATCGGGATCCAACTATCTCATAGAAGGTATGCAATCTCATTGCAAATTTCAACACTTGAAATTCCCGATAATATTTTGCCCCTAGCAGCTTATGACCTTAGCTAAGGTCAACAAATCATAAGTGCTAGCCAAGTTCAACCCGTCATTTCCCGATTGAATTAAACCCACCCGCACGACCCTTGGCTAAGGTCAACAAAGTCGCACGACTACCCTAACTCAATCGCATCATATGCTTATACAGATAAGCACTAATCAGCTACCGCACACTACGCCTTGGCTAAGGTCAACAAACGTAGCACGAATACTAACCAGTACTTATCTGAAATGACGGAGGGCTACGACAGGTTTTTCTGAAAACCTATTGCGTAATGAACTTGATATCGTTGTAGGATCGAATGAATTTTGAAATGGAGTGTTTTTGAGGCTTTTCTAGTTTTGCTAAAGGAGTCACTCCCGGTGAAGGGATCGTCGGTCCTTTCCTCGTCGAATGAGGTGCGGGATATATCACATATATCGCTGTGCAAAGCAAAAACACTTAAAAGCAATCAAAAGACAAACCGAGTGTGTAGCATCTGCCAGTTATTGCTAAAGGAGTCACTCCCGGTGAAGGGATCTCGGTCCTTTCCTCATCGAATAAGGTGCAGGATATATCACATATACCGCTGTGCAAAGCAAGAACTGTAGCTACCTGTTTTTATTTTGAAATTCGATTCTACAACATCTTAGGTTTCTTTTATTTCATTAATCACATTAATGAAGTCCCATCATTTAATTACCTAAACATCACAGATAGATATGACGTACACTTATGCCATCCGCATTCGCCTCGATGTCCCCTCGTGCACCGTTAGGTTAGGTAACTAACGGCAGAGCAGGGCAGGGCTAGCGCGGGTGTAAAACATAAGTAACATCTATATAATATATCACATATACTATATACTATATCCATCACAGAAACATCACATGATCTCATCACAGATATCGCAGCAGAAGAATCATATGAAATATTGGATATACTAGGACGTTCGTGTTTTCAATACGAGCCAGTATAAAACACGGATTCCACGGTCGTGATGAATAGCCAAACCCATACCCCTATACCCCTACGAGAGCGGCAAGCAACCCTACCAATTCTAGAGTTAGGAGACCCGGACTCGACTCCTCGAGTTGGTCTCCCACTGGACTCCAGAACCCGGTTACTTGTGCCCTCCTCCTTGGGTCTATCCTAGTGCGGAAAAGTAAATAATATACAACAGGTGACTACTTCCGCAACCTGGAAGCGCCCCAATAAAAGAATATTACATACAAGTTTTTACATGAATGAAAATGAAAAACACTCATCTCACATAAAAACCCCCGGCTATTCAAACACGACGATCCAATATAACATATCCAGCAACACATAACATCACATGTCATCAACGTAAGTAAATATGTCCATCCCAATTGTCGTTGACATATAGCAACGAAACCGGCGATATCACATATTACACTTACGGTCATAGAAAAGAAAGTGTAAAACTACAACAGTTGGAATCCGCAACCACCTCAGACATCGCATGCCTGACAAAATGAATTACTTAGACATCGCATGCCTAACAATTATAAACCCCGCATTTTAGTCTCAAAATCGAAAACACTTTTCAATACCAAGTCGGGTAATTCAACAAGATTCCCGACATCCTGATCGAATGCTCGTCGCAAACTTCAGTAGACGGCCGCACCCCCGATACCGTCGACGAAGTGCACCAAGGCGGAACACCGCTACCGCGAGCACCCGAACGGATGCTTTCGGCGACGGGGTTCTCCTACAGTCACTTGGTCGGGGCAATGGCGTGAAGCTGTCTATTAAGTTTACCCGGCGAGTATCCGCGTACGCTACGTGATTGCGACGGACTTTTGATCACATCAAAATTCCGTGGCAACCGATCAAGTGAGACTAAACTGCTACGTTTATAATATTCATTCAGTTATCTCATAACTTCTTGTGAATTCCAATTATTGTATCCCATTCCAGATAAACAGAAAATGTTAAACTTTTCGATCAAACAATCGAACACCCAAGTTTTCCCGATACAGATCAACACATGAAACAAGTATAACAACATTCCGTTCGTGCCTCACTACCAACGATCCAGCCGTAGAAGGGTCAAGCCAACGCCTCACATGTGGCACGCCGTACTACCCCAAACCCGAAGGTTCAAAGGGCAGTTCAAGACGGTCACATAATCGAGTTAAGGTTTGTGTCTTCTAGAGGGACCATCGCGTTACTTGCACTACTTAGAACGTCGTTAAACTTCGGAAAAATCCAACACTTGGAAATTCCCGACAGGGGAAAAATTGGGTATTTATATCCGGTCGAACTTTTTAACATATTCTAAAATTTATCCGGAAAGCCACACAGACAAAATTTGATACCCCGATCGAAACACCGAATCCCCAAAACAACTCAGAAAAATTCAACTCTGGAAAAAATATTAAAAATTCCCAGAAACACCAGCATAGCACATTAAGAATTACTGTAGAAAATGGGATGCCATAAACGACAAAATGGCCGCGCTTGCGCCGCACGAGCCAGGCTCGTGCCGCGCAAGCGCGGCGCACTGTTGGAATTGAGTGCACGAATTTTACAGTATTTCTTATAATTGCCTGCTGATTTTTCTGAACATTTTTAATGTTGAAAAATTCCAGATTTTAAAAATTGTACAGAGAGCAATTTTCCGGGTAGGGTTTCGGTTCGATCGGACTTCAATTTCCGTCTGGACTTCGCCTAAGGCACTAGCTAGGCTCTGATACCACTGCAGGGCTCCTAGGCACACTAGTGAGGTCTCCCAAGCCATCAACCATGGCAATTTCAAAAAATATGGTGCCTACAAACCCTAAAGTACGAATCGTTTGCTAGATTTCTAGGCGAAAAGAACTAGTTAACAGTTAACTATATAAAATACGGAAATACAACCTTTGTAGATCCGGTGCTCCACCTCCATAGCTCCGCAACGAGACCCTCTCCGCTGTCCAAATCAAATCCGGGCTCTAGGATCGGCTTCGTCGGAGAATGGGCAAGCTAGGTCGTCGATGTCCATGCCGAAGATGATCTACGTCGAGGCATCGATGAATCAAGCTCCACCTTCACCAAACCCTAAAATCTTGTGAAGGAAACACACTCTACTACTTGGCAAGAGGTAGAGGATGAAGAAATAGGAGGTGGGTTAACTTTAGAATTGGATTTCTCACTCTTTTCATCAATCCACCATTGATGGAGCTTGCTTTTCATGAAGAAGAAGAAGAGCAAGAAGAAGATCATTGTTATGATAAGTTAAAAGAATAAGAAAAGAAAATCAATTCTTATCATAATATAACCATGGTTATGTGTAGATATTTAACTAGGGTTAATTCAAATGGTTAGGTTAAGCATGAGATAAGAATGGTGGACAAAGTCAAAGCTTCATGAAACTTCAACTTAAAACAAAAATAGCCACCATTCTTTTCTCTTGCCTTTTATTTTCCAAAAATCAATAAATAAATAAATAAATAAATAGATAAATAAAGGAAAAGAAACCCTAACCATTCTTTTAACCATGGTTTAAATCTTTGCACTTAACCAAGTAAACATGTATCATCAAACATGATACAATCAAATGCACAAAATCATATCGCATATGTAATGCGCATATCCGAGTGAGAAAATCCATCTTAAGTAAACCGATACTAGTTGATGCAAAGTAATATATCATATATATATAAGTATGCATTAAATCATTAAATCAACACTTGATTCAATGATCCGGTCATGTCGCATATAACCGGCTAGTATACAATGTATCGGCTTATCGAATCAACGCTTGAATCGATAACTAGGTTATATCGCATACAACCATTCGATACATTTATCGCGAGAATAGAATACGGTATCACATACACGCATTATTCTCGGTCCCGCACATATCTCATATGCGCTCCTATTTCGTTTCGTTTGAGCCAGGAAACCTCTGTGTAGGACTCTAAAGACTCGTCAATACGCCGGCAGCAGGTGATGATCATATCAAACACCCACAAGCCGCAAGCGGTCTGCTAAACGTAACGGCCACCCGGGTATTGAGCGATCTGAAGATCGACGAGCAAGCCCGCTCACACTCCAGTGAATCCGACCAGTAACACTACCGTACAGTCCGGTCTGATCGTCTGATATGTCGCATATCTCGCCTAGGGGTGGTATACGTCAGACCCCAATAGCTCAATAAGTCGTGTCGATATGAGGTCTATAACTGGTCGAGAAACTACTGGTAACACTTACCAGCAATTCTCTGAGCAGCCCTGGCCAGGGACTTCCTGTTATAGCCGATCGAACACTGTGCAACATCAACCCCCATATACCGGGAGAGACGAATCCCCTCCTATCGCTCATTGCCTCCATGTGACTCGGGACTGTACCCAAAAACCACCGTTTTGCACGCCCTCTTGGACGTGGTAAGATGGAAATCAAAGCACAGTGGGAACCACACAAGACTCTATGACGATCTCGGGTCAACAGACTACTCTGTACCAGTGTCACCAGAGAACTGCCATCTGACGTGAGGTATAATACCATCTGGGAGTTCTCGGCGAGTCCGTCCAGTGTACCCAGTCTCTACTGAGCACCCGTATATCATCTCTGATGTCAAACACCGATGGATATGGGATCATCCATCGCCCATCTGTATGGGTCGAGAAGGTATACGCTAGTCTACTCTGGTATATCGATGCCCCGTCTCGATACACCCACGACCAGGGACTTTGAAGGATGTACTTATGGACTACCATGTCCCCACTAGTATGATCCGCATCATAGTCCAGGTAGTCAAGTACAGATCCTAAGGGCTTTACCAACATGTAACAGAGAGACAATCAGCATACACGTTAAGGTAAAGTTCAACCAGATAGCATACTATCATGTCGAGCAAGAAAGTCCTCCCTATATATGTCCCAGCATCCACTACAATATACATCCTATGTACAGTAATGGCCTCTAGGGCATACATATAACTAACACTTTGAAGAAACTAGATCACTTGACTTGCTAGGCCTTGTGAACTAGAATGAGTAGAGGAATGTTTTGGTGTCTTTTTATCTCTAAGGCAATGAGTCTCAACACATGAGAATGGTTTTCCTTGAGGTAGAGAGAGCAAGAGAAAGAGGGAGAGCTTGAGAATGAGAGAGCTCAAGAGAGAGAAAGCAAAATGATAGATTGAACCATACTCATCTCATTCTCACCTCTTATAATCCAAAAGCCATCATAACAAAAATAGTAATCAAGTATTGTGTAAATTGTTTAAGTCAAAATGGCTATATCATTTCATGCACTCATTTTGCATAAATAAACAAGCAAGCAAAAGTCTTTGCCATGGAATGATAGCCATTGTCATGATGATGGTCAACTAGTCCAACCTAGTCAACCGGTCAACAAAGTCAACAAGTCAACAAAGTCAACCCCTCAACAACCATGTCACTATAATACTTAATTAATATTAATGTTAATCATATATCATATTCTCATTAGGGTTGAGCAAAAAGTCAATAGTCAACAGTCAACGGTCAACAACCCTAATGAGAATCCTCTGCCTCTGTCTCTCCGTCAACTGTGCATACACACCCGCATCCGCTTTCCGAGGAACACGAATACAAACGAGATAAAATCAATCCCAAAACGTACACTAGGATCTGGCTTAAACCAAAGCCCGCTAGTGTTAACTGTCCGGACACTGTACGTGCACAAGTGCGCGGATGTGACCGAACCCTGTCGCAAAAACCATGCGACCTGTCGCAAAACCATGCGACCTCTACTCTTTTGCCTAAAGGCGAATAGCTTTCTGTGTGGGACTCTAAAGACTTGACACTACGCTGGCAGTGGGTTTAACCACAGACCGCAAGCGGCACTAGCTGTGCGTAACGGTCCCCAGGTAGATGCCGACAAGAAGACTGACGAGGTGAAACCCATCTGAACTCCTACTGAGCCTGAATGTGACAGTCTCCGTACAGTCCGGTCTGTTCGTCTGATACATCGCATGGCGGGCCTAGGGGGCGGTAAACATCAGTCCCCTAATAGCGGTACAAGTCGTGTCGGAGTGAAGCCCAAAACACCCTGAGATAACACTGGAAGTCTACCAGTATATCTCGCTTGCCCTGGCCAGGGACTACTCGTGTAATGGCTCTCCTAGACACAGCGTGATGTCAACCCCCAATACCGGGAGAGACGAATCCTGTCTAACCGTCACTGCCTCCAAGTGCTTCGGGACCGCATCCAACCACTACCTGTTTGCACGACTCCTTTGAGCCGTGGTAGGGTAGTAATCTAAGTACAGTGGGAACACACTCGAGGCGAAGTGACAGTGTCAAGTCAGCGGACTAAGATGTACTCATGTCACCTGGGAACTGATAACTGACGATAGGTATAATACCAACCGGTCAGTTCCCGACGAGTCCTGTCCAGTGTACTCGTAACCTAACGAGCACCCGCATACTATCTCCAGTACGACGTACTGATGGCTGTGGGACAGACCATCTCCCACTCTGGGATGAGAAGCGCATGTGCTAGTCTACTCCGGAGTATCGATGCCCTGTCTCGATAGTCCTGCGACTAGGGACCTGCATAAGGATGTGCTTATAGTTTACCCAGCCCCCACTAGTGTGACTGCCATCACAACGCTGGTAATCAAGCAAAGATTCTTAGGGCTGCACTAATGCGTATAGGTGATATAATAAAATAAACACATGTACACATTGAAGTAGAAACAAACCAAGTAGCATACTACTATTTTGAGCAAGATTGTATATACAAGGTGAATATCCCAAGCTTCCATTAAGTAATATACAAACTAGTATGATACAGTAATAGCCTCTAGGGCATATACACTAACAGCTCCAAGGCATCCAAGAGGAAAATCCAAGAAAAAGATGCGATTTTTGATGAAATTGTGAATATTTATGATGAATTCGTGTAGGAAATGGAGGGTGTTCAGTTTGAGTGAAAGCAAGAGATGAGGAAATGAGAAAGAGAGAGAGAGAGGAAAAGAGAGAGAGAGTGATTGATAAAGAGAGAGGGAGGTGAGGTTAAGAGTGAGTGCACCTTGCATTTAAAACATCATTAATGCATTCACACACACCTTGCCACCTTATCTCATCCAAACAAATATCTTCTCTTCTTCTCACAAAAGATCTTGAAATTTATAGTTAAGGGTAAGATTAAAACAAGGATTAGGAAAGCAAAGGATTAGGTTAAGTGTCAAGGTTGCTAAGAACAAAATTAGCACAAACAAATCCTCACATTAATGTGTACACGTGTGTGCATGTCCATAACAAATAATATTAAAATAATAATTAAATGTTATAAAATGTGAGGAACCCGAATTGGTAAACTTTTTACAGTAAATCCGCAATAACGTCTAAACTAACACTAATCGAAATCTAAGGCATTACAATCTCTCCCTTATAAAAATTCGTCCCCGAATTTAAAATTCTCACTAAGCGTACCTTCAAAGGGAATATTATAAAACTCTCATATCTCGCTCCCAGCCTTCCAAGTGATTACCCCACTATACGGCTACGTCCAAGAAAACTCTCCACAGATGGCTAGACCCTTGACCGAAGTTTCTCTACCTGCCGAGCCATTAACACCATTGACTGCTGGTGTACGAAAGATCGTGTCCAAGCTAAATGGTCTGATGCTGAATCATGTGAGAAAGGTCATGAAGGTAATTGCAAAGTATTGACATAAGGAATACGGGGTAAATACTCAATAATCTGGGCGGAAGTGCCAAATTAAAGGCAACAGAACTAACTCGCTTTAAGGATCTCGAAAGGACCTACATTTCTGGGATAAGCTTCCCAAAATTGAACACGTCATTCATCGGAAAAATTCATAGGAATACATGATCTCCCACTGCGAACTCAAGCCTGCGATCACCATGGTCGGCACAAGACCTCTGTCTGTACAGGACTGTCATCATCCTGACCTGAACCAACTGGATCATTTCCGAAGTCTCTAGACTAGCTGGGGTCCAAAAATCCTACTTACGCAGAGTCAGAAAAAAACAGACTGGTGATCGACACAATCTAACAACCAAACCTAAAGGTTGCCAATTGAAACGCCCCCTGATAACTGCTATCAAAGACGAATCCTAACGATGGCAAGTGACGATCCCAACCGCCGACAATAATTAGTACGTACGCAGAAGCATATCCTCCACAGTCGGTATAGCCTGCTCTCACAAAACCATCATCCTGCGGATAGAAAAGCGGAGCTAAAGCTCAACCAGTACTCAAGGCTTTCTGAAGCTCCTGCCCAAGACGGCAAGCGAACAGGGTGCCTTCATTGGATACGACCCATGAAGGAACTTCGTGCAACGCACAAACTTAACAAAGAACAACTAAGCAAACCGAGTATAACCGGATGACAAACATCCAAATAGAGTTACACCCTGACTAAACCTGGGTAGATACCATAACGAAATTCGTGGAGATCTGCTCCCATTCCTACTCTGGAATGGTTAAAGGTTGCAACTCTCCAGCCGGTCTCAGATGCTCAACCTTAGCACACAACAAGACAGACACCTTGAAACGAAATCCGAAACTTCACTCTTCATCCCTTCCCATCCGTAACTATTTCACAAGTCACGCTACAAATTAGTGGAACTTGAATGAACACGGAAAGTTGACAGATGTGCCTGCTCAAGGATTTCGTGTCTCTACCCAATAGTATCAGGTATACAAACGCGTCCCTAAACATAGCACACCCTTGTCACAAATCAAGGACTCTGAATCTTTACCCAGCCGAGTATGCTCAAGTATCTATGACAAACGAGAATCGGCGGGCAGTGCCTCGCGAAAGCGATTAAGGAAAAGTGGTCGGGCGCGGACATGAGCAAGCTATCCCCTCAGTAGAGGCGAACTCAAGCTGTACTCAACGATCACACAAGAACTGTAAATCTGCAGAAGAATATCTCAACAATCAAAATCCGCTGCAGGAAGATGTACATTAAACTCTGGTGGTCCATGAAAATCTGACACGACTCTCCGAACAAGTAGTGTTTCCAAATCTCCAACGCAAGACCACTGCGACCATCTCCCGATCATGAATGGGATATCATGCTCGTACTTTCTCTAACTATCAGGAACTAAAAGCGATAACTCTATAGTGTCACCTCAGTATGCAATCGAGCCCCACTCGCGAAACATCATAGTTAAACAACAAAGTCGCCCAAACCGGAAAGCAAAGAAAGAACTGATGCAGTTGTTAACCGAGTCTCCAACTGCTGAAAACTCCGCATGCATGCCTCAGTCCAAAGAAAAGGAACCTCCTTTCCGGTCAGTCCAGTCAACGGTGCAGCACTACACTAGCAATCCTGTACGAAACGGCGGTAAAAACCTGCTAAGCCCAAAATCTGCGGACCTCCGTCCTGCACACAAGTCTGGGCCTAAGCTGTACGGCTTCGATCTTCCTCGAAACCATACGAAACTGTCTCCCGTAACAACAAGACCTAGGAGTCAACAAAAACAAGCCTGAAGGATCACTCCGAGAATCTAGCAAACAGCTGGGGCTCTCCTAATGTCTGCAAAACAAATCCTCAAGTGCTAATCCTATCCCTCACAACACATTGAATAGACCAGAATATCATTAATAACACAACAATAACTGGTCGAGGAACGGCCTGAAGAAATCTGGTTCATCATATCTACGAATGCTGCTAGGGCATTGGTGAGTCCAATGACACCACCAAACACACAAAGCCCGTAGCACGCACAAGGCAGTCTTCGGAATGTCATCACTCCGAACCCGCAACAATGATGACCTGATCCCAAACAAACTTAGAAAATGTCTCGCACTCACGAGCTGATCAAGAAATCGTCAATGCGAGGTAAATGATATCTATCCGCACCGTAAGCCGGTTCAATTGACGATCAATCAGTACAAAACCTCAAACTGCCGTCTCTCTCCTTGACGAATAGAAATAGGTGCTCCCCAATGCGAAACACTCAGACGCACAAGCCCCCCAACAAATAACTCTGCAGCTGATCTTTAAGCTCTCTAAGCTTCGCCGGCTCATCTGGAACAACGTCGGGAAACTCTCGCACGAAAGAAACCCGGTCCAACAAACCCACTGTGGCTCCGGTATCATGAATGAACGCCAAGAATCCTCGACATCTTCTCCTTAAAAGCCGACTAGCGAAAAAGGTTGATTTCAAGCTGTGAGTGGCGGCTCCACTGTCCCCCTACACAACAAGAACTACCTCGTCGGGGAAAACAACACTTGACTGTTTTCTTGCGGTAGTCCACAGACGCCTAGCACGTAGCTAACCAGTCCGTGCCCAGGAGAACGTCAAATCCAACATCTCTAGAAGGATCAAAGTGATGGACGAATCTCTATTTCCTATCCGATTGGCACACGACTGAAATACGTGTCGCGCAACAAAAGAATCGCTGACAGAAGTTAACACAACAAACGGCTGATCTAGCTAACATGACTCTCCTCGTCCCAAGCCTCTGCTACTCCCGCGACAGACACGAAAGCTGTTTCGACGACAAGGCCTCTGTCTCTGGGCTGGTACACCGGTACGAGTCCTCCACGGTTCCGGAACTCCCAAAGTCTCTGGAATACGTGTCTCGTCAACTAGGGATGCATCCACTGGTGCTATATAGGTGACGGAATGTTGTGTGCTGATCGCAAGGAACAACTGGGTAACAGGGGTGACAACCTCCTGTCGCTGCGCTCGAATGGCCTCAACCAAAGAACTCATCGTCTGGCGCAAGTCCTGCATCTCTGCCACAAGCCTAGCGATACTATCTGTCGAAGGCGGATCCGTCTGCTCCTGTGCAACGAGCGTGCCATCCTGGTTAGTCCTCGTCCTACCCGAGTCAATTCTGACCTCGGCCCTCGCTGCACCTCTCTGAGTCCCCATCGTCATCGGCGGCAAAGGCTATAAATAGAGATAGGATTCGATATGAACACGGAAATTGAATCACAAGGATATGAATCATCAAGGAAGGAATTTCAAGCAATTTGTACTTAGGCCACTTTAGGCGGAGCACCGCAACATGAGTATGCTGCAGACATACACACACTACGTTACTCTGCTTAAGCTACCTACTCCATCATACCAAGGTCATCCTACACTCCAAAAATTAAAACATAGCGCTCTGGTACCAACTTTGTCACGACCCAAAATTAGCACGTGACGGCCCTAATACTACGCAACGTCTACAGGCGTAACGTAGTAAAAGAAAGCCAAAACCCAGAAATCTAAACCATTAAAAGACAAGAAAAGATAAGAAACATTTTTAAAACCTTTGAAATCGCAACCCAAATTCTTTAAAAAGTCCAACTTTATTTCCTTTAAAATTTTGGCAGCACCTCCTTTGTAAAAACTAGCCCCAAAAATGGGTACAACATAAATATAAGTAAAGCATCCCCAAACGGGAGCAAATACACGCCCAAAGACGGAAAACAACTACCACAATAGATATATGACGCCGTAGCAAAGAAATAAAAGACGATAAAAAGGAAACTATATAAAAGACAACCAAGTCACAAAATAATATATAATATCGTCCTCACCAAGTCTCTAAGTCAAGATGAAAATAGTAGATGGAGAGTACAAGGATACAACGAATATACAATACAACAACGAGTAACCACAAAACCCATCTAAGCAAACTTCACACGGTGAGCTGATGCGGTATCCGCAGCAAAAGATGATAAGATAGATGAATAGCCTGCCTCGACTACTCTGGGGAACAACCTGCAAAACAACTGTGGCACAAACAGGGGTGAGTTTCCAACTCGTGAATAGCAAATAACATATGCAGGTATATACACGTACAGCGCGAATCTAACATATATAAGCTAATAGCAGTAAAAGGTCATATGAATGCAAAAATCATGAAAGGTACACTAACATGTACTACTAATACATGAAGCAATAATATGACAATCGGTATGCAATAATCATGCAATAATGATATGAAAATGTATATATGCAACAGTCATGAAAGGCACTCTAACAGGTACAACTAACACATGAAGCGGTGCATAAACAATAAATGTGAAGTATGGAATGAAACATGTCATTTCCACGTAATCCTAATATCGTGGTAGGATCAAAATCCATCAAGACAATCCAAATCCCAATTCCTCAAATCAGCCCCCAAATTGGCTCTCATATCATATAAGTCTCTCAAATCCAGAATGTACAATATCGAATAAATCCCATATATCCTGAATGTACAAAATCAGCAATCTCATATATATCCTGTATCTAGTCTCAAATGAATCACCTATATCCCAAATCCAATATCAAGTAAATTTCTAATATCCTAAGTATATTTGCATGAATAAATATGATGAAGTATATAAATTGATATGTATACATATATATTAGCGTCCCATTCCACTAATATATATATATATATATATATATATATATGCATATATAACGGCGTCCCATTCGACTGTTATATATACTTAGGAGTAAAATATCATGAAAATAATGTGTCAAGCATCGACACAAAAAAATACATGTTTATACGTTCTCAAATCTTAAGTGCCAAACACCGACACTCTCGATCCCCGTATCGGTATTATACGTCCTCGAATCTTAAGTGCCAAACACCGACACTCTCGATCCCTGTATCGGTATTATACGTCCTCGAATTTTAAGTGCCAAACACCAACACTCTCGATCCCCGTATCGGTATTATACGTCCTCGAATCTTAAGTGCCAAACACCGACACTCTCGATCCCCGTATCGGTATTAAAACAAATCTCAGAGTGGATGCATACAAATATCTAGTAAAGAATAAGTACAAATACATGAATCAATACACATATATTAGCGTCTCATTCCACTAATATATGTGTATAGACATATATAACAGCATCCCATTCCACTGTTATATATACAAAGGAGTAAAAATAACAGAGACATCATATGAAATCCATGAATGTAATATATGCAACATGAAACAGTAATATGAGCATATAAAGGAAAAACTGCTATTTAACTGCAATAAGTTAAAATAAATATCATGTGATTCCTAATTCTCCAAGTCTATATAACATCAAAAAAAGTAAACATGCAGCTAAATCCAGATATATATGTAAACATAAAGGTATAGCAAGGAATACATGTAGCTATATCATTATGTGTATATGTACCTGTCGCTAATGGTACAATACCCTATAGGTATCAGGTATCTAGCATGTAAGCATGTCAAGGTATATGTGTAAGCATGTAGGTATACAGGTATGCTGTAAGTCATATGCGATAAGAAATATGAATCAATGTCTCAATGTCCCTAACCAAACTATATTATATCTATAAGTGGGTTGTGCTTGTCATGGCAATTATTGACGGTGTGCGTGGCATACAATCAGTGCTCGTGCAACATGAGCCGTCAATAATAGTGCAGTGTCCTAAGGATACTAGTCCAAGTACAACAATTAACTAAGCAGTAGGGTGAATGCGCAATTCTAAATATGACATAGAATATGCGACAAGTCAAGTCATTTCTAGCCCAGACGCATAACGCCATGCGGGCGATTCCCCTGTAGATGTTAAATCTACTCACCAACACTCCCGGCTAAGTGAAGCCAACCACCTGTTTCCCCTTTATAGCAGTGTCCGAAGTCCCCTCCTGCGAACCTACAATATTAAGACAATAAAACATGGACACTTAGGTTCCGATAAACGTATGGATATAAGTATTTATGTGTCGATGTTGGACACTTGTTTTCATGATGTTTTCGGGTGTCGATATTGGACACTCAGGTTCAATGAGACTTACAGGTTATGAGGGCCGATCTGAGGGCCGATTTGAGGAAATTTAGGATTTAGATTGTCTTGATGGACACTGGTCCTGCCACGCTGAGGATTCTGTGAGGATGACATGTTTTATCACATACTCCACATTTATTTGATATGCATTGCTTCATGTATTAGTAGTACCTGATAGAGTATCTTTCATGACTGTTGCATATATATATTGCCATTTATTGCTATCAGCTTGCATGTGATAGATTACCGCAGTACGTGCATACCTGCGATTATCTGGATATGTTATTTACTATTCACGAGTTGGAAACTCACCCCCGTTGTGCCACAGTGTTTTGCAGGTAGCCCATCAGAGCAGTCGCGGCAGGGCTTCTTTATCACATTGTATCATCTTCTGCAGCGGATACCGCTACGGCTGACTGTGTGCAGTTTTGCTAGGTGGGTTTTGCGGTTATCCGATGATGCTCATTTGTATATTCATTATATCCTGTACTCTCCATCTACCGCTTTCATGTATTGACTTAGAGACGAGTTGTGAGGACGATATTGTATATTATTTTGTGACTCTGGATGTCATTTATGCTGTTTTTATTTATATCGTCTTTTTCTTCGCTACGGCGTCGTATATCTGTTGTGGTGGTTGTTTTCCTCCTTTGGGCGTGGATTTGCTCTCGTTTGGGAATGCTTTACTTATATCATTATGTTGTACCCTTTTTGGGGCTAGTTTTTACAAAGGAGGTGCTGCCAAATTTTTAAAGAAAATAAATTTGGACTTTAAATATTTTGATTGAGATTTCAAAATCTTTTATAATGTTCTTATCACTTACTAATTTTGATGGTTTAGATTACTGGGTTTTCGGCTTGCTTGAATTATGTAACGCCTGGAGACATTACGTGGTTTAAGGGCCGTCACGTGCCAAATTTCGTGTCGTGACAGTTGTATGCAATAATTGATTAATAAAGGTAGTGTTTTTATTGTTCTTGTTGCAATTAATTTCCGCACTTATTTTCTGCATTTACTTTCTGTAACTTAATAAAGTTTTCACTCTTCTTCATCCTTTCTTCTAAATCATTAACCATGAGCGAGTAATTCCTAGCTTGCCAGGGTTCGTAGGATAGGGTAGAACATTGTATGATAAAATATCTTAACCTCTTTTATATATTTTAAAGTATTTAAACTTTAGCAAAATAAATGTTGACATCCTTATCGGGCGCCCTACCAATTTATTGCTAGTCACGACCACGATTTGAGATTGGTTTAACACTTGTTTTGTTAGGGGCTAGACATGAATATGTTGGATATAGTGCCCTCAAAGTCAATTATTGGATCGCAGGCACGTGATTGCAATGATTGAGGGAGGACCTATGCTGGCAGGACAGTCTTACTCAAGATGATAGTATGCTATCCGGTTTATCTTTATCATCGTGTACAGCTTTAGGTGATATTACAGATCACTATTACGCGTTGATAGAGCACTTAGGATTCTTGCTTGACTACCAGCAGTATGATGGCGATCATATATATGAGAGTTGGGTAGTCTATAAGCACATCCTTAAAGTGGTCCCTAGTCGTGGGAGTTTCGAGACTGGGCATCGATACTCCATTAATAGACTAGTGTATACAGTCGAGACCCCGACGAGGGGCGGTGGCCAGTCTCACAAGCCATTCATGTCAGTTGGTTCACCTAAGATGTATACAGGTGCTCATTGGGTTATAAGTATACCGGACATGACTCGCCGGGAACATGCTAGTTGGTATTATACCTGACGTCAGATAGCAGTTCCGTGGTGACATGTGTACATGTTAGTTCATCAACCTGAGATCATCATTTGTCTCGTGTGAGTTTCCACTGTGCTTTGATTACTACCCTACCACGGCTCGAAGGAGTCATGCAAACAGGTTTTAGTTAGGTACAGTCCCGAGCTACATGGAAGCAGTGAGTGGATCGGCAGGGGTTTCGTCTCTCCCGGTATTGGGGGTGAGATCGTGCTGTGTCTAGGAGAGCCATTACATGAAGTCCTTGGCCAAGGCAGGAGATTTACTGGTAGGTATTCCAGTAGTATCTCAGGGTGTTCTGGGCTACACTCTGACACGACTTGTACCGCTTTTGGGGGTCTGACTTTTACCAATCCCCTAGGCCCGACATGCGATACTCATAGATGAACGGACCAGACTATACGGATATTTTCACTGACAGGCTCAGTAGGGTGTCAGGATGAGTTCGCTCATCGACCTCCCTTTTGGTCAATACCTGGTAGCCCGTTACGTACAGCTAGTACCACTGACGTGCTAGTAGTTAAATTCACTGCCAAAGTATTGATGAGTCTTTAGAGTCCCTCACAAACAGTTTCTCAAGTTTCGGGCGAAACGTTGTAGAGGCCGTATGGTTTTATGGCAGGGTTCGATCATATACGTACACTTGTACACGGATCATGATCGGAAGGATCATACCAGTGGGCTTTGGTTTAAGCCGGATCCAAGTATTAGATTTGTTGGATTACTTTAGTCTCATCGCATTCGCATTCAGTCGGAATGCTGATGCAGGTATGTATATACAGTTGAGGGGTATTCTAGTGATCCGTCACGAGTTTACTTTAGATGAAGTCGTTCTTTTTATTTTGACAAAACATTTAGGTTAATGTTTACAAATGGTGGAAATTGTGAGTGGATTTCATGATGAGGTGCATTTAATGTGACATGGACATGTTTAGTGACTCATTGTCTCTTTATTTGTGCTAATGTCATTTTAGGATTTGTTTATTGTGTTGAATTGATGGATGGAGAGAGAGAGGGCAACCATAGGCTTGGGGTTGTCTCTTGGGTTTTCATTCTTGTGCTCACAACAATAATTCAACACAATAACACAAAGGGATCCTCTCTTTTCTTTCTTCTTCTTGCTCACAAGTTCCACCATTGGCATCATCTTCTACCTCCACTCTAACCATCTCATGTGTTGAGAATCCTAGAATGTTAAGAGACAAAGTTATCACACATATTCTCTATTTCACCTTGGACACGTCGGCTAGCAAACTTCGTGTCCGAGTTGCTTCGGTTCGAAGCCGGAGCCCGTAAAAGGATTCGTAGATGTGGTGCCCTTTCCGACGAGGAGACCAGAGATCGAGCGAGATCGGAGATGCCGCAAAGAGCTAAAGATGGTGGCTAAAGACCGAAGGACATGGATCGATCGGTATAGCTTCTGTATCCCTCTTTAGATTTCTAGGCTAATGTTAATGGTTCGATCCGGGATTAAAGTCTGCGTTAGCGCCAGTTTCAAGTTTATGAAAAGCTTTTGTTTCCGCATTTTGGCCTCGGATCGACGGCCAGGGCGCTACCGTAGACTTACATGGTATCAGAGCCACGCCATTAACCTTAGCTAGCTCGTTTTAAACAATGTTAATCCATCGAAAATGAAACTAAATCCAAACACTGCCACTGCTGTCCAAGTCTCTGTTAATTTTAAAAGTTTTCAGAAAATTTTGTAAACAAGTGCAGAGGACCACCCATGAGACCATATGACCACTGCCCAAAGACGAGCCCCTGCCATCGGAAAAAACCTGGCCACAGACCAAGTTTTTCCGGCCAGGCCGACCCAGGTAGGGTATTTGGGATTCGTATTTGGGCTTCTGTTTGGTCTCTGGGTTGTCAGTGCAGTAGTATTGTTTGTTTGGCCCAATTTGGTTATGGTTTTATCAGTTTTTCTGGGCTATTCGGGGGGTTATTTCGGATTCGATATTTTATAATACTGTTTAAAGTTTATAGTGCATTACATTATATCTGTGATCGTGAATGTCATTTGATCGGTAAATCTTGTCTAATCACTATAGCCCTTTTAGACGGATTTGCGAACGTGACATTCACGTTGATGTTCTGTGTTGTGCTGTGATGTTGCGGATTTGTCGTGGTGGATAGCCTGGATGCAATGGTTGTACAGTTTGGTTATATTTGTACATTTGATATTGCGGGGTGAGCGTCCGACATGTGGACTGTCGTCACTGCCTGTTTGTATATTATTCTTTTGGGGCACGACCGGGTTGAGGTCGATGTACCCGTTGTACATATTTTATTTTCTGTACTAGGATTACCCCACGGTGGGGTGCACGGATAGCCGGGTTCTAGAGGGCAACGAGCCCGCATCTCATGGCTTTAAGACGGAGGGGGCTTTACTTTAGAATTGGCGGGCAATTCGCCACACTCGTAGGGGGTATAGGTTGACCAAAGGAGGGGTGCTCAAGTTACCGGATTCCGTGAAGTGCTGGATGGACCATTCACTTTGATGAAGGCGACTGCCACGCTTAAGGTTTTGGCGGGTAACTTTCCGCACCCGTAGGGGTCTAGGATTTCATTGCACAGGCTATCCACACGACCAGGGGAACGTCGGGTTTCAGTTGTGGCTCAAAGGAAACCCGGGGATCCCAGATTATCTGTATTGTTCTGTGATGCTTATTACTCTCTTTGATGTTGCATTTTATCACGCCATGAGCGAATATTATATATTGATATATATACTAGTAGATGTTGTATATATTTTACATCCGCGCTAGTCCAGTCCCCGCTCTGTCGTTAGTTAAGTAACCTAACGGGTGATGACGGGACCTAGTGGCAAATGCGGATGGCATATACGTACATCGTATTTTCGTTCTTTATTGGTGTGATCAATTGATGGGACTGCATTGATTCGGATCAATGCAAGCTAAACAAACCTGTTTGATGTTGTTGGAACAATTTTCAAAAAGCTGTTATTACAAGGACGTTCTCTTTTGTTTTGCATCGTGGTATTCGGTTATGAATATCCAGCACCTCAATCGACGAGGCAAGGGCCGAGATCCTTTCACCGAGAGTGACCCCTTGGGCAGAAGTTTGCGTCGGGGTAATAACTTCACTATAGTCGATTACGTTTTGCTTTGCATCGTGGTATTCAGTTGGAATATCCTGCACCTCATTCTACGGGGAAAGAGCCGAGATCCCTTCACCGGGAGTGACCTCTTTAGCGAAAGTTTTCTCCACTATATTTATAAAAAGCTATTTGGTTCCTTCAACGATATCAAGTTCATTACGTTAAAGGTTTTTTGCCAAAAACCATTCGTAGCCCTCCGTCATTTCAGACGGGTAGCACTTAGTATTCATGCTATTTTTGTTGGCCTTCGTCATGGCATAGCGTATGGTAGCTATTTGTTACTTTTCTGCTGCATAGATAGATGCGTTGGTTTAGGACAGTCGTACTACTATTTTGGCCTTCGCCAAGGGTATGCACGGGTGGGTTCAAATTAAGCTAGATAATGACGGGTAGAACTTGACATGTGACTCATGATATGTTGGCCTTCGTCAATGTCATAAGAGCATGGGGTAAAAATTACATCGGGTGTTTCTAAAGAAATTGAACCTTGCCAGGCATGCGCTTACCTTCTGGAGTGTGATAACATGAGTGGATTCCATCACGTTATCATGCGATGATAGTTGGATCCCGATTCCCACTGATGAGTTGGTTTACTCCTCGGGTGATCCCGACTAATTTTTCTTTCAGGTTTGGAGGAGAATTTGAGGATACAGTGGGAGGTTTCCGGATTAGATAAATTGATAACCATTCTGATCTAGGTTAGAGTGCACGCAGAGTGTTTCTTTTCTCTCTCTCTTCGGCAGCGACCATGGCCCGACCCTAGACTATGACTCAGTGACCAAGTTAACCGAACTTTCTTAAAACACTGGCTTTTGGATTGTCAGAGTTGCATACCTCATTGCCACTCCTACTTTTACCCTTTTCTCCAGAACACCCCGTATTACTATGAACATCCACTTCCATTGGATAAAACCATCGTATGGTTATATACGAACTCGAAGGAACTTGTTCCAGATTCGAGGATGGTCCGGTTCTGGAGAAAATGAATAAGACTATTCAGTTTTCTTTTCCTTTTTCCTTCTCTCAGGTTGCGAGTGCTCCTTGGATTAGGACGGTACACCTATTACGCTAATTGGATAGTCATCATCCAAACCATAGGCAGGTGCCGAAAGGTGGGGAATGAAGAAAACCGATTAGCCTAAGTAAGGTGTACAGAAGGTAATAAGTAAAGACAAATAAAGGGATTAGAAAGAGGGCAAAGTAAATTGCGACTGCTATCATTAACGACCAAACCAAGTATTTCATCGCCACTCCTATTTCACCTTTGTATTTCTCCAGAACACTCCGTATCACTACGAAGATCCACAGTTTATTGGATAATCCATCTTATGGTTATATACAAACTCGAAGGAACTTGTTCCAGTTTGAGGATGGAATCTGGTTCAGGAGAAATAGGAATAAGGTTTATTCAGTTTTCTTTTATCATTACCTTCTCTCAGGTTGCGAGTACTCCTAGGATTAGGAGAGTACACCTACTATGCTTATTGGATAGTCTTCTTCCAAACCATAGGCTGGTGCCGAACGGTAGGGAAGGAAGAAAACCATTTAGCCTAACGATGGTGTACAGAAGGTAATGACTAAAGACATATAAAAGGATTTGGAGAGATGGCAAAGAAATATACGGTTACAGTTGTGAATCTGATAATGGAAGAGGCATTACTAGGAATACCCGGATACCCCTTCGAAACATTTACATGTTTCAGTTTCACTATGCGTTGTTAATAATAAAACTGATTTCCCAATTAGACCATAATCCAGGGTATGTATTTACCAGGTTTGATTCTCACATCTATATGGTTTTTACAGATGATGAGTGGGAGTAGGTTATTGGGAATTAGGTGATCATCCTCATTATATCGGGGTTCGTTGTAATTGGTGATATTTGAGAAAATCGCCTGGGTTGTTTGCCGGACGGCAAATATTTGGTTTTGAATATCCGTTGTTATGCACCAATTTCAAATTGATGGATCTGTACTTTTATTTTTATAAAGTGAGATATAACTTTTTGAATATATGTCCATGACATTTACCTAGATAAGTTGATGGTTAGGTAAGGATCATTCAACAGCGGTGTAATTCTTCATAACTATAGTACAGTTTTCAACCTACGACGTACAGGGTTTGAGTTATTCAACTCAGGGGACTTATACAAAGCATTGTATATTGTCCAGTGTCCATTAGGACAGAGGGGTTGGTCCTCGTACTATATTCTGTTTACTTGTGACTTCCCTAGTTTTTAGACAAGTGTTTCGTAGAAATACATGGTCTAAGTTTTGAGAAGTTATAGGTATAAGAATAAAGTAGAGAACCAGGTGTCGCAAGTATCGGGATTCTTCAAAGTAATCGAAGATGTAGATACTTGTGTATGGTATTCAGTTGATAGTAATGGTTTTGAGAAACTTGTTTCTCTTTCATGTTACTCATAATTGGATGCACTCCTAAGTTGAGTAATGCTGATCAGCCTCTCTCCATTTAGTCGACATGCACTGGAGACAGCTGCATGATTTGAATGTGGTTCCAATTAAATCAGTGCCTCTGTTTCTATATTAGATATAGAATGGCTCATATCTTAACGATGTTAAGTTATATGGAGTTGTCTAGCTTATGCTTAAAACCAGACTCTGGATAACTCAAGGCACGTTTCTGTAATAGCTGTTTGTGGGTTGACCCGGGTTATGACGAGGGTTGAATTTCTACCATCTGGAAGATCAATAGTGATATTATTCTTGACTCGCCACAGTTTCAATAAAAATGGATTTTTTCAGAAAACAGTAGTGGGAGTATGGTAGAAATGGAAGTGATTCTAGAACCACAAACGATTACTGAAAATTTAATAAGAACCTAAAGATTCAATCTGGATTGTCATTCCATTAGCCACTTCACAGATATGGTGGGTAACCTCAGGCATCCGAGAGGTACTCCGGTATCCTTAAGGACGGTAACAGGGAGGTTCTTGTTTACCCAGACCTGCCATTGCTGTTGTTCCAGACTGTGAGTCCCAGCAGGAGGATGAGTATAGCGTCGTTCTTGTTAGTTATATGTATGCCCTAGAGGCCATTACTGTACATAGGATGTATATTGTAGTGGATGCTTGGACATATATAGGGAGGACTTTCTTGCTTGACACGATATTATGCTATCTGGTTGATCTTTACCTTAACGTGTACACTGATTGTCTCTCTGTTACATGTTGGTAAAGCCCTTAGGATGTGTACTTGACTACCTGGACTATGATGCGGATCATACTAGTGGGGACATGGTAGTCCATAAGTACATCCTTCAAAGTCCCTAGTCGTGGGTGTATCGAGACGGGGCATCGATATTCCAGAGTAGACTAGCGTATACCTTCTCGACCCATACAGATGGGCGATGGATGATCCCATATCCATTGGTGTTTGACATCAGAGATGATATACGGGTGCTCAGTGGAGACTGGGTACACTGGACGGACTCGCCGAGAACTCCCAGATGGTATTATACCTTACGTCAGATGGCAGTTCTCTGGTGACACTGGTACAGAGTAGTCTGTTGACCCGAGATCGTCATAGAGTCTTGTGTGGTTCCCACTGTGCTTTGATTTCCACCTTACTACATCCAAGAGGGCGTGCAAAACGGTGGTTTTTGGGTACAGTCCCGAATCACATGGAGGCAATGAGCGATAGGAGGGGATTCGTCTCTCCCGGTATAGGGAGTTGATATTGCGCTGTGTTCGATTGGCTATAACCGGAAATCCCTGGCCAGGGTTGCTGAGATTTACTGCTAAGTGTTACCAGTAGTTTCTCGAACTGTTATAGACCTCATATCGACACGACTTATCGAGCTATTGGGGTCTGACGTTTACCACCCCTAGGCGAGATATGCGACATATCAGACGACGAGACCGGACTGTACGGTAAGTGTTACTGGTTGGATTCACAGGAGTATGAGCGGGCTTGCTCGTCGATCTTCTGATCGCTCAATACTCGGGTGGCCGTTACGTTTTGCAGACCGCTTGCGGCTTGTGGATGTTTGATATGATCATCATCCGCTGCCGGCGTATTGACGAGTCTTTAGAGTCCTACACAGAGGTTTCCTGGCTCAAGCGAAACGAAATAGGAGCGCATATGAGATATGTGCGGGACCGAGAATAATACCAGTATGTGATACTGTATTCGATTCTCGCGATTTGTGACATTGATCGGTTATATGCGATATAGCCGGGTTATCGAATCAAGTGTTGATTCGATAAGATGTTACTAATGATACTAGTCGGTTATGTGCGACATGACCGGATCATTGAATCAAGTGTTGATTTAATGATTTAATGTATAATTATATATTTGATATATTACTTTGCATTAACTAGTATTGGTTCACTTTAAATGGATTTTCTCGCTTGGTGTGCACATTGTATATATGATATATTTTTTGTGTGCACTTGTTTGTATCATGTTTGATGATACATGCAAAATTGGTTAAGTGTAAAGATTGAACCATGGTTATATAAATGGTTAGGGTTGTGATTACTTATTCATTCCTTTTTTTATTTATTAGTTTTGGAAAATAAAAGCATTAAGAGAAAAAAAACAAAATGGTTTTCTTTCATTCTTTTCTTTCATGAAGCTTGTTGAAGCTTCATGAAGCTTTTGACCAAGTGACCATTTTGTCTTCTTCTTTAACCCTAACCATTCACATAAACTCTAGTTAGCTCTCTACACTTGACCATAGTTCATGATATGATAAGAAATCATTTATTTTCTATTGAGAAAAAAACTTATCATATTATTCATCTTCTTCTTCTTCTTCTTTCAAAGTAGAAAAAGCTTGACCATCAATGGTGATTGATGAAAAAGAGTGAGAAATCCAATTCTAAAGTGCACCCACCTCCTATTTCCTCTACCTCTACGTAGTCGATGACCTAGCCCGCCCATTTCTCCGATGAAGCCGACGCTTGAGCCCGGGATTTGATTTGGACAGCGAGGAGACTTCATTGCGGAGCTATGGAGGTGGAGGACCGGATCTACAAAGGTTGTATTTCCGTTCTTGTAGTTAAGTTGTTAACTAGTTGCATTTGTCGCCTATATATCTAGTTAACGATCCGTATTAGGGTTTCTCGGCACTTGCAAATTTTGAAATTGGCATGGTTGATGCCTTATGAGACCTCATTAGAGTGCCTAAGAACCCTACAGTGGTATCAGAGCCTAGCTAGAGCCTTAGGCGATGCGTAGACGAAGTTTGAAACCCGATCGAACCGAAACCCTAAACCCAAAATTGCTCTCTGTACATTTTTCAATTTCGGGGTTTTTTCCACATTAAATATATGCAGAAAATTCAGCAGGTAATTGTAAGAATTACTGTCAAGCCCGTACCCATGATTCCACAACTTTGCGACGGAACCGCGGCATTAGCATGGCTAATGCGGCGGTTCCGCGGCAACTTTGTCCCTTCTCCCAGTAATTTTTGCACAGTAACTCTTAAATTTTATTGCTGTATTTTCTGGGAATTTTTAATTTGACTCAAGAGTTGAGTGGTCTGGGGTTGTATTGGGAATCGTAGATTCGATCGGATTATCAGATTTTGTCTATGTGGCTTTCCGGATATTTTTGAATATGTTAAAAAGTTCGACCGGATATAAATACCTAATTTTTCCCCTGTCGGGAAATTTCCAAGTGTTGGATTTTTCCGTAGTTTAATGACGTTCTAAGTAGTGCAAGTAACGCGATGGTCCCTCTAGAAGACAACAAACCTTAACTCGATTATGTGACCGTCTTGAACTGCCCTTTGAACCTTAGTGTTTGGGGCAGTACGGCGTGCCACATGTGAGGCGTTGGCTTGACCCTTTTACGGCTGGACCGTTGGTACTGAGGCACGAAGTGAATGTCTTTGAACTTATTTCATGAGTTGAGCTGTATCGGGAAAACTTGGGTGTTCGATTGTTCGATCGGAAAGTTTAACGTTTTCTATCTTATCCGGAATGTGATACAATTATTGGAATTCACAATAAGTTATGAGATAACTGAATGAATGTTATAAATCTAGCGGTTTAGTCTCATTTGATAGGTTGCCACGGAATTTTGATGTGATCAAAAGTCCGTCGCAATCATGTAGCGTACGCGGATACTCGCCGGGTAAACTTAATAGACAGCCTCGCTCCATAGCCCCGACCAAGTGACTGTAGGAGAACCCCGTCGCCGAAAGCATCCGTTCGGGTGCTCGCGGCAGCGGTGTTCCGCCTTGGTGCACTTTGTCGACGGCGTCGTGGGTGCGGCCGCCTACTGAAGTTTGCGACGAGCATTCGATCAGGATGTCGGGAATCTTGTTGAATTGCCCGACTTGATGTTAAAAAGTGTTTTCGATTTTGAGACTAAAATGCGGGGTTTATAATTGTTAGGCATGCGATGTCTAAGGAATTCATTTGATTAGGCATGCGATGTCTATGTATGTTGCGGATTCCAACTGTTGTAGTTTTACACTTTCTTTTCTGTGACCGTAAGTGTAATATGTGATATCACCGGTTTCGTTGCTATATGTCAACGACAATTGGGATGCACATATTTACTTACGTTGACGACATGTGATGTTATGTGTTGCTGAATATGTTATATTGGATCGTCGTGTTTGAATAGCCGGGGTTTTTTATGTGAGATGAGTGTTTTTCATTTTCATTCATGTAAAAACTTGTATGTAATATTCTTTTATTGGGGCACTTCCAGTTTGCGGATGATGTCACCCTTTGTATATTATTTACTTTTCCGCACTAGGATAGACCCAAGGAGGGGAGCACAAGTAACCGGGTTCTGGAGTCCAGTGGGAGACCTGTTGGAGATAGTGCCCTCAGAGTCAATTATTGGATCACAGGCACGTGATTGCAATGATTGAGGGAGGACCTATCCCGGTAGGACAGTCTTACTCGAGATGATAGTATGCTATCTGGTTTATCTTTATCATCGTGTACTGCTTTAGGTGACCTGACATGTCGCTATTACACGTTGATAGAGCCCCTAGGATTCTTGCTTGACGACCAGCAGTATGATGGCGATCATATACGTGGGAGCTGGTAGTCTATAAGCACATCCTTAAAAGGTCCCTAGTCGTGGGAGTTTCGAGACTGGGCATCGATACTCCATTAGTAGACTAGTGTATACAGTCGAGACCCCGACGAGGGGCGGTGGCCGGTCTCACAAGCCACTGGTGTCAGTTGGTTCACCTAAGATGTATACAGGTGTTCATTGGGTTATGAGTACACCGGACAGGACTCGCCGGGAACCTGCTAGTTGGGCTTATACCTGATGTCAGATAGCAGTTCCCAGGTGACATGTGTACAGGTTAGTTCATCGACCTGAGGATCGTCATTTGTCTCGTGTGAGTTCCCACTGTGCTTTGATTACTACCCTACCACGGCTCAAAGGAGTCGTGCAAACAGGTTTTAGTTGGGCACAGTCCCGAGCCACATGGAGGCAGTGAGCGGATCTTCAGGGGTTCGTCTCTCCCGGTATTGGGGGTGAGGTCGCGCTGTGTCTAGGAGAGCCATTACGCAAAGCCCTCGGCCGAGGCAGGAGATTTACTGGTAGGTATTCCAGTAGTATCTCAGGGCGTTCTGGGCTACACTCCGACACGACTTGTACCGCCTTTGGGGGTCTGACTTTTACCAACCCCCTAGGCCCGCCATGCGATACTCATAGACGAACGGACCGGACTGTACGGATATTGTCACTGACAGGCTCAGTTGGGTGTCGGGGTGAGCTTCCTCATCGACGTCCCTTTTGGTCAATAGCTGGTGGCCCGTCACGTATTGTCTTATACCTCTGACGTGCTAGTGGTTAAATCCACAGCCATAGTATTGACGAGTCTTTAGAGTCCACCACACTTTCAGTTACTCAGCTTTCGGGCGAAACGCTGTAGAGGCCGTATGGAGATATGGCAGGGTCCGATCAGATACGTGCGGTATTGCACGGATCAGGATCGGACGGTTTGTACTAGTAGCCGTATAGGTATATGGCAGGGTTCGATCAGATACGTACGGTATTGCACGGATCAGGATCGAACGCATTTTACTAGCCGGCTTTGGCTTAAGCCGGTCCTAGTCTAGTACAGTGTAGATTTTGTCTCATTGCATTTGTATCCGGTCGGAATACAGATGCGGGTGTGTATGCACAGTATCGGGGTTTTCCTGTAATTTATTACGGGACCAGTTTTCTGGAGTTGCCAGTTTGCATTCCGTTCCGGCCGGTTTTCCTTTGTTCTTTCCCGGCCGGACTTTTCCGATGGAGGGGGTTATTTGCAGTTTTGCAAATAACACTTTGTGGAGGGTTTTTATTGCATATTGTATTGATTATGATGGCTTTCATATCTTGCACCATAACTTGCTTTATGTTGATTAGAAAGGGTATGGGTTTAAAGTGGAAAGCATGGTTGCATGTTTTCTTGTCTCTTGATGTGGTTACCTCCACCATTCTCCTACACTCACCTTCCTTCTATTGTTATGCTTCATATTCAATCCTCCACCCTTTTTTCTAAGATGATAAGTCTTTCATTAGAAAAGAAGAAGAAGAAAAAGAAAGAGAGGAAGAAGAAGAGAGAGCTTCATTCTTGAGAGTTTCTTTCTTGATCTCTTTTTCATGCTAGAAAAATGCAAGCACCATTTTTCTAATCCTTGTTTCCTCCATCATCTTCAAATGGCAACAAAACCCAAGTGAGACAATCTACTACACATTCTACAGCACATCTTGAGCATGTCGAGTTGCCGGCTTCATGCGCGAGTTGCCTCGGTATTGAGGCGGGAGCCCGTAAAAGACGAAGGCGATGTGGTGCCCTTTCCGGCGAGGAGGCGACGATATGGAGACTACACTTTCCGCGGGAGATCGGGGCGATGATGAGAAGACCGGAGGACCGGATCTCTTGGTATACTTTTCTCACCCCATCTCTAGATAGCTAGTATAGCTTAATGGTTAACGATCCGGGTTTTCTTTGTCCGCGGTAGCGCCGGTTTCCGAGCAAGAAAAAATTTTGATTCCGCAATTTGGCCTCGAGTAAGACGGCCGGGGCGCTGCCGTGGCGCAACATGGTATCAGAGCCACGCCATTAACCTTATCTAGCTTGTTCTAATGCGTTTTACTTATCCGATCGACCAAAATCTCAAAAACCGTATTTTAGTTCACATCAATTTCTGTTGAAATTTTTTTGGTGTCTAAAAATTTTTCAGGTGGTCTCAGAAAGATGTGGAGGGAGTTATAAGAACTCTGGAGAAAAACGATACAGTGATCCCTTAGTGCTAGCGCGGAAGCGCGGCAATACCCTCATTTTTGCCGCTCTTCCGCGGCAATATGGTGGGCCCACTTTATAATTTTTCTTCAGTTGTTTTCAGGAATAGAAATAGGGCTTTTGGGATATTAATATTGGGCCATTTATTTCTGTGAGTGCTACAGTTTTAATTTGGGGCCCGCTTGTTAATTGTTTGATCGATCGGATATTTCTAAACACATTATTTCACAGTATTTACATTATATCTGCGACCGTGAATGTCACTCGATCGGTAAATCCGGTCTAACTGCTATAGCCCGGTTATACGGATTTGCGAACGTGACTTTCACGTTGATGTTCTATGTTTATGCTGTGATGTTGCGGATCGGTCGTGGGGATAGCCTGGATGCAATGCTAGTACTGTTTTGTTGTATTATGTACATTTGATATTGCGGGGCGAGCGTCCGACATGTGGACTGCCGTCACTGCCAGTTTGTATTATTCTTTTGGGGCACGACCTGGTTGCGGTCGATGTACCCGGTGTATGTATATTTTACTTTCTGTACTAGGATTGCCCCGCGGTGGGGTGCGCGGATAGCCGGGTTCTGGAGGGCAGCAAGCCCGCATCTCATGGCATTGGGACGGAGGGGGCTTCAGTCTGGAATTGGCGGGCTATTCGCCGCACTTGTAGGGGGTACAGGTTGACCCAGGAGGGGTGCCCAAGTTGCCGGATTCCGTGAAGTGCTGGGTGGTCCATTCACGGTACTGAAGGGGGCTGCCTCGCTTCAGGTTTTGGCGGGTGACTTGCCGCGCCCGTAGGGGTCTAGGATTTCATTGCACAGGCTATCCACACGACCAGGGGAACGTCGGGTTTCAGCAGCGGCTCTGTGAAACCCGGGGCTTCCAGATATCTGTATTGTTCTGTGATGCTGTACATTTCTGTGATGTTGCATTTTATTCACGCCTTGAGCGAAATACTATATATTGGTATATATATTAGTAGATGTTGTATATGTTTTACATCCGCGCTAGTCCAGTCCCCGCTCTGCCGTTAGTTAGCTAACCTAACGGGTGATGACGGGACCCAGTGGCGAATGCGGATGGCATATACGTACGTCAGTATATTTTCGTTCTTTGTGGTGTGATCATATGATGGGACTGCGTTGATTCGGATCAATGCAAGTTAAACAAACCTATTCTGATGTTGTTGGAACACTTTTCAAAAAGCTGTTATTGCAAGGACGTTCACTTATGTTTTGCATCGTGGTATTCATTTGGAATATCCTGCTCCTCAGTCGACGAGGCAAGGGCCGAGATCCCTTCACCGGGAGTGACCCCTTAGACAGAAGTTTGCGTCAGGGCATTAACTTCATTATAGCCGATTACTTTTGCTTTGCATCGTGGTATTCAGTTGGAATATCCTGCACCTCATTCTACGGGGAAAGAGCCGAGATCCCTTCACCGGGAGTGACCTCTTTAGTAAAGGTTTTCGTCACTATATTTTTATAAAAGGCTATGCAGTTCCTTCAACGATATCAAGTTCATTACGTTAAAGGTTTTTCGCCAAAAACCGGCCGTAGCCCTCCGTCATTTCCTACAGGTATTATTTGGTATTCGTGCTGCGTTTGTTGACCTAGTCAAGACGTAGTGTTCGGTAGCTAAGTGGTACTTGTTTGTTGCATAAGTGGGATTGGTTGAGACAGTCGTGCGGCCTTGTTGACCTAGTCAAGGGCACGTACGGGTGGGTTTAATGCAATCCAGAAAAATGACGGGTTGAACTTGACTGGCGGTTTATGGTTTGTTGACCTAGTCAAGGTCATAAACCGCTTGGGGTAAAAATCACATCGGGAGTTTCAAAAGAACTGAAACTTGCCAGGCATGCGCATACCTTCTGGAGTGTGATGACTTGAGTGGATTCCGTCAAGTTATCATGCGATGATAGTTGGATCCCGATTCCCACTGATGAGTTGGTTTACTCCTCGGGTGACCCCGACTAATTCTTCTTTCAGGTTTGGAGGAGAATTTGAGGTACAGTGGGAGGTTTCCAGATTAGACAAATTGGTAACCATTCTGATCTAGGTTAGAGTGCACGCTGAGTGTTTCTTTTCTCTCTCTCTGGCAGCGACCATTGACCCGACCCTGGATTTTGACTCAGTGACCAAGTTGACCGAACCTTCTTAACACTGGCTTTTGGATTGTCAGAGTTGCAGACCTCATTGCCACTCCTACTTTTACCCTTTTCTCCAGGACACCCCGTATTACTGCGAACGTCCACTTCCATTGGACAAAACCATCGTATGGTTAGATACGAACTCGAAGGATTTCGAGGATGGTTTCTGGTTCTGGAGAAAACGGATAGGACTATTCAGTTGTCTTTTCTTTTCACCTTCTCTCAGGATGCGAGTACTCCTTGGTTTAGGAGATAGTACACCTATTACGCAAATTGGATAGTCTTCTTCCAAACCTTAGGCTGGTGCCGAACGGTGGGGAATGAAGAAAACCAATTAGCATAACGATGGTGTGTAGAAGGTATTAAGTTAAGACAAAATAAAGGGATTAGTAGGAGGGCAAAGTAAATTGCGACTGATATTCACGACCAAACCAAGTATTTCTTCGCCAATCCTAAATCACCTTTGTATTTCTCCGGGACACTCCGTGTCACTACGAAGATCCACAGCTTATTGGATACTCCATCGTATGGTTATATACGAACTCGAAAGGAACTAGTTCCAGTTCGGGGATGGATTCTGGTTCAGGAGAAATAGGAATAAAGTACATTCAGGTGTCTTTTATCTTCACCTTCTCTCGCGTTGCGAGTGCTCCTAGGATTAGGACAGTACACCCTTTATGCTTTTTGGATAGTCTTCTTCCAAACCATAGGCTGGTGCCGAACGGTAGGGAAGGAAGAAAACCATTTGGCCTAAAGGGGTGTACAGAAGGTAATGACTAAAGACACATAAAGGGATTTGGAGAGGTGGCAAAGAATTATACGGTTACAGTTGTGAATCTGGATAATGGAAGAGGCATTACTAGGAATACCACGATATCCCAACGAAACATTTCAATGTTTCAGTTTCACTGTATACTGTTAATGGAAAACTGATTTCCCAGTTAGACACTTGCTCCAGGGTATGTATTTACCAGGTTGGATTCTCACATCTGTATGGTTTTACAGATGTTGAGTGGGAGTAAGTTATTGGGAATTGGGTGATCATCCTCATTATATCGGGATTCGTTGTAATCGGTGATATTTGAGGAAGTCACCTGGGTTGTTTGCCGGTCGGCAAATATTTGGTTTTGAATATCCGCTGTTGTGCACCAATTTCAAATTGATATATCTGTACGTCTATTTTCATAGAGTGAGATATACCTTTTGATATTATGTCGATGACATTTACCTATATCAGTGGATGGTTAGGTAAGGAGCATTAAACAGCGGTGTAATTCTTTTTAACCATAAGTACAGTTTTCAACCTACGACACACAGTGAAAGAGTTGTAAGACTCAGCGGACTTATACAGAGTATTGTATGTTGTCCAGTGTCCATTAGGACAGAGGGGTTGGTCCTTATACTATATTCTGTTTACTTTTAACTTCTCTAGTTCTTAGACATGTGTTTCGAAGGAACACAGGGTCTGAGTTTTGAGGAGTTATAGGTATTTGAATAGAGTAGAGAACCAGGTGTTGCAAGTATCGGGATTCTTCAAGGTGATCAAAGATGTAGATACTTGTGTATGGTATTCAGTTGATAGTAATGATGAAGACAGATTGCTTCTCTTTCAGGTTACTCATAATTGGAAGCATTCCTAAGTTGAGTAACGCTGATCGACCTCCTTCCATTTAGTTTACATGCACTGGAGATAGCTGCATGATTTGAATCTGTTTCAATTAAATCAGTGCCTCTGGTTCTATATTAGATATAGAACAGTTCATATCTTAACGATGTTAAGGTACGGGGAGTTGCCCGGCTTATGCTTAAAACCAGACTCCGGATAACTCAAGGCACGTTTCTGTAATGGCTGTTTGTGGGTTGACCCAGGCTATGATGAGGGTTGATTTTCTACCATCTGGATGAACAATAGCAATATTGTTCTACACTCGCCACAGTTTTATTAAAAATGGATTTTTTTTCAGAAAACAGTAGTGGGAGTATGGTAGAACTGGAAGTAATTCCAGAACCACAAACGATTACTGAAGATTTGATAAGGAACCTAGAGATTCAATTTGTTTTGACATTCCATTGGCCACTCCGCAGATAAGGGGGGTAACTTCAGGCACCCGAGAAGTACTCCGGTAGCCTCAAGGACGGTGACAGGGAAGTTCTTGTTTACCCACACTTGCCATTGTTGTTGTTCCAGGCTGCGAGACCCGGCAGGAGGATGAGTATAGCGTCGTTCTAAATTAGCTTTAGAAGTGCACGTCTATATGACTCTGGCAGAGGGTTGTCGTAGTCAGTGGGAGCAGCGGAAGCATTGGTGGACATCAGGCTTATGTCTATTTATAGACTAGAGCAGATATAGCGGAGTTAGATCATCTGTTTCTGATGTGACAGTCATGGGTTTGACGTCATCAGAATAGGGGATGGATCTGTTGAGAAGGTAGTAGGAAGTGATATTCCTATACTACGATCGGTTATACTTTGGTCGTCACACAGTGTTTTCTCCACATGGGACTTGGATATTATATCAGACATACTGGTTACTAGACCTATGGTTTTAGATCTAGATTTGGGTGTTTTCCCAATCTGGGTAACTTGACAGCATTCTATGAGTATTTAGAATGGACGACTCCTGGCACGGTAGTATACCTGCAGGTAATGGAGTCACCCTCTCTAAAGGTGTCTTACAGACTAAAGGGGAGAGGATGTGCATGATTGACAGATCACTTGCTTAGGCAATTGAGTCAATCATGAGATGTCAAGTACCACACCAGATGTTGTTCTTGCACTAGATGCAATAAGTTGATATTGATCCAATCCTGGAGGAACAGTCGGAAGCAGTTTTAGAACATAAGTGAATGTTCTAGGGATATGATAACGGCTGCCTCCTTTAGGAGACGGTTGTCACTCCAGGCTTCCAAGGTGACATGGACGACAAGGAGGTTGTCAGAGTTATAGTTCTCCCTCTGATGAGGGACTGTATTTTGGACAGGTGGTCCAAGGCAATACTGAGGGAGGCATGGCGCAGGTTACTGATTAAGTTCAGTTGTCGATACAGTCTAAGAAGTTTGGATTTGAAGTTCATTTATGAGCTAGGTCCCATCAGACATCCAGACGTTCTAAGACAGGTATTGCTCGTTTCGGGAGATGGCTTTCTCCGCGAACATGAGATATAGAGAGACATAGAAAGAAACATCACAGCGGATCCACTCACTAAGGCTATTCCTCGAACGCAATAGTTTCGCAAACGAGCATTGTGAGACTGACTAGTAGAGGAGTTGGGTGTTCGGTATCACACGGGCTGTGAGTACGCGACATCGCAATAATTAGCTTTGAGTGCAAGTGGGAGATTGTTGGAGATAGTGCCCTCAGAGTCAATTATTGGATCACAGGCACGTGATTGCAATGATTGAGGGAGGACCTATCCCGGTAGGACAGTCTTACTCGAGATGATAGTATGCTATCTGGTTTATCTTTATCATCGTGTACTGCTTTAGGTGACCTGACATGTCGCTATTACACGTTGATAGAGCCCCTAGGATTCTTGCTTGACGACCAGCAGTATGATGGCGATCATATACGTGGGAGCTGGTAGTCTATAAGCACATCCTTAAAAGGTCCCTAGTCGTGGGAGTTTCGAGACTGGGCATCGATACTCCATTAGTAGACTAGTGTATACAGTCGAGACCCCAACGAGGGGCGGTGGCCGGTCTCACAAGCCACTGGTGTCAGTTGGTTCACCTAAGATGTATACAGGTGCTCATTGGGTTATGAGTACACCGGACAGGACTCGCCGGGAACCTGCTAGTTGGGCTTATACCTGACGTCAGATAGCAGTTCCCAGGTGACATGTGTACAGGTTAGTTCATCGACCTGAGGATCGTCATTTGTCTCGTGTGAGTTCCCACTGTGCTTTGATTACTACCCTACCACGGCTCAAAGGAGTCGTGCAAACAGGTTTTAGTTGGGCACAGTCCCGAGCCACATGGAGGCAGTGAGCGGATCTTCAGGGGTTCGTCTCTCCCGGTATTGGGGGTGAGGTCGCGCTGTGTCTAGGAGAGCCATTACGCAAAACCCTCGGCCGAGGCAGGAGATTTACTGGTAGGTATTCCAGTAGTATCTCAGGGCGTTCTGGGCTACACTCCGACACGACTTGTACCGCCTTTGGGGGTCTGACTTTTACCAACCCCCTAGGCCCGCCATGCGATACTCATAGACGAACGGACCGGACTGTACGGATATTATCACTGACAGGCTCAGTTGGGTGTCGGGGTGAGCTTCCTCATCGACGTCCCTTTTGGTCAATAGCTGGTGGCCCGTCACGTATTGGCTTATACCTCTGACGTGCTAGTGGTTAAATCCACAGCCATAGTATTGACGAGTCTTTAGAGTCCACCACACTTTCAGTTACTCAGCTTTCGGGCGAAACGCTGTAGAGGCCGTATGGAGATATGGCAGGGTCCGATCAGATACGTGCGGTATTGCATGGATCAGGATCGGACGGTTTGTACTAGTAGCCGTATAGGTATATGGCAGGGTTCGATCAGATACGTACGGTATTGCACGGATCAGGATCGAACGCATTTTACTAGCCGGCTTTGGCTTAAGCCGGTCCTAGTCTAGTACAGTGTAGATTTTGTCTCATTGCATTTGTATCCGGTCGGAATACAGATGCGGGTGTGTATGCACAGTATCGGGGTTTTCCTGTAATTTATTACGGGACCAGTTTTCTGGAGTTGCCAGTTTGCATTCCGTTCCGGCCGGTTTTCCTTTGTTCTTTCCCGGCCGGACTTTTCCGATGGAGGGGGTTATTTGCAGTTTTGCAAATAACACTTTGTGGAGGGTTTTTATTGCATATTGTATTGATTATGATGGCTTTCATATCTTGCACCATAACTTGCTTTATGTTGATTAGAAAGGGTATGGGTTTAAAGTGGAAAGCATGGTTGCATGTTTTCTTGTCTCTTGATGTGGTTACCTCCACCATTCTCCTACACTCACCTTCCTTCTATTGTTATGCTTCATATTCAATCCTCCACCCTTTTTTCTAAGATGATAAGTCTTTCATTAGAAAAGAAGAAGAAGAAAAAGAAAGAGAGGAAGAAGAAGAGAGAACTTCATTCTTGAGAGTTTCTTTCTTGATCTCTTTTTCATGCTAGAAAAATGCAAGCACCATTTTTCTAATCCTTGTTTCCTCCATCATCTTCAAATGGCAACAAAACCCAAGTGAGACAATCTACTACACATTCTACAGCACATCTTGAGCATGTCGAGTTGCCGGCTTCATGCGCGAGTTGCCTCGGTATTGAGGCGGGAGCCCGTAAAAGACGAAGGCGATGTGGTGCCCTTTCCGGCGAGGAGGCGACGATATGGAGACTACACTTTCCGCGGGAGATCGGGGCGATGATGAGAAGACCGGAGGACCGGATCTCTTGGTATACTTTTCTCACCCCATCTCTAGATAGCTAGTATAGGTTAATGGTTAACGATCCGGGTTTTCTTTGTCCGCGGTAGCGCCGGTTTCCGAGCAAGAAAAAATTTTGATTCCGCAATTTGGCCTCGAGTAAGACGGCCGGGGCGCTGCCGTGGCGCAACAAGACCAACTCGAGGGGTCGAGTCCGGGTCTCCTAACTCTAGAATTGGTAGGGTTGCTTGCTGCTCTCGTAGGGGTCTAGGGGTGTGGGTTTGGCTATTCATCACGACCGTGGAATCCGTGTTTTATACTGGCTCGTATTGAAAACACGGACGTCCTAGTATATCCAATATTTCATATGATTCTTCTGCTGCGATATCTGTGATGTGATCATGTGATGTTCTGTGATAGATACAGTATATAGTATATATGATATATTATATAGATGTTACTTATGTTTTATACCCGCGCTAGCCCTGCCCTGCTCTGCCGTTAGTTACCTAACCTAACGGTGCACGAGGGGACATCGAGGCGAATGCGGATGGCATAAGTGTACGTCGTATTTATCTGTGATGTTTAGGTATTAAATGATGGGACTTCATTAATGAGATTAATGAAATAAAAGAAACCTAAGATGTTGTAGAATCGAATTTCAAAATAAAAGGGGTAGCTACAGTTCTTGCTTTGCACAGCGGTATATATGATATATCCTGCACCTTATTCGATGAGGAAAGGACCGAGATCCCTTTACCGGGAGTGACTCCTTTAGCAATAACTGACAGATGCTACACACTCGGTTTGTCTTTTGATTGCTTTTAAGAGTTTTTGCTTTGCACAGTCATATATATGATATATCCCGCACCTTATTCGATAAGGAAAGGACCGACGATCCCTTCACCGGGAGTGACGCCTTTAGCAAAACTAGAAAAGCCTCAAAGACACTCCATTTCAAAATCATTTGATTCTACAACGATATCAAGTTCATTACGCAATAGGTTTTCAGAAAAACCTGTCGTAGCCCTTCGTCATTTCAGACAAGTGGCAGTTAGTATTCGTGCTACGTTTGTTGGCCTGCGTCAAGGCGTAGTGTGCGGTAGCTAACTAGTATTTATCTGCTTATGCATATGATGCAGATTGGATTAGGGTAGTCGTGCGACTTTGTTGGCCTGCGTCAAGGGTCGTGCAGGTGGGTTTAATTCAATCAGGAAATGACGGGTTGAACTTGACTAGCGCACTTTAGTTTGTTGGCCTGCGTCAAGGTCATAGGACGCTAGGGGCAAAAAAAATTATCGGGAATTTCAAGTGTTGAATTTTGCAATGAGATTGCATACCTTCTATGAGATAGTTGGATCCCGATACCCGCTGCGAGTAAGAGTTACTCCTGGGAGACTTTTACACATTACAATTAGCCGATCAAGTAGGTGTCTAGAAAGGTGTTAACGAGGTTACGCCTCTGGGAAAACGAGGTTTACATTAATTAGGTACGTGCGAAAGCACGGGGGACCTTCCTCAAAGTACCGACACTGGCCTGGCTGAAAGATTGGCGAACTTGTAGTATGTAATTAATCCCGGCTAGTCTTTCCTTTTAGGGTTTGAAGGAAGATTTGATAAAAAGCAGTGGGAGCCATCCTAATTAGATAAAATAATAACCAATCTGATCTTGCAAGAGCGCACACTGAGTGTTTTCTTCTCTCTCTCTCCAGGTAGCGACCATATCACGCCTTAATCAAGATAATAATACGGAATATTGACCGAACCCGCTTGTTATACTGAGCTGGGGAACGTTGGTCCCGCTCCAACTTATAATTGCTATAAGACAGAGCAGGAAATTGGAGATTACCTGAATTCCCGTGCTGCCCAAACGAAGCGAGTGCATGCTGATGCATCATCTTCGGGTGTGTTCGTTACAAAGAACTGTTTCTCTGTATCCTCTACGTCCTGGGTATGTGATACCAGATCAGGATCCCAGATATGTAATCTGTTACATAGGGCTGCAAAAAGGTAGAAAAACTGAGAACGGGTGATAAGTTTCATGAGACAGAAAACGGGGCAAGTGTTGCAACCAAGTCTGTTGGTCACTGTCACCCTGTGTTCCAAATACATTGATTCTGAACGAATGTTATTAGATACCGAACCTGATATACAAAATCATATCAGTCTCTTTATTAGTAAAGAAAGGATATAATTTTTTATTGTTGGATAATGTTTTGAACATTTCCTATATCAAAAGTTGATCGGTTCAGGCACGTTATCTAAAAGCATTGATGTTCTAAATCAAACTACAGTTCTTAGTATACGGAACACACAAAAGAGAAAGAGTTCAGAAATGAACGAATCCTTCTTGTGGTATTGTAGACTAGGTCATATCAATGCGATCCGACTGGCTGAAGTTACATATTAGATGCATATTTAAATTAGTTTGAATTTACATCTTGTGAAACTTGCCAGTCATGTCACAGAGATAAGATGACCACGGCTCTGTTTATTGGAAACAGAGAAAGAGTTAGTTCAACTCTTGGGATGATACATGCTGATGTATGAAGGCCCCCTGTCTGCACATACCTAGACCGGTTCTTTTTACTTCATTACATTCTCTGATGATCTTTCGAGATTCAGACCTATGTTCCTGTTGAAACACAAGTCCGAACCATTTGAGATATTCACAGAATATAAATTAGAAGTAGAGAACCAAAATACGGGTAAAAGTATTATGTCCTTTGATGTGATCAAGGAGGAGAATACTTGAGCACGGAATTCCTAGACAATTCTAAAGGAGAATGAGATTCTCTCTCAGCATTACTCCTCTGTATACACCATAGCACGATGGTATATCGGGGCGGAGCAATAACACCCTATGTGATAAGGTGTGCTCTATGATGAGTACTACTGAGTTACCCATTTCCTTTTGGGAGTTATGCACTTGAGAAGCTGCGTACCTATTGAATAAGGTTCCAATCAAATCAGTTGCCTACCACTTCATATTTGATATGATAGGGGAAGAGCCCATCTCTTAAGTTAGTTAAGATTTGGGGTTGTCCATCCTATGTCTGAAAAGCAAAATCCGAACAAGCTCGAGGCAAGGTCTGTAATGTTGAACTGGAAAGGTTCCAGCTATACAAACTATAGCAGATAATTTGATAGAACCAAAGGATTCAGTAGATTCCAACGAACCTCAGCCTCTCCGCTGATCTAGTAGGGTTCCTCACCCACCTGAGAGATACTTCGGTTACTCTATGACAGTGGGAGCGAGGATTGCATCATGAGATGATGACCCAACTAGTTTCGAGCTGGCCATCAGGAATGGGACTCTGTAAGAATGGCTGGATGCTTAGCGATCTGAGGTGGAATCCATGTACACCAACAAAGTATGGACTTTGGTTGCTATATCTGAAGGGTTAAATCCCCATCAGGAGCAAGTATATCTTGAGAAGATTACTTGGTGTAAATGGAAAAGTTGAGACTTTCAAAGCTAGACTTGTTAAAGCTTTTCGTCATCGACCAGGCGTGGATAATGATGAAACCTTTTCAAGTGGCTATGCTTAAGTCCATCCAGATCCTACTTGCCACGGCTACATACCATGACTACGATATCTGGCGGTTGGGTGCCATGACTGCATTTCTAAATGATGTTTTAGAAGAGAACGTCTGTAAGTACACAGCCAGAGGGCTTCGTAGACAGTGGGAGCAGCGGAAACATGTACAAGATGCTTTATAAGATAAAGCAGGCATCGCGGAGTTGGAACATCTGTTTTGATGTGTTAGTCAAAGAGTTTGACATCATCAAAATGGTAGATGAACCTTGTATAAACAAAAAGGTAGTAGGGAGTATGGTGGCGATCCTCGTAGAGTACATGGATGACATACTCTTGATAAGAAAGGAGCTTCCTATGCTACGCTCGGTCAATCTCCGCTTATCACAATGATTCTCCATATAGGATCAAAGTGATACCTCCTAAATCCTGAGTTTTGGATCTATGAGATAGATCTAATTGGATGTTAGGATTCTCACTAGTTGTAGTGAGATGGTATCAATCGATCCTAGGGAGAATCACTGGAAGGGTTCCAGGGTGATAAGGACGACTGAAAGTCAGTCACAGGCATTGTCTTTACCCTCCGTAAAGGGACGGTATGTTGGAAGAGTTCCAAGCTAGATACCGTGGCATACTAGACGATAAAGGCTAGATACATCGCTACTTAAGATGCTACCAAAGAGGCTGTTTGGGTGTATATTGGTTCATGAGATGAACTATGTTCCTCCCATTGTGTGACAATGGAGTTGTGGCTTATGCCAAGGAACACAGGTCCCATCAGTGATCCAGACATATTCTAAGGCAGTATCACCTGATCATGGAGATGGTTGATCTCCAGGGTGATCGAGGTTAGGAGAGTAGACTCAGAGGACAACACGGCGGATCCACTCACAAAGGTCTTTTCCCAGAGAGAGACTTTTATAGGATGGTTGAGTATGAGATACTGCAACCACTGCTATCAGATGGCCCTAGTGCAAGTGGGAGATTGTTAGTTATATGTATGCCCTAGAGGCCATTACTGTACATAGGATGTATATTGTAGTGGATGCTTGGACATATATAGGGAGGACTTTCTTGCTCGACACGATAGTATGCTATCTGGTTGATCTTTACCTTAACGTGTACACTGATTGTCTCTCTGTTACATGTTGGTAAAGCCCTTAGGATGTGTACTTGACTACCTGGACTATGATGCGGATCATACTAGTGGGGACATGATAGTCCATAAGTACATCCTTCAAAGTCCCTAGTCGTGGGTGTATCGAGACGGGGCATCGATATACCAAAGTAGACTAGCGTATACCTTCTCGACCCATACAGATGGGCGATGGATGATCCCATATCCATTGGTGTTTGACATCAGAGATGATATACGGGTGCTCAGTGGAGACTGGGTACACTGGACGGACTCGCCGAGAACTCCCAGATGGTATTATACCTTACGTCAGATGGCAGTTCTCTGGTGACACTGGTACAGAGTAGTCTGTTGACCCGAGATCGTCATAGAGTCTTGTGTGGTTCCCACTGTGCTTTGATTTCCACCTTACCACGTCCAAGAGGGCGTGCAAAACGATGGTTTTTGGGTACAGTCCCGAATCACATGGAGGCAATGAGCGATAGGAGGGGATTCGTCTCTCCCGGTATAGGGAGTTGATGTTGCGCCGTGTTCGATTGGCTATAACCGGAAATCCATGGCCAGGGTTGCTGAGATTTACTGGTAAGTGTTACCAATAGTTTCTCGAACTGTTATAGACCTCATATCGACACGACTTATCGAGCTATTGGGGTCTGACGTTTACCACCCCTAGGCGAGATATGCGACATATCAGACGACGAGACCGGACTGTACGGTAAGTGTTACTGGTTAGAATCACAGGAGTATGAGCGGGCTTGCTCGTCGATCTTCTGATCGCTCAATACCCGGGTGGCCGTTACGTTTAGCAGACTGCTTGCGGCTTGTGGATGTTTGATATGATCATCATCCGCTGCCGGCGTATTGACGAGTCTTTAGAGTCCTACACAGAGGTTTCCTGGCTCAAGCGAAACGAAATAGGAGCGCATATGAGATATGTGCGGGACCGAGAATAATACCAGTATGTGATACTGTATTCGATTCTCGCGATTTGTGACATTGATCGGTTATATGCGATATAGCCGGGTTATCGAATCAAGTGTTGATTCGATAAGATGTTACTAATGATACTAGTCGGTTATGTGTGACATGACCGGATCATTGAATCAAGTGTTGATTTAATGATTTAATGTATAATTATATATTTGATATATTACTTTGCATTAACTAGTATTGGTTCACTTTAAATGGATTTTCTCACTTGGTGTGCACATTGTATATGTGATATATTTTTTGTGTGCACTTGTTTGTATCATGTTTGATGATACATGCAAAATTGGTTAAGTGTAAAGATTGAACCATGGTTATATGAATGGTTAGGGTTGTGATTACTTATTCATTCATTTTTTTATTTATTAGTTTTGGAAAATAAAAGCATTAAGAGAAAAAAACAAAATGGTTTTCTTTCATTCTTTTCTTTCATGAAGATTGTTGAAGCTTCATGAAGCTTTTGACCAAGTGACCATTTTGTCTTCTTCTTTAACCCTAACCATTCACATAAACTCTAGTTAGCTCTCTACACTTGACCATGGTTCATGATATGATAAGAAATCATTTATTTTCTATTGAGAAAAAAACTTATCATATTATTCATCTTCTTCTTCTTCTTCTTTCAAAGTAGAAAAAGCTTGACCATCAATGGTGATTGATGAAAAAGAGTGAGAAATCCAATTCTAAAGTGCACCCACCTCCTATTTCCTCATCCTCTAGCTCTTGCCAAGTAGTATAGGGTGTTCTCTTCACAAGTTTCATGACTTGGTGAAGTGGGAGCTTGATCTTGTGATGCCTCGACGTAGATCATCTTCGGCCTCGTAGTCGATGACCTAGCCCGCCCATTTCTCCGATGAAGCCGACGCTTGAGCCCGGGATTTGATTTGGACAGCGAGGAGACTTCATTGCGGAGCTATGGAGGTGGAGGACTGGATCTACAAAGGTTGTATTTCCGTTCTTATAGTTAAGTTGTTAACTAGTTGCATTTGTCGCCTATATATCTAGTTAACGATCCGTATTAGGGTTTCTCGGCACTTGCAATTTTTGAAATTGGCATGGTTGATGCCTTGTGAGACCTCATTAGAGTGCCTAGGAACCCTACAGTTCTAAACTAGCTTTAGAAATATACGTGTATATGACTCTGCCAGAGGGTTGTCGTAGTCAGTGGGAGCAGCGAAACCATAGTGGAAAAGTAGCTTATGTCTATTTATAGACTAAAGCAGATATAGCGGAGATAGATCATCTATTTTTTATGTGACAGTCATAGGTTTGACTTCATCGGAATAGGGGATGGATCTGTTAAGAAGGTAGTAGGATGTGATGTCCTGGTATTTAGGTGACATGCACATAGTAGGAAGTGAAATTCCTATACTACGATTAGTTATATTTTGGTTGTCATACAGTGGTTTCTCCACATAGGATATAGACATTATATCAGACATTCTGATTACTAGATCTATGGTTTTAGATCTAGATTTGGGTAGTTTCCCAATATGGGTACTTAGACAGCATTATGAAGGTGTTTTAGAATGGACGACTCCTGGCACGGTAGTATACCTGCAGGTGATGAAGTCACCCTCTCTAAAGGTGTCTTACAGACTAAAAGGGAGAGGGATGTGCATGATTGACATATCACTTGCTTAGGCAATTGAGTCAATCACGAGATGTCAAGTACTACACCAGGTGTTGTTTTTGCACAAGCTGCAATAAGTTGATATTAATCCAATCTTGGAGAAACATTCGGAAGCAGTTTTAGAACATAAATGTATGTTCTAGGGATATGATAACGACAGCCTCCTTCGGGAGACGGTTATCATTTCAGGCTTCCAAGGTGACCTGGATGACAGAGTGACTGTCAGACTTATAGTTTTCCTTCTGACAAGGGGCAGTAGTTTGGACAGGAGGTCGAAGCGGAAACTGAGGGAGGCATGGCGCAGGATACTGATTAAGTTCAGTTGACTATATAGTCTAAGAAGTTTGGATTTAGAGTTCATTTATGAACTAAGTCCCATCAGATATCCAGACATATTCTAAGACTGGTATTGCTCATTTCGGGAGATGGCTTTCTCCACGGACTTGAGATAAAGAGAGACATAGAAAGAAACATCAGGGCGGATCCTCTCACTGAGGCTATTCCTCGAACGCAATAGTTTTACAAACGAGCTTTGTGAAACTGATTAGTAGAGGAGTTGGGTGTTCGGTATCACACGAGCTGTGAGTATGCGACATCGCAATAATTAGCCTTGAGTGCAAGTGGGAGATTGTTGGATATAGAGCCCGTAAAGTCAATTATTGGATCGCAGGCACGTGATTGCAATGATTGAGGGAGGACCTATGCCGGTAGGACAGTCTTACTCAAGATGATAGTATGCTATCTGGTTTATCTTTATCATCGTGTATAGATTTAGGTTATATTACAGATCACTATTAAACGTTGATAGAGCCCTAAGGATTCTTTCATGACTACCAGCAGTATGATGGCGATCATATACGTGAGAGTTGGGTAGCCTATAAGTACATCCTTAAAGTGGTCCCTAGTCGTGGGAGTTTCGAGTCTGGGCATCGATACTCCATTAGTAGACTAGTGTATACAGTCGAGACTCCGACGACGGGCGGTGGCCGGTCGCACAAGCCATTGGTGTCAGTTGGTTCACCTAAGATGTATACAGGTGCTCATTGGGTTATGAGTACACCGGACATGACTCGTCGGGAATATGCTAGTTGGTATTATACCTGACGTCAGATAGCAGTTCCCTGGTGAAATGTGTACAGGTTAGTTCATCGATATGAGATCGTCATTTGTCTTGTGTGAGTTTCCACTGTGCTTTGATTATTACCCTACCATGGCTCAAAGGAGTCATGCAAACAGGTTTTAGTCGGGTACAGCCCTGAGCCACATGGAGGCAGTGAGCGGATCGGCAGGGGTTTCGTCTCTCCCGGTATTGGAGGTGAGATCGCGCTGTGTCTAGGAGAGCCATTACACGAAGTCCTTGGCCAAGGTAAGAGATTTACTGGTAGGTATTCCAGTAGTATCTCAGGGTGTTCTAGGCTACAATCCGACACGACTTATACCGCTTTTGGGGGTCTGACTTTTACCAACCCCCTAGGCCCGACATGCGATACTCATAGACGAACGGACCGGACTGTACGAATATTGTCACTGACAGGCTCAGTAGGGTGTCAGGATGACTTCGCTCATCGAACTCCCTTTTGGTCAATACCTGGTATCCCGTTACGTACAGCTAGTACCACTGCGATGCTAGTGGTTAAATCCATAGCCAAAGTATTGATGAGTCTTTAGAGTCCCCCACAGACAGTTTCTCGAGTTTCGGGCGAAACGTTGTAGGGGCCGTATGGTTTTATGGAAGGGTTCGATTATATACGTACACTTGTGCACGGATCATGATCGGACAGATTATACTAGTGGGCTTTGGTTTAAGCCGGATCCTAGTATTAGATTTGTTGGATTACTTTAGTCTCATCGCATTCGCATTCATTCGGAATGCGGATGCCGGTATGTATATACAGGTGAGGGGTATTCTTGTGATCCGTCACGAGTTTACTTTAGATGATGCCGTTCTTTTTATTTGGACAAAAAATTTAGGTTAATGTTTACAAATGGTGGAAATTGTGAATGGATTTCATGATGAGGTGCATTTAATGTGACATGGACATGTTTATTGACTCATGGTCTCTTTATTTGTGCTAATGTCACATTAGGATTTGTTTATTGTATTGAATTGATGGATGGAGAGAGAGAGAGGGCAGCCATAGGCTTAGGGTTGGCTTTTGGGTTTTCATTCTTGTGCTCACAACAATAATTCAACACAATAACACAAAGGACTCCTCTCTTTTCTTTTTTATTCTTGCTCACAAGTTCCACCATTGGCATCATCTTCTACCTCCACTTTAACCATCTCATGTGTTGAGAATCCTAGAGTGTCAAGAGACAAAGTTATCACACACATTCTCTACTTTACCTTGTACACGTCGGCTAGCAAACTTCGTGTCCGAGTTGCTTCGGTTCGAAGCCGGAGCCCGTAAAAGGATTCGTAGATGTGGTGCCCTTTCCGACGAGGAGACCGGAGATCGAGTGAGATCGGAGATGCCGCAAGGAGCTAAAGACGGTGGCTAAAGACCGAAGGACATGGATCAATCTGTATAGCTTCTCTAACCCTCTTTAGATTTCTAGGCTAATGTTAATGTTTCGATCCGGGATTAAAGTCTACGTTAGCGCCAGTTTCAAGTTTATGAAAAGTTTTTGTTTCCGCATTTTGGCCTCGGATCGACGGCCAGGGCGCTACTGTATGTTGGATATAGTGCCCTCAGAGTCAATTATTGGATCACAGGCACGTGATTGCAATGATTGAGGGAAGACCTATACTGGTAGGACAGTCTTACTCAAGATGATAGTATGCTATCTGGTTTATCTTTATCATCGTGTACTGCTTTAGGTGACATTACTGATCACTATTGCACGTTGATAGAGCCCCTAGAATTCTTGCTTGACTGCCTGCAGTATGATGGCGATCATATACGTGGGAGCTGGGGTCTATAAGCACATCCTTAAAAGCTCCCTAGCCGTGGGAGTTTCAAGACAGGGCATCGATACTCCAGAGTAGACTAGTGTATACAGTCGAGACCCTGACGAGGGGCGGTGGCCGGTCGCACAAGCCACTGGTGTCAGTTGGTTCACCTAAGATGTATTCAGGTGCTCATTGGGTTATGAGTACACCGGACAGGACTCGTCGGGAACATGCTAGATGGTATTATACCTAGCGTCAGATAGCAGTTCCCTGGTGACATCTGTACAGGTTAGTTCATCAACCTGGGATCGTCATTTGTCTCGTGTGAGTTCCCACTGTACTTTAATTACTACCCTACCATGGCTCAAAGGAGTCGTGCAAACAGGTTTTAGTTGGGTATAGTCCCGAGCCACATGGAGGCAGTGAGTGGATCGGCAGGGGTTCGTCTCTCCCGGTATTGAGGGTGAGGTCGCGCTGTGTCTAGGAGAGCCATTACACGAAGTCCTTGGCCAAGGTAGGAGATTTACTGGTAGGTATTCCAGTTGTATCTCAGGGTGTTCTGGGCTACACTCCGACATGACTTGTACCGCTTTTGGGGGTCTGACTTTTACCAACCCCCTAGGCCCTCCATGCGATGCTCATAGACGAACGGACCGGACTGTACGGATATTGTCACTGACAGGATCAGTACGGTGTCAGGATGAGTTCGCTCATCGATGTCCCTTTTGGTCAATACCTGGTAGCCCGTTACGTATGGCTAATACCTCTGACGTGCTAGTGGTTAAATCCATAGCCAAAGTATTGACGAGTCTTTAGAGTCCCCCACAGACAGTTTCTCAAGTTTCGGGCAAAACGCTGTAGAGACCGTATGGATATATGGCAGGGTTCAATCATATACGTGCGGTATTGCACGGATCATGATCGGACAGATAATACTAGCGGGCTTTGGTTTAAGCCGGATCCTAGTATTATACAGTGTAGATTTTGTCTCATTGCATTTGTATTCGGTCGCAATACAAATGCGGGTATGTATATACAGTCGCGGGGTTTTCCTGTAATTTATTACGGGATCGTTTTTCTGAAGTTGCCAGTTTTCTTTCCGTTTCGGCCATTTTACTTTGTTTCTTTCCTTGGCTGAATTTTGATGGGAGGGGCTTATTTGCAAATGTGCAAATTAGCAATTTGGAGGGTTGTTTTTGTGATGATAGGTTCATGATGGTTCTAGCTTCCATTGACTTCTTTGTGTTCATCATTGCTTGCTATGATGGGTTGAATGATTAGGTGATGGAGTGGGGACTTGGTACTGAATCATTTTCGTGGTTATCATTCATTTCCTTTTTGCTCATGATGACTTTTTCTTTCTCTCCCCTCTATTATCATGGCCGGCCACAAGTTGGATGGGGGGCTGTCCAAAATTGGTGTGTGGGTTTTTGTTCTCTTCATGCTTGCAAAATTCCCAAGTTCATCTAAAAAGTTTACCACTCCTTCACCACCTCCAAATGGAAACTTCTTATAACCCCTTGAGACAAACCATTCTACACTTAGCCTACAGCATTCTTGGACACGTCGGCTTGCCAACTTCGTTCCCGAGTTGCCTCGGTCCAGAGGTGGGAGCCCGTAAAAGAACCCGGCGATGTGGTGCCCTTTCCGACGAGGAGATGAAGACCGGAGATTCCACGAGAAGATCGGGATGGAGGCCGAAGACCAAAGGACACGGATCGCTCGGTATACCTTTCTACCCTTTTTCTAGTTTGCTAGCATTAGGTTAATGGACCGATCCAGGTTTAAAGTACGCGGGAGCGCCAGTTTAAAAGTTTAAAGAAAAGTTTCGTTTCCGCATTTTGGCCTCGGAATGACGGCCGGGGCGCTGCCGTGCACTTACATTGGTATCAGAGCCACGCCATTAACCTAGTCTAGCTTGCTCTAACGTGTTTACAAGTTCGATCGAACGGATTTTCCAAAAACCCCATTTTCAAGTCCAGGTTTCTGTCGATTTTTTGCTGTGCTCAAAAAGTTATTTGGTACATTGCAAAAATACGTTCAGGGTTTTATAAGAATTCTGTGAAAATTTGGTCGGCTGAAATTACTGTAGCGCGGCGGATCAGCGGCCAAAACCACGTTTTGGCGGCGGATCCGCCGCCGTACTGTGGCTAAACTGCACCAAATTTCTACAGTGGGTTTCTGACATGGAAATAGGGTTTCTGGTATATTCTTTTTGGGCCCAGATTTATTTTGAATGCTACAGTAGTGCTTGGGGCCTAATTCGGGAAATTTAGTCGATCGAAAATTTTAAACATGTTAGTTCACAGTATTTACATTATATCTACGACCGTGAATGTCATTTGATCGGTAAATCCTGTCTAACTGCTATAGCCCTTTTAGACGGATTTGCGAACGTGACATTCACGTTGATGTTTTGTGTTGTGCTGTGATATTGCGGATTTGTCGTGGTGGATAGCCTGGATGCAATGGTAGTACAGTTTGGTTGTTTATGTACATTTGATATTGTGGGGAGAGCGTCCGACATGTGGACTGCCGTCACTGCCTGTTTGTATATTATTCTTTTGGGGCACGACCGGGCTGAGGTCGATGTACCCGTTGTATGTATATTTTACTTTCTGTACTAGGATTACCCCACGGTGGGGTGCACAGATAGCCGGGTTCTAGAGGGCAACGGGCCCGCATCTCATGGCGTTGAGACGGAGGGGGCTTCACTCAAGAATTGGCGGGCTCTTCGCCGCACTCGTAGGGGGTATAGGTTGACCCAAGGAGGGGTGCCCAAGTTACCGGATTCCGTGAAGTGCTGGGTGGTCCATTCACGTTGCTGAAGGGGGCTGCCTCGCTTCAGGTTTTGGCGGGTAACTTGCCGTGCCCGTAGGGGTCTAGGTTTTCATTGCACAGGATATCCACACGACCGAGGGAACGTCGGGTTTCAGTAGCGGCTCTATGAAACCCGGGGATCCCAGATATCTGTATTGTTCTGTGATGCTTATTACATTTCTGTGATGTTGCATTTTATTACGCCTTGAGCAAATATTATATATTGATATATATACTAGTAGATGTTGTATATGTTTTGCATCCGCGCTAGTCCAGTCCCCGCTCTGTCGTTAGTTAAGTAACCTAACGGGTGATGACGGGACCCAGTGGCGAATGCGGATGGCATATACGTACATCATTATTTTCGTTCTTTATTGGTGTGATCAATTGATGGGACTGCATTGATTCGGATCAATTCAAGCTAAACAAACCTATTCTGATGTTGTTGGAACATTTTTCAAAAAGCTGTTATTGCAAGGACGTTCTCTTTTGTTTTGCACAGTGGTATTCGGTTATGAATATCCAGCACCTCAGTCGACGAGGCAAGGGCCGGGATCCTTTCACCGGGAGTGACCCCTTGGACAGAAGTTTGCGTCAGTGGAATAACTTCACTATAGTCGATTACTTTTTATTTGCATCGTGGTATTCAGTTGGAATATCCTGCACCTCATTCTACGGGGAAAGAGCCGAGATCCCTTCACCGGGAGTGACCTCTTTAGCAAAGGTTTTCGCCACTAAATTTTTATAAAAAGCTATCTGGTTTCTTCAACGATATCAAGTTCATTACGTTAAAGGTTTTTCGCCAAAAACCATTCGTAGCCCTCCGTCATTTCAGACGGGTAGCATGTAGTATTCATGCTATGTTTGTTGACCTTCGTCAAGGCATAGTGAATGGTAGCTGTTTGTTACCTTTCTGCTGTATAGATAGATGCGTTGGTTTGGGACAGTCGTATGGCCTTGTTGACCTTCGTCAAGGGCTTGTACGGGTGGGTTCAAATTAACCTGAACAATGACGGGTAGAACTTGACATGTGACTTATGATTTGTTGACCTTCGTCAAGGTCATAAGAGCATGGGGTAAAAATCACATCGAGAGTTTCTAAAGAAACTGAAACTTACAAGATATGCGCATACATTCTGGAGTGTGATAACGTGAGTAGATTCTATCACGTTATCATGCAATGATAGTTGGATCCCGATTCCCACTGATGAGTTGGTTTACTCCTCGGGTGATCCCGACTAATTCTTTTTCCAGGTTTGGAGGAGAATTTGAGGTTACAATAGGAGGTTTCCTGATTAGATAAAGTGATAACCATTCTGATCTAGGTTAGAGTGCACGCTGAGTGTTTCTTTTCTCTCTCTTTTTGGCAGCGACCATTGACCCGACCCTTGACTATGACTCAAGTGACCAAAATTAACCGAGCCTTCTTAAACACCGGCTTTTAGATTGTCAGAGTTGCATAGCTCATTGCCACTCCTACTTTTACCCATTTCTCCAGGACACCCCGTATTAATATGAACGTCCACTTCCATTGGATAAAACCATCGTATGGTTATATACGAACTCGAAGGAACTTGTTCCAGATTCGAGGATGGTTTCTGGTTCTGGAGAAAACGAATATGACTATTCAGTTGTCTTTTCCTTTTACCTTCTCTCAGGTTGTGAGTGCTCCTTGGATTAGGGGATAGTACACCTGTTACGCTTATTGGATAGTCTTCTTCCAAACCATAGGCAGGTGCCGAACGGTAGGGAATGATGAAAGCCGATTAGCCTAAGTGTGGTGTACAGAAGGTATTAAGTAATGACAAATAAAGGGATTAGTAAGAGGGCAAAGTAAACTGCGACTGCTATTCATGACCAAACCAAGTATTTCATTACCACTCCCACTTCACCTTTGTATTTCTCTAGAACACTCCGTATTACTACGAAGATCCACAGTTTATTGGATACTCCATCGTATGGTTATATACGAACTCGAAAGGAACTTGTTCCAGTTCGGGGATGGATTCTGGTTCAGGAGAAATAGGAATAAGGTTTATTCAGGTGTCTTTTACCTTCACCTTCTCTCGGGTTATGAGTGCTTCTAGGATTAGGACAGTACACCCATTATGCTTATTGGATAGTTTTCTTCCAAACCATAGGCTGGTGCCGAAAGGTAGGGAAGGAAGAAAACCATTTAGCCTAAGAGGGTGTACAGAAGGTAATGACTAAAGACATATAAAGGGATTTGGAAAGATGGCAAAGAAATATACGGTTACAGTTGTGAATCTGGATAATGGAAGAGGCATTACTATGAATACCCGGATACGCCTACGAAACATTTCAATGTTTCAGTTTCACTGTGTACTGTTAAAAGGAAAACTGATTTCCCAATTGGTCCATGCTCCAGGGTATATATTTACCAGGTATGATTCTCACATCTGTATGGTTTTACAGATGATGAGTGGGAGTAAGTTATTGGGAATTGGGTGATCATCCTCATTATATCGGGATTCGTTGTAATTGGTGATATTTGAGGAAGTCACTTGGGTTGTTTGCCGGACGGCAAATATTTGGTTTTGAATATCCGCTGTTATGCACCAATTTCAAATTGATATATCTGTACGTCTATTTTTATAGAGTGAGATATACCTTTTTGAAATTATGTCTATGACATTTACCTTTATCAGTTGATGGTTAGGTAAGGAGCATTAAACAACGGTGTAATTCTTCTTAACTATAAGTACAGTTTTCTACCTACGACACACGGGGAATGAGTTATTAGACTCAGGGGACTTATACAGAGTATTGTATGTTGTCCAGTGTCCATTAGGACAGAGGGGTTGGTCCTCGTACTATATTCGGCTTACTTATGACTTTTCTAGTTTTTTTTGACAAGTGTTTCGTAGAAACACAAGGTCCAAGTTTTGAGAAGTTATAGGTATATGGATAAAGTAGAGAACCAGATGTTGCAAGTATCGGGATTCTTCAAGGTGATCGAAGATGTAGATACTTGTGTATGGTATTCAGTTAACAGTAATGATTAAGAGAACTCGCTTCTCTTTCAGGTTACTTATAATTGGAAGCACTCCTAAGTTGAGTAATGCTGATCGGCCTCTCTCCATTTAGTTGACATGCACTGGAGACAGCTGCATGATTTGAATATGGTTCAATTAAATCAGTGCCTCTGTTTCTATATTGGATATAGAACGGTTCATATCTTAACGATGTTAAGGTACAGGGAGTTGTCCGGCTTATGCTTAAAACCAGACTCTGGATAACTCAAGGCACGTTTCTGTAATGGCTGTTTGTGGGTTGACCCGGGCTATGACGAGGGTTGACTTTCTACCATCTGGAAGATCAATAGTGATATTGTCCTTGACTCGCCACAGTTTTAGTAAAATGGTTTTTTTTTCCAGAAAACAGTAGTGGGAGTATGGTAGAACTGGAAGTGATTCCAGAACCGCAAACGATTACTGAAAATTTGATAAGAACCTAAAAATTCAATCTGAATTGACATTCCATTGGCCACTCCGCAGATATGTTGGGTAACCTCAGGCACTCGAGAGGTACTTCGGTATGCTCAAAGACGTTGACAGGGAGGTTCTTGTTTACCCAGACTTGCCATTGCTGTTGTTCCAGGCTGTGAGACCTGGCAGGAGGATGAGTATAGCGTCATTGTAAACTAGCTTTAGAAGTGTACGTTTATATAACCCTGCCAGAGGGTTGTCGTGGTCAGTGGGAGCAGCGGAAGCTAAGTGGGGACTTGACACTACTGTTGTTCCAGGCTGTGAAACCCTGCAGGAGGATGAGTATAGCGTCGTTCTAAACAAGCTTTAGAGGTGCACGTGTACATGATTCTGCCAGCGGGTTGTCGTAGTCAGTGGGAGAAGCGGAAGCATAGTGGACAAGTGGCTTATGTCTATTTATAAACTAAAGCAGATATAGCGGAGATAGATCATCTATTTCTGATGTGACAGTAAAAGGTTTGACTTCATAAGAATAGGGGATGGATCTGTTAAGAAGGTAGTGGGGTGTGATGTCCTGGTATTTGGATGACATACACAGAGTAGGAAGCGAAATTCCTATACTACGGTCGGTTATACTTTGGTTGTCACATAGTAGTTTCTCCATATAGGACTTGGATATTATATCAGACATTCTGGTTACTGGATCTATGGTTTTAGATCTAGATTTGGGTAGTTTCCCAATCTGGGTACTTAGACAATATTCTACAGGTGTTTTAGAATGGATGACTCATGGCACGGTAGTATACCTGCAGGTGATGGAGTCACCTTCTGTAAAGGTGTCTTACAGACTAAAGGGGAGAGGGATGTGCATGATTGGCAGATCACTTGCTTAGGCAATTGAGTCAATCATGAGATGTCAAGTACCACACCAGATGTTGTTTTTGCAGTAGATGCAATATGTTGTTATTGATCCAATCCTGGAGAAACATTCGGAAGCAGTTTTAGAACATAAGTGGATGTTCTAGGGATATGATAACGACAGCCTCTTTTAGGAGACTGTTACCATTCCAGGCTTCCAAGGTGACATGGATGACAGAGTGACTGTTAGAGCTATAGTTTTCCCTCTGACGAGGGGAAGTATTTTAGACAGGTGGTCCAAGCGGATACTGAGAGAGGCATGGCGCAGGATACTGATTAAGTTCAGTTGACGATACAGTCTAAGAAGTTTGGATTTGGAGTTCATTTATGAACTAGGTCCCATCAGATATCCAGACATATTCTAAGGCAAGTATTGCTCATTTCGGGAGATGGGTTTCTCCGCGAACTTGTGATAAAGAGAGACATAGAAAGAAACATCAGAGCGGATCTACTCACTGAGGCTATTCCTCGAACGCAATAGTTTCGCAAAAGGGCTTTGTGAGGCTGAATAGTAGAGGAGTTGGGTGTTCGGTATCACACGGGCTGTGGGTATGCGACATCGCAATAATTAGCCTTGAGTGCAAGTGGGAGATTGTTGGATATAGTGCCCTCAGAGTCAATTATTGGATCACAGGCACGTGATTGCAATGATTGAGGGAGGACCTATACCGGTAGGACAGTCTTACTCAAGATGATAGTATGCTATCTGGTTTATCTTTATCATCGTGTACTGCTTTAGGTGACATTACTGATCACTATTGCATGTTGATAGAGCCCCTAGGATTATTGCTTGACTGTCAGCAGTATGATGGCGATCATATACGTGGGAGCTGGGGTCTATAAGCACATCCTTAAAAGGTCCCTAGTCGTGGGAGTTCCGAGACAGGGTATCGATACTCCAGAGTAGACTAGTGTATACAGTCGAGACCCCAACGAGGGGCGGTGGCCAGTCTCATAAGCCACTGGTGTTAGTTGGTTCACCTAACATGTATACAGGTGCTCATTGGGTTATGAGTACACCGAACATGACTCGCCGAGAACATGCTAGTTGGTATTATACCTAGCGTCAGATAGCAGTTCCATGGTGACATGTGTACAGGTTAGTTCATCGACCTGAGATCGTCATTTGTCTCGTGTGAGTTCCCACTGTACTTTGATTACTACCCTACCACGGCTCAAAAGAGTCATGCAAACAGGTTTTAGCTGGGTACAGTCCCGAGCCACATGGAGGCAGTGAGCGGATCGGCAGGGGTTCGTCTCTCCCGGTATTGGGGGTGAGGTTGCGCTGTGTCTAGGAGAGCCATTACACGAAGTCCTTGGCCAAGGCAGGAGATTTACTGGTAAGTATTCCAGTAGTATCTCAGGGTGTTCTGGGCTACACCCCGACACGACTTGTACCGCTTTTGGGGGTCTGACTTTTACCAACCCCTTAGGCCCGCCATGCGATGCTCATAGACGAACGGACCGGACTGTATGGATATTGTCACTGACGGGCTCAGTAGGGTGTTAGGATGAGTTCGCTCATCGAAGTCCCTTTTTGTCACGATCCAAAGTTTGGCCCATGACCGGCACTTAACCACGTAACGTCTACAGGCGTAACGCGACTAAGTGAACCGAAAACCCAGAAATCAAACCAGTAAAAGTATAGAGTGTTTTAAGTTTTAAAAGAACACATTTATTACATGTTAAAAGATCCAAGTAAACAATATACGACGCCGTAGCGAAGATCAAGAGCAACAAGTGAGAACATCACAGATAGAATAAAACTGCATAAGAAAAGTCGGCTCACAACGAGCTCGACACCAGAATACCAATAATATATATCATCGTCCTCACACTGTCTCTAAGTCAATACATACATGGTAGATGGAGAATTCTAGATACAACAATATACATAACTGAAAGATAAACAGATACCGCAAAAACCCACCTATCAGCAAAAGAGCTGGTACACCAACTATGGGGGTATCTGTGTCAAAAGATGCAAAACGCAGCCTGCCGCGACTACTCCGAAGGGCTACCTGCAAACACTGTGGCACAACGGGGGTGAGTTGCCAACTCGTGAATAGAAATAACATATAAAGGTAATCGCGAGCATGCACGTACTGCGCTACTCTATCATATGCCAACAGATGCTATCAATATGTGATAAGCAGTATGTGCAATAATCATTCAAGTACTCTATCAGGTGATATAACTACAGGATGAGATGCAGTAATGAATGCTGAGCATGGGAATATAACATCTACACGAAATGTCGAGGTGGACTAAATACATATATATATGTACACCGCGAATCCCAACAACCCAGACGCCGGCACTCCATCGGCCCTCAAATCCTGTACATCCCTGAGAATCACGAGTGCCCAACATCGGCACCCAAATAACATAAATACTCGTGTCTAGTATCGACACGTAAAATCCTCCTCTATCGGGCATCCGTCAGTCCGGGTCAGCCCTCTCTCAACATATCGGGCATCCGTTAGTCCGGGTCAGCCCTCTCTCAATATATCGGGCATCCGTCAGTCCGGGTCAGCCCTCTCTCAATATATCCGGCATCCGTCAGTCCGGGTCAGCCCTCTCTCAATATATCCCACTCTAGCACCGAGAAAACACAGGGTGGGTGCCCCGAAATATCATATCAAGGGAACCGGGTTTTTAAATGATTACATATTTGAAATGTCCACGGTTCCCAAATCCAGAAGTCATATGTAATCCCCAACCAATATGCAAGTAAATGTGATGCGATAGGTGCATCAAGTATGAATATCAGGTCAAGTCACATAAAAGATGAACTACAGCATAATGATCCGATGTGATATATGCATCAAGTATGAATATCCTGGCAATTCTAACGGTGTGTGTAACATGCAGGGTAGTGCTCGTGCAACATGAACTGTCGGTAGAGGTGCGGTGTTCTATCAATTCTAGTTTATATACATATAGCAGGGAATGCAGTATGCACTAAATAGTAGCCATGACAGTCAATGTATGTAAAAGCAGCTATAAGGTCTTATCAGCCCTGACGTAGAACGCCATGCGGGCGATATCCCCGTAGATGTTAAATCTACTCACCATAGTATCTCGCTAGGTATAGCCAACAGCTTGTTTCCCCTTCTGCGCGGCGTGCGCCTGCGAATCTAGAATTACACAATATATCACACATAAGCTTGAAGTTACACAAACACGACATTAAAGCCGAACTAGTAACTCGTGTCGTGAACCAAGCGCGCGTGTGCGGGGTACGCTAAAACGTGTGATTACGCGCCTGAAGCCACTCCGACGCGTCGCGATACGCAGAAACCCAAAGCCCATACACACGTATCACGCGTGTCGCGAAGATTAAAATACGGGAAAATAGGTATTCACCTACAGATTTTGATACAGAAATGATATTGTAAAACTATATATACCCACATAACCCACATAGCAGCAGACTCCAGTGGCCCAAACCCCAAATCCCAACTCATCCATCTGGCCGCAAATTGCGGCCAGAATGAATATTCCGGCGGCCTGGGTAGGGGGTGGGCTCCCAGGTTTTATGTGTGCACTCTATAACCCCCATACATGCTACAGTAATATCTAGTTTTGCTCTGGAACATCTCGGGTAGTAGCAGATCCTACAGAGCCTTAAATCAAGTTAAAATCCACACTTTTGCACTAAAATTGGAACTTTATGGTATTTCTGTGCAAACTGAAACAACCTGGCCTAAAAAAAGTTCTAATAACACATAAAAGAGCTAACCAAACTAACAAAACCCTAATCTAACATGTGAATCGCAAATATCCCATAATATCACTAAAAATGCACAAAAATGAGATTTTTGCTAAACAATACTACATGTTTAAAGAAAAGGAGTGCTAACATGAGTTAATACCTTCTAAGAACCTTGTAAAACACCAAAAGTCCCAGCTCTTCCCTCAAGTGTGCAGATTTGCCTTTGAACACCTCAAAAACCTCACTTTTCCATGGTTTTGTGATGAAAAATGTGTTGATTTGTGTAGGTTTTGTGTAGGGATAAAAAGGAAATGAAAGAGGAGAAGAAAAGATAGAGAAAGATGGGGTTTTTCCTGCTGGAAATTCTCAGAATTCTGATATGGGGAAAGAGAGAGAGAGAAGAGAAGGGAAAATGGGGGTCAAAAGTCAATTTTTTCTACCTAACACCATGCCTTCATATTCTATTCAATTTTGAATTATGAAAAGGGGTTATGATATGATTAAAAATGGTGGTAAATAAGTTAATAACCATGCAACAAAAGAATGGTTAACATGCTACCAAAAACCCTAAGTCAAAAAATGCTAAGTGTGCAACACTACAAAAAAGAAAATCTTCCAATTTGCTAACACGACTAAATAACTAATAATCCTATGAACACAAATATAATAACATGCACAAATACTAATTATCACGAAAACATTCTAACGGAAATTCAAAGTGTTACAATCTACCCCCCTTAAAGAAATTCGGTCCCCGAATTTAAGAAAAAATCTAACTATACGCACCTTCAAAAAGATGGGGATACCTCCTCCTCATCTCGCTCTTAGTCTCCCAAGTGACCTCCTCACCGCTCTGGCCACGCCAAAGCACCTTGACGGACGGTATCTCTTTCGACCTCAATTTCTTCACTTGTCGATCTAAGATCATCACCGGCTGCTCTGCATAGGAAAGGTCGCACTCAAGATGGATCGTCGGGTGCTGAATCGCATGCGAAGGATCATTAAGATATCTGCGGAGCATCGAAACGTGAAATACGGGGTGTACGTCTGGAAAACTGGGCGGAAGGGCTAATCGATACGCAACCGCACCAACATGCTCGAGGATCTCGAAAGGGCCCACATATCTGGGACTAAGCTTCCCCTTCTTCCCAAATCTCATCACGCCTTTCATTGGGGAGACCCTCAAGAAAACATGATCACCCACAGAAAACTCAAGTCTGCGCCGACGACGGTCCGCATAAGACCTCTGCCTACTCTGGGCCGCTCTCATCCTATCGCGAATCAACTGGATCTTCACGGTCGTCTCCTCCACAATCTGCGGCCCTAAGATACTGCTCTCACTGAGCTCTGTCCAACAGGTGGGCGATCTGCATCTCCTCTTATAAAGAGCCTCAAACGGTGCCATCTGAATGGTCTCCTTGTAGCTGTTGTTGTAGGAGAACTCTACTAAGGGCAAATGATGATCCCAGCTACCTCCGAAGTCTAACACGCATGCTCTGTGCATGTCCTCGAGAGTCTGAATAGTCCGCTCTGACTGTCCGTCGGTCTGCGGATGGAATACTGTGCTGAAACTCAAGCGAGTGCCCAAAGCCTCCTAAAGCCTCTGCCATAGCCGGCTGGTAAACTGGGTGCTTCTATCGGACACGATACATGTCGGAACTCCGTGCAGTCGTACAATCTCGTCAATGTAAATCTGGGCATACTGAGCAAATCCGAAAGTCGTCTTCACCGGCAGGAAGTGAGCCGCTTTCGTCAAACGATCTACGATCACCCAGATAGAGTCATACCCACGACTAGTCCTGGGTAGACACACAATGAAGTCCATAGATATCTGTTCCCATTTCCATTCCGGAATGGGTAACGGCTGTAGCTCTCCCGCGGGCCTCTAGTGCTCAGCCTTTACCTGCTGACAAGTCAGGTATCTCGACATAAAATCTGCGATGTTTCTCTTCATTCCGGCCCACCAGTAAACACCTCTCAAGTCATGGTACATCTTGGTGGAACCGGGATGTACACTATATACCGATCGATGTGCCTCCTCCAGAATATCGCGCCGCAATCCCTCAGCATCTGGTACGCACAGTCTAGCCCCAAATCGTAGTACCCCCTGATCATCGATCACGAACTCGGAAAATCTGCCAAGTCCCATCTGTGTCCTGATCTCTGAACAGCGGTCATCACTGTGCTGTGCCTCATGGATACGGTCAAGCAACTGTGGGCGTGCACGAACATGCGCAATCTGTCCTCCGCTCGGCATAAACTCGAACTGTACCCGGCTGTCGCATAAGATCTGCCAATCTGCCGACGACTGCCTCTGCACTGCGCTCATACAAGATAGACTACCCCCAGGCCTCCTGCTCAAAGCATCCGCCACTACAATCGCCCTGCCCGGGTGATACAAGATCTCACAGTCGTAGTCCTTTACTAACTCCATCCTTCGGCGCTGTCTAAGGTTCAGGTTTCGCTGCTGGAATATATACTTTAAGCTCTTGTGGTCAGTGAATATCTGGCACGACTCTCCATACAGATAATGTCGCCAGATCTTAAGTGCAAAGACCACTGTAGCCATCTCCAGGTCATGAGTGGGGTAATTCTGTTCATGTTTCTTTAATTGCAGCGAAGCATACGCAATCACCCTGTTATGCTGCATCAAAACACACCCTAGCCCCACTTGTGAAGCGTCACAGTAGACCACAAATCCGCCTGATCCTGAAGGTAATGATAGCACTGGTGTCGTAGTCAGTAGAGCCCGTAGCTGCTGGAATTTGTGCTCACACTCCTCCGTCCAATCGAAGAGAACTCCCTTCCGGGTCAACCCGGTCAAAGGTGTAGCAATGCGAGAGAAGTCCTGCATGAATCGCCTGTAATAACCTGCCAACCCTAGAAAGCTGCGAACCTCCGTCACTGATGTGGGTCTAGGCCAACTCCGAACTGCCTCGATCTTCTTCGGGTCTACACATATACCATCTCGTGTAATCACGTGCCCCAAGAAGTCTACGCTGTCTAGCCAGAAAGCACACTTTGAAAATTTGGCGAAAAGCTGATGCTCCCTCAAGGTCTGCAGTGTAATCCTCAGGTGCTGCTCGTGCTACTCTCTACTCCGAGAATACACCAAGATATCGTCAATGAATACTATGATGAACAGATCAAGATACGGCCGGAAAATGCGGTTCATCAAGTCCATGAATGCTGCAGGCGCGTTGCTGAGTCCGAACGACATCACCAAAAACTCATAATGGCCGTAGCGCGTGTGGAAGGCTGTCCTAGGAATGTCCTCCTGTCGAACCCGCAGCTGATGGTAGCCTGATCGCAAATCGATCCTCGAAAAGTATCCTGCCCCCTGAAGCTGGTCGAACAAATCGTCGATGCGTGGCAAAGGATATCTGTTCCGCACTGTCACCCTGTTCAGCTGGCGGTAGTCGATACAAAAACGCATACTGCCATCCTTCTTCTTGACAAACAGGACTGGAGCACCCCAAGGAGAAACACTGGGTCGAATAAGTCCCTTATCCAGCAAATCTTGCAACCGACCCTTCAATTCTCTAAGTTCCGCCGGGGCCATCCGATAAGGCGGTACAGAAATAGGCCCCGTCCCAGGAACCAAATCGATACAGAAAGAAATATCACGCTCGGGCGGTAGCCCAGGAAGCTCGTCAGGGAACACATCAGGGAACTCGCTAACAACCGGAACCTGATCCAACGGAACCTCTGTAGCTCTAGTATCACAAACATAGGCGAGAAATCCCTGACATCCCTTCCTCAAAAGCTGTCCAGCGCGAAAAGAAGAAATCACACTGTGAGGGGTAATACCACGGTCCCCCAACACAACAACAACCGACTCGCCGGGAAAACAAAATTGAACTGTCTTCTCACGGCAATCAACAGAAGCATAGCATGTGGCTAACCAATCCATGCCCAAAAGAACGTCGAAGTCTAACATTTCAAGAAGGATCAAGTCGACAAGCAACTCTCTCTCGCCAATACGGACGGTACAGGATCGGAACACGTGCCTAGCAACAAACGAATCTCCCACAGGAGTAGTCACAACAAGCGGCTGGTCAAGCAAACCAGACTCTCTACCCAAACTCAGTACAAAGTGTGTGGATACGTACGAGTGCGTGGATCCGGGATCGAATAACACGTGTGCATCAACCGAACATATGGGAAGGATACCTGAGACCACCGCATTGGACGTCTGCGCGTCCTGATGCGTCAAAGCAAAAACTCGCACCTGTCCTCCACTTGCAACTAACTGTCCCCTGCCGGCCGCTGGCTGCCTTCTGCCTCGGTCACCTCGTCCTCTATGAACAAATCCTCCGCGACCACGACCTCTCTGTGCATGCGTCTGACGCGGAGTAACAGTAGGTACTATCGGCAATGCCGTCTGGGGTGGTGAAGGTGGTAATATAACACGCGATGCTGCTACCTCCCTCCGGGGTAACTCAGGACAATCTCGTACACGATGATAAGAATTCCCGCAACGAAAACATCCCGACGATGACCACTGACCCTCCGGGGGATAGGAACTGAATAACCGGCCCCGCCCTGAATCTCTGCTGCCTGCAATACGTCTATCACGGCGCCGAAAAGGCTGTCTCTGCGCTGATGTATCCGCACGAACTCTCTTCGGCTCTGGAACTGCCGAAGTCTCAGCAAGGCGCTCCTCGACCAATAGGGCTGCGTCTACAGTTGCTGCATATGTCTCGTAATGCTGTGCGCTGATCGCCAGGAACAGGGGTGTAAGCAAGCCTCGGACAAATCTCTTGACTCGCAACTCCTCAGTAGCCACTAGGTACGGAGCATAAACTGATAGCTCGGTAAACAGCACATCGTACTCTGCCACTGACATCTCTGGCGTCTGGCGCAAGGACTTAAATCTGCGTGCTCGGGCATCCCTAACACTCTGGGGAAGAATACGGGCAAGGAATAGCGCCATAAACTCGGTCCAGGTCATAGGAGGAAGACCTGCTGCTCTACCCTTCTCGACTGATTCGCACCATTTCTGCGCAAGACCTTCCAAGCGAAAGCTCGCGAACTCGACCCATCTCGCATCTGCGCATCTGAGGGAACGACATATCCGCGCCATCCTATCAATGAAAGACTGTGGGTCCTCGGCCACATCGGTGCCTGTGAAGACCGGAGGCTTCAGCCTCATAAACTCTGACAGTGATACTGTAATAACCTCTGTAGTCGCAGGTGCAACTGCCTGCACTGTGGGTACCACCGCGGTCTCTACAACGGGTGGAACTACCTCTGGTCGCTGCGCTCGAAGTGTCTCAACTAGAGATCCCATCATCTGGGGCATCTCCTGCATACTGGATCCCATCGTCTGGCGCATCTCCTGCACACCAGCCCCTAACATAGCAATCTGATCTGTCACGGCAGGAACAGCCTGCTCGGGCACAATCGGTGTACTACCCGGATCAGTCCTCATCTCGGACGAGTCAACTCGAATCTCGGCCCTCCCGGCCGCTCTCTGCGCCCTCGTAGTCTTTGGCGGCATAATGGCTGAAAGGAACAATAGGATTCGATAAGGATACGGAAATCGAATCGCAAGAATGTATAGACTCAAGAAGGAATTTAAATCAACAAGTCCTAAGGTCGCGTAGGCGGAGTACCGTGTCGTGAGTATGCCGCGGAACATACACACGCTACGCTACCCTGCTGCAGCTACCTACTCAATCATACCAGGGTCATCCTACACTCCGAAAGGTAAAACCTACGCTCTGATACCAACTTTGTCACGACCCAAAGTTTGGCCCGTGACCGGCACTTAACCACGTAACGTCTACAGGCGTAACGGGACTAAGTGAACCGAAAACCCAGAAATCAAACCAGTAAAAGTATAGAGTGTTTTAAGTTTTAAAAGAACACATTTATTACATGTTAAAAGATCCAAGTAAACAATATACGACGCCATAGCGAAGATCAAGAGAAACAAGTGAGAACATCACAGATAGAATAAAACTGCATAAGAAAAGTCGGCTCACAACGAGCTCGACACCAGAATACCAATAATATACATCATCGTCCTCACACTGTCTCTAAGTCAATACATACATGGTAGATGGAGAATACTAGATACAACAATATACATAACTGAAAGATAAACAGATACCGCACAAAACCCACCTATCAGCAAAAGAGTTGGTACACCAACTATGGGGGTATCTGTGTCAAAAGATGCAAATCGCAGCCTGCCGCGACTACTCCGAAGGGCTACCTGCAAACACTGTGGCACAACGGGGGTGAGTTGCCAACTCGTGAATAGAAATAACATATAAAGGTAATCGCGAGCATGCACGTACTGCGCTACTCTATCATATGCCAACAGATGCTATCAATATGTGATAAGCAGTATGTGTAATAATTATGCAAGTGCTCTATCAGGTGATATAACTACAGGATGAGATGCAGTAATGAATGCTGAGCATGGGAATATAACATCTACAGGAAATGTCGAGGTGGACAAAATATATATATGTGTGTGCACCGCGAATCCCAACAACCCAGACGCCGGCACTCCATCGGCCCTCAAATCCTGTACATCCCTGAGAATCACGAGTGCCCAACATCGGCACCCAAATAACATAAATACTCGTGTCTAGCATCGATACGCAAATCCTCCTCTATCGGGCATCCGTCAGTCCGGGTCAGCCCTCTCTCAACATATCGGGCATCCGTCAATAAAGGTGCGGTGTTCTATCAATTCTAGTTTATATACATATAGCAGGGAATGCAGTATGCACTAAATAGTAGCCATGACAGTCAATGTATGTAAATGCAGCTATAAGGTCCTATCAGCCCTGACGTAGAACGCCATGCGGGCGATATCCCGTAGATGTTAAATCTACTCACCGTAGTATCTCGCTAGGTATAGCCAACAGCTTGTTTCCCCTTCTGCGCGGCGTCCGCCGTACTCGCCTGCGAACCTAGAATTACACAATATATCATACATAAGCTTGAAGTCACACAAACACAACATTAAAGCCGAACTAGTAACTCGTGTCGTGAACCAAGCGCGCGTGTGCGCGGTACGCTAAAACGTGTGATTACGCTCCTGAAGCCACTTCGACGCGTCGCGATACGCAGAAACCCAAAGCCCATACACACGTATCACGCGTGTCGCGAAGATTAAAATACGGGAAAATAGGTATTCACCTACAGATTTTGATACAGAAATGATATTGTAAAACTATATATACCCACATAACCCACATAGCAGCAGACTCCAGTGGCCCAAACCCCAAATCCCAACTCATCCATCTGGCCGCAAATTGCGGCCAGAATGAATATTCCGGCGGCCTGGGTAGGTGGTGGGCTCCCAGGTTTTGTGTGTGCACTCTATACCCCCCATACATGCTACAGTAATATCTAGTTTTGCTCTGGAACATCTCGGGTAGTAGCAGATCCTACAGAGCCTTAAATCAAGTTAAAATCCACACTTTTGCACTAAAATTGGAACTTTATGGTATTTCTGTGCAAACTGAAACAACCTGGCCTAAAAATAGTTCTAATAACACATAAAAGAGCTAACCAAACTAACAAAACCCTAATCTAACATGTGAATCACAAATATCCCATAATATCACTAAAAATGCACAAAAATAAGATTTTTGCTAAACAATACTACAAGTTTAAAGAAAAGGAGTGCTAACATGAGTTAATACCTTCTAAGAACCTTGTAAAACACCAAAAGTCCCAGCTCTTCCCTCAAGTGTGCAGATTTGCCTTTGAACACCTCAAAAACCTCACTTTTCCATGGTTTTGTGATGAAAAATGTGTTGATTTGTGTAGGTTTTGTGTAGGGATAAAAAGGAAATGAAAGAGGAGAAGAAAAGATAGAGAAAGATGGGGTTTTTCCTGCTGGAAATTCTCAGAATTCTGAGATGGGGAAAGAGAGAGAGAAGAGAAGGAAAAATGGGGGTCAAAAGTCAATTTTTTCTACCTAACACCATGCCTTCATATTCTATTCAATTTTGAATTATGAAAAGGGGTTATGATATGATTAAAAATGGTGGGAAATAAGTTAACAACCATGCAACAAAAGAATGGTTAACATGCTACCAAAAACCCTAAGTCACAAAATGCTAAGTGTGCAACACTACAAAAAAGAAAATCTTCCAATTTGCTAACACGACTAAATAACTAATAATCCTATGAACACAAATATAATAACATGCACAAATACTAATTATCACGAAAACATTCTAACGGAAATTCAAAGTGTTATAATCTACCCCTCTTAAAGAAATTCGGTCCCCGAATTTAAAAAAATAAATATAACTATACGCACCTTCAAAAAGATGGGGATACCTCCTCCTCATCTCGCTCTCAGTCTCCCAATTGACCTCCTCACCGCTCTGGCCACGCCAAAGCACCTTGACGGACGGTATCTCTTTCGACCTCAATTTCTTCACTTGTCGATCCAAGATCATCACCGGCTGCTCTGCATAGGAAAGGTCGCGCTCAAGCTAGATCGTCGGGTGCTGAATCGCATGCGAAGGATCATGAAGATATCTGCGGAGCATCGAAATGTGAAATACGGGATGTACGTCTGGAAAACTGGGCGGAAGGGCTAATCGATACGCAACCGCACCAACACGCTCGAGGATCTCGAAGGGGCCCACATATCAGGGACTAAGCTTCCCCTTCTTCCCAAATCTCATCACGCCTTTCATTGGGGAGACCCTCAAGAAAACATGATCACCCACAGAAAACTCAAGTCTGCGCCGACGACGGTCCGCATAAGACCTCTGCCTACTCTGGGCCGCTCTCATCCTATCGCGAATCAACTGGATCTTCACGGTCGTCTCCTCCACAATCTGCGGCCCTAAGATACTGCTCTCACTGAGCTCCGTCCAAGAGGTGGGCGATCTGCATCTCCTCCCATAAAGAGCTTCAAACGGATCCATCTGAATGGTCTCCTAGTAGCTGTTGTTGTAGGAGAACTCTACTAAGAGCAAATGATGATCCCAGCTACCTCCGAAGTCTAATACGCATACTCTGAGCATGTCCTCGAGAGTCTGAATAGTCCGCTCTGACTGTCCGTCGGTCTGCGGATGGAATGCTGTGCTGAAACTCAAGCGAGTGCCCAAAGCCTCCTGAAGCCTCTGCCATAGCCGGCTGGTAAACTGGGTGCTTCTATCGGACACGATAAATGTCGGAACTCTGTGTAGTCGTACAATCTCGTCAATGTAAATCTGGGCATACTGAGCAAATCCGAAAGTCGTCTTCACCGACAGGAAGTGAGCCGCATTCGTCAAACGATCTACGATCACCCAGATGGAGTCATACCGTCGACTAGTCCTGGGTAGACCCACAATGAAGTCCATAGATATTTGTTCCTATTTCCACTCCGGAATGGGTAACGGCTGTAGCTCTCCCGCGGGCCTCTGGTGCTCAGCCTTGACTTGCTGACAAGTCAGGCATCTCGACACAAAATCTGTGATGTCTCTCTTCATTCCGTCCCACCAGTAAACACCTCTCAAGTCATTGTACATCTTGGTGGAACCGGGATGTACACTATATACCGATCGATGTGCCTCCTCCAGAATCTCGCGCCACAATCCCTCAGCATCTGGTACGCACAGTCTAGCCCCAAATCATAGTACCCCCTGATCATCGATCACGAACTCGGAAAATCTGCCCTGTCCCATCTGTGTCCTGATCTCTGAACAGCGATCATCACTGTGCTGTGCCTCATGGATACGGTCAAGCAACTGTGGGCGTGCACGAACATGCGCAATCCGTCCTCTGCTCGGTATAAACTCGAACTGTACCCGGCTGTCGCATAACATCTGTACTTCGGGCAAAACGCTGTAGAGGCCGTATGGATATATGGTAGGGTTCGATCATATACGTGCGGTATTGCACGGATCATGATCGGACGGATAATACTAGCGGGCTTTGGTTTAATCCGGATCCTAGTATTATACAGTGTAGATTTTGTCTCATTGTATTTGTATTCGGTCGCAATACAAATGCGGGTATGTATATACAGTCGCGGGGTTTTCCTGTAATTTATTACGGGATCGTTTTTCTAAAGTTGCCAGTTTGCTTTCCGTTTCGGCCATTTTACTTTGTTTCTTTCCTTGGCTGAATTTTGATGGGAGGGGCTTATTTGCAAATGTGCAAATTAGCAATTTGGAGGGTTGTTTTTGTGATGATAGGTTCATGATGGTTCTAGCTTCCATTGACTTCTTTGTGTTCATCATTGCTTGCTATGATGGGTTGAATGATTAGGTGATGGAGTGGGGACTTGGTTGTGAATCATTTTCATGGTTATCATTCATTTCTATTTTGCTCATGATGACTTTTTCTTTCTCTCCCCTCTATTATCATGGCCGGCCACAACTTTGATGGGGGGCTGTCCAAAATTGGTGTGTGGGTTTTTGTTCTCTTCATGCTTGCAAAATTCCCAAGTTCATCTAAAAAGTTTACCTCTCTTTCACCATCTCCAAATGGCAACTTCTTATAACCCCTAGAGACAAACCATTCTACACTTAGCTTACAGCATTCTTGGACACGTCGGCTCACCAACTTCGTGCCCGAGTTGCCTCGGTCAAGAGGTGGAAGCCCGTAAAAGAACCCGGCGATGTGGTGCCCTTTCCGACGAGGAGATGAAGACCGGAGATTCCGCGAGGAGATCGGGATGGAGGCCGAAGACCGAAGGACACGGATCGCTCGGTATAGCTTTCTACCCCTTTTTAGTTTGCTAGCATTAGGTTAATGGCCCGATCCGGGTTTAAAGTACGCGGTAGCGTCGATTTAAAAGTTTAAAGAAAAGTTTCGTTTCCGCATTTTGGTATCGGAATGACGGCCGGGGCGCTGCCGTGCACTTACACTGTAGACTTACAGAATATAGATCAATACAAGGTCATAGGTTAGTAGTGGGGAAACCCTAGTTTTTTTCCAAAGAACCCTAATCTACATTCATCACTATCGATCTAGTTTTAAACTATTAAAAGATAAAACGAGTTATTTTTAATTATTCATCTATTACTACTAAATCTTATGAACCCTACGAGCCTTTCCTTTATAAAATCTTATATCCGTAACGACAAACAATAATCACCCGTTTTCAATTAACTCTTCTAAAGCAAGAAAAGAGTTCACGTTTCCCTACAGACGACCTGTACACATCGTGGGTAGCTACTAGCGACACCGTCTTGACCGCGGTTACTTTACAAAACACACTTTTTATAAGATCAATCAAATAGCACCGTTGCCGGGGAGACGGTCGTAATTTTTTCTTGCTCTTCGGGTTGATTTCTTATAAATCCGGCAACCATAAAAAAAACCGTATATTATGTATTTAACGATTATTGTGCGAGTTTTGCAAGAAAATCTGCAGTAACTAGAGCAAGGAAACAGAGATTTAGAGACTATCAACGTAGCCCAGAGAACCAGCGGGGAGCGCTAAAGAAAATTTGCAACCGATCCTACCACCTTGCGGCGGAACCGCGGCGGGAACAAGGATCTGGTGATGGAACCGCGGCGTGTCGGAAGAATTGCGGCGCCAAATCTTCAGTTAATTTCCCAATCTCTTTCTTTCTCCTCTAAGATCCAATACTCTAATTTTTCCTGCAGGATTCATTCCAAAAAGGGCCGCTCAAAAATCTTTTTGCATGTTTTGATATCGGTTTGTTTGTGCATATCTAAACCGGATATTAATGGGAAATAGCCTAAATCCTGATTAGGTGGGGATATCATCACCCTTCCTAAGCCCCACAAATCACAAAACGAGCATACAATCACCTTACATTAATTAAAATATATCTAGACCAAGCCTTTAAGGATCGTCGTGCTCAATTGGGACAAAGGAGGGTCATGGGTAATCTATCGCTTATCCGCATTTCTCTTGTGGTGTCTAGGCATGTGTGACTAAGGAAAGTGGTTACATAATTAGGCCTACTATTTCGGTGATTCGTATAGCGGATACCTCCCACTTACCTGGCACTTACCTGGACAGAAGAGTGATAAAGAGGTGGTAGAGGATTGATCCTGTGACTTGTCCTTTGGAAATCTAGGAGCGGTATAGTGACTTGACCTAGGTGACCCTAGTTTTAGGGTTTGATTGTCCATTTTGTGAATTGTTGAGTCACGCCTCGTGTCCGACAATTTTTGAAAACAAACCTTCTTAAAAAGAGTTCTCACATGCTGCAAAGTGCACTAAACCCGCTTAGTGCATGATTGGCTGGACACAGGATTCTAGGGCCCGTCTTGTCCGTGTTTTTTCTATCGAATCTGATGTCTGTACTTCTTCATCTTCTATTTCCCCTCCACCCATTATATCTCCCAAAATGGACGGATCTCCATCTGTATTTAACAATACCACCCTGCCACCAGCCATAGGTGCGCAGAATCCACCGTGCATCTCTCTCCAAGAAAGATGCTATCACGTACGCGGTCCCCTACCTACTTGTCTGTCTCTTTCACCGGCCAATAGGGATAATTTAAAAATTAAACCACAATTAATCAACTTGTTGCCTAAATTTCACGGGCTTGAATCTGAAGACGCATACGTTTTCATAACCAAATTCTAGAACGTATGTGCAATGATGAGCACAACCTAACTTTCAGTGGATACTATGTGATTATGTCTTCTCCCTTTTACCTTATGCAATCTAGCAGAAAAATGGCTTTATAGCACTGCCGCACATTCTATCGCTAAGTGGGATGAATTCGTTATAGAATTCCTTAAGAAATTTTATCCTAATCACAAAACCGCCTGTGTTCGAAGCGAAATTCTACAGTTTACCCAACTTCCCAACGAACCATTCTGGAAACACTTTGAACAGTTTAGGGATCTTCTTGTACAATGCCCTCATCACGGAATTGATAGATGGCAACTTTTCCGAATTATATATGAGGGTGTTAATCTTGCCACGAAACAAATGCTTGAAACCATTTTTCAATGCCATTTCATGTCAAAAGACGATAGCGAAGCTTGGCAATTTCTGGAAGATCTCGCCGAACAAATGTTACAGTGGGAGAGCACTAGACCAACATCATCTTCATCTAGGGCAGGCCTCCATCAGCTTGATGTTTCCATCACAGTAAAAGCCAAAATTTCCACGATACAAAAGAAACTCGAAACTGTAGAAAACAAATTCTTGTCAACCTCCCTAAACCAAGTTACGCTCCCAAAAACCGTGTGTGGTTGCTGTTCTGACCCATCATATTTAAATGAAGAATGTCTTTTGAATCCTCCCTTTCAAGGTCAAGAACAAACTAATGCTGTTTTTCAGCAACGACATAGAAACGATCCCTATTCCTCCACATATAATCAGGGATGGAGGAATTACCCTAATTTCTCTTGGAACTAAAACCAATCTCAAATACAAAATCATGTCCCAAGCCAAAATAACTATCAAAGGCTTCCTCTACAGCAACAGCCACCACACCAAATTCAGCACCCTTTTCAACCACAATCTCTTCAAAATCCGGCCAATAAATTTTCTCCTTATAATAATATTTCATCGGCCGGTACTGATAAAACCACTACACACGAACGAAACTTAGAAACGTTCATTAAACAAACCTCGCAAATGACGGCTAATTTAATGTCTTCTATTCAAACATTAGTGCAACAAACTTCTTCCCACGGTGAAAGCATAAAATCAAAAGAAGCACAACTTTCACAGTTAAATGCCGCAATGAGTGAAAGAAAGAAAGGGAGACTTCCATCTCAACATTTACCGAATCCCGGCCACCCACAAAGCGCAAATCTCATCCTTCAAAATCATAATGTAAGTGCGTAAACACGTTGAGATCAGGAAGAGTACTGAATAACAATGTTGGTGAACAAGTTGAAGTTGATAACATTGATGAAACCCCGGCTACTACTTCTACTCCTATTTCGTCTAATCCAACATCTTCTTCCAAGCATATTCTCCGTTTTCCACTAGGCTCAAACCCTCAGCCCACTTCATTGAAGGAATTACCAGATACGACCATTCTAAATCCAATTTTGGGATCCACTCCATCTCCACACACTTCTCCTCAAAAGTTGGACCCAACCCTTATTGATAAAGCTCCTTTTCCACACAGGTTGAAGGCCAATAGACCGAGTCCCTAAATGGAGATGAATGTGGAAATTTTTAAACAAGTTGACATAAATATTCCTCTCCTAGATGCTATCAAACAAGATCCTTCCTATGCGAAAATTTTAAAGGACCTGCGCACTATGAAAAGAAAAATTCAAGTGCCTAAAAAAGTTTTCTTAGCGAGTAATATGAGCAATTCTCTTACCCAATTGGTGCCCATAAAATGTAAGGACCCTGGTTGTCCTACAATATCTATAACTATTGGCGGTAAAAATATCGATCGTGCTCTACTCGATTTAGGTGCTAGTGTTAACTTGCTTCTGTATTTAGTTTATGAGCAATTAGGCATAAGAGAGTTGAAACATATGCATTGCACTCTCCAGATGGCCAATCGATCTATCACCTAACCTCGGGGTGAGCTAGAGGACGTGTTAATCAAATTCGGTGAATTTATATTCCTTGTGGACTTTTTAGTCATATATACACAGCCTGTAGAAAACCCACGGAACCAAATTCCGGTGATTCTAGGTCGACCTTTTCTAGCAACTTCAAACGCGATAATCAATTGTCATAACGGTTCAATGAACCTGTCCTTTGGGAAGATCACAATTGAGCTTAACATCTACAAGCAAGGAAGTCAACCCTCCGAACCCTATGCTCATATAGTCGATGTATATTCCGTCGAAAATATAGATTCCAACAGTTGCGAATTTTGAGAGCTTTACGATACTGATCTCGACGTCACTTGTGCGTTATTGTTTGATCCTATAATTTATTATACATATGAGGACCCTTCTATCAATAAGTCCACACCCACGTCCGAATCCTTTGACTTTTCGAATGAGTTAGTCGAGCTGTCCGGGTTAACATCTAATGCTATATATGGACCTTTTATGGAGTCCGAGTATCAACCCGTTCTTTCCGATGAGATTATCATTCGGAATATCGATAAAAGTTTTGAAGACATTTTTTCCGATCGCATTCCTAAAGGACATGGGAGTTGTGATGAATCAACCCCCACCCAAAGAAATTGAACCACCACCCTTTCTTCTTATCAAGAACGAGAATGGAAGTATTGCACCACCACAGTTTCGTTTCTACCAACCGAGATGTAAACCCGATCGATTACGCCTCTTATCTCCCCACTTTTTCACATCTATGATCTTCCACCAACTATTTTGTTACATCAATAAAATATTCGAATGGTTGGTGATGACTTTTGGTCTTTGTAAAGTTTTGCATAGACCAATAACTTTACCCATCTAATAATTTTAAATTCTTAATACTGTTTCACTCAAGTTTGGGGGGGGGGAGAAAAATATTTTGGCTCTTGAAAAAAAAAACAAAATTTTACAAAATTGTGAGCCAAAAATAAGTTTGGGGGAGGATTTCACTATCATTAATTCTTGTCCTCTTTATTAACTTTTCCTCCCAAGTCTACAGGTTTTAAGCTTAAAAGATGACATCAGTGAGAACACTGCTGCAAATAGGTTTGGGGGAGATTTGTGCTTATTCACGCATCATTTTTTGCATTATACTAAATAAAAGTACAAAAAAAAATTTGATAATAAAAGTTAGGAAGTGAAAAATACATATGAAAAATAGAAAGAGCTTTCAGAAAAGCAAGAAAATTAGATATTTTATAATGAAGCTAGTAATAGGTATTCATGAGTTTTTGTCCCAAGAGTTAGTAAGATGAAGGGAATCACTAATCTGAGGATAGAAATAAGTCTGAAAAATTGTCTCTATTCTTGAGTCCAAACATCTGAACGTTAATACCCTACTATATGCAGTTGCACACATCTTGAAACTTGGGATAGTAGAGGATACCTTGAAATGCTCTTGTCTAAAAGCCTTAGTATGATGAAAAATATATATAAACAAAAATATAAATGAAAAAATAGTGAAGAAAAATAAACACTGGTTTTGTAATTACTTAAGACAGCATAAAAAATATAGCATGGGTGCCTTATCACCTACTGCCTTAGACCAACTGATTTGGGAGCTACTGCTAAGCTTGAGGTGTTGCAAGACTAGGATATTGCTAATTACGCCTAAAAGAGTGAGCATGTTTGGTAATCGGTTGGTTAGTACCTCAAGAAATATTACTGGTCGCATGAAGAATGTGTGAGCAATTCCATCTGAAACATTCACCGACTAAAAAGTATTAAGGAAGATGGACAAGAGGATGATAGCTTGAATTGAATTCTTTAAGTGTAGGGATGTCTTCTACACACACGTAGGGGGTATATGATCGATATTTGGAAGAAAGGTAAGGAGGAAGACTAAAGGCGATGTTTTACTGAGGGATGATGTGATTTCTGACATCTTTTCATGACTGTTAAGACAGGACTCATTGGCTACTAAAAACCTAGTGTAGTTTGAAACTCTTATCTTCAAGATCTTTCTTCTATATGTTCTTATCTTTGTATGTAACTTTCATTTTCTTTCTTTTTATTACGGGATTTTTTGGATGTAATCCGCTGAAAACCCTCAGGAGATAACACTCTTCCTACTAGGGACACCTAGAGGTTTAAAGGCTTGCTGCATGTGCTAAGTGCAATCGTGTTTCTTACGAAAGTGTGCTAGGTTTTTCTTTTTCTTTTTCTTTAATAACTAGTTTGCTCGGGACGATCAAAGTTAAGTTTGGGGGTATTTGATTAGTCTAAAATATTGCACATTTGAATGAATATTTTCCCCACTATTGTAAAGTACTAAAAGGTGTTTATTGTAATCATAGAACATATGAGAGTTTATGTGTAAAAAGTATTATTATCATATGTTTCTACATTATAATTAACATAATGAGGGAAAATACGTGCATATAATATTTATATGAAATATTAGTAATTAAAAGATGCATATCATATCAAATATTTCTAATCAATATTCTTAAGATTTAATATCATATAAAATGGTTAGGATAATATCTCAAAAATACCAAATACTACTAACACTTTGATTTGAGATATTGTGCAGATATTAGCTTAAGTCTGGAATCCAAGAGATCCGGGATAAATCAAGATGTCGGAATCGAATCTGCCAAAATATTGAAGCAAATCATGAGAACTAGCAACGGCAGAGACTCAAAGCATTATTTTCAGAATCCAGACATCGAGAGAATCTCTAAATATCAAAATAAAACACTAGAAAAAATCCCAAGTCCTGAAGCAACTCGGTCGTGGCGGATCCGCGGCTAAAGTATAGGATATGCGGTGGAACCGCGGTGCATTGATGGCCGTAGGATGGGAGATTTTGGCGATAGGATTTTAATAGCATATATTATTATATGGAATCTAGGGTTTATGTTTCTAGTGATTATATAAGAGGCCGAGAGCTTCAAATTAAAGATTATCGCCGAAGAGATCAAGAGGTCCAAGCGATCCACGCGTCCGATTGATCATCAGCTAGTCATCTACTTCCTAAAAGAGAGAGATCTAGAGCAACTAGGGTTCGTGTAATCTACTTTCTAGGGAGAAAAATTGTATGCAATAGTTGATTAATAAAGGTAGTGTTTTTATTGTTCTTTTTGCAATTAATTTCAGCACTTATTTTCTGCACTTACTTGCTGCATCTTGATCATGTTTTCACTCTTCTTCATCCTTTCTTCTAAATCGAGTAATTCCTAGTTTGCTAGGGTTCGTAGGATAGGGCAGAGCAATGGGTGATAAAATCTCTTAACCTCTTTTATACATTTTAAAGTCTATAAACTGTAACAAAATAAATGTTAACATTCTTATCCGGCGCGCTACCAATTTATTGCTAGTCACGACCACAATTTGAGATTGATTTAATAATTGTTTTGTTAGGGGCTAGACATGAATAGAGATCAATGCAAGGACAAGGGTTAATAGTGGGGAAACCCTAGTTTCTTCCAAAGAATCCTAATCTACATTCATCACTATCGATATAGTTTTAAACTATTAAAAGATAAAAGGAGTCATTTTTAATTATTCATCCATTACTACTAAGTCCTGTGAACCGTATGAGCCTTTCCTTTATAAAATCTTATATCCGTAATGACAAACAACAATCACCCTTCTTCAATCAACCCGTCTAAAGTAAGAAAAGAGTTCACGTTTCCCTGCGGACGACCCGTACTCATTGCAGCTAGCTACTAGTGACACCGTCTTGATTGCAGTTACTTTACAAAACACACTTTTTAGAAGATCAATCAAATGATACATGTTTTGGCATCAGCATCGCTACAATAGGAATATTGCCATGGGTGACTCAACATTTGCTGTTGCTTATTTCGACCAATGACAGCTTAGATAACAGGTTTAGATCCGTGCTAACTAAAGCTTTTTGACATTACAAGCCGTAAGGATCTCATAAAGGTATTTCTCCCTATGAGTCGTGTGGATCTCATAGGTATATTTTCTCCTTAGGAGTCATGAGAGATCCTAAGTGTGTTTTTGCTCTTGTAAGTCGTAAGGATCTTACAGGAATATTTTCTACTTGCCAGTCAAGGGGAATCACAAGTGTTGTTCGCCATGTCGAGAAATATCTCTCACTTTTGGTGGGACTTGGTTGAGAACATATTTATTTATGCCTGCGGATTGTATACAAGAGTCAATATTGGACCACTTTTGGGGCATAAATTTATGGGGTTATGAGGGCTTAAGAATAGGCTTAGATCCCTGTAACTTAATGCTTTTGAATTCCATAAGCCGCGAGGGTCTTATAGAGGGTATATTCTCTTTACGAGTCATGAGGATCTCGTAAGTGTTTTTTCAGCTTAGGAATCGTAATGATATCTAAGTGTTTTTCTCCTTTGTGAGTCGTAAGGATCTCATGCAGTTGTTTTCTTCTTACAAAGTCAAGAGGACTTTGCGAGTGTATTTTTCTTTCTTTTCAACGAGTATGCGCCTTTTCGGGTTTTCACAAGCTCGCCGGTAGCCCTGCTAATTTTACTCACAGTGCCCTTTCGGGTTTTCATCTGTGCCCATTTTGCTTGTGGACGTACATTTTTTTTCAAACTCACAAATGTAGCTTTGCGGCAGGTGACCCGCCATTGCTTGCCGGTAGGCTTTAGTTGCAATCTTGGGGGTGAGACTCGAGTTGCAATCGTCGCCAATAGGAATTCAGGTGCAGCCTCGCCGGTATGACTTAGGATAGATAAGGATTGTTTATGCTTGTGGATTATATACGGTTGGTTATATTATCCAAGCCGTAGGGCCAAACATATTAGTTTAAGGACATCACGGTCCATCATTAGTTTAGGAACATTTAGGTCCAATGGGAAGCATGGGATATATATTGTTTGTGCCCTTGGATCATATACGGTTGGTTATATGATCCAAACTGTAGGGCCAAACTTATGGGTGTAAGGACATAAGGTCCAATGCTAGTTTAAGGACAAATCGGTCCAATGCCAGTTTAAGGACATAGCGGTCCAAGGACCTAGCGATCCAATATTAGTTTAGGGATATTCGGTCCAACTTTAGTTTAGGGACATTTCGGTCTAATGGGAAGCATGGGATATATATTGTTTGTGCCCGTGGATCGTATATGGTTGGTGTTAGTTATATGTATGCCCTACAGGCCATTACTGTACATACGATGTATATTGTAGTGGATGCTTGGACATATATAGGAAGGACTTTCCTGCTCAACATGATAGTATGCTATCTGGTTGCACTTTATCTTAACATGTATACAAAGACTGTTTTGTGATCACATGTAGATAAAGCCCTTAGGATGATTACTTGACAACCAGGATTATGATGAAGATCATAGTAGTGGGGATAGGGTAGTCGATAAGTACATCCTTCAAATGTTCCTAGTCGTGGGAGTATCGAGACAGGGCATCGGTACTCCAGATTAGACTAGCGTATGCGCTTCTTGACCCATATAATGGGCGATGGATGATCCCATATCCATTGGTGTTTGACATCAGAGAAGGTATACGGATGCTCAGTGGAGACTGGGTACACTGGACGGACTCACCGAGAACTCCTAGATGGTATTATACCAATCGTCGGATAGCAGTTCTCTGGTGACACTGGTACAGGTTAGTCTGTAGACCCGAGATCGTCATAGAGTCTTGTATGATTCCCACTGTGCTTTGTTTTCTACCTTACCACGGTCAAGAGATCATGCAAAACGGTGGCTTTTGGGTACAGTCCCGAATCACATAGAGGCAATGAGCGATAGGAGGGGTTTCGTCTCTCTCGGTATTGGGGGTTGATGTTGCGCCGTGTTCGATTGGCTATAACAGGAAATCCCTAGCCAGGGTTGCTGAGATTTATTGGTAAGTGTTATCAGTAGTTTCTCGAACTGTTATGGATCTCATATTGACATGACTTATCGGTTATTGGGGTCTGATGTTTACCACCCCTAGACTGTGATATGCGACAAATCAGACAAAGAGACCGGACTGTACGGTAGTGTTACTGATTGGATTCGCAAGAGTTATAGCAGGCTTGCTCGTTGATCTTCTGATCGCTCAATACCTAGGTGGCCGTTACGTTTAGCAGACCGCTTGCGGCTTGTGGGTGTTTGATACGATCATCACCTATTGCCGGCGTATTGACGAGTCTTTAGAGTCCTACATAGAGGTTTCCTGGTTCATGCGAAACGGAGAAGGAGCACATATGCGATATGTGCGGGACCGAGATTAATACGAGTATGTGATACCGTATTCTATTCTCGCGATATGTGATATTGGCCGGTTATATGTGAAATAGTCGGGTTATCGGAATAAGTGTTGATTCGATGAAATAATATAATATATATATATATATATATATATATATTATATATTATATGCTCACTTAAATATTTATTATTATCACTTGTAATACATTTAACATATATATGATATATGTTTATTGTATTGTTTTTCTTTTGTTGCATAAATATTATATATGTGATATATAATATTGTGACATGCTAGGTTATACATGCAACATGGATGTATGAGAATTATACCATGCTATATATTATGTTTGAGTTTAAATTCTTAAGTAATTCAAAAAGGAAGAAATGAGTCATTGTGAAGTTTCATGAATCTTCATGATAAACTTTGACAAAGTCTTCTCTTTTTGTTTTGCTTAAGATATTTCTAAACTCAACCACGATACATAGCCATGGTTAACTCTTTACAAGAGTTAGTGAATGACATACACTAACCTAGGATTGCATTACTAACCTTATCTTTTTCATTATTCATCTTCTTCCTCATTTTGATTTTTGCTCTCTAGCTTTTGAGAAAAGTGAATAAAATAGTGAGAAAATAAACAATAAAGTGAGAAAAATTCCTACTTCATCATCCTCTACTACTTGCCGTTTAGTTTAGGGTGTTTGCTTCACTAATCTACACAATTAGTGAAGAGATAGCATGAGCTAGTGTCTCCTCGACGTAGATCATCTTCGGTCTCGAAGACTTCGAAGCAAGCTTGTTCTTTTCTTCATGGGAGCCTCTCTAGAGTCCGGACGATTGTGATCGCAGTGAAGGGACTTCTACACGGGGCTAATGAAGTGAAGGTCCGGTCTACAAAGGTTGTATTCCTTGTTCACTTAGATGTAAAGTGTTTACATATCTTTTTTTACCCTAAGTCTCTAGTTAAGATCTTGGTTAGGGTTTGTTTAGCACCCCAAAATTTTTAATGTAGCATGATTGATGCTTTCCAAAACCTTGCTAAGGTGCTAAGCTAGCCTACAGTGGTATCAGAGCCAAGCTAGAGCATTTGGCGTCGTGTAGGCGAAGTTTAAAGTCTGATCAACTCCGAAACCCCGAAAAATCCCACTTTCTGGAAAAATTTTCAAAAGTTGAAATTTATCATATTAAAAATACTCAGAAAATCATGCAGGGAATTCTAAGGATTACTGTGAAGTACGATACCATGTCTCACTCAAGAGACCGCGGAACTGCGGCCAAACCATGCATTTGGCGGTGGTTCAGCGGCCAACTTTGGGAGTTAGGGGCTAATACTTCAGGGATATCTTCTTGGGTACTTTTTCAGGCCTCTGGAAATTTTTAATTCTACTCAAGTGTTGAGATTTCTGGGAAATATTGGGAACTCGTTGATTCGATCGGAAAGTTTAACTTCGTTTAAGTTTTTCCAGGTAATTTAGAACGTGTTAAAAAGTTCGAACGGATATCAATAACTCACTTTTCCCTTGTCGGAAAATTTTCAGGTGTTGGATTTTTCCTGAGTTTAAAACATTCAGAAAATCATGCAATCGAATTTGTGGACCCTCTAGAAGAACGTAACCTTAACTCGATTATGTGACCGTCAAAACCGCCACTGAACCATATGGTTTGTTGTAGTTTAGCGTTGCCACATGTGAGGCGTTGGTTTGACCCTTCTATGGCTGGTTCATAGCGGCTGTGACATGTTCTGGGATTTTTTGAACTCCGCTCAAGTGTTGAGCTATTTGGGAAATCTTGGGTGTTTGTTTATTCGATCGGAAAGTTTAACATTGTCTATTTATCTGGAATGTGATACAATATCTGGAATTCATATAGTTAGGGATGAAATGTGATATTTCGGATTTAAGATGACTAAAGTGATTGTGGATTCCAAATGTTGTAGTTTTACAATTTCTTTTCTATGACCATAAGCGTAATATGTGGTGTATCGCCGGTTTCGGTGCTATATGTCAACGACAACTGGGATACGCATATTTACTTACGTTGATGATATGTGACGTTATATGTTGCTGTGATATGTTATATTGGATCGTCGTGTTTTGAATAGCCGGGGTTTTTATGTGAGATGAGGGTTTTTCATTTTCATTCATGTAAAATTCATTGTATGTAATATTCTTTTATTGGGGCACTTCCGGGTTGAGGATGATGTCAACATTGTATATTATTTACTTTTCTGCATTAAGATAGACCCAAGGCGGGGAGCACACGTAACCGGGTTCTAGGGTACAGTGGGAGACCATCTCAAGGAGTTGAGACTGGGTCTCCTAACTCTAGAATTGGTAGGTTTGCTTGCCGCTTTCATAGGGGTCTAAGGATGTAGGTTTGGCTATTCATCGCGACCGTGGAATCCGTGTTTTATACTGGCTTAACTTAAAACACGGAATTTCTAGTTTATCCATTATTTCATATGTGATTCTTCTGCTGCTGATATTCTGTGATGTGATCATTTTATATGCGTGAGACGAATGCTTATACTATATATATATGATATATAAATATTATTGCTTTCGTTTCTTCCGTGATGCGTAGGAAATATAAATAAATGGGACTTCATTAATGAGATTAATGAAAGAAAAAGAAACCTAAAGATGTTGTAGAAACTTGTTTAAAAACTGGTGGCTCTAGTTCTTGCTTTGCATAGCGATATTCCTTGTAGAATATCCAGCACCTTATTCGATAAGGAAAGAGCCGAGATCCCTTCACCGGGAGTGACCTCTTTAGCGAAACTAGCAGATGCTATAAACACGGTTTGTATTTTGATTGCTTCTATAGTTTTTTTCTTTGCATAGTGGTATTTGTGAAATATCCTGCACCTTATTCGATATGGAAAGAGCCGAGATCCCTTCACCGGGAGTGACCTCTTTAGCGAAACTAGAAAAGCCTCAAAAACACTCCTTTTAAAATTCACTTGATTCTACAACGATATCAAGTTCATTACGCTCATGGTTTTCTTAAAAAAACCTGCATAGCCCTCCGTCATTTTAGGAATAGAATACTTAGTATTCGTGCTGCGTATGTCGACCATAACTGAGGCGTTGTGTACGGTAGCTAAGTGATGTTTTTCCTATACAGCATATGATGAGATTAGTTAGGACAGTCACATGATTATGTCGACCATAGCCGAGGGTCATGTGGGTGGGTCTAATTAACCATGAAATGACGGATAGAACTTGACTAGTGCTTATGAGATGTTGACCATTGCCAAGGTCATAGGTACTAGGGGTAAAAGTATTATCGGGAATTTCAAGTGTTGAAATTTGCAATGAGATTGCATACCTTCTATCAGATAGTTGGATCCCGATACCCACTGCGAGTAAGAGTTACTCCTGGAAGAGTTTTACACATTATAATTAGCCGATCAAGTAGGTGTCTAGAAAGGTGTTAACGGGGTTACGCCTCTGGGAAAACGAGGTTTATTTTAATTAGGTCCGTGAGAAAGCACGGGGAACCTCCCTCAAAGTACCGACACTGTCCTGGCTGAAAGATTGGCGAACTTGTAGGGTGTAATTAATCTCGGCTGATCTTACCTTTTAGGGTTTGAAGGAAGATTTGACTAAAATAGTGGGAGCCATCCTGATTAGATAAATTGATAACCAATCTAATCTTGCAAAAAGTGCACGCAGAGTGTTTTCTTCTCTCTCTCTCTCTCCTGGTTGCAAACATGTCACGCCTTAATCAAGATAATAATATGGATGCATTGACCAACCTACTTATTATACCGGGCTAGAGAATGTTGGTTCCGTTCTTTCTAATAATTATTATATGACTGAACAGGAAATAGGGGAATATCAGGATTCCCATGCCACCCAATTCAAAGAAAGTGCATGTTGATGCATATTCTTCAGGTGTCCTTATTACTGAGAACTGTTTTTTAGTATCCTCTACGTCCTGGGTATGTGATACCAGATCAGGATCCCGCATATGTAATATGTTACATTGGCTACAGAAAGGTAGAGAACTGAGAATGGGTGATATGTCTCTAAGTGTTAGAGAATTGTGCAATTGTTGCAGCCAAATCAGTTGGCAGATATTACCTTGTATTAATACATTGATTCTAAACAAATGTTATTACATACCGAACCTGATATACAACATTACATCATGTTCTTTACTAAGTTAAAGAAGGATATAATTCTGTATTGGAGGATAATGTTGTGAACATTTTTCTGAATCAAGAGTTGATTCGATCAGGCACGTTATATAATAGCATATAAGTTCTAAATCATACCAAGGTTCAAAGTATATAGAACACAGACAAGAGGAGCAGTTCAGGAATGAACGAAGTCTTCTTGAGGCATTATAGACTAGGTCATATCAATGCTACATGACCAGCTAAGTTACATAAGGATGAATATGAGAATCTATTCGAATTTTAATCTTATGCTACTTGCTAGTCTTGTCTCAAAGATAAAATGACAAATACTCCGTTTACTGAAAATAGAGAAAGAGTTATTGAACTCTTGGGACAGATACATAATGATGTGTATGGTCCCATGTCTACAAATGCCAAGGTTGGTTCTTTTGAGAACCAAATGGGTAAAAGTATTAAAGTCCTACAATGTGATCGAGGAGGCAAATACTTGCGCATATAGTTCCTGGAGTTTCTAAAAGGTGAATGTGATTCTCTCTCAGCTTACTCCTTCGTATACACCACAGCACAACGGTGTATCGGGTCGGAGCTCTTGCACCCTATGAGATATGGTGCGCTCTATGATGAGTACTGCTGAGTTACCTGTTTTCTTTTGGGTGTTATGCACTTGAGAAGCTGCATGCCTATTGAATAGGGTTCCATACTAATCAGTGCCTACCAGTACATATGAGATATGGTATGGGAAGAGACCATGTCTTAAGCGAGTTAAGATATGGGGTTGTCCGGCCTATATTGAAAAGCAAAATCCAGACAAGCTCGAGACAAGGTCAGTTATGAGAGTTTGTCGGGATATCCCAAACATTAGTAAAGGAATATCTTCTAACTAACTAAAGAGCAAAAGGTGTTTTGTTTCTCAGCATGCCACCATTTTAGAAAAGGTATTTCTTGTGAAGAAATTAAGTGGTCATGAGGTAGAACTGGAAGAAGTTCCAGCTAAACAAACTAACAGCTGATGATTTGGTAAAACCAAAGGATTCAATAGTTTCCGACGAACCTCAGCCTCTCCGCAAATTTGGTAGGTTTCCTCATCCACTTGAGAGATACTACGATTTTCTCGATGACAGTGGGAGCGAGGATTGCATCATGAGATCATGGCCCAACCGGGTTCAGGAAGCTGGAACGACTGTTTTGATGTGATAGTCAAAGAGTTTGACTTCATCAAAATGGTAGATGAACCTTGTGTATACAAGAAGGTTGTAGAGAGTAAGGTTGTCTTCCACGTACTGTACGTAGATGACATACTCCTGATAGGAAATGGTTTCCTATGCTACACTCGGCCAAGCTCCTCTTATCACGGAGATTCTCAATATAAGATATGGATGATACCTACTATATCTTGTGGATTATGATCTATGGTGATAGATCTATGAGGATGTTGGGAGTGTCCCAAATCTAGGTACATAAACACTATACTAAAGGTGTTTAGTATGGATGATTCTAAGTATGGTGGTTCGCCCACTTACTCATGGATCACTTTCTCCAATACTGATTTGGAGAGAGCTCGCGTGCAATGGATATCCTATGCTTCGGCAGTAGGCTCTATCAGAGTGTGCGATGTTATGTACCAGACTAGATGTAGATGACTCACTAGGTGTAGTGATCAGGAATCAATCGGATCTTGGAGAGAATCACTGGACTGCTGTGGAGGACAGTCTTAAGTACTGAAGAAGCACTAAAAGAAAGTTCTTGGTTCTAGCTTCCAGAGTGATAAGTTGACTGAGAGTCAGTCACAGGCATTGTCTTTACCCTCAGTGGAGGGACGGTATGTTGGAAGAGTTCCAAGCTAAATACCGTGACATACTAGACGATAAAGGCTGAATACATTGCTACCCACGATACTACCAAAATGGCTGTCTGGACATTTCTTGTTCATAAGATGAACAAGGTTCCTACCATTGAGCGTCCAATAACTGTTATTGTGACAACAATGGAGATATAGCTTAAGCCTACGAACGCAGGTCCCATCAGCGTTCCAGACATATTCTGAGGCAAGTATCACCTGATCAAGGAGATGGTTGATCTCCAAGGGATCGAGGTTAGGAGAGTAGACCAGAAGGTTGACACAGCGGATCCACACACAATGGCCTTACCTCTAGAGAGACTTCTCTACAATGGTTGAGTATGGGATACTACAACCTCTGCTATATTGTTGGGTATTGGATACTACAACAAATGGCCTTAGTGCAAGTGGGAGATTGTTAGTTATATGTATTCCGTAGAGGCCATTACCGTACATGCGATTTATATTGTAGTGGATGCTTGGGCATATATAGGAAGGACTTTCTTGCTCAACATGATAGTATGCTATCTGGTTGCACTTTATCTTAACATGTAAACAAATACTGTTTTGTGATCACATGTTGATAAAGCCCTTAGGATGATTACTTGACTACCAGGATTATGATACAGATCATACTAGTGAGGACAGGGTAGTCGATAAGTACATCCTTCAAATGTTCCTAGTCGTGGGAGTATCGAGACAGGGCATCGGTACTCCAGATTAGACTAGCGTATGCGCTTCTTGACCCATATGATGGGCGATGGATAATCCCATATCCATTGGTGTTTGACATCAGAGAAGGTATACAGGTGCTCAGTGGAGACTGGGTACACTGGACGGACTCGCCGAGAACTCCTAGACGGTATTATACCTATCGTCGGATAGCGGTTCTCTGGTAACACTGGTAAAGGTTAGTCTGTAGACCCGAGATTGTCATAGAGACTTGTGTGATTCCCACTGTGCTTTGATTTCCACCTTACCACGGTCAAGAGATCATGCAAAATGGTGGCTTTTGGTTAAAGTCCCGAATCACATGGAGGCAATGAGCGATAGGAGGGGTTTCGACTCTCCAGGTATTGGGGGTTGATGTTGCACTTTGTTTGATTGGCTATAACTGGAAATCCCTGGCCAGGGTTGCTGAGATTTACTGGTAAGTTTTATCAGTAGTTTCTCGAACTGTTATGGACCTCATATCGACACGACTTATCGGTTATTGGGGTCTGACGTTTACCACCCCTAAACTGTGATATGCGACATATCAGACGAAGAGACCGGACTGTACGGTAGTGTTACTGATTGGATTCGCAAGAGTTATAGCAGGCTTGCTCGTTGATCTTCTGATCGTTCAATACCTGGGTGGCCATTACGTTTAGCAGACCGTTTGCGTCTTGTGGGTGTTTGATACGATCATCACCTACTGCCGGCGTATTGACGAGTCTTTAGAGTCCTACATAGAGGTTTCCTGGTTCATGCGAAACGGAGTAGGAGCACATATGTGATATGTGCGGGACCGAGATTAATACGAGTATATGATACCGTATTCTATTCTCGCGATATGTGATATCGGCTGGTTATATGTGAAATAGTTGGGTTATCGGAACAAGTGTTGATTCGATGAAATAATATATATATATATATATATATATATATATATTATATGCTCAGTTAAATATTTATTATTCTCACTTGTTATACATTTAACATATATATGATATATGTTTATTGTATTGTTTTTCTTTTGTTGCATAAATATTATATATGTGATATATAATATTGTGACATGCTAGGTTATACATGCAATATGGATGTATGAGAATTATACCATGCTATATATTATGTTTGAGTTTAAATTCTTAAGTAATTCAAAAAGGAAGAAATGAGTCATTGTGAAGTTTCATGAAGCTTCATGATAAACTTTGACAAAGTCTTCTCTTTTTGTTTTGCTTAAGATATTTCTAAACTCAACCATGACACATAGCCATGGTTAACTCTCTACAAGAGTTAGTGGATGACATACACTAACCTAGGGTTGCATTTCTAACCTTATCTTTTTCATTATTCATCTTCTTCCTCATTTTGATTTTTGCTCTCTGGCTTTTGAGAAAAGTGAATAAAATAGTGAGAAAATAAACAATAAAGTGAGCAAAATTCCTACTTCATCATCCTCTACTACTTGCCATTTAGTTTAGGGTGTTTGCTTCACTAATCTACATAATTAGTGAAGAGATAGCATGAGCTAGTGTCTCCTCGACGTAGATCATCTTCGGCCTCGAAGACTTCGAAGCAAGCTTGTTCGTTTCTTCGTGGGAGCCTCTCTAGAGTCGGGACGATCGTGATCGCAGCGATGGGACTTCCACATGGAGCTAATGAAGTGAAGGACCGGTCTACAAAGGTTGTATTCCTTATTCACTTAGATGTAAAGTGTTTACACATCTTGTTTTACCCTAAGTCTCTAGTTAAGATCTTGGTTAGGGTTTGTTTAGCACCCCAAAATTTTTAATGTAGCATGATTGATGCTTTCCAAAACCTTTCTAAGGTGCTAAGCTAACCCTACAGTGGTATCAGAGCCAAGCTAGAGGATTAGGCGTCGTGTAGGCGAAGTTTAAAGTCTGATCGAACTCCGAAACCCCAAAAAATCCCACTTTCTGGAAATTTTTTCAAAAGTTGAAATTTATCATATTAAAAATACTCAGAAAATCATGCAGGGAATTCTAAGGATTACTGTGAAGTACGATGCCATGTCTCACTCAAGAGACCGCGAAATCTCGGCCAAACCATGCGTTTGGCGGCGGTTCAGCGGCCAACTTTGGGAGTTAGGGGCTAAAACTTCAGGGATTTATTCTTGGGAACTTTTTCATGTCTCTGGGAATTTTTAATTCTAATCAAGTGTTGAGATTTCTGGGAAATATTGGGAACTCATTGATTCGATCGGAAAGTTTAACTTTGTTTAAATTTTTCCGGGTAATTTAGAACGTGTTAAAAAGTTCGAACGGATATCAATAACTCACTTTTTTCCCTGTCGGAAAACTTTCAAGTGTTGGATTTTTCCTGAGTTTAAAACTTTCAGAAAATCATGCAATCGAATTTGTGGACCCTCTAGAAGAACGTAACCTTAACTCGATTATGTGACTGTCAAAACCGCCACTGAACCATATGGTTTGTGGTAGTTTAGCGTTGCCACATCTGAGGCTTGGTTTGACCCTTCTACGGCTGGTTCATAGCGGCTGTGACATGTTCTGGGATTTTTTGAACTCCGCTCAAGTGTTGAGCTATTTGGGAAATCTTGGGTGTTTGTTTATTCGATCGAAAAGTTTAACATTGTCTATTTATCTGGAATGTGATACAATATCTGGAATTCATATAGTTAGGGATGAAATGCGAAGTATATGATATTTCGGATTTAAGATGACTAAAGTGATTGTGGATTCCAAATATTGTAGTTTTACAATTTCTTTTCTATGACCATAAGCGTAATATGTGGTCTATCGCCGGTTTCGGTGCTATATGTCAACGACAACTGGGATACGCATATTTACTTACGTTGATGATATGTGATGTTATATATTGCTGTGATATGTTATATTGGATCGTCGTGTTTTGAATAGCTGGGGGTTTAATGTGAGATGAGGGTTTTTCGTTTTCATTCATGTAAAATTCATTGTATGTAATATTCTTTTATTTGGGCACTTCCGGGTTGAGGATGATGTCAACATTGTATATTATTTACTTTTCTGCATTAGGATAGACCCAAGGCGCGGAGCACAAGTAACCGGGTTCTAGGGTACAGTGGGAGACCATCTCAAGGAGTTGAGACTGGGTCTCCTAACTCTAGAATTGGTAGGTTTGCTTGCCGCTCTCATAGAGGTCTAGGGATATGGGTTTGGCTTTTCATCGCGACCGTGGAATCCGTATTTTATACTGGCTTAACTTAAAACACGGAATTCCTAGTATATCCAATATTTCATATGTGATTCTTCTGCCGCTGATATTCTGTGATGTGATCATTTTATATGCGTGAGACGAATGCTTATACTATATATATATATGATATATAAATATTATTGCTTTCGTTTCTTCCGTGATGCGTAGGAAGTATAAATAAATGGGACTTCATTAATGAGATTAATGAAAGAAAAAGAAACCTAAAGATGTTGTAGAAACTTGTTTAAAAACTGGTAGCTCTAGTTCTTGCTTTGCATAGCGATATTCCTTGTAGAATATCCAGCACCTTATTCGATAAGGAAAGAGCCGAGATCTCTTCACCGGGAGTGACCTCTTTAGCGAAACTAGCAGATGCTGCAAACACGGTTTGTCTTTTGATTGCTTCTATAGTTTTTTTTCTTTGCATAATTGTATTTATGAAATATCATGCACCTTATTCGATAAGGAAAGAGCCGAGATCCCTTCACCGGGAGTGACCTCTTTAGCGAAACTAAAAAAGCCTCAAAAACACTCCTTTTAAAATTCACTTGATTCTACAACGATATCAAGTTCATTACGCTCATGATTTTCTTAAAAAAACCTGCATAGCCCTCCGTCATTTTAGGAATAGAGTACTTAGTATTCGTGCTGCGTATGTCGACTATAACCGAGGCGTTGTGTACGGTAGCTAAGTGATGTTTTCCTATACAGCATATGATGTGATTAGTTAGGACAGTCACATGATTATGTCGACCATAGCCGAGGGTCATGTGGGTGGGTCTAATTAACCATGAAATGACGGATAGATCTCAACTAGTGCTTATGATATGTTGACCATAGCCAAGGTCATAGGTACTAGGGGTAAAAAGTATTATCGGGAATTTCAAGTGTTGAAATTTGCAATGAGATTGCATACCTTCTATGAGATAGTTGGATCCCGATACCCACTGCGAGTAAGAGTTACTCCTAAGAGAGTTTTACACATTATAATTAGCCGATCAAGTAGGTGTCTAGAAAGGTGTTAACGGGATTACGCCCCTGGGAAAACGAGGTTTATTTTAATTAGGTCCGTGAGAAAGCACGGGGAACCTCCCTCAAAGTACCGACACTGTCCTGGCTGAAAGATTGGCGAACTTGTAGGGTGTAATTAATCCCGGCTAATCTTACCTTTCAGGGTTTGAAGGAAGATTTGTCTAAAATAGTGGGAGCCATCCTGATTAGATAAATTGATAACCAATCCAATCTTGCAAAAAGTGCACGCAGAGTGTTTTCTTCTCTCTCTCTCTCTCTCTCCTGGTTGCAAACATGTCACGCCTTAATCAAGATAATAATATGGATGTATTGACCGAACCTACTTATTATAACGGTCTAGAGAACGTTGGTTCCGTTCTTTCTAATAATTATTATATGACTGAATAGGAAATAGGGGAATATCCGGATTCCCATGCCACCCAATTCAAAGAAAGTGCATGTTGATGCATATTCTTCGGGTGTCCTTTTTACTGAGAACTGTTTTTTAGTATCCTCTACGTCCTGGGTATGTGATACCAGATCAGGATCCCACATATGTAATATGTTACATGGGCTACAGAAAGGTAGAGAACTGAGAATGAGTGATATGTCTCTAAATGTTAGAGAATTGTGCAATTGTTGTTGCCAAATTAGTTGGCAGATATCACCTTGTATTAATACATTGATTCTAAACAAATGTTATTACATACCGAACCTGATATACAACATTACATCATGTTCTTTACTGAGTTAAAGAAGGATATAATTCTGTATTGGAGGATAATGTTGTGAACATTTTTCTGAATCAAGAGTTGATTCGATCAGGCACGTTATATAATAGCATATATGTTCTAAATCATACCACGGTTCAAAGTATATAGAGCACAGACAAGAGGAGCAGTTCAGGAATGAACGAAGCCTTCTTGAGGCATTGTAGACTAGGTCATATCAATGCGACACGACCAGCTAAGTTACATAAGGTTGAATATGAGAATCTATTCGAATTTTCATCTTATGCTACTTGCTAGTCTTGTCTCAAAGATAAAATGACAAATACTGCGTTTACTGGAAACAGAGAAAGAGTTATTGAACTCTTGGGACAGATACATAATGATATGTATGGTCCTATGTCTACAAATGCCAAGGTTGGTTCATTTGAGAACCAAACGGGTAAAAGTATTAAAGTCCTACAATGTGATCGAGGAGGCAAATACTTGCGCATGGAGTTCCTGGAGTTTCTAAAAGGAGAATGTGATTCTTTCTCAGCTTACTCCTTCGTATACACCACAGCACAACGGTGTATAGGGTCGGAGGTCTTACACCCTATGAGATATGGTGCGCTCTATCATGAGTACTGCTGAGTTACCTGTTTTCTTTTGGGTGTTATGCACTTGAGAAGCTGCATACCTATTGAATAGGGTTCCATCCAAATCAGGGCCTACCACTACATATGAGATATGGTATGGGAAGAGACTATGTCTTAAACGAGTTAAGATATGGGGTTTTCCGGCCTATATTGAAAAGCAAAATCCAGACAAGCTCGAGACAAGGCCAGTTGTGAGAGTTTGTCGGGATATCCCAAACATTAGTAAAGAAATATCTTCTACCTAACTAAGGAGCAAAAGGTGTTTTGTTTCTTAGCATGCCACCTTTTTAGAAAAGAGATTTCTTGTGAAGAAATTAAGTGGTCATGAGGTAGAACTGGAAGAAGTTCCAGCTAGACAAACTAACAGCTGATGATTTGGTAAAACCAAAGGATTCAATAGTTTCCGGCGAACCTCAGCCTCTACGCGAATCTGGTAGGTTTCCTCATCCACTTGAGAGATACTATGATCTTCTCGGTGACAGTGGGAGCGAGGATTGCATCATGAGATCATGGCCCAATCGGGTTCAGGAAGCTGGAACGTCTGTTTTGATGTGATAGTCAAAGAGTTTGACTTCATCAAAATGGTAGATGAACCTTGTATATACAAGAAGGTTGTAGAGAATAAGGTTCTCTTCCACGTATTGTACGTAGATGACATACTCCTGATAGGAAATGGTTTCCTATGCTACACTCGGCCAAGCTCCTCTTATCACGGAGATTCTCAATATAAGATATGGATGATACCTACTATATCTTGTGGATTATGATCTATGGTGATAGATCTAAGAGGATGTTGGGAGTGTCCCAAATCCAGGTACATAAACACCATACTAAAGGTGTTTAGTATGGATGATTCTAAGCGTGGTGGTTCGCCCACTTACTCATGGATCACTTTCTCCAATACTGATTTGGAGAGAGCTCGCGTGCAATGGATATCCTATGCTTCGGCGGTAGGCTCTATCAGAGTGTGCGATGTTATGTACCAGACTAGATGTAGATGACTCACTAGGTGTAGTGATCAGGAATCAATCGGATCTTGGAGAGAATCACTGGACAGCTGTGGAGAACAGTCTTAAGTACTTAAGAAGCATTAAAAGAAAGTTCTTGGTTCTAGCTTCCAGAGTGATAAGTTGACTGAGAGTCAGTCACAGGCATTGTCTTTGCCCTCAGTGGAGGGACGGTATGTTGGAAGAGTTCCTAGCTAGATACCGTGACATACTAGACGATAAAGGCTGAATACATTGCTACCAACGATACTACCAAAGTGGCTGTCTGGACATTTCTTGTTCATAAGATGAACAAGGTTCCTACCATTGAGTGTCCAATAACTGTTATTGTGACAACAATGGAGTTATGGCTTAAGCCTAGGAACGCAGGTCCCATCAGCGTTCCAGACATATTCTGAGGCAAGTATCACCTGATCAAGGAGATGGTTGATCTCCAAGGGATCGAGGCTAAGAGAGTAGACCAGAAGGTTGACACAGCGGATCCACTCATAAAGGCCTTACCCCTAGGGAGACTTCTCTACAATGGTTGAGTATGAGATACTACAACCTATGATATATTGTTGGGTATTGGATACTACAACAAATGCCTTAGTGTAAGTGGGAGATTGTTAGTTATATGTATGCCCTAGAGGCCATTACTGTACATGCGATGTATATTTTATTGGATGCTTGGACATATATAGGAAGGACTTTCTTGCTCAACATGATAGTATGCTATCTGGTTGCACTTTATCTTAACATGTAAACAAATACTGTTTTGTGATCACATGTTGATAAAGCCCTTAGGATGATTACTTGACTACCAGGATTATGATGCAGATCATACTAGTGGGGATAGGGTAGTCGATAAGTACATCCTTCAAATGTTCCTAGTCGTGGGAGTATCGAGACAGGGCATCGGTATTCCGGATTAGACTAGCGTATGCGCTACTTGAACCATATGATGGGCGATAGATGATCCTATATCCATTGGTGTTTGACATCAGAGAAGGTATACGGGTGCTCAGTGGAGACTGGGTACACTGGACGGATTCGCCGAGAACTCCTAGATGGTATTATACCTATCGTCGGATAGCAGTTCTCTGGTGACACTGGTACAGGTTAGTCTGTAGACCCGAGATTGTCATAGAGTCGTGTATGATTCCCACTGTGCTTTGATTTCCACCTTACCACGGTCAAGAGATCATGAAAAACGGTGGCTTTTGGGTACATTCCTGAATCATATGGAGACAATGAGCGATAGGAGGGGTTTGGTCTCTCCCGATATTGGGGGTTGATGTTGCGCTGTGTTCGATTGGCTATAACTGGAAATCCCTGGCTAGGCTTGCTGAGATTTACCGGTAACTTTTATCAGTAGTTTATCAAACTGTTATGGACCTCATATTGATACGACTTATCGGTTATTGGGGTCTGACGTTTACCACCCCTAGACTGTGATATGCGACATATCAAATAAAGAGACCGGACTGTACGGTAGTGTTACTGATTGGATTCGCAGGAGTTATAGCAGGCTTGCTTGTTGATCTTCTGATCACTCAATACCCGGGTGGCCGTTACGTTTAGCAGACCGCTTGCGGCTTATGGGTGTTTGATATGATCATCACCTACTGCCGGCGTATTGACGAGTCTTTAGAGTCCTACATAGAGGTTTCCTGGTTCATGTGAAACGGAGTAGGAGCACATATGTGATATGTGTTGGAGATAGTGCCCTCATAGTCAATTATTGGATCGCAGGTACGTGATTGCAATGATTGCGGGGGACCTATACCGGTAGAACAGTCTTACTCGAGATGATAGTATGCTATCTGGTTTACCTTTATCAGTCGTGTACATGTTCAGGTGACTGATTGCATGTTACACTTTGATAGAGCCCTTAGGATCTTGCTTTACTACCAACTGTATGATGGCGATCATATACGTGAGAGTTGGGTAGTTTATATGCATATCCTTAATTGTTGTCCCTAGTCGTGGGAGTTTCGAGACAGGGCATCGATACTCCGGAGTAGACTAGTGTATACAGTCGAGACCCCGACGAGGGGCGGTGGCCGGTCTCACAAGCCACTGGTGTCAGTTGGATCACCTAAGATGTATACAGGTGCTCATTGGGTTATGAGTACACCGGACAGGACTCGCCGGGAATCTGCTAGTTAGTACTATACCTATCGTCAGATAGCAGTTCCCTGGTGACATGTGTACAGGTTATTTCATCGACCTGAGGTCGTCATTTGTCTCGTGTGAGTTCCCACTGTGCTTTGATTTCTACCCTACCACGGCTCAAAGGAGTCGTGCAAACAGGTAGCTTTTGGGTACAGTCCCAAGCCATATGGAGGCACGTGAGTGGATCGGCAGGGGATTCGTCTCTCCCGGTATTGGGGGCGAGGTCGTGCTGTGTCTAGGAGAGCCATTACACATAGTCCATGGCCATGGCAGGAGATTTACTGGTAGGTACTCCAGTAGTATCTCAGGGTGTTATTGGGCTACACTCCGACACGACTTATACTGCTTCTGGGGGTCTGACGTTACTAGCCCCCTAGGCGGATATGCGATACTCATTGACGAACGGACCGGACTGTATATACATTGTCACTGTTAGGCTCAGTAGGGTTTCTGGATGAGTTCGCTCATCAGCCTCCCTTGAGTTGGCTCATCGGTCTCCCTTGAGGTCAGTCCATGGGCAGCCGTTACGTATAGCTAGTGCCGCTGACGGTTTGTGGTTAAACCCACTGCCAGGGTACTGACGAGTCATTAGAGTCCCCCACAGACAGTTTCCCAAGTTCGGGCGAAACGTTGTAGAGGCCGTATGGTTTTATGGCAGGGTTCGGAAAATGCACGTGCGTTTACGCACGTGTCAGTTTTCGGGCAGATAATACTGGTCGGCTTTGGTTTAAGCCGGATCCGAGTATTATATTGAGTAGATAAAATATCTTTGTCTCAGTTGCATTTGTATTCGGTCGTAATACAAATGCGGGTATATTTATACAGTTACGGGGTTATCCTGAAAGTCGTTTCAGGATCACTTTTGGAAGTTGCCAGTTTCCAGTTTTCTATCAGCCGTCTTTTAACATTCGGTTAAAGACGGATTTATCTTTTCTTGGATGAGGGTGAGTCATGCTTCTAGAAGGTTCTAGAAGGTTCTAGATTTGGTGAGGTGTCTTGTGACTCATGCTTTGATTTTAACCATTTCTTGTTTTCCTTAAGATATTATTTTGTGTTCACATTATGATATTTACTTATGGTTACCCCCCCTCTCCTACGGTCACCTCCCTCTTTGCTATAAGAGGCCGGCCCCCTCCTCTCTCTCTCACTTGATGGTTTTTCATTTGTGAAAAGATTATGATAGTATTTGGGGTGTATGGAATTTCACAGCTCATTTCATTCCAACACCCGATTCCCACGGCAACTTCATTAACCGTCCGTCCATAGCTTTGGACGGAACGAGACAAAGTCATCTACTCATTCTCTACATCAATCTTGGTCGTCTCTTCTAGCAAACTTGACGACCGAGTTGCCTCGAGTCAGAGGCGGGAGCCCGTTTAAAGAATCAGTGATGTGGTGCCACCTGGACGAGCAGATCGGAGATCGACGAGATCGAAGCAGCCGCAACGGAGCGTGGGATGATGGTTAAAGAACGAAGGACTCGGATCGTTCGGTATAACCTTTCTACACTCTTTACAGTTTGTTAGTTTAGCAATAATGGCAGATCCGGGTTAAAGTATACGATAGCGCCAGTTAAAAAGATTTTGTTCCGCATTTGGCGTCTGTAGACGGCCGGGGCGCTAGCGTAGACTTACAATATGTGCGGGACAGAGAGTAATACGAGTATGTGATATCGTATTCTATTCTCGCGATATGTGATATCGGCCGGTTATATGTGATATAGCCGGGTTATTGGAACAAGTGTTGATTCGACAAAATAATATAATATACATATATTATATATATATATTATATGGTCACTTAAATATTTATTATTCTCACTTGTAATACATTTAACATATATATGATATATGTTTATTGTATTGTTTTTCTTTTGTTGCATAAATATTATATATGTGATATATAATATTGTGACATGCTAGGTTATACATGCAACATGGATGTATGAGAATTATACCATGCTATATATTATGTTTGAGTTTAAATTCTTAACTAATTCAAAAAGGAAGAAACGAGTCATTGTGAAGCTTCATGAAGCTTCATGATAAACTTTGACAAAGTATTCTCTTTTGTTTTGCTTAAGATATTTCTAAACTCAACCATGACACATAGCCATAGTAAACTCTCTACAAGAGTTAGTGGATGACAAACACTAACCTAGGGTTGCATTTCTAACCTTATCTTTTTCATTATTCATCTTCTTCCTCATTTTGATTTTTGCTCTCTAGCTTTTGAGAAAAGAGAAAAAAATAGTGAGAAAATAAAAAATAAAGTGAGCAAAATTCCTACTTCATCATCCTCTACTACTTGCCATTTAGTTTAGGGTGTTTGCTTCACTAATCTACATAATTAGTGAAGAGATAGCATGAGCTAGTGTCTCCTCGACGTAGATCATCTTCGGCCTCGAAGACTTCGAAGCAAGCTTGTTCGTTTCTTCGTGAGAGCCTCTCTAGAGTCCGGACGATCGTGATCGCAGCAAAGGGACTTCTACACGGAGCTAATGAAGTGAAGGACCGGTCTACAAAGGATGTATTCCTTGTTCACTTAGATGTAAAGTGATTACATATCTTGTTTTACCCTAAGTCTCTAGTTAAGATCTTGGTTAGGGTTTGTTTAGCACCCCAAAATTTTTAATGTAGCATGATTGATGCTTGCCAAAACCTTGCTAAGGTGCTAAGCTAACCCTACAGTTGGTTATACGATCCAAACCGTAGGGCCAAATATATTAGTTTAAGGACAAAGTGGTCTAATGCCATTTTAAGGACGTAGAGGTCCAAAATTAGTTTAGGGACATTTTGATCCAACATTAGTTTAGGGACATTTCGGTCCAACATTCTCTTGTTTGGGATGATATACTAGTTTATGGACATTTCGACCCATCATTCCTGTGCTAAGGACGATATAATAGTTTAGGAACATTTCGGTCCAATATAGCATAACGGGGCGCATATGACTTTCAGAGTCTTGACTCAAGAAGATAGCGAGCGGATATAAGCGTCGTCATCTATCATTGAACTAAGTCACGATATTTTAAGCGTAGTATTTTTTAAGGAATTAGCCGTTTATTGCCCAAAATGGCCTTTCTCCATGCATATCCATGTGTAGGTAAGCTCTATCTTGGTAGACCTTATTTATGATGTACGGGCCCTCATAGTTTGGCTCGAACTTCCTCCATTTTGCATGATTGGGAATCATTGGTTTTTGACAACTAGCACGAGTTCGCCTTGGCTGAATGTTCTCGGCTTAGTTAGTCTTTCATACGATCACGTCATCCTTACCTTGTAAGCTTCCAGATTTTGCTGTGCTACAAGGCGGGTTTCATCGAGAACATCGAGCTCTTCGAGCCGCAGATGAGCATTTTCTTCATCTGTTAGCTCGTATTGAACTGCCACTAGTAATGAGGGGAGTTCTATCTCCAGTGGGAGTACCGCTTCAGTGCTAAACAACAGGGTATATTGTGTTGTATTTATGGCCATCTTGAACGTCGTTCGGTATGACCAAAGAGCTTCATGTAGCCTCTTGTGCCAATCTTTCTTATTCCTGGACACTGTTGTCTTTATAAACTTGGTCAAGGTCTTGTTGAATGCTATAGCTTGCCTATTGGCCCGAGGATAATAGACCGAGGAGTATCTCCAGTCTATTTTGTGTTGCTGTGCGAAGCGGCTTATTTTGGGGCTTCTGTAGGATGGTCCATTATCCGAGATTATCCTCCGTGGAATTCCGAACCAGTAGATGACACGAGTTTTGAAGAAATCGGGTATATCCTCCATCATCACCTCCTTAGCGGTACTGCTTCTGCCTACTTAGAGAAGTAATGGTTGTTACTAATATAAACCTATGTCCTCTGGATGATGCTAATTTGATAAGGCTGATGATATCCATTCCCGACATCTTGAACGATCAACTAGCTACTGTCGGATGCTAAAGTATGAAGTCCCCATATATTTGGCACGACTGATACTGCTTCGCATATTCAAGGCAGTCTTGGATCATCGTGGGCCAGTAATAGCCCGTTATTTTTATCTTGAGCTTCATTTTTGGTCCTGCTTGATGGGAGCCGCAAAGTCTATCGTGTATTTCTTAGACGACTATCTTTGCCTCCTTCAGTCCTAGGTATTTTAATCATACGAAGTCAAAGGATCTCTTATATAAAGTATCGTTGAGGAATGTGAATGCTAGAGCTTGTTTCATGAGCTGATGTCTAGATGACGCATCTTCAGGTGTTCGTTGGGATTTGAAGTAGTCTATAACGACTCCCCTCCAGTCCTCAACTTCTTCCTCATTTCCATTTTGGAGAGCATCTTCTACGGTCGCTCCCTTTTCTTCGGGTAGCTCCATCAGAACTTCCGAAGGTATATCTGCTAGCGCTAGGATCCTGCGGCTTTGGACAGTGATCCTTACGTCATTGAGGTCTTCATCGGCCAATTATTTAACTAACTTGGTCAATGCATCTGCCTTACGGTTTTCCGCTCGCGGCACATTTTCTAGGGTATATGAAAGGATTTGGTTTAGCAGCTGTTGTACTCTTTCGCCATACCTTATAGTTCAGGCTTGCATGTCTTGTAGTCCCCATTTACTTGACTAGTAATCAGCTGAGAATCTCCATATATTAGGAGGTTCTTGATTCCCATATTGACAGCAATCTCAAGACCGGCTATCAAACCTTCATATTCAGCTTCATTATTAGTCCTGAGCTCCATCTAGGAGAAAGCATAACACAATATTCCTCCTTGCGGGATAACGAAAATAAGGCCCACCCCAGCATTGATTAAAAGGGTGTTCTTCTTTCGCTGCTTCATGGAAGATGCTCCATCGAAGTTGAGCTCCTATTGAGACTCATTTTCTTCTTTCTCCAATTCGACTGCGCCGAACACATATTCATCTGACAATTCGCAGTTTAGAGGAGAGTTGCTAGTATCAGTTGTTCTGCAAGAAAGTCGACGATGGCTTCTCCTTTCACCGCTTTGAGGTGTCGATATGTTATCGAAAACTCTATCAGTATGATGGCCCACTTGGCAAGCCTTCCCGCCAGTTTAGCCTTTTACATCAGATACTTAAGGGGATCCACCTTTGATATGAGATGGACCTTATGCGTCAGGGCATAATGTCTGAGCTTCGTTATCGTTACGATCAGCGCCAGGCAATGCTTTTCAATGGGGGAATAGTAACTTTCTGCCGCCAGAAAAACTCGACTTAGATCATAAAGAGCTATCTCTTTTCATTGGTCGTTCTTCTGTGCCTATAATGCGCCTAAAGAACCCTTAAGGGCTGTTTTTATAGGATAAGGGGATTTCCCTTAACCGGAGTGGGCAATACCGACGAATTTTGCAGGTATTGTTTGATTTCCTTCAATGCGTTTTGGTATTTCTGAACCAATACGAATGGGGTCCCCTTTTTCATCAGATGGCTGTAGGGCCGACATTTTCCAGAAAGGTTGGTTATGAACCGCCGGATATATGCGAGCTTTTCTTGGAGGGATCGCAGTTGTTTGAGGGTCCTTGGCGAAGGCATTTCCATAATTGCCCTCATCTTTGAGAGATCAATTTCGATACCCCGGTGGCGGACGATGAAGCCTAAGAATTTTCCTGACGAGACTCTAAACACGCACTTTAATGGGTTCATCATCAGATTATATTTCCGAAGATGTTCGAACATGATCCTTAGATGCTCTCAGTGCTCCTCATGAGATTTTCTTTTGACCACGAGGTCATCGATATAGCATTTGACGATCTCGTGTATGAGGTCATCTAATATCTTTGTCATGTGCTTTTGGTATGTGGCTCCGGCATTCTTCAAACTGAAGGGCATCACCTTGTAGCAAAATATGCCCAACGGTGTCCATAAGACCATATACTTCTGGTCTTCAGGATCCATCTTTATCTGGTTTTATCCTGAAGATCAATCCATAAAAGAGAAAACTTCATGGGTGGAAGTGTTAGCGATCATTAGCTCGGTAATGGGCATTGGGAAGTTATCTTTTGGAAATGCCTTGTTGAGGTCCTGAAAATCCACGCAGATCCGAACTGTCCTATTTTTCTTCGTCACTGGAATGATGTTGGCTATCCAGTCGGGATATTACACTTCTTGGATGAAGCCTGAGTCGATCAATTTCTTGACTTCTACGTTGATACTCATCTCAAGTTCATGCCGCATCCTTCTTGGCGATTGGTTTACCGGCTTTATCTCTGGCGATATGGCTAGCTTGTATACCGCTACATTTGGATCCAAACCCGGCATTTCATGGTAATTCCAAGCGGAACAATCTTTGTACTACATAAGAACAACTTTTAATGTGGTTATTTGTTTTTTGGATAATAGCTCACTGACGAACATCGGTCTCGGATCATCCTTCGTTCCCAAGTCGATTTTCCTTAGGTTGTCCACCATGGTATGTGTCACATCCTCCAGCTCTTTAGGTGCCGGTGGAAATTCTGAAATCTCATCGTCATCGTCTTCGTTTGCGAAGCATCTGAAGAGGTCAATCATATTCTCACCATCTCTCTCTTTTGAGAATTTTATCATGTGGCATGTACGAGTCCGCTTCCGTTTCTTTGGTCGAGCAGGTCCCAACCTAATAGCATAAGTTTTCGTTGGCTCATGCTTTTGTGGTGGGCTTATTCTCCAGCTATCGGAAAACATGAACCTTCATATTGGTCCTCTATCCAATTCTTGAATATGAAACAGTTTTCGAGTGGGAGACATATTACTCGGTGATAGGAGAAATAATCCGGATGATTGACTTCATTTATCTGTCTTGGGTGCTGAGACTCTGGAAGCATCATCATCTGGTGTTTCATAATGAGGCTGAACATCTTCCATGTCTTATCTCAAGGGAAAATACCTTCGACCCATCTTCTTTATGAAGGACGAGATCCAACTGAACTTTATTTGATTAAAAGGCGTCTTGGACCTGCTTTGTTCTCCTTGAGCATTGCTTGCGATCGTTGCCTTATTCTTGTCTCTGCTTCAGGATTTTCCTTCTTCGTGGGAGTGCATAGTGTTGGATATGGTGCCCATAAGGTAATTATTATGATTGCAAGTAGGCGATTATGATAATTGAAGGAGAACCTATACAGGTATAACATTCTTACTCGAGATGATAGTATGCTATCTGGTTTATCTTCATCATTGATAAAGCCCATAGGATTGTTTCCTGACAACCAGCATTATGATGGCGATCATATATGTGGGAGCTAGGTTGTCTATAAGCACATCCTTTAATGTCCCTATTCATGGGAGTATCGAGATTGGGCATCGATATTCCGGAGTAGACCAGTGTATACGCTTCTAAACCTCGACGATGGGTGATGGCCAGTCTCACTAGCCATTGGTGTTGTGTCACCTAAGATAGTATACATGTGCTCACTGGAGGTGAGTACACTAGACGGACTCGTCGAGAACTTCTAGATGTTATTATCTCTATCGTCAGATGGATGTTCTCAGGTGGCATGAGTACAGGTTTGTCATTTGACCTGAAGTTGTCATTTGTCTCGTATGAGTTCCCACTATACTTTGATTACTACCCTACAACAGCTCAAAGCAGTCGTGCAAAAAGGTTTTAGTTGGGTATAGCCCCGAGCCACATAGAGACAGTGGTCGACTATCAGGGATTCGTCTCTCCTGGTATTAGGAGTCGATGTCGGGCTGTGTTTAGTTGGTTATCACCAGAAATCTGTGGCCATTGTGGGTGAGATTTACTGATGGTTGATCAATAGTATCTCACTTGGTGATGAGCTTGACTCAGGCACGACTTATCGGGTAAGTAGGGGTTTGACGTTATCCACCCCTATACCCGATATGCGACAGTCTTTGACGAAGAGACCGGACTGTACAGAGATTGTCACATTAAGGCTCAGTAGGGTAATGACGTACTTGATTGTCGACCCCCCTTTCGATAAGTACCTAGGTAACCATTACGTACAGCTAGTGCCGCTGACATGCTTGTGGTTAAACCCACTGCCAACGTATTGTCGAGTTTTTAGAGTCCCACACAGAGGGTTTTCCCAGTTCAGGCGACAGAGGTAGGAGCCGTACGTTGGTACGTGCAGGGGTCCGATTAAATACGTGTACGCAATACACAGACTTTAATCGGACGGTTGATAATAATAGCCGGCTTAGGATTAAGCTGGATTATTAAATCGGGTTTTCATTTAATAATTTGTATATGTATTTTGATACATTTATTTTGGTATTATTGTTCACTATTTATTTTCTCTCTTTGGTGCTATCCGTATTTTTATACGGATACACGCATATGTAGCGATATATATACCAGGTGAATTATTCAGTATTTATACGGGAATGCTTCTAAAAGAATGACACCTCATATTTATTTTTCTATTTAGAAAAATAAAAAGGAATAAGGTAGAAAAGTGGAATTAATGAAGCATGGTTTGGAGAGATGGCTTGGATTGGCTTGTGCATTTATTGTGCACTATTGCATCATGGTTGCAAGACTTTATAGCCATTCTCTCATTCATTTTTCACTTTTGATGTTTTTGCCTCTACACTTGAGTTCATGCTCCATGAGTTTCATGCTTCATTCTCACCTCATTTTCTCCTTCTTCTTCTTTCTCTTGCTCTAATGAGTCTGAGAAAAATAGAGAGTAAAATTTAGTGAAGTAATCCTACATCACTGACCATCCAAACCTAACAAGTCTGGATCTTCGGTTTGAGACACCTCCAAATTCTCTCGGGTGGATCGTCTTCAGCAAGGGTGGTCGATTCTCAAACGCGATCCCGGCGGCTAAGAGCTTGGAGGGGTCTTCTATAATTGGGCGCATAGAAAAAGGTTGTAATTTCTCAACCCTAGCACTTTAGATTAGTTAGTTTAGGTCTATGGATCGAATCTTGGGTTTTACGGCGTTCGGTGCTCGGTAGAATTTTTGATTTCGCTTTCATCTTAGCCGCGGCTTCCGTGGCGTGGGCACCGCATACCAACATGGTATCAAAGCCACTCCATAAACCTTTACTAGCTAGTTTGCACAAGTTTAAAATCTCGATCGACGAAATTTTTCGAATCGCATTTCCATTATCATGCCTACTGTTCGAATTTGAAAGTTCAAAAAATCGTTTAGATTACCTTAAAATTACGTACAGGCATTTTAAGAGGCCCTAAAGAAATTTGGGCACATGAGCCCAACATAGGGACGCGGAACCGCCGCCTTACAAGCCTATTGGGCTCGGTTCCGCGGTCAAAGTGTGGCCGTTGTGCTCGAAATTTCTTCTGGCACTCTGGAATATGGAAATTTGATTTTTGGGAGGTATGGTTTTGGCCCAGATTTGTTTGAGTACTGGTTTGTACTTGGGGCCAATGCGGAATGTTTTAATTGATCGATATTTTAAATTCGTGTCTTTTAGTTCATATGTTAGTTTCTATGACCGTGAATATCATAGAGCGGTACAATCCGACTGGTTACTATATGTACAATCAGACGGTCTTACAAACATGATATTCAAGTTGATGTTCTGTGTTCCACTGATATTATGGATGGATTGTCGTGATGGATAGCCTTGTGTGCAATGTTAGAAATACAATTCAGATTCATTTATATATTTATTATTACGGGGCGAGCGTCCGATATGTGGACTGCCGTGACTGCCAGTTTGTATATTCTTTTATTGGGGCACGACCGTGTTGAGGTCGATGTCACCATTGCATGTATATTTTCTTTTCTGTACTAGGATTACCCTGCAGAGGAGTTCTCGAATAGCCGGGTTCTAGAGGGCAACGGGCCCGCATCTCGTGGCATTGAGATTGGGGGGACTTACTCTAGAATTGGTGGGCTATTCGCCGCAATCGTTGGGCGTATAGGTTGCCCCACGGAGGGGTGCTCAAGTTACCGGATTTCGTGAAGTGCTGGGTGGCCCATTAAATTTGTTGATTGGGGTTGCCTTACTTCGGGGATTGGCGGGTAACTTGCCGAACTCGTAGGGGTCTAGGATCTTCATTCCACTTGCTATCCACATGACCAGAGAACGTCGCGTCTCATTTATGGCTCAAATGAAACGTGGGGCTCCTAGATTATCCTTTATTCCATATTATTGTTCGCATGATTGTGATGATTTTTATCTGCCTGTGATGACTATTATCTGCCTGCGATGTTGATATATATATATTATATATATTTAGTAGATGCTTCTATAAGTTTTGCATCCGTGCTAGTCCTGCCCCCGCTTTGCTGTTAGTTAAGTAACTAACGGTGCATGACGGGCTCTGTGGCGAATGCTGATGGCATATAAAAAGCATGTTATTTTGGTTGTTTCTTTTGTAGCTTGGAGACTTAAAATGATGGGAACGCATTATCTGAATAATGCAAGGAAAAATAAATCTAAATGATATTATCGGAACCAATTTTAAAACTACTCGGTTTTCTTCAAAACTAAAAATCGTATTATTTTACTTTGCATAGAGATATTCGATTAGGAATATCCCGCACCTCATTCTATGAGGGAAGAGCCTTGATCCCTTCACTGGGAGTTCGCTCTTAAGCAAAAGTCTATGTTACTAGTTTTAAAAAGCGGAGCTTAAACCACTCCATTTCAAAGCCACTCGAGTTCCTTCAACGATATCATGTTCATTACGTTAAAGGTTTTTCGCCAAAAACCAGCCGTTGCCCTCTGTTTTTTCAGATTAGTATTACTTAGTATTCGTGCTACGTTTGTCATTGCTATTCGCCGAGGCGTAGTGTGCGGTAGCTCTGTAATACTTTTCTGTTACAAAGATATGTGGATTGGTTAGGACAGTCATACGACTATGTTGTTCATTCGTCAAGAGTCGTACGGGTGGGTTTGACGTAATCAAGATAATGACGTGTTGAACTTGACTATGACCCTTGATTTGTTCATTATTTGTCAAGTTCCTTGGGTCATAGGGGAAAAAACAATATCGGGGTGTTCAAATATACGGGAAACTTGCCAGGCATGCGCATACCTTCTGGAGTGTGGTGACTTGAGTGGATTCCGTCAGGGTATCACATGGTGATAGTTGGGTCCCGATTCCCCCTGATGAGTATGTATTACTCCTTGGGTGATTTCTTCACTTCGCAATTAGCTAACCTATTATGTGTCTAGAAAGTGTTAATGAGGTTACACCTTTGCGGAAATGAGGTTATTAATTGGGTCTGTGCAAAAGCACGGGGGACCTCGCTCGGAGTACTAACACTGGCCTGGCTGAACTGTTTAGTGAACTTGTAAAGTGTAAATGATCCCGACTAGTTCTCCTTTTAGGGTTTGAAGGAGAATTCGAGAAACAGTGGGAGCCATCCTGATCAGATAAAGTGATAACCAATCTGATCTTGATAGAGTGCACGCTGAGTGTTTCTTTTCTTTCTTTGGTACAGTGACCCATAATTTACTTTAAAAACTCATGAACCAATTTGACTGAACCATTTTACACACTTGGCTTTGGCTTGTCTTGAATCGCGACAAAGTCGCATATATCCCTGCCACTCCTACTCAACCCTTTGCATTTCTTCAAAACACTTCGTATCACTACAATGATCCATATTACTTGGAACGACCATCGTATAGTTACATACGAACTCGAAGAAGTTACTTCAGTCGAGGATGGCCACAGGTTCTGAAAAAATTGAATAAGATTATTCGGTTGTCTCTTCCCATTACCTTCTCTCAGTTTGCAAGAGCTCCTTGATTATGAGAGTACACCTATCATGCTTATTATATAGTCTTCTTCCAAATCTTAGGCTGGTGCCGAAAGGTAGGGAAGGAAGAAAACCAGTTAGCGCAGGGACAATGTGCAGAAGGTAAGATGTAGAGACGTATAAGAGGAATGAAATGAGGGCAAAGAAAATTGCGACTACTGTCATGAATCTGGATAATGGAAAAAGGGATTACTAGGAATTCCTGACCATCCCCTATGAAACATTTTCATGTTTCAGTATTTCTGCGTACTTGTAAAAGAGAGCGGTTTTCCCAATCAATTCTGACTCCAAGGCATGTATTTACCGGATTTGGATGTCACATCTGTACAGTGAGTAGGAGTAGAATATTGGGAAATGGGCGATTTGATCCTCAATATCGGAATTCATTGCAATTGGTGATATGGATTAAATCGTCTGGCTTTTGCCTGACGAGAAATATTTGGTTTTGAATAACTGTTGTTATGCACCAAATTTTAAAATGAAATATCAGTACCTTTATTTTCATAAAGTGTGATATACATTTTAAAAATTGTGTTCTAAACATTTACCTTTATTAGTTGAGGATAAGCTAAGGTGCATTGAATAACGGTGCAAGACATTCTTAACCAAAATTCAGTTTTCAATTTACAAAACACAGAATTTGAGTTGGTATACTCTCGGGACTTAGACATGGAAATGTATGTTTTCCAGTGTCCTTCAGGACAAGGGGTTGGTACTCTTACATCATTCAGGTTTACCTATGAGTTCTATGGTATTAGACACGCATTCGTAGTAATGCAAGGTCAAAGATTTTGAGAAGTTTGTAAGTATAAGAATAAAGTAGAGAACCATATGTTGGAAGTATCGGGATTCTCCGAGGTGATCGAATATGTAGATATTTATGCAAGGTATTCCATCATAGTAATATCGAGAACCTGATTCTCTCACAGGTTACTCAACTGTGGACGTGCTCCATGATAAGTAATGTTGTATTAGCCTCTTTCCATTAGGTAATATGGACCGGAAACAACTTCATGACTTTTGAATCTTGTTCCATCTAAATTAGTGCCTTGATTCTATATGGATATAGAATGGCTGCATATCTTAAGGTTGTTAAGATATGGAGTTATCTGGTTTCTGTTTAATACTGGAATCCGGACAAACTCGAGGCATGCATCGATAATGGCGGTTTGTGGATTATCCCGAGCATTCGCTAGGATTTTGTTTCCACCATTTTCAAGATCAATAGTTACACTGTTCTTGACTCGCAATCATTTTATAAAAGGATCTTTTTACAAAAGAAGCTAGTGGGAGTATGGTAGAAATGGAAGTGATTCCAGAACCACAAAAGGTTACCGAAAATTTAGTAGAACCTAAGGATTCAATTGGACTTGACAAACCATTAGCCACTCCGCAGATTTTAGTTGGTGATCTCAGACACCCGAGAGATACTTTGGTTTTCTCGTAGACGGTGATAGAGTGGTCAGCATTATAGAGATGATGACCCTACTAGTTGTCAGTAGGTCATAAGAAGTGGTAACTTCCAGGTGACCAGATACTTCATATCCAAGATGAACTCCACGCACTTCAGCAATTCATGGATTTTGGATTTTGCTGGGTGCTCCTGAAGGGGGTAAAATCCATTAGGAGAAAGTAGATCTTTCGAGATTTGTGCAAGTGGAAGGACTTGTTGTACAAATTTTTCTTCAAATACCCGTTGTGGATTGTGATGAGACTTTTACTTCAGTGTCTATGTTGAAGTCCGTACGGATATGACTTAGCACTGCTATTCCCCCTACTTATTATCAGCAGGTCATAGGAAGTGGTTACATCCAGGTGACTAGGTATTTCATACCCAAAATGGACTCCACGCACATCAGCAAATCATGGATTTTAGACTTTGATGGGTGCTCCTGGAGGGGTAAAACCTATTAGGGGCTAGTAGATATTTCGAGATTTGTGCAAGTGGAAAGGTACTAACCTAATAAAGGTAGACTTGTTGTAAAGAGTTTTCATCAAATACCCGTTGTGGATTGTGATATGGCTTTTACTTCAGTGTCTATGATGAAGTTCATATGGATATGATATAGCGCTGATGCAGTTCATGGCTATGATATTTAGTAGGTAGATGACTATAACGTCTTTCCAAATGGCATTTTGGAAGTGCACGTGTATATGACTCTGCCAGAGGGTTATCGTGGTCAGTGGGAGTAGCGGAAGGTGTGCAACATGCTTATGTCTACTCGTATAGTAAAGCAAGGATAGCAGATACGGATCATCTGTTTTGATATGACAGTCAAGGTGATTGACTTCATCAAAACAAAAGATGAACCAAGTAAGAAGGATGTAGGGAGTACTGTCCTGAGATTTGGATGACATACTCCAGATAGTAAGTGATGTTTCTATACTACAATCGGTCAAACTTTGGTTTTTACACAGTATTTTCTCCGCGTTGGATATGGATAGTATATCAATAATTATGGTGACTAAATCTAGATTTGGAAAGTTTCCCAAATCGGGTACTTAGACAACATTCTAAAAGTATTTTAGAATGGATGACTCTTGGCGTGGTGGTGTACCCGCAGGTGATGGAGTCACCCTCTCTAAAAAGGATATCTTCTAGACTGATGAAGAGAGGGACTGGCATTAATGACATATCATTTGCTCAGGCAATTGAGTCAATCATGCAATGTCTTGTACAATACCAGATAGATAATTCTTGTTTTAGATCTAGATTTGGGAAGTTTCCCAAACGTGTACTTGGATAGCATTCTAAAAGTATTTTAGAATGGACAACTCCTGGTGTGGTGGTGTACCCGCAGGTGATGGAGTCACCCTCTCTAAAAAAAATGTCTTTTAGACTGATGAAGAGAGGGGAAGGCATGAATGACACATCATTTGCTTGGGCAATTGAGTCAATCATGAAAAGTCTTGTACAACACCAGATATTGCATTTTCACTAGTTGCAACAAAAAGATATTAATCCAATCCTAGAGAAACATTGGGAAACAGTAAAGAACATAGGTTGATGTTCTTGGTATAAGATAACGACAGCCTCCTCTGGAAGGCAGTTATCAGTTAAGGCTTCCAAGGTGACCTTGATGACAGAGATGTTGTCAAAGTTTTGAGTTTGGCCTCTTCTGAGGGTCAGTATATTGGATAGTGTTCCAATAGAGATACTGAGGTAATCATGGTGAAGGATGCTGGTTATAACTCAAAAGAGAATAAAGCCAAAGAAGTTTGTTGGACGGAGTTGTTCCTTTATGAACTTGGTCCTATAAAATATCCAGACAAATTCTTGAGGCGGGGTATTGCTCAGTTTGGGAGATTATTGATCTCTGCAAAGTTGAGATATAGAGAGATGAAGTTGGAACATTGTAGCAGATCCACTAACTGAGGCGATTTCTCGAACACGTTAAGTTTCACAAACATAGATTACGAAACTAATTAGTAGAGAACTTGGGTATTCGGTAACACCCGAGCTGTGGGTACACGATACCGTAATAATTGGCCTTAAGTGCAAGTGGGGGATTGTTGGATATAGTGCCCTCAAGGCAATTATTATGATTGCACGTAGGTGATTATGATAATTCAGGGGGGACCTATACAGGTATAACAATCTTACTCAAAATGATAGTATGCTATCTGTTTTATCTTCATAGTTGATGAAGCCTATAGGATTGTTGCTTGACAACCAGCATTATGATGGTGATCATATATGTGGGGGCTAGGTTATCTATTAGCATATCCTTAAATGTCCCTAGTCGTGGGTGTATCGAGACCGGGCATCGATATTTCGGAGTAGACTAGTGTATACGCTTCTAGACCTCGACAAGGAGCGGTGGCTGGTCTCACAAGACATTGATGTTGTATGACCTAAGAAAGTAAACATTTGCTCACTAGAGGTGAGTACACTAGACGGACTCGCCGAGAACTTCTAGATGTTATTATAACTATCGTCAGATGGAAGTTCTCAGATGGCATGGGTACATGTTTGTTTTTTGACATGAAGTCGTCATTTGTCTCGTGTGAGTTCACACTGTACTTTGATTACTACCCTTGCACGGCTCAAAGGAGTCGTGCAAATAACTTCTAGTTTGGTACAGTCCCGAGCCATATAGAGGTAATGGTCGATTGTCAGGGATTCGTCTCTCCTAGTTTTAGGAGTCGATGTCGCGCTGTGTTCAGTTGGTTATCACCAGAAATCCGTGTCCACGGTGCGTGAGATTTATTGATGGTTGATCAGTAGTATCTCACTTGGTGATGAGCCTGACTCAGGCACGAATTATCGAGTTAGTAGGGGTCTGACGTTATCTACCCCGTAGACTCGATATGTGATACTCTTTGATGAAGAGACCGGACTGTACATAGATTGTTATATTCATGATCAGTAGGGGAAGGACGTACTTGATTGTAAACCCCCTTTTCGACAAGTACCTTGGTAGCCGTTACGTACAACTAGTGTCGCTGACGTGCTTATGGTTACCCACTGCCAGCGTATTGTTGAGTCTTTAGAGTCCCACACAGAGGGTTTTCCCAGTTCAGGCGACAGATGTAGGAGCCATACATTGGTACATGCAGGGGTCCGATTAAATACGTGTACGCAATACACAGACTTCAATCAGACAGTTGATAATACTAGGCGGCTTAAGATTAAGCCAGATTATTAAATTTGGTTTTGATTTATTAATATGTATATGTATTTTGATACATATATTTTAGTATTATTGTTCACTATTTATTTTCTCTCTTTGGTGCTATCCGTATTTTTATACGGATACGCGTATATGTAGCGATACATATACCAGGTGATGTATTCTGTATTTATACGGGAATGCTTAGAAGAAGGAAACCTCATATTTATTTTTCTATTTAGAAAAATAAAAAAGGAATGAGGTGGAAAGGAGGAATTAATGAAGCATGGTTTGGAGGGATGGCTTGGATTGGCGTGTGCATTTATTGTGTAGTATTGCATCATGGTTGCAAGACATTATATCCATTCTCTCATTCATTTTTCACTTTTGATGTTTTTGCCTCTACACTAGAGTTCATGCTCCATGAGCTTCATGCTTCATTTTCACCACATCTTCTCCTTCTTCTTCCTTCTCTTACTCTCATGAGTTTGAGAAAAAAAGAGAGAAAAATTTAGTGAAGTATTCCTACATCACCGACCATCCAAACCTAACAAGTCTGGATCTTCGGTTAGAGCCTCCTCCGGATTCTCTCGGGTGGATCGTCTTTGGTAAGGGCGGTCGATTCTCAAGCGTGATCCTGGCGGCTACGAGCTTGGAGGGGTCTTCCATAATTGGGCGGACACGCGACAAAAGTTGTAATTTCTCAACCCTTGCACTTTAGATTAGCTAGTTTAGGTCTATGGATTGAATCCTGGGTTTTATGGGAGTCCGGTGCTCGGTAGAATTTTTGTTTTCGCTTCCGCTTCAGTCGCGGCTTCCGCGGCGCGGGCACCTGATCCCAACACATAGAAGGTTATGAATGAAGAGCATTATGATCTACTTCATCCGCTGATAGCTCAATGAAACTTTGATTCCTGGATTTTCATATATTGCTATTTCACGACTGTGGTTGTCTTGGCTCGCTTGACAAGCTTTCCTTATTGTCCTATCAATCTGCTCTTCAAGTGATAGACTTGGAGTCCTTCGAGCGAGACTTTGCTCCCATTCGGTGGTGTCACGACCTGAAATTTGGCACATGATGGCCCTTAAACCACGTAACGCCTCCAGGCGTAACGTAATTCAAGTAAGCCGAAAACCCAACAATCTAAACCATTAAAAGTAGTAAGTGATAATAACATTGTTAAAGCTTTTGAAATCTCAATCAAACTCTTTAAAGTCCAAATTTATTTCATTTAAAATTTGGCAGCACCTCTTTTGTAAAACAAGCCCCCAAAAAGGGTACAACATAAAGATATAAGTAAAGCATCCCAAACGGGAGCAAATCTATGCCTAAAGGCGGAAAACAACCACCACAACAGATATACGACGCCGTAGCGAAGAAAAAAGACGATATAAAGTGAATAGCATGAAAATCTCCAAGTCATAAATAATATACAATATCGTCCTCACAACTCGTCTCTAAGTCAATACATGAAAATGGTAGATGGAGAGTACTGGATACAACAAATATATAATGAACAATATCGGATAACCGCAAAACCCACCTATAGCAAAACTGCAACCTGTGAGCCGTAGCGGTATCCGCTGCAAAAGATGATGCGATAGATGAATGCCCTGCCGCGACTGCCCTGAGGGACTACCAGCAAAACACTATGGCACAACGGTGATGATTTGCCAACTCGTGAATAGTAAATAACTTATGCAGGTAATCGCAAGTATGCACGAACTGTGATGGTTTATCAAATGCAAGGCAATAGAAATAAATAGCAATATGTAAATGCAACAGTCATGAAAGGTACTCTATCAGGTACTACTAATACATGAAGCAATGCATATTAAATAAATGTGGAGTATAGGATAAAACATATCATCCTCAAGGAATCCTCAGCGTGCCAGGACCAGTGTCCATGAAGGCAATCTAAATCTAAAATTTCCCAAATCGGCCCTCAGATCGGCCCTAATATCGGTCCTCATAACCTGGAAGTCTCATGGAACCTGAGTGTCCAACATCGACACCGGGAAATATCATGAAAACAAGTGCCCAGCATCGATAGATAAATACTTATTTCCATATGTTCCTCGAATCCTAAGTGCCCAAGATCGACAGTCGAGATCCACGTATCGGTTTTCAATATCAATACGTTCCTCGAATCCTATGTGCCCAAGATCGACACTTGTGATTCACGTATCGATTTTCAATATCTATACGTTCCTCGAATCCTAAGTGCCCAAGATCGACACTTGTGATCCACGTATCGGTTTTCAATATCCATCAAGTCTAAGTGTGGATGTATCCAAATATCAAGTAACGAATAAGAATACATGCATAGATCATTACGATGATATATTATGTAGGTGTACATATATAACAGCGTCCCATACCACTGATACACACACACACACACACACATATGTATATCAGCGTCCCATACCACTGATATATATACGCAGGATTAAAACATCTAGAAAACATCATATGAAAACCATATCACAATTCGAAATCCATGAAAAATAATATATGCAACATGAAACAGTAATATGAGCATATAAAGAAAAAAACTGCTATTTAACTGTAACAAGCTATTAAATATATAATGCGGTTCCAGATTTCTCCAAAATCCATACAACATCATATAAAGGTGAACATGTTGCTATAGCCAGGTATGCGTAACCATGTCGGTATAGCAAGATATGTGTATCTACCTATCAATAATGATGAAATACCCTCCAGGTATGTGTGTAGCTATATCAAGCTAGGTATGTGTATATACATATCAATAATGATACAATACCCTCCAGGTATATGTCAATGTCTTAATGTCCCTAACCAAACAATATCATATATGTATGTATATTGTGCGTGTCATGGCAATTATTGACGGTGTGGGTGGCATACAATCAGTGCTCGTGCAACATGAGCCGTCAATAATAGTGCAGTGTCCAATGGGTACAAGTCAAAGCACAACAAGTAATAATATGCAATGAAGTTTATGTGCAAACTCTATATGTGCAATATAAACATGCGGCTAATATCATATCATATCTAGCCCAGACGCATAACGCCATGCGGACGGTTCTCCTGTAGACGTTAAATCTACTCATAGATGATCTCGAGCTAAGTAAATCCGACCACCTGCTTCCCTTTCTTCGCAGCGTCCGAAGTCCCTGCTCGCGATCCTAAATTTCACAAGCACAACACATAAGGTTAAATATCCTGCGCCGATACAAAGACAACTAAACGCAAGGATAATGCCCAGAAGATTAACACACAGTGCACCTAGCGCACCAAACACGTACGACATCTGCACAACCCTATCTAGGAACGCTAAACGACACGACCACCAAGTCTAGACCCTGATCGTACCGATCGCGCATTCACGACACAATATAAAACGTGGAATCTAAAAAATCACATTGCAACGCCCAAAGAAACTCACGCCTAAATTATCCGAAAATCTAGTAAGCAACTTTAATCATTTTAGCCCAAATCTATCAGTTTTACTAAAACTAGTAATCACAATCATCTCATAATAGCTTGATTAAACCACTCAAATCTTTAATACAATTTTAATCTCATTTAAATAGGATTTAGTAAAAGTTTAGTTTGCACTTAAGATTAATTAGATGATTAGGAAAATGAAATTTAACAATCTAGCAACTAGGTTAAGTTTTCTTTTGTCTAAACTTCACACTTAACCATTTCACTAAACAAAACCCTAACTTGATTATCAAAAACCATTTCTAGAAATTTCTAAACATGCAAATGAAAGCTTAAATTAACATCTAATAAGCTAATTAATGATTTAAAACAACAAATAGAGTTTAGGGTTAGGATTTATACCTCACCAGAATCACAAACTTGCAACTAAAAATCCAAAGTTTAGCCTCCAAAAATCCTAACTTGATTGAAGATCCAAGTTTGTTTTGTGATGAAGAATGAAGGGTATGAATTTATATTTGAATTTGTGGGATTATTTAAGTATTTTTGATGATTTATTGAAGCTTAAAGAATTGAAATGGGTGAAGAAAATTTTTGGGCAGCAAGAGGGAGGGGTTCGGCCACTAAGGAAAAATGGGGGAAAAGTTTGGATTTGTGTGGAGAAATCTAAAACAAAAACAAATAAAATCTCATTAATGCAAATAATATCATAAGCCACATCATTTCTTTTCTTTAAAAATTCATTTTAATTACACAAATATCTAGATATTTTAGATATATGGATTAATGCTTAATCAAGTGATTAAATTAGTATAGATTTACTTTATTAGTAATTAACCCAAACCAAAATTGTAATTACCACTAATTAAGTGCATAATTAACAACTTAAAATAATATTTAATTAGGGAAAAATTAAAATGCACTAAAATTACAAATAACTTACAAAAACCCGTAAACTAGCAATTTCCTAGCTAAATTAGGTGAAGTGAATTCTATACTGTAAAAAGATCGTTTCTAGGTTTTTACGGAAAATACCGACTATTTTACCCTAAAAAACGGAAAATCACTTAAACGATTTCCAAAACGTTACAATCTTCCCCCTTAAAGAAATTCGGTCCCCGAATTTAAAATTTATCTACGCGTACCATCGAAAAGATAAGGGAAAAACAATTCCATCCGCATCTCACTCGCAGCCTCACAAGTGATCTCTTCAATAGACGGCTACGCCAAAGAAAAACCTCCACAGATGGAAAGACCCTTGACCGAAATTTCTCCACCTGCCGATCCACTAACTCCATCGGCTGTCAGTGAATGAAAAGATCGCATCCAAGCTAAATGGTCTGGTGCTAAATCATGTGAGAAAGGTCATGAAGTTATTTGTAAAGTACCAACACTAGGAATACGGGGTGAATACTCAAAAATCTGGGCGGAAGTGCCAAATTATAGGCAAAGGTACTATCTTGCTCGAGGATTTCAAAAGGACCTACAATCTGGGACTAAACTTCCCAAAACTCAACACGCCATTTATCGGAAAAAATCCGTAGGAATACATGATCTCCCACCACGAACTCAAGTATGCGACCACCACGGTCGGCATAAGACTTCTTTCTACACTGGGCTGCTCTCATCCTGACCTGAATCAACTGGATCTTCTTCGAAGCTTCTCGACTAGCTGGGGTCCAAAATCCTGCTCTCGTGGAATTAGTAAAACAGACTGGCGATCAACACAACCTACCACACAAGGCTTGAAAGTTACCATCAGAAACGTCTCCTGATAACCATCATCGTAGGAGAACTCCATCAATGGCAAGTGACGATCCCAACTGCCAACAAACAATTAGTACGTATGCACAATCATATCCTCCAGAGTCTGTATAGTCCGCTCTATCTGACCATCGGCCTATGGATGGAAAGTGGAGCTAAAGCTCAACCAGTACCCAAGGATTCCTGAAGCTTCTGCCAAAGATAGCTAGCGAACTGGTTGCCTCTATTGGATACAACGCATGAAGGAATTCCGTGCAAACACACAAACTTACAGAAGAACAACAGAGCAAACTGAGTATAACCGGACAACAATCACCCAAATGGATTCATAGCCTGTCTGGACCTGGGTAGACACCACAACGAAATTCATGGAGATCTGCTCCCATTCTCACTCTGGAATGGTAAAAAGGTTGCAACTCTCCTGCCGGTCTCAAATGCTCAACCTTGTCTTTCTAATATGCCAAGCATGTCGAAACGAAATCTGAAACATCACTCTTCATTCTTGCCCACCCGTAACTAACTCTCAAATCACGTTACATCTCGGTGGCAGTTGGGTGAACACTGAAAGCTGACTGATGTGCCTGCTCTAGGACCTCGCGTCTCTACCCATCAGTATCGATATACACAAACACGTCCCTAAACGTAGCACACCCTAGTCATAAATCAAGAACTCCGAATCTTTACCCTGCCGAACATGCTCAGAATCTTAAACAAACGAGCATCGGCGGGCTGTGCCTCACGAAAATGATAAATTTGAAGTGGATGGGCATGGACATGAGCAAGCTGTCCCCTAGTAGAGGTGAACTTAAGCTGTACTCAACGGTTGCACAAGAACTGCAAATCTGCAAAAGACTGTCTCTGAACTGCGCACAACTGGAACAAGCTAACCCCCGGGCCTACGACTCAAAGCATCAACTACCACAATCGTCTTGCCACGGGTAATAAAGGATCTCACAATCACAATCCTTCACAAGATCCGCCCAACAACGTTGTCTCAACAATCAAAACTCGCTGCAGGAAGATTATGCTCTGGTGGTCCGTGAAAATCTGACATGACTCTCCGAACAAGTAGTATCTTCCAATCTTCAACGCACGACCACCGCGGCCATCTCCAGATCATGAGTGGGATAAATCTGCTCGTGCTCCTTTAACTGCCGGGAAGCATAAACGATAACTCTACAGTGCCACATCAGTACACAATCGAGCCCCATACGCGAAACATCACAGTAAACAACAAAGTCGCCCGATCCAGAAAGCGAAGATAGAACTGGTGCAGTCGTCCACCGAGTCTTCAACTGTTTAAAACTCGGCTCGCAGGCCACAGTCTAAGAAAAGAAACACCCTTCCTGGTCAGCCCGGTCAACGGTGCAGCGATACTCAAGAAATCCTGCACGAAACGGCGGCAAAAACCGGCTAAACTCAAAAAGCTGCGTACCTCAGTCACTGAACAGGTCTAGGCCAAAGCTGTATGGCCTCGATCTTCCTCGGGTCCACACGAATACCGTCTCCCGTAACCACATGACCTAGGAAGTCAACACTATCAAGCTTGAAGGAACACTTCATGTAACACCCGAGCCCAATAATACTATTTCTATTGTTAGTTGAGTGTTTTATATTGCTCATTACAATTATCCTGATTGTTTGGTGTTTATTGCTAAATTTTAACCGGTTAAGTCATTTTGGCACATAACAAATTTTAACACCTAAAATGAAATTAAAAATATCCATGTTGGCCTACTCGTCGCGTGGTAGCGTCCGCGTGTCGAGATTTCTTCCCGTTCGGCTAAACAGGCAAGTTTGGATGGCTACGCGCGCGTGCAAGTGTCCGACTTGGGGGCATGCATTTTAATCATAAAACACCTCTTTTCAAAATTTGGAACTCTCTTAAAATCCTATAATTTGAATTTGAAACATTTGGGCGCAACCCGGGCGCGATTTGGAAATGTTTCATTTAGCGCCGAAAAGCCCATTTAATTAAATAATCTAAAACGGTTTATAATATATTTCTGTTCCTATTTACAACGAATAAATCACACTTAATCTTTAAATTTTTTTAAACTGTCCCTTACCCTCCGCCAATCACAAGCCTCTTTCTCGTGGGCCCCCTATCCTCACCCGCTCTCTATCTCTCTATCTCTCTCTCTCTCTAAAATCTCTCTCCCTCTCTCTAACAATCTTCTCTCTCTCTATCCCTTTATTTTTCCTACTTCCTCGTCCTCACAGAAAAACCCCACGAGAACCCCGAACCCTAACCCTGGCCACCACGAGCCGTCGCCGCCGATCTCCCCGCGACAACACCACCACCACCGTCTTCATCGCCTCCTCGGCCTCGGCAGCATCTCCTCCTCCTCCTCCTCTTCTCCAGCCTTCCACGCCTGCAACCCAAACCCCCGACGCCACCACCAGCCGCAGATCTCGCCGTCGCCGCCGCCTCTCATCGCCGACGACGCCAAGGCCTTCCTCCCTTCATCCTCGTCCCGACCTCGTCGTCTTCTTCCTCCTCCCCTCGCCGGACCACCACCAACCCGAGCCCAACCCCCATCACCTAACCCTCTAGTTCGCCGGAAAAGGGACACCGTCGACCCCCTCGTCTTCGCCAGCACACCGACGACCACCTCCTCTCCTCCCTGCAACCCGGGCCAGGCTAGAACCTCCCCCCTACTCGCTGCACCCCGATCCAGCCACCTCAAACCCTTGCCGCGCCACTGTTCCTCACCGCCGGCGCCCCATCGCCGTCGAACCTGTCGTGGTTGCCCCCTGGTTCTTCCCTGTAAGCATACCTCTATCTTTCCATTAATGTTAAACCCCCTCTCGCTGGTCCTTGTTTACGTATATCGTGTTTTGCTAACTTCGTCGCCTTTTTGACTTTCGCCGGATTCCGGCCGTGCCGTCGTTTGGACCCGACGCTCCATCGAAGTACTCTGGTCCGTGTGGTCCCGCTGTTCGCTGTTAGGACTCGATCCGTGGCCCGTGCATCCGTCTTGTGTTTTCCGCCGACTTTGCATTCGTGTTTTCCGGTTTGCGAAACCGTCGAGGCAAGTATCCGAATACTTGCTCTAACATGCTAGTACACAAGATCAAGTCTTGCTATACATTTAATTATCATATTATTTGGTATAACCACACAGTTGATGGTAATATCGATATTTTAGTATAACTTAGAATTGACGGTTGCAAGTATCTTTAACATTGAATCATTATAGTCGTTTCTTGTAATTAATCGGTCTGCTATCAATCCATACTTTAACTAACTAAACCATTTAAATCGTCCTTGCTTTTAATTGTTAGATCATCCATGTGACAATTACTTATGCTTTAGTTTTAATTTCATATAGCTTCATTACTTCCTGTTATTGATATTGCGCTACCCTGTGATTAGTGCACCCCACGGGTGCTCGAACCTGTTAATGTAATAGAACTGCATCATATTCATGTACCATTGTGATTAAGTGAACCGTTATTGTTATTTACTTTATTCCTGCTGTTGTTCCTTATTCGATTGTATACCTGTCGTGAGCACATACTCGATTGCATTACATATTGGCCTGACCCTGCTACACATGACATATATATACATACCGACTCAACCTGTTGTACCACGACCTGACTGATTACCTGATCTCATGCCTAATGCCAACAAACCTGACTTGGGGTCCTCCTGGACCATTCCTGTTGTCTATCCAGACAAACCTGACCTGTTACCTGATCCTGTGTTGGCATTAGTCCTTGACTACTGAATACCTGACCTGACATACATAACTTGGGGGTATGGGGAAATCAAAGGTGAAACCGACTTGTAACTCAACAGTTCGATACCTGTTCTGATCAGTCTTACGGGCTCGGCCAGCCCCGGAGTGATGATGCTGACATCACTCGCCCATCCTGCTACCTATTACTGCCTAGCGGCACGTCTCGGATTCAGCCCCGAGGGTCTTGACCGTGGTCCCGGGCACGCACGGGATACTATTGAGATACATCGACGAGTCATCAATTGATTTCAAAGACTTTAGAGTAGAAACCTGATAGGACAGTTTAGTTACCACTGCACATTACCCTGCACTGTTATTTCATAGCACTGTTTTATTCATGTTCATACCTGCATTGCTTATTACCATGTTTATATTATATTATTGGTTGACATGACGCGCTGACGTCTGGGTTTTGCATGGCCCAGATTCCTTACCACTGTCGACGACTGAGCAGGAGTACTTCAGCCAGCAGGCTGATTTGTGAGTTCTGTAGTGGTTAGTCCATTTATTGCATTTTATTTCCAGGTGCGATTCCGCATTATGGGACGTACCTTTCTATTATTGTATTGGATCATTTGCTTCCGCACTTATTGTTTATTGACTCTTGTTATCATGGATTTGGACATGTGTTAGATTAGTTTTTTTATATTGTTCTTGATATCTCTACAACCGTAATGTGACTGTGGATGGATACTTCCTACCCACAGGTAGCATGGTTGGCTATGTCACGTGCCCAATCTTGCGTACTCTGGGAAGCGGGGCGTGAAACTTCAAGAATTTAGCAAACAGCTAGTGCTCTCTCAACGTCTGCAAGGAAATCCTCAAGTGCTACTCATGTTCCTCACGACTCTTGGAATAACCAGAATGTCCTCAATAATACAACAATAGACTGGTCGAGGAACGGCCTGAAGAATCTGGTTCACTACATCCATGAATGATGCTAGGGCATTGGTGAGTCCAACGACACCACCAAAACTCATAAGGCCCGTAGCGTGCACAAAAGCAGTATTCGGAATGTCATCACTCCAAACCCGCAACTAATGATGACCCAATCATAAACAGACTTAGAAAATGTCTCGCACTCTGGAACTGATCAAAGAAATCGTCAATGCGAGATAAAGGATACCTATCTGCACCGTAACTCGGTTCAATTGACGATCAATCAATGCACAACATCAAACTGCCGTCCTTCTTTTTGACTAACAGAATAGGAGCTCCCCAAAGTGAAACACTCGGACGTACAAGTCCTCCTATCTAGAAACTCTGCAGCAGATCCTTAAGCTCCCTTATCTCCGCCGGCTCGTCTGGAACAATGTCGGAAAATCTCGCCCAATAGAAACCCGGTCCAACGAATCCACTGTGACTCCGGTATCACGAATGAAACCAAAGATTCCTCGACATCCTTTCTTCAAAAGCCGACTAGAGAAAAAGTCTGAAATCAAGCTGTGAGGGGCGACACCACTGTCCCCCTGCGCAACAAGAACTGACTCGCCGGGAAAACAAAACCTGAATGTCTTCTCGCGGCAGTCCTCAGACGCATAGCACGTAGCTAACCAGTACGTGCCCAGGAGAACATCAAATTCCAACATCTCCAGAAGGATCAAATCGACGGAAGAATCTCTATCTCCTACCCGATTGGCACACGACCAAAATACGTGTCGCACAACAAAAGAATCGCTGACAGAAATAAACACAACAAACGGCTGATCTAGCATACACAACTCTCGGCCCAACCTCGGCACGAAGTGTGTAGAACAAACGAGTGTATAGATCCCAAATTAAACAAACATGGGCAACAAAAGAACAAACGAATATGAATACCTGAAAACTCTGCATTGGGCCCCCGCGCGTCCTGATGAGTAGAAGCAAATGCTCGTGCCTGCTATCTACCCACACCCAGCTATCCTCCTACTCTACCATCCTGTACTCTCGGAACAAACCCTCCGCACCAAACATTAAACGTGAACGAGCTCTTTAGCGCCCTATGGTGCTGCTACTGTGATGCTTGGCCGAGCGTCCCTCCCTACCGATGTCTCGATCCAGCACATTTAGACCAGTCCTAGCAAAAAAGAAGTGGGTTTCATCCAAAATTGATTATGGGACCCGAGGGACATTAGGTTGATGCCGAAAATCACGGGAAAACGTCACAAGTAGATCTTCCAAAGTTCAACATACCTCTTTGAACATAAGTCTGATGCGGTGCGACAACAGGCGCAAGGGCAACGCTCCCTGAGGTGTAGGTGCTAAGGTAACATATGGTACTGCTGCCCTCCTCTGGCGTACCAAGGTACAATCCCTGACGAGGTGATGGAAACTCCCGCACCAGAAACATCCATACGATGGCTGCTGACCCTCCTGGGGATAAGAGCTAAATAGCTGTCCTCGTCCAAGGCCTCTGCTACTCCCGCGACATAAGCAAAATCTGTCGCGGCGACTAAGCCTCTGTCTCTGGGCTAATACACCTGTACAAGCCCTCCTTTGTCCTCGAACTCGCAAAGTCTCGGAAAGACACTCCTCATCTAATAGTGCTGCGTCCACTGGTGCTGTGTAAGTAACACAATGTTGTGTGCTGATCGCAAGGAATAACTGGGTAACGGGGGTGACAACCTCCTATCGCTGCGCTCGACTGGCCTCAACCAACGACCTTATCGTCTGGCGTAGGTTCTGCATATCTGCTACAAGCCTACAGATATGATCTATCGAAGGCAGATCAATCCGCTCTTATACAGCGAGCGTACAATTCTCATCCCAAATGAGTCAACTCTGACCTCGGCCTCGCTGCCTCTCTCCGAGTCCTCAAAGTCATCGGCGGAAAAAGGCTATAAATGGAAATAAGATTCAACATGAACACGGAAATCGAATCGCAAGGATATGTATCATCATGGAAGGAATTTCAAGCAATTAGTACTTAGGTCACTTAGGCGGAGTATCGTGTCGTAAGTATGCCGTGGACATACACACGCTACATTACTCTGCTTAAGCTACCTACTCTGACTACCTTGGCCAAGAATTTTTGATGATGGCCACCTGTGCACTACGCGACATCAACCCCCAATACTACGAGAGACGAATCCCCGACGATCCGCTCACTGCCTCTATGTGCCTCGGGACTGTACCAAACTAAAACCTATTTGCACGACTCCTTTGGGCCATGGTAGGGTAGTAATCAAAGCACAATAGGAACTCACACGAGACAAATGACGATCTCAGGTCGACAGGCCTGTACACATGTCACCTGGGAACTGCTATTTGACAATAGGTATAGTACCAACTAGCATGTTCCCAGCGAGTCCGTCCAGTGTACTCATAACCCAATGAGCACCTGTATACTATCTTAGGTGACTAAACTAACACCAATGGTTTGTGAGACCTTGCCATCGCCCCTCGTCAGGATCTCGATCAGTATACACTAGTCTACTCTGGAGTATCGATGCCCAGTCTTGATACTCCCACGACTAGAGACATTTAAGGATGTGTTTATAGACCACCCAGCTCCCACGTATATAATCTCCATCATAATGCTTGTAGTCAAGCAAGAATCCTATGGGCTCTATTAATATGTAATTGCGATTTGTAATACCATTTAAAGCATGTACATGATGATAAAGACAAACCAGATAACATACTATCATCCTGAGTAAGACTGTTCTATCCGTATAGGTCCACCCTCAATCATCGCAATCGCATGCCTGCGATTTAATAGACTTATACAGAGTATTGTATGTTGTCCAGTGTCCATTAGGACGGAGGGGTTGGTCCTCGTACTATATTCTGTTTACTTGTGACTTCTCAAGTTTTAGACAACTGTTTCGTAAAAATACAAGGTCCATGTTTTGATAAGTTATAGGTATAAGAATAAAGTAGAGAACCATGTGTTGCAAGTATCAAGATTCTTCAAGGTGATTGAAGAAGTAGATACTTGTGTTTGGTATTCAGTTGATAGTAATGGTTTTAAGAACTTACTTCTCTTTCAGGTTACTCATATCTGGATGCACTCCTAAGTTGAGTAATGTTGATCGGCCTCTCTCCATTTAGATGACATGCACTGGAGACAGCTACATGATTTGAATCTGGTTCCAATTAAATCAGTGCATCTGTTCTTATATTGTATATAGAATGGTTTATATCTTAACGATGTTAAGGTATTTGGAGTTGTCCGACTTTTGCTTAAAACCAGACTATGGATAACTCAAGGCACGTTTCTGTAATAGCAGTTTGTGGGTTAACCCAGGCTATGACGAGGGTTAACTTTCTACCATCTGGAAGATCAATAGTGATATTGTTCTTGACTCGCCACAGTTTTAGTAAAATGGACTTTTCCAGAAAACAGTAGTGGGAGTATGGTAGAACTGGAAGTGATTCCAGAACCACAGACGATTACTGAAAAATTTAATAAGAACCTAAAGATTCAATCAGGATTGACATTCCATTAGCTACTCCGTAGATATGGTGGGTAACTTCAGGCACTCGAGAGGTACTCCGGTATCCTCAAAGACGGTGACAGGGAGGTTCTTGTTTACCCAGACTTGCCATTACTGCTGTTCTAGACTATGAGACCCGGCAGAAGGATGAGTATAGCGTCATTCTAAACTAGCTTTAGAAGTGCACATGTATATGATTGTGCCAGAGTTTTGTTGTAGTCATTGGGAGCAGTGGAATCATAGTGGACAAGTAACATATGCCTATTTATAGACTAAAGCAGATATAGCGGAGATAGATCACCTAGTTTTGATGTCACAGTCATAGGTTTTGACTTCATCAGAATAGGGGATGGATCTGTTAAGAAAGTAGTAGGGTGTGATGCCCTGATATTTGGATGACATACACACAGTAGGAAGTGAAATTCCTATACTACGATCGGTTATACTGTGGTTGTCACACAGTGGTTTCTCCACATAGGATATGGATAGAATATCAGACATTCTGGTTACTAGATCTATGGTTTTAGATCTAGATTTGGGTAGTTTCCCAATCTGGCTACTTAGACAGTATTCTAAAAGGTATTTTAGAATGGAAGAATCCTGGCATGGTGGTGTACTTGCAGGTGATGGATTCACCCTCTCTAAAGGTGTCTTACAGTCTAAAGAGGAGAGGGATGTGCATGATTGGCATATCACTTACTTAGGCAATTGAGTTGATCATGGGATGTCAAGTACCACACCAGATGCTGTTTTTGCACTAGCTGCAATAAGTTGATATTAATCCAATCCTGGAGAAACGTTCGGAAGCAGTTTTAGAACATAAGTGAATGTTCTAGGGATTTGATAATGACAACCTCCTTTGGGAGACAGTTATCATTCCTTGCTTCCAAGTTGACCTGGATGACAGAGTGACTGTCAGAATTATAGTTTTTCCTCTGAAGAGGGGCAGTAGTTAGGACAGGTGGTCCAACCGGACACTGAAGGAGGCATGGCGCAGGATACTGATTAAATTCAGTTGACGATACAGTCTAAGAAGTTTGCTGGATTTGGAGTTCATATGTGAACTAGGTCCCATCAGATATCCAGACAGATTCTAAGATAGGTATTACTTAATTCAGGAGATGGCTTTCTCTGTGAACTTGAGATAAATAGAGACATTGTAAGAAACATCAGGGTGGATCCACTCGCTGAGGCTATTTCTCAAACATAATAGTTTTACAAACGAGCTTTGTGAAACTGATCAGTAGAGAAGTTGGGTGTTCGGTATCACACGGGCTGTGAGTATGCGACATCGCGATAATTAGCCTTAAGTGCAAGTGGGAGATTGTTGGATATAGTGCCCTCAAAGTCAATTATTGGATCGCAGGCACGTGATTGCAATGATTGAGGGAGGACCTATACCGGTAGAACAGTCTTACTCGAGATGATAGTATGCTATATAGTTTGTCTTTATCATCGTGTACATGCTTCAGGTGACATTACAGATCACTATTACACGTTGATAGAGACCGTAGGATTCTTTCTTGACTGCCAGCAGTATGATGGAGATCATATACATGGGAGCTGGGGTCTATAAGCACATCCTTAAAGTGTCCCTAGTCGTGGGAGTTTCGAGACTGGGCATCGATATCCGAGGGTAGACTAGTGTATATGGATCGAGACCCCGACGAGGGGCAGTGGCTGGTCTCACAAGCCATTGGTGTCAGTTGGTTCACCTAATATGTATACAGGTGCTCATTGGGTTATGAGTACACCGGACGGACTCGCTGGGAACATGCTAGATGGTATTATACCTGTCGTCAGATAGCAGTTCCTTAGTGACATGTGTACAGGTTAGTCTATCGACCTGAGATCATCATTTGTCTTGTGTGTGTTCCCACTGTGCTTTGATTACTACCCTACCACGGCTCAAAGGAGTCATGCAAACAGGTTTTAGTTGGGTACAGTCCTGAGCCACATGGAGACAGTGAGCGGATCGGCAGGGGATTCGTCTCTCCCGGAATTGGGAGTGAGATCGCGCTGTGTCTGGAGAGCCATTACACGAAATCCCTGGCCAGGGTAAGCGAGATTTATTCGTAGGTATTATAGTAGATTCTCAGGGTGTTCTGGGCTACAGTCCAACATGACTTATACCGTTTTTTGGGGTCTGACGTTTACCATCCCCTAGGCCCGATATGCGATACTATTAGACGAATGGACCGGACTATACGGATATTGTCACTGACAGGCTCAGTAGGGTTTCAGGATGAGTTCGCTCATCGGCCACCCTTTTGCTCAATACCTGGATAGCCGTTACATACAGGTAGTACCACTGACATGCTTGTGGTTAAACCCACTGCCAGAGTATTGACGAGTCTTTAGAGTCCCACATAGAAAGTTTCCCAAGTTCGGGCGAAATGTTGTAGAGGCCGTATGGTTTTATGGCAGGGTTCGATCATATACGTGCACTTGTGCACGGATCATGATTGAACGGATCATACTATTGGGCTTTGGTTTAAGCCGGATCCTAGTATTAGATATGTTAGATTACTTTCGTCTCGTTGCATTCGTATTCAGTCGGAATGTGGATGCAACTATGTATACAAAGATGAGCGGTATTCTTGTGATCCGTCACGAGTTTACTTTAGTTGATGCCATATCTTTTTGTTGGATTAAACATTTAGTTTAAATGTTTAATTGTAAGGAAAATGTGAGTGCCAGTTTTGTCCATATACATCAATTCATGCCGCATGCACATGGTGACTCATGGTCTTGGTTTATGTGACCATTTATTGTGACATGGATTGATTTTGGGCTAATGATGATGAGTGGGGATATTTTGGAGAGAGAGGGGCTGCCAAGTATAGGCTTGGAGTTTGGTTTTTGATAATGGATATATATATATTTCTCTCTCTCTCAAAAATATCACACACAACATAAACCACTTCTTCTTCTCTTGAGCTCACATTCTCCTCTTGAGCTCACATTCTCTTCTAATGGCTTCTTCTTCAACCTCCACCCATCCCTCTCATGAGTTGAGAATCTATGGGTATATTAAGACAAACTGATTACACACATTCTCTACTTCACCTTGGACATGTCAGCTAGCAAACTTCATGTTCAAGTTACTTCGGTTTTGAAGCGGGAGCTCGTAAAAAGATTCCTTGACGTGCTGCCACTTTGATGAGGAGACCGGAGATCGAGCGAGATCGGAGATGCCGCAAGGAGCTAAGGATGGTGGCTAATGACCGAAGGACACGGATCGATTGTTATAGCCATTCTAACACCTTTGCAGTTAGCTAGTATAGAGTTAATGGAACGATCCGGGTGAAAGTCTGTGTCAGCGCCAGTTTATAAAAGTTTTTGTTCCGCGTTTGGCCTTGGATTGACGGCGGGGGCGCTACCGTAGACTTACAGCCTCGTTCTCACGTGGTTCAGTACAATCTCTGATGCGATGATATAAACTCCCGCACCGGAAACATCCAGACGATGACTGCTGACCCTCCTGGGGATAAGAGCTAAATAACTGGCCTTGTCCCAAACCTCTGCTACTCCCACAACCTGAACAAAATCTGTCACGGCGTCTATACATCTGTCTCCGGGCTGATACACCAGTACGAACCCTCTTCGGTTCCGGAACAACCGAAGTCTCAGAAAGACGCTCCTCAACCAGTAGGGCTGCGTCAACTGTGGCTGCATATGCGTCAAAATACTGGACGCTGATAGCGAGGAACAACTGGGTAATCAGGCCTCGCACAAATCTCTTGATCCGCATCTCCTCATTGTCCACCAAATATAGAGCATACACAGATAGCTGGGTAAACTGAACATCGTACTCTGCCACCGTCATACCCGGAGTCTGGCGTAACGACTCAAAACTGCGAGCTCGAGCATCCCTGACGATCTGCGGAAGAAAATGGGCAAGAAAAACCGTCACGAACTCAGCCCAGGTCATAGGAGAAAGACCTGTGGCTCTGCCCCTCTCTAAAGACTCGCACCGGGTCTGGGCACGACCCTCCAGATGAAAACTCACGAACTCTACCCATCTCGTGTCGGAGCATCTCAGCAAACGACAGATCCTGGCCATCCGATCGATAAACGACTGGGGATCCTTGGCTGCATCGGTGCCGGTGAAAACCGGAGGCTTCGGCCTCATGAACTCAGATAATGATACGGTGATAACCTCTGTAGCTGCAGGTATGACTGCCTGAACAGTAGGCACCATCCTGGCCCCCATAATAGGTGGGACAACCTCCTGTCTCTGCGCTCGACTGGCCTCAACCAATGACCCCATCATCTGGCGTAAATCCTGCATACCGGCCTCTAGCCTAGTAATACGATCTATTGAAGGTGGATCAGTCCGCTCCCTCAGAATAGGTGTACCACCCTGGTCAGTCCTCATCTCTGATGAACCTACCTTGACCTCGACTCTTGCGACTGCTCTCTGTGCCCTCATAGTCTTCGGTGGCATAATGGCTGGAAATGAAAATAGGATTCGATAAGAACATAGAAATCGAATCACAATGATGTATATAATCATGAAAGGAATTTCAACCAACAAGTCCTAAGGTCACTTAAGTGGAGTACCGTGTCGTAAATATGCCGCGGAATATACACACGCTACGTTACTCTGCTTAAGCTACCTACTCCATCATACCAAGGTCATCCTACACTTCGAAAGGTAAAACCTAGCGCTTTGATACCAACTTTGTCACGACCCAAATTTAGGCACGTGACCGGCACTTAAAGAACATGACGTTAACAGTCGTAACGCAATTTAAGTAAGCCGAAAACCAAGAAATCTAAACCATAAAAAGAAGAAAGTGATAAAAACATTGTTAAAACATTTAGAAATCTCAATTAAAAATCATAAAGCTTAAGTTTATTTTCTTAAAAATTTTGGCAGCACCTCCTTTGTAAAACTAGCCTCGAAACGGGTACAAACACAGGATATAAATAAAGCATTCACAAACGGGAGCAAATCATGCCCAAAGGCGGAAACAACCACCACAAGCATATATATGACGTTGTAGCGAAAAAATAGACAATAAAATGAAAACAACATAAAAGAGATAAAGCAACATAGTAAGGACGGCTCGCACGAGCAAAACACCCAGAGTCACAAAATATACAATATCGGTCCTCACAAACTCGTCTCTAAGTCAATACATGAAAGTGGTAGATGGAGAGTTCTAGATACAATGAGATATATAACGGATATAATCGGATAACCGCAAACCCACCTACAGCAAAAAGGCCTCACAGCCAACCGTAGCGGTATCCGCTGAAATAGATACAATAAGGAGCCCTTCCGCGACTACTCTGAGGGTCAAACCTGCAAAACACTGTGGCACAACAGGGGTGAGTTGCCTATTCGTGAATAGTAAATAACATCATATAGATAATCTCAGGTATGCACGAACTACGATAATCTATCACATGTAATCTGATAGCATAAGTATGGCAATATGGATATGCAACAATCATGATCAAGGCACACCATCAGGGTACTACAACTACATGAAACAATGCATATCTAATAAATCCTGAGTGTGGGATAAAATATAACATCATCAATGAATCATCATCGTGGAAAATCTTGGTGTCCATCAACGACACCCCAAATCCCAATACCTCAGGTGCCGTCACTCTGATCGGCCCTCATATCCATAAATCTCATGGAACCTGAGTGCCCAACATCGACACTCGAAACATCATGAAAACCCGTGTCTAACATCCCAAGTAAATCCATATAACTCGGGCTCCGTCAATCCGGATCGGCCCATATCCATCTCACGACTCCGGTCGGTATCCTCCGGATAACCGCCGGGTCCAAACAATCACCGGTAGGTAGTAATCCCTTTGCCAGGCTCATCGTCTACTGCACAACATACCTTTCTTGCCCCGGGGTACCATACCGGGTCCACCATGAACCCGCAAACAGATCATCCATCTTCTCGAATCGGGTTTCTAACACAAATCTTAGAACCGAGAAAACTCATGGTGGACGCATCCAAATATCATATCAAGAGAAACCGGGTTTTCAAAACAATGCATACTTTCTTAAAATATAACATGGTTCTCAAATCCATAAATTACATGAAATCAGTATCTCAATGCGTAAATCAATGAAATATGATGTATGCAACATAGAACAGTAATATGAGTATATCAAGGGAAAACCGCTCTTTTAAATGAATCAAGTTTTTAATAATATCATGCGGTTCCCACATTCTCCAAAATCAAATGCAACATCATATAAAGTTGTATATGTAGCTATATCAAGGTATGTGTGTATGCATGTAGGTATGTATGCATGATGCATTTCATATGTGTAACATTTCAGAAAAATAAAATATTATTTTTGGGAATTTATATAATTAAATAATAAATATTATGAATATTTTGATAATGCGGTATAATTAATTACAAATAAATTGGGAAATATTTGGAAAATTATAGGAATTACGGAAATGAGGGTGTTTTATATGATTTAAGCAAATTATAAATTCTTTATAATTAATTATATTCCATTTTAATGCTAATCTCGATTAAATATCACTAATCGTGCATTAAGCTTGATTTGTGCATGTGACATGCAACATGTCATATTACACATTGTTAAATTTTTCTACCATGGCTTTTCTTTATTTTTCATGCATGGTTGGTTTTAAAATGAGAAGAGAAGAGATAAAGAAAAGAAAAAAGAAAAGGAAAATGTTAAACAAAGGAGGTATGGGCAAGAGAGAGAGAGAGAGAGAGAGTGAGAGGTCAACCTTGGTCAAGGCTCCTTGTTTCATTCATCATCTTCATCTTTTCTTCTCCCTTCCCCCTCAACCTTGGCTGCCCTCTTCCCTCCACCATCTCCACCTCCTCACACAACCTAAAATCCACATCAAAACATCATCTTCCCTTCTTTCGTATTGCGACTTTTAATGAATTGAGATTTGGTATTTGATATTGTGTTCCGTCGTCTGATGTTTCTACGTCAGCGACGGGGGTTGTTTGGTGGTTTTGCAGGCGTAGGTGTCACGACCCGAAAGTACCGAGCGTGTCTGGCACTTAAATTACGAAACGTCTCGAGGTGTACGTAATCTAAGTAAGCCAAAACCCAGAAATCAAAACCAAGTAAAGAAGTAGAGTGATGGAAAAACCAATTTTAAAGCAATAAGTTTAACAACAAAAGCCGAGGTATGAATTTTTAAAACATCAAGACTTTTCTGAAAATTTCGGCAGAGTTTCCTTTGTAAATACTGGTCCTCAAACGGGGTACAACATGAATAGTATACGAAATTATAAAAGGAATCCCCAAGCGGGAGCTAGCTCTTCGTCAATCGACGGTCACAACCACGCAAGCAATATAATATACAACGCTGGAGGGCGAGGATCAAAACTCAAAAGAAACACAAAATCAACATGAAAACCATAATAATACAACGCGCGACTCTAAGCTCGAAATAACAACAACTGGTTTTCTAAGTTTGAAAATAATATACAAGTCTGGTTGATGGAGTTTTTACTAGATACAACTGAAATAATAAATGTACAATGGTGGTCACGATACAAGTGAACCCACCTACCAAACCAATCATCCGAAATGAAAGCAGTTTGCCAGCAAGCTGTCAAGTTACCTGTACGGCAAAACCTGCAAGAAACTGTGGCACAACAGGGGTAAGTTTCCAACTCGTGAGAAGAAAATATCACAGAGCAGAAATCACATGTATGACGCATCCTAGGTCATATCAAGTAATATCCTTAAATAATAAGCTGATCCATCTACATATAAGTGCAATACTACGTGCTCGTGTCAGTGCATCAGATAGCAGCATATCAGAAATATGATGTATGAATGCATTACGAATGGAAACAGAATACATCATGAGTGAGACAACTGTTTTCTTTATTTAATGAGATTCATGTATGCATATAAATCGAATATCATCAATAAAATCAACAGAGAAATCAGTGTCAAGTATCGACACAAAACATGAATCTCAATATCTCAGGCTCCAGCTTCCGGACTGGCATGTATCATCAAATCTCCATATCTTAGTGTCTCAAACCTCAATATATCAATATCCCAATACCTCCGGCTCCGTCAGTCCGGATCGGCCCATATCATCAATCACACAACTACGAACGGTATCCTCCGGATATCCGCTGCGCCAGACAATCACCGGTAGGCAGTCTGCCCCTGCCGGGCTCATCGTCTACAACTCAAGCTTCTTGCCCCGGGGTACCATACCGGGTCCACCATGTACCCACAGACGGTTCATCCAACTCCTCGAATTGGGTCTCGAAAACCATCTCAGAACCGAGAAAACATCATGGTGGACAAGACTCATTATATCAAGGAAAACCGCATTTTTTCTCTTTAAAATACATCATCAGTTTATAAAACTTTCACATGCGGTTTCTAAATCCAGAAAATCTCGAGAAGGATCCGAAAACATCAAATCACCATGTCAATAAAAGTGAAACCCAACATAAATCTCCATAATACTGCATAACCAATGAGTATATGAATGCATCTGATATCATGCAATGAATGCAATAGTTAAACTAGTATATGGAAGCTATAACATGTTGCGACTAACAGCTAGCAAGCTATGTCAATGAAATGGTATTTCTAAAGTGTACGTGACATGGCAATTTTCGATGAAGATGTGTGTGAGCCGGCAAGCGAGTGTACGTGGGGAATACGTGACATCGGTAATGGTGCTGGTGTCCTAACGGCAAGGTTTCATAATCACTAAGTACTCAATAACATGCAATGAGGCGATAACAACATAATAAAGGCAAATGAATAGTAAATGCAACAATAATATGCGGAACTTAAATAATAAGGTCACAATAAGGAACCTATTTTACTACACATGCGTTATACTGTTTTGCCGTTTGAAATAGTACGAATCGTGTTGTTTTATAAATAAGGGCTACAATGTTTTAAGAAAAGGTACGTCTTTTAAAATATCCGTTGTATCCCTTGGTATGTCTTTAAAATTTCCCACGATTCGTTAGTTTTGGAAATAGGTATGACTCGGGTCCAGTCTAACATCTACTAGGTAAACTACAGGTCTAACTAACAAACAATCGAAAGGGGTATGGAAACCACCTAAATCTGATTCGATATATATATATATATATATATATATATATATATATATATATATATATAAGTCGGTGATCCCACCTCAATAGTACCACGTACGATACAATATATCATATGACATCCTTGAGTCAAGAGTGCGGATCTATCATCAATATATAGCTCGTACGGTAAATCCATCGTACGGGATCTGGGTACGGCTCAATATCACATTTATCTCATTACTCATCTGGTATCTTTATCATCACAAATCGTGAACCGGGGGTACTAATCTAAGTCTAGTACAATACAGATACCATCTACACACACACACACACATATATATATATATATATATATATATATATATATATGCATGTGTATGAAACATATCGCCTACCGATCCGCTATCATCACATGTCGCATCTCATAATACGATCCAAATCACATCACTGATCTCGTGGCATCAAGCCCAATCTCATCGACTCATCTCTAACTATCATCCACTATCCTCATTATCAGTACACACATATATGTACATACCTATATACCATATCATCGACACATCTAGGCATTCCATATAACCATATATAACGATAACAGACCACGTGTGCGCACGTATGAGTGTGTCAATCCTTTACTATAAGGTCTTGCGACTAATAACTGAACTAAAATCTCTTTCCTCCAAATTTCACTATATCCAACCCATGATCACTTAATACCTTTCTTTCCAAGTATTCACATTTCACCTATATACATATAATATCACATATGCCTTACGAAATTGCGGGGATGCTATGCACTATCCACCCGACTTTCCCCGTAGATAAAATCTACTCACCATGATCTTCAATTACCGATGCCGATGTCGCCACATGCTTGCTTGTCATCTCGAACTCCTCGTGAGGGTACCTACGTATCATAACATATCGTATCGCATTAAAATTCGACTCATGACCAAAACGACACATGAATCTCACATAGGTCAAAACCTATGTTTGCACTCTCAAATCAACCCAAAAACCCTCGATATCGGCGTACAAACGCCGAGTGATCGAGAAAAACTCAAACGCACCAATCGTGGTTTCACAATATACTAAATATATATATGAAATAGGGTTTAAATTATCAAAATTTCAAATTCTCTTTAAAAGCTATTTTTCCGAAACTCTAGTAAACAACAATTGCCAATTTAGTTCAAATTTAGTTGTTTTAACAATTCTAGCGGCTACAATGTTCACTAAATATCTTGATTAAGCCACCCAAACCATTTACATAATTTAATCTCATCAATTTTCATTAAACCCAAAATTCAAGTTTGTAAATTTATCCAATTTTAACAATTTCATAGTAAAAATGCACAAACAACAATTTAGCTTGGTTTTGCATGATCTAAATTATTAAACTATAACTTATAATGTTAGTAATGTCATGAATACCCTAATTAGATTTTTATCTCAATTATTTAATTAATTTCTAAAACCTAGTTTGCTAACAACTTAATTTGGACATTTTAAATGTTACAATTAGGAAATTAGCAACTAGATTAGTTTTGCATAGCATTAACATGTTAAATATATCACACAACCATAATCTCATGATAAAACCCTAATTTGATCACAAACCATTGTCTTGAAATTCTCATTTTTCAATTAAGGTTCTAATAACATCTAATTAAAACTAGATTCAAACATACAATTAACAAATAACAAATTTGGATGAAGCTCATATCTCATGATCAAGAGATCAAACATGAAAATTTAGCCTCCAAAGATGGTCTCTTGCTCCCAAATCCATACTAGAATAGGCCAAGAAGAAATGGGTAGAGATTGGATTTTGATTTTGTGAGGTTTTTGATTTGGATTTTTTCATGAAAAAAGATGAATTTTTAAGAGAAAATGAGATGGGGAAAAATGAGGGCAGCATGATGGAGGCTCGGCCACTTGAGGGGAAGTAGAAAGAAAGAGAAAAATATGGGTGTGAGTTGGGGGAAAATTACAAGTCAACAAACCATACCTATTTGTTTAATGTTTTCTTCTTAATTCTTTGCTTTTCTTTTTTTTGTTTTGTTGCAAGAAAAGAGAGAGAAGTGGGGGGGGGGGCTGTGCTATGGTCGGCTGCACCTTGGGGAGAGGGTTTTGTATGGTTGAGTGAGAGACAGAGAGGTAACTTTACCCCCTCCACACACACATACAATTAATCTTCATTTACTTTTAATTTATTTTCACAATTAAGCCTTTTTCTTTTACATTTTCTAAACCCGTCTTGACAATTTTTTTCATTTCAAAAACAATATTTTACATGTTAGTTTAATATGTCATGATGCACAAAACTTGTATCATCCCATTCCAATTTGTAATTATCCCTAATTAAATATATTAGTGACGGCTTAAATAATATTAAAATAATTAATTTCGGAAAAAATTTCAGTCAACTAGAAATTTTACAAGTGGCTCATTAAACACAAAATACTAGCAATTACATAACTAGAATATGTATATTTGATTTAATAATGAAAGATAAGTATATCTTGATTTTTACGGAAAACACCTGTTATTTTACAGATTTTCCGAAATTTCACCTAAACGATTTTCAAAACGTTACAATCTTCCCCCCTTAAAGAAATTCGGTCCTCGAATTTAAATTAAAACTCCACTAAATACTAGAACATTTCAGCAAAACAATCAAGTCGTCGGGGCTCCGAAATCATAAATACATAAAACATAACGTAGCGCAATGCATGCGCATGAAAAAGAGCGTATAACTCAAAAATCAAAACTCCGTCAAGCATCCCGCAATCATCGAAGTTATGGGGAAGACATCAATGTATAAATCCAAAACGAAAGCCAATATGATATACTCAAACCCATAATATGTACATAGCACGCATCTTTGTAACTCGTCAAAACATCTAAAAGAAATGCATGCCAAAGTCTTTTAAGTCGTTGTGCGATGCGTGTATCACTGCACAGTGGTGGACGTCTATTGTAAGAGAATAACTACATATATATCCTTTATTTAATATGCACGTCCCGCCATTTTGAAAACAATTTAGAAGGGTTTCCTTTATAAAATGTTTCGTGTCATCTCGGACACGTAGGTAAATACGGAGACTGTAGCTCTTTATTTGGAAATCCCTTCGATATCTATCAAAGCATGCAAAATATATTCGGGTACTGTCCTCTGACTAGTCCTGCTCAGTACTAAACCAAATAGCAAGTATCATAAAATATACTGCTCCAAAAGAAATCAATCCCCAATATATATGAATGCCATGTGCGTATGGTGCGCACAGAAATCGAAATCCATGAATGTACAATACACTTGTACAAAAACCAAAATCTAAGTGCAACAGATGTGCACGAAAACACGTGTCAAGGGCAACGGGTGTGCCTGACAGCAATATCAGGTGCATCTGATATACACGAAAAATCCCGATTTAGTGCATCTGGCATGCACCAAAATCGCATCAAGCGCGTCAAGTATGCGCAAGAATCTAATCAAGTGCACAAGGTGCACGAAAACGAATATCGAATATCGCAATCGAAATCGGTGGTATATAACACATCTCAATCCAAAACAAGTATACCGTGGTATAAAATCTCACAACCTTGTGCATCAGCGTGCACAAAATCGAATCAAAATACTAAAAGTGCATGAAACTATGCCGAAAGCATAAGTAAAATCATATGCATACCATAGGCATGAAATCAAAATCAATATCTCGAATGACATCAAATTGAAACCGAGTGCAACCGTGGTACATGAAAACTCAATCATGCAAATAAATCGCCCAAAATACCGAAATCCAGAAGGACGGAAACAGTCCCCGCCCTAGCACATCCTCTAATGATCTCTGGCCAACTGTCATGGCCACTTCTAACATGTCTCGTCGACGATGCCGAACTCTGGCCTACTGGGTGTGCGTCATATGACCACTCCTGGGTCCAAATCTTCTCGTATAGTATTCCAGAAAGGTCATGTCGAGGTCTCTCCCAAATCTCGTCTCTGCTGAACTGTCTGGAGGTTATCACCCTTTACTATATCTGTTTCTGGTTCCGGAACGGCTGCATACTCATCGAGACTCCTTCCGGAAGATATATCTATATACAACGCCTCTGCATGTGTATCACATCTCTGATATCGGCGGAGTGGAACGTCATCTCATTAAGATTTCGTACGAACCTCTTACTCCACTTTTCTCTAATGTCGACTGTTTCGGACTCGACTCTTCGTGGCAGCATAGACTACTCTCCAATGGCTATACTCGTATCTGGAGTCTCCTAAGCAATGCATCCCATCACATGATATCCGAATGAAGTCGAACCTTTCGATCGATTCGTCAAAGTCCCATAATCCCACAAGAGCTCAACATCTTGAGTACAGTTTAATAGTATCGAGTACATACCACAGTACCGGTGGACCAGCCGTAGAAGGGCAAATCCAAGCCCCACTAATGGCACAGCGGAACTGCCGCAAACCCTAAGGTTCAAAGGCTATCACATGGTCATTATGTCGAGTTAGGGTTTTCATTCTTCTAGAGGGTCCATAGAATTGCTTGCATGTCCTTTCGAATACTTTAAACTTGGAATATGGGTTTCTGACATTCGATCACCTCTATCGACACTCAACGTACCTACGCGAAGTCGTCTCTAGCTGGAATCAATCAATCTGATGACTTCACATCAGGGTAAGCGAACGAACCACATGTCCTAGTCTTTCATCTTGGTGACTAGCGAACTTCTATCATATCTCTAATTGCAACCCGCACTGCAATAGCTCCAACATCTGGGGCAATATCTCATCGTTCGCAGCAACTACTGGCTCATTCTTCTGCACGCTGAACAGTGCCTCAATCATCATGAATAGGCGATACATCAATGGTCATCACATTCTGGCTGGCCTCTATCAGTGGCTCAATCCTCTTGTGCTGATCTGCACGTATGAGTAATATCGTAAAAGCGACCCATCAAATGCTCATGACGCGAAAACACAATAAAACGACGGCTCTATGCAATCGTATGTCCCTGGAATCATGCCCTGGTCAGTCATCGTCCGTGACGAGCTCGTGCTGACGCAACTCTAGCCGTACCTCTCCATGCTCGTACAATCATGGTAATAAAACTATAAGCTGGTACTGAAGAGGATAGATCATAGTAATGAATATAATACTGTGCAGGAAATGTACATCCTAAGGCATCTTAAGCGGAGTAGCGTATTGTAAGCATGCCGCGGAACATACACACGGTATGTTACTATACTAAAGTCCCCTACTCCACCAACCAAGGGTCATCCTACACTCAGGAGGTAAAACCTAACGCTCTGATACCAACTTTGTCACGACCCAAAAGTACCGAGCGTGACTGGCACTTAAATTACGAAACGCCTCGAGGCGTAAATAATCTAAGTAAGCCAAAACCCAGAAATCAAAACCAAGCAAAGAAGTACAGTGAAGGAAAAACCAATTTTAAAGCAAGAATTTTAACATAAGCCGAGGTATGCATTTTTAAAACATCAAGTCTTTTCTGAAAATTTCGGCAGAGTTTCCTTTGTAAATACTGGCCCCCAAACAGGGTACAACATGAATAGTATATGAAATGATAAAAGGCATCCCCAAGCGGGAGCTAGCTTTTCGTCAATCGACGGTCACAACCACGCAAGCAATATAATATACAACGCCGAAGGGCGAGGATCAAAACTCAAAAGAAACTCAAAATCAACAAGAAAACTATAATAATACAACGCGCGACTCTAAGGTCGAAATAACAACAACTAGTTTTCTAAGTCTGAAAATAATATACAAGTCTGGTTGATGGAGTTTTTACTAGATACAACTGAAATAATAAATGTACAATGGTGGTCATGATGCAAGTGAACCCACCTACCAAAGCAATCATCCGAAATGAAAGCAGTGTGTCAGCAAGCCGTCAAGATACATGTATGGCAAAACCTGCAAGAAACTGGGGCACAACGGGGTGAGTTGCCAACTCATGAGTAGAAAATATCACAGAGTAGAAATCGGATGTATGATGCATCCTAGGTCATATCAAGTAATATCCTCAAATAATATCCCGATCCATCTATATATAAGTGCAATACTACGTGCTCGTGTCAGTGCCTCAGATAGCAGCATATCAGAAATATGATGTATGAATACATTACGAATGGAAACAGAATACATCATGAGTGAGACATCTGTTTTCTTTATTTAATGAGATTCATGTATGCATATAAATCGAATATCATTAATGAAATCAACAGAGACATCAGCGTCAAACATCGACACAAAACATGAATCTAAATATCTCAATATCCAGCTATCCGGACTGGCCTGTATCATCAAATCTCCATATCTCAGTGTCTCAAACCTCAATATCTCAATATCCCAATACCTCGGGCTCCGTTAGTCCGGATCGGCCCATATCATCAATCACACGACCACGAACGGTATCCTCTGGATATCTGCCGCGCCAGACAATCACCGGTAGGCAGTCTGGCCCTGCCGGGCTCATCGTCCACAACTCGAGCTTCTTGCCCCGGGGTACCATACCGGTTCCACCATGTACCCGCAGACGGTTCATCCAACTCCTCGAATCGGGTCACGAAAACCATCTTAGAACCGAGAAAACATCATGGTGGACAAGACTCATCATATCAAGGAAAACTGCATTTTTTCTCTTTAAAATACATCATCAGTTTATAAAACTTTCACATGCGGTTTCCAAATCCAGAAAATCCCGAGAAGGATCCGAAAACATCAAATCACCATATCAATAAAAGTGAAAACCGACATAAATCTCCATAATACTGCATAACCAATGAATATATGAATGCATCTGATATCATGCAATGAATGCAATAGTTAAACTAGCATATGGAAGCTATAACATGTTGCGACTAACAGCTAGCAAGCTATGTCAATGAAATGGTATTTCTAAAGTGTACGTGACATGGAAATTTCCGATGAAGATGTGTGTGAGCCGGCAAGCGAGTGTACGTGGGGCATACGCGTCATCGGTAATAATGCTGGTGTCCTAACAGCATGGTTTCATAATCACTAAGTACGCAATAACATGCAATGAGGCGATAACTACATAATAAAGGCAAATGAATAGTAAATGCAACAATAATATGCGGAACTTGAATAATAAGGTCACAATAAGGAACCTACCTTACTACACATGCGTTATACTGTTTTGCCGTTTGAAATAGTACGAATCGTGGTGGTTTGAAACTAAGGGCTACGGTGTTTTTAAGAAAAGGTACATCTTTTGAAATAACCGTAGTAACCCTTGGTATGCCTTTAAAATTTCCCACGATTCGTTATTTTTGGAAATAGGTATGACTCGGATCGAGTCTAACATCTACTAGGTAAACTACAGGTCTAACAAACAACCAATCGAAAGAGGTATGGAAACCACCTAAATCTGAGTCGATATATATACATACATATATAATAGTCGGTGATCCCGCCTCAATAGTACCACGTACGATACAATATATCATATGACATCATCGAGTCAAGAGTGCAGATCTATCATCAAAATATAGCTCGTACGGTAAATCCATCATACGGCATCCCAATATAGGTACGGGTCAATATCACATTTATCTCATTATTCATCTGGTATCCTTATCATCATAAATCGTGAACTGGGGGTACTAATCTAAGTCTAGTACAATACAGATACCATCTATATATATATATATATATATGCGTGTGTAAGAAACACATCACCTACCGATCCGCTATCATCACATGTCGCATCTCATAATATGATCCAAATCACATCATCGATCTCGAGGCATCAAGCCCAATCTCATCGACTCATCTCTAACTATCATCCACTATCCTCATTATCAGTACATACATATATGTACATACCTATATACCATCTCATCCACACATCTAGGTATTCCATATAACCATATATAACGATAACAGACCACGTGTGTGCACGTATGTGTGTGTCAATCCTTTACTCTAAGGTCTTACGACTAATAACTGAACTAAAATCTCTTTCCTCCAAATTTCACTATATCCAACCCCTGATCACTTAATACCTTTCTTTCCAAGTATTCACATTTCACCTATATACATATAATATAACATATGTCTTACGAAATTGCGGGGGTGCTATACGCCATCCACCCGACTTCCCCCGTAGATAAAATCTACTCACCTTGATCTTCGCTTGCCGATGCCGATGTCGCCAAGCGCTTGCTTGTCGTCTCGAAGTCCTAGTGAGGGTACCTACGTATCATAACACATCGTATCGCAATAAAATCCGACACATGACCAAAACGACACACGAATCTCACATAGGTCAAAACCTATGGTTGCTCTCTCAAATCTACCCAAAAACCATCGACATCGGCGTACAAACGCCGAGTGATCGAGAAAAACTCAAACGCACCATTCGTGGTTTCACTACACACTAAATATATATATATGAAATATGGTTTAAATCATCAAAACTCCAAATTCGCTTTAAAAGCTATTTTTCCGAAACTCTAGTAAACAACAATTGGCAATTTAGTTCAAATCTAGTTGTTTTAACAATTCTAGCGGATACAATGTTCACTAAATATCTTGATTAAGCCACCCAAACCATTTCCATAATTTAATCTCATCAATTTTCATTAAACCCAAAATTCTAGTTTGTAAATTTATCCAATTTTAACAATTTCATAGTAAAAATGCACAAACAACAATTTAGCTTTGTTTTGCATGATCTAAAGTATTAAACTATAACTTATAATGTTAATAATGTCATGAATACCCTAATTAGATTTTTATCTCAATTATTTAATTAATTTCTAAAACCTAGTTTGCTAAAAACTTAATTTGGACATTGTAAATGTTACAATTAGGAAATTAGCATCAAGATTAGTTTTGCATAGCTTTAACATGTTAAATACATCACACAACCATAGTCTCATGATAAAAACGCTAATTTGATCAAAAACCATTCTCTTGAAATTTTCATTTTGCAATTAAGGTTATAACAACATCTAATTAAAACTAGATTCAAACATACAATTAACAAGTAACAAATTTGGATGAAGCTCATACCTCATGATAAAGAGATCAAACATGAAAAATTTAGCCTCCAAAGATGGTCTCTTGCTCCCAAATCCATACTAGAATAGGCCAATAAGAAATGGGTAGAGATTGGATTTTGATTTTGTGAGGTTTTTGATTTGGATTTTTTCATGAAAAAAGATGAATTTTGGAGAGAAAATGAGATGGGGAAAAATTAGGGCAGCATGAGGGAGGCTGGGCCACTTAAGGGGAAGTAGAGAGAGAGAGAAATGTGGGTGTGAGTGGGGGAAAAACTACAAGTCAACAAGCCATACCTATTTGTTTAATGTTTTCTTCTTAATTCTTTGCTTTTCTTTTGTTTGTTTTGTTGCAAGAAAAGAGAGAGAAGTGGGGGGAGGGGGGGCTGTGCTATGGTCGGTTGCACCTTGGGGAGAGGGTTTTGTGTGGGTGAGTGAGAGAAAGAGAGGTAACTTTACCCCCTCCACACACACATACAATTAATCTTCATTTACTTTTAATTTATTTTCACAATTAAGTCTTTTTCTTTTACATTTTCTAAACCCGTCTTGACATTTTCTTTTCGCTTCAAAAACAATATTTTAAATGTTAGTTTAATGTGTCATGATGCACAAAACTTGTATCAACCCATTCCAATTTGTAACTATCCCTAATTAAATGTATTAGTGACGGCTTAAAATAATATTAAAATAATTAATTTCGGAAAATTTTTCAGTCAACTAGAAATTTTACAAGTGGCTCAATAAACACAAAATACTAGCAATTACATAGCTAGAATATGTATATTTGATTTTATGATGAAAGATAATTATATCTTGATTTTTACGGAAAACACCCCTTATTTTACCGATTTTCCGAAATTTCACCTCAACGATTTTCAAAACGTTACAGTAGGCTATAGGTTCTAACCTATAAGTGATTCACGTGCCGTATTGGTTTTCATGTCCGATTCTTGTTACTATATAACGTGTTGGAAATTGTAAGTACCATAACGTGGACTTCGAGACGACGAGGAGAGCGTGGCGTCATCGACTCCGGCAAGCGATAATCAAGGTGAGTGGATATATATCTATGGGGGAAGTCGGGTGGATGGCGTATAGCACCCCCGCAGTTCGTAATGTAGCCTATAATATATTATATTTATATATGATTATGTATTATGTGAAACATGGGTAATTAGCAAGTATGACCTTAGAAGATCATGGGTAAAATTTTAGTGTAATTAGATGATAGTGTCGTTAGTTAGTTCCTTAGTCACGAAACCCTAGAATAAGGTATACGCGCACACACACACGCATACACTTTATTTTCTTGTGCGTATATAGGGATATATATATATATATATATATATATATATATATATATATATATATATATATATATATAGACACACACACACACATATGTATATGAGTATGTATACATATATATATGTATACATATACATGGATGATTAGGATAGTATATGGTACTTAGAGATGAGTCGATGTGATTGGGCATGATGCCACGAGATCGGTGATGCGACTTGGTTCGTATTATGAGATACGATATGATATTATAGCAGATCTTTAGGCGATGTGTTTTCATACACACGCATATACATATGTTGATGGTATCGGTATGTACTCGATTTTAGATCAGTACCCCTAATTCAGGATATGATGATAAGGATACCAGAGGAATAATGAGATAATTGTGATATTCGATCCATACCCAGATTTGGGATGTTGTACGATGGATTTACCGTACGAGATATAATTATGATGATAGACCCACACTCTTGACTCGAGGATGTTATATTAAATATTGTATCGTACGTGACAATATTGAGGCGGGATCACTGACTACTAGATATATATATATCGACTCAGACTTAGGTGGTTTTCCTTACCTTTCGATTAGTCTGTTAGTTTAGTACTGTAGTTTACTTAGTAGAGGTTAGACTGGGCTCGAGTCATTCTTATTTCCAAAACTAACGAATCGTGAGTATTTTAAAGACAGGCCAAGGGATACTACGGATATTTCAAAGGACGTACATTTTCTTAAAAACACTGTAGCCCTATTTTATAAACACACGATTCGCTTTATTTCAAATGTCAAAAACTGTATGACTCGCATATAGAATTGTGTATTCCTTATTGTCGTGTTTACTATTCATACTCCGTTCATTCATGTTGTTATCATCGCATTGCATATTTAATGTGTACTTTAGTGATTATAAACACATGCTGTCAGGACACCAGCACCATTACCGATGATGCGTATGTTACACGTACACCTTCTTGCCAGCTCACACATATCATCATCGGAAATTGTTATGTCACGTACACTTTACAAAATACTACTTCATGAGTATAAATTGCTAGCTGATAGTTTTGACATAATACTAGTGCACATGCCTTTATATGCTAATTTAGATATTGCATTTATTGCTGTGATATTTCATGCATATTTATATATATCAATTTGCTATATGATATGGGCCAGTCTGGATTGCTGGAGCCCGGTATTCACTATTATTGACTATTCATTTTGGATTTCGTATTTTCCATGAGATTTCTGGATTTGGAGAAACCGCAAGATTTTATAAACTCATTTTCATTTCAGACGATAAAAGGTCCGGTTTTCTCGTGATATGATATGAGATACGTCCACCATGAGTTTTCTCGGCTCTTGAGCAATATCATACACCCGATTCGAGGAGGAGGAGGAACCGTCTGTGGGTGCATGGTGGACCCGGTACGGTACCCCGGGGCAAGATGGTCGCAGATGATGGCGTTGAGCCTGGCAGAGGAGCACTAACGACCGGTTATTTATGATGCGGCGGATATCCGGAGGATACCGACGTAGTCGTGAGATTTGACGAGGGGTGTCCGGATAGCCGGAGTCCAGGGGCCAGTCCGGATAGCCGGAGCCCGAGATATTGAGACTTTGAGGTATTGAGATTATATGATATGGGCCAGTCCGGATAGCCGGAGCCCGAGATACTGGATATTTGGATATTTGTTTTGTGTCGATGCTTGACACGGATTTTATGTTGATTTCATTGATGATACCTAGATTTATATATATAGAAATCTCACTAATTTATGAAAACAGTTTTCTCATTTAGATGTATTCTGTTTTCATGCATTCATACCTCATATATATGATATGTTGCTACCTGAGGCACTGACATGAGCACTTGGTATCACACTTATGTATAGAGGTTTACCGTGACTTTATTATATGCTTCAGGCTATATTATTTTGAGGATATTATTATCGTATGACCTAGGATTGAGTCATACATGCGATTTTTGCTCGGTGATGTTTTCTACCCATGAGTTGGAAACTCACTCCTGTTGTGCCACAGTTTCTTACAGGTTTTGCCGTACAGTTTCTTGGCGGCTTTGCTGGCACACTACTTCATTCCGGGTGATCGCATTGGTAGGTGGGTTCACTCGTATCATGGCCACCATTGTACTTTTATTATTTTAGTTGTATCTAGTAACTCCATCAACCAGATTTGTATTATTTATAGACATAGAAGACCAGTGTATATTCTTTCGACCTTAGAGTCGCGCTTGTATTATTATGGTTTTCTTGATGATATTGGTTTTCCTTTTGAGTTTTGATCCTCGCCCTTCGGCGTTGTATATTATATTGCTTGCGTGGTTATGACCACCAATTGGCGAAGAGCTAGCTCTCGCTTGGGGATGCCTTTTATCATTTATGTATATTATTTATGTTGTACCCGTTTGGGGTCAGTATTTACAAAGGAGACTCTGCCGAAATTTTCGGAAAAGACTTGATGTTTTAAAAAAAGGTTTACTACGACTTTTCAAAGTGATTATGTGCAAACTTTAAAACAGGTTTTCCTTCACTTCCTTCTTTCAAATGGTTTAGATTTCTGGGATTTTTGGCTTACTTGAATTAGATGTGGTCCTATAGACTTCATATGATTCAAGTGCCAGTCACGTGCTATTTCGGATCGTGACAATATGCGCAATACGAAAAGAATCAACGTATATCTATTGATAATAGTGAAGGCGGAACAATACATATTCCGTTAGTAAGGTGGTACAAGAATAATTGCCTCAATATCAATAACGAATACAGTACCACTTATATGTATATGTTGTGCGTGTAATGGCAATTACCAATGGTGTGTGTATGGCATACAATTTAGTGCTCGTGCAACATGAACCGTCAGTAATGGGGCAGTGTCCAATAGGTACTAAGTCAAGATACAACAAGTAATGGTATGCAATGATGCTCATGCACAATCAACTCATATGCATATAACATATGGCTATAACATCATATCTAGCCCTCGACGCCTAACGCCATACGGACGATTGCCACGTAGAAGTTAAATCTACTCGCCGATGATCTCGAGCTAGGTAAATCCAACCACCTGCTTTCCTTTCTTTGTAGCAACTGAAGTCCCCGCAATCGATTCTAATATCACACAAAACATAACAAGTGCAACTTAGAAACCGTTCAATAATACATACAAAATACGTTTAGATCGACGCACCGACTCCAACAAACTCTCAAGTATTCGCTTAGTGGCTAACGTGTGTAGTGACATTCTAAATCAAACCTACGTGCAGCAAGCTACACCAAGAACGCGAACCGTGTCGGATACCGTAACGCGCGTTCAAAACGCTAGAAATTAGCAAAGTGGTCCCAGATTTTGCCTACAGTCAATATATAAAAATCAAGCAGTACCAAACACCCAGTATAATATACAAACAGCTACCTTCCAAAACACAACCCCCCATGTCCCTACAAATCCGGCGACGCCGGAATTCCAATATATCTTGCCGGTTTTACTAGGTGGGATGGGGTTTGGGTTTCAAGTGAACACTCAGGGCCTCTAACACAATACCACTGCATTGCTAGATTTTACGGTAACCTATCGTGGTGATAGAAGATCACAGAGACTCCAATATCTCACTAAAAATATGATATTAAATAAAAACTATAACTTTAGTGTTCTAAACAGCAACTACTAGGCTACACAACATTATAGAGACCTAATTAACAGTTAGAGATCACTACCTTACAACACTTGCTCAAAACCCCTAGCTTTCCATGCTCCAAGTCATCTTTAGTGGCTTATCTAGGCTTCTGAAGGGTTTTAGTGTGATTTGGTGAATATTTTGCTTGAGTTTTGTGATGAACTGGGTACGGTTTTAGTTGAGGGGAGAGGAGATGAGAAGAGGAACACAAATGAGAAAGTGTGAGTGATGAGAAAAAAAAAATAGGGAGTGGGAGGTGAGAATGAGAGAATGAGAGGGTGAGAGTAGCCATGCCCTTTCTCTCTCTTCATTAAATGCTCCCCATGCTTTCCATGCCTCATCAATCCCCATTGTCAACTCTCTCTCTCCCTCTCCCTCTCTCAAGTCAGCCCTTAAAACAACCCTTTTGTTTTTAAAAACTAAATGATTAGATAAATACATATAACATAATGGCATGAGGGTTAAGGTGCCATGGCTACTTAAGCATGGTTAACACTTCCATAATCCCCAAGTTAACATGCACATGTGTGTGCAAGCCAAAACAAATAATAATGAAATATTAATTAATTTTTATAAAATATGTGAAAACTATTTTTGTTAACTTTTTACTAAAAAACAGCATTATCGCTTAATTAACACTAATCATATTCTAAGGTGTTACAACCTAGGTGATGTAGAGAAAGAAGATGGATTAGTTTGTCAGTTGGAACCCTAGATTTCTCAACTCATGAGAGATTGAGAGTTGAGAGGAAGAAGAAAATGTTTTGAGGAAGGAGAAAATGTTTTCACAAATGATAAATAGAGATGGCTCACTTGATTAGACTATAAGCATGCTTAGAAAATATCTCACCCAAAATATATAGTGCCATAAAATATCTCACAAAATATCTAAGTCAAACCAAGCCCCAAATAGTCAAACCAAGTAGCCATGCTATAATTATTATTTGTAAAAAATAATAATCCATTTCCTCCACCTCATAATTATTTAAATCAAGTAAATGATCAAAACCATAATGAGGTGTCTCCTTCTAAAAGAAATCTTGAGTAATTACAAGAATGCCCCTCTCATCCGTATATACATACCCGTATCTGTGTTTCGAGAAACACGAATACAATGAGACGAAACTGATCCATCCATATAATACTAGGATCCGGCTTAAACCAAAGCCCACTAGTATTATCCGCCCGATCATCATATGTGCACAAGTACACGTAAGTGATCGAAGCCCTGCTGTAAAACCATACGACCTCTACATCTTTCGCCCGATGCAGGGAAACTCTCTATATGGGACTCAAAAGACTCGAAAGTACGCTGGCAGTGGGTTTAACCACAAGCCGCAAGCGGTACTAGCTGCACGTAACGGCTACCCAGGTATTTGTCGATAAGAAGGCCGAAGAGCAAACTCATCCGAACTCCTACTAAGCCTGTATGCGAAAATATTCGTACAATCCGGTCTGTTCATCTAAGAGTATCGCATATCGAGCCTAGAGGGCGGTAATCGTCAGACCCCTAATAGCGCAATAAGTCATGTCGGAGTGTAGCCTAAAACACCCTAAGAAACTACTGGAATACCTACCAGTAAATCTTGCTTGCCCTGGCCAGGGACTTTGTGTAATGGCTTTCTGAACACAGTGCGATATCAACCCCTAATACCGGGAGAGATGAATCCTATCTAACCGCCACTGCCTCCAAGTGGTTCGGGACTGCACCCAACTACTACCGTTTGCACGACTCCTTTAATCCGTGGTAGGGTAGTAATCAAAGTACAGTGGGAACACACTCGAGGCAAAGTAGCAGTTTCAAGTCAACGAACTATGCTGTACTCATGTCACCTGGGAACTGCTACCTGACTTTAAGTATAATACCCACCAGCAGTTCCCGATGAGTCTTGTCCAGTGTACCCATAACCTAATGAGCACCTGCATACTATCTACAGTACGACGTACTAATGGCTGTGGGATAAACCATCTCCCATGCTGGGATGAGAAGCGTATACACTAGTCTACTCTGGAGTATCGATGCCCCGTCTCGATAATCCTACGACTAGGGACCTATATAAGATGTGCTTATAGACTACCCAGCCCCCACTAGTATGACTGCCATCACAACGCAGGTAATCAAGCAAAGATCCTAAGGGCTATACCAATATGTATAAGCAATATGCTAAAAGAATCACATGCACATATTGAGGTAGAAACAAACCAAGTAGCATACTACCATTTTGAGCAAGACTGTTGATACAACTGTAAATATCCCAAGCTTCCATTATGTAATATACAAACCAGTATGATACAATAATGGCCTCTAGGGCATATATCACTAACAATCTCCCACTTGCACTAAGGCCATGTATTGGCATATCGCAAACCTATCATCTCGATTAGCCTCTCGAACTGTGTCTAAGGGATGGCCTTCGTGAGTGGATCTTCATTGTTATTCTCCGTATCTACTCTCCTCACCTCGATCTCCCGGCGATCAACGATCTAACCTGATCAGGTGGTAACGCCTTAAAATGTGTCTGGACTTTTGATGGGACCTGGGTTCCTTCACTAAGGCAATAGCGCCGTTGTTGTCGCAATACAGAGGTATTGGATCTACAATGGACGGAACCACCTGAAGTTCTGTTAGGAACTTCTTCATCTAGACTACTTCCTTCGCGGCGTCATAGGCAGCTATGTACTCCGCTTCCATCGTCGAGTCAGCAACGGTGTCCTGCTTGGAACTCTTCTAACAGACCGCCCCTCTATTGAGGGTAAATATATAACCCGTGTAGGGTTGCCTAGCACGGAAGTAAGGTTTCGGGAGGAATCGTCCATGCCAATTTCAAAAATTTGCCGTTCTAGCTAAACCTGACCATAGAATCTTTACCAGAAAATGCGACGAAACAATATGTAAACTACTTTACGTCTAAGTGAATGAGGAATACAACCTTTGTAGACCGGTCCCTCACTTATAATGCTCTGTGTAGTAGTCCCTTCGCTGCAATCATGAACAACCGAACTCTAGAAAGGGTTCTCCTGGAGAAATAAACAATCTTGCTCAAAGTCTTCGAGGCCGAAAATGATCTACGTCGAGGAGAGTCAAGCTCATGCTACTTCTTCACTAAAGGTAGATTAGTGAAGAAAACACCCTAAACTAAATGGCTAATAGTAGATGATGATGAAGTAGGAAGTGGACTCACTTTAGATTTATTTTTCTCACAATATTTTCTCACTTTCCAAAAGCTAGAAAGCTTTTTCTCAAGGATGAAGAAGATGAAGTGAAGAGATGAGAATGAACTAATGAGATGAGAATAATAACCATGGGTGAGTTAGTGTCATACACAAACCCATGTAGAGATTAAACCATGGCTGACAATAATGGTTAGGTTAATAAATATCTACAAGTAAAACAAAAAGAGTGGACTTGATCAATGGTTCCACAAGCTTCTACAAGCTTTAACCATGTGACTAAACTCAACTAATTTTGATTTACTTTAGATAAATAAAACCTTATCATTATCATTATCATGGTGTAAGTCTCATACACCCATGTCTCATGTGGCATCTAGCATGACACACAATATTGTACACTAATATATATCACATATATACTATGTGCACAATCAAGTGAGAAAAGAAATCATAAGTGAGCTAATATTAGTTAATGTATGTTAATATATCAAATATATAATTATACATTAAATTATTAAATCAACACTTGATTTAATAATCCGGCTATATCACATATAACCGACTAATATCAAAAGTAACATCCTATCGAATCAACACTTGATCCGATAACCCGGCCATATTACATATAACCGTCTGATATCATATATCGCGAGAATATAATGCGGTATCACATACGCGCATTAATCTCGGTCCCGCACATATCACATATGTGCTCCTACTTCGTTTCGCATGAACCAGGAAACCTCTGTATAGGACTCTAAAGACTCGTTAATACGCCGGCAGTAGGTGATGATCATATCAAACACCCACAAGCAGCAAGCGGTCTACTAAACGTAACGGCCACCCAGGTATTGAGCGATCAGAAGATCAAAAAGTAAGCCTGCTCATACTCCTTTTAATCCAAACAGTAACACTACCGTACAGTCCGGTCTCTTCGTCTGATATGTCGCATATCTCGCCTGGGGGTGGTAAACGTCAGACCCTAATAGCTTGATAAGTCATGCCGATGTGAGGCTCATAACGGGTCAAGAAACTACTGATAACACTTACCAGTAAATATCAGAAATAGCCCTGGCCAGGGACTTCCTGTTATGGCCTATCGCTCATTGCCTCCATGTGACTCGGGACTGTGCCCAAAAACCACCATTTTGCACGTTCTCTTAAACGCGGTAAGGTGGAAATCAAAGCAATGTGGTAATCACAAAAGACTCTATGACGATCTCGGGTCGACAGACTAACCTGTACCAATGTCACCAGAGAACTGCCATCTGACGTGAGGTATAATACCATCAAGGAGTTCTCAACGAGTCCGTCCAGTGTACCCAGTCTCTACTGAGCACCCGTATATCATCTCTGATGTCAAACACCAACGGATATTGGATCATCCATCGCCCATCTACATAGGTCGAGAAGTTATACGCTAGTCTACCCTGGTATATCGATGCCCCGTCTCGATATACCCACGACTAGGGACATTAAAGGATGTACTCACGGACTACCTTTGTCCCACTAGTATGATCCGCATCATAATCTAGGTAGTCAAGTACACATCCTAAGGGTTTTATCAACATGTAACAGAGAGATAATCAGTATACATGTTAAGATAAAAAGTAACCAAATAGCATACTATCATGTCGAGCAAGAAAGCCTTCCCTATGTATGTCCAAGAATCCACTATAATATACATCATATGTACAACAATGGCCTCTAGGACAAACATATAACTACAATCTCCCACTTGCACTAGGGCCATCTATAGAAGCGGTTGTAGTATCCCATACTTAACCATCCCATAAAAGTCTCTCTTGGGGAAAGGCCTTTGTGAGTGGATCCGCCGTGTTGTCCTCTGAGTCTACTCTCTTAACCTCGATCTCCCTAGAGATCAACAATCTCTATGATCAGGTGATACTGCCTTAGAATATGTCTGGATCACTGATGGGACGGGGGTTCCTAGGCATAAGCCACAATTCCGTTGCCATACAATGGTAGGAACGAAGTTCATCTCATGAACTTATATATACCCAGACTGCCTCTTTGGTAGTATCTTTGGTAGCGATGCATCGAGCCTTTATCATCTAGTTTGTCATGGTATCTAGCTTGGAACTCTTCCAACATACTGCCCCACCACTGAGGGTAAAGACAATGCCTGTGAATGACATTCGGTCGACCTTACCACCCTGGAAGCTATCCAGTAATTCTCCCTAGTATCAATTGATACCATCTCACTACACCTAGTGAGAATCCTAACATCCACTTAGATTTATCTCATAGATCTAAAACCCAGGATTTAGGTGGTATCACCTTGATCCTATATGGAGAATCCTTATGATAATAGGAGATTGACCGAGTGTAGCATAGGAAACACTTTCCTATCAAGAGTATGTTATCCATGTACAATACAAGGAAGACCACCTTACTCTCCACTACCTTTTTATTTATACAAGGTTCATCTATCATTTTGATGAAGTCAAACTCTTTGACTACCACATCAAAACAGATGTTCCAACTCCGCGATACTTGCATTAACCTGTAAAGCTACTTGCACACATTTCCGCTGCTCCCACTATCTATGAAGCCCTCTGGCTGTGTATTTATAAACGCTCTCTTCTAAATCACTATTTAGAAAAGCAGTCATGACACCCAACCGCCGGATATCGTAGCCATAGTATGCGGCAGTGGCAAGTAGGATCCAGATGGACTTAAGCATAGCCGCTGGAGAAAAGGTTTCATCATAATCCATACTTGGTCGATGACGAAAACCTTTTACAATATACCTAGCTTTTAAAGTCTCATCTTTTCCATCTACACCAGTCTCATCTTTTCCATCTACACCAAGTAATCTTCTCAAGATATACTTGTTCCTAATAGGGGTTTAACCCTTCAGATAAAGCAACCAAAGTGCATACTTTGTTAGTGTATATGGATTCCATCTCAGATCGCTTAGCATCCAGCCATCCTTACAGAGTCATCACTCTTGATGGCCTGCTCGAAACTAGTTGGGTCATCATCTCATGATGCAATTCTCACTCCTACTGTCATAGAGAAAACTGAAGTATCTTTCAGGTGGATGAGGAACCCTACCAGATCGACGGAGAGGCTGAGGTTCGTCAGGAACTATTGAATCCTCCGGTTCTACCAAATCTTCAGCTGTAGTCTGTATAGCTGGAACTCCTTCCAGTTCTACCTCATGACAACAAATTTCATTCCAAAATAAATTCCTTTTCTAAAAAGGCGGTCATGCCGAGAAATAAAACACCTTTTCTTTCTCGGTGCGGTACAAGATATTCCCTTGCGAATGCTTGGGATATCCAATAAACTTCCACAGAACTAACCTTACCTCGAGCTTGTCCGGATTTTTGCTTTCGGCATAGGCTGGACAACCCCAAATCTTAACTTACCTAAGAGATGAGTCTTCCCATACCATATCGCATATGGAGTGGTAGGCACCTAATTTGGCTGGAATCCTATTCAATAGGTATGCAACTTCTCAAGTGCATAACTCCCTAAAAAGAAACAGGCAATTCAGTAATACTCATCATAGAGCGCACCATATCTAATAGACTGCAAAAGCTCTGCCCCAATACACCGACGTGCTGTGGTGTATACGGAGGAGTAATGCTGAGAAAGAATCTCATTCCCCTTTAGAATAGTCCAAGATCTCCATGCCTAAGTATTCTCCTCCCTGATCACATCAAAGGATATAATACTTATACCCTTTTTGGTACTTTACTTCTAAATTATATTCTTTGAATTTCTCAAAAGCTTCAGACTTGTGTTTCAACAGGAACATATGTCCGAATCTTGAGAGATCATCAGTGAATGTAATGAAGTACAAAGAACCGGTCCTGGCATGTGTAGACAGGGGACCTTCAACATCATCATGTATCAATTCCAAGGGTTCACTAACTCTTTCTCTGTTTCCAGTAAACGAAGCTGTGGTCATTTTATCTTTGTGACATGACTGGCAAGTTTCACAAGATGTAAATTCAAACTGATTTAAATATGCATCTAAATATAACTTAGCTAGTTGTGTCGCATTGATATGACCTAGTCTACAATGCCCCAAGAAGAATTCGTTCATTTCTGAACTCTTCCTCTTGTGTATGTTTTGTACGTTAAGAATTGTAGTTTGATTTAGAACGTATATGCTTTTAGATAACGTGCCTGATCCGATCAACTCTTGATATAGGAAATGTTCAAAACATTATCCAACAATACAAAATTATATCCTTCTTTACTAAATAAAGAGACTGATATAATGTTGCATATCAGGTTCGGTATCTAATAACATTCGTTCAGAATCAATGTATTTTGGTAATATAGGGTGATAACCGCCAACGCCTTGGCTGCAACAATTGCATCATTTCCAACTCTTAAAACTTATCGCCCATTCTCAGCTCTCTACCTATCTGTAGCCCATGTAACAGATTACATATTTGGGATCCTGATCCGGTATCTCATACCAGGACGTTGAGGATACTGAGAAACAGTTCTCTGTAATGAACACACCCGAAGAAGATACATCATCATGCACTTTCTTCTTTTGGGCAGCACGGGAATCCTGGTAATCCTCTATTTCCTGCTCGGTCTTATAACAATTATAAGTTGGAGCTGGATCAACGTTCCCCGACGCAGTATGACAAGCAGGTTCGGTCAATACATCCATATTATTATCTTGATTAAGGCGTGACATGGTCGCTACCTGGAGAGAGAGAGAGAAGAAAACACTCTGCGTGCGCTCTTGCAAGATTAGATTGGTTATTATTTTATCTAATCAGGATGGCTCCTACTGTTTTTATCAAATCTTCCTTTAAACCCTAAAAGGAAAGACCAGCCGGGATTAATTACACACTACAAGTTCACCAATCTTTCAGCCAGGCCAGTGTCCGCACTTTGAGGGAGGTTCCCCATGCTTTCGCACGAACCTAATTAAAATAAATCCCGTTTTCCCAGGGGTGTAACCCCGTTGACACCTTTCTAGACACCTACTTGATCGGCTAATTGTTATGTGCAAAACTCTCCCAGGAGTAACTCTTATTCGCAATGGGTATCAGGATCCAACTATCTCATAGATGGTATGCAATCTCATTGCAAATTTCAACACTTGAAATTCCCGATAATATTTTTCCTCTAGCAACTTATGACCTTGGCTACGGTCAACAAATCATAACCGCTAGTCAAGTTCACCCCGTCATTTCATGATTGAATTAAACCCACCCGCACGACCCTTGGCTATGGTCAACAAAGTCGCACGACTACCCTAACTCAATCGCATCATATGCTTAGCAGATAAGCACTAATTAGCTACCGCACACTACGTCTTGGCTAAGGTCAACAAACGTAGCACGAATACTAACTAGTACTTATCTTAAATGACAGAGGGCTACGACAGGTTTTTAAGAAAACCTTTTGCGTAATGAACTTGATATCGTTGTAGAATCAAATAATTTAAAATAGTGTGGTTTTGAGGCTTTTTTTAGTTTTGCTAAAGAGGTCACTCCTGGTGAAGGGATCTCAGCTTTTTCCTCGTCGAATGAGGTGCAGGATATTCACAATACCGCTATGCAAAGAAAGAACTAGAAAAGCAATCAAAAGACGAAACCGAATGTTGTAGCATCTTCCAATTATTGCTAAAGAGGTCACTCCCGGTGAAGGGATCTCGGCTCTTTCCTTATCGAATAAGGTGCTGGATATTCTACAAGGAATACCGCTATGCAAAGCAACAACTAGAACTACCTGTTTCTTTGAAAATTCGATTCCACAGCATATTTAGGTTTATTTTCTTTCATTAATCTCATTAATGAAGTCCCATCAGTTAAGTTACCTAAACATCACAGATAAATACAACGTACGCTTATGCCATCCGCATTCGCCTCGAAGTCCTGTCATGCTTCGTTAGCTTAGGTAACTAACGGCAGAGCGGGGAAAGGCTAGCACGGGTGTAAAACATAAGCAAGGTCTATAATATATCACATATATTATATATATAGTATCTATCCCATCATATAAAGTGATCACATCACAGAATATTGCAGCAGAAATCAACATATGAAATATTGGATATACTAGGATTTCCGGGTTTTATATTAAGCATGTATAAAACACGGATTCCACAGTCATGATGAATATCCAAATCCACATCCCTAGACCCCTACGAGAGCGGAAAGCAACCCTACCAATTCTAGAGTTAGGAGACCCGGTCTCGATGTCTCGAGATGGTCTCCCACTGGACTCTAGAACCCGGTTACTTGTGCTCCCCTCCTTCGGTCTATCCTAATGCGGAAAAGTAAATAATATACATAAATGGTGACATCTTCCTCAACCCATAAATGCACCAATAAAAGAATATTACATACAAGTTTTTACATGAATGAAAATGAAAAACTCTCATCTCACATAAAAAACCCGGCTATTCAAACACGACGATCCAATATAACATATCACAGCAACACATAACATCACATGTCATCAACGTAAGTAAATATGCGTATCCTAATTGTCATTGACGTATAGCAAAGAAACCGGCAATACACCACATATTACACTTACGGGTAGAAAAGAAAATGAAAAACTACAACAATTGGAATCGTCGCTACCCTTAGACATCATAAACCAGGAATATCACATATTCTGGATTTTATGCCTAACAATGCAAATCTTACATTTAGGTCTCAACTATGAAAACACTTTTCAAAAGAAATCGGGTAATTCAACAAGATTCTCGATTTCACCCGAGACCGAAATGTTAAACTTGCATACAACTAAATAGATTCCAATTATTGTATCACAATCACAGATAGCTAGACGAATTTAAACTTTTCGATCAAATAAGCAAGAATCCAAAATTTCCCAACAAGCTCAACACTTGAGCGGAGTTTAAAAAGTTCCCAGAAACTGCACAGCTCCTATGAACTATCCCTTGAAGAGCCGACCCATGCCTCACTCATGTCGCCACGGAACTGCGGCAAACCCTAGGGTATGACCGCGGTTCCGAGATCCAAAAAAGTCGAGTTTGGGTATCGTTCTTCTACAGGGTTCACAGAATCGCTTGCAAGATTTTCTGAAAATTTTAAACTCGGAAAAATCCAACTCTTGGAAAATTTCAGTGAGGGAAAATATGGGTTATTGATATCCGTTCAAATTATTTAACATCGTCTAAATAACCCCAATACATGTTAGAATTACGACTACGAAACACTCCGAATTGCCTTTGCAGAAAGTTAACATCACATGAAAATTTAGCGAAAACAATCAACACCTGAAACACCAAAACCCAGAAACTGGAACACCACCAAAATTTGAACCCAAAAAGCCAAAATTGACCTGAGCTCGCTGGTTTTAACCATGATGTGGCCGGCCACTTTGAGGTGAAATCGGACCAAATTTTGGTAGTGTTCATGTTGTATCTCATACACCATTCTGTACTTGTTTTAAAAAAAATTGAAGACTTTATAAATTCGATAGAAACTGGGTTGTTTTGTTTCAAGATTCGGAGTCGTTTCGGTTTCGTAATCTAACAAATATCGTCTAATTTTCTAGCATGGTTCTGATACCACTGCAGGGTTGCCTAGCACGGTAGCAAGGTTTCGGGAGGCATCATCCATGCCAATTACAAAAATTTGCCTTTCTAGCTAACCCTAACCATAAAATCTTTACTAGAAAATGCGACGAAACGACATGTAAACTACTTTACATCTAAGTGAATGAGGAATAAAACCTTTGTAGACGGTTCCTTCAGTTCTAATGCTCCGTGTAGTAGTCTCTTCGCTGCAAGTCATGAACAATCGAACTCTAGAAAGGGTTCTCCAGAAGAAATGAACAAGCTTGCTCGAAGTCTTCGAGGCCGAAGATGATCTAAATCGAGGAGACTCAAGTTCATGCTACCTCTTCACTAATGGTAGATTAGTGAAGCAAACACCCTAAACTAAATGGTTAATAGTAGAGGATGATGAAGTAGGAAGTGGGCTCACTTTAGATTTATTTTTCTCACAATATTTTCTCACTTTTCCAAAATCTAGAAAGCTTTTTCTCAAGGATAAAGAAGATAAAGTGAAGAGATGAGAATGAACTAATGAGGTGAGAATAACAACCATGGGTGAGTTAGTGTCCTACACTAACCTATGTAGAGATTAAATCATGGCAAACAATAATGGTTAGGTTAATAAATATCTACAAGTAAAACAAAAGGAGTGGACTTGGTCAATGGTTCCACAAGCTTCTACAAGCTTTAACCATGTGACTAAACTCAACTAATTTTGATTTACTTTAGATAAATAAAAACTTATCATTATTATTAGCATGGTGTAAGTCTCATACACCCATGTCTCATATGGCATCTAGCATGACACACAATATTGTATACTAATATATATCACATATATACTATGTGCAAAATCAAGTGAGAAAAGAAATCATAAGTGAGCTAATATTAGTTAATGTATGTTAATATATCAAATATATAATTATACATTAAATTATTAAATCAACACTTGATTTAATAATCTGGCTATATCAAATATAACCGACTAATATCAAAAGTAACATCCTATCGAATCAACACTTGATTCGATAACCCGGCCATATCGCATATAACCGTCCGATATCACATATCGCGAGAATATAATGCGGTATCGCATACATGCATTAATCTCGGTCCCACACATATCATATATGTGCTCCTATTTCATTTCGCATGAACCAGGAAACCTCTATGTAGGACTCTAAAGACTCGTCAATACGCCGGCAGTAGGTGATGATCATATCAAACACCCACAAGCCGCAAGCGGTCTGCTAAACGTAACGGCCACCCGGGTATTGAGCGATCAGAAGATCAACAAGCAAGCCTGCTTATACTCCTCCGAATCCAAACAGTAACACTACCGTACAGTCCGGTCTCTTCGTCTGATATGTCGCATATTTCGCCTGGGGGTGGTAAACGTCAGACCCCAATAGCTTAATAAGTCATGCCGATGTGAGGCTCATAACGGGTCAAGAAATTACTGATAACACTTACCAGTAAATCTCAGAAATAGCCCTGGCCAGGGACTTCCTGTTATGGCCAATCGAGCACAGCGCAACATCAACCCCTAATACCAGGAGAGACGAAATCCCCTCCTATCGCTCATTGCCTCCATGTGACTCGGGACTGTACCAAAAAACTACCGTTTTGCACGTTCTCTTAAATGTGGTAAGGTGGAAATCAAAGCACAGTGGGAATCACACAAGACTCTATGATAGTCTTGGGTAGGCAGACTAACCTGTACCAGTGTCACCAGAGAACTGCCATCTGACGTGAGGTATAATACCATCTAGGAGTTCTCGGAGAGTCCGTCTAATGTACCCAGTCTCCACTGAGCACCCGTATATCATCTCTGATGTCAAACACCAATGGATATGGGATCATCTATCGCCCATCTACATGGGTCGAGAAGCTATACACTAGTCTACCCTGGTATATCGATGCCCCGTCTCCATGCACCCATGACTATGGATATTAAAGGATGTACTCACGGACTACCTATCTCCCACTACTATGGTCCGCATCATAATCTAGGTATTCATGTACAGATCCTAAGGGCTTTATCAACATGTAACAGAGAGACAATCAGTGTACATGTTAAGATAAAAAGTAACCAGATAGCATACTATCATGTCGAGCAAGAAAGTCCACCCTATGTATATCCAAGCATCCACTATAATATACATCATATGTACAATAATGGCCTCTAGGGCATACATATAACTAACAACCCGTCATGGACTTGGAGTCATCCTTGTCACTTTGGAAGATGGAGTCAGCAAAGGCCTCGATCTAGAGGTCTTTTCCGCCATACACCAAGAACATCTCCTTAGTCCTTCTCAGGTACTTGAGAATGTTCTTTACTGCTATCCAGTGCTTCTTCCATAGGTTTGACTGATACCGGCTTACCACGCTTAGTATGTAAGCAACATCTGGTCTGGTACACAACATCACATACATTATAGAGCCTACCGCAGAAGCGTAGGGTATAGATGTCATGCGAGCCTTTTCAAAATCAATCTTGGGAAACATCTCTTTGGAGAGGGTGATTCCGTGACAAGCCGGTAGATTACCTGTTGAATATAGTGCCCTCAAAGTCAATTATTGGATCGCAGGCACGTGATTGCAATGATTGAGGGAGGACCTATGCCTGTAGGACAGTCTTACTCAAGATGATAGTATGCTATCTGGTTTATCTTTGTTATCGTGTATATGCTTTAGGTGATATTACAGATCACTATTATATATTGATAGAGCCCTTAGGATTCTTGCTTGACTACCAGCAATATGATGGCGATCATATACGTGAGTGTTGGGTAGTCTATAAGCACATCCTTAAAGTGTCCCTAGTCGTGGGAGTTTTCGAGACAGGGCATCGATACTCCAGAGTAGACTAGTGTATACAGTTGAGACCCCGACGAGGGGCGGTGGCCGATCTCACAAGCCATTGGTGTCAGTTGGATCACCTAAGATGTATACAGGTGCTCATTGGGTTATGAGTACATCGGACAGGACTCGCCGAGAATATGCTTATTGGTATTATACCTGACGTCAGATAGCAGTTCCCTGGTAACATGTGTATAGGTTAGTTCATCGAGTTGGGATCGTCATTTTTCTCGTGTGAGTTCCCACTGTGCTTTGATTACTACCCTACCACGGCTCAAACGAGTCGTGCAAACAGGTTTTAGTTGGGTATAGTCCCGAGCCACATGGAGGCAGTGAGCAGATCGGCAGGTGTTTCGTCTCTCACGGTATTGGGGGTGAGATCGCGTAGTGTCTAGGAGAGCCATTACACGAAGTCCTTGGCCAAAGCAGGAGATTTACTGGTAGGTATTCCAGTAGTATCTCAGGGTGTTCTGGGCTACACTCCGACATGACTTGTACCGCTTTTAGGGGTCTGACTTTTACCAACCCCCTAGGCCTGACATGCGATACTCATAGACGAACGGACCGGACTGTACGGATATTGTCACTAACAGGCTCAGTAGGGTGTCAGGATGAGTTCGCTCATCGACCTCCTTTTTGGTCAATACCTAGTAGCCCGTTACGTACAGCTAGTACCACTGACGTGCTAGTGGTTAAATCCACAGCCAAAGTATTGACGAGTCTTTAGATTCCCCAAAGACAGTTTCTCAAGTTTCGGGCGAAACGTTGTAGAGGTCATATGATATTATGGCAGAGTTCGATCATTTATGTGTAGTAGTGCACGTATCATGATCGGACGGATCATACTAGTGGGCTTTGGTTTAAGTCGGATCCTAGTATTAGATTTGTTGGATTAGTTTAGTCTCATCGCATTTTCATTCAGTTGGAATGCGGATGCAGGTATGTATATACAGGTGAGGGGTATCCTTGTGACCCGTCACGAGTTTACTTTAGTGGATGCCATTCTCTTTTTATTGTGGTAAACATTTAGTTAAATGTTTACAAATAGAAATAATGAGCTCAAAGTCATGATTAGGAGCATTAATTGTGACACATGCACAAGTGATGACTCATGGTCTCTTTATTTGTGCATGTGTCACATTATTGCTTGATTTATGTGTTGAAATGATAAGAGGAGAGAGAGGGCAGCCATATGGTTTGGGGTTAGCTCTTGTATTATCATTCTAGCTCACTCTCATTATCATTCCAACTCAATAGGAAAAGGAAAAGGCTCTTCTTCTTCCTCCTCCTCTTTCTTCTTGAGCTCACTATCGCCATTAATGGCATCCACTTAAACCTCCATCCATACACTCTCATGCGTTGAGAATCAATGGATGCTTAAGACAAAGTGATCACACACATTCTCTACTTCACCTTAGATACGTCGGCTTGCAAACTTCCGAGTTGCTTTGGTTCGAAGCGGGAGCCCGTAAAAGGATTCATTGATGTGGTGCCCTCTCCGACGAGTAGATTGGAGATCGAGCGAGATCGGAGATGCCGCAAGGAGCTAAAGATGGTAGCTAAAGACCGAAGGACATGGATCAATCGGTATAGCTTTTCTTACCCTCTTTAGATTGCTATTTTAATGTTAATGGTTCGATCCGGATTAAAGTCTGCGTTAGCGCCCGTTTCAAGTTTATGAAAAGTTTTTGTTTCCGCATTTTGGCCTCGGATAGACGACCGGGGCGCTACCGTAGACTTACATTACCGCGCTTTGAATCTTCCATACTAAATCTTTTTAGTATGGTGTCGATATACCTGGACTGCGAAAGTCCCAACATCCTTTTAGATCTATCACGATAGATCTGGATCCCAAGAATGTAGGAGGCATCATCCAGGTCTTTCATGAAGAACCTTTGTGACAAGAATCCTTTGATTGATTATAGCATAGGAATGTCATTTCTATCAAGCGAATATCATCCACGTACAAGACGAGGAAGACCACAGTTCTCCATACAATCTTACTGTATATGCATGGTTCTTCTGGATTTTTGATAAAGTTGAATTCTTTGACCGTCTCATCAAAACAGATATTCCAACACCGTGATGCCTGCTTTAGTCCATAAATGGACTTAAGCAACTTGCACACTTTCCCGCTGCTCCCACTCTGAATGAAACCCTCTAGCAGATCCATATAGACGCACTCTTCTAAATTTCCATTTAGAAAAGCCGCCTTTACGTCCATCTGCCAGATCTCATAGTCGTGGAAGGCAGCAATGACAAGAAGGATCCAAATGGATTTGAGAATAGCCACTGGAGAAAAGGTTTTATCATAGCCCAAACCAGGTCTTTAAAGAAAACATTTTGCAACAAGTCTAGCCTTATACGTTTTAACCTGTCCATCTACACCAATCTTCTTTTTGAAGATCCATTTGCAGCCTACGGGTTTTACCCCTTCTGGAGCAATGTCCAAAGTCCATACTTTGTTGGTGTACATGGACTCCATCTCGTCCCGCATTACATCTAGCCATTTTACCGAGTCGCCGCTCTGAATGGCTTGCTGGAAGCTAGTAGGCTCATCATTGTCAATGATGCAATCCTCTCGATCCTCGTCTATGAGAAAATCGTAGTATCTCTCAGGCGGATGAGACTACCTCCTAGTTCTGCGGAGTGGCGCGTGGATGTCCGGTTCTTCTGAAACCTATGGTTCTACCATGCTTTCAGTAATAATTTGTGGTTATGGAATTTCTTCCAGTTCTATTGCGCTCCCACTTTTCTAATTTTCTAAAAATTCAGCTTCCAAGAAGTGGTCATGACGAGAAACAAAAACCTTTTGTTCCTCTGCGCAATAGAAATAATACCACTGGAGTTCTTTAGGTATCCCATAAACTTACACAGTACTGAGCGTGCCTCGAGCTTGTCCGTATGCTGCATTTTTATAAAAGCTGGACATCCTCATGTCTTAAGGTACTTAAGATAAGGTTTCTTCCCACTCCACGTCTGATATGGTGTGGTAGGCACAGTCTTGATAGGAACCTTGTTCAAAAGATATGCAGCTGATTCTAGTGCATAACCCCAGAAGGATCGCGGCAACTCAGCGTTACTCATCATGGAACGAACCATATCCAATAGGGTTCTGTTCCGCCTTTCCGATACACCGTTGTGTTGTGGTGTGTATGGAGGAGTAAGCTCAGAGAGAATACCATTCTCTTTTAGGTAATCTAGGAACTTGGCACTTAAGTATTCACCACCTCGATCAGATCTCAGTGTCTTGATACTTTTTCCTATTTTTTCTCCACTTCATTCTTATATTCCCGGAATTTCTCAAAGGCCTCGGATTTATGCTTCGTCAAGAAGACATGTCCATACCTAGAGAAATCATCCGTAAAAGTAATGAAATAGGAATAACCACTTCGCGCATGTGTAGACATTGGACCATGCACGTCGCTGTGTATGAGTCCCAAGAGCTCGCTCGCCCTCACTCCGTGTCCAGTGAACGGAGTCTTTGTCATCATTCTTTTGCGACAAGACTGACAAGTTGCATAAGACTAATATTCGAACGGATCCAAATATCCCTCTCTATACAACTTCGTCAACCGTGTTTCATTGATGTGACCCAGTCTACAATGCTATATGAAAGCCTGATTTAATTTCGGAGACATTCTTTTAAGTGTTTTCTGGACACTGAAAACCTGAGATTGATTTAATACGTATATACCGTTATCTAATGTACCTGACCTAATCAAAACTTGATTTATCTGGATGTTGACCACATCGCTTACAAATGTGAAATCATATCCTTCCTTAGAAAGGATACATATATGATATTACAAGCTAGACTGGGTATATACAAACAGTTACGTAGAATCAATATCTGCCCATTTGTCAATCCTAGGTGATATTTCCCTACGGATTCAACATCCAAGCTCATTCCCTTAGCAACCCAGAGAGTCATATCACTTACCCTGATAACTTTACGGTTTCTCAACGCCTGTAATGAATTACAGATATGAGATCCTGATCTGGTATCTAGTACCCAGGAAGTAGAGTTAATTGACATATAGTTTTCGATTACAAACACACCCGAAGTCGAAGACACAACATGGTTCGGATCCAGGATTCAGGCTTTCAAAGCCCTGCAAACCCTCTGCCAATGCCCTTTCCCGTGACAATAGGAACATCCCTCCTTTCCTACTGTCAGCCTCGAAACTTTTGACATTCCTTTTTCCTCTACTTTACTGATACTGCCTATCGGCTTTGTGGAGGTCTTCTTATTCTCACCCTTGGTCTCCGCCTTGGATACAGAAGAGGAAGATTCCCCAATAAGTAGAGCAGGTATCTCCCTGGTTTTGTTCAGGGTGTAAGTAAAAGGTAGGGACAGTAGAATCAAGTCAGCATATGGCTGGTTCTCCCATGTGGTCTCCAGGTGTGTGAGCTCATCTATATAGCTAGTCATTGTAAGGACGTTGTCCCCTACAGATGACCCGATAGCCAACCTTACTTGAAGCAATTCCTTCGAGGTCTCATATCTTACGATATGAGATTGCTCTCCATATGAATCTTTGTTATGGAGGAAGATGGAAACTAAGTCCATCTTCTTTTGCTGCCTCTAGTTTTCACCATCTACTGAGGCCTGTTAGTGTATATGCCCTAGAGGCCATTACTGTATCATACTAGTATGTATATTACTTGATGGAAGCTTGGGATATTCACAGTTGTACAGACAATCTTGCTCAATATAGTAGTATGCTACTTGGTTTGCCTCTGCTTTAATGTGTACATGTGTGTTTATTTATTATATCACCTATACGCATTAGTAGAGCCCTTAGGATCTTTGCTTGATTACCGGCGTTGTGATGGCGATCACACTCGTGGGGGCTGGGTAATCTACAAGCACATCCTTATACACGTCCCTGGTCGTGGGAGTATCGAGATAGGGCATCGATGCTCCGGAGTAGACTAGCGTATGCGCTTCTCATCCCAGCACGGGAGACGGTCTGTCCCACAGCCGTCAGTACGTCGTACTTGAGATAGTATGCGGGTGCTCGTTGGGTTACGAGTACACTGGACAGGACTCGTCGGGAACTGATGGTTGGTATTATACCTATCGTCAGTTATCAGTTCCCAGGTGACATGAGTACAGTTTAGTCCGCTGACTTGACACTGTCACTTCGCCTCGAGTGTGTTCCCACTGTTCTTTGATTACTACCCTACCACGGCTCTACTGAGTCGTGCAAACAGGTAGTAGTTGGGAGCAGTCCCGAAGCACTTGGAGGCAGTGACGGTTAGACAGGATTCGTCTCTCCCGGTATTGGGGGTTGACATCGCGCTGTGTCTAGGAGAGCCATTACACAAGTAGTCCCTGGCCAGGGCAAGCGAGATGTACTGGTAGGTTCCAGTGTTATCTCAGGGTGTATTGGGCTTCACTCCGACACGACTTGTACCGCTATTAGGGGACTGACGTTTACCGCCCCCTAGGCCCGCCATGCGATGTATCAGACGAACAGACCGGACTGTACGGAGAATGTCACATTCAGACTCAGTAGGAGTTTAGATGGGGTTTCACCTCGTCAGCCTTCTTGTCGACATCTACCTGGGGACCGTTATGCACAGCTAGTGCCGCTTGCGGTCTGTGGTTAAACCCACTGCCAGCGTAGTGTCGAGTCTTTAGAGTCCCACACAGAGGGTATTCGCCTCTGGGCAAAACAGAGTAGAGGTCGCATGGTTTTGCGACAGGGTTCGTTCTCATTCGCGCACTTGTGCACGTTTGGAGTCCGGACGGATTATACTGGCAGGCTCTGGTTTGAGCCAGATACTGGTATATGTTTTGGGGGTTGCTTTTATATCTTGGTATTCTTGTTCCTCGGAACGAGAATGCAGGTGTGTATGCACAGTTGCTTGAGGCGGAGAATGAGGTTTTTCATTAGGGTTTCGGAACGGGTGCGTATGCACAGTTGACAGTCTTCTTTTTCCAAACCCTAATGGATTTATATATTATCTATTAATGATAGTAATTAAATGAGAATTATGTTATGGTTGATTTTTTTGTTGACTTGTTGACCTTGGTTGACTTGTTGACCATTGACTACCATCATGCTTTAAAAAGTCTTCCTTGATTCATGCTTACTTTTTATTAAATGAAGCATGGTTGTGGTCATTCCAAATACTACCATCAACTATTCTCATTTTCAATTATTATCATTTAGATAATATTTTTCTTTTGCAATATGGTTGCAAGAAAGAAATAATTGAGCTCATTCTATCATAACCTCTCTCTCTCCTCATTTCATCTTCTTCTTCCTCTTGAAAAAGAGAAACCTTCTCATGTGTTGAGAATCATTCTCTTTAGAAAGAAAAGCAAACCCTAATCACTCTCTACTCATACTAGGATGAAGGTTTAGCAAGCCGGAAACCCTAGTTCACTCAAAGATCGAGGAAGAGCCCAAAGTCGAACCTTCGAGGTGGATCCATCTTCGACGGGAGAAGGCGACGAAAAGAGAACCATCAACCTCTACAAGGTTTGAAGAAGAAGGAGTTCAAGTTTAGGTATAACCATATTCCATAGTAGCTAACTCTCTTTAGCTAGAATACTAGTTTTAGTTTAGCAAAGATCCGGCTTTTACGGTCCATGTTACAAAGTTTAGAAAAAATTTTGATTTACCGTTTCCGCAACCCCGTAAGTACCGGGAGAGGTAACGTGGACCTAACAGTGGTATCAGAGCCTAACTAAACTTAAACTAGCTTGGTAGCGAAGTGTATGGAAGTTCGAAACCGAAAAATCGCAAAACCGGAAAAACAAAACCCTAAGTTTCTGTTGAAATTGCTTCTGCTCTAAATGAAAAACTTTATACTTATAAAATCGTCTCAGGGTTTTGTTTGAACACAGAAGAAAAACGATGACGTCATTCATTTAAGTCGCCGCGCTTCCGCGGCACGAGGTAGGCATGTGCCGCGGAAGCGCCGCAGGTTGGTTTCCTTGATGCATCATTTTTCGTGCAGTGTTCTTCTGGTGGGATTTTGGGATTTTTCAGATATATTATATGTGCCCAGATTTTCCAGAACTGAAATTCACTTTTGGGGTCCTATAATTCCGTATTTTTTTCGAACTTCGCTACACTTTGGCTATGTTGGTTATATCTGTGATGTTTGCATGTATTGAACGTCGGCTAATCGCTATAAGACGATTAGTCGGGGTTATACATGATCTGTAATGTGCTGGAATGTGTATATGAATGTGTTGGACTGTCGCGGGTGAATAGCCGGGGTGGATGTGAGATGAGCTTTTGTTTTTCTTTCATTCATTTGTAAATGTAAATTGATGTAATTATATTATTTGTTTGGCCGCACAACCGGGTCGGGGTTGTAGCCGTCATTGTATAATTCTTTTTACTGTTTTTGCTCCTAGGATAGACCCATGGTGGGGTGCACAAACTTCCGGGAACTTGGCGGGTAGTTTGCCGCACCCGTAGGGGTCTTGGGTGGGGTATTTGGCTATTCACCGCGACCGTGTTATCCGCTTTTCGTTTCAGGCTCGAAAGGATTGCGGATTGCTAGTATATCCAATGTATTCATCTGTGATCTGTAATGTCTATCATTGCTTTACTATTTAGGCGTTGCTTATGTTTTACAGCCGCGCTAGCCCAGCCCCCGCTCTGTCGTTAGTTAAGTAACCTAACGAGTGATGACGGGACCCCGTGGCGAATGCGAATGGCATAAGCGTACGTCATATTTTGGTTGTTTTCTGCAATGGTAGGATTAAATGATGGGACGCATTAAAAGAACTAATGCAAGAATATCACGCATTAAAAGAACTAATGCAAGAAAAATAAACCTAAAAGACGTTGTTGGAACAATTTTTTCAAAAAGCTGTTATTGCAAGGACGTTCATTTTTGTTTTGCATCGCGGTATTCGGTTATGAATACCCAGCACCTCAGTCGACGAGGCAAGGGCCGAGATCCCTTCACCGGGAGTGACCCCTTGGACAAAAGTTTGCGTCAGGGTAATAACTTCACTATAGTCGATTATTCTTGCTTTGCATCGAGGTATTCATCTTACGAATGCCCAGCACCTCACTCGACGAGGAAAGAGCCGAGATCCCTTCACAGGGAGTGACCTCTTTAGCAAAAAGTTTTCGCCACTATTTTTTCAAAAAGAATACCAGGTTCCTTCAACTATATCAAGTTCATTACGTTAACGGGTTTTTCGCCAAAAACCCAGCCGTAGCCCTCCGTCATTTCTTACAAGTAACACTTAGTATTCGTGCTGCGTTTGTTGACTCCGTCAAGGCGTAGTGTACGGTAGCTAAGTGCTGCTTGTTTGTATCGGTATATGGGATTGATTAGGACAGTCGTATAACCTTGTTGACTCCGTCAAGGGTTATGCGGGTGGGTTTAATGCAATCCAGATAATGACAGGTTGAACTTGACTAGGACTTTTTGATTTGTTGACTCCGTCAAGGTCACTTGGGTCCTAGGGGCAAAAACCACATCGGGAGTTTCAAAAGAACTGAAACTTGCAGATTTAGCATACCTTCTGGAGTGTGGTGACTAGAGTGGATTCCATCTAGGTTATCACACAATGACAGTTGGATCCCGATCCCACTGATGAGTTGGTTTACTCTCGGGAGATTATTTCACTTAACGATCAATGCTATAAACCTAGTAGGTGTCTAGAAAGGTGTTAGCGGGGTTACGCCCACAGGGAAAAGAGGTTCTTTAATTAAGGAACTTCGCGAAAGCGTTGGAAAACCTCCCTCGAAGTACCGACACTAGCCTGGCTGAAAGGTTAAGCAAGTATTGTAACGTGAATTAAAACCCGGCTAGTTCTTCTTTTAAAAAAAGGTTTTAAGAAGGATTTGAGGAAACAGTGGGAGACACCCTGGTTAGATAAATTAATAAACCAATCTAATCTTGCACGAGCATACGCTGAGTGTTTCTTTTCTCTCTCTCCAGGCAGCAACCTTTTCACGCCCTAATCAAGATAATAAAATGTATCGCTTGACCGAACCGAATTCTTATTCGGGACTGGGGAAAGTTGGTTCAGCTCTAACTTGTGACAACAGTCATGAGTATGAGAATGGGAAAGAGGAAAGTATGGATTTCCAGGATGCCCAGTTGAAGAAGAAGCATGGTTTTGCATCTACTTCAGGTGTTCTTGTAATTGAGAACTGTTTTACGGTCAGCCTTACCTCCTGGGTACTTGATACCGGATCAGGATCTCATATTTGTAATTTATTGCAAGGACTGAGAAAAAGTAGGAAAGTTGCACCGGGTGATATGTCGCTCAGAGTAGCGAACGGAGCACAAGTTTATGCGGCAGCCGTCGGTGAATATCACCTAGTATTGCCAAATGGCAAGACTATGATTTTGAACGATTGCTACTATGTACCCTCTATGGTTTGCAACATCATATCAGTTTCTTTACTCGATAAAGATAGATATAAGTTTGTTCTTGAAAAGAATATCATGAACATTTACCTTGATAAGGTACTGGTTGCAGAGGGTACACTGTTTAATGGTATCTACGTTCTAAATCAGAATACAGTTCTCAATATACAAAACACACGCAAGAGGAAGAATTCAGATACGAATGAATCCTACTTGTGGCATTGTAGACTCGGTCATATCGGAGAGAAAAGACTGAGTAAGTTGCATAGAGATGGACTCTTGAATGCGTTCGAGTTTTCATCTTATGAAACTTGTCAGTCTTGTCTCAAAGGGAAGATGACCAAATCTCCGTTCACCGGACATGGAGAAAGAGCAAGAGAGCTCTTGGGACTCATACACAGTGATGTGTGTGGTCCGATGTCTATACATGCAAGGGGTGGGTTCTCGTACTTCATCACATTCACTGACGATCTCTCTAGGTTCGGATATGTGTATCTGATGAAACACAAATCTGAAGCTTTTGAGAAATTCAAGGAATTCAGAAAGGATGTAGAGAACCAGATTGGCAAAAGTATCAAGATCCTCCGGTCTGACAGGGGAGGGGAGTACTTAAGCACGGAATTCCTAGATTACTTAAAAGAGAATGGTATTCTCTCTCAGCTTACTCCTCCTTATACACCACAGCACAACGGTGTTTCGGAGCGGAGGAATCGTACCCTATTGGATATGGTTCGCTCCATGATGAGTAGTGCTGAGTTGCCTCTTTCATTTTGGGGACATGCGCTTCAGACAGCAGCGTACCTATTGAACTATGTTCCATCCAAATCAGTGCCTAAGACTCCATATGAAATATGGAGTGGAAGGAATCCGTATCTTAAGCGATTTAAGATATGGGGTTGTCCGGCCTATGTGAAAACACAGAAACCGGACAAGTTAGAGGCACGGTCAGTTCTCTGTAAATTTGTGGGATATCCTAAAGACTCACTAGGATATCTGTTCTACCACACTGAGGAACAGAAGGTGTTTGTATCTCGCCACGCTACCTTTTTGGAAAGGGAGTTTCTTGCAAAAGAAACTAGTGGGAGTTCGGTAGAACTGGAAGAAATTCAGCGACCACAAAATGTAACTGAAAATTTGGAGGAACCGCTAGATTCAATAACCCCAAACGAACCTCAGCCACTCCGCAGATCTGGTAGGATTTCTCATCCGCCCGAGAGATACTACGGTTTTCTCATAGACGGGGATCGAGAGGATTGCATCTTGGAAGAAGATGACCCTACCAGTTTCAGGCAGGCCATTATCAGTAGGGACTCTGATAAGTGGCAGGAAGCAATGCAATCCGAAATGGAGTCCATGTACGCCAATAAAGTGTGGACCATGGATATTGCTCCACCTGGGGTAAAACCCGTTGGATGCAAATGGATCTACAAAAGGAAACTTGGTGTAGATGGGCAGGTGGAAACCTATAAAGCTAGACTCGTTGCAAAAGGTTTCCGTCAAAGACCTGGTTTGGACTATGATGAAACTTTTTCTCCGGTGGCTATGCTCAAATCCATTCGGATCCTACTTGCCATTGCTGCCTTCCATGACTATGAAATCTGGCAGATGGATGTTAAGACGACTTTCCTAAACGGTTGTTTGGAAGAGTGCGTTTACATGGATCAACCAGAAGGTTTCGTAGACAGTGGGAGCAGCGGAAGGGTGTGCAAGTTGCTTAAATCCATTTATGGATTAAAGCAGGCATCGCGGAGCTGGAACATCTGTTTTGATGAGGCAATCAAGGAATTTGATTTCATCAAGAACGAAGATGAACCCTGTGTGTATAAGAAGATTGTAGGACGAACTGTCGTATTCCTAGTCTTGTACGTGGACGACATTCTTTTGATAGGAAATGATATTCCTATGCTACAATCGGTCAAGCTATTTTTGTCACAAAGGTTCTCCATGAAGGACCTGGGTGATGCCTCGTATATTCTGGGGATCAAGATCTATAGAGATAGATCCAAGAGACTATTGGGACTTTCGCAGTCCAGGTACATAGAGACCGTACTAAAGAGATTTAGTATGGAAGATTCCAAGCGCGGTAACATACCCGCATTGCACGGAATTACTCTCTCCAAGAAGATGTCTCCTAAGACTGACGAGGAGAGGGTTCGCATGAGCACTATACCCTACTCTTCGGCGGTAGGATCTATAATGTATGCGATGCTATGTACAAGACCAGATGTAGCTTACGCGTTGAGCATGGTAAGCCGGTATCAGTCAGACCCAGGGGGGGACCACTGGATAGCAGTGAAGAACATTCTCAAGTACCTGAGAAGGACTAAGGAGATGTTCCTGGTTTACGGTAATGGAGACCTCAGGGTCGAGTCCTTTACCGATTCAAGCTTCCAGAGTGACAAAGATGACAGCAAGTCTGTCTCGGGTTTTGTGTTTACCCTCAACGGAGGGGCGGTATGTTGGAGGAGTTCCAAGCAGGATACCGTCGCAGACTCGACGATGGAGGCTGAATACATTGCTGCAAGCGATGCCGCAAAAGAGGCGGTCTGGATTAAGAAGTTCATTAGTGAACTTCAGGTGGTTCCGTCCATTGTTGACCCAATACCTTTGTATTGCGATAACAATGGGGCTATAGCTTTAGCAAAGGAACCAAGGTCCCATCAGAAATCCAGGCACATCTTAAGGCGGTATCACCTGATCAGGGAGATCATTGATCGACAGGAGATCGAGGTGCGGAGAGTGGACACAAAGGACAACACTGCGGACCCATTCACGAAGGCTTTACCCCAGACTCAGTTCGAGCGGTTGATCGAGATGATAGGTCTTCGATACGCCAGTACATGGCCTTAGTGCAAGTGGGAGATTGTTAGTGTATATGCCCTAGAGGCCATTACTGTATCATACTAGTATGTATATTACTTGATGGAAGCTTGGGATATTCACAGTTGTACAGACAATCTTGCTCAATATAGTAGTATGCTACTTGGTTTGCCTCTGCTTTAATGTGTACATGTGTGTTTATTTATTATATCACCTATACGCATTAGTAGAGCCCTTAGGATCTTTGCTTGATTACCGGCGTTGTGATGGCGATCACACTCGTGGGGGCTGGGTAATCTACAAGCACATCCTTATACACGTCCCTGGTCGTGGGAGTATCGAGATAGGGCATCGATGCTCCGGAGTAGACTAGCGTATGCGCTTCTCATCCCAGCACGGGAGACGGTCTGTCCCACAGCCGTCAGTACGTCGTACTTGAGATAGTATGCGGGTGCTCGTTGGGTTACGAGTACACTGGACAGGACTCGTCGGGAACTGATGGTTGGTATTATACCTATCGTCAGTTATCAGTTCCCAGGTGACATGAGTACAGCTTAGTCCGCTGACTTGACACTGTCACTTCGCCTCGAGTGTGTTCCCACTGTTCTTTGATTACTACCCTACCACGGCTCTACTGAGTCGTGCAAACAGGTAGTAGTTGGGAGCAGTCCCGAAGCACTTGGAGGCAGTGACGGTTAGACAGGATTCGTCTCTCCCGGTATTGGGGGTTGACATCGCGCTGTGTCTAGGAGAGCCATTACACAAGTAGTCCCTGGCCAGGGCAAGCGAGATGTACTGGTAGGTTCCAGTGTTATCTCAGGGTGTATTGGGCTTCACTCCGACACGACTTGTACCGCTATTAGGGGACTGACGTTTACCGCCCCCTAGGCCCGCCATGCGATGTATCAGACGAACAGACCGGACTGTACGGAGAATGTCACATTCAGACTCAGTAGGAGTTCAGATGGGGTTTCACCTCGTCAGCCTTCTTGTCGACATCTACCTGGGGACCGTTATGCACAGCTAGTGCCGCTTGTGGTCTGTGGTTAAACCCACTGCCAGCGTAGTGTCGAGTCTTTAGAGTCCCACACAGAGGGTATTCGCCTCTGGGCAAAACAGAGTAGAGGTCGCATGGTTTTGCGACAGGGTTCGTTCTCATCCGCGCACTTGTGCACGTTTGGAGTCCGGACGGATTATACTGGCAGGCTCTGGTTTGAGCCAGATACTGGTATATGTTTTGGGGGTTGCTTTTATATCTTGGTATTCTTGTTCCTCGGAACGAGAATGCAGGTGTGTATGCACAGTTGCTTGAGGCGGAGAATGAGGTTTTTCATTAGGGTTTCGGAACGGGTGCGTATGCACAGTTGACAGTCTTCTTTTTCCAAACCCTAATGGATTTATATATTATCTATTAATGATAGTAATTAAATGAGAATTATGTTATGGTTGATTTTTTTGTTGACTTGTTGACCTTGGTTGACTTGTTGACCATTGACTACCATCATGCTTTAAAAAGTCTTCCTTGATTCATGCTTACTTTTTATTAAATGAAGCATGGTTGTGGTCATTCCAAATACTACCATCAACTATTCTCATTTTCAATTATTATCATTTAGATAATATTTTTCTTTTGCAATATGGTTGCAAGAAAGAAATAATTGAGCTCATTCTATCATAACCTCTCTCTCTCCTCATTTCATCTTCTTCTTCCTCTTGAAAAAGAGAAACCTTCTCATGTGTTGAGAATCATTCTCTTTAGAAAGAAAAGCAAACCCTAATCACTCTCTACTCATACTAGGATGAAGGTTTAGCAAGCCGGAAACCCTAGTTCACTCAAAGATCGAGGAAGAGCCCAAAGTCGAACCTTCGAGGTGGATCCATCTTCGACGGGAGAAGGCGATGAAAAGAGAACCATCAACCTCTACAAGGTTTGAAGAAGAAGGAGTTCAAGTTTAGGTATAACCATCTTCCATAGTAGCTAACTCTCTTTAGCTAGAATACTAGTTTTAGTTTAGCAAAGATCCGGCTTTTACGGTCCATGTTACAAAGTTTAGAAAAAAATTTGATTTACCGTTTCCGCAACCCCGTAAGTACCGGGAGAGGTAACGTGGACCTAACAAGGCCAACACGAGGCACTTGGCATTCGCACAATTCTTTTCCCTTGTCTTACGGATATCTACATCCGCGACGGTGGAAACTGGACCTGGGATGGCGGGGGCTTGAGTACTAATGAGGTGGTCCAGCTTGTCACAGGCAGTGGACATCTGGAAAAACCCTTGCCATTTAATATTGTTAGGAATATGTATGCCCTAAAGGCCATTATTGATGATAGAGTGGATTCTTGGACATATATATAGAGGACTTTCTTGCTTGACATGATAGATGCTATCAGGTTACCTTTATCTTAACATGTAGGCTGGTATTTATACTGTCTGTCTCTTACATGTTGATAAAGCCCTTAGGATATGTACTTGACTGCCAGGATTATGATGAGATCATTCTAGTGGGGCCAGGGTGGTCCAAAAGTACATCCTTTAATCAGTTCCTAGTCATGGGAATATCGAGAACAGGGCATCGATATTCCAGAGTAGACTAGTGTGTACGTTTCTTGTCCCTTAGAGGGCGATGGTTGATCCCACGACCATTAGTGTGTGACATCAAAGATTGTATACAGGTGCTCATTGGAGAATGGGTACACCGAACAGGACTTGCCGATAACTCCGATATGGTAGTATACCTATCGTCAGATAGCAGTCCTCTGGTGACACTGGTACAGGTTAGTTTGTAGACCCAAGATCGTCATAGAGTCTTGTGTGGCTCCCACTGTGCTTTGATTTCCTCCCTACCATGGTCAAGAGGAGTTGTGCAAACAGGTGGATTCTGAGTACAGTCCCGAGTCACATAGAGGCAATGAGCGTCAAGAGGGGTTTCGTCTCTCCCGGTATTGGGGGTTGATATTTTGCTATGCTCAATTGGCTATAACTGGAAGTCCCTGTACATGGCTGCTGCCGAGATTTACTGATAAGTGTTGTCAGTAGTTTCTCGAACCGTTATAGGCCAGACATCGGCATGACTTATTACGTTACTGGGGTCTGACGTTTACCACCCCTAGACATGTTATGCGACATATCAGACGAAGTGACCGGACTGTACGGTAGTGTTGCTGATAGGCTTCATGGGGACTATGGACAAGCTTGCTTGTTGATCTTCATATCGCTCAATACCCGGGTAGCTGTTACGTCCAGCTAGTACCGCTGACGACATGTGGGTGACTGATGTGATCACCACCTACTGCTGGCGTATTGACGAGTCTTTACAGTCCCATACAGAAGTTCCCTGGTTCAAGCGAAACGAAGTAGGACACATATGTGATATATGTGTGGGCCTGATTAAATACGTGTATGTGATACATATTGTAATCTGGCAGTTATCTGTAATCGGTTTAGTTATATGTGATATAACCAGATTGTCGAATCAAGTTTTTATTTGATAATGTGATATACAGATAAATGATATTAGTCGGTCATATGTGATATAACCGGATTATTAAATCAAGTGTTGATTTAATAATGTGATATATATTATATTTGATATAATTATATCTTAACTAATATCATTAGCTCACTAAATATTTTCTTATATTTATTAAATATATATATATATATGATATATATATAAATATATATATATATATATGAAGCATAGTATTATTTCTATTTTTGAGAAAAATAGAAATGAGGTGGAAAATGGGAGCATGGTTGCAAGCATGGGATTTATATTTCTTTATTCATCTTGACTCACTATTCAAGTATGGTTTCAATTTTATATTGCAAAATTCTATGATTGAATGAGTGGGGGTCAAGAGTTGCCATTCATTCTTTCGCTCATTCTCAACACTTAGCCATTTTCTTGAGTTGCTCCTATGGTTGCTATCTAGCTTCTTCATCTTCCTCGTTTTCCATGGTTCAAGCTTCAACCCTTACATGAGATGTGAATCACGAAGCTTGAACACAAACATGTAAGTTTTAACATCCCCTACTTCACCATCCTACACTTGACTAGCGATAGAGTGTAGAGTGTTTCCTACGCTAAAGAGTTTAGTGTAGAGGTAGCTTGAGTTGGAAGGATTTCGAGTGGATCATCTTCGGTACGAAGGTCATTGGAGGAAGCTCGTCCAAAGCCTCAACTGGAGCATAGTGGAGTCGCGGGACTACTACACGGAGCATGTGAAGTGAAGGACTCGATCTACGAGGGTATAGCTATCTTTCACTTCTTATAGTTTAGTTATATCAAACCTAAAACCCTAATCACCTAGCTAAAGATCTTGTTTAGTCTAGCTTAGCGCCATAAAAATTTAAATTTGGCATGCATGATGCCTCTTGGACCCCTTGCTGGTGCTAGGGTAGACTTTCATGGTATCAGAGCCTAAGCTAGAAGATCAGACGATGTAATTAGAATCACGAAACCAAAACAACTCCGAAACTGTGGCTTGAAACCCTGTTCTCTGTCGTTTTTTAAAATGATCTCATAAATTTTTTTAAGCAACTGCAAAATGTTGTATGTGATGCAACTTGAACGCCGAAAAAATTCGAGGCCAAACCAACTTTTTTGACCCGGCGAGATCTCAAAATTTACGGGTGTGGCCGGTTTTCTTGTGTATTCTGGCCTTGAAATTTTTTTAGTGTTCCAGTGACTTGATTTTTGTGTTTCAGGTATTGTTTGATTAGCCCAATTTACATGAGATGTTAACAGTTTTATTGGGGCTAATACGGAGTATTTTGTAGTTATAATTATTACGTCGTTTGGGGTTTAGTTTGATATGGATGCTGTAGTGAGGATCCACATTTAATTAGTTTTGTGAAAACTAGTTAGTGTTTATAAATCTAGCATTTTAGTCTCGGTAGATCGATTGCCACGAAGTTTTGATTCGGATCGAAACTCCGTCGCAATCGCGTATCGTATGCGAATACTCACCGAATAACTTTACTAGATAGCCTCGTCCCATTGCCCTAACCAAGTGACTGTAGGTGAACCCCGTTGCCAATAGCACCCACTCGGGTACTCGCGGCCACGGTGTTCTGCCTAAGTGCACTTGGTCAACGGCATCGGGGGTGAGGCCATCTACTATAATTTCAGACGCGTATTCGATCGGTTAGTTGGGATCTTGTTGAATTACCCGACTAAATTATTGAAAAGATTTTTTGATATGAGACTAAAATGCAGGGTTTATAAAGTTAGGCATGAAATTCGGAATATGAGATATTCCGGGTTTATGATGTCTAAGAAAATACGGATTCTAATTATTGCAGTTTTACATTTCTTTTCTGCGACCGTAAGTGTTATACGTGGGGTATCGCAAATCTCGTTGCTAAATGTCAACGGAATTTGGGATACGCGTATTTACTTACGTTGATGATATGTGATATTTTGTGTCGCTGATATGTTTTATTGGATCTTCGTGATTGAATAGCCGGGGGTTTTATGTGAGATGAGAGTTTTTCAATTTTCATTCATGTAAAATTTGTATGTAATATTCTTTTATTTGGGCACATCCAGGTTGAGGATGGTTTCACCACTGTTGTATATTATTTACTTTTCCGCATTAGGATATACCCAAGACGGGGAGCACAAGTAACCGGATTCTAGAGTCCAGTAGGAGACCATCTCAAGGAGTTGAGACCGGGTCTCCTAAATCTAGAAGTGGCAGGGTTACTTACCACCCTCGTAGGGGTCTAGAGATGTGGGTTTGGCTATTCATCATGACCGTGGAATCCGTGTTTTACATTATTGGCTAAATTTAAAATACAGACATCCTAGTATATCCTGTAAGTCTATGTAGCTCACCCCGCAAGCTAGCGAGGAGGCGGAACAAGTAAAAATCAAAACTTTCTTACAAAAGGCAACAAAGACTAAGCCAAGGATCTTTGCCAAACCATATCTAACGGAACTACGGGAGGTTTAATCTACTGTGATAGACGATTATACCTCACGAAACTAGTCCTTCGGTTCTTTTCTCCGCTGTCCTCCTCGTCCATATAAGCTCCGAGGATCGATTCGGATCTTGGCCACCTCCGTGGCCTCCTAGAGCCGAAGAAGATGATGGATTTGTTTGTTTATTTAGAAGAAGATGATCCACCTGAGAGTCTATAGTCCGAGCTCCACCTCAAGCCGAGGTAACTAGGGCAACAAGTTCGCTATGCTTGATGTCCTAGGTGATGTAGAAAAAGATGATGGATTTGTTTGTCTATTTAGAACCTAATTTGCTCAACACATGAGACTATTAGGAAATGCTAGTGAGGAAGAAGAAGGAGCAACCTTGGGAGCTCTCTTTTGATGAGAGAGAAAGCAAATGAGATAATCATCCAAAAGAAAAATAATTACCAATATTATATCATAAAAATTGTGATAGTTACAATTGATTTGACCATTATCATGTTAAGTTAAATCCAAGCCAAAAGAAGAGTCCAGTGCTCACAAAATATCTAAGTCAACAATAGTCAACTAGGTCAAATGGTCAACCATGGTCAAATGGTCAAAGTAATTAGCCATAACACAATTATCATTAAAAAGATTAGTAAATATTTTCCTCCACCACATAATGGTTTTGACCAAGTCAATGGTCAAAACCCTAATGAGGCATCTCCCTCTTCGCTCCTCACAAACGTGCATACACACCCGCATCCGCATTTCGTAGAATACGAATGCACAGAAGACAAAACTAATCCACCTATACAATACTAGGATCAGGCTTAAACTAAAGCCCACCAGTATTGTCTGCCCGAACATCATATGCGCATAAGTGCACGTAAGTGATCGTAGCCCTGCCGTAAAACCATACGGCCTCTACACCTTTTGCCCAGTGCAGGGAAACTCTCTGTGTAGGACTCTAAAGACTCGACACTACGCTGGCAGCGGGTTTAACCACAGACCGCAAGTGGCACTAGCTGTACGTAACGGTCCCCAGGTACATGTTGATAAGAAGGCCGATGAGGTAAACCCATCCGAACTCCTATTGAGCCTGAATGTGACAATCTCCGTACAATCCGGTCTGTTCGTCTAAGAGTATTGCATGTCGGGCCTAGAGGAGAGGTAAACGTCAGACCCCTAATAGAGGTAAAAGTAGTGCCGGAGTGTAGCCAGAACACCCTGAGAAACTACTGGAAACACTACCAGTAAATCTCGCTTTCCCTGGCCAGGGACTTTGTGTAATGGCTCTCCTAGACACGGCGCGATATCAACCCACAATACCAGGAGAGACGAATCCTGTCTAACCGCTACTGCCTCCAAGTGTTTCGAGACTGCACCCAACTACTACCTGTTTGCATGACTCCTTTGAGCCATGGTAGGGTAGTAATCAAAGTACAGTGGGAACACACTCGAGGCGAAGTAGCAATGTCAAGTCGACGGACTAAGCTATACTCCTGTCACCTGGGAACTGTTATCTGACGATAGGTATAGTACCAACCAACAGTTCCCGACGAGGCCTGTCCAGTGTACTCCTAACCTAACGAGCACCCACAGACTATCTCCAGTACGACGTACTAATGGCTGTGGGACAGACCATCTCCCCTGCTGGGATGAGAAGCATATTCGCTAGTCTACTCCGGAGTATCGATGCCCCGTCTCGATAATCCTACGACTAGGGACCTGTATAAGGATGTGTTTGTGGATTACCCAGCCCCCACTAGTGTGACTGCCATCACAACGCCGGTAATCAAGTAAAGATCCTAAGGGCTCCACTAATATGTACAAGCGATATGCTAAAAGAAATATATGCACATATTGAAGTAGAAACAAACCAAGTAGCATACTACCATTTTGAGCAAGACTGTCTATACAACTGTGAATATCCCAAGCTTCCATTAAGTAATATATAAACTAGTATGATACAATAATGGCCCCTAGGGCATATACACTAACAATCTCCCACTTGCACTAGGGCCGTGTACTGGCGTATCGAAGACCTATCATCTCGATCAGCCGCTCGAACTGAGTCTGGGGTATGGCCTTCGTGAGTGGATCTGCAGTGTTATTCTCCAAATCTACTCTCTTCACCTCGATCTTCCGGCGATCTACGATCTCCCTGATCATGTGGTACCACCTCAAGATGTATCTGGACTTCTGATGGGACCTGGGTTCCTTCGCTAAAGCTATAGCGCCATTATTGTTGCAATACAGCGGTATTGGATCAACAATGGTAGGAACCACTTGAAGCTCTATGAGGAACATCTTCATCCAGACAGCTTCCTTTGCGGCATCGCAAGCAGCTATGTACTCCGCTTCCATCATTGAGTCTGCAACGGTTTCCTGCTTGGAGCTCTTCCAGCAAACCGCCCCTCCATTGAAGGTAAAGACATAACCCGACATGGACTTGGAGTCATCCTTGTCACTCTGGAAGCTAGAGTCATCAAAGGTCTCGATCTGGAGGTCTTTTCCGCCATACACCAAGAACATCTCCTTAGTCCTTCTCAGGTACTTGAGAATGTTCTTTACTGCTATCCAGTGTTTCTCCCTGGGTCTGACTAATACTGGCTTACAACGCTCAGTGCGTATGCTACATCTGGTCTGGTTCATAACATCGCATACATTATAGAGCCTACCGCAGATGCGTAGGGTATAGATGACATGCAAGCCCTTTCCAAATCAGACTTTGGAGACATCTTTTTGGAGAGGGTGATTCCGTGACAAGCCGGTAGGTTACCGCGCTTGGAATCTTCCATACTGAATCGTTTCAGTATGGTGTCGATGTACCTGTACTGCGAAATTCCCAACATCCTCTTAGATCTATCACGATAGATCTGGATCCCCAGAATGTAGTTGGCATCGCCTAGGTCCTTCATGGAGAACCTCTGTGACAAGAATCCTTTGACTGACTGTAGGGTAGGAATGTCATTTCCTATCAAGAGAATGCCATCCACGTACAAGACGAGGAATACGACAATTCTCCCTACAATCTTACTATATATGCATGGTTCATCTGGATTTTTGATAAAGTCGAATTTTTTGACAGTATCATCAAAGCAGATGTTCCAACTCCGTGATGCCTGCTTTAGTCCATAAATAGACTTAAGCAACTTGCACACTTTACCGCTGCTCCCACTCTGAATGAAACTCTCCAGCTGATCCATATAGACGCACTCTTCAAAATTTCCATTTAGAAAATCCGTCTTTACGTCCATCTGCCGGATCTCATAATCATGGAAGGCAGCAATGGCAAGAAGGATTCAAATGGATTTGAGCATAGCCACTGGAGAAAAGGTTCGTCATAGTCCAAACCTGGTCTTTGACGAAAACCCTTTGCAACAAGTCTAGCTTTATAGGTTTCAACATGCCCATCTACACCAATCTTCTTTCTGAAGATCCATTTGCAGCCTACGGGTTTTACCCCTTCTGGAGCAATGTCCAAAATCCAAACTTTGTTGGTGTACATGGACTCCATCTCGGTCCGCATTGCATCCAGCCATTTTACTGAGTCACCGCTCTGAATGGCTTGCTGGATGCTAGTGGGCTCATCATTTTCAATGGTGCAATCCTCTCGATCCCCGTCTATGAGAAAACCGTAGTATCTCTCGGGCGGATGAGACTACCTACTACTCCTGCGGAGTGGCACTGGGATGTCCGGTTCTCCTGAAACTTCTGGTTCTATCAAGCTTTCAGTAATAGCTTGTGGTTCTGGAATTTCTTCCAGTTCTATTGCGCTCCCACTTATCTGATTTTCTAAAAATTCAGTTTCCAAGAAGTGGGGATGCTGAGAAACAAAAACCTTTTGTTCCTCTGCGGAATAGAAAAGATACCCCCTGGAGTTCTTGGGGTATCCCACAAACTTACACAGTACTGAGCGTGCCTCGAGCTTGTCCGCATGCTGCTTCTTTACAAAAGCTGGACATCCCCATGTCTTAAGATACTTAAGACAGGGTTTCTTCCCACTCCACATCTGATATGGTGTGGTAGGCACGGTCTTGGTTGGAACCTTGTTCAAATGATATGCAGCTGTTTCTAGTGCATAACCCCAGAAGGATCGCGGTAACTCAGCCTTACTCATCATGGAACGAACCATATCTAATTGGCTTCGATTCCTCCTTTCCGATACACCATTGTGTTGTGGTGTGTATGAAGGAGTAAGCTGAGAGAGAATTCCATTCTCTTTTAAGTAGCCCAGAAACTCGGCACTTATGTATTCACCACCTCGATCAAATCTCAGTGTCTTGATATTTTTGCCCGTTTGTTTTTATACTTCATTCTTGTATTCCCGGAATTTCTCAAAGGCCTCGGATTTATGCTTCATCAAGAAGACATGTCCATACCTAGAGAAATCATCCATAAAAGTAATGAAGTAGGAATAACCACCTCGCGCATGTGTAGACATTGGAACACACAAATCACTGTGTATGAGTCCCAAGAGCTCGCTCGCTCTCACCCCGTGTCCAGTAAACGGAGTCTTTGTCATCTTTCTCATGAGACAAGATTCACAAGTAGCATAAGACTGATATTCAAACGGATTCAAATATCCCTCTTTATGTAACTTCGTCAACCATGTCTCATTGATGTGACCCAGTCTACAATACCATAAAAAAGCCTGATTTGTTTCCGGAGACTTTCTTTTTAGTGTGTTCTGGGCACTGAAAACCTGAGCTTGATTTAATACATATATACCGTTATCTAATGCACCTGACCCAATCAGAACTTGATTTAGGTGGATGTGGACCACATCGCTTACAAAAGTAAAATCATATCCTTCCTTAGAAAATAAGGATACAGATATGACATTACAAGCTTGACTAGGTACATACAAACAGTTATGTAGAATCAATATCTGCCCACTTGTCAATCCAAGGTGATATTCCCCTACGGATTCAGCGTTCACGCTCATTCCGTTCGCAACTCTGAGAGTCATATCACCTTCCCTGATAACTCTACGATTTCTCAAAGCCTGTAATGAATTACAGATATGAGATCCTGATCCGGTATCTAGTACCGAAGAAGTAGTGTTAATTGACATACAGTTTTCTATTACAAACACACCCGAAGCCGAAACCATAACATGCTTCGAATCCTTGCTACTGGCTTTTCAAGCCCTGCAATCCCTCTGCCAATGTCCTTTCCCGTAACAATAGGAACGTCCCTCCTTCACTACATCTAGTCCCGAAAATTTTGCCCTTCCCTTTCCTTCTACTTCCCTGGTTTCCTTCAGGGTGTAAGTAAAGGGCAGAGACTGTGGAATCAAGTCAGTATTTGACTCGTTCTTCAACGTGGTCTTCAGGTCCGTGAGCTCATCAAAATAGCCAGTCTCTGTAAGGACATTGTCCCCTACAGATGATCCAACAGCCAACCTCGCTTGAAGCAATTCGTTCAAGGTCTCATATCTTGCGATACGAGATTGCTCTCCATATAAATCTTTGTTATGGAGGAAGACAGAAACTAAGTCCACCTTCTCGTGCTGCCTCTAGTATATACCATCAACTGAGGCCAACACGAGGCACTTGGCATTCGCACAGTCTTTTTCCGATGTCTTAGGATATCAATATCCGTGACAGTGGAAACTGGTCCTGAGACGGCAGGGGTTTGATAAGTGAAGAGGTATCCCAACTTGTCATGGGTAATGGACATCTGGACAGAACTTTGCCAGTCATAACAGTCAGATTCAGTTATTTTATTATCTAGATATAATCTATGTCTGGTCACTGGGTCGCTGCAATTAAGAGGGAGAGAAGAAAACACTTAGCATGATGCTCTTGCAAGTTTAGATTAGTTTTTAATTTATCTAAACAGGATGTCTCCCACTGTTTCTCGAATCCTTCCTCAAACAATAAAAGAATAATTAGTCAGGATTAATCTCACCGTACTATACTTGCTTAACCGTTTAGCCGGGCGAGAGTCGGTACTTCGAGGGAGGTTTTACGACGCTTTCTTGAAGTTCCTTAATTAAATAACCACTTTTCCCTGGAGGCGTAACCCCGCTAACACTGTTCTAGACACCTACTTGGTTTATAGCATTGATCGTTAAGTGAAAAAATCTCCCGAGGAGTAGCGGATACTCACAGTAGGATCGGGATCCAAATATCATTGTATGATAATGCTGAAGGAATCCTACCAATATTATCAAACTCCAAATGGTGTGCAGCACTAGAAAGTTTCAATTTCCTTAGAAACTCCCGATGTGGATTTTTGCCCCATGCTCTTATGACCTTGACGAAAGTCAACAAATCATAAGTCACATGTCAAGTTCTACCCATCAATGTCCAGGTTAATTTGAACCCACCCGTATATACCCTTGACGAAGGTCAACAAGGTAATACGACTGTCCCAAACCAACGCATCTATCTATGCTACATATGAACACCCAATAGCTACCTATCAATATGCCTTGACGAAGGTCAACAAACATAACTTGAATACTACTGAATATCCATATGAAATGACGCAGGGTTACAAATGGTTTTGGCGAAACCGTGAACGTAGTGAACTTGATATAATCGAAGGAACCTTGATAGCTTTTAAAAGGAGTGGTTTAAACTCCGTATTTTTAAAAGTTTTCTGTTTAGAAAAAACCGAGTGGTTTTGAAATTGTTCCAACGATTCAGCTTTGGTTTGTTTTCTTTGCATTAATTTAATGCGTCCCATCAATTAATCCTACCATTGCAGAAAACAACGAAAATACGACGTACGCTTATTCCATCCGTATTCGCCACTGGGCCCCGTCATCACCCGTTAGGTTACTTAACTAACGACAGAGCGGGGGCTGGACTAGCGCGGATGTAAAACATAAGCAACGCCTACTAGATATCATATATAGATATATACATTCGTCAGAAGCAATGATAGTCATTCCAGATCACAGATGAACACATTGGATATACTAAGAATCTGCACTTCGTTCGAGCCTGCAACGAAAGACGGATTACACGGTCGTGATGAATAGCCAAACCCCACCCTAGACCCCTACGGGTGCGGCAAACTACCCGCCAAATACCCGAAGTGAAGCAACCTCCCTCAACAACGTATGTAGGCCACTCGGCACTTCAAAGTACCCGGTAGTTTGTGCACCCCACCTTGGGTCTATCCTAGAAGAAAAAAAAACAGTAAAAGAAATAATATACAATGGCGGCTATAACCTCAACCCGGATGTGTGACCATAAAATAATATTACATCAATATACAAATTTTACATTGAATGAAAGATAAATAAACACTCATCTCACATCCCCGGCTATTCATCCATGACGATCCAACAAGTTGATATACACAATCCAACATCACAGAACACAGATATGTACAACCCCCACTAATTGACGTATAGCGATTAAAAAATGTTCAGTACATATATCACATCACAGAAGATCCGATTAGCTAAAGTACTTAGAATTTCAATCGATTACAAGATTTGAATCTACCCCAAGTACAACACAGCACTCAAACAATCTGGGTAGAAACAAAATATCAGAAAAATCACAAGACACCATGCTGGACACTCTGCATGAAAAACGAGTTGACTCGGAGTCGACTCGGCCGTGGATCCGCGGCGAAACGCTTAGTTTCGCCGCGCTTCCGCGGCGGTCTGATCGATTCACGATCTCGTTTTTCTTAGGTGTCCCTAAAGAAGCCTGCACGTATTTTTAAAGTCCCTGGAAAAATTTTTGTACCAGTTTTTAAAAACGACCGAAAAGTGCATTTTTAGTTCGTGTTTTTCGATTTTTCCAGTGATCGAATTTCTAACACTTTGCCAACAAGTTAGTAATGGTTTAGCGAGGCTCTGATACCACTGTAAGTCTATGTCGCTCATCCCGCAAGCTAGCGAAGGGGCGGAACAAGTAAAAATCAAAACTTTCTTACAAAATGCAACATAGACTAAGCCAAGGATCTTTGCCAAACCATATCTAACGGAACTACGGGTGGTTTAATCTGTTAGTGTATATGCCCTAGAAGCCATTACTGTATCATACTAGTTTGTATATTACTTAATGGATGCTTGGGATATTCACCTTGTATATACAATCTTGCTCAAAATAGTAGTATGCTACTTGGTTTGTTTCTACTTCAATGTGTACTTGTGTTTATTTCAGTATATCACTTATACGCATTAGTGGAGCCCTTAGGATCTTTGCTTGATTACCAGCGTTGTGATGGCAGTCACACTAGTGGGGGCTGGGTAATCTATAAGCACATCCTTATTCAGGTCCCTGGTCGCAGGACTATCGAGACAGGGCATCGATACTCCGGAGTAGACCAGCGCATGCGCTTCTCATCCCAGTGTGGGAGACGGTCTGTCCCACAGCCGTCAGTACGTCGTACTTGAGATAGTATGCGGGTGCTCGTTAGGTTACGGGTACACTGGACAGGACTCGTCGGGAACTGACTAGTTGGTATTATACCTATCGTCAGTTATCAGTTCCCAGGTGACATGAGTACAGCTTAGTCCGCTGACTTGACACTGTCACTCCGCCTCGAGTGTGTTCCCACTGTACTTTGATCACTACCCTACCACGGCTCAAAGGAGTCGTGCAAACAGGTGGTGGTTGGGTGCAGTCCCGAAGCACTTGGAGGCAGTGACGGTTAGACAGGATTCGTCTCTCCCGGTATTGGGGGTTGACATCGCGCTGTGTCTAGGAGAGCCATTACACGAGTAGTCCCTGGCCAGGGCAAACGAGATATACTGGTAGGTTTCCAGTGTTATCTCAGGGTGTATTGGGCTTCACTCCGGCACGACTTGTACCGCTATTGGGGGACTGACGTTTACCGCCCCCTAGGCCCGCCATGCGATGTATCAGACGAACAGACCGGACTGTACGGAGAATGTCACGCTCAGGCTCAGTAGGAGTTCAGATGGGTTTCGCCTCGTCGGTCTTCTTGTCGGCATTACCTGGGGACCGTTACGCACAGCTAGTGCCGCTTGCGGTCTGTGGTTAAACCCACTGCCAGCGTAGTGTCGAGTCTTTAGAGTCCCACACAGAAAGCTTTTCGCCTTTAGGCAAAAGAGTAGAGGTCGCATGGTATTGCGACAGGTCGCATGGTTTTGCGACAGGGTTCGGTCACATCCGTGCACTTGTGCACGTACATTGTCCGGACAGTTTACACTAGCGGGCTTTGGTTTAAGCCAGATCCTAGTGTACCTTATGGGATTGGATTTATCCAGTTTGCATTCGTGTTCCTCGGAACGCGGATGCGGGTGTGTATGCACAGTTGACAGGGAGGCAGAGGCGGCAGATTCTCATTAGGGTTGTTGACAGTTGACTGTTGACTTTTTGACTTTATGCTCAACCCTAATGAGAATATGATATGTGATTAACTATTATATTAATTAAGTATTATGGTGATATGGTTGTTGACTTGTTGACTTTTGTTGACTTGTTGACTTTGTTGACTTGTTGACTTTTGTTGACTTGTTGACCGGTTGACTAGGCTTGACTAGTTGACCATCATGATAACCATGGTTATCATTTCATGCCAAAGACTTTTTCTTGCTTGCTCATTTGAGTAAAATGAGTGCATGACATGATAAGCTTATGGTTGCTTCAAACCATCATATAAGACTTTTTTGATATGATGAGTTATGATCACTTTGGATTATGAGAGGGTGAAAGACAAAAGAGTTGCTCATTCTTTCTTGCTCATTCTCTCTCTTGTTCTTGAGCTCTCCTCTTGCTCTCACCCTCAACCTCTTGCTCCCTCTCTTGATCTATGGTTCTCTTGTCTCATGAGTTGAGAATCAAGAACCATAGATAAAATCCCATTCTAAATCATCTCTACTCATTCTAGTTCACTAGGTTTAGCAAACCAAGTGAACTAGTTTCTTCGAAGAACGAAGAAGGAGCTAAAGGTTGGAGCTTTCAAGTGGATCTATCTTCGGCGTACGGAGACAACGAGAAGGAGCCATCGACCACCATCGGAGCTTGAAGAGAAGGAGTTCAAGTTTAGGTATAACCATCTTCATCCGAGTAGCTAAATATCTTTAGCTTAGTATGCTAGTTTTAGTTTAGGTAAAGATCCCGACCTAGCTTAGTCCATGTTGCCTCTTGCGTTAAAATTTTGATTTTATACCGTTTCCGCCTCCCCGTAAGAACCGGGGGTCGCAACGTGGACTTACAGTGGTATCAGAGCCTAACTAAACTTAAACTAGCATGGTAGTGAAGTGTAACGAAGTTCGGAACCGGAAAAATCCAAAAACCAAACTTTTACAAAAACTGAGTTTCTGTTGAATTTTTTTGGGCTCAAAATGCAAAACGTTACACTTGTAAATTCGGCTCAGGGTTTTGTGTGAACACCCAAGAAAAACGTTGCCCTAATTCGTTCAAACCGCCGCGCTTCCGCCGCACTAGGTAGGCATGTGCCGCGGAAGCGCCGCGGTTTGTCGTCTTCTCTGCATCGTTTTTCGTGCAGTGTGTGTCTGTGTTGGTTTTGGGATTTTTGGAATATATTATATGTGCCCAGATTTTCCAGAAAAGAAATTTCCTTTTGGGGTCCTATAATTCCGTATTTTTTTTTCGAACTTCACTGCACTTTGACTTTGATGGTTATATCTGTGATGTTTGCATGTATTGAACGTCGGCTAATCGCTATAAGCCGATTGGTCGGGGTTATACATGATCTGTAATGTGCTGGAATGTGTATATAAATATGTTGGATTGTCGCGGGTGAATAGCCGGGGGTTGTGAGACGAGAGTTTTCTTTTCTTGCAATTCATGTAAATTTGTAAATTGATGTAATAATTATTTGTATGGCCGCACAACCGGGTCGGGGTTGTAGCCGTCATTGTATAATTTCTTTTTACTGTTTTTGCTCCTAGGATAGACCCATGGAGGGGTGCACAAACTACCGGGTATGCCGAAGTGTCGAGTGGCCTACTCATGGAGATGAGGGAGGTTGCTATGCTTCGGGTACTTGGCGGGTAGTTTGCCGCACCCGTAGGGGTCTTGGGTGGGGTTTTGGCTATTCACCGCGACCGTGTAATCTGTTTTTGTTACAGGCTCGTACAAATTACAGATTCCTAGTATATCCAATGTATTTATCTGTGATCTGAAATGTTTATCATTGCAGTATATCTATATATGATATTATTTAGGCGTTGCTTATGTTTTACAGACGCGCTAGCCCAGCCCCCGCTCTGTCGTTAGTTAAGTAACCTAACGGGTAATGACGGGGCCCCGTGGCGAATGCGAATGGCATAAGCGTACGTCATATTTTGGTTGTTTTCTGCAATGGTAGGATTAAATGATGGGACGCATTAAAAGAACTAATGCAAGAATATCACGCATTAAAAGAACTAATGCAAGATAATAAACCAAGCTAAAGTCGTTGGAACACTTTCGAAAAACCACTCGGTTCTTTTCAAAAACAACTTTTAAAATGCGGAGCTTGAGCCACTCCTTTTAAAAGCTATCTCGTTCCATCGACCAAATCAAGTTCACTACGTTCACGGTTTTGCCAAAACCATTCGTAGCCCTCCGTTGTTTCGTATGAATATTCAATAGTATTCAAGCTGTGTTTGTTGACCTTCGTCAAGGCATAGTGATTGGTAGCTATTGGGTATTCATATGTAGCATAGATAGATGCGTTGGTTTGGGACATTCGCATTACCTTGTTGACCTTCGTCAAGGGTATATACGGGTGGATTCAAATTAACCTGGATAATGACGGGCAGAACTTGACATGTGACTTATGATTTGTTGACCTTCGTCAAGGTCATAAGAGCATGGGGCAAAAATCCACATCGGGAGTTTCATAAATACTGAAACTTGCTAGATTTGCATACCATTTGGAGTGTGATGATTCTGGTAGGATTCCTTCAGTTTCGTCACGCAATGATATTTGGATCCCGATCCTACTGTGAGTATATGCTACTCCTCGGGAAATTTCTCACTTAACGATCAATGCTATAAACCTAGTAGGTGCCTAGAAAGGTGTTAGCGGGGCTACGCCCCCAGGGAAAAGAGGTTCTTTAATTAAGGAACTTCGCGAAAGCGTTGGAAAACCTCCCTCGAAGTACCGACACCGGCCTGGCTGAACGGTTAAGCAAGTATTGTACGGTGGGATTGATCCTGACTAATTCTTCCTTTATGGTTTGAGGAGGGATTCGAGAAACAGTGGGAGCCATCATGTTTAGACAAACTAAAAACCACTCTAAACTTGCAAGAGCATCATGCTGAGTGTTTCTTCTTCTCTCTCCTAATTGCAGCGACCAATCAACATGACTGGACTTAAGTTACTCCTAGATAAAAACAAACTGACAGGGCCAAACTACAAAGATTGGCTCAGGAATGTCACGATAGCAATCACTTATGACAAGCTGGGGTATCTTCTTACCACCAAAGCTCCCCCTGTCCCTGGTCCAACTTCCAGTGTCGCGGATAAGGAAATCCGCAAGACTTGGGAGATTGATAGCGCGAAGGCCAAGTGCCTCCTGCTTGCCTCGATGGACAACGAACATCAGAGGAGGCATGAGAATATGGACATGGAGTCCATATTGCTCCATACAAAAGAACTGTATGGAGAGCAATCACGTATCGCAAGATACGAAGCGTCGAAAAAGTTATTTTCGACAAGAATGGCCGTCGGATCATCAGTAGCCGAGCATGTGCTAAAGATGATCGGCTTCATTGAGGAGCTCGCTGACCTAGGGATCACATTGGAGAGTGAGCTATATACGGATATAGTTCTCCAGTCCCTTCCTTCCACTTACGCCCAGTTTATACTGAACTTCAACCTACAAGAAAAAGAGGTTGAACTATCAGAGCTCCTCAACATGCTGAGGAGCGCAGAGGGCACCCTACAGAAAGGTAGGGATACATCCACTTTGTTTGTAGGAGGATCATCTTCTTCTAGGTCCAAGGCGAAAGCCAAGGGAAAGAAGAAGAAGGCCCCTGCCAAACCAAGGGGCGGTATTGGTAAAGTGGATACGAAGGGAAAAGGCAAAGCAACAAAGTTAGCGGGAAAGCTTGTGGATAAGGAAGAATGCTTCTATTGTCATAAGAAAGGACACTGGAAGAATGATTGCAGGGCCTGGAAGGCCAGAACACAGGAATTGAAGCAGGTTGCAGCTTCAGCTTCAGGTGTGTATGTTATTGAAAACTGTCTTTCAATAAACTCTACTTCCTGGGTATTGGATACCGGATCAGGATCTCATATCTGTAATTCTTTGCAGGCGTTGAGAAACCGTAGTGTTTTGAAGGCAGGTGACATGACCCTCAAAGTTGCGAACGGAGCTAGCATGGATGCTAAAGCCGTGGGGGACTATCACCTGGGAATGTCAGATGGACATGTTTTGGTTTTGCGTAATTGCTTTTTTGTACCCAACGCAACTTGTAATATCATTTCTGTATCTTTAGTTTCTAAAGAAGGTTATGAATTTGCGTTTGTAAGTAATGTTGTAAACATTCACCTTAATCAAGTTTTGATTGGGTCAGGTACATTGAGTAATGGTATATACGTGTTAAACCAACCACAGATTTTCAACGTCCAGAATACACACAAAAGAAAGTCTCCGGAAATGAATCAGACTTTCTTATGGCATTGTAGATTGGGTCACATCAATGAGAGAAGGTTGACTAAGTTACATACAGAAGGATATTTGAATGCGTTCGAATATCAATCGTATGCCACTTGTCAATCTTGTCTCAAAGGAAAGATGACAAAAACTCCGTTTACTGGACAAGGAGTAAGAGCGAGCGAGCTCTTAGGACTCGTACACAGTGACGTGTGCGGTCCAATGTCTACACATGCCCGAAGCGGACATTCTTACTTCATTACTTTTACGGATGACTTCTCAAGGTACGGTTATGTCTTCTTGATGAAACATAAGTCCGAGGCCTTTGGAAAATTCCAGGAGTATAAGAATGAAGTAGAGAAACAGACCGGCAAAAGTATTAAGATTCTAAGATCGGATCGAGGTGGAGAATACTTAAGTGCCGAATTCCTGAATTACTTAAAAGAGAATGGTATTCTCTCTCAGCTTACTCCTCCATACACTCCGCAACATAATGGTGTATCGGAGAGACGGAACCGAACCCTATTGGATATGGTTCGGTCCATGATGAGTAACGCTGAGTTACCGCGATCATTCTGGGGATATGCACTAGAAGCAGCTGCGTATCTCTTGAACAAGGCTCCCACCAAGACTGTGCCTACCACCCCATATGAGATGTGGACTGGGAAGAAACCCTGTCTTAAGTATCTTAAGGTATGGGGATGTCCAGCTTTTGTAAAAAAGCAGCATGCGGACAAGCTTGAGACACGTTCAGTACAGTGTAAGTTTGTGGGATACCTAAGGAACTCTAGGGGGTATCTTTTCTATTCAGCTGAGGAACAAAAGGTCTTTGTTTCTCAGCATGCCCGCTTCTTGGAAACTGAGTTTTTGGAAACCCAGATAAGTGGGAACACAATAGAACTGGAAGAAGTTCCAGAACCACAGACTGTTACTGAAAGCTTAGTGGAACCAGAGGGTTCAACAGAACAGGACATTCCTGCGCCACTCCGCAGGAGTAGTAGGCAGACTCATCCGCCCGAGAGATACTGCGGTTTTCTCATAGACGGGGATAGAGAGGATTGCATCATAGATTATGATGAGCCTACTAGCTTCCAGCAGGCCGTTCAGAGCGTTGGCTCAGTGAAATGGCTGGATGCAATGCGGACCGAAATGGAGTCCATGTACACCAACAAGGTATGGACGTTGGACATTGCTCCAGACGGGGTAAAACCCGTAGGATGCAAGTGGATCTTCAAAAGGAAGATTGGTGTAGATGGACAGGTTGAGACCTATAAAGCTAGGCTGGTAGCAAAGGGTTTTCGTCAAAGACCTGGCTTGGACTACGACGAAACCTTTTCTCCAGTAGCCATGCTGAAATCCATTCGGATCCTTCTTGCCATTGCTGCCTTCCACGATTATGAGATCTGGCAAATGGACGTAAAGACAGCTTTTCTAAATGGAAATTTAGAGGAGTGTGTCTATATGGACCAGCCATAGGGTTTCATTCAGAGTGGGAGCAGCGGAAAGGTGTGCAAGTTGCTTAAGTCCATCTATGGACTAAAGCAGGCATCGCGGAGTTGGAACATCTGCTTTGATGAGACGGTCAAAGAATTTGGCTTTATCAAAAATCCAGATGAACCATGCATCTATAGTAGATTTGTAGCGAGAACTGTAGTATTCCTCGTTTTATACGTGGATGACATTCTCTTAATAGGAAATGACATTCCTATGCTACAATCTGTCAAGGGGTTCTTGTCACACAGGTTCTCCATGAAAGACCTGGGTGATGCCTCGTACATTCTGGGTATCCGAATCTACCGTGACAGATCCAAGAGGATATTAGGACTTTCACAGTCCAGGTACATCGACACCATACTGAAGAGATTCAGTATGGAAGATTCCAAGCGCGGTAACCTACCGGCTTGTCACGGGATCACCCTCTCTAAAGAGATGTCTCCCAAGACTGATTTGGAGAGGGATCGCATGTCTATTATACCCTACGCTTCTGCGGTAGGCTCTATAATGTATGCGATGTTGTGTACCAGGCCGGATGTAGCTTATGCACTGAGTGTGGTAAGCCGGTATCAGTCAAACCCTGGGGAGAAACACTGGATAGCGGTAAAGAACATTCTCAAGTACCTGAGAAGGACTAAGGAGATGTTCTTGGTGTATGGCGGAAAAGACCTCCAGATCGAGGCCTTTGCTGACTCCAGCTTCCAGAGTGACAAGGATGATTCCAAGTCCATGTCGGGTTTTGTCTTTACCCTCAATGGAGGGGCGGTGTGTTGGAAGAGTTCTAAACAAGAAACCGTTGCAGACTCGACGATGGAAGCGGAATACATCGCTGCATCTGATGCCGCAAAAGAAGCTGTCTGGATGAGGAAGTTCTTGAAAGAACTTCAGGTGGTTCCGTCCATTGTTGATCCAATACCTCTGTATTGCGACAACAATGGGGCTATAGCTTTAGCGAAGGAACCCAGGTCCCATCAGAGATCCAGGCACATCTTGAGGCGGTATCACCTGATCAGGGAGATCGTAGATCGCCAGGAGATCGAGGTTCGGAGAGTCGCTTCAGAAGATAACACTGCTGATCCATTCACCAAGGCCCTGCCCCAGACTCAGTTCGAGCGGCTGATCGAGATGATAGGTCTTCGATACGCCAGTACATGGCCTTAGTGCAAGTGGGAGATTGTTAGTGTATATGCCCTAGAGGCCATTACTGTATCATACTAGTTTGTATATTACTTAATGGATGCTTGGGATATTCACCTTGTATATACAATCTTGCTCAAAATAGTAGTATGCTACTTGGTTTGTTTCTACTTCAATGTGTACTTGTATTTATTTCAGTATATCACTTATACGCATTAGTGGAGCCCTTAGGATCTTTGCTTGATTACCAGCGTTGTGATGGCAGTCACACTAGTGGGGGCTGGGTAATCTATAAGCACATCCTTATTCAGGTCCCTGGTCGCAGGACTATCGAGACAGGGCATCGATACTCCGGAGTAGACCAGCGCATGCGCTTCTCATCCCAGTGTGGGAGACGGTCTGTCCCACAGCCGTCAGTACGTCGTACTTGAGATAGTATGCGGGTGCTCGTTAGGTTACGGGTACACTGGACAGGACTCGTCGGGAACTGACTAGTTGGTATTATACCTATCGTCAGTTATCAGTTCCCAGGTGACATGAGTACAGCTTAGTCCGCTGACTTGACACTGTCACTCCGCCTCGAGTGTGTTCCCACTGTACTTTGATCACTACCCTACCACGGCTCAAAGGAGTCGTGCAAACAGGTGGTGGTTGGGTGCAGTCCCGAAGCACTTGGAGGCAGTGACGGTTAGACAGGATTCGTCTCTCCCGGTATTGGGGGTTGACATCGCGCTGTGTCTAGGAGAGCCATTACACGAGTAGTCCCTGGCCAGGGCAAACGAGATATACTGGTAGGTTTCCAGTGTTATCTCAGGGTGTATTGGGCTTCACTCCGGCACGACTTGTACCGCTATTGGGGGACTGACGTTTACCGCCCCCTAGGCCCGCCATGCGATGTATCAGACGAACAGACCGGACTGTACGGAGAATGTCACGCTCAGGCTCAGTAGGAGTTCAGATGGGTTTCGCCTCGTCGGTCTTCTTGTCGGCATTACCTGGGGACCGTTAGGCACAGCTAGTGCCGCTTGCGGTCTGTGGTTAAACCTACTGCCAGCGTAGTGTCGAGTCTTTAGAGTCCCACACAGAAAGCTTTTCGCCTTTAGGCAAAAGAGTAGAGGTCGCATGGTATTGCGACAGGTCGCATGGTTTTGCGACAGGGTTCGGTCACATCCGTGCACTTGTGCACGTACATTGTCCGGACAGTTTACACTAGCGGGCTTTGGTTTAAGCCAGATCCTAGTGTACCTTATGGGATTGGATTTATCCAGTTTGCATTCGTGTTCCTCGGAACGCGGATGCGGGTGTGTATGCACAGTTGACAGGGAGGCAGAGGCGGCAGATTCTCATTAGGGTTGTTGACAGTTGACTGTTGACTTTTTGACTTTATGCTCAACCCTAATGAGAATATGATATGTGATTAACTATTATATTAATTAAGTATTATGGTGATATGGTTGTTGACTTGTTGACTTTGGTGACTTGTTGACTTTTGTTGACTTGTTGACCGGTTGACTAGGCTTGACTAGTTGACCATCATGATAACCATGGTTATCATTTCATGCCAAAGACTTTTTCTTGCTTGCTCATTTGAGTAAAATGAGTGCATGACATGATAAGCTTATGGTTGCTTCAAACCATCACATAAGACTTTTTTGATATGATGAGTTATGATCACTTTGGATTATGAGAGGGTGAAAGACAAAAGAGTTGCTCATTCTTTCTTGCTCATTCTCTCTCTTGTTCTTGAGCTCTCCTCTTGCTCTCACCCTCAACCTCTTGCTCCCTCTCTTGATCTATGGTTCTCTTGTCTCATGAGTTGAGAATCAAGAACCATAGATAAAATCCCATTCTAAATCATCTCTACTCATTCTAGTTCACTAGGTTTAGCAAACCAAGTGAACTAGTTTCTTCAAAGAACGAAGAAGGAGCTAAAGGTTGGAGCTTTCAAATGGATCTATCTTCGGCGTACGGAGACAACGAGAAGGAGCCATTGACCACCATCGGAGCTTGAAGAGAAGGAGTTCAAGTTTAGGTATAACCATCTTCATCCGAGTAGCTAAATATCTTTAGCTTAGTATGCTAGTTTTAGTTTAGGTAAAGATCCCGACCTAGCTTAGTCCATGTTGCCTCTTGCGTTAAAATTTTGATTTTATACCGTTTCCGCCTCCCCGTAAGAACCGGGGGTCGCAACGTGGACTTACAAATTTTTGTACCAGTTTTTAAAAACGACCGAAAAGTGCATTTTTAGTTCGTGTTTTTCGATTTTTCCAGTGATCGAATTTCTAACACTTTGCCAACAAGTTAGTAATGGTTTAGCGAGGCTCTGATACCACTGTAAGTCTATGTCGCTCATCCCGCAAGATAGCGAAGGGGCGGAACAAGTAAAAATCAAAACTTTCTTACAAAATGCAACATAGACTAAGCCAAGGATCTTTGCCAAACCATATCTAACGGAACTACGGGTGGTTTAATCTACTGTGATAAACGATTATACCTCACGAAAGTAGTCCTTCGGTTCTTTTCTCTGCTGTCTTCCTCGTCCATGTGAGCTCCGAGGATCGATCCGGATCTTGGTCACCTCCGCGGCCTCTTAGAGTCGAAGACGATCCACCCAAGAGTCTATAGTCCGAGCTCCACCTCAAGCCGAGGTAATTAGGGCAACAAGTTCGCTATGCTTGATGTTCTAGGTGATGTAGAAGAAGATGATGGATTTGTTTGTCTATTTAGAACCTAATTTGCTCAACACATGAGACTATTAGAAAATGCTAGTGAGGAAGAAGAAGGAGCAACCATGGGAGCTCTCTTTTGATGAGAGAGAAAGAAAATGAGATAATCATCCAAAAGAAAAATAATTACCGATATTTTATCATGAAAATTGTGATGGTTACAATTGATTTGACAATTATCAAGTCAAGCTAAATCCAAGCCAAAAGAGGAGTCTAGTGCTCACAAAATATCTAAGTCAACAATAGTCAACTAGGTCAAATGGTCAAGCATGGTCAAATGGTCAAAGCAATTAGCCATAACACAATTATCATTAAAAAGATTAGTAAATATTTTCCTCCACCTCATAATGGTTTTGACCAAGTCAATGGTCAAAACCCTAATGAGGCAACTCCCTCTTCGCTCCTCACAAACGTGCATACACACCCGCATCTGTATTCCGTAGAATACGAATGCACAGAAGACAAAACTAATCCACCTATACAATACTAGGATCAGGCTTAAACTAAATCCCACCAGTATTGTCCACCCGAACATCATACGTGCACAAGTGCACGTAGGTGATCGTAGCCCTGCCGTAAAACCATACGACCTCTGCACCTTTTGCCCAGTGCAGGGAAACTCTCTGTGTGGGACTCTAAAGACTCGACACTACGCTGGCAGTGTGTTTAACCACAGACTGCAAGCGGCACTAGCTATACGTAACGGTCCCTAGGTAGATGTTGATAAGAAGGCCGATGAGGTAAACCTATCCGAACTCCTACTGAGCCTGAATGTGACAATCTCCGTACAGTCCGGTCTGTTAGTATAAGAGTGTTGCATGTCGGGCCTAGGGGGCGGTAAATGTCAGACCCCTAATAATGGTACAAGTCATGTCAGAGTGTAGCCTAGAACACCTTGAGAAACTACTGGAAACACTACCAGTAAATCTCGCTTGCCCTGGCCAGGGACTTTGTGTAATGGCTCTCCTAGACACGGCGCGATATCAACCCCCAATACCAAGAGAGACGAATCCTGTCTAACCGCTACTGCCTCCAAGTGCTTCGAGACTGCACCCAACTACTACCTATTTGCATGACTCCTTTGAGCCATGGTAGGGTAGTAATCAAAGTACAGTGGGAACACACTCGACGCGAAGTAGCAGTGTCAAGTCGACGGACTAAGCTGTACTCCTGTCACCTGGGAACTGTTATCTGACGATAGGTATAGTACCAACCAACAGTTCCCGACGTGTCCTGTCCAGTGTACTCGTAACCTAACGAGCACCCGCATACTATCTCCAGTACGACATACTAATGGCTGTGGGACAGACCATCTCCCCTGCTGGGATGAGAAGCGTATGCGCTAGTCTACTCCGGAGTATCGATGCCCCGTCTCGATAATCCTACGACTAGGGACCTGTATAAGGATGTGTCTGTGGATTACCCAGCCCCCACTAATGTGACTGCCATCACAACGCTGGTAATCAAGCAAAGATCCTAAGGGCTCCACTAATATGTATAAGCGATATGCTAAAAGAAACATATGCACATATTGAAGTAAAAACAAACCAAGTAGCATACTACCATTTTGAGCAAGACTGTCTATACAACTATGAATATCCCAAGCTTTCATTAAGTAATATACAAACTAGTATGATACAATAATGTCCCCTAGGGCATATACACTAACATATCCAATGTTTCATATGTTGCTTTTGCTGCTTGTTTCTGTGATGTTGATCATATAACTGCGTGAGTCGAATGTAATATTCTATATATGATATATAATAAATTTTGCTTATGTTTTTCACCCGTTCTAGTCCAGTCCCTGCTCTGCCGGTAGTTAAGTAACCTAACGGTGCTTGACGGGGCCCAGTGGCGAATGCGGATGGCATAAGCGTACGTTCTATTTTTGTTTCATTTTTCTGTAATGTTTAGGAAACATTAAATGATGGGACTTCATTAATGAGATTAATGAAAAGAAAGAAACCAAAAGATGCTGTAGAATCAAATTTTCAAAAAGGGTAGCTTTAATTTTTGCTTTGCATAGTGGTATTCCTTGATGAATATCCAGCACCTCATTCGATGAAGAAAGAGCCGAGATCCCTTCACCGGGAGTGACCTCTTTAGCGAAACTAGAAAATGTTACAACCCACTCAGTTTTGTTTTTGATTGCTTCTCTAGTTCTTGCTTTGCATAGTGGTATTCCTGAATATCTTGCACCTCATTCGATGAGGAAAGAGTCGAGATCCCTTCACCGGGAGTGACCTCTTTAGCGAAACTAGCAAAAGCCTCAAAAACACTCCTTTTCAAAATCACTAGATTCTACAACGATATCAAGTTCATTACGCCCATGGTTTTCTAAAAACCTGCGTAGCCTTCCGTCATTTTAGATAAGTACTATTTAGTATTCGTGCTGCGTTTGTTGACCATAGCCAAGGCGTCTGTACGGTAGCTAATTAGTGCTTGTCTGCAGCATGTGATGCGATTGGATTAGGGTAGTCGTGCGGCTTTATTGACCTTAGCCAAGGGTCGCACGGGTGGGTTTGATTCAATTAAGAAATGACGGGTTGAACTTGGCTAGCACTTATGATTTGTTGACCATAGCCAAGGCCATAAGAAGCTAGGGGTAAAAACCATTATCGGGAATTTCAAGTGTTGAAATTTGCAATGAGATTGTATACCTTCTATATGATAATTGGATACCGATACCCACTGCGAGTAAGTGTTACTCCTGAGAGAGTTTTGAACTTTACAATTAGCCGATCAAGTAGATGTCTAGAAAGGTGTCAACGGGGTTATGCCTCTAAGAAAACGAAGTTTATTCTAATTAGGTCCATGCGAAAGCACGAGGAACCTCCCTCGGAGTACCGAAACCTGCTTGGCCGAACGATTGCCGAACCTGTAGGGTGTAATTAATCCCGGCTAATCTTACCTTTCAGGGTTTGAAGGAATATTTGATAAAAACGGTGGGAGCCATCCTGATTAGATAAGATAATAACCAATCTAATCTTGCAAAGAGCGCACGCAACGTGATTATCCTTCTCTCTCTGCTGGTAGCGACCAATGACATGCCTTAATCAAGATAATAATATGGATGTATTGACTGAACCTACTTATTATACTGGGCTAGGTTCCGCTCTATCTTATGATTGTCATAAGTCTGAGCAAGGAATGGGGGAATATTCGGATTCCCACGCCACCCAAACGAAGAAAAAGCATGTTGATGCATTGTTTTCGGGTGTTTTCATAACCAAGAACTGTTTCTCAGTTACCTCTACGTCCTAGGTATTGGATACCGAATCAGGATCCCACACATGTAATATGTTACATGGGCTACAGATAGGTAGAGAACTTGAAAAGGGTGATATGTCTGTACTAGTAGAGATGGTGCAATTGTTGCAGCCAAGGCAGTTGGCAAATATCACCTAATGTTACCAACTGGTAATATAATGATTCTGAGCGACTGTTATTTCGTACCAATAATATTATGAATATTTTCCTAAATCAAGTGTTGCTTGGGTAAGGTATGTTGTATAACAGTGTACACGTTCTGAATCAAACTACAGTTCTAAACGTACATATAACACACAAGAGAAACAGTTCAGAAATGAACGAAGTCTTCTTGAGGCATTATAGACTAGGTCATGTCAATGAGACAAGACTAGCTAAAGTTTCATAAGGATGCATATTTGAATCCGTTTGAATTTACATCTTATGAAACTTGTCAGTTATGTCTCAAAGGCTAAGTGATCAAATCTCCGTTTACTGGAAACGGAGAAAGTGCTACTAAACTCTTGGACAGATACATGGTGATGTATGCGGTCCTATGTCTAACACATGCCAGGGATGGTTCCGCGTACTTTATTACATTCACTGATGTTCTCTCAAGAAACGGACATGTATTCTTGTTGAAACACGAAACTGAATCTTTTGAGAATTTCAAGGAATATAAGTACGAAGTTGAGAACCAGATGGGTAAAGGTATTCAAATTCTTCGATATGATCAGGGAGAAGAATACTTGAGCACGAAATTTCGAGACTATTTGAAAGTGAAAGACATTCTCTCTCAGCTTACTCCTCCGTATACACCAGAGCACAACGGTATATCTGGGTGGAGGAATCGCACCCTATGAGATATGGCGTGCTCTATGATGAGTACTGCTGAGTTGCCTATTTCCTTTCACGGACATGCACTTGAGAAGATGCATACATATTGAATAGAGTTCCGACCAAATCTGTTGCCTACCACTCCATATGAGATATGGAATGGGAAGAGACCATCTCTTAAACGAGTTAAAATATGGGTTATTCGGCCTATCTTGAAAAGCAAAATTCGGACAAGCTTGAGGCAAGGTCAGTTCTCTGCAAGTTTGTAGGATATCCCAAACACTCATGAGGGTATATCTTCTACCACACCGAGGAACAAAAGATGTCGACATGCAACCTTTATAGAAAAGGAATTTCTTATCAAAGTGATTAGTGACAATGAGGTAGAACTGGAAGAGGTTCAAGCAACGCAAACAATAACTGACGATTTGGCGGAACCGTAGGATTCAATAGTCCCCGACGAACCGTAGCCACTCCGCAGATCTAGTTGGGTTCCTCATCCACCTGAGAGATACTATGGTTTTCTCGTAGACAGTGGGAGCGAGGATTGCATCATAGAGATGATGACCCAACTAGTTTCGAGCAGGCCATCACAAGTGGAGACTATGTGAAATGGCTGCATGATATGCGATCCGAGATGAAATCCATGTACACCAACATAGTATTGACTTTGGATGTTGTTCCTAAAGGGGTAAAACTCATCGGGAGCAAGAGGATCTTTGAGAAAGATAATTTGGTGTAGATGGAAAAGTTGAGACTTTCAAAGCTATGCTTAAGTCCATCACGATCCTACTTGCCATTGTTGCATACCATGACTACAAAATCTGGCAGACTGCACGTCAAAATGGTGATTTAGAAGAAAGCGTATATATGACACTGCCAGAGGGCTTCATAGACAGTGGGAGCAGCAGAAGAATGTGCAAGCTTCTTAAATCCATCTACGGGTTAAAGCAGGCATCGCGGAGATGGAACATCTGTTTTAATGAAGCTGTCAAAGAGTTTGTCTTCATCAAAAAGGTAGACGAACCATGTATAAATAAGAAGGTTGTAGAGAGTATGGTTGTCTTCCTCGTATTGTACATATATATCATACTCTTGATAGGAAACGATGTTCCTATGCTACACATAGCCAAACTCCTCTTATCACATAAGTTCTCCATGAAAGATCTAACTGATGACTCCTACATCCTGGGGATATAGATCTATAGAGATAGATCTAAAAGGATTAGGGATTGTCCCGATCCAGGAACATAGACACCGTACAAAAGGGTTTTAGTATGGAAGATTCTAAGCATGGTAATGTACCCGCTAGTTCAGGAATCACTCTCTCCAAAATGATGTCTCTCGAGACTGATTTGGAGAGGGCTCGCATGCAAGGAATGCCCTATGCTTTGGCAGACAGGTCAATCATGTATGTGATGTTATGTAGCAGACCAGATGTAGCTTACTCACTAGTTGTAGTGAATAAGTATCAAAAAGATCTTTGGGATAACCACTGGACAGCTGATTGAAAGAGTTTTATTTACCGCTATCAGGACAGTTTCGCTTGGTAGCTAGCCACGATGAGTACGGGTCGTCCGCAGGAAGACAGTGCGTTCTAAGTTCTTGTTATGACGAGTTAATCCGCATGGTGGAATGGTTCAATTCTAACCTATGTGTTTATATGCAAGTATAAGTTTGTTAGGAATAGCTAGGTTAGTGTAAGTTATGGACTTCCGTACTCAATCCTTTGTGCCGAACTTAACCATTGAAGCTAGAGCAAACGGCAACAACGTGGATTAGGGTACTTAAGCATGGTATTAGTGAAATCCGGCTTATTGTAACATTATAGAAAAATAAAATATTATTTTTTGGGAATTTTTATAATTAAATACTAAATATATTGAATATTTTAATATTGCGGTATAATTAAATACCGATAAATGGAGAAAAAATTTAGGAAATTATAGAAATTACTAAAAAGAGGGTGTTTTATGTGATTTATGCAAATTATGAAATTTCATGATTTATTATGCACTATTTTAATGCTAATCGTGATTAAATATCGCTAATCACGCATTAAGCATGTATTGTGCACATGACATGCACATATCATTTTTAGCAATTTTACATTTTTCCTAGCATGTCTTTTCTTCATTTTCAAGCATGTTTTGGTTTAAATGAAAAGAAATGAAAAGAAAAGTGAATATAATATAGAAGATGGGCATGAGAGAGAAGAGAGAGGTGACGGGTCAAACCTTGGTCTTGGCTCTTTGTTTCATTCATCATCTTTATCCTTCCTTCTCCCTCTTCTCTCTAGGGCTGCTACCCTCACTCCCTCCCCCACTTCAAGATTCAAAACACCCCCAAAATCAACTCAAAACTCCATCTCCATTTCAAAAAAAACATGCACAAGACCATCACAAGCACCTTGGACAAAGAAAAATCCGATTTTGATCACTTGGGGCAACTCAAGAAAATTCTTGAGTTGCCAAATGAGGTAATTTTTGCACCATTAGAATAGTATTCCAATTCCTTAAGCATCCATATAAGTTTAGAATCGATATTGTGTAGTTTAGCAACTTTTGAAAATTCAAAATTAGGGATTAGGGTTTGAATTGATTCCAAAAGTGCAATTGAGGTGTAATTAGGGACTACGATCCCTGTAGGGATATTATAGTGGGCTAAACCATAGAGTAAACCCCCAATTACCAAACTTAGAAACTCTACTATCGTATTTTGATAACTGCTGTGATGAAGTTTTGTGATCTGCTATAACCCGGGTGACCTGAAAAATATTTAGCGAAGACTGAGTGATGTGCAGGCAACCTAGAACCTATACCAAAATCTTGAGACCCCCACGCCAGGTTATGGCCACAAATTTACTCATTTTGGACGCAATTTGCGGCCTGCGTAGTGTGGAAATGATCCGTGTTTGGTCCGGGGCTTTATCTTCAGTAAACTAGACCCCTCCCATATACAAAATTGGCTAATTTCACCTAGGGTAAAATCTGGGACCATTTTCATGAGTTGCTGCCTTGTATTTCATGATATTTATGAAATGAAGTTTTGGTATTGGTGTTTTGATCGGTCGATTCACGTTTATACGTCAATCGTCGAGAGTTGTTAGTTATTCTTGCATGCGTAAACGATAGGTTTTAACCTATGTATGATACTCGTGCCGATTTGGTTTTTGTGCGTGATTTCGGTTACGATATCTTATGTGTATATATGTAGGTACCCCCACATGGATTTCAAGACGACGAGGATGAGCATGGCGTCATCGACTCCAGCAAGCAAGGATCAAAGTGAGTAGATTATATTTACGGGGGAAGTCGGATGGATGGCGTATAGCACCCCCGCAGTTCGTAGTATAGTGTATGGTATATATTTTATATGGATATATTTATATGTTATTGTGAGGCAATGATTATCTAGATAGACTTTGGGAGTCATGGATATTTTAGTATCATTGGATGATGATGTCGCTAGTTTGTTTAGTCGCGAGCCCTAGAATAAGGTTTACACCCACACGCACATACATGCTTACTTTGTTTTACTGGTACGTATATGGGGATGTGTATATATATACACACACATAGGTAGGATTATACACACACACACACACACACACACACGTATACTTATATATGGATGATGAGGATTGTACATGGTATTTGGAGATGAGTCGATGAGATTGGGCATGATGCCATAAGATCGGTGATTTATTTTGTTTCATATTAGGAGATACGACAAAAGATTATAGCGGGCCTTTAGGCGTGTATTTTCACACACGTATATGTATATATAGATGGTATTAGTTTGTACTAGACTTAGATTAGTACCCCCTGTTCATTAGATATGATGATAATGGATACCAGATGCATGATGAGATGAATGTGATATTTGACCCATACCCAGATTGGGATGCCGTACGATGGATTTACCGTATGAGCCTTATATTGATGATAGATCCGCACTCTTGACTTGAGAATGTCATGTTATTTATTGTATCGTATGTGATACTATTGAAGCGGGATCACCGACTATTATATTTATATGTATCGACTCAGATTTAGGTGGTTTCCTTACCTTTCGATTAGTCCCATAGTTTACTTATAGATGTTAGATAAGATTCGAGTCATACCTATTTCAAAACTAACGAATCGCGAGTATTTTAAAGTCAGGCCAAGGAATTCTACGGATATTTTCAAAAGACGCATCTTTTCCTAAAAACACCGTAGCCCTTATTTTCTAAACACCACGATTCGTGTTATTTCAAATCGCAAAAACTGTATGACATATATATTGATGTAGATTCTTCACTATTGTGTTTATTATTCATTTTCCGCATATTCTTGCTATTCGCATCGCATTGCATGTTTAAATGTGTTTATTGTTATATTAAACCCATGCTGTCAGGACACCAGCACCATTATCGATGATGTGTATATTTCCACGTACACCTGCTTGCCGGCTCATACACTTCATCATCGATAACTGCCATTCCACTATACAGTAGGACCGTTGCATCAAGATATGACCACTTGCATGACATACTTGCGTACGTATATTTTGTACACTCATACTTGCATACATACCTATTTGCACATACATAGATGATTCTGGCTTGATTATGGAGATTTGGAAACCGCAAGATATATTTTAAAACTGAATTCATTTGAAAGAGAGGTTTTACCTTGATATGTGCATATTACTATTCCATGTTGGATGATATACTGATATGCTTACATTTTTTTATATGTCGCATACATCATGCTTTACGATTATATGCATTGAGATATGCTGTTTTCATGAGATTTCTGGATTTGAGAAACGCGGGTATTTCAAAAGAAAGTATGTACTGTTTTAAAAACCCAGTTTCTCTTGATATGATATTTTAGTGCGTCCACCATGCGTTTTCTCGGTTCTGAGACGTGTGATATGTGAAACACGATTCGAGGAGGCGGATGATTCCGTTTGCGGGTATATGGTGGACCCGGTATGGTATCCCGGGGTGAGAGAGAGATTTCGTGTGGATGACGATGAGCCTGGCAGAGGAACTACTACCTACCGGTGATAGTATTTGGGCTCAGCGGATATCCGGAGGATACCGACCAGAGTCGAGAGATGATATGGGCCGATCCGGATTGACGGAGCCCGTGGGCCGATCCGGACTGACGGAGCCCGATATATGAGGATTTACGTGCCGATGCTGGTGATTGATCGGTTGAGTTGTGATGAAATGAAAAGTGTTCACAATCAAAGATATTTATACCGCAATCAATTAACGGTATCAATGTAGCGCGTTAATGAATACGGATCGTCAACTGAGATGTGTGTTTTGCTTGCTTTCATTTTAGATGAGTCGAAATGAAAGATAAAAGAAAAATTGCAAGAAAATTGATTCAAGAATTTTGAAATTTAGTTTCAATAAAAGTAAAGAACTAGATCTAAAGATCAAGAATCAATAAAGTTCTAGAAGATGTCCAAATCTAATGAACTATCAAGATTTGTAATGAAGCTCATAGGAATCGATCGAATCTATAGTGAGAATGAAGACTTGTGATTACGTATTCCTGTCCATTGATGATTTGTTGCTAGATCGATGATGATCAAAGAGGATTAGGGATCTCTTGAAGAAACTAGGGTTTCTCCATCATCATCCCTTATCCTTTCGTTGATTATCATTCAAACTCTAGCCTCTAGGAAATTCAATCACCGATCGTTGATCTCTAATTAAGAGCGAAAACATTCAATAAAGCATCTCGCTCAAAACTAGGTTGTCGATGATTCAATTTCCTAAAGTTTACAAAACTCATAAGACTTAAGAATAGTTCAAGAATTTAATCATCATCATCTATCGATTCTCTCGTTTCCTCCACGAGCGGAGTTTTTACTCAAACATCATAACAAAGAAAACAATCAAGAATTGAGATCTCATCATAATGCTCAAATATAAAGAAAAGCAAGATCAAGAATTTTCACCTTTTATTATTCAACGTTTCGTTACAATTCGCTCAAGACTACAAGAATTGAGGAGAGAACTTGATCGTCGAATTAGCTTCGCATCGTCTCCGTGAGTCACGGATCATCGTGGATCACCTGCTCGGTTGAAGATCGGCGTCGCTTCTAAAAGGTTGAAGGCTTCTTGCTTGATTTGTACTCGGAGATCTTGATTTCGATCAAATTGGGTCGCTCAATTTGATTTGAATGTGATTTTGATCTACAATTTTCCCTCCAAAAATTAACTAACTCCAAACCCTAGATATAGATCTCATTTTATAATCCCTCATTTGAATCTTCCCTCCAAAGCTAGGTTGTCAGAGAGAGGCTTCTAGAAGAAGTTTGTTGAAGGGAATATTCTAGAATGAGAAATATTCTAGGGTAAGGTTGTTAGGCCGAGCCTTCTGCATGAAGCCACGTGGTCGTCTGGAGTTTTCTGGAAGCATTGGCCGTTACAGAGAAACACATGGAGAAATTTTGAGAAGCTGACGTGTCCATTGAGCCGCGGATCCGCTGCTAATAGGGCCTTACGGCAGCGGATCCGCGGCCAAGTAGGTAAGTTGCTGCGTTCTTTTCTCAGGTTGGTTTTGTGTTGTTCCTTTGGGCTTTATTTTATGTCAGGAATCTCATTGTAATTTCTTGATTTCTGCCATATCTCAAGTCTTTGATTTGACGTATTTTTGTCGGCACTTTTAGCTGTTTCGGCTCTTTTCCTGGAATTTTCTGCACACATTCTCGAGACAAGTGTTGCGCTATACAAAAATTATGCGTGCAATGATAAACAATCAATTTCCCTCAAAATGCCGGTTATAATGTATAACACATGTTATTTGGTATTTTACAGATGTTTTGCTTATATGTGCTATATTCATACCGAACACCTTTAGATAAGTGCAAATGGTAGGAAAATTGATGTGTTAAAAATGCAATATTTTCGACTGATGAAATTCCCCCAAACTTATTTTTGGTCGTCTCGAGCAAACTGTTTTATTCAGGTGAAGGAGAAAATAAAAAAAGAAAAACTAACTAGCACATTTTCGTAGGCAACACGATTGCACTGAGCACGTGCAACAAGCCTTTAAAGCTCTAGGTGTCCCTAGTAGGAGGAGTGTTGTCTCGTGAGGGTTTTCAGCGGATTGCACCCACAAAATCCAATAATAAAAGGAAGACCGTGAAAGTTGCATATAAAGATAAGAATCGTAAAAGAAAAACTTTGAAAATTAGAGTTTCCAACTACACTAACTTTTCGTTGTCATGAGCCCTATCTTAATAATCATGAAAAGATGTTAGAAATCATATCATCCCTCAATAAAACATTGTCTTTATTCTTCATTCCTACCTTTCTTCCAAACATCGATCATATAACCCTACGTGTGTGTAATAGACATCCCTACACTCGGAGAATTCAATTCAAGCTACATACTCTTGTCCATCTGCCTCAGTACTTTTTAATTAATGAATATTTAGATGGATTTGCTCACACATTTTTCATGCGACCGTTAATACTTCTTGAGGTACTAACCGACCGATTACTCATGTGGTTGCTTATTAGGTGTATTAGTATTTTCCTCGTCTTGCACCAACTAAGGCTTAGCAGTGACTCCCAGACCAGTTGGTCTAAGGCACTAGGTGATGAAGCACCCTCGCTATATTTTTTTATTGCTGCCTTGGCGATAACAAAACCAGTGTTCATTTTTTTTCTTAACACCGTTTTATATTTTATTCATTTATAATTTCCTTCATACTTTGGCTTTTAGACAAGAGCATTTCAAGGTATCCTCTACTATCCCGACTTTCAAGACGTGTGTAAGTGCGTATAGTAGGGTATCAACATTCAAATATTTGGCTTCCAGAATAGGAACTATTTTTCAGATTTATTTTTATTCTCAGATTAGTGACTTCCTTCATCTTACTAACCCTTGGGACAACGGCTCATAACTACTTATTACTTGTTCGTTTAAGAAAACTTCTAATTTTCTTGGTTTTCTTAAATTTTTCTAATCTTTTGGATGTAATTTTTCACTATCTAATCTTTTATTATCTTATTTATGTACAAAATTTAAATATTAAATATTTTATCTTTTGAATTTTTTATAAATTTTTATAGGTTTTAAAATATTTTGTGCTTATGCAAAGTATGATGCAAATGATGCGTAAATAAGCACAAACCTCCCCCAAACTTGTTTTCAACAGTGTCCTCGCTATTGCTATCTGCTAAACCTCAAAAACCTGTAAGCTTAGGAGGACATTTATTAACGGGGGCAATAAATATGATCATGAAAATCCTCCCCCAAACTTATTCTCTGGCTCACAATATTGAGGACAACAGTTATTTTCAGGAGCCAAAAATACACCCCCCAAACTTGAGTTAAACCATGTTAAGCATTGAAAATCACAAGAGGGGGTCAAAATTATTGGTCAATGCCAAGCTTTGCAAAGACCGAAAATCAACACCAACCATTCAAAGATTTTATCAGTGTAGTGCACCAGTTGGTAGAAGAACAAGAAGAAGTGGGGAAAAGGTAAATGATGTGAAAGAATGTGATTGCGTTTCATTCTGGAGAGACGACACGGTGATCGTGATGGATTACTCGCATTCTCATGACTGTCAAGAAGAACGGGTGGAAGTTCAATTTCTTTGTTTTAGAGATGATTCATCTCAACACCCATGTTTGCTAACAGTGTGAGTCTATCAGCGAAGCATTCATCGATATCCCGAAGAATAATGTCATCAAAGAGTGCGGGTTGATACTCAAACTCCAGAAAAGGTTCATCATCGACGTTAGATGTTGACCCGGACAACTCGAAAGAAGGGTCCGTATGTATATGATACATATCTGGGTCAAACAACAACGTATAAAGAAAGTCTGGATCTGTATCGTGAAGCTGATCAAATTCGCTGCTGTCGACATCCATTAATTCGACAGAACAGACTCGAGCATGAGGATCGGAGGGTTGACTTCCCAACTTGTAAATATTGAGCTCAATTGACCTATTCGCAAAAGATAGGTTCATAAAGCCGTTTCTACAGTTGATTACAGCGTTGGAAGTAGCCAAAAAGGGACGACCTAGAATCACCGGAATTTGGTTCCGTGGGTTCGCTATAGGCTGTGTATCAAGAACTATAAAATCCACAGGGAATACAAATTTCCCGATTTTTATCAACACATCCTCAAGTTCACCTCTAGGTTTGGTGATTGATCGGTCGGCCATCTGTAGAGTTATGTTCGAGGGCTTTAATACTCCGATACCTAGTTGCTCGTAGACCGAGTAAGAAAGCAAGTTAACACTAGAGCCAAGGTCAAGTAAAGCACGGTTAATGTGTTTATCCCCAATAGAAATAGAAATAGTAGGACAACCAGGGTCCTTACGTTTCTTTGGTAATTATTGGGGAAAAGCCGTGTCTACAGTGCTTGACATGAACACTTTTTTCGGCACTTGAGTCTTCCTCTTCCTACTGCACAAGTTCTTAAGAATTTTCGCATAGGACGGAACTTGTTGGATAGAATCTAGGAGAGGGATGTTGATATTAACTTCCTTAAACATGTCCACAAGCTTCTCCTTTTGTGCATCATGTTTGTTGGGCCTCAACCTTTCAGGAAATGGAGCTCTATCAATAAGTGTTGGGTCCAACATTTGTGGAGAAGTTTGTGGGGGTGGAAAAAGTGAAGTGGGTAGAGGGTTCGAGCCTTTGGGAAAATGGAGAATAGGCTCGGAAGAAGAAGAAGGTAAATTGGATGAAATAGGACAAGAGGTAGAAGTGGGAATGGAAGTGGAAGTGGAAACCGGGTGTTAATGATCAATTCATCATTATCAATTTGTTCACCCACATGATTGTGTAACACTCTTCCAGATCTCAACGTTGTAAATGCATCCACTTTAGTGTAATGTGAAGGTCCAGGATCAGGTAGGGGTTGAGATGGAAGATTCCCTTTTTCTCCAGCACTCATTCTGGCAGTCAGTTGTGCAATTTGTGCTTCTATCGATTTGATACTCTCACCGTTGGAGACAATGTTTTGTGCTAACGTCTCGATAGAAGATTTTAAAATGTCATTCGTTTGCATAGACTTTGTAATGAACATGTTCAGTGTAGAGGATGTAGAAATACCGGCAGAAGAAAGATCGAAGTTGTTGGCCGGGTTTTGAAAATTTTGTGGTTGAAAGGGGTGCTGACTCATTTGTGGTGGTTGTTGTTGCTGTGGAGGGACCCGTTAAAAGTTATTATGGTTTGGATCCGAGGATTGAGTTTGGTGTTGGATCCAAGAAAGATCAGGGTGATTTCTCCAATCTTGATTAAATGAGGAAGAAGAAGGATCGTTTCCAGGTCTTTGCTGAAATGCAGTATTAGTGTGACCTTGAAACGGTACATTCAAAAGACATTCTTCCGTCAAATGTGATGGGTTTGAACAGCAGCCACACATGGTTTTGGGAAGTGTGTATTAGTTTAGGGAGGCTGAGGAAAACTTGTTTTCTAGAGCATCAAGTTTCCTTTGCATTGCGGCCATTTCGGCTCTCATTGTGACGGAAACATCGAGATGACTGATACCATCCCTAGGTGATGGTGGTCTAACAATTTGCCAATGTAAAGTGATTTGAGCTATATCTTCTAAATATTTGCAAGATTCACCATCATCTTTAGATAGGAATTGGCAATGACACATGGATTCAAGCATCTGTTTTGTCGTGAGATCAATACCCTCATAGATAACTCGACACAAATCCCATCTGGGGATTCCGTGATGAGGGCATTGTAAAAGAAGATTCTTGAACCGTTCAAAGCATTTCCAAAATGGTTCATTGGGAAGTTAGGTAAATTTGAAGATTTCGCTCCGAACACGGGCGGTCTTATGATGGGGATAAAATTTCTTAAGGAATGCTGCAACGAATTCGTCCCATGTTGAAATAGAATGTGTGGGTGTGTTGTAAAGCCACTTCTCGGCTGAATCGCACAAAGTGAATGGGAGAAGACGTAAACGCAGAGCATCCAAAGACAGTTGTGAATTACCCATCAAAGCACATACGTTTTCAAATTTGATGATTGCGTCTTCAGACTCGAGCCCGTGAAATTTGGGTAAAAGTTTGATGAATTGGGGTTTAATTTCAAAATTTTACCCATTGGCCGGTGGTATAGAAAGACAGGTGGGAAGGGGAACACGTGAAGGATAGCATCTCTCTTGGAGAGAAATGCGTGGAGGATTCTGCGCACATGCGGGTGGTGGCAGAGTGGTGTTAAAGTTTGATGGAAATCCGTCCATCGCGGTCGTGGTGGGTGGTGGGGAAGAAGACGAAGAATTACTGACTCTGGGGTCGATAAAAGAAACGCGGACAAGACGGGAAATGGAATCCCGTGTCCAGCCTAACATGTGCTAAATGGTTGTAGCACAAGTGGCAGCGTTGGTAATAATTAGGGGAAAGATGGTTGGTGTTTTTTTTGAAAAAGAAAATACGGATTTTTAAAAGATGCAAATCACAAACAATGCACACACAACCCTAAATCTAGTGGTCACCTAGGTCAAGTCTCTAGACCGCTCCTAACTGTCAGAAGACAAATCGCAGGATCAATTCTCTACTACCTCTTTGTCTTTCCTGTGGCCAGGTAAGTGTCAGGTAAGTGGGAGGTTCTCCATGTTGGATATAGTGCCTTCTAAGTCAATTATTGGATCGCAGGTACGTGATTGCAATGATTGAGGGAGGACCTATACCGCTATGACTGCCTTACTCGAGATGATAGTATGCTATCTGGTTTGTCTTTATCATCGTATGCATGCTTTAGTTCACTATTGCATGTTGATAGAGCCTAAAGGATTCTTGCTTGACTGCCAGCAGTATGATGGCGATCATATACGTGGGAGCTGGGGTTTGTAAGCACATCCTTAAAGTGTCCCTAGTCGTGGGAGTTTCGAGACAGGGCATCGATACTCCAGAGTAGACTAGTGTATACAGTCGAGACCCCGACGAGGGGCGGTGGCCGGTCTCACAAGCCATTGGTGTCAGTTGGTTCACCTAAGATGTATACAGGTGCTCATAGAGTACACCGGACAGGACTCGCCAGGAACATGCTAGTTAGTATTATACATATCGTCAAATAGTAGTTCCCTGGTGACATGTGTACAGGTTAGTTTGTCGACCTGAGATCGTCATTTGTCTCATGTGAGTTCCCACTGTGCTTTGATTTATACCCTACCACGGCTCAAAGGAGTCGTGCAAACAGGTATTTTTTGGGTACAGTCCCGAGCCACATGGAGGCAGTGAACGGATCGTCGGGGATTCGTCTCTCCCAGTATTGGGGGTTGATGTCGCTCAGTGCACGGGTGGCCATCACTGGAAATCCTCGGCCGGGGTATGTGAGAATTACCGATCCAGGATTGATAGTTTCTCACTAGGTGATGGGCTTCATACCGACACGAATTATCGCGTTATTAGGGGTCTGACTTTATCCACCCCCTAGACTCGATATGCGATACTCTTAGACGAACGGACCGGGCTGTACGGATATTGTCACTGTCCGGCTCAGTAGGGTTTCTGGATGAGTTCGCTCGTCAGCTTCTCTTTCGATCAATACATAGGCAACCGTTACGTACAGATTGTACCTCTGACGTGCTAGTGGTTATACCCAGTGCCAGTATGTTGATGAGTCATTAGAGTCCCCCACAGAAAGTTTCCCAAGTTCGGGCGAAACGTTGTAGAGGCCGTATGGTTTTATGTCAGGGTTCGGAAAATGCACGTGCGTTTTCGCACGTGTCATATTTCGGGCAGATAATACTGGTAGGCTTTGGTTTAATCCAGATCCGAGTATTATACTGTGTAGATATAATATTTTTGTCTCAGTTGCATTTGTATTCAGTCGTAATACAAATGCGGGTATGTTTATACTGTTACGGGGTTATCCTGAAATTCGTTTCGGCATCGCTTTTAGAAGCTGCCAGATTCCAGTTTTCTATCGGCCGTATTTAACATTCGGTTAAATGCGGATTTATCTTTTCTTCTTGAGGGTGAGTGATGAGGTGAGTCATGAGTGGAAGCTTCATATTGTGGTGATTAGGATTAGTGAGTCACTTATTGCATTTAATGATATGATGAGGTGTTATTGGTGAGTCACCTTTTCATTAATGATTTTTGTTCTTGCTAAGATATTTCCTCTTGATCTTTAGTGAGAAGCTTTTCTTATGGTAACCCTCTCCACTCCTACACTCACCTCCCACTTCCTATAAGTGGCCGGCCCCTCTTCCTAGATGAGGATGGTTGCTTGAAAAAAGATTGATATAGTTTTGGACTCATGGAAATTAGATAGCCTCATTTCTCATTTCACCCGATCCAAAAGGCAACTTCACTAACCGTTCGTCTATGGCTTTGGACGAAGCGAGACAAAGTGTTCCACTCATTATCTACATCATCTTGGTCGTCTCTTTTAGCAAACTTGACGACCGAGTTGCCTCGGTTCAGAGGCGGGAGCCCGTTTAAAGATCCGTCGACGTGGTACCACCTGGACGAGAAGACTGGAGATTAAGGAGATCAGAGCAGCCGCAACAAAGCGTGGGATGATGGTTGAAGACCGAAGGACTCGGATCGTTCGGTATAACATTTCTACCCACTTTGTAGTTTGTTAGTTTAGCTTTAATGGCAGAACCGGGTTATAGTACGCGATAGCGCCAGTTGTAAAAGTTTTTGTTCCGCATTTGGCGTCTGTTAGACGGCCGGGGCGCTACCGTGGACTTACAGTGGTATCAGAGCCTCACCATTAAGCTTTAATAACTTGTGCTAACGCGTTTAAAAGATCGATCGAACGGAATTTCTGAAACTACAATTTTCTGCACTAAAGTTTCTGTCGATTTTTAAAAGGGTCTAAAAATTATTTTGAGCATCACAGAAATACAAGCAGGCTTTTTGAAGAAAACACCAGAAATTTGATTCTCTGATTCGTCCGTACGGCCGCGGAACCACCGCCAATGCCATGCTTTGGCCGCGGCTCCGCGGCCATCTTGGAGCTTCAGAGGGTCATATTTCTTCTGTTGTTTCTACTTGGTAAATTGTGGTTTCTGGAATAGTTCTTTTGGGCCTAGATTTTGTTACTGTACAGCAGATGTACGTGGGGCCCACTTCGGGAAGTTTTGTCGATCGAAATTTTAAACATGTTAGTATGCAGTATTTACATTATATCTCCGACCTGGAATATCATTTGAACGGTAAATTGCGTCTAATTGCTATAGTCCTTTTAGACGGATTTGTGAACGTGACATTCGCGTTGATGTTCTGTATTGTGATGAGATGTTGCGGATTTGTCGTGGTGGATAGCAGTGTGCAATGGTAGTGCGGTTTAAATTTATTTGTACATTTGATATTGCGGGGCGAGCGTCCAACATGTGGACTTCTGTCACTGCCTGTTTGTATAATATTCTTTTGGGGCACGACCGGGATGAGGTCGATGTACCCGTTGTATATATTTTAATTTCTGTACTAGGTTTATCCCGCGATGGAGTGCACGGATAGCCGGGTTCTTGAGGGCAACGGGTCCGTATCTCATGACTTTGAGAGGCAAAGGGAGCTCACTCTAGAATTGGCAGACTATTCGCCGCACTCGTAGAGGGTACAGGTTGACCCAAGTAGGGGTGCTCAAGTTACCGGATTCCGTGAAGTGCCGGGTGGTCCATTCACTATGCTGTAGGGGCTGCCTCGCTTCAGGTTTTGGCGGGTAACTTGCCACACCCGTAGGGGTCTAGGTTTCATTGCACAGGCTATCCACACGACTAGGGGAACGTCGGGTTTCAGTAGCGGCTTTGTGAAACCCGGGGATCCCAGATTATCTGTATTGTTCTGTGATACTTATTACTTTGCTGTAATGTTGCATATTATCACGCCTGGAGCGATTACTGTATATTGGTATATATACTATTAGATGTTGTATATGTTTTACACCCGCGCTAGTCCAGTCCCCGCTCTGTCGTTAGTTAAGTAACCTAACGGGTGATGACGGGACCCAGTGACGAATGCGGATGGCATATACGTACATTTTATTTTCGTTCTTTTCTGGTGTGATTGATTGATGGGACTGCATTGATTTTTATCGATGCAAGGATAAAACAAACCTATATCTGATGTTGTTGGAACAATTTTAAAAAGTGTTATTACAAAGTCGTTTCCTTTTGTTTTGCATAGTGATATTCGGTTGGAATATCCTGCACCTCATTCGATGAGGCAAGGGCTGATATCCCTTCACCGGGAAAGACCCCTTAGGCAGAAGTTTGTGTCAGGATAATAACTTCATTATAGTCGATTACAAGTTGCTTTGCATCACGGTATTCAGTTAGAATATCCTGCACCTCATTCTACGAGGAAAGAGCCGAGATCTCTTCACCGGGAGTGACCTCTTTAGCAAAAAGTTTTCGTTACTATATTTTTATAAAAGGCTATCAGGTTCCTTTAACGAGATCAAGTTCATTACATTAAAGGGTTTTCGCCAAAAACCAGCCGTAGCCCTCCGTCATTTCTTATGGATAGTCAGTAGTATTCAAGCTATGTTTGTTGGCCAAAGTCAAGGCATAGTGTTTGGTAGCTGCTGAATATTCATCTGTTACATAGATAGATGCGTTGGTTTGGGACAGTCGTATTACCTTGTTGGCCAAAGTCAAGGGTATGTACGGGTGGGTTCAAATTAACCTGGATAATGACGGATAAAACTTGACATGTGACTTATGATTTGTTGGCCAAAGTCAAGGTCATAAGAGCATGAGGTAAAAATCATATCGCGAGTTTCTAAAGAAACTGAAATTTGCCAGGCATGCGCATACCTTCTGGAGTGTGATAACTTGAGTGGCATCCATCAGGTTATCATGCGATGATAGTTGGATCCCGATTCTCACTGATGAGTTGGTTTACTCTTCGGGTCATCCCGATTGATTCTTCTTTCAGGTTTGGAGGAGAATTTGACGGTACAATGGGAGGTTTCCTGATTAGATAAAGTGATAACCATTCTGATCTAGGTTAGAGTGCACGCAGAGTGTTTCTTTTCTCTCTCTCTCTCTCTCTCTCTCTTTGGCAGCGACCATTGACCGACCCTAGACTATGACTCAGTGACCAAGTTGACCGAACCTTCTTAAAATACTGACTTTTGGATTGTCCGAGTTGCATAAGTCATTGCCGCTCCTTCGTTTATCCTTTGTATTTCTCAGAACACCCCGTATAGCTACGGACATCCACTTCCATTGGATAGATCCATCGTATGGTTATATACGAACACGAAGGGATTTCTTCGAGGATGGATCTAGGTTCAGGAGAAATAGAATTGGTTTATTCAGTTGTCTTTTGTTATCACCTTCTCTCAGGTTGCGAGGGCTCCTTAGTTTAGGAGAGTACACCTATTACGCTTATTGGATAGTCTTATTCCAAACCATAGGCTGGTGCCGAAAGGTAGGGAATGAAGAAAACCAATTAGCCTAAGTAGGGTGTGCAGAAGGTAATAACTAAAGACAAAATAAAGGGATTAGAAAGAGGGCAAAGTAAATTGCGACTGTTATCATTCACGACCAAAACGCGTACTTCATCGCCACTCCTATTTCACCTTTGCTTTTTTCCCCAGTTCGGGAGAAATAGAATAAGGTATTATTCAGTTGTCTTTTATCATCACCTTCTCTCAAATTGCGAGTACTCCTAGAATTAGGAGAGTACACCTATTATACTTACTGGATAGTCTTCTTCCAAAACCATAGGCAGGTGCCGAACTGTACGGAAGGAAGAAAGCCATTTAGCCTAACGAAGGTGTACAGAAGATAACGACTAAAGACAAATAAAGGGATTTGGAGAGATGGCAAAGAAATATACGGTTATAGTCATGAATTGGATTATGGAAGAGGCATTACTAGGAATACCAGGATACCCCTACGAAACATTTTCATGTTTCAGTGCATTGTTAAAGGAAAACTGATTTCCCGATTAGATACTTACTCCAGGGTATGTATTTATCTGGTATGATTCTCACATCTGTATGGATTTACAGATGATGAGTGGGAGTAGATTATTGCGAATAAGGTGATCATCCTCATTATATCGGAATTCGTTGTAATTGGTGATATTTGAGAAAGTCGCTTGAGTTTTTGCCGGACGGCATGTATTTGGTTTTGAGTATCCGTTGTTGTGCACCAATTTCAAAATGATTTATCTGTACATTTATTTTTTATAAAGTGAGATATAACTTTTTGAAATTATGTCCGTGACATTTACCTATATCAGTTGACGATTGGGTAAGGAGCATTAAACAACGGAGTAGTTCTTAAACCATAAGTACAGTTTTCAACCTACGATGCGCAGGTTTTGAGTTATTCAACTTAGCGGACTTATACAAAGTATTGTATGTTGTCCAGTGTCCATCAGGACAAAGGGGCTGGTCTTCGTACTATGTTCTATTTACTGATGACTTATCTAGTTTTTAGGCAAGTGTTTCGTACAAATACAAGGTCTAAGTTGTGAGAAGTTGTGGGTATAGGAATAAAGTAGAGAACCGGATGTCACAAGTATCGGGATTCTTCAAAGAGATCGAAGATGTAGATTCTTGTGATTGGTATTCAAGTAATGAATTTTTGAGAAACTTGTTTCCCTTTCAGGTTACTCATAATTGGATGGATTCCTAAGTCGAGTAATGATGATTAGCCTTTCTCCATTGAGTTGATATGCACTGGAGACAGCTGCATGATTAGAATCCGGTTCCAATTAAATAAGTGCCAAAGTTTCTATATTGGATATAGAATGGATCATATCTTAACGATGTTAAGGTACGGGGAGTTGTCCAGCTTTTGCTTAAAACCAGACACTGGATAACTCAAGGCATATTTCTATAATGGCAGTTTGTGGGTTGACCCTAGCTTTGATGTGGGTTGATTTTCTGCCATCTGAAAGATCAATAGTGATATTGTTCTTGACTCGCCACAGTTTTAGTAAAATGGATTTTTTCAGAAAACAGTAGTGTGAGTATGGTAGAACTGGAAGTGATTCCAGAACTGCAAACGATTACGGAAAATTTAATAGGACCTATATATTCAATCAGATATGACATTCCATTAGCCACTCCGCAGATATGGTGGGTAACCTCAGACACCCGAGAGGTACTCCGGTAGCCTCAAGGAAGGTGACAGGAGGGTTCTTGTTTACCCAAACTTGACACTACTGTTGTTCCAGACTATGAGACCCGGCATGAGGATAAGTATAGCGTCGTTCTAAACTAGATTTGGAAGTGTATGTATATATTATTCTGCCAGAGAGTTGTCATAGTCAGTGGGAGCAGCGGAAGTATAGTGGGCAAGTAGCTTATGTCTATTTATAGGCTTGAGCGTAGATAGCGGAGATAAGATCATTTATTTTTGATGTGACAGTCATGGGTTTGACTTCATCAGAATAGGGGATGGATCTGTTAAGAAGGTAGTAGGGTGTGATGTCCTGGTATTTGGATGACATACACAGAGTAGGAAGTAAAATTCCTATACTACGATCGGTTGTACTGTGGTTGTCACACAGTTGTTTCTTCACAAGGGATATGGATATAATATCAGACATTCTGGTTTCTAGATCTATGGTTTTAGATTTTTGATTTGGGTAGTTTCCCAATATAGGTACTTTGACAATATTCTAAAGGTATTTAGAATAATTGACTCCTGGCATGGTGGTGTACCTGAAGGTGATGGAGTCACCCTCTCTAAAGGTGTCTTACAGACTAAAGGGGAGAGGGATGTGCATGATTGACAGATTACTTGCTTAGGCAATTGTGTCAATCGTGAGATGTCAAGTACCACACCAGATGTTGTTTTTGCACTAGATGCGATAAGTTTGTATTAATCCAATCCTGGAGAAACATTAGGAAGCAGTTTTAGAACATGAATGGATGTTCTATGGATTTGATAATGGCAGCCTCCTTGTGGAGACGGTTATCATTTCGTGCTTCCAAGGTGACATGGATGACAGAATGATTGTCAGAGTTATATTTTTTCCCTCTGACGAGGGACAGTATTAGGGACAGGTGGTCCAAGAGAATACTGTGGGAGGCATGGTGCGCGATACTGATTAGGTTCAGTTATCAATACAGTCTAAGAAGTTTGGATTTGGAGTTCATTTATGAACAAGGTCCCATCAGATATCCAGACATATTCTACCACAGGTATTACTCGATTCAGGAGATTACTTTCTCCGCGAACTTGAGATTAAGAGAGACATAGAAAGAAACATCAGGGCGGATCCACTCACAGAAACTATGTGTATGCGACATCGCAATAATAGCCTAAGTGCAAGTGGGAGATTGTTGGATATAGTGCCCTCTAAGTCAATTATTGGATCGCAGGTACGTGATTGCAATGATTGAGGGAGGACCTATACCGCTATGACCGTCTTACTCGAGATGATAGTATGCTATCTGGTTTGTCTTTATCATCGTATACATGCTTTAGTTCACTATTGCATGTTGATAGAGCCCATAGGATTCTTGCTTGACTGCCAGCAGTATGATGGCGATCATATACGTGGGAGCTGGGGTCTGTAAGCACATCCTTAAAGTGTCCCTAGTCGTGGGAGTTTCGAGACAGGGCATTGATACTCCAGAGTAGACTAGTGTATACAGTCGAGACCTCGACGAGGGGCGGTGGACGGTCTCACAAGCCATTGGTGTCAGTTGGTTCACCTAAGATGTATACAGGTGCTCATAGAGTACACCGGACAGGGCTCGCCGGGAACATGCTAGTTGGTATTATACATATCGTCAGATAGCAGTTCCCTGGTGACATGTGTACAGGTTAGTTTGTCGACATGAGATCGTCATTTGTCTCGTGTGAGTTCCCACTGTGCTTTGATTTATACCCTACCACGGCTCAAAGGAGTCGTGCAAACAGGTATTTTTTGGGTACAGTCCCGAGCCACATGGAGGCAGTGAGCGGATCGTCGGGGATTCGTCTCTCCCTGTATTGGGGGTTGATGTCGCGCAGTGCACGGGTGGCCATCACTGGAAATCCTCGCCCGGGGTATGTGAGAATTACCGATCCAGGATCGATAGTTTCTCACTAGGTGATGGGCTTCATACCGACACGAATTATCGCGTTATTAGGGGTCTAACTTTATCCACCCCCTAGACTCAATATGCGATACTCTAAGACAAACAGACCGGACTGTATGGATATTGTCACTGTCAGGCTCAGTAGGGTTTCTGGATGAGTTCGCTCGTCAGCTTCCCTTTCGATCAATACATAGGCAACCGTTACGTACAGCTTGTATCTCTGACATGCTAGTGGTTATACCCAGTGCCAGTGTATTGATGAGTCATTAGAGTCCCCCACAGAAATTTTCCCAAGTTCGGGCGAAACGTTGTAGAGGCTGTATAGTTTTATAGCAGGGTTCGGAAAATGCACGTGCGTTTTCGCACGTGTCATATTTCGGGCAGATAATACTGGTAGGCTTTGGTTTAAGCTTTATCCGAGTATTATACTGTGTAGATATAATATCTTTGTCTCAGTTGCATTTGTATTCGGTCGTAATACAAATGCGGGTATGTTTATATTGTTACGGGGTTATCCTGAAATTCGTTTTGGGATCGCTTTTGGGAGTTGCCAGTTTCCAGTTTTCTATCGGCCGTATTTAACATTCGGTTAAATGCGGATTTATCTTTTCTTCTTGAGGGTGAGTCATGAGGTGAGTCATGAGTGGAAGCTTCATGTTGTGGTGACTAGGATTAGTGAGTCACTTATTGCATTTAATGATATGATGAGGTGTTATTGGTGAGTCACCTTTTCATTAATGACTTTTGTTCTTGCTAAGATATTTCCTCTTGATCTTTAGTGAGAAGCTTTTCTTATGGTCACCCTCTCCACTCCTACACTCACCTCCCTCTTCCTATAAGTGGCCGGCCCCTCTTCCTCGATGAGGATGGTTGCTTGAAAAAAGATTGATATAGTTTTGGACTCATGGAAATTAGATAGCCTCATTTCTCATTTCACCCGATCCAAAAGGCAACTTCATTAACCGTTCGTCCATGGCTTTGGACGAACCGAGACAAAGTGTTTCAGTCATTCTCTACATCATCTTGGTCGTCTTTTTTAGCAAACTTGACGATCGAGTTGCCTCGGTTCAGAGGCTGGAGCCCGTTTAAAGATCCGTCGACGTGGTGCCACCTGGACGAGAAGACTGGAGATTCAGGAGATCGGAGCAGCCGCAACAAAGCATGGGATAATGGGTGAAGACCGAAAGACTCGGAACGTTCGGTATAACATTTCTACCGACTTTGTAGTTTGTTAGTTTAGCTTTAATGGCAGATCCGGGTTATAGTACGCAATAGCGCCAGTTGTAAAAGTTTTTGTTCCGGATTTGGCGTCTGTTAGACGGCCGGGGCGCTACCGTGGACTTACACTCCTTTACGTAAGTAGTGGGCGTAATTAAGTAACCACTTTCCTTAGACACACTTGCCTTAGACACCACAAAAGAAACGCGGATAAGCAATAGATTACCCATGGCCTCCTTCTGTCCTAATTGAGCGCGACGGTCCTTAGAGTCTCGTCTAAATTTCTTTTAATTAATGAAGGGTAATGTGTAAGTACACGGTAGCGCCCTGGCCGTCTAACAGACGCCAAATGCAGAACAAAAACATTTTGACTTGCGCTATCGTATATTATAACCCGGATCTGCCATTAAAGCTAAACTAACAAACTACAAAGTGGGTAGAAATGTTATACCGAACGATCCGAGTCCTTCGGTCTTCAACCATTATCCCACGCTTTGTTGCGGCTACTCCGATCTCCTGAATTTCCAGTCTTCTCGTACAGGTAGCACCACGTCGTCGGATCTTTAAACAAGCTCCCGCCTCTGAACCGAGGCAACTCGATCATCAAGTTTGCTAAAAGAGATGACTAAGATTGATGTAGAGAATGAGTAGAACACTTTGTTTCGTTACATCCAAAGCTATAGACGAACGGTTAATGAAGTTGCCTTTTGGATCGGGTGAAAAAGAGAAGTGAGCAATCTTAATTTTCATGAAGCAAAACCCTAATCTTTTTTCCAAATGAACAATCTTACTTCTAACAAGAGGGGGCCGGCCACTTAAAATGAGGAGGGAGGTGAGTGTAGGAGTTAGGAGGGTGACCATAACATTAATGAACTAATGAGTCACATATACACCTTGTATACGTAATCAATGCATACAATGAATCATATAAACACATCATCATATCATTAAATGAACAATTAATGCACTAAGCCACCTCACCATCCTAGTCACCATCTAGAAGCTTATAGAAACTTCCACACACTCATGACTCACCTCAAGAAAAGATAAATCTGTATTAAACCGAATGTTTAATACGGCCGATAGAAAACTGGAAACTGGCAACTTCCAAAAGCGATCCCGAAACGGATTTCAGGATAACCCCGTAACAGTATAAATATACCCGCATTTGTATTACAACCGAATACAAATGCAACTGAGACAAAGATATTATATCTACACAGTATAATACTCGGATCCGGCTTAAACCAAAGCCTACCAGTATTATCTGCCTGAAATATGACACGTGTGTAAACGCATGTGCATTTCCCGAACCCAGCCATAAAACCATACGCCCTCTACAACGTTTCGCCCAAACTTGAGAAACTGTCTGTGGGGGACTCTAATGACTCATCAACACACTGGCACTGGGTATAACCTCTAGCACGTCAGAGGTACTAGCTGTACGTAACGGTTGCCTATGTATTGATTAGAAGGGAAGCTGACGAGCGAACTCATCCAGAAACCCTACTGAGCCTGACAGTGACAATATCTGTACAGTCCGGTCCGTTCGTCTAAGAGTATCTCATATCGAGTCTGGGGGGTGGATAAAGTCAGACCCCAAATAACGCGATAATTCATGTCGGTATGAAGCCCATCACCTCCTGAGAAACTACTGATCCAAATCAGTAATTCTCCACTACATCGGCCGAGGATTTCTAGTGATGGCCACCCATGCACTGTGCGACATCAACCCCCAATACTGGAAGAGACGAATCCCCGACGATCCGCTCACTGCCTCCATGTGGCTCGGGACTGTACCCAACTAAAACCTGTTTGCACGTCTCCTTTGAGCGTGGTAGGGTAGTAATCAAAGCACAGTGGGAACTCACACGAGACAAATGACGATCTCAGGTCGACAAACTAACCTGTACACATGTCACCAAGGAATTGCTATCTGACGATATATATAATACCAACTAGCATGTTCCCGGCGAGTCCTGTCCGGTGTACTCATAACGCAATGAGCACCTATATACATCTTAGGTAAACCAACTGACACCAATGGCTTGTGAGACCGGCCATCGCCCCTCGTCGGGGTATCGACTGTATACACTAGTCTACTCTGGAGTATCGACGCCCTATATCAAAACTCCTACGACTAGGGACACTTTAAGGATGTGCTTACAGACCCCAGCTCCCACGTATATGATCGCCATCATACTGCTGGCAGTCAAGAAAGAATCCTATGGGCTCTATCAACATGCAATAGAGAACTAAAGCATGTAAACTATGATAAAGACAAACCAGATAGCATACTATCATCTCGAGCAAGACTTTCATATCGGTATAGGTCCTCCCTCTTGCAATCACCTACCTGCGATCCAATAATTAACCTTGAGGGCACTATATCCAACAATCTTCCACTTGCACTTAAGGTTAATTATTGCGATGTCGCATACTCACAGCCCGTGTGATACCGAACATCCAACTCCTTTACTAATCAGTTTCACAAAGCCTAGCCTCGGTGAGTGGATCCGCCTTGATGTTTGTTTCTACGTCTCTCTTAATCTCAAGTTCGCGGAGAAAGCCATCTCCCGAATCGAGTAATACCTGTCTTAGAATATGTCTGGATATCTGATGGGACCTAGTTCATAAATGAACTCCATATCCAAACTCCTTTAGACTGTATCTATAACTGAACCTAATTAGTTTCAGCACCATGCCTCCCACAGTATCCTCTTGGACCACCTATCCATAATATTGTCCCTCGTTAGAGGGAAAACTATAACTCTGACAATCACTCTGTCATCCAGGTCATCTTGGAAGCCTGGAATGATAACCGTCTCCCGAAGGAGGCTGCCGTCATCAAATCCGTGGAACATGCACTTATGTTCTAAAACTGCTTCCTTATGTTTCTCCAGGATTAGATTAATACAAACTTATTGCATGTAGTGCAAAAACAACATCTGGTGTGGTACTTGACATCTCACGATTGACTCAATTGCCTAAGCAAGTGATCTGCCAATCATGCACATCCCTCTCCCTTTTAGTCTGTAAGACACCTTTAGTGAGGGTGACTCCATCATCTGCAGGTACACCACCATGCCAGGAGTCATCTATTCTAAAATACCATTAGAATACTGTCAAAGTACCCAAATTGGGAAACTACCCAATTTTAGATCTAAAACCATAGATCTAGTAACCAGAATGTCTGATATTATATCCATATCCTTTGTGGAGAACCAACTGTGTGACGACCAAAGTACAACCGATCATAGTATAGGAATTTTACTTGCTACTCTGTGTATGTCATCCAAATACCAGGACATCACACCCTACCACCTTCTCAACAGATCCATCCGTATTCTGATGAAGTCAAAGCCATGACTGTCACATCAAAATTAGATGATCTATCTCTGCTTTTTCTGCTCAAGTCTATAAATAGACTTAAGCTACTTTCCCACTGTGCTTCCGCTGTTCCCACTGACTACGACAACCCTCTGGCAGAATAATATATACATACACTTCTAAAGCTAGATTAGAACGACGCTATACTTATCCTCCTGCCGAGTCTCATAGTCTGGAACAACAGTAGTGTCAAGTCTGGGTAAACAAGAACCTCCCTGTCACCGTCCTTGAGACTACCAGAGTACCTCTCGGGTGTCTGAGGTTACCCTCCATATCTGCGGAATGGCTCATGGAATGTCAAACCTAATTGAACATATAGGTCCTATTAAATTTTCCGTAATCGTTTGCGGTTCTGGAATCACTTCCAGTTCTACCATACTCCCACTACAGTTTTTCTGAAAAAATTCATTTTACTAAAACTGTGGTGAGTCAAGAACAATATCACTATTGATCTTCCAGATGGTAGAAAATCAACCCTCGTCAAAGCCTGGGTCAACCCACAAACTGCCATTATAGAAACGTGTCTTGAGTTATCCAGTGTCTGGTTTTAAGCATAAGCTGGACAACTCCCCATACCTTAACATCGTTAAGCTATGAACCATTCTATATCCAATATAGAAACTTTGGCACTTATTTAATTGGAACCAGATTCAAATCATGCAACTGTCTCTAGTGCATGTCAACTTAATGGAGAGAGGTTAATCAGTATTACTCAACTTAGGAATAAATCCAATTATGAGTAACCTAAAAGAGAAACAAGTTTCTCAAAACCATTAACTGAATACCAATCACAAGAATCTATATCTTTAATTTCTTTGAAAAATCCAGATACTTACGACACCTGGTTCTCTACTTTATTCCTATACCCACAACTTCTCAAAACTTAGACATTGTATTTCTACGAAACACCTGTCTAAAAACTAGAGAAGTTACAAGTAAACAGAACAGAGTACGAGGACCTACCCCTTTGTCCTGATGGACATTGGACAACATACAATACTCTGTATAAGTCCGCTGAGTTGAATAACTCAAAACCTGCGCATCGTAGGTTGAAAACTGTACTTATGGTTTAAGAACTACTCCATTGTTTAATGCTCCTTACCCAATCGTCAACTGATATAGGTAAATGTCACGAAAATAATTTCAAAAAGTTATACTCACTTTATAAAAAATAAACGTACAGATATATCAATTTGAAATTGGTGCACAACAATGGATACTCAAAACCAAATACATATCGTCCGGCAAAAACTCAGGCGACTTCCTCAAATATCACCAATTACAACGAATTCCGATATAATGAGGATGATCACCTTTATTCCCAATAACCTACTCCCACTCATCATCTGTAAAGCCATACAGATGTGAGAATCATACCTGGTAAATACATACCCTGGAGCAAGTATCTAATCGGGAAATCAGTTTTCCTTTAACAGTGCAGTGAAACATGAAAATGTTTCGTAGGGGTATCCTGGTATTCCTAGTAATGCCTCTTCCATAATCCAATTCATGACTATAACCGTATATTTCTTTGCCATCTTTCCAAATCTCTTTATTTGTCTTTAGTCGTTTTCTTCTGTACACCTTCGTTAGGCTAAATGGTTTTCTTCCTTCCCTACCGTTCGGCACCTGCCTATGGTTTGGAAGCAGACTATCCAGTAAGAATAATAGGTGTACTCTCCTAATCCTAGGAGTACTCGCAACTTGAGAGAAGGTGATGATAAAAGACAACTGAATAATACCTTATTCTATTAAAGGTGAAATAGGAGTGGCGATGAAGTACGTGGTTTGGTCGTGAATGATAACAGTCACAATTTACTTTGCGCTCTTTCTAATCCCTTTATCTTGTCTTTACATATTACCTTCTGCACACCCTACTTAGGCTAATTGGTTTTCTTCATTCCCTACCTTTCGGCACCAGCCTATGGTTTGGAATAAGACTATCCAATAAGCGTAATAGGTGTACTCTCCTAAACTAAGGAGCCCTCGCAACTTGAGAGAAGGTGATAACAAAAGACAACTGAATAAACCAATTCTATTTCTCCTGAACCTAGATCCATCCTCGAAGAAATCCCTTCGTGTTCGTATATAACCATACGATGGATCTATCCAATGGAAGTGGATGTCCGTAGCTATACGGGGTGTTCTGAGAAATACAAAGGGTAAAAGAAAGAGCGGCAATGACTTATGCAACTCAGACAATCCAAAAGCCAGTATTTTAAGAAGGTTAGGTCAACTTGGTCAATAAGTCATAGTCTAGGGTCGGTCAAAGGTCGCTGCCAAAGAGAGAGAGAGAGAAAAGAAGCACTCTGCGTGCACTCTAACCTAGATCAGAATGGTTATCACTTTATCTAATCAAGAAACCTCTCACTGCACCGTCAAATTCTCCTCCAAACCTAAAAGAAGAATCAATCGGGATCACCCGAAAAGTTGACCAACTCATCAGTGGGAATCAGGATCCAACTATCATCGCATGATAACTTGATGGAAGCCACTCAAGTTATCACACTCCAGAAGGTATGCGCATACTTGTCAAGTTTCTGTTTCTTTAGAAACTCCCGATATGATTTTTACCTCATGCTCTTATGACCTTGACGAAGGCCAACAAATCATAAGTCACATGTCAAGTTCTACCCGTCATTGTCCAGGTCAATTTGAACCCGCCCGTATAAGCCCTTGACGAAGGCCAACAAGGCTATACGACTGTCCCAAACCAACACATCTATCTATGCAACAAATGAATATCCCAGCAGCTACCAAACACTATGCCTTGACTTTGGCCAACAAACATAGCTTGAATACTACTGACCATCCATAAGAAATGACGGAGGGCTACGGCTGTTTTTTGGCGAAAAACCTTTAACGTAATGAACTTGATCTCGTTGAAGGAACCTGATAGCATTTTATAAAAATATAGTGACGAAAACCTTTGCTAAAGAGGTCACTCTCAGTGAAGGGATCTCGGCTCTTTCCTCGTGGAATGAGGTGCAGGATATTCCAACTGAACACCGCGATGCAAAGCAACTTGTAATCGACAATAGTGTAGTTATTACCCTGACGCAAACTTCTGGCCAAGGGGTCATTCCCGGTGAAGGGATATCGGCCCTTGCCTCATCGAGTGAGGTGCAGGATATTCCAACTGAATACCGCTATGCATAACAAAAGGAAACGTCTTTGTAATAACACCTTTTAAAACTGGTTCCAATAACATCAAATATAGGTTTGTTTTCCTTTGCATTGATCAGAATCAACGCAGTCCCATCATCTAATCACACCAGAAAAGAACGAAAATAAAATGTACGTATATGCCATCCGCATTTGTCACTGGGTCCCGTCATTACCCGTTAGGTTACTTAACTAACGACAGAGCGGGGACTGGACTAGCGCGGGTGTAAAACATATACAAGATCTAATAGTATATATACCAATATACAATAATCGCTCCAGGCGTGATAATATGAAACATTACAGAAAAGTAATAAGCATCACAGAATAATACAGATAATCTGGGATCCCCAGGTTTCACAGAGCCGCTACTGAAACCCGACGTTCCACTGGTCGTGTGGATAGCCTGTGCAATGAAAACCTAGACCTCTACGGGTGCGGCAAGTTACCCGCCAAAACCTGAAGTGAGGCAGGCCCCTAAAGCAAAGTGATTGGACCACCCGGCACTTCACGGAATCTGGTAACTTGAGCACCCCTCCTTGGGTCAACCTGTACCAACTACGAGTGCGGCGAATAGTCTGGCAATTCTAGAGTGAGGCCCCTCTGCCTCTCAAAGCCATGAGATATGGACCTGTTGCCCTCCAGAACCCGGCTATCCGTGCACTCCGTCGCGGGGTAAACCTAGTACAGAAATAAAAATATATACAACGGGTACATCGTTCTTGTAAGTCCATATTGCGACCCCCGGTACTTACGGGGAGGCGGAAACGGTATAAAAAACGAATTTTTATCGCAAGAGGCAACATGGACTAAACTTTGTCGGGATCGTTGTCTAAACTAAAACTAGTTAATAAGCTAAAGAGAGTTAGCTACTATGGAAGATGGTTATACCTAAACTTGAACTCCTTCTTCTTCAAACCTTGTAGAGGTTGATGGTTCTCTTTTCGTCGCCTTCTCCCGTCGAAGATGGATCCACCTCGAAGGTTCGACTTTGGGCTCTTCCTCGATCTTTGAGTGAACTAGGGTTTCCGGCTTGCTAAACCTTCATCCTAGAATGAGTAGAGAGTGATTAGGGTTTGCTTTTCTATCTAAAGAGAATGATTCTCAACACATGAGAAGGTTTCTCTTTTCAAGAGGAAGAAGAAGATGAAATGAGGAGAGAGAGTGAGAATGATAGAATGAGCTCAATTATTTCTTTCTTGCAACCATATTGCAAAAAAAGAAATGAATTATCTAAATGATAATAATTGAAATAAGAATAGTTGATGGTTATTTTGGAATGACCACTATCATACCTCTTTTAATGAAGTGTAAGCATGAATCAAGGAAGACTTTCAAGGCATGAAAAGTGGTCAATGGTCAACAAGTCAACCAAGGTCAACAAGTCAACAAGAAAAACAACCATAACATAATTCTTATTTAATTACTATTATTAATAGATAATATACAAATCCATTAGGGTTTGGAAAAAGATAACTGTCAACTGTGCATACGCACCCGATCCGAAACCCTAATGAAAAACCTCATTCTCCGCCTCAAGCAACTGTGCATACACACCTGCATTCTTGTTCCGAGGAACAAGAATACCAAGATATAAAAGCAACCCCCAAAACATATACCAGTATCTGGCTCAAACTAGAGCCTGCCAGTATAATCCGTCCGGACTCCAAACGAGCACAAGTGCGCGGATGAGAACGAACCCTGTCGCAAAACCATGCGACCTCTACTCTGTTTTGCCCAGAGGCGAATACCCTCTGTGTGGGACTCTAAAGACTCGACACTACGCTGGCAGTGGGTTTAACCACAGACCGCAAGCGGCACTAGCTGTGCATAACGGTCCCCAGGTAGATGCCGACAAGAAGGCTGACGAGGTGAAACCCCATCTGAACTCCTACTGAGTCTGAATGTGACATTCTCCGTACAGTCCGGTCTGTTCGTCTGATACATCGCATGGCGGGCCTAGGGGGCGGTAAAACGTCAGTCCCCCAATAGCGGTACAAGTCGTGTCGGAGTGAAGCCCAAAACACCCTGAGATAACACTGGAAACCTACCAGTATATCTCGCTTGCCCTGGCCAGGGACTACTCGTGTAATGGCTCTCCTAGACACAGCGCGATGTCAACCCCCAATACCGGGAGAGACGAATCCTGTCTAACCGTCACTGCCTCCAAGTGCTTCGGGACTGCACCCAACCACCACCTGTTTGCACGACTCCTTTGAGCCGTGGTAGGGTAGTGATCAAAGTGCAGTGGGAACACACTCGAGGCGAAGTGTCAGTGTCAAGTCAGCGGACTAAGCTGTACTCATGTCACCTGGGAACTGATAACTGACGATAGGTATAATACCAACCTGTCAGTTCCCGACGAGTCCTGTCCAGTGTACTCGTAACCCAACGAGCACCCGTATACTATCTCCAGTACGACGTACTGATGGCTGTGGGACAGACCATCTCCCACACTGGGATGAGAAGCGCATACGCTAGTCTACTCCGGAGTATCGATGCCCTGTCTCGATAGTCCTACGACTAGGGACCTGTATAAGGATGTGCCTATAGATTACCCAGCCCCCACTAGTGTGACTGCCATCACAACGCTGGTAATCAAGCAAAGATCCTAAGGGCTCCACTAATGCGTATAAGTGATATACTGAAATAAACACAAGTACACATTGAAGCAGAAACAAACCAAGTAGCATACTACTATATTGAGCAAGATTGTTTATACAAGGTGAATATCCCAAGCTTCCATTAAGTAATATACAAACTAGTATGATACAGTAATGGCCTCTAGGGCATATACACTAACAGTTCTCAGCCCTGTCGTGCCCCAAAAGAATATTATACAAATAGGCAGTGACGGCAGTCCACATGTTAGACGCTCGCCCCGCAATATCAAATGTAAAAATAAATCCAAACTGCACTACCATTGCACACTGCTATCCTCCACGACAAATCCGCAACATCACAGCACAACACAGAACATCAACCTGAATGTCACGTTCGCAAATTTGTCTAAAAGAACTATAGCAATTAGACGTAATTTACCGCTCAAATGACATTTTCGGTCGGAGATATAATATAAGTACTGTAAACTAACACGTTTAAATTTCGATCGACAAAATATCCCAAAGTAGGCCCCACAAACATCTGGTGTACAGTAATAAAATTTGGGCCCAAAAGAAATATTCCATAAACAACAATTTTACAAGAAGAACCTACTGTAGAAAAATGGTTTACTGTAGCTCCAAAACGGCGGCGGAACCTCGGCCAAATTAGGGTTTGCGCGGCGGTTCCGTGGCGCTTTGGAAGCTTCAGTTGACCAAATTTCACCAGAATTCTTAAAAAAGCCTGCTCTGTTTTCTGTGATATGCAAAATAATTTTTAGACCCTTTTAAAAATCGACAGAAACTTTAACCCAGAAAATTATAGTTTTCAAAATTCAGTTCGATCGATATTTTAAACGCCTTAACACAAGTTAGTAGAGCTTAATGGTGAGGCTCTGATACCACTGTAAGTACACGGTAGCGCCCTGGCCGTCTAACAGACGCCAAATGCGGAACAAAAACTTTTTGACTTGCGCTATCGTATACTATAACCCGGATCTGCCTTTAAAGCTAAACTAACAAACTACAAAGTAGGTAGAAATGTTATACCGAACGATCCGAGTCCTTCCGTCTTCAACCATCATCCCACGCTTTGTTGCGGCTGCTCCGATCTCCTGAATTTCCAGTCTTCTAGTCCAGGTGGCACCACATCGTCGGATCTTTAAACGGGCTCCCGCTTCTGAACCGAGGCAACTCGATCATCAAGTTTGCTAAAAGAGATGACCAAGATTGATGTAGAGAATGAGTAGAACACTTTGTCTCGTTACGTCCAAAGCTATGGACGAACGGTTAATGAAGTTGCCTTTTGGATCGGGTGAAAATGAGAAGTGAGCAATCTTAATTTTCATGAAGCAAAACCCTAATCTTTTTTCCAAATGAACAATCTTACTTCTAACAAGAGGGGGCCGGCCACTTAAAATGAGGTGGGAGGTGAGTGTAGGAGCTAGGAGGGTGACCATAACATTAATGAACTAATGAGTCACATATACACCTTGCATAAGTAATCAATGCATACAATGAATCATATAAACACATCATCATATCATTAAATGAACAATTAATGCACTGAGCCATCTCACCATCCTAGTCACCATCTAGAAGCTTCTAGAAACTTCCACACACTCATGACTCACCTCAAGAAAAGATAAATCCGTATTAAACCGAATGTTTAATACGGCCGATAGAAAACTGGAAACTGGCAACTTCCAAAAGCGATCCCGAAACGGATTTCAGGATAACCCCGCAACAGTATAAATATACCCGCATTTGTATTACAACCGAATAAAAATGCAATTGAGACAAAGATATTATATCTATACAGTATAATACTTGGATCCGGCTTAAACCAAAGCCTACCAGTATTATCTGCCCGAAATATGACACGTGCGTAAACGCACGTGCATTTCCCGAACCCTGCCATAACACCATACGGCCTCTACAAAGTTTCGCCCGAACTTGGGAAACTGTCTGTGGGAGACTCTAATGACTCATCAACACACTGGTACTGGGTATAACCTCTAGCACGTCAGAGGTACTAGCTGTACGTAACGGTTGCCTATGTATTGATTAGAAGGGAAACTGACGAGCGAACTCATCCAGAAACCCTACTGAGCCTGACAGTGACAATATCCGTAAAGTCCGGTCCGTTCGTCTAAGAGTATCTCATATCGAGTCTAGGGGGGTGGATAAAGTCAGACCCCTAATAACGCGATAATTCGTGTCGGTATGAAGCCCATCACCTCCTGAGAAACTACTGATCCAAATCAGTAATTCTCCACTACCTCGGCCGAGGATTTCTAGTGATGGCCACCCGTGCACTGTGCGACATCAACCCCCAATACCGGGAGTAACGAATCCCCGACGATCCACTCACTGCTTCCATGTGGCTCGGGACTGTACTCAACTAAAACCTGTTTGCACGTCTCCTTTGAGCGTGGTAGGGTAGTAATCAAAGCACAGTGGGAACTCACACGAGACAAATGACGATCTCAGGTCGACAAACTAACCTGTACACATGTCACCAGGGAATTGCTATCTGACGATATATATAATACCAACTAGCATGTTCCCGACGAGTCCTGTCCGGTGTACTCATAACGTAATGAGCACCTGTATACATCTTAGGTGAACCAATTGACACCAATGGCTTGTGAGACCTGCCATCGCCCCTTGTTGGGGTCTCGACTGTATACACTAGTCTACTCTGGAGTATCGAGGCCCTGTCTCGAAACTCCTACGACTAGGGACACTTTAAGAATATGCTTACAGACCCCAGCTCCCACGTATATAATCGCCATCATACTACTGGCAGTCAAGCAAGAATCCTATAGGCTCTATCAACATGCAATAGAGAACTAAAGCATGTAAACTATGATAAAGACAAACCAGATAGTATATTATCATCTCGAGCAAGACTTTCATATCGGTATAGGTCCTCCCTCAATCATTGCAATCACGTACCTGCGATCCAATAATTGACTTTGAGGGCACTATATCCAACATAATGCGGATGCAAGTTTGTGATTTTTGGGGCATAGGAAGGGTAATGAACTCCCCACCTAATCTAAATTTGGTCGTGCCCTTTAATTTACATATTAAAATATGCAAACAACCAAGATCAAACACGCAACAATTTTTCTTTTTTTAGCGGCGCTGCGAATTTTTGCAAAGAAACCTGCAGAAAATGGTTACTGGGGAAGAGCAGGGAGGAGATAAGAAAGTGAGAATTATACCAGAGAATTTTGGTACAGCGAAGCCTTCAATACACGGCGGATCCGCCGCGTGAAGAGCACTATGGCCGCGGAAGCGCGGTCCTTTGTTCAAATCTCTGCACAAAATTCGCTGTAGATGGTCCTGTTCATTTACTCAAATCTCTCGAATGCTCTAAAAATTTTTCCTCTCACTCCATAGATTTCAGATTTCCTCGCAACAAATCACAACAAATCGGTAAGCGCTTGTTACGAATTTTGATCTAAAAATTGTTGGAATAATAATTTTTCAACTCAAATAACAAAAACGAACAAAATAGCACACATCCCCAGCAACGGCGCCATTTGATTGATCGGTTGAGTTGTGATGAAATGTAAAGTGTTCACAATCAAAGATATTTATACCGCAATCAATAAACGGTATCGATGTAGCGCGTTAATGAATACGGATCGTCCGCTGAGATGTGTGTTTTGCTTGCTTTCGTTTTAGATGAGTCAAAATGTAAAGATAAATGAAAAATTGCAAAAAAATTGATTCAAGAATTTTGAAATTTAATTTCAATAAAAGTAAAGAACTAGATCTAAAGATCAAGAATCAATAAAGTTCTAGAAGATGTCCAAATCTAATGAACTATCAAGATTTGTAATGAAGCTCGTAGGAATCGATCGAATCTATAGTGAGGATGAAGACTTGTGATTACGTATTCCTATCCATTGATGATTTGTTGCTAGATCGATGATGATCAACGAGGTTTAGGGATCTCTTGAAGAAACTAGGGTTTCTCCATCATCATCTCTTGTCCTTTCGTTGATTATCATTCAAACTCCAGGCTTTAGGAAATTCAATCACCGATCATTGATCTCTAATTTAGAGCGAAAGCATTCAATAAAGCATCTCGCTCAAAACTAGGTTGTCGATGATTCAATTTCCTAAAGTTTACAAAACTCATAAGACTTAAGAATAGTTCAAGAATTTAATCATCATCATCTCTCTATTCTCTCGTTTCCTCCACGAGCGGAGTTTTTACTCAAACATCATAACAAAGAAAACAATCAAGAATTGAGATCACATCATAATGCTCAAATATAAAGAAAAGCAAGATCAAGAATTTTCACCTTTTATTATTCAACGTTTCGTTACAATTCGCTCAAGACTACAAGAATTGAGGAGAACTTGATCGTCGAATTAGCTTCGCATCGTCTCCGTGAGTCGCGGATCATCGTGGATCACCTGCTCGGTTGATGATCGGCGTCGCTTCTAAAAGGTTGAAGGCTTCTTGCTTGATTTGTACTCGGAGATCTTGATTTCGATCAAATTGTGTCACTCAATTTGATTTGAATTTGATTCGGATCTACAATTTTCCCTCCAAAAATTAACTAACTCCAAACCCCAGATCTAGATCTCATTTTATAATCCCTCATTTGAATCTTCCCTCCAAAGCTAGGTTGTTAGAGAGAGAGGCTTCTAGAAGAAGATTGTTGAAGGGAATCTTCTAGAATGAGGAATATTCTAGGGTAAGATTGTTAGGCCGAGCCTTCTGGATGAAGCCATATGGTTATCTGGAGTCTTCTGGAAGCATTGGCCATTACAGAGAAACACGTGGAGAAATTTTGAGAAGCTGACGTGTCCATTGAGCCACGGATCCGCTGCCAATAGGGCCCTACGGCCGCGGATCCGCGGCCAAGTAGGTGAGTTGCTGCATTCTTTTCTCAGGTTGGTTTTGTGTTGTTCCTTTGAGCTTTATTTTATGTCAGGAATATCATTTTACTTTCTTGATTTCGGCCATATCTCAAGTCTTTGACTTGACGTATTTTTGTCGGCACTTTTAGCTGTTTCGGCTCTTTTCCTGGAATTTCCTGCACACATTCTCGAGACAAGTGTTTCGCTATAAAAAATTATGCGTGCAATGATAAACACTCAATTTCCCTCAAAATGCCGGTTATAATGTATAACACATGTTATTTGGTATTTTACAGATATTTTGCTAATATATTCTATATTCATACCGAACACCTATAGATGAGTGCAAATGGTAGGGAAATTGACGTGTTAAAAATGCAATATTTTCGACTGATCAGCTGGACACGAAGTTCATGATATTTTCGAGTGTCGATGCTAGACACTCAGGTTCCATGATTTTGATGTGTCGTGAGGGACACACGTTGATTTATATCCTCATACTTTTATGACTTTTACATGCAAGATGTTGTTATGTCATTGGTTGACATGTGGAAGAGATCCACATGCATACAGACATTGATTACATAGTTGGATGATATCCACATACTTATAGACTTCATGATATAGTTGACACTGATTCATGTTGATTACATTGATCATACCTCATATTTATGATATGTTGCTACCTGAGGCACTGACACGAGCACTTGGTATTACACTGATGTATAGATGTTTACCCTTGCCACCTTATCATGCTTCAGACTTTATCATTATGAGGATATATATTACTGATCGTATTTGACCTAGGATTGAGTCATACATACGATTTCTGCTCTGTGATGTTTTCAACTCACGAGTTGGCAACTCACCTCCGTTGTGCCACAGTTTCTTGCAGCTTTTGCCGTACAGGTTTTTCCTTGGCGGTTTTGTTGGCACATTACTTCATTCCTGGTGGTTGCTTTGGTAGGTGGGTTCACTTGCATCGTGACCACCATTGTGCTTATTTATTTTCAGTTGTATTTAGTAAAATTCCATTAACCAGACTTGTACATTTATTTCAGACTTAGAAAACCAATTGTATATTCTTTCGACCTTAGAGTCGTGCGTTGTATTATTATGGTCTTCTTGATATTTTGAGTTTCCTTTTGAGTTTTGATCCTCGCCCTTCGGCGTTGTATATTATATTGCTTGCGTGGTTGTGACCGTCAATTAACGAAGAGCTAGCTCCCGCTTGGGGATGCCTTTATTCATATTATGCATGTTGTACCCATTTGGGCCAGTATTTACAAAGGAAACTCTGCCGAAATTTTCAGAAAAGACTTGGGATTTTAAAAATGCATACTCCGGCTTATGTTTTTAAAACCACTTGTTTTAAAACTAGTTTTCTTCACTTCTTCCTTAAAATGGTTTAGATTTCTAGGATTTTTGGCTTACTTGAATTAGATGGGGTCCTATAGACTTCATATGATTCAAGTTCCAGTCAAGTGCCATTTTGGATCGTGACAAAGTTGGTATCAGAGCGCTAGGTTTAACCTCGGTTCGAGTCTAAGTTTGACTATGCGGAGCATAGAGCGTTTGTATATATTTTCGGAACTTAGGCTTGACCTTACGGAACTTAGACTTAGTCGAGAGGGTATTATATCCGAACTTTCGTCGCGTAGATTGACCTTGGTTGATGGAGTAGGTGACTTCAGTAGAGTGACGTACCGTGTGTATGTTCCGCGGCATACTTACGATACGCTACTCCGCTAAAAGAGCCTTAGGATGTACATTTCCTTGCACAGCATTATACTCATTCCTATGATCTATCTTCATCATTATCGGTTTATGGTTTTGCTGCCATGATTACACGGGCTGAGAGAGTTACGGCTAGAGTTGCGTCAGCACGAGCCCGTCACTTACGAGGACTGACCAGGGCGTGATTCCTGGGACATACGATTTTCTTAGAGGCATCATTTTATTGTGTTTTCGCGCCATGAGCTTTTGATGGATCGCTTTTACGAGATTTCTCGGACGTGTAGATCAGCACCAGAGGATCAGGCTACTGCTAGAGGCCAGCCAGAATGTGATGACTGTCGATACACCGATTATTTGATGATTGAGGCACTGTTCAGTATGCGGAAAAATGAGCCAGTTGTTGCTGCGAACGACGAGATATCGTCCCAGATGTTAGAGCTATTGCAGTATGAGTTGTACTTTGAGATATGATTGAAGATCGCTAGTCACCCATAGAGGAAGGACTAAGATATGTGATTCGTTGCCTACCCCGATGCGAGGTCATCAGATTGATTGATTCCAGCTAGAGACGACTTCACGCAGGTACGTTGGGAGTCGATAGAGAAGATCGAATGTCAGAAGCCTATTTTCCAGGTTTAAAGTATTCAGAGACAAATGCAAGTAATGCTATGGACCCTCTAGAAGAATAAAACCCTAACTCGACATAATGACCATGAGAACGCTTTGAAATCTTAGGGTTTGCGGCAGTTCAGCGGTGCCATTAGCGAGGCTTGGGTTTGCCCTTCTACGGTTGGTCCATAGGTACTGTGGCATGTACTAGAATACTATTAAACTGTACCCAAGATGTTGAGCTCTTGGAGGATTATGGAATCTTGACGAATCGATCGAAAGGTTCGACATCATTCGGATATTAGGTGATGGGATACATTGCTTGGGAGACTCCAGATACGAGTATAGCCGTTGGAGCGCAGTCCATGCAGCCACGAAGAGACGAGTCCGAAGCAGTCGACATTAGAGAAAAGTGGAGTAAGAGGTTCGTATGAGATCTTGATGAGATGACATTCCACTCCGCCGACATCAGAGATGTGATACGCATGCTGAGGCGTTGTATATGGATATATCTTCCAGAAGGAGTCGCGATGAGTATGCAGCCATTCCGGAAAAAGATACAGATTTAGTAAAAGATGACAACTTCCTGGAAGTTCAGCAGAAACGAGATTTGGGAGAGACATCGACAGGACCTTTCTGGAATACTATACGAAAATACTTGGACCCAGGAGTGGTCATATTGCGCACACCCAGTAGGCCAGAGTTCGGCATCGTCGACGAGATAGTTGGCCAGAGATCTTTAGAGGATGTGCCAGAGCGGGACTGTTTCCGTCGTCATTCTATATTGGGCCGTCGAGCCGAGGAGCTATATATCTAGCAATTCGCAGTGAGAGATAAGAGCCTAAAGGCACCATGCGCTAGACCATGAACAGGAGGCGAGTAGATATCTTGCTCTACTAGCTTTGGATGCACCGGCACCTTCTCGACTTTGAAGGAAGGACATATCGACGACAGTATTTATGATTTGTGATTTGGTGATTCGATTATCACGTATCTGTCACCTTGGATTTTGGTATTTTGGCCGATCTATTCGCATGATTTAGTTTTGATGACCGAGTTTCATGATATTTGTTTTCGTGCACCATGGCCGCACCTACTAGGTATTTATATTCTGTGCATAGTTATTACACTTATGATATGCTTTATACACCGTTGTGTTGAATTATGATTTATGTACAGTATCACACTTGATATCATTTTGTGCCTTGGCTGCACATGTTTATGATTTCATGGATTTCATAGAGTTGGGTTGATTTTGTGCTTATAATATGCATTCGATTTGGTTTTTGCACTCGGTATAGTTCACATATGCTTGCAGTGCATTGATACGTATTTTGTGCACCACAGTTGCACCTGACTTCGTTTTGATGTCATTTGAGACATTGATTTTGATTTCATGTCTAGGGCATGCATATGATTTGGCTTATGATTTCGCCATAGTTTTCATGCACTTTTGGTATTTTGATTTGCTTTTGTGCATGCTGTTGCACATGGTTGTGAGATTATATACCACAGTATACCTGATTTGGATTTGGATTGAAATGTGCAATATACTGTCAATTTCGATTGTGATACTCGATATTTGTTTTGTGCACCTTGTGCACCTGATTGGATTCTTGCGCATATTTGACGCGCTTGGATTGGATTTTGCATATGCTCGACGCTTGATATTGGATTTCATGATTTCGTGCATGTTGGGTGCACATGATTTAGATTTTATTCGTGCACGATGGCTGCACCTGATTTGGATTTTCGCGCATGTAAGGCGCATGATATGAGATGCAATTTTGGTGCACACCAGATGCACTAAATCGAGATTCTTCGTGCATATCAGATGCACCTGATATTGCCATCAGGCACACCCGTTGCCCTTGACAGATGTTTTGTGCATACCCGATGCACTTAGATGTTGTTTCTGTGCACATGTATGGTACATTCATGGGTTTCGATTTCCGTGCGCACCAGACACACGTAGCATTCATATGCACATTTTAGGATTGATTTCTTATGGAGCAGTATGTTTTTATGATATTTACTATTTGTTTTCATACTGAGCAGGCCTAGTCAGAGGACAGTACCTGGATATATTTTGCGTGCATTGATAGTTATCGAAGGGATTTCCAAAAAGGGAGCTATAGTCTCAGTATTTACCTACGTGTCTGATATGACACGAAACGTTTAAAACAACGAAACCCTTCTAAATTGTTTTCAAAATAGTGGGATGTACATATTAAACAAAAGATATATACATATATGGTTATTTTCTTACAATAGACGTCCGCCACTGTACAGTGTTATGCGCATCGCACAGCAACATGAAAGGTTTGGCATGCATTTCATTCAGATGCTTACGTGTATAGTTTTGATGTATATCATATTGGTTTCGTTTTGGATTTAACATTTGTGTCTTCACCATGACTCCGATGATTACGAGATGCTTGACTGAGTTTTGATTTGGAGTTATCTGCTCATTGTTCATGCACATGCATTGCGCTATGATGCGTCTTATGTATTGATGATTTCGGAGCCCCGATGACTTGGACTTTTTACTGAAATGTTTTAGTATTTGAGGGGTTTAAATTTAAATTCAGGGACCGAATTTCTTTAAGGGGAAAGATTGTAACATTACAGAAAAATAAAATATTATTTTTGGGAATTTTTATAATTAAATAATAAATATATTGAATATTTTAATATTGCGGTATAATTAAATACCGATAAATGGGGGAAATTTGGAAAATTATAGAAATTACTAAAAGAGGGTGTTTTATGTGATTTATGCGAATTATGAAATTTCATGATTTATTATACACTATTTTAATGCTAATCGCAATTAAATATCGTTAATCGCGCATTAAGCGTGTTTTGTGCACATGACATGCACATGTCATTTTTGGCATTTTTACATTTTTCCTAGCATGGCTTTTCTTCATTTTCAAGCATGTTTTGGTTTAAATGAAAAAGAAAAGAAAAGAAATGAAAGAAAAGTGAATATATATATAGAAGTACGGGCATGAGAGAGAAGAGAGAGGTGAGGGGTCAAACCATGGTCTTGGCCCTTTGTTTCATTCATCATCATCATCCTTCCTTCTCCCTCTCTTCTCTAGGGCTGCTGCCCTCACTCCTCCCCCTCTTCAAGATTCAAAACACCTCCAAAATCAACTCAAAACTCCATCTCCATTTCACAAAAAACATGCACAAGACCATCACAAGTACCTTGGACCAAGAAAAATCCGATTTTGATCACTTGGGACAACTCAAGAAAATTCTTGAGTTGCCAAATGAGGTAATTTTGGCACCATTAGAATAGTATTTCAATTCCTTAAGCATTCATACAAGTTTAGAATCGATATTATGTAGTTTAGCGACCTTTGAAAATTCCAAGTTACGGATTAGGGTTTGAATTGATTCAAAAAGTGCAATTGAGGTGTAATTAGGGACAACGACCCCTGTAGAGATGGTATAGTGGGCTAAACCATAGAGTAAACCCCCAATTCCCAAACTTAGAAACTCAACTATCGTATTTTGATAACTGCTGTGATGAAGTTTTATGATCTGCTATAACCCGGGTGACCTGAAAAATATTTAGCGAAGACTAAGAGATGTGCATGCAACCAAGAACCTATATCCAAAACCTGCGACCCCCACTCTAAGTTATGGCCGCAAATTCACTCATTTTGGCCGCAATTTGCGGCCAGTATAGCGTGGAAATGATCCGTGTTTGTTCCAGGTCTTTATCTTCAGTAAACTAGACCCCTCCCATATGCAAAATTGGCTAATTTCACCTAGGGTAAAATCTGGGACCATTTTCAAGAGTTGCTGCCTTGTATTTCTTGATATTTATGAAATGAAGTTTTGGTATTGGTGTTTTGATCGGTCGATTCACGTTTATACCTCAATCGTCGAGAGTTGTTGGTTATTCTTGCATGCGTAAACGATATGTTTTAACCTATGTATGATACTCATGCCGATTTGGTTTTTGTGCGTGATTTCAGTTACGATATCTTGTGTGTATATTTGTAGGAACCCCCACATGGATTTCAAGACGACGAGGATGAGCGTGGCGTCATCGACTCCAGCAAGCGAGGATCAAAGTGAGTAGATTATATCTACGGGGGAAGTCGGGTGAATGGCGTATAGCACCCCCGCAGTTCGTAGTATAGTATATGGTATATATATTTTATATAAATATATTTATATGTTATTGTGAGGTTATGATTATCTAGATAGACTTTGGGAGTCATGGATATTTTAGTATCATTGGATGATGGTGTCGCTAGTTAGTTTAGTCGCGAGCCCTAGAATAAGGTTTACACCCACACGCACAAACATGCTTACTTTGTTTTACTGGTGCGTATATGGGGATGTGTATATATATATACAAACATATAGGTAGGATTATATATATATATATATATGCATACATATATATACATACATACATATATATATACATACTATTAAGAGATACGTATGTATATATATATTATTATCATACATGAGGATTGCACATGGTATTTGGAGATGAGTCGATGAGATTGGGCATGATGCCATGAGATCGGTGAAATGTTTTGTTTCGTATTAAGAGATACGACATGAGATTATAGCGGGCCTTTAGGCGTGTGTTTTCACACACGCATATGTATATATAGATGGTATCAGTTTATACTATACTTAGATCAGTACCCCTGTTCATTAGATATGATGATAATGGATACCAGATGCATGATGAGATGAATGTGATATTTGACCCGTACCCAGATTGGGATGCCGTACGATGGATTTACCGTACGAGCCTTATATTGATGATAGGTCCGGACTCTTGACTCGAGGATGTCTTGTTATTTATATCGTATGTGATACTATTGAGGCGGGATCACCGACTATTATATTTATATGTATCGACTCAGATTTAGCTGGTTTCATTACCTTTCGATTAGTCCCGTAGTTTACTTGTAGATGTTAGACAAGACTCGAGTCATACCTATTTCAAAACTAACGAATCGTGAGTATTTTAAAGACAGGCCAAGGGATTCTACGGATATTTTCAAAAGATGCATCTTTTCCTAAAAACACCGTAGCCCTTATTTTTCTAAACACCACGATTCGTGTTATTTCAAATGGCAAAAACTGTATGACATATATATATATATATATATATATATATATATATATTGATGTAGATTCTTCACTGTTGTGTTTATTATTCATTTTCCGCATATTCTTGTTATTCGCATCGCATTGCATGTTTAAATGTGTTTATTGTTATATTAAACCCATGCTGTCAGGACACCAGCACTATTATCGATGATGCGTATGTTCCACGTATACCTGCTTGCCGGCTCACACACTTCATCATCGATAACTGCCATGTCACTACACAGTAGGACTGTTGCATCAAGATATGACCACTTGCATGACATAATTGCGTACGTATATTTTGTACACTCATACTTGCATACATACCTATTTGTACATACATAGATGATTCTGGCTTGATTTTGGAGATTTAGGAACCGCAAGATATATTTTAAAACTGGATTCATTTGAAAGAGCGGTTTTCCCTTGATATGTGCATATTACTATTCCATGTTGCATGATATACTGATATGCTTACATTTTTTTATATGTCGCATACATCATGCTTTACGATTATAAGCATTGAGATATGCTGTTTTCATGAGATTTCTGGATTTGAGAACCGTGGGTATTTCAAAAGAAAGTATGTACTGTTTTAAAAACCCAGTTTCTCTTGATATGATATTTTAGTGCGTCCACCATGCGTTTCCTCGGTTCTGAGACGTGTGATATGTGAAACCCGATTCGAGGAGGCGGATGGTTCCGTTTGTGGGTATATGGTGGACCCGGTATGGTACCCCGGGGCGAGAGAGAGATTTCGTGTGAATGACGATGAGCATGGCAGAGGAACTACTACCTATCGGTGATAGTATTTGGGCTCGGCGGATATCCGGAGGATACCGACCGGAGTCGAGAGATGATATGGGCCGATCCGGACTGACGGAGCCCGTTGGCCGATCCGGACTGACGGAGCCTGATATATGACGATTTACGTGTGGATGCTGGGCACGGGTTCATGATGTTTTCGAGTGTCGATGCTAGACACTCAGGTTCCATGATTTTGATGTTTCGCAAGGGACACATATTGATTTATATCCTCATACTTTCATGCATATGCTTTTATGACTTTTACATGCATGATATTGTTATGTCGTTGGTTGACACGTGGACGAGATCCACATGCATACAGACATTGATTACATAGTTGGATGATATCCACATACTTATAGACTTCATGATATAGTTGATACTGATTCATGTTGATTACATTGATCATACCTCATATTAATGATATGTTGCTATCTAAAGCACTGACACGAGCACTTTGTATTACACTGATGTATAGATGTTTACCCTTGCCATCTTTTCATGCTTCACACTTTATCATTTTGCGGATATATATTACAGATCGTATTTGACCTAGGATTGAGTCATACATACGATTTCTGCTCTGTGATGCTTTCGACTCACGAGTTTGCAACTCACTCCCGTTGTGCCACAGTTTCTTGCAGGTTTTGCCGTACAGGTTTTTCCTTGGCGGCTTTGTTGACGCATTACTTCATTCCGGTTGATTGCTTTGGTAGGTGGGTTCACTCGCATCGTGACCGCCATTGTACTTATTTATTTTCAGTAGTACCTAGTAAAATTCCATCAACCAGACTTGTACATTTATTTCAAACTTAGAAATCCAATTGTATATTTTTTCGACCTTAGAGTCACGCGTTGTATTATTATGGTTTTCTTGATATTTTGAGTTTCCTTTTGAGTTTTAATCCTCGCCCTTCAGCATTATATATTATATTGCTTGCGTGGTTGTGACCGTCAATTGACGAAGAGCTCGCTCCCGCTTGGGGATGCCTTTATTCATATTATGCATGTTGTACCCGTTTGGGGCCAGTATTTACAAAGGAAACTCTGCCAAAATTTTCAGAAAAGGCTTGGGATTTTAAAAATTCATAATTCGGCTTATGTTTTTAAAACCACTTGTTTTAAAACTTATTTTCTTCACTTCTACCTTAAAATGGTTTAGATTTCCGGGATTTTTGGCTTACTTGAATTAGATAGGGTCCTATAGACTTCATATGATTCAAGTGCCAGTCACGTGCTATTTCGGGTCGTGACACTTATTGACCCATGTCCGTCTGTTCTTGTCTCTTGGCTTTCGCCTCCGGCCAAACCGAACGCAACCGGTCGCGGTTAGGGATCGCCGATATCATGGTAGGGTAGGGTGCCTAACGGAGCGCTTGCGTAAGGTTTGGATAGAGTTCGATTGCAAAAATATCGGGCAAAGGAAATGAGAAACGAAAAGCTTAACTTACACAACCATTCTTTCTCCTAACAACACCAATAATTAAAAACATCAAAACAACAAAAGAAAGAGGGCAAAGGAAAAGACAAAAGAAAAGAATAAAAAAACATTACAAGTAAGTAAATTGCAAGGTAATAAAATGAAAGTAAGTAAAGGGCAAGCATATAAAAGAGCAAGTAAGTAAAGCAAAAGAAATAAAATAATAAGAACCCAAAGTGCAAAATTAAAGCTTTATTATGTCCAAGTGATACAACCTTGAGTTCAATAACCAAAGCTTAAATTTGCAAGCTTAATGAAGAGTTTGCAAGATCAAGAGAAGGTAAGGAGCTCAAGGGAAACAAGCTATGTACAAGAACAAAAATAAAAAGAGAAACAAAAATGTATGAAGTATTTGATAATGTATGAATTCTTGGACAAAAGTATACAAAGTATGACCCCTCATCCCTTGCTCACCGATATGCTTTTATAGGCACAAAATGAGATTAAACAAGTAATAAAAATAAGATGGCGTGGCAGCAAGGGATGGACAGAACAAAATTGTGGATCTTTGGCAAACGAAAAACCGGTGGCGCCGGTTTTTCTGAGCAAGTCATCGGCCTAAATCCAAGCATATGGGCTCATGCTTGTTGTGTGATGTTGTGTGCTCTCGACAAGTCCACTGGTGCTGCTTGATTTGTCTACATGAGCTTGGGTTACACTCAGGGATTTGGAAGGAAACTTGATGCTTTTTAAATCACATCATATCTTTGCATTTAACACACAACACCTTACAAGTGTCCACTTGCACCAAGGCAGCCCCCTTCTCTAGGTCCATGAACCAATAAACTAGTGTACACACTTGTATGTGTTGGACCATTTAGATAAAAAGTGTGTACACATCCATGTTGCAAAAAGAAACTATTGAAATATTGATCGGTTTGCAGTTCCGATTGCAGTGTCGGCTCACCAATGTAATATCCGTGCATTTTAATGTGTTTCCAGTATTTTGTCACGGATACCTGTAATCTGTATTTACTGAGCAGACAATGGTTAATAGTACCGATATATACAAAAAATAGATAATGAATGAGTGGTATTAAAATGCAGTTTTCTGAGATGAACAAATACCCCAAAACTTATCTTTTGCTCATCCCGAGCAAAACAAAACTTTTAGCCTCACTTTTGCCGAGAACGCGATTGCACTGAGCTCATGCAACCTCTAGGTGTCCCTAGTAGGAGGAGTGTTTTCTCTTGAGGGTTTTCAACGGATTACACCCATAAAATCCCGTCAAGCTAGTTTCATAAGTTAACATCGATTCTACTCCTACAGTTTAGCTTCTTGGTTAGAAATTCTATCATCCTAAGTTAGAAATATTCTACCCTTATGTTTCATGCCTCCTATTTATTCAACCCCAGATCCTATATGTTTTACATTTTAGAAAGATCTCGGTTTCTCTTGAGTTTTCCTTCTAAAGTGCGGTCTCCAATCAGGAATATTTATCAACTTTATGGAAAATATAAGTCTTATTCTTTATTTCTATCTGTAGGGTTCCTATCGACGGCAGCAAGGTTTTGGGAGGTATCGTCCATGCCATTTTCAAAAAAATGCCGTTTCAAGGAACTCTAAACAAGAATCGATAAATAGAAAACAATACGGAAACATAAGTAAACCTTTTTACTTCTAAGTGAAATAGAAATACAACCTTTGTAGATCGGTCCTTCACTTCTAAAGCTCCTTGTAGTAGTCCCTTCGCTGCGATCATCGAACTCCCGGACTCATGGACGACTCCATGAGAAGATAACAACGGTCTTGCTTGAAGTTTTCGAGGCCAAAGATGATCTACGTCGAGGGCGTACTAGCTCAAGCTTCTACTTCACTAACTAAAGGATTAGTGAAGCAAACACCCTATACTAAAGTGCTAATCTAATAGAGGATGATGAAATAGGAAGTGTGCTCACTTTAGAATTTCTCTTCTCACAATATTTCCTCACTTGGATCAAACCCTAGAAACCATTTTCTTTTGGAGGAAGAAGATGAAGAAAGAAGAAGAGAATGAAATTATTCCAAAGTGAGATAAGTAACCATGGGTGAGTGGGTATCATATACTAACTCATGTAGAGACATAACCATGGCTAATTATAGTTAGGTTAATAAATATCCTAAGTAAAACAAAATGGATGGACTTTGTCAAAGCACTCACAAGTTTGTACAAGCTTCATGCTTTGAACAATTATCCACTAATTTTGTATTTACTTTGAATATTAAAACCCCTCCATTATAATTATAATGGTGTGTGTCTCATACACCCATGCAAAGTGTATCAACAACTATGACACACACAAATAAATAATGCACATCATTATATATCACATATATATTACATGTACACACATGTGAGAAAAGAATGCTTAAGTGAGCTAATATTAGTTAATGTAAATTAGTATATCACATATACAATTATACACTAAATTATCAACTCAACTCTTGATTTAATAATCCGGCTATATCACATATAACCGACTAACATTAATTGAACCAACTTATCGAATCAACATTTGATTCGATAACCCGGCTATATCACATATAACCGACTAATACAAAAGTCGTGAGAAAAGAATACGGTATCACATACATGCATTATTCTCGGTACTGCACATATCACATATGCTCTCCTATTTCGTTTTGCCTGAGCCAGTAAAACCTCCATGTAGGACTCTAAGGACTCGTCAATACGCCGGCAATGGGTGATGATCACATCAAGCACCCACAGGCCGTCAGCGGTACTAGCTAGACGTAACGACTACCCGGGTATTGAATGATCAGAAGATCAGCAAGCAAGCCCGCTCCAACTCCTGCAAAAGCCTGACAGTAATACTACCGTACAGTCCGGTCTCCTCGTCCGATATGTCGCATATCAAGTCTAGGGGTGGTAAACATCAGACCCCAATAACCGATAAGTCATGCCGATATGAGGCTCATAATGGGTCGAGAAACTACTGGTAACACTTACCAGTAAATCTCTAAACCAGCCCTGGCCAGGAACATCCCTGTTATGGTCAATCGAGCACAGCGCAACATCAACCCCCAATACCGGGAGAGATGAAACCCTTCCTATCGCTCATTACCTCCATGTCACTCAGGATTGTACCCAAAAACCACCGTTTTGCACGCCCTCTTGGACGTGGTAAGGTGGAAATCAAAGCACAGTAGGAGTCACACAAGACTCTATGACCATCTCGGGTCTACAGACTAACCTGTACCAGTGTCACTAGAGAACTGCCATCTGACGTGAGGTATAATACCATCTGGGAGTTCTCGGAGAGTCCGTCTAGTGTACCCAGTCTCTACTGAGCACCCGTATACAATCTTTGAAGTCAAACACCAATGGATATGGGATCATCCATCGCCCATCTATATGGGTCGAGAAGCTATACGCTAGTCTACTCTGGTATATCGATACCCCGTCTCGATACACTCACGACTAGAGACATTAAAGGATGTACTTATGGACTACCATGGCCCCACTAGTATGATCTGCATCATAGTCCTGATAATCAAGTACACATCCTAAGGGCTTTACCAACATGTAACAGAGAGACAAACAGTGTACATGTTAAGATAAAGAGTAACCAGATAGCATACTATCATGTCGAGCAAGAATGTCCTCCCTATATATGTCTAAGCATCCACTGCAATATACATCTCATGTACAGTAATGACCTCTAGGGCATACATATAACTAACACTATCTTTCCTCCAAACATCGATCGTATACCCCTACGTGTGTGTAAAATTTCACCCTTACACTTAAGAATTCAATTCAAGCTATTGTACCCTAGCCTTAATGCCTAATACTAATTTTTTCATTTAATGATGGACGGTGTTGCTCACACACCTTCCATGCGACTACTAATGCTTCTTGAGGCACTAACAGCCGATTACTAAATGTGTGGACTTAAAGCGTAAATAGCAATTTCTAGGTCTTGACTTATTTATTTTCTTTTCTTTTTTTTCTTTATTTTTCTTTTTTCAAGAACGGATATATTTATTTTTCAATGATGCTTTTTTGGTGTTTAGCTTTAAATACCGTTTTTTCTTTCATACTAGGTTTTCAGGCAAGAGTATTTCTAGATACTCTCTACCATCCCAAGTTTCAAGGTGCGTGTGTGTGCAGTTTGTAGGGTATAAACATTCTAAATTTGGACTCAAGAATAGAAACTATTTTTCAGACTTATACTTCAGTAAAACTTTCAATACTTTCACTTCATCTCGATCTAACTCAAGAACTGAACTCAAGATTACCCACTTCTATAAAAAAAACTGCAAGGACGTATAATTACCAAGGTTAAACAGAATAAGGGTTATTTTTAGGGTTTTCAATTCCTAAGCTTAGGATTTAGTTATTTCTAACGTATCACTAAACTTTCGGAATAAAAATCTAAGTTACCTTATTAGCTAACTTGACGACAAAGTTTTTATATTTTTGATTTTTTTTTTTGATTTTTATGGGTTTTTAAATAAGTATACAAATGCAAAATATACACATAAATGCGAAAGAAGAAAGCTTACCGAGCACACCCCCAAACTTAAACTTGACAATGCCCTCACTATCAGGCTACACTAAGAGGGTCAAAATTGCCAGCGCCCCTTTTTTTCATATATGAAAAGAAAAAGAAAACAAAATATATATACACAAAAAGGTCCCCCCCAACTTAAGTGAAACAGTATTGCCACTGTTAAGCATTAATGTTTAGGATTAGGGGGAAAGAACAGTATTAATCTATACGAGGCCTTACATAGGCCAAAAGTGAGCACCAACCATTCAAAAATTCTATCGGGATAAGGCCCGGGCTGGTGCAAGAATGCGGAGAGGAAAGAAATAGAGAATACGCGAGACCGTATGGGTATAGAAGTGGTATACGGTCCCGGTATATGAGGAGAAGAATGGCGGAAGGGAAAAAGAAATGGAGTACGAACTTAAGGGTGAAAATGGAGTGAATAAATTAGCACAATTTGTAATGACCGATGTGTAAAAAGCGATTGTACAATCTATTAACCCGTCGAGAAATGGGGTCAAACCTCTCAAGATTCGTAAGAAAACATGGGTAGACTGAACTTGGTGAACCAGACATAAGATTTGAAGGTGATACGGTGGCTTGCGAAGTGGGAACGATGGGATGGATGGAGGGAAGTGATCGAGGAATGGTATCGGTTGAATGTTCAGGAGAGTTTACACAGTCAATGAAAGGGACAAGATGAATCGGAAAATCTGACTCATCAAGTAAAACTGGTTCATCCTCAAAAATTTCCTCAATATTCTCCTCAAAAATTAACTCATCCATGCATTTATCATCAATATCAAGACACATATGAAGTTTGGGAAAAATAGTTAATGACTCGGGATGATGTCCACACGGAAGTGAAGGACATGATGAATTGGTGAGAAAAACTCATCCAAAACTGCGGATTCATCATCCAAAATATTACCAGCGTCGATATCCTCAATCAAGTGAAAATCAAATTTCTCATGCACCTCATCAAAAGCATGGATTTCTATCAGTTGTGGTTCTAAGATGGAGGTATAGAGGTCAAAAGGTTTGGGATTGATTTCATTTAGAATGCACCCTTCACAATCGGGTAAATCAAACACTACAAAGTCGCACAACTCATTAAACGTTCTATCTTCAATAGGTGAATCATTTAGGACACTCGATAGACTTTCAAGACCGGAGTTGTGGAATTCAATTTGGAATGGGTAGGTTTGATTTTGAAGGGCATACTGCTCACTCTCACTACTCAAATTCTCAAACTGTCTTATTGTCTCATCATACATTGGAAAATTTGGAGCTAGTTGGAAACTAGCTACCGGGTCACTAGGTTGTATGAGGGTAGCCGTAGACGCATTCAAATCCATCATCTGTTGCCATGACGCTACCCGAAATTCTTCCAACGAATGCTCAAGATTAGACATGGACTGTGAAGGGGTTTTAGTAAAAGATTCAAAGTTGTTTGGATACGTGAAACTCCCAAATGGCAGTTCAGAAGCAATGTCTAAGGAAGGTGTAAAAGTCGGGTAGGATTGATAGGAATCGAATGGTTGGACAGGAGTAGGATCAACATTCAGATAAGAAGGTGATTGGAATTGTTGATCAAAAGAATTGGCAGTGGTGAAAGGAGTGAAAAATCGGCTACGGGATTATTCAATTCTGTCGGCAATGAACATGGGACGACTCGCAACAGGGGTATAAACGTAAGAGGGTTGGGGAGGTTGAAACGGTTGATACAAAGTGGGTTGTGGAGTCCGGTTGCTTGTCCTAGACGCATCTATCTGATCTTTCAAATAATGTTTGGGCATGGAGGGATCGTTCGAAGTTCGGCCAAAGAAAGAACCGTAAGAAGTAATATCTGGCTGTGGGTACCAAAGTTCGGCAAGAGTTTTTCTAGGTGGGGTACCCATGATATGAAAAGAGAAAGAAAAGAAAAGGAGAGGAAAAAGAATGTGAATTTTTATTTTTTATTTTTTTTGTTAGTTGTCAATAAAAGAATGAAATATACACACAAAAAGACAAAGACAAACAAAAAAAAAACAATCACGACACAATACCACACACCTAATCGGTATAGGGTTCACCTAGGTCAACTAGACCTGCTCAAGAACTTGATTGTTGAATTAAAACTGTGTCGAGAAACGGGCTCAAGATATACTGATCACGAGGCCAGGTAAGTGGAGAGATAAGGGGAGGTTTTCCAACGCTTTCGCGAAGGTCCTTAATTAGATAACCCTTTCTCTTTTGGCAGTTTCGCCGTGAACACTTTTCTAAACACCCCGTAAACGATATACCGTTAAGTGGTGTTCTAAACACAGTTAATTTCTCCTAGTGAGCGCGAAGTCCTTAAGGCTTAAAGTCTAGTTTCTTTTAAATTTTTGTGCGGGTAAACGTTATGCTCAATTCGTGATTTGTGGGCCACGGAAAAGGGGATAAAATCCTTTACCATACGTTGTGGGGTTCGCTTGCCCTTAAGTACGTATTAATGGATGCAATGCGCAAATCATTGGAAAAAAAATTTGTTCAAAACATCAAACAATCATTGTTTTAGGTTTAAACTCGGCACTGCAACAATAGTCACTTTAGCGTTTGACAGCGAACTTGCAAAGAATCCTGCAAAGATAGAATAGTGGATGTGTCGGATTTGAGAAAGAAGGTGTTAAAGAAATACGTACCGATAAGTTTTTGGGTTAAGAAACCCCCATTGAATTAAATCCGAATAGCATAGAAAGTTCGCTTGCGTGGGTCAAACTACCCGGATCTTTAGCACTGTACTTCGCAATCACCTTAACTTTGAAAGTACACTTTGCTCAACACGATCGCAGTTCGCAAAATCCGCAAAAATCTGAAAATGCTGGAAAAATGGATTTTAGCTCGGAAAAGCGATATGAATACCCAAATACCTACACATTAAAAATTATAAAAATCAAACAATAAAAATGGGACAATAATATAACACTGGAGCAGAGAGAAAAAAATTTGGAGCCAAATGGGGTGCTTGGCCCGGCAGCGCCGGAATTTTATGGGATATCACCGGTTTTCTCTGTGAGTTGGGGCTCCAATTTTCTTCTGCTATCTCAGTGTTCTACTAGTATTTCAATATTATTGTTTAATTCTTCTAATTAGCCCCAGAATACTAGCAGGTCAAAAATCCAGAAAACAAAATGTTAGCAATGTCAATTTTTGTTTTGGTTTTGAAATTTTTTTAATTTTTAGTTTGTTTTTAAGAATAGGGTTAGATGATATTAACAAGATTAACCCGAAATAACAAGAATAAAAACGTTACCGTCTCCCTGGAAACGGCGCCATTTGACTGAAAGAGTTTTACTTACCACAACTAGGACGGTTTCGCTTGGTAGATAGCCGCGATGAGTACGGGTCGTCCGCAGGGAGACGGTGCATTCTAAGTTCTTGTTATGACGAGTTAATGCGTGTGGTGGAATGGTTCGATTCTAACGTATGTGTTTATATGCAAGTATAAGTTTGTTAGGAATAGCTAGGTTAGTGTAAGTTATGGACTTCCGTACTTAATCCTTTGTGCCGAACTTAACCATTGAAGCTAGAGCAATCGGCTGTAAGTCCATGTCACGCACCCCACGAACTTGCGGGGAGGCGGAATATATGAAAAACGATTATCAAAGCTTCGTAACACGGACTTGAGCGCATGAATCGTTATCTAAACCATTGCTAACTATCTACTAGAGGTTTAACTACTCGGATACGAAGTTATACCTCACGATACTAGTCCTCCAGGTCTTCATCGCGGTCCTCCACTCCTCGTAGGCTCCTTGGAACATCGGCACCTCAACGGCCTCCTCGAATCAAATACGATCCACCCGAAAGCTCCTACGTCAAGCTTAATCTCAAACTTGAGATAACTAGGTTGCTTAAAGTGCTAATCTAAGCTACCTAGGGGATATAGAGTGAGGTTATGGATGTATTAGTCTAGCTAACCCTTGATCTCAACACATGAGAGGTTAGGGTAGGGTTTGAAGAGAGAGTGAGCTTGAGGAGAGAGAAGGTGAAGATGAGAATGAAATGAGATAATGATCTTATCATAATATATATATGAAGCATTATTATTTATCCAAAAATGAAATAATAGAATTAACAACCATACTTCATAAATATCTATGAGTGATTCATCTCCATGAGTCATTAAGCATTTATGATGCATTAATGATTTGGATGAATCAGACAAATGAGTCACTAATCTCATTTAATGCAATGCCACCTTAACCCCTTATTCACCACTCTTCTAGAAGCTTCCCGACAAATTATGAGAACGCCCTTCCAATCCGTGAAAACACGGAAAAACTTTAGACTGTATAAATCCAGTAACCCGATACTAGAATCTGGTTTAAACCAAAACCGACTAGTAAAAACTGTCCGAAAAAGTCATACGTGCGTAAACACACGTATGCATCCGAACCCTTGTCGTAAAACCATACAACCTCTATATCGTTTCTCCTGGAGCAGGGAAACTCTCTGTGTGGGACTCTAAAGACTCGACACTACGCTGGCAGTGGGTTTAACTATAGACCGCAAGCGACACTAGCTGTACGTAACGGTCCCCAGGTAGATGTCGATAAGAAGGCCGATGAGGAAAATCATCCGAACTCCCACTGAGCCTGATGTGACAATCTCCATACAGTCCGGTCTGTTCGTCTAAGACTATCACATATCAAGCCTAGGGGGCGGCAAGCGTCAGTCCTCTAATACATGTATAAATCGTGTCAGAGCGAAGCCCATTACACCCTGAGAAGCTACTGGAACCTACCAGTATATCTCGCTTGCCCTGGCCAGGGACTTTGCGTAATGGCTCTCTGACACAGCGCGATATCATCTCCTAATACCGGGAGAGACGAATCCTATCTAATCACTACTGCCTCCAAGTGCTCGGGACTGCACCCAACTGCTACCTGTTTGCACGACTCCTTTGAGCCGTGGTAGGGTAGTAATCTAAGAACAGTGGGACACACTCGAGGCGAAGTAGCAGTGTTAAGTCTACGGACTATGCTGTACTCATGTCACCTGGGAACTGTTTAACTGACGATGGGTATAATACCAACCAACAGTTCCCCTACGAGTCCTGTCCGGTGTACCCATAACCTAACGAGCACCTGTATATTATCTCCAGTACGACGTACTGATGGCTATGGGACAGACCATCTCCCTAACTGGGATAAGAAGCGTACACACTAGTCTACTCTGGAGTATCGATACCCTGTCTCGATAATCCTACGACTAAGGACCTGTATAGGATGTTGCTTATAGACTACCCAGCCCCCACTAGTGTGACTGCCATCACAATACTGGTAATCAAGCAAAGAACCTATGGGCTCTACTAATATGTATAAGTGATACGTAACAAGAAACATATGCACATATTAAAGTAGACACAAACCAAGTAGCATACTACCATTTTTAGCAAGACTGTATATACAACTGTGAATATCCCAAGCTTCCATTAAGTAATATACAATCTTGTATGATACAATAATGGCCCCTAGGGCATATACACTAACAATCTCCCACTTGCACTAGGGCCATGAGCTGGCATATCGTAGACCTATCATCTCGAATAGCCTCTCGAACTGCGTCTGAGGAATGGCCTTTGTGAATGGATCAGCAATGTTATTCTCCGTCTCTACTCTTTTCACCTCGATCTCCCGGCGATCTACGATCTCCCTGATCAGGTGATACCGCCGTAAGATGTGTCTGGACTTCTGATGGGACCTGGGTTCCTTCGCTAAAGCTATAGCGCCGTTGTTATCATAATACAGAGGTATTGGACCAACACTAGAAGGAACCACCTGAAGTTCTGTGAGGAACTTCTTCATCCAGACAGCTTCTTTTGCGGCATCGCAAGCAGCTATGTACTCCGCTTCCATTGTTGAGTCAGCAACGGTCTCCTGCTTGGAACACTTCCAACAGACCGCCCCTCCATTGAGGGTAAAGACATAAGCCGACATGGACTTGGAGTCATCTTTGTCACTCTGGAAGCCTGAGTAAGCAAAGGCCTCTGGAGGTCTTTTCCGCCATACACCAAGAACATCTCCTTAGTCCTCCTCAGGTACTTGAGAATGTTCTTCACAGCTATCCAGTGCTTCTCCCCTGGGTTTGCTTGATACCGGCTTACTATGCTCAATGCGTATGCTACATCTGGTCTGGTACATAACATCGCATACATTATAGAGCCTACCGCAGAAGCGTAGGGTATAATCGACATGCGATCCCTTTCCAAATCAGTCTTGGGAAACATCTCTTTGGAGAGGGTGATTCCGTGACAAGCCGGTAGGTTACCGCGCTTAGAATCATCCATACTGAATTTTTTCACTATGGTGTCTATGTACCTGGACTGCGAAAGTCCCAACATCCTTTTTGATCTATCACGATAGATCCGGATCCCCAGAATGTAGGTGGCATCACCCAGGTCTTTCATGGAGAATTTATGTGACAAGAATCTTTTGACTGACTGTAACATAGGAATATTATTTCCTATTAGGAGAATGTCATCCACGTACAAGACGAGAAATACTACAGCTCTCCCTACAATCTTACTGTATATGCATGGTTCATCTGGATTTTTGATGAAGTCAAATTCTTTGACAGCATCATCAAAACAGATGTTCCAACTTCGTGATGCTTGCTTTAGTCCATAAATGGACTTAAGCAGCTTGCATACTTTACCGCTGCTCCCACTCTGAATGAATCCCTCTGGCTGATCCATATAGACGCTCTCTTCCAAATTACCATTTAGAAATGCCGTCTTTACGTCCATCTGCCAGATTTCATAATCGTGGAAGGCAGCAATAGCAAGAAGGACCCGAATAGATTTAAGCATAGCCACTGGAGAAAAGGTTTCATCATAGTCCAAACCAGGTCTTTGACGGAAACCCTTTGCAACAAGTCTAGCCTTATAGGTTTCAACCTGTCTATCTACACCAATCTTCTTTTTGAAGATCCATTTGCATCCTACGGGTTTTACCCTATCTGGAGCAATGTCCAAAGTCCATACTTTGTTAGTGTACATGGACTCTATTTCGGTCCGTATTGCATCCAGCCATTTTACCGAGTCGCCGCTCTGAATGGCTTGCTGGAAGCTAGTAGGGTCATCATCCTCAATGACGCAATCCTCTCTATCCCCGTCTATGAGAAAACCGTAGTATCTCTCGGGCGGATGAGATTGCCTACTACTCCAGTGGAGTGGCGTCGGGATGTCCTGTTCTTCTTGATCTTCTGGTTCAACCATACTTTCAGTAGTAGTTTGTGGTTCTGGAATTTCTTCCAGTTCTATTGCACTCCCACACTTCTGATTTTCCAAAAATTCTGTTTCCAAGAAGCAGGCATGACGAGAAACAAAAACCTTTTGTTCCTCTGCGTAATAGAAATAATATCCCTTGGAGTTCTTTGGATATCCCGCAAACTTACACTTTACTGAGCATGCCTCGAGCTTGTCCGCATGCTGCTTTTTTACAAAAGCTGGACATCCCCATGTCTTAAAATGTTTTATACAGGGTTTCTTCCCACTCCACATCTGATATGGTGTGGTAGGCACAGTTTTGGTAGGAACCTGGTTCAAAAGATATGCAGCTGATTCTAGTGCATATCCCCAGAATGATCGTGGTAACTCAGCGTTACTCATCATGGAACGAACCATATCCAATAGGGTTCGATTCCTCATTTCTGATATACCGTTGTGTTGTGGTGTGTATGGAGGAGTAAGCTGAGAGGGAATTCCATTCTCTTTTAAGTAACGTAGGAACTCGGTACTTAAGTATTCTCCACCTCGATCAGATCTCAGTGTCTTGATACTTTTGCCGGTTTGTTTTTCCACTTCATTCTTGTATTCTTGGAATTTCTCAAAGGCCTCGGATTTATGCTTCATCAAGAAGATATATCCATACCTAGAGAAATCATCCGTAAAAGTAATGAAGTAGGAATAACCACCTCGCGCATGTGTAGACATTGGACCGCACACATCACTGTGTATGAGTCCTAAGAGCTCGCTCGCTCTTACTCCGTGTCTAGAAAACGTAGTCTTTGTCATCTTTCCCATGAGACAAGATTCACAAGTAGCATAAGATTGATATTCGAACGGATTCAAATATCCTTCTCTATGTAACTTAGTCAATCTTCTCTCATTGATGTGACCTAGTCTACAATGCCATAAGAAAGCCTGATTTGCTTCCGGAGACTTTCTTTTAAGTGTGTTTTGGACACTGAAAATCTGAGCTTGATTTAATACGTATATTCCGTTTTCTAATGTACCTGACCCAATCATAACTTGATTTAGGTGGATATGAACCACATCTCTTGTAAAAGTAAAATCATATCCTTCCTTAGATAGTAAGGGTACAGATATGATATTACAAGTCGTAGTGGTACATAAAAACAGTTATGCAGAATCAATATCTTCCCAGTTGTCAGTCCAAGATGATATTCCCCTACGGATTCAGCGTTCATGCTCATTCCGTTAGCAACTGTGAGGGTCATATCACCTATCCCGATAACCCTACGGTTTCTTAGAGTCTGTAATGAATTACAGATGTGAGTTCCTGATCCGGTATCCAATACCCAGGAAGTAGGGTTAACTGACATACAGTTCTCTATCATAAACACACACGAAGTCGAAGCCACAACATGCTTCGTATCCTGGCTACTGGCTTCTAAAGCCCTGCAATCATTCTGCCAATGCCCGATCCCATAACAATAGGAATGTCCCTCAATAGGGTGGTCCAGCTTGTCATAGGCAATGGACATCCGGACAGACTTTTGCCAGTCATATAAGTCAGATTCAGTCAAATTATTATCTAGATGTAACCTATGTGTGGTCACAAGGTCGCTGCAATTAAGAGAGAGAGAAGAAAACACTTTAGTATGATGCTGTTGCAAGTTTAGATTGGTTTTAAGTTTATCTAAACAGGATGGCTCCCACTATTTCTCGAATCCTTCCTCAAACCTTAAAAGAAGAATTAGTCAGGACAATTCTCACCGTACAATACTTGCTTAACCGTTCAGCCAGGCCAGTGTCGATACTTCGAGGGAGGTTTTCCAACGCTTTCGCGAAGTTCCTTAATTAAATAAGCTCTTTTCTCTGAGGGCGTAGCCCCGCTGACACCTTTCTAGGCACCTACTTGGTTTATAGCATTTATCGTTAAGTGACGAATCTCCTGATAAGTAGTTTGTACTCACAGTAGGATCGGGATCCAAAATATCATCGTATGATAATGTTGAAGGAATCCTACCAACATTCATCAAACTCCAAAATGGTATGCTTCTCTCTGCAAATTTCAGTTTCTTTAGAAATTCCCGATGTGGATTTTTGCCCCTTACTCTTATGACCTTGACTAAGGGCCAACAAATCATAAGTCACATGTCAAGTTCTACCCGTCATTGTCCAGGTTAATTTGAACCCACCCGTACATACTCTTGACTAAGGGCCAACAAAGTAATACGACTGTCCCAAACCAACGCATCTATTTAGGCAACAAATGATTACCCCAGCAGCTACCAAACACTATGCCTTGACTAAGGGCCAACAAACATAGCTTGAATACTACTGACCATCCATAAGAAATGACGGAGGGCTACGAATGGTTTTGGCAAAACCGTGAACGTAGTGAACTTGATATAATCGAAGGAACCTGATACTTTTTTTAAAGGAGTGGTTAAAGCTCCGCAATTAAAAATTCTGCTCTTTTAAAATAACCGAGGGGTTTCTTTTAAATTTGTTCCAACGATTCAACTTTGGTTTATTTTCTTTGCATTATAATAATGCGTCCCATCATTTATCCTATTATTGCAGAAAACAAGGAAAATACCACGTCCTCTTATGCCATCCGCATTCGCCACTGGGTCCCGTCATCACCCGTTAGGTTACTTAACTAACGACAGAGCGGGGGCTGGGCTAGCGCGGGTGTAAAACATAAGTGACGTCTAATAGCTATCATATATAGATATTGTACATTCGTCAGACGCAATAATAAGAATTCCAGATCACAGATGAACTTTATTGGATATACTAGCAATTCGCATTTGCTTTGAGCCTGCAATAAAAGACGGATTATACAGTTATGATGAATAGCCTTACCCCCACCCTAGACCCCTACGGGTACGGCAAACTACCCGCCAAGTACCCGAAGTGAAGCGGTCTGCCTCAACAAAGTGAGTAGGCCACTAAACACTTTAAAGTACCCGGTAGTTTGTGTACCCCACCTTGGGTCTATCCTAGGAGCAAAAACAGTAAAAATAAATAATACAACGGTGGCTACAACCGCAACCTGGATCTTTCCCGCAAAAGAATATTACATCAAATTACATTTACATTGAATGAATATAAAACACATCTCAAACCCCAGCTAATCATCACAACAGTCCAATACAGTTCATATACACGAACAGTAAACATTTCAGAAATGTGCAACCCCCTGCCAACCGACATACTAGCAGTTAGGGGAGGTTTACGAACACATTAAACATTACAGATAAAAACCCAATTAGTAAATATCTTAGAACATCGATCGATTACCATATTCCGTGTCTACCCCAAAAGCAAACCTTTACTGAAGAAACCTGGGTACAAAACAAAACATACCGGAAAACAGAACACCAAAATATATGAATATTAGAGCAAATCCGAGTCAACTCCGAGTTGACTCGGCGGCGGATCCGCGGCCAAAAGCACCAAATGGCCGCAGATCCGCGGTCGTTTTGTCGTGTTGTGATCTCGTATTTTCCCAGTATTCATATAATTCCTTGCTGTGAATTTTAAGGTATGTCAAATAATTTTTTAGACACTTTTAAAATTAACAGAAGCTTGGGATATCCGGGGTTTCGTTTTCGCGTTTTCTGACGATCGAAGTTCTAATCAGTTGCTAACAAGCTAGTAATGGTTTAGTTGGCTCTAATACCACTGTAAGTCCATGTCATGCACCCCACAAACTTGTGGGGAGGCGGAATATATGAAAAACGATTATCAAACCTTCGTAACACGGACTTGAGTGCATGAATCGTTATCTAAACCATTGCTAACTATCAACTAGAGGTTTAACTACTCGGATACGAAGTTATACCTCACGATACTAGTCCTTCGGGTCTTCATCGCGGTGCTCCACTCCTCGTAGGCTCCTTGGAACATCGGCACCTCAACGGCCTCCTCGAATCAAAGACGATCCACCCGAAAGCTCCTACGTCAAGCTTAATCTCAAACTTGAGATAACTAGGTTGCTTAAAGTGCTAATCTAAGCTACCTAGGGGATATAGAGTGAGGTTATGGATGTATTAGTCTAGCTAACCCTTGATCTCAACACATGAGAGGTTAGGGTTAGGGTTTGAAGAGAGAGTGAGCTTGAGGAGAGAGAAGGTGAAGATGAGAATGAAATGAGATAATGATCTTATCATAATATATATATCAAGCATTATTATTTATCCAAAAATGAAATAATAGAATTAACAACCATGCTTCATAAATATCTATGAGTGATTGATCTCCATGAGTCATTAAGCATTTATGATGCATTAATGACTTGGATGAATCACACAAATGAGTTACTAATCTCATTTAATGCAATGCCACCTTAACCCCTTAGTCAACACTCTTCTAGAAGCTTCGCAACAAATTACGAGAACGCCCCTCCAATCCGTGAAAACACGGAAAAACTTTAGACTGTATAAATCCAGTAACCCGATACTAGAATTTGGCTTAAACCAAAGCCGACTAGTAAAAACTGTCCGAAAAAGTCGTACGTGCGTAAACACACGTATGCGTCCGAACCCTTGTCGTAAAACCATACGACCTCTATATCGTTTCTCCTGGAGCAGGGAAACTCTCTGTGTGGGACTCTAAAGACTCGACACTACGCTGGCAGTGGGTTTAACCACAGACCGCAAGCGGCACTAGCTGTACGTAACGGTCCCCAGGTAGATGTCGATAAGAAGGCCGATGAGGAAAATCATCCGAACTCCCACTGAGCCTGATGTGACAATCTCCATACAGTCCGGTCTATTCATCTAAGACTATCCCATATCAAGCCTAGGGGGCGGCAAGCGTCAGTCCCCTAATAGCTGTATATGTCGTGTCGGAGCGAAGCCCATTACACCCTGAGAAGCTACTGGAACTTACCAGTATATCTCGCTTACCCTGGCCAGGGACTTTGCGTAATGGCTCTCTGACACAGCGCGATATCATCTCCCAATACCGGGAGAGACGAATCCTATCTAACCACTACTGCCTCCAAGTGCTCGGGACTGCACCCAACTGCTACCTGTTTGCATGACTCCTTTGAGCCGTGGTAGGGTAGTAATCTAAGAACAGTGGGACACACTCAAGGTGAAGTAGCAGTGTCAAGTCTGCGGACTATGCTGTACTCATGTCACCTGGGAACTGTTTAACTGACGATGGGTATAATACCAACCAACAGTTCCCCTGCGAGTCCTGTTCGGTGTACCCGTAACCTAACAAGCACCTGTATACTATCTCCAGTACGACGTACTGATGGCTATGGGACAGACCATCTCCCTAACTGGGATGAGAAGCGTACACACTAGTCTACTCTGGAGTATCGATGCCCTGTCTCGATAATCCTACGACTAGGGACCTGTATAGGATGTTGCTTATAGACTACCCAGCCCCCACTAGTGTGACTGCCATCACAACGCTGGTAATCAAGCAAAGAACCTATGGGCTCTACTAATATGTATAAGTGATACGTAACAAGAAACTTATGCATATATTAAAGTAGACACAAACCAAGTAGCATACTACCATTTTTAGCAAGACTGTATATACAACTGTGAATATCCCAAGCTTCCATTAAGTAATATACAATCTAGTATGATACAATAATGTCCCCTAGGGCATATACACTAACATCGGCAATAACGTGGATTGGGATACTTAAGCACGGTTTTAGTGAAATCCGGCTTATTGATCCTTGTCCGTCCGTTCTTGTCTCTTCGCTTTCGCCTATGGCCAAACCGAACGCAACCGGTCGCGGATAGGGATCACCGATACCTTGGTAGGGTAGGGTGCCTAACGGAGCGCTTGCGTAAGGTTTGGGTGGAGTTCAATTGGAAAATATCGGGAAAAGGAAATGAGAAATGAAACCTTAACTTACACAACCATTCTTTCTCCTAACAACACTAATAATTACAGACATCAAAACAATAAAAGAAAGAGAGCAAAGGAAAAGATAAAAGAAAAGAATAAAATAACATTACAAGTATGTAAATTGCAAGGTAATAAAATGCAAGTAAGTAAAGGGTAAGAATATAAAAGAGAAAGTAAGTAAAGCAAGAGAAATAAAATACAAAGAACCCAAAGTGCAAAATGAAAGCTTTATTATGTCCAAGTGATACAACATTGAGTTCAATAACCAAAACATAAACTTGCAAGCTCAATGAAGAGGTTGCAAGATCAAGAGACGGCAAGGAGCTCAAGGGAAACTAGCTATGTACAAGAACAAAAATGTATGAAGTATTTGATAATGTATGAATTCTTGGACAAAAGTACACAAAGTATGACTCCTCATACCTTGCTCACTGATCTGCTTTTATAGGCACAAAATGAGATTAAACAAGTAATAAAAATAAGATGATGTGGCAGCAAGGGATGGACAGAACAAAATTGGGGATCTTTAGCCAACGAAAAACCAGCGGCCCCGGTTTTTTTGAGTAAGTCGTCGGTCCAAATCCGAGAATATGGGCTCGTGCTTGTTGTGTGATGTTGTGTGCTCTCAACAAGTCCACTGGTGCTGCTTGATTTTTCTACATGAGCTTGGGTTGCACTCGGGGATTTGGAGGGAAACTTGATGCTTTTTAAATCACATCACATCTTTGAATTTAACACACATCACCTCACAAGTGTCCACTTGCACCAAGGCAGCCCCCCTCTCTAGGTCCAGGAACCAATAGGCTAGTGTGCACAATTGTATCTGTTGGACCATTTAGATAAAAAAGTGTGTACACATCCATGTTGCAAAAAGAAATTCTTGAAATATTGATCGGTTTGCAGTTCCGATTGAAGTGTCGGCTCACCAATGTATTATCCATGCATTTAAATGTGTTTCCAGTATTTTTTCATGGATACCTGTAATCTGTATTTACTGAGAAGACACTGCTTAATAGTACCGATATATAAAAAAATAGATAATGAATGAGTGGTATTAAAATGCAGTTTTCTGAGATGAACAATAGCTGAACAACATTCTTAAGTGCTTTAGAAGGGCTAAAGAGATGTTCTTGGTGTATGGTAACGGTGAACTCCAGATGGTGTCCTTTACCGATTCGAGCTATAAGAGTAATAAGGATGACTGAAAGTCAGTCTCGGGTTTTATCTTCACCCTCAGTGGAGGGACAGTATGTTGGAAGGGTTCCAAGCTATATACTATAGCAGACTCGTTGATAAAGGCTAATTACATCGCTACCAACGATGCTGCCAAAGAGGTTGTCTGGATGATAAAGTTCATATGATGAACTTGGTTCCTACCATTAGGAATCCAATACCCATGTATTGTATGACAATGGAGCTGTAGCTTTGGCCTAGGAACCCCGGTCCCGTCAGCGATCTAGACATATACTTATACTGTATCACCTGATCAGGGAGATAGTTGATCTCTGGGAGATCGAGGTCAGGAGAGTTGACACAGAGGATAACACAGCAGATCCACAGCAACTGGCCTTAGTGCAAGTGGGAGATTGTTAGGAATATATATGCCCTAGAGGCCATTATTGATGATATAGTAGATGCTTGGACATATATATAGAGGACTTTCTTGCTCGACATGATAGTATGCTATCAGGCTACCTTTATCTTAACATGTAGACTGGTATTTATACTGTCTATCTCTTACATGTTGATAAAGCCCTTAGGATATGTACTTGACTGCCAGGATTATGATGAGATCGTACTAGTGGGCCAGGGTGGTCCAAAAGTACATCCTTTAATCAGTTCCTAGTCACGGGAATATCGAGACCAGGGCATCGATATTCCAGAGTAGACTAGTGTGTACGTTTCTTGTCCCTTAGAGGGCGATGGTTGATCCCACAACCATTGGTGTGTGACATCAAATATTGTTCACATGTGCTCATTGGAGAATGGGTACACCGAACAGGACTCGCCGAAGACTCCTATATGGTAGTATACCTATCGTAAGATAGCAGTCCTCTGGTGACACTGGTACAGTTTAGTCTGTAGACCCGAGATCGTCATAGAATCTTGTGTAGCTCCCACTGTGCTTTGATTTCTTCCCTACCATGCTCAAGAGGAGTTATGCAAACAGTAGGATTTTGGGTACAGTCCCGAGTCATTTGGAGGCAATGAGCGATAGGAGGGGTTTCGTCTCTCCCGGTATTGGGGGTTGATGTTGCGCTATGCTCGATTGGCTAAAACTGGATGTCCCTGGCCAGGGCCGCTGCCGAGATTTACTGATAAGTGTTGTTAGTAGTTTCTCGAACCATTATACGCCAGACATCGGCATGACTTATCATGTTACTGGGGTCTGACGTTTACTACCCCTAGACATGATATGCGACATTTCAGACGAAGAGAACGGACTGTATGGTAGTGTTACTGATAGGCTTCATGGAGACTATGGACAAGCTTGCTTGTTGATCTTCATATCGCTCAATACCCGGGTAGCCGTTACGTCTGTAAGTCCATATTGCGACCCCCGGTGCTTACGGGGAGGCGGAAACGGTATAAAAAACGAATTTTTATCGCAAGAGGCAACATGGACTAAACAAGGTCGGGATCGTTGTCTAAACTAAAACTAGTATTCTAGCTAAAGAGAGTTAGCTACTATGGAAGATGGTTATACCTAAACTTGAACTCCTTCTTCTTCAAACCTTGTAGAGGTTGATGGTTCTCTTTTCGTCGCCTTCTCCCGTCGAAGATGGATCCACCTCGAAGGTTCGACTTTGGGCTCTTCCTCGATCTTTGAGTGAACTAGGGTTTCCGGCTTGCTAAACCTTCATCCTAGAATGAGTAGAGAGTGATTAGGGTTTGCTTTTCCTTTTAAAGAGAATGATTCTCAACACATGAGAAGGTTTCTCTTTGCTAGAGGAAGAAGAAGATGAAATGAGGAGAGAGAGGTTATGATAGAATGAGCAATCTTTTCTCTTTCTTGCAACCATAATGCAAAAGAAAAATATTATCTAAATGATAATAATTGAAATAAGAATAGTTGATGGTAGTATTTGGAATGACCACAACCATGCTTCATTTAATAAAAAGTAAGCATGAATCAAGGAAGACTTTTTAAAGCATGATGGTAGTCAATGGTCAACAAGTCAACCATGGTCAACAAGTCAACAAAAAAATCAACCATAACATAATTCTCATTTAATTACTATTATTAATAGATAATATATAAATCCATTAGGGTTTGGAAAATGAAGACTGTCAACTGTGCATACGCACCCGTTCCGAAACCCTAATGAAAAACCTCATCCTCCGCCTCAAGCAACTGTGCATACACACCTGTATTCTCGTTCCGAGGAGCAAGAATACCAAGATATAAAAGCAACCCCCAAAACATATACCAGTATCTGGCTCAAACCAGAGCCTGCCAGTATAATCCGTCCGGACTCCAAACATGCACAAGTGCGCGGATGAGAACGAACCCTGTCGCAAAACCATGCGACCTCTACTCTGTTTTGCCCAGAGGCGAATACCCTCTGTGTGGGACTCTAAAGACTCGACACTACGCTGGCAGTGGGTTTAACCACAGACCGCAAGCGGCACTAGCTGTGCGTAACGGTCCCCAGGTAGATGCCGACAAGAAGGCTGACGAGGTGAAACCCCATCTGAACTCCTACTGAGTCTGAATGTGACATTCTCCGTACAGTCCGGTCTGTTCGTCTGATACATCGCATGGCGGGCCTAGGGGGGCGGTAAAACGTCAGTCCCCCAATAGCTGGACAAGTCGTGTCGGAGTGAAGCCCAAAACACCCTGAGATAACACTGGAAACCTACCAGTATATCTCGCTTGCCCTGGCCAGGGACTACTCGTGTAATGGCTCTCCTAGACACAGCGCGATGTCAACCCCCAATACCGGGAGAGACGAATCCTGTCTAACCGTCACTGCCTCCAAGTGCTTTGGGACTGCACCCAACCACCACCTGTTTGCACGACTCCTTTGAGCCGTGGTAGGGTAGTGATCAAAGTGCAGTGGGAACATACTCGAGGCGAAGTGTCAGTGTCAAGTCAGCGGACTAAGCTGTACTCATGTCACCTGGGAACTGATAACTGACGATAGGTATAATACCAACCTGTCAGTTCCCGACGAGTCCTGTCCAGTGTACTCGTAACCCAACGAGCACCCGTATACTATCTCCAGTACGACGTACTGATGGCTGTGGGACAGACCATCTCCCACACTGGGATGAGAAGCGCATACGCTAGTCTACTCCGGAGTATCGATGCCCTGTCTCGATAGTCCTACGACTAGGGACCTGTATAAGGATGTGCCTATAGATTACCCAGCCCCCACTAGTGTGACTGCCATCACAACGCTGGTAATCAAGCAAAGATCCTAAGGGCTCCACTAATGCGTATAAGTGATATACTGAAATAAACACAAGTACACATTGAAGTAGAAACAAACCAAGTAGCATACTACTATATTGAGCAAGATTGTTTATACAAGGTGAATATCCCAAGCTTCCATTAAGTAATATACAAACTAGTATGATACAGTAATGGCCTCTAGGGCATATACACTAACAATCTCCCACTTGCACTAAGGCCATGTACTGGCGTATCGAAGACCTATCATCTCGATCAGCCGCTCGAACTGAGTCTGGGGTAGGGCCTTGGTGAATGGATCTGCAGTGTTCTCTTCTGAAGCAACCCTCCGAACCTCGATCTCCTTGCGATCCACGATCTCCCTGATCAGGTGATACCGCCTCAAGATGTGCCTGGATCTCTGATGGGACCTGGGTTCCTTTGCTAAAGCTATAGCCCCGTTGTTGTCGCAATACAGAGGTACTGGGTCAACAATGGACGGAACCACCTGAAGTTCTTTTAAGAACTTCCTTATCCAGACAGCTTCTTTTGCGGCATCAGATGCAGCGATGTATTCCGCTTCCATAGTCGAGTCTGCAACGGTTTCCTGTTTGGAACTCTTCCAACACACCGCCCATCCATTGAGGGTAAAGACAAAACCCGACATGGACTTGGAATCATCCTTGTCACTCTGGAAGCTGGAGTCAGCAAAGGCCTCAATCTGGAGGTCTTTTCCGCCATACACCAAGAACATCTCTTTAGTCCTCCTCAGGTACTTGAGAATGTTCTTTACTGCTATCCAATGTTTCTCCCCAGGGTTTGACTGATACCGGCTTACTACACTCAGTGCATAAGCTACATCCGGTCTGGTACACAACATCACATACATTATAGAGCCTACCGCAGAAGCGTAGGGTATAATAGACATGCGATCCCTCTCCAAATCAGTCTTGGGAGACATCTCTTTAGAGAGGGTGATCCCGTGACAAGCCGGTAAGTTACCGCGCTTGGAATCTTCCATACTGAATCTTTTCAGTACGGTGTCGATGTACCTGGACTGTGAAAGGCCTAATATCCTCTTGGATCTATCACGATGGATCCGGATCCCCAGGATGTAAGAGGCATCACCCAGGTCTTTCATGGAGAACCTGTGTGACAAGAAACCCTTGACAGATTGTAGCATAGGAATGTCATTTCCTATTAAAAGAATGTCATCCACGTATAAAACAAGGAATACCACAGTTCTCGCTACAAATCTACTATAGATGCACGGTTCATCTGGATTTTTGATAAAGTCAAATTCCTTGACCGTCTCATCAAAACAGATGTTCCAACTCCGCGATGCCTGCTTTAGTCCATAGATGGACTTAAGCAACTTGCACACCTTTCCGCTGCTCCCACTCTGAATGAAACCCTCTGGCTGATCCATATAGACACACTCCTCTAAATTTCCATTTAGAAAAGCGGTTTTTACGTCCATCTGCCAAATCTCATAATCGTGGAAGGCAGCAATGGCAAGAAGGATCCGAATGGATTTCAGCATAGCCACTGGAGAAAAGGTTTCGTCGTAGTCCAAGCCAGGTCTTTGACGGAAACCCTTTGCTACAAGTCTAGCTTTATAGGTCTCAACCTGTCCATCTACACCAATCTTCCTTTTGAAGATCCACTTGCATCCTACGGGTTTTATCCCGTCTGGAGCAATGTCCAACGTCCATACTTTGTTGGTGTACATGGACTCCATTTCGGTCCGCATTGCATCCAGCCATTTTACCGAGTCAATGCTCTGAACGGCTTGCTGGAAGCTTGTAGGCTCATCATAGTCTATGATGCAATCCTCTCTATCCCCGTCTATGAAAAAACCGTAGCATCTCTCGGGCGGATGAGACTGCCTACTACTTCTGCGGAGCGGCATAGGAATGTCATGTTCATTTGAACCCTCTGGTTCCATTAAGCTTTCAGTAATAGTCTGTGGTTCTGGAATTTCTTCCAGTTCTATTGCGCTCCCACTTACTTCCTTTTCTAAGAACTGATGTTCCAGAAAATGGGCATTACGAGAAACAAGGACTTTTTGCTCCTCTGCGTAATAGAAAAGATACCCCCTGGAGTTCTTTGGGTATCCCACAAACTTGCACAGTACTGAGCGTGCCTCGAGCTTGTCCGTATGCTGCTTTTTGACATAAGCTGGACATCCCCAAATCTTCAGGTACTGAAGATAGGGTTTCTTCCCACTCCATAACTCATATGGTGTGGTAGGCACAGTCTTAGTAGGAACTCGGTTCAATAGGTATGCAGCTGTTTCTAGCGCATACCCCCAGAATGATCGCGGTAACTCAGCGTTACTCATCATGGACCGTACCATATCCAATAGGGTCCGATTCCGTCTCTCCGATACACCGTTATGTTGCGGGGTGTATGGAGGAGTAAGCTGAGAGAGAATCCCATTCTCTTTTAAGTAATTCAGGAACTCGGCACTTAAGTATTCTCCACCTCGATCCGATCTTAGAATCTTGATACTTTTGCCGGTTTGTTTCTCTACTTCATTCTTAAATTCCTGGAATTTTTCAAAAGATTCTGACTTATGTTTCATTAAGAAGACATAACCGTATCTTGAAAAATCATCCGTAAAAGTAATGAAGTAAGAATAACCGCTTCGCGCATGTGTAGACATTGGACCGCACACGTCGCTGTGTACGAGTCCCAAGAGCTCGCTCGCTCTTACTCCGTGTCCAGTGAACGGAGTCTTTGTCATCTTTCCTTTGAGACAGGATTGACAAATGGCATACGATTGATATTCGAACGGATCCAAATATCCTTCTGTATGTAACTTAGTCAACCTTCTCTCATTGATGTGACCCAGTCTACAATGCCATAAGAAAGTCTGATTGATATCTGGAGACTTTCTTTTGTGTGTATTCTGGACATTGAAAATCTGTGGTTGGTTTAATACGTATATACCATTGCTCAATGTACCTGACCCAATCAGAACTTGATTAAGGTGAATGTTAACAACATTACTTACAAACGCAAATTCATAACCTTCTTTAGAAACCAAAGATACAGAAATGATATTACAAGTTGCGTTGGGTACAAAAAAGCAATTACGCAAAACCAAAACATGCCCATCTGACATTCCCAGGTGATAGTCCCCCACGGCTTTAGCATCCATGCTAGCTCCGTTCGCAACTCTGAGGGTCATGTCACCTGCCTTCAAAACCCTACGGTTTCTCAACGCCTGCAAAGAATTACAGATATGAGATCCTGATCCGGTATCCAATACCCAGGAAGTAGAGTTTATAGAAAGACAGTTTTCAATAACATACACACCTGAAGCTGAAGCCGCAACCTGCTTCAGTTCCTGTGTCCTGGCTTTCCAAGCCCTGCAATCTTTCTTCCAGTGTCCACTCTTGTGACAATAGAAGCATTCCTCTTTACCAATAAGCTTCCCCGCTATCTTTGTTGCCTTTTCCTTTCCCTTCGCACCCACTTTACTAACACCGCCTCTTGGTTTGGCGGGGGCTTTCTTCCTCTTTCCCTTGTCTTTCGCCTTGGACCTAGAGGAAGAAGATCCTCCTACAAACAAAGCGGGTGTTTCCCTACCCTTCTGTAGGGTGCCCTCTGCGCTCCTCAGCAGGTTGAGGAGTTCTGAAAGTTCAACTTCCTTTTCTTGCAAGTTGAAATTCAGTATGAACTGGGCGTAAGTGGATGGAAGGGACTGGAGAATTATATCCGTATAGAGTTCACTATCCAACGTGGTCCCAAGTTCCGCGAGCTCCTCAGTGTAGCCAATCATCTTAAGCACGTGGTCCGCTACCGATGATCCGACGGCCAACTTTGTCGAAAATAACTTCTTCGACACTTCGTATCTTGCGATACGAGACTGCTCTCCATACAGTTCTTTTGTATGAAGAAATATGGATTCCAAATCCATATTCTCGTGCCTCCTCTGATGGTCGTTGTCCATCGAGGCAAGTACGAGGCATCTGGCCTTCGCGCTGTCAATCTCCCAAGTCTTACGGATTTCCTTATCCGCGACGCTGGAGGTGGGACCTGGGACGGGGGGAGCTTTGGTGGTAAGAAGATACCCCAGCTTGTCGTAAGAGATTGCCAATTTGACATTCCTGAGCCAATCTTTGTAGTTTGGCCCTGTCAGTATGTTTTTATCTAGAAGTAACTTAAGTCCAGTCATTTCGATTTGGTCGCTGCAGGGGGAGAGAAGAAACACTTAGCACGATGCTCTTGCAAATTTAGAATGGTTTTTAATTTGTCTAAACAGGATGGCTCCCACTGTCTCTCGAATCCCTCCTCAAACCACAAAGGAAGAATTAGCCGGGATCAATCCCACCGTACAATACTTGCTTAACCGTTCAGCCAGGCCAGTGTCGGTACTTCGAGGGAGGTTTTCCAACGATTTCGCGAAGTTCCTTAATTTAAGAACCTCTTTTCCCTGGGGGCGTAGCCCCGCTAACACCTTTCTAGGCACCTACTAGGTTTATAGCATTGATCGTTTAGTGAGAAATTTCCCGAGGAGTAGCATATACTCACAGTAGGATCGGGATCCAAATATCATCGCGTGACGAGAATGAAGGAATCCTACCATAATCATCACACTCCAAATGGTATGCAAATCTAGCAAGTTTCAGTACTTATGAAACTCCCGATGTGGATTTTTGCCCCATGCTCTTATGACCTTGGCGTGAGGTCAAAATGTCATAAGTCACATGTCAAGTTCTTCCCATCATTATCCCGGTTGATTTGAATCCACCCGTACCTACCCTTGACGTAGGCCAAAATGGTGGTACGACTGTCTCAAAACAACGCATTCTATCTATGCAACAGATAAATATCCGGTAGCTACCAATCACTATGCCTTGGCGTGAGGTCAAAATACATAGCTTGAATACTACCATATATTTAACTGAAATGATGGAGGGCTACGAATGGTTTTGGCGAAACCGTGAACGTAGTGAACTTGATATAATCGATGGAACGAGATAGCTTTTAGAAGGAGTGGCTCAAGCTCCGCATTTAAAAGTTAGTTTTTGAAAAGAACCGAGTGGTTTTTCGAAAGTGTTCCATCGACTTAAACTTGGTTTATTATCTTGCATTAGTTCTTTTAATGCGTGATATTCTTGCATTAGTTCTTTTAATGCGTCCCATCATTTAATTCCTACCATTGCAGAAAACAACCAAAATATGACGTACACTTATGCCATTCGCATTCGCCACGGGATCCCGTCATCACTCGTTAGGTTACTTAACTAACGACAGAGCGGGGGCTGGGCTAGCGCGGCTGTAAAACATAAGCAACGCCTAAATAGAAAGCAATGATAGACATTACAGATCACAGATGAATACATTGGATATACTAGCAATCCGCAATCCTTTCGAGCCTGAAACGAAAAGCGGATAACACGGTCGCGGTGAATAGCCAAATACCCCACCCAAGACCCCTACGGGTGCGGCAAACTACCCGCCAAGTACTCGGCAGTTTGTGCACCCCTCCATGGGTCTATCCTAGGAGCATAAACAGTAAAAAGAATTATACAATGACGGCAACAACCCCGACCCGGTTGTGCGGCCAAACAAATAATATTATTACATCAATTTACATTTACAATGAATGAAAGAAAAACAAAAGCTCATCTCACATCCACCCCGGCTATTCACCCGCGACAGTCCAACACATTCATATACACGTTCCAGCACATTACAGATCATGTATAACCCCGACTAATCGACTTATAGCGATTAGCCGACGTTCAATACATGCAAACATCACAGATATAACCAACATAGCCAAAGTGCAGTGAAGTTCGGAAAAAAATACGGAATTATAGGACCCCAAAAGTGAATTTCTGTTCTGGAAAATCTGGGTACATATAATATATTTTAAAAATCCCAAAACCAACACAGAAGAACACTGCACGAAAAACGATGCAGTGAAGAAACCAAACTGCGGCGCTTCCGCGGCACATGCCTACCTCGTGCCGCGGAAGCGCGGCGCTTTAAGTGAATTGGTGCATCGTTTTTCTTGGCTGTTCAAAAAAAACCCTGAGACGATTTTACAAGTATAAAGTTTTTCATTTTGAGCAGAAAAAATTTCAACAGAAACTTAGGGTTTTGTTTTTCCGGTTTTGTGATTTTTTCGGTTCCGAACTTCCATACACTTCGCTACCAAGCTAGTTTAAGTTTAGTTAGGCTCTGATACCACTGTAAGTCCATATTGCGACCCCCGGTGCTTACGGGGAGGCGGAAACGGTATAAAAAACGAATTTTTATCGCAAGAGGCAACATGGACTAAACAAGGTCGGGATCGTTGTCTAAACTAAAACTAGTATTCTAGCTAAAGAGAGTTAGCTACTATGGAAGATGGTTATACCTAAACTTGAACTCCTTCTTCTTCAAACCTTGTAGAGGTTGATGGTTCTCTTTTCGTCGCCTTCTCCCGTCGAAGATGGATCCACCTCGAAGGTTCGACTTTGGGCTCTTCCTCGATCTTTGAGTGAACTAGGGTTTCCGGCTTGCTAAACCTTCATCCTAGAATGAGTAGAGAGTGATTAGGGTTTGCTTTTCCTTTTAAAGAGAATGATTCTCAACACATGAGAAGGTTTCTCTTTGCTAGAGGAAGAAGAAGATGAAATGAGGAGAGAGAGAGGTTATGATAGAATGAGCAATCTTTTCTCTTTCTTGCAACCATAATGCAAAAGAAAAATATTATCTAAATGATAATAATTGAAATAAGAATAGTTGATGGTAGTATTTGGAATGACCACAACCATGCTTCATTTAATAAAAAGTAAGCATGAATCAAGGAAGACTTTTTAAAGCATGATGGTAGTCAATGGTCAACAAGTCAACCATGGTCAACAAGTCAACAAAAAAATCAACCATAACATAATTCTCATTTAATTACTATTATTAATAGATAATATATAAATCCATTAGGGTTTGGAAAATGAAGACTGTCAACTGTGCATACGCACCCGTTCCGAAACCCTAATGAAAAACCTCATCCTCCGCCTCAAGCAACTGTGCATACACACCTGTATTCTCGTTCCGAGGAACAAGAATACCAAGATATAAAAGCAACCCCCAAAACATATACCAGTATCTGGCTCAAACCAGAGCCTGCCAGTATAATCCGTCCGGACTCCAAACGTGCACAAGTGCGCGGATGAGAACGAACCCTGTCGCAAAACCATGCGACCTCTACTCTGTTTTGCCCAGAGGCGAATACCCTCTGTGTGGGACTCTAAAGACTCGACACTACGCTGGCAGTGGGTTTAACCACAGACCGCAAGCGGCACTAGCTGTGCGTAACGGTCCCCAGGTAGATGCCGACAAGAAGGCTGACGAGGTGAAACCCCATCTGAACTCCTACTGAGTCTGAATGTGACATTCTCCGTACAGTCCGGTCTGTTCGTCTGATACATCGCATGGCGGGCCTAGGGGGCGGTAAAACGTCAGTCCCCCAATAGCGGTACAAGTCGTGTCGGAGTGAAGCCCAAAACACCCTGAGATAACACTGGAAACCTACCAGTATATCTCGCTTGCCCTGGCCAGGGACTACTCGTGTAATGGCTCTCCTAGACACAGCGCGATGTCAACCCCCAATACCGGGAGAGACGAATCCTGTCTAACCGTCACTGCCTCCAAGTGCTTCGGGACTGCACCCAACCACCACCTGTTTGCACGACTCCTTTGAGCCGTGGTAGGGTAGTGATCAAAGTGCAGTGGGAACATACTCGAGGCGAAGTGTCAGTGTCAAGTCAGCGGACTAAGCTGTACTCATGTCACCTGGGAACTGATAACTGACGATAGGTATAATACCAACCTGTCAGTTCCCGACGAGTCCTGTCCAGTGTACTCGTAACCCAACGAGCACCCGTATACTATCTCCAGTACGACGTACTGATGGCTGTGGGACAGACCATCTCCCACACTGGGATGAGAAGCGCATACGCTAGTCTACTCCGGAGTATCGATGCCCTGTCTCGATAGTCCTACGACTAGGGACCTGTATAAGGATGTGCCTATAGATTACCCAGCCCCCACTAGTGTGACTGCCATCACAACGCTGGTAATCAAGCAAAGATCCTAAGGGCTCCACTAATGTGTATAAGTGATATACTGAAATAAACACAAGTACACATTGAAGTAGAAACAAACCAAGTAGCATACTACTATATTGAGCAAGATTGTTTATACAAGGTGAATATCCCAAGCTTCCATTAAGTAATATACAAACTAGTATGATACAGTAATGGCCTCTAGGGCATATACACTAACAGTTACGTCCAGCTAGTACCGCTGACGGCTTGTGGGTGACTAATGTGATCATCACCTACTACTGGCATATTGATGAGTCTTTAGAGTCCCATACAGAAGTTCCCTGGTTCAAACGAAATGAAGTAGGACACATATGTGATATGTGTGTGGGCCTGATTAAATACGTGTATGTGATACCGTATTGTAATCTGGCAGCTATCTATTATCGGTTCGGTTATATATGATATAACCAGATTGTCGAATCAAGTGTTGATTTGATAATATGATATACAGATAAACGATATTAGTTGGTCCTATATGATACAACCGGATTATTAAATCAAGTGTTGATTTAATAATGCGATATATATATTATATTTGATATAATTATATCTTAACTAATATCATTAGCTCACTAAATATTTTCTTATATGTATTAAATATATATATATATATATATGTATGTATAAATATATATGTGAAGCATGGCACGATTTCTATTTTTGAGAAAAATAGAAATGACGTAGAAAATGGGAGCATGGTTGCAAGCATGAGATTTATATTTGTTTATTCATCTTGACTCACTATTCAAGCATGCTGGAGATGCAGTTATGCCCCAAACTCAAGAATATTTAAAAATTCCATGATTGAATGAGTGGGGGTCAAGAGTTACCATTCATTATTTTGCTCATTCTCAACACTTAGCCATTTTCTTAAGTTGGTCCCATGGTTGCTCTCTAACTTCTTCATCTTTTTCATTTGCCATGGTTCAAGCTTCAACCCTCACATGATATGTGAATCATGATGTGAATCATGAAGCTTGAACACAAACATGTGAGCTTTAACATCCCCTACTTCACTATCCTACACTTGACTAGCGATCGAGTGTAGCGTGTTTCCTTCGCTAAAGAGTTTAGTGTAGCGGTAGCTTGAGTTGGAGGGACTTCACGTGGATCATCTTCGGCACAAAGATCATCAGAGGAAGCTCGTCCAAAGCCTCAAGTAGAGCCTAGTGGAGTCGCGGGACTACTACACGGAGCATGTGAAGTGAAGGACTCGATCTACGAGGTGTTGTCTATAGTGCCTTCAAGTCAATTATTAGATCGCAGGCACGTGATTGCAATGATTGAGGGAGGACCTATACTGGTAGAATGATCTTACTCGAGATGATAGTGTGCTATCTGGTTTTTCTTTATCATCGTGTACATGCTTCAGGTGACATTACAGATCACTATTACATGTTGATAGAGTCCATAGGATACATGCTTGACTACCAGCAGTATGATGGCGATCATATACGTAGGAGGTGGGTGGTCCATAAGCACATCCTTAAAGTGTCCCTAGTCGTGGGAGTTTCGAGACTGGGTATCGATACTCCAAGAGTAGACTACTGTATACCGAGACCTCGACGAGGGGCGGTGGCCGGTCTCACAAGCCATTGGTGTTAGTTGGTTCACCTAAGATGTATACAGGTGCTCATTGGGTTATTAGTACACTGGACGGACTCGCCGGAAACATGTTAGTTGGTATTATACGTATTATCATATAGCAGTTCCCTGGTGACATGTGTACAGGTTAGTCTATCTACCTGAGATCGTCATTTGTCTCGTCTGAGTTTCCACTGTGCTTTGATTACTACCCTACCACGGCTCAAAGGAGTCATGCAAACAGGTTTTTTTTGGGTACAGTCCTGAGCCACATGGAGGCAGTGAGCGGATCGTCAGGGGATTCGTCTCTCCCGGTATTGGGGGTTGATGTCGCGTTGTGCACGGATGGCCATCCCCAGAAATCCTCAGCCGGGGTAGACGAGAATTACCGATCTAGGATTGGTAGTTTCTCAGTTGGTGATAGGTTTCATGCCGACACTAAATGTCACGTTATTAGGGGTCTGACTTTATCCACCCTCTAGACTAGATATGCGATACTCATAGATGAACGGACCAGACTGTACGGATATTGTCATTGTCAGGCTTAGTAGGGTTTCAGGATGAGTTTGCTCGTCGGCCTCCCTTTCGCTCAATACCTTGGTAGCCTTTACGTACAGCTAGTGCCACTGACGAGCTTGTGGTTAAACCCACTGCCAGCGTATTGATGAGTCTTTAGAGTCCTACACAGAGGGCTTCCCTGGTTCGGGTGAAACGTTGTAGAAGCCGTATGGTTTTATGGCAGGGTTCGATCATATTCGTATACTTCTGCACGGATCATGATCGGGCGGATAATACTAGTTGGTTTTGGTTTAACCCGGATCCTAGTATTATATTGTTGGATTATTTTCATCTCATTGTATTCGTATTCAGTCGGAATACGGATACAAGTATGTATATACGGATGATGGGTATTCTTGTAATTCGTTACGAGTTTACTTTTGAGGTTGCCATTTCTTTTTCTTGGATTTAAACATTTAGGTTAATGTTTATTGTGTGGAAAGTATGAGTGCAAGTCTTGGCATTGTGCATTGATGTAGCATGTGCAATTGGTGACTCATGATATTGGGTCATGGGATAGTTTTGTTTTGAAAAAGATATTTGTGTGAGATATTCTTTGTGAGATGGCAGTTCATTTTTTTTGGTGTAAGAATTTTCTTCAAGTGCTCACAACAATATCACACAAAAAAGACTTAGCAAAACAACACAAGAAAAGAGCAGCCCATTTTTTTCACTTGATTTTTCTTGTGCTCACACTCTTCACTCCATGGCTTCTTCTTCAACCTCCACCCATACCCACTCATGAGTTAAGAATCCTTGGGTGTTTTGAGACAAAGTATTCACACACAATCTCTACTTCATATTGGCTATCTAGGTTAGCAAACAAGATACCCGAGTTGCTTCGGTTTTGAGGCGGGAGCCCATATTACTAATTCTTGACGTGGATCGTCTTCGACGAGGGAGACCGGAGATCAAACTTGATCGAGGAAGCCACAAGGATCTTAGGACAGAGGTTGAAGACCGAAGGACACGAATCGATCAGTATAACCTCTCTAAACTCTCTTTATAGAACTAGTATAGGGTTAATGGTACGATCCGTCGATTAGGGTTCCGTTAGCGCCGGTTTTTTAAAGTTTTTGTTCCGCGTTTGGCCACGGATTGATGACTGGGGCGTTGCCGTAACACTACATGGTATCAGAGCCAACCTATTAACCACATACTAGTTTGTTTAAATGATTTTAAAGTATCGAAACCGAAACAACTCCGAAATATCACTCGATGTATTCTAGTTTCTGTCAAAATTTTCTAGGTCTTCTAAAAATATTTTAGCAACTGCAGAAGACTACTATGATGACTACTAGAACACTCCCTAAATACGAACCCATTCCACCCGTATTGGACCGGCCACATGGGCAAAAAATCCGGTATGGCCGGTTATTTACATGAGTTAGGACCTCGTGTTTTGGGTGTGGTCTAGTATATGGAATATTGGTTCAGTGGTATTGCTTGTTTAGCTCAGTTTGGATATGGTTTTATCTAGTAGTTTGGGGCTATTCGGGGTTATTTCAAACTCGATATTTCTAACACTGTTTAAATTTTACAGTACTTACATTACTATCTGCGACTGTGACTGTCAATAGAGCGGTACAACTTGTCTAATTGCTATAGTTCTTTTAGACGGGTTTGCGAACGTGACATTCACTTTGATATTCTGTGTTGTGCTGTGTTTGTTGCGGAATCGTCGTGGTGGATAGCTTGGGTGCAATGATAGTATAGTTTAGTTTTATTTATACATTTAATATCGCGGAGCGAGCGTCCGACATGTGGACTGCCGTCACTACCTTTTTGTATATTATTTGTTTGGGGCATGACCGGGTTGAGGTCGATGTCATCGTTGTACATATTTTTCTTTTCTGTACTAGGATTACCCCGCGATGGAGTGCACGGATAGCCGGGTTCTGGAGGGAAACAGGTCTGCATCTCATGGCGTTGAGAAGGAGGGGGCCTCACTCTAGAATTGGTGGGCTGTTCACCGCACTCGTAGGGGGTACAGGTTGACCCAAGGAGGGGTGCTCATGTTACCGGATTCTATGAAGTGCTGGATGGCCCATTCCCTTTGATGAAGGGGGCTGCCTCGCTTCTGGTTTTGGCGGGTAACTTGTCGCACTCATAAGGGTCTAGGTTTTCATTGCACAGGCTTTCCACACGACCAGGGGAACGTCGGGTTTCACTTGCGGCTCAAAGGAAACCCGGGGCTCCCAGATTATCTGTATTGTTCTGTGATGCTTATTGCTTATCTATGATGTTGCATTTATCACACCAGGAGCGATTATTATATATAGTTATATATATATTAGTAGATGGTGTATATGTTTTACACCCATGCTAGTTCAGCCCCCGCTCTGTTGTTAGTTAAGTAACCTAACGGGTGATGACGGGGCCTAGTGGCGAATGCGGATGGCATATACGTACATCATATTTTCGTTCTTTTGTGGTGTGATTAATTGATGGGACTGCGTTGATTCTGATCAATGCAAAGACAACAGACCTATTCGATGTTGTTGGAACAATTTTTCAAAATCTGTTATTACAAGGATATTTTCTATTGTTTTTCACAGCGGTATTCGGTTATGAATATCCAGCACCTCATTCGACAAGGCAAGAGCCGAGATCCCCTCACCAAGAGTGACCTCTTGGGCAGAAGTTTGCGTCAGGATAATAACTTCACTATATTCGATTACTTTTTTGCTTTGCGTCAAGATATTCAGTTGGAATATACTGCACCTCATTCCACGAGGAAAGAGCCGAGATCCCTTCACCAGGAGTGACCTCTTTAGCAATGGTTTTCGCCACTATATATTTGTAAAAAGCTATACGGTTCCTTCAAAGATATCAAGTTCATTATGTTAAAGGTTTTTCGCCAAAAACCATTCGTAGCCCTCCGTCATTTTAGATGGGTAGCACTTAGTATTAATGCTATGTTTGTCGGCCTTCGTCATGGCATAGTGTATGGTAGCTATTTGTTACTTTTTTGTTGCATAGATATATGCGTTGGTTTGGGACAGTGATACTACTATTTTGTCCTTCGTCAAGGGTATGTACGGGAGGGTTCAAATTAATCTGGAAAATGACGGGTAGAACTTCACATGTGACTTATGATATGTTTGCCTTCGTCAAGATCATAAGAGCATGAGGTAAAAATCACATCGAGAGATTCAAACATACAGGAAACTTGACAGACATGCGCATGTTAGTTATATGTATGCCCTAGAGGCCATTACTGTACATACGTTGTATATTGCAGTGGATGCTTGGACATATATAGGGAGGACTTTCTTGCTCGACATGATAGTATGCTATCTGGTTACTCTTTATCTTAACATGTACTCTGATTGTCTCTATGTCACATGTTGATAAAGCCCTTAGGATGAGTGCTTGACTACCAGGACTATGATGCAGATCATAGTACTGTGGCAGTGTGGTCGCCAAGTACATCCTTCAAATGTTCCTAGTCATGGTAGTACCGAGACAGGGCATCGATACTCCAGAGTAGACTAGCGTATGCACTTCTTGACCCATATGATGAGCAATGGATGATCCCATATCCATTGGTGTTTGACATCAGAGAAGGTATACGGGTGCTCAGTGGAGACTGGGTACACTGGACGGACTCGCTGAGAACTCCCAGATGGTATTATACCTCACGTCAGATGGCAGTTCTCTGGTGACACTGGTACAGGTTAGTCTGTAGACACGAGATTGTCATAGAGTCTTGTGTGATTCCCACTGTGCTTTGATTTCCATCATACCACGTCCAAGAGGGCGTGCAAAAAGGTGGCTTTTGGGTACAGTCCCGAATCACATGGAGGCAATGAGTGATAAGAGGGGTTTCGTCTCTCCCGGTATAGGGAGTTGATGTTGCGCTGTGTTCGATTGGCTATAACTGGAAATCCCTGGCCAGGGTTGCTGAGATTTACTGGTAAGTGTTATTAGTAGTTTCTCGAACTGTTATGAACCTCATATCGACACGACTTATCAAGCTGTTGGGGTCTGACGTTTACCACCCCTAGGCGAGATATGCGACATATCAGACGAAGAGACCGGACTGTACGGGAGTCTTACTGGTTGGATTCACGGGAGAAAGTACAGGCTTGCTTGTTGATCTTCTGATTGCCCAATACCTGGGTGGCTGTTACGTTTAGCTGATCGCTTGCAGCTTGTGGGTGTTTGATATGATCATCACCTACTGCCGGCATATTGACGATTCTTTAGAGTCTTACACAGAGGTTTCCTGGCTCAGGCAAAACGGAGTAGGAGCACATATGTGATATGTGCGAGACCGGGAATAATGCGTGTATGCGATACCGTATTAGATTCTCGTGATATGAGATATCGGCCGGGTATATGTGATATAGCCGGGTCATCGGATCAAGTGTTGATTCGATAAACTGATACAGATTATATTAGTCGGTTATTTATGAAATAGTCGAATTATCGGATCAAGTGTTGATTCGATAATTTAATGTATAATTATATATTTGATATATTAAATTACATTAACTAATATAAGCTCACTAAAAGATTCTTTTTCTCACTTGGGTAATACATTGATATATATGTGATATATGTTAATTGTATCATTTTATTTTGTTACAAAATATATTATATATGTGATATATAATATTGTAACAAGTTAAGGTTACAAATGCAACATGTTTTGTGGAGTTTAAATATGGTTACGGTTTGGATTAGGGTTAAACCTTCTTGAATCTTCTAGAAGCTTTGTTTTGGTTTTTAACTAAAGATATTTTCTAAAGATATTTTGGTTGATATTTATTAACCCAACCCAACCCTTCACCATGGTTAAGTCTCTACATGGGTTAAGTTATCATACATAACCCATTGTTACATTTCTAACCTCATAACTTTTCATTATTCATCACAAAAGAAATATTCTTCTTCTTCTTCCTTCTTGCTTGAAAAGCTTTCTAGCTTTTTGAGAAGTGATGAAAATGAGTGAGATTAAGAAAACAAATGAGAGCTAAATTCCTACTTCATCATCCTCATCTATTCTAGCCAATTAGATTAGGGTGTTTTCTTTGCTAATACTTGATTAGCAAAGCAAGAGCTTGGGTTTGAGTTTCTTCAAGGTAGATCATCTTTGTTATCGAAGATCGGAAGCAAGCTTGCATCTTTCTTTTGTGGAGCCACTCTAGAGTCCGGATACTCGATGATCGCAGCGAAGGAACCTCAACACAGAGCTTTAGAAATGAAGGAACGGACTACAAAGGTTGTAATCCCTAACTCTTAGATGTAAAGTTGTTTACATGCTTTGTTTCGCCTAATCTCTAGTCTAAGATCTTGGTTAGGGTTGTTCGACACATCTAAAATTTAAATCAGGCATAGTTGATGTCTTATAGACCCTTGTGACTGTGCCAAGTAACCCTGCAGCGCATACCTTCTGGAGTGTGATAACTTGAGTGGATTCCATCAGGTTATCATGCGATGATAGTTGGATCCCGATTCCCACTAATGAGTTAGTTACTCCTCGGGTGATTTTTAGATGATTCCGACTAATTCTTCTTTTAGGTTTGGAGGAGAATTTGAGGATACAGTGGGAGACATCCTGATTAGATAAAGTGATTGACCATTCTGATTTAGATTAGAGTACACGCTGAGTGTTTCTTTTCTCTCTCTCTTTGGCAGCGACCATGGCCCGACCCTAGATAAGAACTCATAAACCAAGTTAACCGAACCTTCTTAAAACACATTGACTTTTGGATTATCAAAGTTGTATGCTTCATTGCCACTCCTAGTTTTACCCTTTGCTTTTCTCCGGAACATTCCGTATCACTACGAAGATCCACATTTATTGCATATGACCATCCAATAGTTAAATACGAACTCGAAGAAACTTGTTTCAGATTCGAGAATGGTTTCCGGTTCTGGAGAAATTGAATAGGACTATTCAGTTGTCTTTTCCTTTTACCTTCTCTAAGGTTGTGAGGGCTCCTAGGATTAGGAGAGGGTATACCTATTGCGCTTATTGGATAGTCTTCTTCCAAAACATAGGCAGGTGCCGAAAGGTAGGAAATGAAGAAAACCAATTAGCCTAAGTGTGGTGTACAAAAGGTAATAAGTAAAGACAAATAAAGGGATTATAAAGAGGGCAAAGTAAATTGCGACTGCTATCATTCACGACCAAACCGCATATATCGTCGCCACTCCTACTTCACCTTTGAATTTCTCCAGAACACCCCGTATCACTACGAAGATCCACATTTTGGATAATCCATCGTATAGTTATATACGAACTCGAAGGAACTTGTTCCAGTTCGAGGATGGATTCTGGTTCAGGAGAAATAGAATAAGGATTATTCAGTTGTCTTTTATGTTTACCTTCTCTCATGTTGCGAGTGCTTCTTAGATTAGGAGAGTACACCTATTACGCTTGTTGGATAGTCTTCTTCCAAACCATAAGCTGGTGTCGAACCGTAGGGAAGGAAGAAAAACCATTTAGTCTAAGGGTGGTGTACAGAAGGTAATGAGTAAAGACAAATAAAGGGATTTGGAGAGATGGTAAGGAAATATACGGTTACAGTCATGAATCTGGATAATGGAAGAGGTATTACTAGGAATACCCGCTACCCCTTCGAAACATTTTCATGTTTCAGTTTTACTGTGCGTTGTTAATTGAAAACTGATTTTCCAATTAGATCCGTACTCCAGGGTATGTATTTACCAGGTTTGATTTTCACATCTGCATGGTTTTACAGATGATGAGTGGGATTAAGTTATTCGGAATTAGGTGATTATATCCTCATTATATCGGAATTCATTGTAATTGGTGATATTTGAGGAAATCCCCTAGGGTTTTGCCTGACGGCAAATATTTGGTTTTGAATATCTATTGTTATCCACCAATTTCAAACTGATATATCTGTACATTTATTTTATAAAGTGAGATGTAACCTTTTGAAATTATGTCCATGACATTTACCTATATCAGTTGATGATTGGGTAAGGAACACTAAACAGCGGTGTAATTCTTCTTAACCATAGTACAGTTTTCAACCTACGACGCACAGGGTTTGAGTTATTCAACTCAGGAAACTTATATAAAGTATTGTATGTTGTCCAGTGTACATTAGAACAAAGGGGTTGGTCCTCGTACTATATTCTGTTTAATTGTGACTTCTCCAGTTTTAGACAAGTATTTCATAGAAATACAAGGTCCAAGTTTTGAGCAGTTATAGGTACAAGAACAAAGTAAAGAACCATGTGTTGCAAGTATCAGGATTCTTCAAGATGATTGAAGATATAGATACTTGTGTTTGGTATTCAGTTGATAGTAATGGTTTTGAGAACTTGCTTCTCTTTCAGGTTACTCATATCTGGATGCATTCCTAAGTTGAGTAATGTTGATCGGCCTCTCTCCATTTAGTTGACATGCACTGGAGACAATTTCATGATTTGAATCTGGTTCCAATTACATCAGTGTCTCTGTTTTTATATTGTATATAGAATGGTTCATATCTTAATGATGTTAAGGTATATGGAGTTGTCCGGCTTATGCTTAAAACCAGACTCTGGATAACTCAAGGCACGTTTCTGTAACGGTAGTTTGTGGGTTATCCCGGGCTATGACGAGGGTTAACTTTCTACCATCTGGAAGATCAATGGTGATATTGTTCTTGACCCACCACAGTTTTAGTAAAATAGACTTTTTCAGAAAACAGTAGTGGGAGTATGGTAGAACTGGAAGTTATTCTAGAACCACAAAAGATTACTGAAAAATTTAATAGAACCTAAAGATTCAATCTGGTTTGACATTCCATTAGCCACTCCGCAGATATGGTGGGTAACCTCAGGCACTCGAGAGGTACTTCGGTATCCTCAAAGACGGTAACAGGGAGGTTCTTGTTTATCCAGACATGCCATTACTGCTGTTCTAGACTATGAGACCCGGCATGAGGATGAGTATAGCATCGTTCTAAACTATCTTTAGAAGTGCACGTATATATGACTCTGCCAGAGGGTTGTTGTAGTCAGTGGGAGCAACGGAAGTATAGTGGACAAGAAGCTTGTGTCTATTTATAGACTAAAGCGAATATAGCGGAGATAGATCATCTTTTTTTGATGTAACAGTCACAGCTTTTTACTTCATCAGAATAGGAGATGGATCTGCTAAGAAGGTAGTAGGGTGTGATGTCCTAGTATTTGGATGACATGCATTTTGTAGGAAGTGAAATTCATATACTACAATCGGTTATACTATGGTTGCCACATAATTGTTTCTCCACATAGGATATGGATATTATATCTGGCATTCTGGTTATTAGATCTATGGTTTTAGATCTAGATTTGGTAGTTTCCCAATCTGGGTACTTAGACAGTATTCTAAAGGTGTTTTAGAATAGTCGACTTCTGGCATGGTGGTGTACCAGCAGATGATGGAGTCACCCTCTCTGAAGGTGTCTTACAGACTAAAGGGGAGAGAGATGTGCATAATTGGAATATCACTTGCTTAGCCAATTGAGTGAATCATGAGATGTCAAGTGCCATACCAGATGTTGTTTTTACACTAGATGCAATAAGTTGATATATCAATCCAATCCTAGAGAAACGTTCGCAAGCAGTTTATGAACATAAGTAAATGTTCTAGGGATTTGGTAATGACAACCTCCTTCAAGAAACGGTTATCATTTGTCACGACCCAAATTTGGTCTGTGACCGGCACTTAGATTGTATGATATCTAAAGATAACGACACAATCCAAGTAAGCCAGAAAACCAAGATCAACAACCTATTTGCGGAACTAAGAAACTTTCAGCTTTTAGGTAAAAGAAATGAGGGATCATGTCGAATGGTTTTTAAGAAATGAAATGTAAACAACTGATTTTTAGTATTTAAAAATTCGACCACACCACCCTTTTTAATTATTAATAAGAGCAGTTATAAATTGTTTAGATAAATTGCATCCCTGGTTGAGAGCAAAACCACGCCAAACGGCGGAAATCAATACACAATAATAATACAACACTCAAGGTGAAGAATCTCATGCATAAGTAAAGCAAGCATAATTTAACACAACTAAACGATCTCATTCAGTCGAATTAAACATATACAAACATAGATCATTCTAAGTCAAATATACATGGTCTGATGGAGTAATACTAGATCCAAAATATATATACCAAAAGAGAAGATTACTACGTAGGTAACCCACCTAGCGAAAAGAGCGATAAAAGATGATAAGTGGATCCGCACTGCTACTATGCGTCCACGCGACTCCTACAAGGAACTATGGCATAACGGGGGTGAGTTGCCAACTCAGTGAATAAAACTAACATATATCGGCTGATAATATAAGTATGACGAACTAGAGCTAATATCAACAAAGATGAATATAATGCATGATAATATGTGGAAGCATGAACATGTACTACTAAATATATATATCAAAACTGAAATCTCATCAATTATTTCCAAATAAGGTTCATTTTCTTCCGTGTCCAACATCGACACAAATCTTCTACTTCCATCAGGCATTGTTCCCCGAACGATCTTGTCAATCAATAACACCGGTCGGTATCACCTAGATATCCGCCGTGTTTCACAACTGTCTCCGGTATCGAGTATCCTCGCTAGGCTCCCCATCTATAATGCGACATTCCTGCCCCTCGGTCTCGACCGGGTCCACCATGAGTCTGTAAAGTTTTGGAAATCGTTTAGGCGATTTTCTGTTTTTAGGGTATTTTTTTAGTCGGTGTTTTCCGTAAAACCTAGAAGCGATCTTTTTGCAGTATACAATTCACTACAGCTAGTTTAGCTAGAATATTGCTGGTTTGCAGGTTTTTGTAAGCCACTTGTAATTTTAGTGCATTTTAATATTTTTCACTAATTAAAATATTATTTTAAGTGGTTAAATATGCACTTAATTAGTGATAATTACTTTTTTGTTTGGGTTAATTACTACTAAAGTGAATCTATAATAAGTTAATCACTTGATCAAGTATTAATCCATCCATCCAAAATATCTAGATATTGTGTAATTAAAATGAATTTTTAATGGAAAGAAAAGAGGTGGCATAGGATATTAATTGCATTAATTAGCATTTATTATTCTTTTTAGCTAGATATTTCCTCACATTTCACAAAAAAAAACTCTTCTTTGTGTGGCCGACCCCCCCTCCCCTTCTGCCCTCTCTTCTTGCTTCATTTTCACTTCTTCAAGCTCACAAAATACATCAAAAATCCTTAATTTATCACACAAACTCAAAAATAAATCATTACCCATTATTCTTCTTCACAAAATAAGCTTGGATCTTCAATCAAGACATCATTTTGGAGGCTAATTTTGGAGATGGTTGCTAGTTTTTGAAATCATGTTTGAGGTATAAATTCTAACCCAAAGCTTAAGTTCTTGTTTTAATACCTTAATCTAGTTAATTAGATGTTTAATTAAAGCTTTAATTTGCATGTTTAGATTGTAGAATTGCTAAGCACGCGCACAAGGGTCTACGAGGCATCAACCATGCCAGATTAAAATTTTAGCCGTGCCGAACAACCCAAAGCCGGATCTTTAAATTAGGGTTTAGGCGAAAACAAGCATGTTAAATACTTTAACACTAAGTGAGAGGGATTACAACCTTTGTAGATCCGGTCCTTCACTTCAATAGCTCCGTGTAGATGTCCCCTTCGCTGCGATCGTGAACTCCGGACTCTAGAGAAGATCCACAAGAAGAATGAACGTGCTTGCTTCGATGACTTCGAGGCCGTAGATGATCTACGTCGGGGAGACACTAACTCAAGCTATTCCTTCACTAGGTCATGAACTTTGTGAAGAGAACACACTCTACTACATGGCAAGTGGTAAAGGATGAAGAAGTAGGAGGTGGGCTCACTTTAGAATTGATTTTCTCACATTTTTCCTCATAGCACCATTAGAGCTTGAAAGCTTTTTCAAGGAGCTTGATGAAGAAGAAGAAGTGAATAATTCATCCAAATGAAAACTTATCCTTTGAATTATTGCACCATGGTTGAGTTAAGCCCTCATGCTTAACTCATGTAGAGAATTAACCATAGTATGAGGTTAAGGGTTGGGTTAACTAATATCCTAAGGAATGACAAAAGAGTTGACTTTGTCAATGTTGCATACAAGCTTCCACAAGCTTGATAACATTGACTAAAGTCTCCTCTCTTTTGTTATACTTAAGGAAATAAGTAAACCCTAATTTAACCTAAATTTGATATAAGTCTCATACACCCATCTTGTATGTATCATCAAGCATGATACAAACATGTACACTTGCATATATCACATATAAACAATGTGCACAATTTAGTGAGAAAATAAATCATAAGTGAGCTAATACTAGTTAATGTAATTTAATATATCAAATATATAATTATACATTAAATTATTAAATCAACTCTTGATTTAATAACCCGACTATAACCGACTAATATCATGTGTAACAACTTATCAAATCAACACTTGATCCGATAACCCAGCTATATCGCATACAACCGATCAATGTCACGAATCGTGAGAATAGAATACAGTATCTCATATCGTATTAATCTCGGTCCCGCACATATCACATATGTTCTCCTACTCCATTTCGCTTGAGCCAGGAAACCCCTATGTAGGACTCTAAAGACTCGTCAATACGCCGGCAGTAGGTGATGATCATATCAAACACCCATAAGCCGCAAGCGGTCCGCTAAACGTAACAGCCACCCGGGTATTGAGCGATCAGAAGATCAACAAGCAAGCCTGTACATTCTCCTGTGAATCCAATCAGTAACACTCCCGTACAATCCGGTCTTGTCGTCTGGTATGTCGCATATCTCGCCTAGGGGTGGTAAACGTCAGACCCCGGTAGCTTGATAAGTCGTGTCGATATGAGGTCTATAACAGTTCGAGAAACTACTGATAACACTTACCAGTAAATCTCAGCAACCCTGTCCAGGGATTTCCAGTTATAGCCAATCGAACACTGCACAACATCAACTCCCTATACCGGGAGAGACGAATCCCCTCCTATCGCTCATTGCCTCCATATGATTCGGGACTGTACCCAAAAGCCACCTTTTTGCATGCCCTTTTGGACGTGGTATGATGGAAATCAAAGCACAGTAGGAATCACACAAGACTCTATGACGATCTCGGGTCAACAGACTACTCTGTACCAGTGTCACCGGAGAACTGCCATCTGACGTGAAGTATAATACCATCTGGGAGTTCTCGGCGAGTCTGTCCAGTGTACCCAGTCTCTACTGAGCACCCGTACACCATCCTTGATGTCAAACACCGATGGATATGGGATCATACATCGCCCATCATATGGGTCAAGATGCGTATAGACTAGTCTACTCTGGTCTATCGATGCCCTGTCTCGATACACCCTCGACTAGGAACTTTTATAGGATGTACTCGTCGACTACCATGGCCCCACTAGTATGATCTCATCATAGTCCCGGTAGTCGAGTACATATCCTAATGGCTTTATCAACATGTAACATAGAGACAATCAGAGTACATGTTAAGATAAAGTACAACCAGATAGCATACTATCATGTCGAGGAAGAAAGTCCTCCCTATATATGTCCAAGCATCCATTACAATATACATCGTATGTACAGTAATGGCCTCTAGGGCATACATATAACTAACAATCTCCCACTTGCACTAGGGCCATCTGTTGTTGTATCACATACCCAACAATTAGCTGTGGTTGAAGTATCTCATACTCAACCATCCCATAAAAGTCTCTACTGGGAAAAAGGCATTTGTGAGTGGATCCGCACTGTTGTCCTCTGTGTCTACTCTCCTAACCTCGATCTCCCTGGAGATCAACCATCTCCATAATCAGGTGATACTGCCTAAGAATTATATCTGGATTTCTGATGGGACGGTAGTTCCTTGGCTAAAGCCACAACTCCATTGTCACACAATGGTAGGAACGAAGTTCATCTCATGAACTTATATTTATCCAGATTGCCTCTTTGGTAGCATCCTTGGTAACGATGTATCTTACCTTTAATCGTCTAGTAAGTCACGGTATCTAGCTTGGAACTCTTCCAACATACCGTCCCTCCACTGAGGGTAAAGACAATGCCTGCGACTGACATTCAGTCGTCCTTATCACCCTAGAACTTTTCCAGTGATTCTCCCCAGGATTGATTGATACCATCTCACTACAACTAGTGAGAGTTCTAACATCCAATTAGATCTATCTCATAGATCCAAAACCCAGGATTTAGTAGGTATCACTTTGATCCTATATGGAGAATCCTTGTGATAAGCGGAGATTGACCGAGCGTAGCATAGAAAACTCCTTTCCTATCAAGAGTATGTCATCCACGTACTCTACGAGGATCACCACCATACTCACTACTACCATTTTGTATATACAAGGTTCATCTACCATTTTGATGAAGTCAAACTCTTTGACTACCACATCAAAACAGATGTTCCAACTCCGCGATGCTTGTTTTATCATATAAAACATCTTGCACACGTTTCCGCTGCTCCCACTGTCTACGAAGCCCTCGGGCTGTGTACTTATAGACGCTCTCTTCTAAAACATCATTTAGAAAAGCTGTCATGACACCCAACCACCAGATATCGTAGTCATGGTATGTAGCCGTGGTAAGTAGGATCTGGATGGACTTAAGCATAGCTTTGAAAGTCTCAACTTTTCCATGTACACCAAGTAATCTTCTCAAGATATACTTGCTCCTGATGGGGATTTAACCCTTCAGATAAAGCAACCAAATTCCATACTTTGTTGGTGTATAAGGATTCCATCTCAGATCACTAAGCATCCAGCCATTCTTAGAGAGTCCCACTCCTGATGGCCTGCTCGAAACTAGTTGGGTCACCATCTCATGATGTAATCCTCTCTCCCACTGTCATAGAGAAACCGAAGTATCTCTCAGGTGGGTGAGGAACCCTACTAGATCGGCGGAGAGGCTGTGGTTCGTTGGAAACTATTGAATCCTTCGGGTCTACCAAATCATCTGTAGCAATTTGTATAGCTGGAACTACTTCCAGTTTTACCTCATGACCACTAATTTTTCGACAAGAAATTCCCTTTCACAAAGGTGGCATCCTGAGAAACAAAACATCTTTTGTTCCTCGGTTAGGTAGAAGATATTCCCTTGCGTATGCTTGGGATATCCAACAAACTTCCACAGATCTGACTTTGCCTCGAGCTTTTCCGGATTATGATTTTAGACATAGGCCGGACAACCCCAAATCTTAACATACTTTAGATATGGGCTCTTCCCTTTCCATATCACATATGAAGTAGTAGGCAACTGATTTGATTTGAACCCTATTCAATAGGTATGCAGCTTCTCAAGTGCATAACTCCTAAAAGGAAATAGAAAACTCAGTAGTACTCATCATAGAGCACACCATATCACAAAGGGTGCTATTGCTCCGCCCCGATATATCATCGTGCTATGGTGTATACGGAGGAGTAATGCTGAGAGAGTATCTCATTCTCCTTTAGAATAGTCCAGAAATTCCGTGCTCAAGTATTCTCCTCCCTGATCTCATCAAAGGACATAATACTTATACCCATTTTGGTTCTCTACTTCTAACTTATATTCTGTGAATATCTCAAAAGCTTCGGACTTGTGTTTCAACAAGAACATATGTCTGAATCTTGAGAGATCATGAGAGAATGTAATGAAGTACAAAGAACCGGTCTGGGCATGTGTAGACAGGGGACCTTCATACATCAGCATGTATCAATCCCAAGAGTTCACTAACTCTTTCTCTGTTTCTAATAAATGGAGCTGTGGTCATCTTATCTCAGTGACATGACCGGCAAGTTTCACAAGATGTAAATTCAAACTAATTTAAATATGCATCTATATGTAACTTCATCCAGTCGGGTCGCATTGATATGACCTACTCTACAATGCCTCAAGAAAGATTCGTTCATTTATGAACTCTTCCTCTTATGTGTGTTCTGTATACTAAGAACTGTAGTTTGATTTAGAACGTCAATGCTTTTAGATAACGTGCCTGAACGGATCAACTCTTGATATAGGAAATGTTCATAACATTATCCAACAATACAAAATTGTATCCTTTCTTTATTAATAAAGACACTGATATGATGTTGTACATCAGGTTTGTTAGTTGTATGTATGCCCTAGAGGCCAGTATTGTATAGATGATGTATATTATATTGGATGCTTTGACATATATAGAGATGACTTTCTTGCTCGATATGATAGTATGCTATCTGGTTGCTCTTTATCTTAACATGTACACTTGTCTCTTTAAACTGTCTTATAGTTACATGTTGGTAAAGCCCTTAGGATGTGTACTTGACTACCTGGACTATGATGCAAATCATACTGGTGGGGACATGGTAGTCCATAGGTACATCCTTCAAGGTCCCTAGTCGTGGGTGTATCGAGACGGGGCATCGATATACCAGTGTAGACTAGCGTATACGCTTCTCGACCCATGAGATGGGCGATGGATAATCCCATATCCATTGGTGTTTGACATCTGAGATGGTATACGGGTGCTCAGTGAAGACTAGATACACTGGACGGACTCGCCGAGAACTCCCAGATGGTATTATACCTCACGTCAGATGGCAGTTCTCAGGTGACACTTGTACAGGTTAGTCTGTAGACCCGAGATCGTCATAGAGTCTTGTGTGATTCCCACTGTGCTTTGATCTCCACCTTACCACGTCCATGAGGGCGTGCAAAACGGTGGTCTTTGGGTACAGTCCCGAGTCACATGGAGGCAATGAGCGATAGGAGGGGTTTCGTCTCTCCCGGTATTGGGGGTTGATGTTGCGCTCTGCTCGATTGGCCGTAACAGGGAAGTCCCTGGCCAGGGCTGATCTGAGATTTGCTGGTAAGTGTTACCAGTAGTTTCTCGACCCGTTATGAGCCTCACATCGGCACGACTTATCGGTTATTGGGGTCTGACGTTTACCACCCCTAGACTAGATATGCGACATATCAGACGAACAGACCGGACTGTACGGTAAGTGTTACTGGTTGGATTCACAGGAGTGTGAGCGGACTTGCTCGTCGATCTTCTGATCACTCAATACCCGGGTGGCCGTTACGTTTAGCAGACCGCTTACGGCTTGTGGGTGCTTGATATGATCATCATCTGCTACCGGCGTATTGACGAGTCTTTAGAGTCCTACACAGAGGTTTCCTGGCTCAACCGAAACGAAATAGGAGCGCATATGAGATATGTGCTGGAGCGAGAATAATGCGTGTATGTGATACCGTATTTCATTCTCGCGTTGAATGTATCAATTGGTTATATGCGATATAACCTAGATATCGAATCAAGGATTGATTCGATAAGACGATACATAGGATACTAGTCGGTTATATGCGATATGACCGGATCGTTAAATCAAGTGTTGATTTAATGATTTAATGTATAATTATATATTTGATATATTGCTTTGCATTAACTAGTATTGGTTCATTTTTAAAAGGATTTTCTCACTTGATGCACATTGTATATGTGATATATTTTTTGTGCACTTGTTTGTATCATGTTTGATGATACTTGCTCACTTGGGTTTGTGTAAAGATTAAACCATGGTTATATGAATGGTTAGGGTTTTGATTATTTACTTAGTTATTTATTTATTTATTCATTTTGGATATTATTAAGAATGGTGGCTTATTTTGTTTCTATGTTGAAGCTTCTTGAAGCTTTGACAAAGTCCACCATTCTTATCTCATCCTTAACCCTAACCATTCCAACTAACCTTAGTTTAATCTCTACACTTGACCATGGTTAGTATATGATAAGTATTCATATTAATTTCTTTTTTAAAAGATGAAAACTCATCATATTCTTTCTTCTTCTTCATCTTCTTCTTCAAGAAAGCTTGATGCCATCAATGGCAACTTGAGTTCTAAAGTGAGAAATCCAATTCTAAAGTGAACCCACCTCCTATTTCTTCACCCTCTACCTCTTGCCAAGTTGTTTTGGGTGTTTTCTTCACAAGTTTCACAAATTTGTGAAGTCGGAGCTTGAACTTGTGATGCCTCGACGTAGATCATCTTCGGCACGAAGCCGACGACCTAGTCCGCCCATTTCTCCGATCAAGCCGACGATTGGGTCCGGGATTCGAAATGGACAGCGAGAGGTTGCCTATGTGGAGCTAAGAAAGTGGAGAACCGGATCTACAAAGCTTGTAGCCTCTCTCCTTTAGTTAAGGTGTTAACTAGTTTCGTTTTCGCCTAGAATTCTAGTCGACGATCCGTATTAGGGTTTCTCGGCACCCATAAAATTTTGAAATTGGCATGGTTGATGCCTTGTGAGACCTCATTAGCGTGTCTAGGAACCCTACAGTGGTATCAGAGCCTAGCTAAAGCCTTAGGCGAAGTCTAGACGACGTTTGAAACCCGAACGAACCCGAAACCCTAAAACCCAAGTGCTCTCTGGACTTTTTCTAAAATCTGGGTTTTTTCCATATTAAAAATGTTTAAAAAATTCAGCAGGGAAATCTAAGAATCACGATGCAAAATTTATCCAATGAACAGTAAAAAGTGCGGCGGAACCGCGGCAGAAGCCTGGCTTCTGCGGCGGTTCCGCGGCAAGATGATGACATCATCACTCCCGTTTTGCACAGTAATTACTATTTTATTATGCTGAATTTTCTGGGAATTTTTAATTTGACTCAAGAGTTGAGTGTTCTGGGGTTGTATTGGGAATCAATGATTCTATTGGATTATCAAATCTTGTCTATGTGGCTTTCCGGATAACTTTAGAATATGTTAAAAAGTTCGACCGGATATAAATACCCAACTTTTCCCCTGCCGGAAAATTTCCAAGTGTTGGATCTTTCAATGGTTTAAGGACGTTCTGAGTAGTGCAAGTAACGCGATGGTCCCTCTAGAAGACAACAAACCTTAACTCGATTATGTGACCGTCTTGAACTGCCCTTTGAACCTTCGGGTTTGGGGCAGTACGGCGTGCCACATGTGAGGCGTTGGCTTGACCCTTCTACGGCTAGACCGTTGGTACTGAGGCATGAAGTGAATGTCGTTGAACCTATTTCATGTGTTGGACGGTTTCGGGAAAACTTGGGTGTTCGAATGTTCGATCGGAAAGTTTAATATTTTCTATTTATCTGGAATGAGATACAATAATTGGGATTCACAAACAGTTATGAGATAACTGGATGAATGTTATAAATCTAGCGGTTTAGTTTCACTTGATATTGAAAAGTGTTTTCGATAATGAGACTAAAATGCGGGATTTATAATGATTAGGCATGTGATGTCTAAAGAGGATGCGGATTCCAACTGTTGTAGTTTTACACTTTCTTTTCTGTGACCGTAAGTGTAATATGTGATATCGCCGGTTTCGTTGCTATATGTCAACGACAATTGGGATGCGCATATTTACTTACGTTGATGACATGTGATGTTATGTGTTGCTGGATATGTTATATTGGATCGTCGTGTTTGAATAGCCGGGGTTTTTTATGTGAGATGAGTGTTTTTCATTTTCATTCATGTAAAAACTTGTATGTAATATTCTTTTATTGGGGCACTTCCAGGTTGCGGAAGTTGTCACCCTTTGTATATTATTTACTTTTCCGCATTAGGATAGACCCAAGGAGGGGAGCATAAGTAACCGGGTTCTGGGGTCCAGTGGGAGACCAACTCGAGGAGTCGAGTCCGGGTCTCCTAACCCTAGAATTGGCAGGGTTGCTTTCCGCTCTCGTAGGGGTCTAGGGGTGTGGGATTGGCTATTCATCACGACCGTGGAATCCGTGTATTATACTGGCTCTTATTGAAAACACGGACATCCTAGTATATCCAATGTTTCATATGTTTCTTCTGCTGCGATATTTGTGATATGATCATGTGATGTTCTATGATAGATACAGTATATAGTATATATGATATATTATATAGACGTTACTTATGTTTTACACCCGCGCTAGCCCTGCCCTGCTCTGTCGTTAGTTAACTAACCTAACGGTGCACGAGGGGACATCGAGGCGAATGCGGATGGCATAAGTGTACGTCGTATTTATCTGTGATGTTTAGGTATTTAAATGATGGGACTTCATTAATGTGATTAATGAAAGAAAAGAAACCTAAGATGTTGTAGAATCAAATTTTAAATAAAAAAGGGTAGCTACAGTTCTTGCTTTGCACAGCGGTATATGTGATATATCCTGCACCTTATTCAATGAGGAAAGGACCGATATCCCTTCACCGGGAGTGACTCCTTTAGCAATAACTGGCAGATGCTACACACTCGGTTTGACTTTTGATTGCTTCTATAGTTTCTGCTTTGCACAGTGATATATATGATATATCCCGCACCTCATTCGACGAGGAAAGGGCCGACGATCCCTTCACCGGGAGTGACCCCTTTAGCAAAACTAGAAAAGCCTCAAAATCACTCCATTTTCAAAACTTCATTTGATTCTACAACGATACCAAGTTCATTACGCTCATGGTTTTCAGAAAAACCTGCGTAGCCCTCCGTCATTTCAGATAAGTAGTAGTTAGTATTCGTGCTACGTTTGTTGGCCTGCGTCAAGGCGTAGTGTGCGGTAGCTAACTAGTATTTACCTGCTTATGCATATGATGCAGATTGGATTAGGGTAGTCGTGCGACTTTGTTGGCCTGCGTCCAGGATCGTGCGGGTGGGTTTAATTCAATCAGGAAATGACGGGTTGAACTTGACTAGCGCACTATGGTTTGTTGGCCTGCGTCAAGGTCATAGGACGCTAGGGGCAAAATATTATCGGGAATTTCAAGTGTTGAAATTTGCATTGAGATTGCATACCTTCTATAAGATAGTTGGATCCCGATACCCGCTGCGAGTAAGAGTTACTCCTGGGAGAGTTTTACACATTACAATTAGCCGATCAAGTAGGTGTCTAGAAAGGTGTTAACGAGGTTACGCCTCTGGGAAAATGAGGTTTACATTAATTAGGTTCATGCGAAAGCACGGGGGACCTCCCTCAAAGTACCGACACTGGCCTGGCTGAAAGATTGGCGAACTTGTAAGTGTGTAATTAATCCCGGCTAATCTTTCCTTTTAGGGTTTGAAGGAAGATTTGATAAAAAGCAGTGGGAGCCATCCTGATTAGATAAGATAATAACCAATCTGATCTTGCACGAGCATACGCTAAAGTGTTTTCTTCTCTCTCTCTCCAGGTAGCGACCATTTCATGCCCTAATGAAGATAATAATATGGATGTATTGACCAAACCCGCATGTTATACTGTGCTGGGGAACGTTGGTTCCGTTCTTTCTTATAAGAGTTATAGGAATGAACAGAATATAGGGGAATACCAGGATTCCCATGCCACCCGAATGAAGAAAGTACATGTTGATGCATTTTCTTCGGGTGTGTTCGTTACAGAGAACTGTTTCTCTATTTGCTCTACGTCCTGGGTATTAGATACCGGGTCAGGATCCCATATATGTAATCAGTTACATGGGCTAAGGAAAGGTAAAGAACTTGGAGAAGGTGATAAAGACATTAGAGTTGGAAATGGTGCAATTGTTGCAGCTAAGACTGTCGGGGAATATCACCTTGTATTACCAACTGGTAGTACATTGGTTCTGAACTAATGCTATTACATGCCGAACCTGATATGCAACATTATATCGGTTTCTTTGTTGAGTAAAGAGGGATATAATTTTGTATTACAGGACAATGTTATGAACATTTTCCGTAACCAAAAGTTGGTTGGATCAGGCACGTTGTGCAATGGCATTTATGTTCTAAATCAATCAACAGTTCTGAGCATAACAAACACACACAAGAGGAAGAGTTTAGAACTAAACGAATCCTTCTTGTGGCATTGTAGACTGGGTCACATCAATGCGACACGATTAGCTAAGTTGCATAAGGATGGATATTTAAATCCGTTTGAATTTTCATCTTATGACACTTGCCAATCATGTCTCAAAGGCAAGATGACCAAAACTCCGTTTACGGGACACGGAGAAAGAGTTACCGAACTCTTGGGACTGATACATAGTGATGTATGCGGTCCCATGTCTACACATACCAGGGATGGTTCTTCGTACTTCATTACATTCACTGACGATCTCTCTATATTCGGATATGTGTTCCTGATGAAATACAAATCAGAAGCTTTTGAGAAATTTAGAGAATATAAACAAGAAGTCGAGAACCAAACCGGAAAAAGTATTAAAATCCTTCGATCTGATCGAGGAGGAGAATACTTAAGCAATGAATTCCTGGACTTCCTAAAAGAGAATGGGATTCTCTCTCAGCTGACTCCTCCATATACACCACAGCACAACGGTGTATCAGAACGGAGGAACCGCACCCTATTGGATATGGTGCGCTCTATGATGAGCACAGCTGAGTTACCTATTTCCTTCTGGGGATATGCACTGGAAACAGCTGCAGATCAATTGAATATGGTTCCCACCAAAACCGTGCCAACCACTCCATATGAGATATGGAAAGGAAAGAGACCATGTCTTAATTATGTTAAGATATGGGGTTGTCCGGCATATGTAAAAACGCAAAATCCGGACAAACTCGCCGCAAGGTCCATTCTGTGTAAGTTTATTGGATATCCCAAACATTCGCGCGGGTATATCTTCTACCACACCGAGGAACAAAAGGTGTTTGTTTCTCGACATGCCACCTTTTTAGAAAAGGAATTTCTTGAAAAAGAGATTAGTGGCAAGGAGGTAGAACTGGAAGAGGTTCCAGCAATACAGACTACAAAAGAAGATTTGGTTGAACCAGAGGATTCAGTAGTTCCCAATGAACCTCAGCCTCTCCGCCGATCTAGTAGGGTTCCTCGCCCACCTGAGAGATACTACGGTTTTCTCATGGATGGTGGGAGCGAGGATTGCATCATGGAGGATGATGACCCAACTAGCTTCGAGCAGGCCATCACGAGTAGGGACTCAGTGAAATGGCTAGATGCTATGCGGTCCGAGATGGAATCCATGTACACCAACAAAGTATGGACTTTGGAAGTTGCTCCTGAAGGGGTAAAACCCATCGGGAGCAAGTGGATCTTCAAGAAAAAACTTGGTGTAGATGGGAAAGTGGAGACTTTCAAAGCTAGACTTGTTGCAAAGGGTTTTCGTCAAAGACCAGGTGTGGACTATGACGAAACCTTTTCTCCAGTGGCTATGCTTAAATCCATCCGAATCATGCTTGCCATCGCTGCATATCATGACTACGAAATCTGGCAAATGGATGTTAAGACCGCCTTTCTAAATGGTGATTTAGAAGAGTGCGTGTACATGACTCAGCCAGAGAGCTTCGTAGACAGTGGGAGCAGCGGGAAGGTGTGCAAGCTGCTTAAATCCATTTATGGATTAAAGCAAGCATCGCGGAGTTGGAACATATGCTTTGACGTCGTTATCAAAGAGTTTGATTTCGTCAAAAACCCAGATGAACCTTGTATTTACAAGAAGGTGGCAGAGAGTAAGGTTGTCTTCCTCGTATTGTACGTGGACGACATACTCTTGATAGGAAATGATATTCCTATGCTGCAATCGGTCAAGCTCTTCTTATCACAAAGATTCTCAATGAAAGATCTTGGTGATGCCTCCTGCATATTGGGAATTAGGATCTATAGAGATAGATCCAAACGGATTTTGGGATTGTCCCAATCCAGGTACATTGACACCATACTAAAGAGGTTTAGTATGGAAGAATCCAAGCATGGGAACTTGCCCATGATCTCTGGAGTCACTCTCTCCAAAGAGATGTCTCCCAAGACTGATTTGGAGAGAGCTCGCATGCAAGGGATACCCTATGCTTCAGCTGTAGGCTCTATCATGTATGCGATGCTATGTACCAGACCCGATGTTGCATACTCACTAAGTATAGTGAGCAGGTATCAAGCTGATCCTGGAGAGAGTCACTGGACAACTGTGAAGAGCATTCTCAAGTACTTACGAAGGACTAAAGAGATGCTCTTGGTGTATGGTAACGGAGAACTCCAAGTGGAGTCCTTTACCGATTCGAGCTTCCAGAGTGATAAGGACGACTCTAAGTCGCAGTCGGGATTTGTCTTTACCCTTTACGGAGGGGCGGTTAGCTGGAAGAGTTCCAAGCAGGAAACCGTGGCAGACTCGACGATGGAGGCTGAATACATCGCTGCCAACGATGCTGCTAAAGAGGCTGTCTGGATCAAGAAGTTCATTACTGAACTTGGAGTGGTTCCATCCATTGAGCATCCAATACCTTTGTATTGTGATAACAATGGAGCGGTGGCTTTGGCCAAGGAACCCAGGTCCTATCAGCGATCCAGGCATATTCTGAGGCGGTATCACCTGATCCGGGAGATAGTTGAGCGCCGGGAGATCGAGGTCAGGAGGGTTGACACGAAGAACAACACGGTGGATCCACTCACGAAGGCCATTCCCCAGATACAGTTTGAGAGACTCTTCAGGATGCTCGGTATGCGATACTACAGCAGCTGGCCCTAGTGCAAGTGGGAGATTGTTAGTTGTATGTATGCCCTAGAGGCCAGTATTGTACAGATGATGTATATTATATTGGATGCTTGGACATATATAGAGATGACTTTCTTGCTCGATATGATAGTATGCTATCTGGTTGCTCTTTATCTTAACATGTACATTTGTCTCTTTAAACTGTCTTATAGTTACATGTTGGTAAAGCCCTTAGGATGTGTACTTGACTACCTGGACTATGATGCAGATCATACTAGTGGGGACATGGTAGTCCATAGGTACATCCTTCAAGGTCCCTAGTCGTGGGTGTATTGAGACGGGGCATCGATATACCAGTGTAGACTAGCGTATACGCTTCTCGACCCATGAGATGGGCGATGGATGATCCCATATCCATTGGTGTTTGACATCTGAGATGGTATACGGGTGCTCAGTGAGGACTGGGTACACTGGACGGACTCGCCGAGAACTCCCATATGGTATTTTACCTCACGTCAGATGGCAGTTCTCAGGTGACACTTGTACAGGTTAGTCTGTAGACCCGAGATCGTCATAGAGTCTTGTGTGATTCCCACTGTGCTTTGATCTCTACCTTACCACGTCCATGAGGGCGTGCAAAACGGTGGTCTTTGGGTACAATCCCGAGTCACATGGAGGCAATGAGCGATAGGAGGGGTTTCGTCTCTCCCGGTATTGGGGGTTGATGTTGCGCTCTGCTCGATTGGCCGTAACAGGGAAGTCCCTGGCCAGGGCTGATCTGAGATTTGCTGGTAAGTGTTACCAGTAGTTTCTCGACCCGTTATGAGCCTCACATCGGCACGACTTATCGGTTATTGGGGTCTGACGTTTACCACCCCTAGACTAGATATGCGACATATCAGACGAACAGACCGGACTGTACGGTAAGTGTTACTGGTTGGATTCACAGGAGTGTGAGCGGACTTGCTCGTCGATCTTCTGATCGCTCAATACCCGGGTTTCCGTTACGTTTAGCAGACCGCTTGCAGCTTGTGGGTGCATGATATGATCATCATCTGCTACCGGCGTATTGACGAGTCTTTAGAGTCCTACACAGAGGTTTCCTGGCTCAAGCGAAACGAAATAGGAGCGCATATGAGATATGTGCGGGAGCGAGAATAATGCGTGTATGTGATACCGTATTTCATTCTCGCGATGAATGTATCGATTGGTTATATGCGATATAACCTAGATATCGAATCAAGGATTGATTCGATAAGACGATACATAGGATACTAGTCGGTTATATGCGATATGACCGGATTGTTAAATCAAGTGTTGATTTAATGATTTAATGTATAATTATATATTTGATATATTGCTTTGCATTAACTAGTATTGGTTCATTTTTAAAAGGATTTTCTCACTTGATGCACATTGTATATGTGATATATTTTTTGTGCACTTGTTTGTATCATGTTTGATGATACTTGCTCACTTTGGTTTGTGTAAAGATTAAACCATGGTTATATGAATGGTTAGGGTTTTGATTATTTACTTAGTTATTTATTTATTTTGGATATTATTAAGAATGGTGGCTTATTTTGTTTCTATGTTGAAGCTTCTTGAAGCTTTGACAAAGTCCACCATTCTTATCTCATCCTTAACCCTAACCATTCCAACTAACCTTAGTTTAATCTCTACACTTGACCATGGTTAGTATATGATAAGTATTCATATTAATTTCTTTTTTAAAAGATGAAAACTCATCATATTCTTTCTTCTTCTTCATCTTCTTCTTCAAGAAAGCTTGATGCCATCAATGGCAACTTGAGTTCTAAAGTGAGAAATCCAATTCTAAAGTGAACCCACCTCCTATTTCTTCACCCTCTACCTCTTGCCAAGTTGTTTTGGGTGTTTTCTTCACAAGTTTCACAAATTTGTGAAGTCGGAGCTTGAACTTGTGATGCCTCGACGTAGATCATCTTCGGCACGAAGCCGACGACCTAGTCCGCCCATTTCTCCGATCAAGCCGACGATTGGGTCCGGGATTCAAAATGGACAGCGAGAGGATGCCTACGTGGAGCTAAGGAAGTGGAGAACCGGATCTACAAAGCTTGTAGCCTCTCTCCTTTAGTTAAGGTGTTAACTATTTTCGTTTTCGCCTAGAATTCTAGTCGACGATCCGTATTAGGGTTTCTCGGCACCCATAAAATTTTGAAATTGGCATGGTTGATGCCTTGTGAGACCTCATTAGCATGCCTAGGAACCCTACAAGGTTCGGTATCTAATAACATTCGTTCAGAATCAATGTATTCTGGTAATACAGGGTGACAGTGACCAACAGACTTGGCTACAACACTTGCACCGTTTTCTGTCTCATGAAACTTATCACCCATTCTCAGTTCTCTACCTTTCTGTAGCCCATGTAACAAATTACATATGCGGGATCCTGATCCGGTATCTCATACCCAGGACGTAAAGGATACTGAGAAACAGTTCTCTGTAATGAACACACCCGAAGAAGATGCATCAGCATGCACTTTTTTCGTTTGGGCAGCACGGGAAATTTAGTATTCCCCAATTTCCTGCTCTGTCTTATAACAATTATAAGTTGAAGCGGGACCAACGTTCCCCAGCTCAGTATAACAAGCGGGTTCGATCAATATATCCGTATTATTAGCTTGATTAAGGCGTGATATGGTCGCTACCTAGAGAGAGAGAGAAGAAAACACTCAGCGTATGCTCTTGCAAAATTAGATTGGTTATCTAATATATCTAATCGGGTTGTCTCCCACTGTTTTAGTCAAATCTTCCTTCAAACCCTGAAAGGAAAGACTAGCCGGGATTAATTACACGCTACAAGTTCGCCAATCTTTCAGCCAGGCCAGTGTCGGTACTTTGAGGGAGGTCCCCCGTGCTTTCGCACGAACCTAATTAAAGTAAATCTCGTTTTCCCAAGGTCATAACCCCGTTGACACCTTTCTAGACACCTACTTGATCGGCTAATTGTAATGTGTAAAACTCTCCCAGGAGTAACTCTTACTCGCAGCGGGTATCGGGATCCAACTATCTCATAGAAGGTATGCAATCTCATTGCAAATTTCAACACTTGAAATTCCCAATAATATTTTGCCCCTAGCATCCTATGACCTTGACGAAAGCTAACAAACCATAGGCTACTAGTCAAGTCCAACCCGTCATTTCCCGATTGAATTAAACCCACCCGCACGGCCCTTGACGAAAGCCAACAAAGTCGCATGACTACCCTAACTCAATCAGCATCATATGCATAAGCAAATAAGCATAAATAGCTACCGCACACTACGCCTTGACGAAAGCCAACAAACGTAGCACGAATACTATGAAGTACTTATCTAAAATGACGGAGGGCTACGACAGCTTTTTAAGAAAACCCTTTGCGTAATGAACTTGATATCGTTGTAGAATCGAGTGATTTTAAATGGAGTGTTTTTGAGGCTTTTCTAGTTTTGCTAAAGGGGTCACTCCCGGTGAAGGGATCGTCGGCCCTTTCCTCATCGAATAAGGTGCAGGATATTTCACAAATATCACTATGCAAAGCAAGAACTATAGAATCAATCAAAAGACAAACCGAGTTTGTAGCATCTGCTAGTTTCACTAAAGAGGTCACTCCCGGTGAAGGGATCTCGGCTCTTTGCTTATCGAATAAGGTGCTGGATGTTCTACAAGGAACACCGCTATGCAAAGCAAGAACTAGAGCTACCAGTTTTTAAACAAGTTTCTACAATATCTTTAGGTTTCTTTTATTTCATTAATCTCATTAATGAAGTCCCATTTTAATATGCTTCACAAGCATCAGATATGAAACGAAATCAACAATATATATAATATATATCTCATATATATAATATAAGCATTCATCTCAGGCAGTAATATGATCTCATCACATAACATTGCAGCAGAAGAACATATATGAAATATTGGATATACTAGGATGTCCGTGTTTTCAATACGAGCCTGTATAAAACACGGATTCCACGGTCGCGATGAATAGCCAAACCCACATCCCTAGACCCCTACGAGAGCGGCAAGTAACACTGCAAATTCTAGGGTTAGGAGACCCGGTCTCGACTCCTCGAGATGGTCTCCCACTGGACCCCAGAATCCGGTTACTTGTGCTCCCCACCTTGGGTCTACCTAATGCGGAAAAGTAAATAATATACAATGGTGACATCATCCTCAGCCCGGAAGTGCCCCAATAAAATTATATTACATACAAATGAATTTTACATGAATGAAAATAAAAACCCTCATCTCACATAAAACCCCCGGCTATTCAAAACACGATGATCCAATATAACATATCACAGTAATACATAATATCCCATATCATCAACGTAAGCAAGTATGCGTATCCCTATTGTCGTTGATGTATAGCAACGAAGCCGGCGATACACCACATACTACGCTTACGGTCACAGAAAAGAAAGTGTAAAACTACAACAGTTGGAATCCGCAACCTCCTTAAATATCGCATGCCTAACCAAATGAATTCCTTAGACATCGCATGCCTAACAATTATAAACCCTGCATTTTAGTCTCATTATCGAAAACACTTTTCAATGTCAAGTCGGGCAATTCAACAAGATTCCCGACATCCTGATCGAATGCTCGTCGCAAACTTTAGTAGACGGCCGCACCCCCGGATGCCGTCGATGAAGTGAACTAAGGCGGAACACCGCTGCCGCAAGCATCCGAACGGATGCTTTTGGCGACGGGGTTCTCCTACAGTCACTTGGTCGGGGCTATGGGGTATGGCTGTCTATTAAGTTTACCCGGCGAGTATCCGCGTACGCTACGTGATTGCGACGGACTTTTGATCATATCAAAATTCCGTGGCAACCAATCAATTTGAGACTAAACTGCTATGTTTATAATATTCAAATCAGTTATCTCATAACTATTTGTGGATTCCAAATATTGTATCACATTCCAGATAAATAGAAAATGTTAAACTTTCCGATCGAATAATCAAACACCCAAGTTTTCCAAATAACTCAACACTTGAGTGGAGTTCAAAAATATCCATCACATGCCACAGTACCGATGGTCCAGCCGTAGAAGGGTTAAGCCCACGCCTCACATGTGGCACGCCGTACTGCCACAAACCCTAAGGTTTAGAGGCAGTTCAAGACGGTCACATAATTTAGTTAAGGTTTATTGTCTTCTAGAGGGTCCATCGCGTTATTTGCACGACTTAGAACGTTCTTAAACTACGGAAAAATCCAACGCTTGGAAATTTTCCGGCAAGGAAAAAAGTGAGTTATTGATATCCGTTCGAACTTTTTAACACGTTCTAAAATTATCCGGAAAAACTAAACAAAGTTAAATTATCCGATCGAATCAACACGTCCCCAATACAACCCAGAAAACACAACTCTTGAGTATAATTAAAAATTCGCAGAAGAATCAGGAATTACCTACGGAGGTTACTGTGCAAACCCTATCCCTCAATCCTCATTTATTGTCGCGGAACCACCGCCAATACCTTGGTTTGGCCGCGGTTCCGCGGCGCTTTGGGTGATTTAGGGGGTCGGGTTTCACAGTAATTCCTAGATTTCCCTGTTGATTTTTTTGAGTATTTTTAATTCATAAAAAATCACATTTTTAGAAAAAATCCAGAGAAGGGTATTCGTCGGGGTTTTCGGGTTCGATCGGACTTTAAACTTCGTCTAGACTTCGCCTAAAGCTCTAGCTTGGCTCTGATACCACTGTAGGGTTGCTAGGCACGCGCACAAGGGTCTACGAGGTATCAACCATGCCCGATTAAAATTTTAGCCGTGCCGAACAATCCAAAGCCGGATCTTTAAACTAGGGTTTAGGCGAAAACAAGCATGTTAAACACTTTAACACTAAGTGAGAGGGATTACAACCTTTGTAGATCCGGTCCTTCACTTCAATAGCTCCGTGTAGATGTCCCCTTCTCTGCGATCGTGAACTCCGGACTCTAGAGAAGCTCCACAAGAAGAACGAACGTGCTTGCTTCGATGACTTCGAGGCCGAAGATGATCTACGTCGGGGAGACACTAACTCAAGCTATTCCTTCACTAGGTCATGAACTTTGTGAAGAGAACACACTCTACTATATGGCAAGTGGTAGAGGATGAAGAAGTAGGAGGTGAGCTCACTTTAGAATTGATTTTCTCACATTTTTCCTCATAGCACCATTAAAGTTTGAAAGCTTTTTCAAGGAGCTTGATGAAGAAGAAGAAGTGAATAATTCATCCAAATGAAAACTTATCCTTTGAATTATTGCACCATGGTTGAGTTAAGCCCTCATGCTTAACTCATGTAGAGAATTAACCATAGTATGAGGTTAAGGGTTGGGTTAACTAATATCCTAAGGAATGACAAAAGAGTTGACTTTGTCAATGTTGCATACAAGCTTCTACAAGCTTGATAACATTGACTAAAGTCTCCTCTCTTTTGTTATTCTTAAGGAAATAAGTAAACCCTAATTTAACCTAAACTTGATATAAGTCTCATACACCCATCTTGTATGTATCATCAAGCATGATACAAACATGTACACTTGCATATATTACATATAAACAATGTGTACAATCTAGTGAGAAAATAAATCATAAGTGAGCTAATACTAGTTATTGTAATTTAATATATCAAATATATAATTATACATTAAATTATTAAATCAACTCTTGATTTAATAATCCGGCTATAACTGACTAATATCATGTGTAACAACTTATCGAATCAACACTTGATCCGATAACCCGGCTATATCGCATACAACCGATCAATGTCACGAATCGCGAGAATAGAATACAGTATCTCATATCGTATTAATCTCGGTCCCGCACATATCACATATGTGCTCCTACTCCGTTTCTCTTAAGCCAGGAAACCTATGTGTAGGACTCTAAAGACTCGTCAATACGCCGGCAGTAGGTGATGATCATATCAAACACCCATAAGCTGCAAGCGGTCTGCTAAACGTAACGGCCACCCTGGTATTGAGCGATGAGAAGATCAACAAGCAAGCCTGTACATTCTCCTGTGAATCCAATCAGTAACACATCCGTACAGTCTGGTCTCATCGTCTGATATGTCGCATATCTCACCTAGGGGTGGTAAACGTCAGACCCCAGTAGCTTGATAAGTCGTGTCGATATGAGGTCAATAATAGTTCGAGAAACTACTGATAACACTTATCAGTAAATCTCAGCAACCCTAGCCAGGGATTTCCAGTTATATCCAATCGAACACTGCACAACATCAACTCCCTATACCGGGAGAGACGAATCCCCTCCTATCGCTCATTGCCTCCATGTGATTCGGGACTGTACCCAAAAGCCACCTTTTTGCACGCCCTCTTGGAAGTGGTATGATGGAAATCAAAGCACAGTGGGAATCACACAAGACTCTATGACGATCTCGGGTCAACAGACTACTTTGTACCAGTGTCACCGGAGAACTACCATCTGACGTGAAGTATAGTACCATCTGGGAGTTCTCGGCGAGTCCGTCCAGTGTACCCAGTCTCTACTAAGCACCCGTACACCATCCTTGATGTCAAACACCGATGGATATGGGATCATCCATCGCCCATCATATGGGTCAAGATGCGTATACGCTAGTCTACTCTGGTGTATCGATGCCCTGTCTCGATACACCCTCGACTAGGAACTGTTATAGGATGTACTCGTCGACTACCATGGCCCCACTAGTATGATCTCATCATAGTTCCAGTAGTCGAGTACATATCCTAAAGGCTTTATCAACATGTAACATAGAGACTATCGGAGTACATGTTAAGATAAAGTAAAACCAGATAGCATACTATCATTTCGAGCAAGAAAGTCCTCCCTATATATGTCCAAGCATCCATTACAGTATACATCGTATGTACAGTAATGGCCTCTAGGGCATACATATAACTAACATAGATTTTCTAGAAAAGGGTTTTGAGAATCAAGTTAGGGTTTTGACTAGTGAAATGGTTAAGTGTGAAGTTTAGACAAATGAAAACTTAACCTAGTTGCTAGATTTGTTCTATGATATTCTCATAATTGTATATTTAAGCTAATTAGCAAACTAAGCTTTTACTAAATCCTAATTAGGTAAGATTAAAATTCTAGTAAAGGTATGAGTGGTTTAATAATGCTATTTGGTGATGTTTGTGATTGCTAGTTTTGGTAAAACTTGTAGTTTTGAGCTAAATGATTAAATGTTGCTTACTAGATTTCGGTAAAGTTTAGGCATGGGTTTCTTTTGACGTTGCGACGTTATTTATATTAGATTCCATGTTTTATATTATGTTGTGAATGCGCGATCGGTACGATCGGGTTCTAGGCTTGGTAGTTGCGTAGTTTTGCGTTCCTAGCTAGGGTTGTGCCGATATCGTACGCGTTTTGTGCAGTGAGTGCACAATGTGTTTTTCTTGTGGATGTTACCCTTACGTTTTGTTGTCTTTGTGTCGGCGCAAGATATTTAACGTTATGTGTTGTGTTTGTGAAATTATAGGGTCGCAAGCGGGGACTTCGGATGCTGCGAAGAAGGAAAAGCAAGTGGTTAGCTTTACTTAGCCAAGATCATCTGTGAGTAGATTTAACATCTACAGGGGAATCGCCCGCATGACGTTATGCGTCAGGGTTAGATATGATATGATATTAGCCGCATGTTTATATTGCATATATAGAGATTGTGCATAAAACTTCATTGCATATTATTACTCGTGTGCTTGGACTTGTATCCTTTGGACACTGCACTATTATTGAAGGTTTATGTTGCACGACTGATTTTATGACACTCACACCGTCAATAATTGCCATGAAACGCACAACACTCATACATACATGAGATTGTATTGGCTAGGGGCTTCAGACTTGATCCTTATTTTTATGGTGCATATGACATATAGCATACCTGTACACCTACATGCTTACACATATGCCTTGCTATGCCTACATGATTACACATATACCTGGAGGGTATTGTATCATTATTGATATGTATATGCACCTAGCTTGCTACAGCTACACATATACCTGGAGGGTATTACATCATTATTGATAGGTAGATACACATATCTTGCTATACTGACACGGTTACGCATACCTGACTATAGCTACATGTTCACCTTTATATGATGTTGTATGGATTTTGGAGAAATTATGAACCGAATGATATATTTAATAACTTGTTGCAGTTAAATAGCAGTTTTTCCTTTATATACATATCACTGTGTTTATGTTGCATATATTATATTCATGGATTTTCGCATTGAGATTTGGATTTCATATGATATTCTCTGGATGTTTTACTCCTGTTTATATATCAGTGGTATGGGACGCTGTTATATATGCATATATATGTATATCAGTGGTATGGGACGCTTTTATATATGTGTATATATATATAATTTATCATCATGATCTATGCAAGTATTCTTATTATTTACTTGATATTTGGATGCAATTCACTCTGAGACTTGTTTTATAAACCGATACGTGGGTCACAAGTGTCGGTGTTTGACACTTAGGATTCGAGGAGCGTATAAACCGATACATGGATCACAAGTGTCGGTGTTTGACACTTAGGATTCGAGGAGCGTATAAACCGATACGTGGATCACAAGTGTCGATGTTTGACACTTAGGATTCGAGGAACGTATGTATTTATGTGTCGATGCTAGACACTAGTTTTTATGATGTTTTCGGGTGTCGATGTTAGAAACTCAGGTTTCATGAGACTTACAGGATACGAGGGCCGATCTGATGGTCGATATGAGGGTCGATCTAAAGACCGATATGAGGGCCGATCCGAGGGCCGATTTGAGGAATTTGGGATTTTGATTGTCTTAATGGACAGTGGTCCTGCCACGATGAGGATGGCGTGTTTTATCCCATACTCCGCATTTTTTTGATATGCATTGCTTCATGTATTAGTAGTACTTGATAGAGTACTTTTAATGACTGTTGCATATACATACTGCCATTTATTGCTATCAGCTTGCATTTGTTAAATTAGCGCAGTACGTGCATACTTGCGATTACCTGTATATGTTATTTACTATTCACGAGTTGGCAACTCACCCCCGTTGTGCCACAGGGTTGTACAGGTTGTCCCTCAGAGCAGTCACAGGCAGGACTTTCATCTATCGTATCATCTTTTGCAGCGGATACCGCTACGGCTGACTGGGTGCAGTTTTGCTTTAGGTGGGTTTGCGGTTATCCGATGTTGCTCATTATATATTCGTTGTATCCAGTATTCTCCATCTACCATTTTCATGTATTGACTTAAGGACGAGATGTGAGGACGATATTGTATATTTTTTGGTGACTCGTGATGTTTTTTATGCAGTTTTATTTATATTGTCTTTTATTTCTTCGCTACGGCGTCGTATATCTGCTGTGGTGGTTGTTTCCGCCTACGGGAGTGGATTTTGCTCCCGTTAGGGATGCTCTACTTATATATTTGTATGTACCCATTTTTGGGGCTAGTTTTTACAAAGGAGGTGCTGCCAAAATTTTTAAGGAAGAAAATTTGGACTTTAAAGAATTTTGATTGAGATTTCAAAAGTTTTAACAAATGTTATTATCACTTACTACTTTTGATGGTTTAGATTGCTGGGTTTTTGGCTTACTTGAATTATGTTACGCCTGGAGACGTTACGTAGTTTAAGGGCCGTCACGTGCTATTTTTTTGGGTCGTGACAAAGTTGGTATAAGAGCGCTAGGTTTTACCTTTCGGAGTGTAGGATGACCTTGGTAGCATAAGCAGAGTAACGTAGTGTGTGTATGTCCGCGGCATACTTACGACACGGTACTCCGCCCAAAGTGACCTAAGTACAAATTGCTTGAAATTCCTTCCTTGATGAAACATATCCTTGTGATTTGATTTCCGTGTTCTTATCGAATCCTAATTCCATTTATAGCCTTATGTCGCCGATGACTATGAGGGCTCAGAGAGGTGCAGCAAGAGCCGAGGTCAAAGTTGACTCGTGTGGGTTGAGGACTGACCGGGACTGTACGCTCATTGCACAGGAGCAGATTGATCCGCCATCGATAGATCGTATCGCTAGGCTTGAGGCAGATATGCAGGACATGCACCAGATGATGAGGTCGTTGGTTGAGGCCAGTCAAGCGCACCGACATGAGGTTGCCATCCCTGTTACCCAGTTAGTCCTTGCTGACAACCCATAGCATTGTGTCACGTATCCAGCAGCAGTGAATGTAGCCCGTTTAGCTGAGGAGCGTCTTCCCGAGACTTTGGGAGTTCCGAGACCGAGGAGGGCTCGTACAGGTGTATCAGCCCAGAGACAGAGGCTTAGTCGTCGCAATAGATTTCGTTTACGTCACGGGAGTAGCAGAGGCTTTGGCCGAGGACAACTATTTAGCTCTTTTTCCTAGGAGAGTCAGCAATTTTCTTCTTGATGTTACCGGTGCGGGAGTTTGAGTCATCGTGTTCGATATTGTACTGAGCCACGTGAGGGCGGGACGGCTGTACCACATGATACCTTACCACCTTCACCTCAGGGAGAGTCGCCTGTTGTGCCTGTTATTGATCCACGTCAGACTTATGTTCAGAGAGGTCGTGGTCACGGAGGATTTGTTCCTAGAATACAGGATGGTAGAGGAGGAGGACAGCCGGGTGTTGGCAGAGGTCAGGCACGAGCGTTTGCTTCTACTCATTGGGACGCGCGGGCATCCAATGCAGAGATTTCAGGTAATCTTTTCCGCATGTTCTTTTGATGCGCATGTTTGTTTAATTCTGGATCTATGCACTCGTTAGTTCTACACACTTCGTGCCGTGGTTGGGCCGAGAGCTGCGTATGCTAGATCAGCCGTTTGTTGTGTTTACTCCTGTTAGCGATCCTTTGGTTGTGCGACACGTGTTTCGGTCATGTGCCAATTGGGTAGGAGATTGAGATTCGTCCGTCGATTTGGTCCTTCTAGAGATGTTGGACTTTGACGTTCTCCGAGGCACGGACTGGTTAGCTACGTGCTATGCGTCTGTGGACTGCCGTGAGAAAACAGTCAGGTTTTTGTTTTCACGGCGAGTCTGTTCTTGTTGTGCAGGGGGATAGTGGTGCCGCCTCTCACAGCTTGAATTCAGCCTTTTTCGCTAGTCGGCTTTTGAGGAGAGGATGTCGAGAATTCTTGGCTTTCATTTGTGATACCGGAGCCACAGTGGGTTCGTTGGACCGGGTTCCTATCGTGCGAGAGTTTTCCGACGTTATTCCAGATAAACCGGCGGAGCTAAGGGAGCTTAAGGATCTGCTGCAGAGTTGCTAGATAGGGGGAATTTTGCGTCCGAGTATTTCTCTTTGGGGAGCTCCTATTCTGTTCGTCAAGGAGAAAGACGGCAGTTTGAGGTTGTGCATTGATTGATCATCAATTGAAGCGAGTTACGGTGCGGATTAGGCATCCTTTACCTCGCATTGACGATTTGTTCGATCAGCTCCAGGGTGCGAAACATTTTTCTAAGTTGTTTTGGGATTAGGTCATAATTGGTTGCGGGTTCAGAGTAATGACATTCCGAAGACTGTTTTTGTGCGCGCTACGAGCATTATGAGTTTTGGTGGTGTCGTTGGACTCACCAATGCCCTAGCAGCATTCGTGGATATGATGAACCAGATTTCATCAGGCCGTTCCTCAACCAGTTTATTGTCGTGTTATTGATGACATTCTAGTCTATTCCAAGAGTCATGAGGAACGTGAGCAGCACTTAAGGATTTGCTTTGCAGACATTGGGAGAGCGCCAGCTGTTTGCTAGATTCTCGGAGTGCTCCTTCAGGCTTGATGGGGTTGACTTCCTTGGTCATGGGGTTACGGGAGATGGTTTTCGTATGGACCCGAGGGAGATCGAGGCTGTACAGATTGGCCCAGACTTGTATCATGGACAGGGGTCCGCGGATTTTTGGGGCTTAGCCGGTTTTTACCGCCATTTCGTGCAGGATTTTTTTTAGTATCGCTACACCATAGACCATACTGACCAGGAAGGGGGTTCCTTTTCTTTAAACCGTGGCATGCGTGCGGAGTTTCTAGCAATTGAAGACTCGGGTGACGAATCAACCAAATATTTCCTTGTTTCTGGATCGGGCGACTTTGCTGTATACTGTGATGTTTCACGAGTGGGGCTCGATTGTGTACTGATGTAGCATGATAGAGTTATCGCTCATGCTTCCCGACTGTTGGAGGAAGTACGAGCAGGATTTATCCCACTCATGATCTGGAGATTGCCGCGGTGGTTTTGCACTGGAGATTTGGGGACACTACTTGTACGGAGAGTCGTGTCAAATTTTCACGCACCACCAGAGCTTTGTATACATCTTCCTGCAGCGGGTTTTGATTGTTGAGACAGCGCCATTGGATGGAGCTTGTGAAGAATTATGATTGTGAGATCCATCGTTTCCCGTGGCGAGGCGATTGTAGTAGCTGATGCTTGAGTCGTAGGCCCGGGGGTAGTTGTTCCGGTTGGACGCAGTTCGGAGACAGTCTTCTGCAGATTTACAGTTCTTGTGCGACCGTTGAGTATAGCTTAAGTTCACCTCTACTGAGGGGACAGCTTGCTCATGTCCGCGCCCGTCCACTTTTACTAAATCGTTTTCGTAAGGCACAGCCCGCCGATGCTCGTTGTCGGAGATTCTTGAGCATGTTCGGCTGGGTAAAGATTCGGAGTTCTTGATTTATGACCAGGGTGTGCTGTGTTAGGGACTCGATGGCATATACCCGATACTGATGGGTTGAGACGCGAGGTCCCAGAGTAGGCACATCAGTCAGCTTTCTGTATTCATCCAAGGGCCACCGAGATGTGATGTGACTTGTGAGATAGTTACGGGTGGGCAGGGATGATGAGTGAAGTTTCGCATTTCGTTTTGAGGTGTCCGGCTTGTTAGCGAGCTGAGGTTGAGAATTTAAGACCGGGTGGAGAGTTGCAACCTTTTTACCTTTCCAGAGTGGGAATAGGAGCAGATTTCCATGAATTTCGTTGTGGTGTCTACCCAGGTCTAGTCGAGGGTATGACTCCATTTGGGTTGTTGTCCGGGTATGCTCAGTTTGCTCGTTGTTCTTTGTTGAGTTTGTGTGTTTACACGGAGTTCCTTTATGCGTTGTATCCGAAAGAGGCACCCAGTTTGCTAGCCGTCATTGGCAAAAGCTTCAGGAAGCCTTGGGTACTGGTTGAGCATTAGCTCCGCTTTTCCATCTGTAAGCCGATGGTCAGACAGAGCGGACTATACAGACTCTGGAGGATATGATTGTGCGTACGTACTAATTGTTTGTTGGCTGTTGAGATCGTGACTTGCCTTTGATGGAGTTCTCCTATGATGATGGTTATCAGGAGACGTTTCATTTGGCAACTTTTAGGCCTTGTGTGGTAGGTTGTGTCAATCGCCAGTTTGTTTTACTGACTCCACGAAAGCAGGATTTTTGGACCCCAGCTAGTCGAGAGGTTTCGGAGAAGATCCAGTTGATTCAGGTCAGGATGAGAGCAGCCCAGTGTGGACAGAAGTCTTATGCCGACCGTCGTTGTCGCAGACTTGAGTTCGCAGTGGGAGATCATGTATTCCTACGTATTTTTTCCAATGAAATGGCGTGTTGAGTTTGGGAAAGCATAGTCCCAGAATTGGAGGTCCTTTTGAGATCCTTGAAGCGAGTTAGTTCCGTTGCGTATGATATGGCACTTCCACCCAGATTTTTGAGTTTCACCCCGTCTTCCTTGTGTCGATACCTTGCAAATACCTTCATGACCTTTCTCACATGTTTTAGAATCTGACCTTTTAGCTTGGGCGCGATCTTTTCGTTCACCGGCAGCCGATAGTGTTAGTGGATCGGCAGATGGAGAAACATCTGTCATGTGTCTTGCCATCTATGGAGGTTTTCTTTGGCGTAGCCGTATAATGAGGTGATCACTTAGGAAGCTGCGAGCGAGATTTGGGAGTTTTGCAATCATCTCTTTGAAGGTATGCATAGTAAGAATTTTAAATTCAGGTACCGAATTTCTTTAAGGGGGAAGATTGTAACGTTTTGGAAATCGTTTAGGCGATTTTCCGTTTTTAGGGTATTTTTTTTAGTCTGTGTTTTCCGTAAAACCTAGAAGCGATCTTTTTGTAGTATGCAATTCACTACAGCTAGTTTAGCTAGAATATTGCTAGTTTGCTGGTTTTTGTAAACCACTTGTAATTGAAAAGTTCCTAGGCACTCTTGTGAAGGTTCATAAGGCATCAAACATGCCCGGATAAAAATTTAGACGTGCCGAACAACCCAAAGCCGGGATCTTTGCTAGATTATTAGGGTTTAACATGCAAGATGATAACTTTTATCTAAGTGTGAGGGATTACAACCTTTGTAGTCCGCTCCTTCGCTTCACAAGCTCCGAGTAGAAGTCCCTTTGCCGCGATCCACGATCTCCCGGACTCATGAGAGGCTCCACGACTCGAACGATCCATGCTAGCTTGAAGTGTTCCAAATCTCCGATGATCTACGTCGAAGTTGCAAAGACTCAAGCTTTCTCACTCTAAAGAGATGAACACACTAATCTCATGGGCTAGATGAGATGAGGATGAGAGAGTAGTATTTTTTCTTTCTTTTTAAATCATTTTCTCATATTTATTCATCACCTAAAGAAAATCAAGTAAGCTTTTTCAAGAGAGAAGAAGATGATAATGGAAAAGATAATGAATACTTTCTTTTGTGATGAATAGAAAAGAAAACTATATGATTTATATATCAACCATGGTCAAGGATGAGTGGCTAAGATTTAGTAGAGAATAAACTAGAGTTAGGGTTTGGTTGGGTTAAAAATGTGTCATCCAAAAATATCTTTACAATGACAAAAGAAAAAAGCTTTCAGAAGGTGCATGAAGCATCTAACCCTAATCAAACCCTAACCTCAATTAATCATCCTTAAACATGTTTAACAATTAATCATATCATGTCACAATAATATATATCACATATATATTATATATTTGCAACAAAAGAAAATAATACAATTAACATATATCGCATATATATCAATGTATCATCCAGTGAGAAAATGAAATAATAAAGCGAGCCAATATTAGATAATGTAATAATATATCATATATATTATTATACATTAAATCATCAAATCAACACTTGATCCGACGATCCGGCTATATCGAATATTACCGACTAATATATCATGTACCGATTCATCGAATCAACACTTGATCCGATGACCCGGTTCATATCTAAATATCGCGAGAATATAATACGGTATCTCATATCGCATTATTCTCGGTCCTGCACATATCATATATGTGCCTCTACTCCGTTTCGCCTGAGCCAAGAAACCTCTGTGTAGGACTCTAAAGAATCGTCAATACGCCGGTAGCAGGTGATGATCATATCAAACACCCACAAGCTGCAAGCGGTTAGCTAAACGTAACAGCCACCCAGGTATTGAGCGATCAGAAAATCAACAAGCTAGCCTGTGCGTTCTCCTGTGAATCCAATCAGTAACACTCCCGTACAGTCCGGTCTGTTCGTCTGATATGTCGCATATCAAGTCTAGGGGTGGTATACGTCAGACCCCAGTAACTGATAAGTCGTGTCGATGCGTGGCTCATAACGGGTCGAGAAACTACTAGTAACACTTACCAGTAAATCTCTATATCAGCCCTGGCCAGGGACTTCCAGTTATAGCCAATCGAACACAGCACAACATCAACTCCCTATACCGGGAGAGACGAATCCCCTCCTATCGCTCATTGCTTCCATGTGATTCGGGACTGTACCCAAAAGCCACCGTTTTGCACGCCCTCTTGGACGTGGTAAGATGGAAATCAAAGCACAGTAGGAATCACACAAGACTCTATGACGATCTCGGGTCTACAGACTACCCTGTACCAGTGTCATCGGAGAACTGCCATCTGATATGTGGTATATCACCATCTGGGAGTTCTCGGTGAGTCCGTCCAGTGTACCCAATCTCCACTGAGCACCCGTACACCATCTCTGATGTCAAACACCGATGGATATGGGATCATCCATCACCCATCATATGGGTCAAGATGCGTATACGCTAGTCTACTCTGGTGTATCGATGCCCTGTCTCGATATACCCTCGACTAGGAACAGTTATAGGATGTACTCATCGACTAACGCGGCCCCACTATTATGATCTCATCATAGTCCCTGTAGTCGAGTACAGATCCTAAGGGCTTTATCAACATGTGAGAGTAAAACAGTAAACCAATACAAGTCAACATGTTAAGATAAAGTGAAACCAAATAGCATACTATCATGACGAGTAAGAAAGTCATCTCTATATATATCCAAGCATCCATTATAATATACATCATATGTACAACAATGGCCTCTAGGGCATATACATAACTAACAATCTCCCACTTGCACTAAGGCCAGCTGCTGTAGTATCTCATACCTAGCATCCCGAATAATCTCTCAAACTGTATCTGGGGAATAGCCTTCGTGAATGGATCCGCAGTGTTGTCCTTCGTATCTACTCTCCTGACCTCGATCTCCCGGCGATCAACTATCTCCCTAATCAGGTGATACCGCCTCAGAATATGTCTGGACTTTTGATGGGATCTGGGTTCCTTGGCCAATGCCACAGCTCCATTGTTATCGCAATACAGAGGTATTGGATGCTCAATGGATGGAACCACTCCAAGTTCAGTAATGAACTTCTTGATCCAGACAGCCTCTTTGGCAGCATCGTTGGCAGCGATGTATTCAGCCTCCATCGTCGAGTCTGCAACGGTATCCTGTTTGGAACTCTTCCAACATACCGCCCCTCTATTGAGGGTAAAGACAAAACCCGAATGCGACTTAGAGTCGTCCTTATCACTTTGGAAGCTGGAATCGGTAAAGGACTCCACCTGGAGTTCTCCATTACCATACACCAAGAACATCTCCTTAGTCCTTCGTAAGTACTTGAGAATGTTCTTCACAGCTGTCCAGTGACTCTCTCCAGGATCTGCTTGATACCGACTCGCTACACTTAGTGAGTATGCTACATCGGGTATGGTACATAGCATCGCATACATGATAGAGCCTACTGCCGAAGCATAGGGTATCCCTTGCATGCGAGCTCTCTCCAAATCAGTCTTCGGAGACATCTCTTTGGAGAGAGTGAGTCCAGAGATCGTGGGTTGGTTCCCACGCTTGGATTCTTCCATACTAAACCTCTTTAGTATGGTATCAATGTACCTGGATTGGGACAATCCCAGTATCCGTTTAGATCTATCTCTATAGATCATGATTCCCAATATGCAGGAGGCATCACCTAGATCTTTCATTGAGAATCTCTGTGATAAGAAGAGCTTGACTGATTGCAGCATAGGAAAATCATTTCCTATCAAGAGTATGTCATCCACGTACAATACGAGGAAGACAACCTTACCCTCTGCTACCTTCTTATAGATACAAGGTTCATCTATATTTTTGATGAAGTCAAACTCTTTGACTACAACATCAAAACAGATGTTCCAACTCCGCGATACTTGCTTTAACCCATAAATGGATTTAAGCAGCTTGCACACTTTTCCGCTGCTCCCACTATCTACGAAGCCCTCTGGCTGAGTCATGTACACGCTCTCTTCTAAATCACCGTTTAGAAAGGCGGTCTTAACATCCATTTGCCAGATTTCGTAGTCATGGTATGCAGCAATGGCAAGTAAGATCCGGATGGACTTAAGCATAGCCACTGGAGAAAAGGTTTCGTCATAATCCACACCTGGTCGTTGACGAAAACCCTTTGCTACAAGTCTAGCTTTGAAAGTCTCAACTTTTCCATCTACACCAAATTTCTTTTTAAAGATCCACTTGCTCCCTATGGGTTTTACCCCTTCAGGAGCATTTTCCAAAGTCCATACTTTATTGGTGTACATGGATTCCATCTCAGATCGCATTGCATCCAGCCATTTCACAGAGTCACCACTCGTGATGGCCTGCTCGAAACTAGTCGGGTCATCATCGTCCATGATACAATCCTCGCTTCCACCATCAATGAGAAAACCGTAGTATCTCTCAGGTGGACGAGAAACCCTACTAGATCGACGGAGAGGCTGGGGTTCGTCGGGTACTACTGAATCCTCTGGTTCCATTAAATCATCTGTTGCAGTTTGTTCTGCTGGAACTTCTTCCAGTTCTACCTCAGAGCCACTAATTTCTTTTTCAAGAAATTCCTTTTCTAAAAAGGTGGCGTGCCGAGAAACAAACACCTTTTGTTCTTCGGTGTGGTAGAAGATATACCCGCGCGAATGTTTGGGATATCCAATAAACTTGCACAGAATAGACCTTGCGCCGAGTTTGTCCGGATTTTGTGTTTTCACATATGCCGGACAACCCCATATCCTAACATAATTAAGATATGGTCTCTTTCCTTTCCATATCTCATATGGAGTGGTTGGCACAGATTTGGTGGGAACCATATTCAATAGGTCTGCAGCTGTCTCCAGTGCATACCCCCAGAAGAAAATAGGTAACTCAGCTGTACTCATCATGGAGCGTACCATATCTAATAGGGTGCGATTCCTTCGTTCCGATACACCGTTGTGCTGTGGTGTATAAGGAGGAGTAAGCTGAGAGAGAATCACATTCTCTTTTAGATAATCTAAAAAGTCACCGCTTAAGTATTCACCTCCTCGATCAGATCGAAGAATCTTAATACTTTTGCCTGTTTGGTTCTCTACTTCGTGCTTATATTCTCTGAATTTCTCAAAAGCTTCAGACTTGTGTTTCATCAGAAACACATGTCCGTATCTAGAGAGATCGTCAGTGAATGTAATGAAGTAGGAAGAACCATTCCTGGAATGCGTAGACATGGGACCGCATACATCACTATGTATCAGTCCTAAGAGTTCAGTAACTCTTTCTCCGTGTCCACTAAACGGAGCTTTGGTCATTTTTCCTTTGAGACATGAATGGCAAGTATCATAAGATGATAATTCGAACGGATTCAAATAACCATCATTATGTAACTTAGCCCGTCGTGTCGCATTGATATGACCAAGTCTACAATGCCACAAGTAGGATTCGTTTATTTCTGAACTTTTCCTCTTGTGTGTGTTTTGTATATTCAGGACTGTATTCTGATTTAGAATGAATATGCCATTATGTAACGAGCCTGATGCAATCAACTTTTGATCTAGGAATATGTTCATAACATTATCCTTTACTATAAAATTATATCCTTCTTTACTTAATAAAGAAACTGAAATAATGTTGCACATCATGTTCGGTATATAATAGCACTCATTTAGAATCAGTGTATTACGATTTGGTAATACAAGGTGATATTCGCCAACTACTTTGGCTGCAACATTTGCACCGTTCCCTACTTGAACGGAATGATCACCTTTTCCCAGTTCTCTACCTTTACGTAGCCCATATAACTGTTTACATATGTGGGATCCTGATCCGGTATCTAATACCCAGGACGTAGGGTGAACTGAGAAACAGTTCTCAATAACTAACACACCCGAAGAAGATGCATCAACATGCATTTTCTTTTGGGCGGCGTGAGAATCTAGATATTCTCCTGTTTCCTGTTCAGTCTTATAACTCTTATAAGAAAGAATGGATCCAACGTTCCCTTGCTCAGTACAATAATTAGGTTTAGTCAATGCATCCATATTATTATCTTGATTATGGCCTGACATGGTCGCTACCTGGAGAGAGAGAGAAGAAAACACTTTAGCGTATGCTCTTGCAAGATTAGATTGGTTATTATCTTATCTAATCAGGATGTCTCCCACTGTTTTTATCAAATCTACCTTAAAACCCTAAATGGTAAGATTAGCCGGGATTAATTACACCCTACAATTTCGTCAATCTTTCAGCCAGAGCAGTGTCGGTACTTTGAGGGAGGTTCCCCGTGCTTTCGTACGGACCTAATTAAAGTAAACCTCGTTTTTCCAGAGGCGTAACCCCGTTAACACTTTTCTAGACACCTACTTGATCGGCTAATTGTCCTGTGTAAAACTCTACCAGGAGTAACACTTACTCGCATTGGGTATCGGGATCCAACTATCTCATAGGAGGTATGCAATCTCATTGCAAATTTCAACACTTGAAATTCCCGATAATGTTTTTACCCCTAGTGTTCTATGACCTTGACGAATGCCAAACAACCCATAGTCCACTAGTCAAGTTCAACCCGTACATTTCTTGATTGAATTAAACCCACCCGCACGACCCTTGACGAATGCCAAACAACGCCGTACGAATACCCTAATCCAATCTACATCATATGCATAAGCAGATAAATACTAGTTAGCTACCGTACACTACGCCTTGACGAATGCCAAACTACCGTAGCACGAATACTAAGTAGTACTTATCTGAAATGACGGAGGGCTACGCAGGTTTTTCAGAAAACCCTGAGCGTAATGAACTTGATATCGTCGTAGAATCGAGTGAAGTTTTGAAAAGGAGTGTTTTTGAGGCTTTTCTTAGTTTCGCTAAAGGGGTCACTCCCGGTGAAGGGATCGTCGGCCCTTTCCTCATCGAATAAGGTGCAGGATATATCATATATACCGCTGTGCAAAGCAAAACTTTAAAATCAATCAAAAGAAAAACCGAGTGATGTAGCATCTGCCAGTTTCGCTAAAGAGGTCACTCCCGGTGAAGGGATCGTCGGCTCTTTCCCCATCGAATAAGGTGCAGGATATATCATATATATCACAGTGCAAAGCAAAACTGTAGCTACCCTTTTTATAAAGTTTTGATTCTACAACATCTTTAGGTTTCTTTTCTCTTTATTAATCTCATTAATAAAATCCCATCAGCTTATGCTTCCTAAGCATCACAGAAGAAACGAAAGCAGTAATATTTATATATCAGCATATATATAGTATAAGCATTCGTCTCAGGCAGTAATATGATCTCATCACAGAACATTGCAGCAGAAGAACATATATGAAATATTGGATATACTAGGATGTTCGTGTTTTCAATACGAGTCTGTATAAAACACAGATTCCACGGTTGCGACGAATAGCCAAACCCACATCCCAAGACCCCTACGAGAGCGGCAAGTAACACTGCCAATTCTAGGGTTAGGAGACCCGGTCTCGACTCCTCGAGATGGCCTCCCACTGGACCCTAGAACCCGGTTACTTGTGCTCCCCTCCTTGGGTCTACCTAATGCAGAAAAGTAAATAATATACACTGGTGACAGCAACCCCAACCTGGAAGTGCCCCAAATAAAAGAATATTACATTACAAATGAATTTTACATGAATGAAAATTAAAAAAACCCCTCATCTCACATAAAACCCCCGGCTATTCTGAACGCGACGATCCAATATAACATATCACAGCAACACATAATATCTCATATCATCAACGTAAGTAAATATGCGCATCCCAATTGTCGTTGACATATAACAACGAAACCGGCGATAATACATATTACACTTACGGTCACAGAAAAGAAAGTGTAAAACTACAATATTTGGAATTCACAATCAATTTAGACATCATAAATCCGAAATATCACATACTCCGCATTTCATGCCTAACTCTATGAATTCCACATATTGTATCACATTCCAGATAAATAGACAGTATTAAACTTTCCAAACAGATAATCAAATACCCAAAATTTCCCAAAGTGCTCAACTCTTGAGCGGAGTTCAAATAATCCCAGAATATGTCAAAGTACCAGTGATCCAGCCGTAGAAGGGTCAAGCCAACGTCTCACATGTGGCACGCCGTACTGCCCCAAACCCGAAGGTTCAAAAGGCAGTTCATGACGGTCACATAATCGAGTTAAGGTTTGTTGTCTTCTAGAGGGTCCACCGCTTAACTTGTACAATTTTTCCGAAAGATTTATACCCAATAAAAATTCAACACTTGAAAGTTTGCCGTACCGGGAAACAGTGAGTTAATGATATCCGTTTAAATAGTTTAACAGTTTTTAAATATCCGGAAAGAAATACGAATTTAAATATTCCGATCGAATCTACTACTACAAAACAAACCCCATAATTTTCAACAGTCGAAACAGATTAAAAATACCCAGAAGCATCAACAAGCACCTACGGATATTACCATAAAAGCCACGTGTCGCCAATCCATGAATCCGCCGCGGAACCGCCGCGCAAGCATGCTTGCGCCGCGGTTCCGCCGCCGTTTGGACGAATTGGAGGCCCGGGTTTTATGGTAATTCTTAGAATTCCCTGCTGATTTTTTTTACGTATTTTTAATTCAGAAAAAAACCAGATTTTAAAAAATTTCCAGAGAGGGGGTATATTTTGTCGGTTCGGGTTCGATCGGAGTTTTAACTTCGTAAACACATCGCCTAATGCTCTAGCTAGGCTCTGATACCACTGAAAGGTTCCTAGGCACTCTTGTGAAGGTTCATAAGGCATCAAACATGCCCGGATAAAAATTTAGACGTGCCGAACAACCCAAAGCCGGGATCATTGCTAGATTATTAGGGTTTAACATGCAAGATGATAACTTTTATCTAAGTGTGAGGGATTACAACCTTTGTAGTCCGCTCCTTCGCTTCACAAGCTCCGAGTAGAAGTCCCTTTGCCGCGATCCACGATCTCCCGGACTTATGAGAGGCTCCACGACTCGAACGATCCATGCTAGCTTGAAGTGTTCCAAATCTCCGATGATCTACGTCGAAGTTGCAAAGACTCATGCTTTCTCACTCTAAAGAGATGAACACACTAATCTCATGGGCTAGATGAGATGAGGATGAGAGAGTAGTATTTTTGCTTTCTTTTTAAATCATTTTCTCATATTTATTCATCACCTAAAGAAAATCAAGTAAGCTTTTTCAAGAGAGAAGAAGATGATAATGGAAAAGATAATGAATACTTTCTTTTGTGATGGATCGAAAAGAAAACTATATGATTGATATATCAACCATGGTCAAGGATGAGTGGCTAAGATTTAGTAGAGAATAAACTAGAGTTAGGGTTTGGTTGGGTTAAAAATGTGTCATCCAAAAATATCTTTACAATGACAAAAGAAAAAAGCTTCTAGAAGGTGCATGAAGCATCTAACCCTAATCAAACCCTAACCTCAATTAATCATCCTTAAAGATGTTTAACAATTAATCATATCATGTCACAATAATATATATCACATATATATTATATATTTGCAACAAAAGAAAATAATACAATTAACATATATCGCATATATATCAATGTATCATCCAGTGAGAAAATGAAATAATAAAGCGAGCTAATATTAGATAATGTAATAATATATCATATATATTATTATACATTAAATCATCGAATCAACACTTGATCCGACGATCCGGCTATATCGAATATTACCGACTAATATATCATGTACCGATTCATCGGATCAACACTTGATCCGATGACCCGGTTCATATCTAAATATCGCGAGAATATAATACGGTATCTCATATCGCATTATTCTCGGTCCTGCACATATCATATATGTGCCTCTACTCCGTTTCGCCTGAGCCAAGAAACCTCTGTGTAGGACTTTAAAGAATCGTCAATACGCCGGTAGCAGGTGATGATCATATCAAACACCCACAAGCTGCAAGCGGTCAGCTAAACGTAACAGCCACCCAGGTATTGAGCGATCAGAAGATCAACAAGCTAGCCTGTGCGTTCTCCTGTGAATCCAATCAGTAACACTCCCGTACAGTCCGGTCTGTTCGTCTGATATGTCGCATATCAAGTCTAGGGGTGGTATACGTCAGACCCCAGTAACCGATAAGTCGTGTCGATGTGTGGCTCATAACGGGTCGAGAAACTACTAGTAACACTTACCAGTAAATCTCTATATCAGCCCTGGCCAGGGACTTCCAGTTATAGCCAATCGAACACAGCACAACATCAACTCCCTATACCGGGAGAGACGAATCCCCTCCTATCGCTCATTGCCTCCATGTGATTCGGGATTGTACCCAAAAGCCACCGTTTTGCACGCCCTCTTGGACGTGGTAAGGTGGAAATCAAAGCACAGTGGGAATCACACAAGACTCTATGACGATCTCGGGTCTACAGACTACCCTGTACCAGTGTCACCGGAGAACTGCCATCTGACGTGTGGTATATCACCATCTGGAAGTTCTCGGCGAGTCCGTCCAGTGTACCCAGTCTCCACTGAGCACCCGTACACCATCTCTGATGTCAAACACCGATGGATATGGGATCATCCATCACCCATCATATGGGTCAAGATGCGTATACGCTAGTCTACTCTGGTGTATCGATGCCCTGTCTCGATATACCCTCGACTAGGAACAGTTATAGGATGTACTCATCGACTACCGCGGCCCCACTAGTATGATCTCATCATAGTCCCTGTAGTCGAGTACAGATCTTAAGGGCTTTATCAACATGTGAGAGTAAAACAGTAAACCAATACAAGTCAACATGTTAAGATAAAGTGAAACCAAATAGCATACTATCATGACGAACAAGAAAGTCATCTCTATATATATCCAAGCATCCATTATAATATACATCATATGTACAACAATGGCCTCTAGGGCATATACATAACTAACAGTAATTTTAGTGCATTTTAATATTTTTCACTAATTAAAATATTATTTTAAGTGGTTAAATATGCACTTAATTAGTGGTAATTACTTTTTTGTTTGGATTAATTACTACTAAAGTGAATCTATATTAAGTTAATCACTTGATTAAGCATTAATCCATCCATCCAAAATATCTAGATATTGTGTAATTAAAATGAATTTTTAATGGAAAGAAAAGAGGTGGCATAGGATATTAATTGCATTAATTAGCATTTATTGTTGTTTTTAGCTAGATATTTCCTCACATTTCACAAAAAAAAACCTCTTCTTTGTGTGGCCGAAACCCCCCCCCCCATTTCTGCCCTCTCTCTCTTCTTGCTTCATTTTCACTTCTTCAAGCTCACAAAATACATCAAAAATCCTTAATTTATCACACAAACTCAAAAATAAATCATTACCCATTATTATTCTTCACAAAACAAGCTTGGATTTTCAATCAAGACATCATTTTGGAGGCTAATTTTGGAGATTGTTCCTAGTTTTTGAAATCATGTATGAGGTATAAATCATAACCCTAAACTTAAGTTCTTGTTTTAATACCTTAATATAGTTAATTAGATGTTTAATTAAAGCTTTAATTTGCATGTTTAGATTTTCTAGAAAAGGGTTTTGAGAATCAAGTTAGGGTTTTGACTAGTGAAATGGTTAAGTGTGAAGTTTAGACAAATGAAAACTTAACCTAGTTGCTAGATTTGTTATATGATATTCTCCTAATTGTATATTTAAGCTAATTAGCAAACTAAGTTTTTACTAAATCCTAATTAGGTAAGATTAAAATTCTAGAAAAGGTATGAGTAGTTTAATCATGCTATTTGGTGATGTTTGTGATTGCTAGTTTTGGTAAAACTTGTAGTTTTGAGCTAAATGATTAAATGTAGCTTACTAGATTTCGGTAAAGTTTAGGTGTGGGTTTCTTTTGACATTGCGACGTTATATATATATATATATATATATATATATATATATATATTAGATTCCATGTTTTATATTTTGTTGTGAATACGCGATCGGTACGATCGGGGTCTAGGCTTGGTGGTTGTGTAGTTTTCCGTTCCCAGCTAGGGTTGTGCCGATATCGTGCGCGTTTTGTGCAGTGAGTGCACAGTGTGTTTTTCTTGTGAACGTTATCCTTGCGTTTCGTTGTCTTTATCTCGGCGCAAGATGTTTAACTTTATGTATTGTGTTTGTGAAATTATAGGGTCGCAGGCGGGGACTTCGGACGCTGCGAAGAAGGGAACGCAACTGGTTGGCTTTACTTAGCCAAGATCATCTGTGAGTAGATTTAAGATCTACAGGAGAATCGCCCGCATGGCGTTATGCGTCAGGGCTAGATATGATATGATATTAGCCGCATGTTTATGATTGTGCATAAAACTTCATTGCATATTATTACTCGTGTGCTTGGACTTGTACCCTTCGGACACTGCACTATTATTGAAGGTTCATGTTGCACGAGCACTGATTTTATGCCACTCACACCGTCAATAATTACCATGATACGCACAACACTGATACATACGTGAGATTGTATTGATTAGGGGCTTGAGACATGATCCTTATTTTTTTTGTACATATGACATATAGCATACCTGTACACCTACATGCTTACACATATGCCTTTCTATGCCTACATGATTATACATATACCTGGAGAGTATTGTATCATTATTGACATGTATATATACATACCTAGCTTGCTACAGCTACACATATACCTGGTGGATATTACATCCTTATTGATAGGTAGATGCACATATCTTGCTATACCGACATGGTTACGCATACCTGGCTATAGCTACATATTCACCTTTATATGATGTTGTATGGATTTTGGAGAAATTAGGAACCACATGATATATTTAATAACTTATTGCAGTTAAATAGCGGCTTTTCCTTTATATGCATATCACTGTGTTTATGTTGCATATATTACATTCATGGATTTTCGCATTGAGATATGGATTTCATATGATGTTTTTTGGATGTTTTAGTCTTGTATATATATCAGTAGTATGGGACGCTGTTATATATGCATATATATATATATATATATATATATATATATCAGTCGTATGGGACTCTGTTATATGCGTATATATATATAATTTATCATCATGATCTATGCAAGTATTCTTATTCTTTACTTGATTTTTGGGGCTAGTTTTTACAAAGGAGGTACTGCCAAAATTTTTAAGGAAGAAAATTTGGACTTTAAAGAATTTTGATTGAGATTTCAAAAGTTTTAAAAAATGTTATTATCACTTACTACTTTTGATGGTTTAAATTGCTGGGTTTTTGGCTTACTTGAATTACGTTACGCCTGGAGACGTTACGTAGTTTAAGGGCCGCCACGTGCTATTTTTTTGGGTCGTGACAGAATCCGACTGTATAGCTACCTCACTCAGTCCGGATAACGTAAAAATCCGCAACCGTATAGCTACCCCACTCGGTTCGGAATAAAACCAAATCATAAAAACAACATCTCATGGTGGACATGTCACATCAATCATGAAAAATCACTGAATACACTTAATAGTGCATAAAAACTCTATAACCAGAAATCCAAAATAATCCATTGCATCTTATATCATACTTACTAATATTTGAATATGAAACATGGTAAGTATTCATAATAATATTGATACAACTGAACTACCATTATTGATGCTTAAGGTATGATATGAAAAATAATTGACATAATAAGCACTAAGTGTGTATATGACATGTCAATATCGACAAGGTGTAGTGTAACATGTAAATGTGTGCGCGTGCAACATGATTCATTGATAATTTGTGCAGTATTCTAGTAATCATTAAACATGAAAATTTATGAATGCATACGATGAAGTTACTAAAAATCAACTTTTATACACAAGGGACAATTTTAATTTAAACTTAAAACTACGGGCGTATTACGCCATCCATACAAAATCCCCCTGTAGATGTTTGGTCTACTCACCGGAATACGTCGAATCTACTCGGATATCTTCAATCCCTTTCCTTGTGGCCTCCGAAGTTTCCATATTCGAATCTAACATGGAAATTAACTTCGTATAAGAACCGGCTAAACTCCGATATGGCGAAAACGTGAAAATACAAGATTTACATACTACACAAGCTACGTATGACTATTGTGAACTTTCTAAGACTTATCTGATCTGGTTTACCCCTTTGCTGTTCATAACAGAAAACACAGAATGGCGACTCAAAATATCCGCATCGTATTTTAGAATTTTAACCCCAAAACAGATATTATCTTCCAGATTTTATATACTGAATATATAACATAAACCAGCAATACCATACATCCTAACACATATACAGAGAGCTGCCCTAAAAACCCCATCACCTAACTCCGACACAAAACCGGCGAGCTCGGATTTTGGCTAAATGTCGCCGGCCAAAAACCGAGGAAATGGGTTCGTGTTCCTAGGGATTATTCTAGGTCAAATTTATAATATTAAGGTACTGTTTGATTTTGTTAATTAACATCTAAACTATAGCAGATTCAAAAACAGAGCCTAACTCATTAAAATACGATATTTCCGATATCAAATTTCTATAATAAACAGTATAGAACTAAAAATCTGCAGAGTTAAGGATTATACCTACAGAAAGATCACTGAAAAGTTCCCTCCAAGATGCACAATCTCAAAGATCCTAGCTTGAGGGTGGTAGTGGTGATCCTTAGCACTAGTTTCCCTTCTCTTCTCTTTTTCTTTAGTGTTCTAGGATTTTCTTTATTTCCTAATGAATAAATTTTGTTTCTAACTTAGTAATCTCAGCTGAAACAAAAGATAAGGTAAAAACAATGGAAATGATGAGGTTTAGGAGGAGGTGTCACCAAGATGAAGTGTGGTGTATCCATGCAAGGATGAGGTGTAAGCAAGAAAGATTTATGCAAGGAGGAGGTGTATGCATGAAGTGTACATGCAAGTATGAAGTGTCAACATGAAATTCTCATGCAAGTATGAAGTGTCACCTAGGTTATGCTATCCCTTGAGTTTAAACTAACCTTAACCATGACCTAGCCCTTTTTACAAAAAAACCCTCACACTATATCTAATTTCCACAATTAATTAAACTTTCCATAAAACCCCTCATACTATATCATATTACATAATGGAGCTATCAATATCACTAAAACCCTTCTTAATAATAAATGTTATAACTAATTATTCAAATTAATCAATTTCACACATTATTTAAGAAAAAGGTCCCAATTTGTTTCAATAAAATTTTAAATTAACATTTTTTTAGTTAATTAACTAAATTAATTTATTATCTAAATATTTTGAAATGTTACAATATTCCCCCTTAAGAAAATTCGTTCCCCGAATTTAAAACTTAACTACACGTACCATCAAAAGATGCGCGAATTTCTTCCGCATCGCATCCTCAGCCTCCCAAGTGACCTCCTCGCTATTTGGTCCTCGCCAAAGAACCTTTACAGACGGGAGTACCCTTGATCTCAGTTTTTCTGCCTGCCGGTCTAGAATAGCTACCGGCTGTATAGTGTAGGATAAATCACGCTCAAGCTGTAAAGTTTGATGCTGGATCACGTAAGAGGGATCGTGAAGGTACTTGTGAAGCATAGACACGTGGAACACCAGATGCACATCGGGAAAACTTGGTGGAAGTGCTAAACGATAAGCTACAGCACCTACTCTCTCCAGAATCTTATAAGGTCCGACATATCTGGGATTGAGCTTCCCCTTTTCTTCCCGAAACGCATCACCCCCTTCTTTGGACATACACGAAGAAACACATGATCTCCTATATCAAACTCGAGTCTACGACGGTATCGATCAGTATATGACTTCTGTCTACTCTGGGCCATGTCCTGTATCAACTGGATCCTTCCTGTAGTTTTCTGCACTACCTGCGGTCCCAAAAGGCTGCTCTCGCTGAGTTCTGTCCAGCAAACGGGTGATAGACACTTTCTCCCATACAAAGCTTCGAAGGGTGCCATTTGAATCGTCTCTTGAAAACAGTTGTTATAAGAAAATTCTATCAAGAGCAAGTGACGATCCCAACTGCAACCGAAATCAAGACTGCAGGCTCGAAGCATATCCTCAAAACTGTATATAGTCCGCTCTGACTGACCGTTAGTCTGCGGTGGAAAGATGTACTAAAACTCATTCGAGTGCCTAGAACCTCTTAAAATTCTGGCATAGTCGGCTGATGAACTGTGCACCTCTATCAGACATTATGCATGTCGGAACTTCATGTAATCGCATAATCTCGTCAATGTAGATCTGGGCATACTGTGCATATCCATAAGTTGTCTTCACCGGAAGAAAGTGAACTGTCTTTATCAATCTATCCATAATCACCCAGATGGAATCATACCCTTTACTAGTCCTGGGCAGTCCCACAAAAAAATCCATGGAGATCTGCTCCCATTTCCACTCCGAAATGGGCAAGGGCTGCAACTCTCTTGCCGGCCTCTGGTGTTCAGCGTTGACTTGCTGACAATTCAAGTATCTCGAAACAAACTCTGTGACATCTCTCTTCATTCCTCCCCACCAATAGATATCTCTCAAGTTATAATACATCTTGGTGGGACCAGGATGAACACTATATGGTGATCGATGGGCCTTCTCTAAGATCTCACATTTCAGTCCCTCTGAATCCGGCACACAAAGACGATTCCCAAATCGTAACACTCTACGGTCATCTATCATGAACTCAGAATCTCTACCCTGTCTAACCTGATCTATGATCTCCGACAAGTGAGCATCTGTAGGCTGTGTCTCTCGGATGCGATCCAATAACTGAGGACAGGTGCGTGTCACGACCCGAAATAGCACGTGACTGGCACTTGAATCATATGAAGTCTATAGGACCCCATCTAATTTGAGTAAGCCAAAATCCCAGAAATCTAAACCATTTTAAATAAGAAGCGAAGGAAAGCTTGTTTTAAGGTTTGCATATAATCACTTGAATGTTAGTTATGTATATGCCTTAGAGGCCATTATTGTACATATGATGTATATTATAGTGGATGCTTGGATATATATAGAGAGGACTTTCTTGCTCGATATGATAGTATGCTATCTGGTTACACTTTGTCTTAACATGTTGACTTGTATTAGTTTACTGTCTTACTCTCACATGTTGATAAAGCCTTTAGGATAATGTACTTGACTACTGGGATTATGATGAGATCATACTAGTGGGGCCAGGATAGTCAACGAGTACATCCTATAACTATTCCTAGTCGATGGTGTATCGAGACAGGGCATCGATACACCAGAGTAGACTAGCGTATACGCATCTTGACCCATATGATGGGCGATGGATGATCCCATATCCATCGGTGTTTGACATCAAAGATGGTGTACGAGTGCTCAGTGGAGACTGGGTACACTGAATGAACTCGCCGAGACCTCCTAGATGGTATTATACCAATCGTCAGATAGCAGTTCTCTGGTGACACTGGTATATGTTAGTCTGTAGACCCGAGATCGTCATAGAGACTTGTGTGATTCCCACTGTACTTTGATTTCCACCTTACCACGTCTAAGAGGGCGTGCAAAACGGTGGTTTTTGGGTACAGTCCCGAATCACATGGAGGCGATGAGCGGTAGGAGGGGTTTCGTCTCTCCCGGTATAGAGAGTTGATGTTGTGCTGTGTTCGATTGGCTATAACTGGAAGTCCCTGTCCAGGGCTGATATGGAGTGCTACTGGTAAGTGTTATCAGTAGTTTCTCGACCTGTTATAAGCCTCACATCGACACGACTTATCGGTTACTGGGGTCTGACGTTTACCACCCCTAGACTGGATATGCGACATATCAGATGAAGAGACCGGATTGTACGGTAGTGTTACTGATTGGATTCACAGGAGAATGTACAGACTTGCTTGTTGATCTTCTGATCGCTCAATACCTGGGTGGCTATTACGTTTAGCTGACCACTTGCAGCTTGTGGGTGTTTGATATGATCATCACCTACTGCCGGCGTATTGACGATTCTTAAGAGTCCTACACAGAGATTTCCTAGCTCAGGCAAAACTGAGTAGGAGCACATATGTGATATGTGCGAGACCGAGAATATTATGATATGAGATACCGTATTCTATTCTCGCGATATATGATATCGGCCGGGTATATGTGATATAGCCGGGTCATCGGATCAAGTGTGGATTCGATGAATTAGTACATGTTATATTAGTCGGTTATATGTAATATAGCCGGATTGTCGGATCAAGTGTTGATTCGATAATTTAATGTATAATTATATATGTGATATATTATATTACGTTAACTAATATAAGCTCACTTTATTGATTCATTTTCTCACCGGATAATACATTGATATATATGCGATATATGTTAATTGTATTATTTTTTTTTTGTTACAAAAATATATTATATATGTGATATATAATATTGTAACATGTTAGGGTTACAAATGCAATATGGTTGTTAAGTTTAAACCAAGTTAGGGTTTTGGATTAGGGATAGCTTTTGGGTTACCTTTTTCATGAAGCTTCATGAAGCTTTCACTTTTTTCATCTAGCTTGATATTTTGTGTAGATATTTGTTAACCCAACCCAAACCCTTTACCTATGGTTTATTCTCTACAAAGGCTAAGTCTTTCATTCTTAATCTATGGTTGCAATTGTAACCACAACAATAATTCATTATTCATCACAAAAGCTTTCTTCTTCTTCTTCCTCATTGAAAAAGCTTGCTTGCTTTTTACATGTGATGATTTAGTGTGAGAAATTGAAAACAAAAGAGAGCATAATTCCTACTTCATCATCCTCATCTATTCTAGCCACTTAGATTAGGGTGTTCACTTCTCTAATTACTTCATTAGTGAAGTGTAAGCTTGGGTTTGAGATTCTTCAAGGTAGATCATCTTAGATCATGAAGACTACAAGTAAGGTGCCTCATGCACCTCATGAAGCCTCTCTAGAATCGGAGTTCTTGATGATCGCAGCGAAGGGACCTCAACACGGAGCTTATGAAGCGAAGGAACGGACTACAAAGGTATTAATCTTTATTTCTTTACTTTTTTGTATGTGATACAAACTTTGTTATCCTAGAAATTCTAGCATGATTCATGGTTTGATTGCTTTGCACCTCTCTAAATTTTAAAGTGGCATGAGTGATGCTACCAAACCCTAGAATATATGCAAGGGAAGCCTAATAGTGGTATCAGAGCCAAACTAGAATTCTAGATAAGGTGTTATAATAATTACGAAAACGAAATCCACTCCGAAATACGATATTATGCTAACCCTATTTTGCTCTCTGTAAATTTACCAAAATGTCCTCTAAAATTTTTTCAAACTAGTGCAGAATGATATTTGAGACATTACAAGAACTTGGGTGAAATACGGAGGGAGGGGCTCGGATTTTGGCCGAGCCCTTAGACAGGAATTCCGGCCTGGCCGGCCCCCTCACCCCCTCTGGCCTCCGTATTCCTCCTGTGCTCTTTTGTGTTCAATTTGGGTTCCCTAGTATTGTTTATTTAGCCCAATTTTCTTGTGATGATCTGTTTGACCTGGGGCTAATTTGTAATGCTTCGTAGACGTATAACTTAACACTATATTGGTAACCTTGACTATTTTTAGCAGTTCGATCGAATTTCGCACACCACATTTTGTACCCCGCTGAAATTTCCAATTGTTGTAATTTTCCGAAGTTGATTGTACTCGTAAAATCGTGCAAGTATCCCTATGGACCCCCTAGAAGACTATAATAACCTTAACTCGATTCTATGCCCATGGAACCGCGAATGAACCTTCGGGTTTGCCGTAGTTCCATGGTGTCATAGGTGAGGCGTTGGTTAACTCCTTCTACAGCTGGTCCATGGACACTGTGGCACGGTTTTTGAGTGTTTTAATTTTGCTCAAGTGTTGAGCTCACGGAGGTAATTTTTGAGTATATGTTGATTCGATCGAAACGTTAAACATCGTCATAATATTCTGTGATTGTGATACAATATGTGTAATTCATATAGTTAGGCATGAAATCCGTAATATGTGATATTTCGGGTTTACGATGTCTAAGGAGATTATGGATTCCAAATGTTGTAGTTTTTCACTTTCTTTTCTGCGACCGTAAGTGTAGTATATGGGGGTTGTAAGTCTACGGTAGCGCCACGGCCGTCTAACAGACGCCAAATGCGGAACAAAATTTTTTACAACTGGCGCTATCGCGTACTATAACCCGGATCTGCCATTAAAGCTAAACTAACAAACTACAAAGTGGGTAGAAATTTTATACCGAACGATCCGAGTCCTTCGGTCTTCAACCATCATCCCACGCTTTGTTGCGGCTGCTCCGATCTCCTGAATCTCCAGTCTTCTCGTCCAGGTGGCACAACGTCGTCGGATCTTTAAACGGGCTCCCGCCTCTGAACCGAGGCAACTCGATTATCAAGTTTGCTAAAAGAGATGACCAAGATTGATGTAGAGAATAAGTAGAACACTTTGTCTCGCTTCGTCCAAAACTATGGACGGACGGTTATTGAAGTTGCCTTTTTGGAATCGGGTGAAATGAGAATTGAATATACTAATTTCCATGAATCCATAACCTTAATCTTTTTTCAAGCAACCATCTATCTCACATGAGAGGAGGCCGGCCTCTTATAGAAGGTGGGGGGTGAGTGTAGGAAGGGAGAGGGTGACCATTAGTACAATAACAAAAGCATGAGTCAAAGATAACACCTTGCATCTCATTAATGCATACAATGAACCTTAAACCCTAGTCATCAAAACATTAATTGAACAATTAATGCCCAAATGAGTCACTAGCCACCTCATCATCCTAGTCACCATCTAGAAGCTTCCACACACTCATGACTAACCCTCATGACGAAAAGATAAATCCGTCTTTAACCGAATGTTAAAGACGGGCGATAGAAAACTGGAAACTGGCAACTTCCAAAAGCGATCCTGAAACGAATTTCAGGATAACCCCGTAACAGTATAAACATACCCGCATTTGTATTATGACCGAATATAAATGCAACTGAGACAAAGATATTATATCTACACAGTATAATACTCGGATCCGGCTTAAACTAAAACCCACCAGTATTATCTGCCCGAAATATGACACGTGCATAAACGCACGTGCATTTTCCGAACCCCGCCATAAAACCATACGGCCTCTACAACGTTTCACCCGAACTTGGGAAACGGTCTGTGTGGGACTCTAATGACTCATCAACACACTGGCACTGGGTATAACCACTAGCACGTCAGAGGTACAAGCTGTACGTAACGTTTGCCTATGTATTGATTGGAAGGGAAGCTGACGAGCGAACTCATCCAAAAACCCTACTGAGCTTGACAGTGACAATATTCATACAGTCCGGTCCGTTCATCTAAGAGTATCGCATATCGAGTCTAGAGGGTGGATAAAGTCAGACCCCTAATAACGCGATAATTCGTGTCGGTATGAAGCCCATCACCTCCTGAGAAACTACTGATCCAAATCAGTAATTCTCCATTACCTCGGCCGAGGATTTCCAGTGATAGCCATTGTAAGGATCCTAGGCACACTAATGAGGTCTCACAAGGCATCAACCATGCCAATTTCAAATTTTACAAGTGCCGAGAAACCCTAATACGGATCGTTAACTAGAATTTTAGGCGAAAAGTGAAACTAGTTAACAACTTAACTAAGAGAAAGAGGCTACAACCTTTGTAGATCCGGTTCTCCACCTCCATGGCTCCGTGATGAAGTCCCCTCGCTGTCCATATCGGATCCCGTACTCTCGCGTCGGCTTCATCGGAGAAATGGACGGGCTAGGTCGTCGACTTCGATGCCGAAGATGATCTACGTCGAGACATCACAAGATCAAGCTCCCACTTCACCAAGTCAAGAAACTTGTGAAGAAAACACCCTATACTACTTGGCAAGAGGTATAGGATGAAGAAATAGGAAGTGGGTTCACTTTAGAATTGGATTTCTCACTCTTTTTCACTAGTTGCCATTGATGGAGGCAAGCTTCTTCATCTTGAAGAAGAAGAAGAAGAAGATGATAGAATATCATAAGTATTAGTTTAAAAATGAAAATAATATGAATACTTATCATATACTAACCATGGTTATGTGTAGAGAATAGACTATGGTTAGGTGGAATGGTTAGGGTTAAGCATGAGACAAAATGGTCACTTAGTCAAAACTTCATGAAGCTTCAACAACAAACAAAGAAAGCCACCATTTTTCTCTTTATCTTTTTGCCAAAATAAATAAATAGATAAGAAAAAGAAAACCCTAACCATTATATAACCATGGTTTAAACCTTTACACAATCCCAAGTTAGCATGTATCATCAAACAAGATACAAAAGAGTGCATAAAAGTATATCACATATACAACTTGTGTACATCAAGTGAGAAAATCCAATTTAAATGAACCAATACTAGTTAATGCAAAGTAATATATCAAATATATAATTATGCATTAAATCATTAAATCAACACTTAATTTAACGATCCGGTCATATCGCGTATGACCGACTAATATTCAACGTATCGGCTTATCAAATCAATCCTTGATTCGATAACTAGGTTATATCGCATACAACCAATCGATACATTCATCGCGAGAATAGAATACGGTATCACATACTCGCATTATTCTTGGTCCCGCACATATCTCATATGCGCTCCTATTTCGTTTCGCTTGAGCCAGGAAACCTCTGTGTAGGACTCTAAAGACTCGTCAATACGCCGGCAGCAGATGATGATCATATCAAACACCCACAAGCCGCAAGCGGTCTGCTAAACGTAACGGCCACCCGGGTATTGAGCGATCAGAAGATCGACGAGCAAGCCCACTCATACTCCTGTGAATCCAACCAGTAACACTTACCGTACAGTTCGGTCTCGTCGTCTGATATGTCGCATATCTCGCCTAGGGGTGGTAGACGTCAGACCCCAATAGCTCGATAAGTCGTGTCGATATGAGGTCTATAACAGTTCGAGAAACTACAGGTAACACTTACCAGTAAATCTCAGCAACCCTGGCCAGGGATTTCCGGTTATAGCCAATCGAACACAGCGCAACATCAACCCCCTATACCGGGAGAGACGAATCCCCTCCTATCGCTCATTGCCTCCATGTGACTCGGGACTGTACCCAAAAACCACCGTTTTGCACGTCCTCTTGGACGTGGTAAGGTGGAAATCAAAGCACAGTGGGAACCACACAAGACTCTATGACGATCTCGGGTCAACAGACTACTCTGTACCAGTGTCACCAGAGAACTGCCATCTGACATAAGGTATAATACCATCTGGGAGTTCTCGGCGAGTCCGTCCAGTGTACCCAGTCTCCACTGAGCACCCGTATATCATCTCTGATGTCAAACACCAATGGATATGGGATCATCCATTGCCCATCTGTATGGGTCAAGAAGGTATACGCTAGTCTACTCTGGTATATCGATGCCCCATCTCGATACACCCACGACTAGGGACCTTGAAGGATGTACTTATGGACTACCATGTCCCCACTAGTATGATCCGCATCATAGTCCAGGTAGCCAAGTACACATCCTAAGGGCTTTACCAACATGTAACAGAGAGACAATCAGTGTACTCGTTAAGGTAAAGATCAACCAGATAGCATACTATCATGTCGAGCAAGAAAGTCCTCCCTATATATGTCCAAGCATCCACTACAATATACATCCTATGTATAGTAATGGCCTCTAGGGCATACATATAACTAACAATCTCCCACTTGAACTAGGGCCATCTGATAGCAGTGGTTGTAGTATCTCATACTCAACCATCCTATAAAAGTCTCTCTCTGGGAAAAGGCCTTTGTGAGTGGATCCGCCGTGTTGTCCTCTGAGTCTACTCTCCTAACCTCGATCACCCTGGAGATCAACTATCTCCATGATCAGGTGATACTGCCTTAGAATATGTCTGGATCACTGATGGGACGGACGTTCCTTGGCATAAGCCACAACTCTATTGTCACACAATGGGAGGAACTAAGTTCATCTCATGAACAAATATACATCCAGACTGCCTCTTTGGTAGCATCTTAAGTAGCGATGTATCGAGCTTTTATCGTCTAGTATGCCACGGTATCTAGCTTGGAACTCTTCCAACATACCGTCCCTTCACTGAGGGTAAAGACAATGCCTGTGACTGACTTTCAGTCGTTCTTATCACCCTGGAACTGATTCTCCCCAGGATCGGTTGATACCATCTCACTACAACCAGTGAGAATCCTAACATCCAATTAGATCTATCTCATAGATCCAAAACCCAGGATTTAGGAGGTATCACTTTGATCCTATATGGAGAATCATTGTGATAAGCGGAGATTGACCGAGCGTAGCATAGGAAACTCCTTCCCTATCAAGAGTATGTTATCCACGTACTCTACGAGGATCGACACAATACTCCCTACTACCTTTTTGTTTATACAAGGTTCATCTACTATTTTGATGATGTCAAACTCTTTGACTAATACATCAAAATAGATGTTCCAACTCCGCGATACCTGCTTTATCCTATAAAGCATCTTGTACACGTTTCCACTGCTCCCACTGTCTACGAAGCCCTCTGGCGGTGTACTTATAGACGTTCTCTTCTAAAACATCATTTAGAAAAGCAGTCATGGCACCCAACCGCCAGATATCGTAGTCATGGTATGTAGCCGTGGCAAGTAGGATCTGGATGGACTTAAGCATAGCCACTTGAAAAGGTTTCATCATTATCCACGCCTGGTCGATGACGAAAAGCTTTAACAAGTCTAGCTTTGAAAGTCTCAATTTTTCCATCTACACCAAGTAATCTTCTCAAGATATACTTGCTCCTGATGGGGATTTAACCCTTCAGATATAGCAACCAAAGTCCATACTTTGTTGGTGTACATGGATTCCATCTCAGATCGCTAAGCATCCAGCCATTCTTACAGAGTCCCACTCCTGTTGGCCAGCTCGAAACTAGTTGGGTCATCATCTCATGATGCAATCCTCGCTCCCACTGTCATAGAGAAACCGAAGTATCTCTCAGGCGGGTGAGGAACCTTACTAGATCGGCGGAGAGGCTGAGGTTCGTTAGTAACTATTGAATCCTTTGGTTCTTTCAAATCATCAGCTGCAGTTTGTATAGCTGGAACATTTCCAGTTCTACATAACTGACCTTGCCTCGAGCTTGTCCGGATTTTTCTTTTAGACATAGCCCGGACAACCCCAAATCTTAACCAACTTAAGATATGGGCTCTTCCCTTATCATATCACATATGAAATGGTAGGCAACTGATTTGATTTGAACCCTATTCAATAGGTATGCAGCTTCTCAAGTGCATAACTCCTAAAAAGGAAATAGGTAACTCAGTAGTACTCATCATAGAGCACACCATATCGAATAGGGTGCAATTGCTCCGCCCCGATATACCATCGTGCTATGGTGTATACGGAGGAGTAATGCTGAGAGAGAATCTTATTCTCCTTTAGAAAAGTCCAAGAATTTCATGCTCAAGTATTCTCCTCCTTGATCTCATCAAAAGGCATAATACTTATACCCGTATTGGTTCTCTACTTCTAATTTATATTCTGTGAATATCTCAAAAGGTTCTGACTTGTGTTTCAACAGGAACATATGTCTGAATCTTGAGAGATCATCAGAGAATGTAATGAAGTACAAAGAACCGGTCTTGGCATCTGTAGACAGGGGACCTTTATAAATCAACATGTATCATCCCAAAAGTTCACCAACTCTTTCTCTGTTTCCAATAAACAGAGCTATGGTCATCTTATCTCTGTGACATGACTGGCAAGTTTCATAAGATGTAAATTCAAACTAATTTAAATATGCATCTATATTTAACTTCAGCTAGTCGGGTCGCATTGATATGACCTAGTCTACAATGCCTCAAGAAGGATTCGTTCATTTCTGAACTCTTCCTCTTGTGTGTGTTCCGTATACTAAGAACTGTAGTTTGATTTAGAACATCAATGTTTTTAGATAACGTGCCTGAACCGATCAACTTTTGATATAGGAAATGTTCAAAACATTATCCAATAATACAAAATTTTATCATTTCTTTAATAATAAAGAGAGTGATATGATTTTGTATATCAGGTTCGATATCTAATAACATTCGTTCAGAATCAATGTATTCAGGTAATACAGGGTGACAGTGACCAACAGACTTGGCTGCAACACTTGCACCGTTTTCTGCCTCATGAAACTTATCACCCGTTCTCAGTTTTTCTACCTTTTGCAGCCCTATGTAATAGATTACATATCTGGGATCCTGATCCGGTATCATATACCCAGGATGCGGAGGATACTGAGAAACAGTTCTTTGTAACGAACACACCCGAAGATGATGCATCAGCATGCACTCTCTTCGTTTGGGCGGCACGGGAATTCTGGTAATCCCTAATTTCCTGCTCTGTCTTATAACAATTATAAGTTGGAGCGGGACCAACGTTCCCCAGCTCAGTATAACAAGCGGGTTCGGTCAATATTCCGTATTATTATCTTGATTAAGGCATGATATGGTCGCTACCTGGAGAGAGAGAGAAGAAAACACTCAGCGTGCGCTCTTTCAAGAATAGATTGGTTATTATTTTATCTAATCAGGATGGCTCCCACTGGTTTTATCAAATCTTCCTTCAAACCCTAAAAGGAAAGACTAGCCGGGATTAATTACACACTACAAGTTCGCCAATCTTTCAGCCAGGCCAGTGTTGGTACTTTGAGGGAGGTCCCCCGTGCTTTCGCACGAACCTAATTAATGTAAACCTCATTTTTCCAGAGGCGTAACCTCGTTAACACCTTTCTAGACACCTACTTGATCGGCTAATTGTAACGTGTAAAACTCTCCCAGGAGTAACAATTACTCGCAGTGGGTATCGGGATCCAACTATCTCATAGAAGGTATGCAATCTCATTGCAAATTTCAACACTTGAAATTCCCGATAATATTTTGCCCCTAGCACCCTATGACCTTGACGGAGGTCAACAAACCATAGGCTACTAGTCAAGTTCAACCCGTCATTTCTTGATCGAATTAAACCCACCCGCACGACCCTTGACGGAGGTCAACAAGGCCGCACGACTACCCTAATCTAATCTGCATCATATGCATAAGCAGATAAATACTAGTTAGCTACCGCACACTACGCCTTGACGGAGGTCAACAAACGTAGCACGAATACTAAATAGGACTTATCTGAAATGACGGAGGGCTACGACAGGTTTTTCTAAAAACCTATTGCGTAATGAACTTGATATCGTTGTAGAATCAAATGATTTTAAAATGGAGTGTTTTTTAGGCTTTTCTAGTTTTGCTAAAGGGGTCACTCCTGGTGAAGGGATCGTCGGCCCTTTCCTCATCGAATAAGGTGCGGGATATATCATATATATCACTGTGCAAAGCAAAAACTCTTAAAAGCAATCAGAAGACAAACCGAGTGTGTAGCATCTGCCAGTTATTGCTAAAGGAGTCACTCCCGGTAAAGGGATCTCGGTCCTTTCCTCATCGAATAAGGTGCAGGATATATCACATATACCGCTATACAAAGCAAGAATTGTAGCTACCTGTTTTATTTTTGAAATTCGATTCTACAATATCTTTAGGTTTCTTTTTACTTTCATTAATCTCATTAATGAAGTCCCATCATTTAAGTTACCTAAACATCACAGATAAATACGACGTACACTTATGCCATCCACATAAGTAACGCCTATATAATATATCGTGCACCGTTAGGTTAGGTAACTAACGGCAGAGCGGGGCAGGGCTAGCGCGGGTGTAAAACATAAGTAACGCCTATATAATATATCATATATACTATATACAGTATCCATTACAGAACATATCACATGATCACATCACAGATATTGCAGCAGAAGAATTATATGAAATATTGGATATACTAGGACGTCCGTGTTTTCAATACGAGCCAGTATAAAACACGGATTTCACTGTCGTGATGAATAGCCAAACCCACACCCCTAGACCCCTACGAGAGCGGCAAGCAACCCTACCAATTCTAGAGTTAGGAGACCCGGACTCGACTCCTCGAGTTGGTCTCCCACTGGACTCCAGAACCCGGTTACTTGTGCTCCCCTCCTTGGGTCTATCCTAGTGCGGAAAAGTAAATAATATACAAAGGGTGATATCTTCCGCAGCCTGGAAGTGCCCCAATAAAAGAATATTACATACAAGTTTTTACATGAATGAAAATGAAAAACACTCATCTCACATAAAAACCCCCGGGCTATTCAAACACGATGATCCAATATAACATATCCAGCAACACATAACATCATATGTCATCAACGTAAGTAAATATGCGCATCCCAATTGTCGTTGACATATAGCAACGAAACCGGCGATATCACATATTACACTTACGGTCACAAAAAAGAAAGTGTAAAACTACAACAGTTGGAATCCGCAACCTGCATAGACATCGCATGCCTAATCAAATGAATTCCTTAGACATCGCATGCCTAACAATTATAAACCCCGCATTTTAGTCTCATTATCGAAAACACTTTTCAATATCAAGTCGGGCAATTCAACAAGATTCCCGACATCCTGATCGAATGCTCGCCTCAAACTTTATTAGGCGGCCGCACCCCCGACGCCGTCGACGAAGTGCACCAAGGCGGAACACCGCTGCCGCGAGCACCCGAACGGATGCTTTCGGCGACGGGATTCTTCTACAGTCACTTGGTCGGGGCTATGGAGCGAGGCTGTCTATTAAGTTTACCCGGCGAGTATCCGCGTACGCTACGTGTTTGCGACGGATTTTTGATCACATCAAAATTCCGTGGCAACCGATCAAGTGAGACTAAAGTGCTATGTTTATAACATTCATTCAGTTATCTCATAACTACTTGTGAATTCCAATTATTGTATCACATTCCGGATAAATAGAAAATGTTAAACTTTCCGATCGAACAATCGAACACCCAAGTTTTCCCGATACAGCTCAACACATGAAATAAGTCTAAAAACATTCAGTTCATGCCTCAGTACCAACGGTCCAGCCGTAGAAGGGTCAAGCCAACGCCTCACATGTGGCGCGCCGTACTGCCCCAAACCCTAAGGTTCAAAGGGCAGTTCAAGACGGTCACATAATCGAGTTAAGGTTTTTTGTCTTCTAGAGGGACCATCGCGTTACTTGCACTACTTAGAACGTCCTTAAACCACAAAAAAATCCAACACTTGGAAATTTTCCGGCAGGGGAAAAATTGGGTATTTATATCCGGTCGAACTTTTTTAACATATTCAACAAATTATCCGGAAAACACATAGACAAAGTTTGATAATCCGATCGAATCTTCGAACTCCCAATACAACCCAGTAAACTCAACTCTTGAGTAAATATTAAAAAATCCCATAAAATACAGCAAACAAAATAAGACATTACTGTGCAAACACTGTTTCAAGAAGAGATATTTTGGACGCGGAACCGCCGCAGAAGCCAGGCTTCTGCCGCGGTTCCGCCGCGCTTTAGCAGTAACTTTTAATAATTTTTGCACCGTAATTCTTAGAATTTCTTGCTGAATTTTTTAAGAATTTTTAATCTGGAAAAAACCCAGTTTTTGAAAAAAGTCCAGAGAGCAAATTTGTGTTAGGGTTTCGGTTCGATCGGACTTCTAACTCCGTCTACGCATCGCCTAAGGATCTAGCTAGGCTCTGATACCACTGTAGGGATCCTAAGCACACTAATGAGGTCTCACAAGGCATCAACCATGCCAATTTCAAATTTTACAAGTGCCGAGAAACCCTAATACGGATCGTTAACTAGAATTTTAGGCGAAAAGTGAAACTAGTTAACAACTTAACTAAGAGAAAGAGGCTACAACCTTTGTAGATCCGGTTCTCCACCTCCATGGCTCCGTGATGAAGTCCCCTCGCTGTCCATATCGGATCCCGGACTCTCGCGTCGGCTTCATCGGAGAAATGGACGGGCTAGGTCGTCGACTTCGATGCCGAAGATGATCTACGTCGAGACATCACAAGATCAAGCTCCCACTTCACCAAGTCAAGAAACTTGTGAAGAAAACACCCTATACTACTTGGCAAGAGGTATAGGATGAAGAAATAGGAAGTGGGTTCACTTTAGAATTGGATTTCTCACTCTTTTTCACTAGTTGCCATTGATGGAGGCAAGCTTCTTCATCTTGAAGAAGAAGGAGAAGATGATAGAATATCATAAGTATTAGTTTAAAAATGAAAATAATATGAATACTTATCATATACTAACCATGGTTATGTGTATAGAATAGACTATGGTTAGGTGGAATGGTTAGGGTTAAGCATGAGACAAAATGGTCACTTAGTCAAAGCTTCATGAAGCTTCAACAACAAACAAAGAAAGCCACCATTTTTCTCTTTATCTTTTTGCCAAAATAAATAAATAAATAAATAGATAAGAAAAAGAAAACCCTAACCATTATATAACCATGGTTTAATCCTTTACACAAACCCAAATTAGCATGTATCATCAAACATGATACAAAAGAGTGCACAAAAGTATATCACATATACAACTTGTGTACATCAAGTGAGAAAATCCAATTTAAATGAACCAATACTAGTTAATGCAAAGTAATATATCAAATATATAATTATGCATTAAATCATTAAATCAACACTTGATTTAACGATCTGGTCATATCGCGTATGACCGACTAATATTCAATGTATCGGCTTATCAAATCAATCCTTGATTCGATAACTAGGTTATATCGCATACAACCAATCGATACATTCATCGCGAGAATAGAATACGGTATCACATACTCGCATTATTCTCGGTCCCGCACATATCTCATATGCGCTCCTATTTCGTTTCGCTTGAGCCAGGAAACCTCTGTGTAGGACTCTAAAGACTCGTCAATACGCCGGCAGCAGATGATGATCATATCAAACACCCACAAGTCGCAAGCGGTCTGCTAAACGTAACGGCCACCCGGGTATTGAGCGATCAGAAGATCGACGAGCAAGCCCGCTCATACTCCTGTGAATCCAACCAGTAACACTTACCGTACAGTCCGGTTTCGTCGTCTGATATGTCGCATATCTCGCCTAGGGGTGGTAGAAGTCAGACCCCAATAGCTCGATAAGTCGTGTCGATATGAGGTCTATAACAGTTCGAGAAACTACAGGTAACACTTACCAGTAAATCTCAGCAACCCTGCCCAGGGATTTCTGGTTATAGCCAATCGAACACAGCGCAACATCAACCCCCTATACCGGGAGAGACGAATCCCCTCCTATCGCTCATTGCCTCCATGTGCTCGGGACTGTACCCAAAAACCACCGTTTTGCATGCCCTCTTGGACGTGGTAAGGTGGAAATCAAAGCACAGTGGGAACCATACAAGACTCTATGACGATCTCGGGTCAACAGACTACTCTGTACCAGTGTCACCAGAGAACTGCCATCTGACGTAAGGTATAATACCATCTGGGAATTATCGGCGAGTCCGTCCAGTGTACCCAGTCTCCACTGAGCACCCGTATATCATCTCTGATGTCAAACACCAATGGATATGGGATCATCCATCGCCCATCTGTATGGGTCGAGAAGGTATACGCTAGTCTACTCTGGTATATCGATGCCCCGTCTCGATACACCCACGACTAGGGACCTTGAAGGATGTACTTATGGACTACCATGTCCCCACTAGTATGATCCGCATCATAGTCCAGGTAGTCAAGTACACATCCTAAGGGCTTTACCAACATGTAACAGAGAGACAATCAGTGTACACGTTAAGGTAAAGATCAACCAGATAGCATACTACATGTCGAGCAAGAAAGTCCTCCCTATATATGTCCAAGCATCCACTACAATATACATCCTATGTATAGTAATGGCCTCTAGGGCATACATATAACTAACAGCCACCCATGTACTCTGCGACATCAACCCCCAATACCAGGAGAGACGAATCCCCGACGATCCGCTCACTGCCTCCATGTGGCTCGGGACTGTACCCAACTAAAACCTGTTTGCACATCTCCTTTGAGCGTTGTAGGGTAGTAATCATAGCATAGTGGGAACTCACACGAGAAAAATGATGATCTCAGGTCGACAAACTAACCTGTACACATGTTACCAGGGAACTGCTATCTGACGATATATATAATACCAACTAGCATGTTCCCGGCGAGTCCTGTCCGGTGTACTCATAACGCAATGAGCACCTGTATACATCTTAGGTGAACCAACTGACACTAATGGCTTGTGAGACCGGCCATCGCCCCTCGTCGGGGTCTCGACTGTATACACTAGTCTATTCTGGAGTATCGATGCCCTAAATCGAAACTCCTACGACTAGGGAAACTTTAAGGATGTGCTTACAGACCCCGGCTCCCACGTATATGTCGCCATCATACTGCTGGCAGTCAAGAAAGAATCCTATGGGCTCTATCAATATGCAATAAAGAACTAAAGCATGTAAACGATGAAAAAGACAAACCAGATAGCATACTATCATCTCGAGCAAGACTTTCATATCGGTATAGGTCCTCCCTCAATCATTACAATCACGTACCTGGGATCCAATAATTGACTTTGAGGGCACTATATCCAACAATCTCCCACTTGCACTTAAGGCTAATTACTGCGATGTCGTATACTCACAGCCCGTGTGATACCGAACATCCAACTCCTCTACTAATCAGTTTCACAAATCCTAGCCTCAGTGAGTGGATCCGCCCTGATGTTTCTTTCTATGTCTCTCTTAATCTCAAGTTCGTGGAGAAAGCCATCTCCCGAATCGAGTAATACCTATCTTAGAATATGTCTGGATATATGATGGGACCTACTTCATAAATGAACTCCAAATCCAAACTTCTTAGACTGTATAGATAACTGAACCTAATCTGTATCGCGCACCATGCCTCCCACAGTATCCTCTTGGACCACCTGTCTATAATACTGTCCCTCGTCAGAGGGAAAACTATAACTCTGACAATCACTCTGTCATCCAGGTCACCTTGGAAGCCTGGAATGATAACCGTCTCCCGAAGGAGGCTGCCGTCATCAAATCCATAGAACATGTACATATGTTCTAAAACTGCTTCCTTATGTTTCTTCAGAATTGGATTAATATAAACTTATCGCAACTAGTGCAAAAACAACATCTGGTGTGGTACTTGACATCTCACGATTGACTCAATTGCCTAAGTAAGTGATCTGCCAATCATGCATATCCCTCTCTCCTTTAGTCTTTAAGACGCCTTTAGAGAGGGTGGCTCCATCGACTGCGGGTACACCACCATGCTAGGAGTCATCTATTCTAAAAAACCATTAGAATACAGTCAAAGTGTCCTCATTGGGAAACTACCCAAATCTAGATCTAAAACCGTAGATCTAGAAACCAGAATGTCAGATATTATATCCATATCCTTTCTGGAGAAACAACTGTGTGACGACCACAGTACAACCGATCGTAGTATACGAATTTTACTTCCTACTCTGTGTATGTCATCCAAATACCATGACATCACACCCTATTACCTTATTAACAGATCCATCCGTATTCTAATGAAGTCAAAGCCATGACTGTCACATCAAAATTAGATGATCTATCTCTGCTTTTTCTGCTCAAGTCTATAAATAGACATAAGCTTCTTGCCCACTATGCTTCCGCTGCTCCCACTGACCATAACAACCCTCTGGCAGAATAATATATGCGTTCACTTCTAAAGCCAGTTTAGAACGACGCTATACTTAACCTCCTGTCGGGTCTCATAGCCTGGAACAACAGTAGTGTCAAGTCTGGATGAATAAGAACCTCCCTGTCTCCGTCCATAAGGCTATCGGAGTACCACTCGGGTGTCTGAGGTTGCCCACCATATCTGCAGAGTGGCTATTGGAATGTCAAACCTGATTGAATATATAAGTTCTATTAAATTTTCCGTAATCGTTTGCGGTTCTGGAATCACTTCCAGTTCTACCATACTCCCACTACTATTTTCTGAAAAAATCCATTTTATTAAAACTGTGGCGAGTCAAGAACAATATCACTATTGATCCTCCAGATGGTAGAAAATCAACCCTCGTCAAAGCTAGGGTCAACCCACAAACTACCATTACAGAAACGTGCCTTGAGTTATCCAGTGTCTGGTTTTAAGCATAAGCTGGACAACTCACCGTACCTTAACATCGTTAAGATATGAACCGTTCTATATCCAATATAGAAACTTTGGCACTTATTTAATTGGAACTAGATTCTAATCATGCAGCTGTCTCCAGTGCATATCAACTTAATGGAGAGAGGCTAATCAACATTACTCAACTTAGGAATCCATCTAATTATGAGTAACCTGAAAGAGAAACAAGTTTCTCAAAAACATTACTATCATCCGAATACCAATCACAAGAATCTACATCTTCGATCTCTTTGAAGAATCCCAATACTTGTGACATCAGGTTCTCAACATTATTCATATACCCACAACTTCTCATAACTTAGACCTTGTATTTCTACGAAACGCTTGTCTAAAAACTAGAGAAGTCATAAGTAAATAGAACATAGTACGAGAACCAGCCCCTTTGTCCTGATGGACACTGGACAACATACAATACTCTGTATAAGTCCGCTGAGTTGAATAACTCAAAACCTGCGCATCGTAGGTTGAAAACTGTACTTATGGTTTAAGAACTACTCCGTTGTTTAATGCTCCTTACCCAATCGTCAACTGATATAGGCAAATGTCACGGACATAATTTCAAAAAGTTATATCCCACATTATAAAAAATAAACGTATAGATATATCATTTTGAAATTGGTGCACAACGGATACTCAAAACCAAATACATGCCGTCCGGGAAAAACTCAGGCGACTTCCTCAAATATCACCAATTACAACGAATTCCGATATAATGAGAATGATCACCTTTATTCCCAATAACATACTCCCACTCATCATCTGTAAAACCATACAGATGTGAGAATCATACCTGGTAAATACATACCCTGGAGTAAGTATCTAATCGGGAAATCAGTTTTCCTTTAACAATGCACTGAAACATGAAAATGTTTCGTAGGGGTATCCTGGTATTCTTAGTAATGTGTCTTCCATAATCCAATTCATGACTTTAACCGTATATTTCTTTGCCTTCTCTCCAAATCCCTTTATTTGTCTTTAGTCGTTACCTTCTGTACACCATCGTTAGGCTAAATGGTTTTCATCCTTCCCTACCGTTCGCCACCAGCCTATGGTTTGGAAGAAGACTATCCAGTAAGCATAATAGGTGTACTCTCCTAATCCTAGGAGTACTCGGAACTTGAGAGAAGGTGATGATAAAAGACAACTGAATAATACCTTATTCTATTTCTCTCAAACTGGGAAAAAAGCAAAGGTGAAATAAGAGTGGCGATGAAGTACGCGGTTTGGTCGTGAATGATAACAGTCGCAATTTACTTTGCCCTCTTTCTAATCCCTTTATTTTGTCTTTAGTTATTACCATCTGTACACCCTACTTAGGCTAATTGGTTTTCTTCTTTCCCTACCTGTCGGCACCTGCCTATGGTTTGGAATAAGATTATCCAATAAGCGTAATAGGTGTACTCTCCTAAACTAAGGAGCCTTCGAAACCTGAGAGAAGGTGATAATAAAAGACAACTGAATAAACTAATTCTATTTCTCCTGAACCTGGATCCATTCTCGAAGAAGTCCCTTCGAGTTCGTATATAACCATACGATGGATCTATACGGGGTGTTCTGAGAAATACAAAAGGGTAAAAGAAGGAGCGGCAATGACTTATGCAACTCAGACAATCCAAAAGTCAGTATTTTAAGAAGGTTCGGTCAACTTGGTCACTGAGTCATAGTCTAGGGTCGGTCAATGGTCGCTGCCAAAGAGAGAGAGAGAAAAGAAACACTCTGCGTGCACTCTAACCTAGATCAGAATGGTTATCACTTTATCTAATCAGGAAACCTCCCACTGTAATCTCAAATTCTCCTCCAAACCGGAAAGAAGAATTATTCGGGATCACCCGAAGAGTAAACCAACTCATCAGTGAGAATCAGGATCCAACTATCATCGCATGATAACTTGATGGAAGCCACTCAAGTTATCACACTCTAGAAGGTATGCGCATGCCTGGAAAGTTTCCTGTATGTTTGAAACTCCCAATGTGATTTTTGCCCCATGCTCTTATGACCTTGGTGTTGGTCAAAATATCATAAGTCACATGCCAAGTTCTACCCGTCACTATCCAGGTCAATTTGAACCCACCCGCACATGCCCTTGACGTTGGCCAAAATGGCAGAACGACTGTCCCAAACCAACTCATCTATCTATGCAACAAATGAATACCCAGCAGCTACCAAACACTATGCCTTGGCGTTGGTCAAAATACATAGCTTGAATACTACTGAATACCCAAAAGAAATGACAGAAGGCTACGACTGGTTTTTGGCGAAAAACTTTTAACGTAATGCACTTGATCTCGTTGAAGGAACTTGATAGCTTTTTATAAAAATATAGTGGCGAAAACCTTTTGCTAAAGAGGTCACTCCCGGTGAAGGGATCTCGGCCCTTTCCTCGTGGAATGAGGTGCAGGATATTCTGTAAGTCCATGATACCTCTCCCGGTACTTTCGGGCATGCGGAATTTGATAAAAAAACGATTTTTATAGATGTGGTAACATGGACTTATAACCCGGATCTTGGTTAAACATCTAACTAACAACCTAACTACGAGTTGCTAACTACTCGGTTAGGGGGTTATACCTTGCTTGTCTTGAACTCTTTCGTCTTCAAGCTCCAATGGTGGTCCGGATCGGCTTCTTCCCGTCGTCTCCTCACGCCGAAGATAGATCCACCTGAAAGCTCCAACCTTTGGCTCATTCTTTGAAATTTGAAGAAACTAGTTCACTCGGTTTGCTAAACCTTGTGAACTAGAGTGAGTAGAGAGGAGTTTGTATGGGATTTTATCTATGGTTCTTGATTCTCAACTCATGAGACAAGTGAACCATAGAGTCAAGAGAGGGAGCAAGAGGAAGAGGGTGAGAGCAAAAACAAGAGAGCTCAAGAACAAGAGAGAGAATGGTCAAGTGAGAATAATCCTTTCTTTTTTTCTTTCACCCTCTCATAATCCAAAACAATGATAACTCATTATACCAAATCAAGTGTTATGTGATGGTTGAAGCAACCATAACCATATCATTTCATGCACTCATTTTGCACAAATGAGCAAGCAAGCAAAAGTCTTTGCCATGAAATGATGGCTATGGTTATCATGATGGTCAACTAGTCAAGCCTAGTCAACCGGTCAACAAAGTCAACAAGTCAACAAAAGTCAACAAGTCAACAAAGTCAACAAAAGTCAACAACCATGTCACCATAATACTTAATTAATATAATTGTTAATCACATATCATATTCTCATTAGGGTTGAGCAAAAAGTCAATAGTCCACGGTCAACTGTCAACAACCCTAATGAGAATCCGCTGCCTCTGTCTCCCCGTCAACTGTGCATACACACCCGCATCCGTGTTCCGAGGAACACGAATGCAAACTGGATAAATCCAATCCCAATACATACACTAGGATCTGGCTTAAACCAAAGCCCGCTAGTGCAAACTGTCCGGACACTGTACGTGCACAAGTGCACGGATGTGACCGAACCCTGTCGCAAAACCATGCGACCTGTCGTAAAACCATGCGACCTCTACTCTTTTGCCTAAAGGCGAAAAGCTTTCTGTGTGGGACTCTAAAGACTCGACACTACGCTGGCAGTGGGTTTAACCACAGACCGCAAGCAGCACTAGCTGTGCGTAACGGTCCCCAGGTAGATGCCGACAAGAAGACTGACGAGGTGAAACCCATCTGAACTCCTACTGAGCCTGAATGTGACATTCTCCGTACAGTCCGGTCTGTTCGTCTGATACATCGCATGGAGGGCCTAGGGGGCGGTAAACGTCAGTCCCCCAATAGTGGTACAAGTCGTGCCGGAGCGAAGCCCAAAACACCCTGAGATAACACTGGAAGCCTACCAGTATATCTCGTTTGCCCTGGCCAGGGACTACTCGTGTAATGGCTCTCCTAGACACAGCGCGATGTCAACCCCCAATACCGGGAGAGACGAATCCTGTCTAACCGTCACTGCCTCCAAGTGCTTCGGGACTGCACCCAACTACTACCTGTTTGCATGACTCCTTTGAGCCGTGGTAGGGTAGTAATCAAAGTGCAGTGGGAACACACTCGAGGCGAAGTGACAGTGTCAAGTCAGCGGACTAAGCTGTACTCATGTCACCTGGGAACTGATAACTGACGATAGGCATAATACCAACTAGTCAGTTCCCGACGAGTCCTGTCTAGTGTACCCGTAACCTAACGAGCACCCGCATACTATCTCACGTACGACGTACTGACGGCTGTGGGACAGACCGTCTCCCACACTGGGATGAGAAGCGCATGCGCTAGTCTACTCCGGAGTATCGATGCCCTGTCTCGATAGTCCTGCGACCAGGGACCAGCATAAGGATGTGCTTATAGATTACCCAGCCCCACTAGTGTGACTGCCATCACATCGCTGGTAATCAAGCAAAGATCCTAAGAGCTCCACTAATGTGTATAGGTGATATACGAAAATAAACACATGTACACATTGAAGTAGAAACAAACCAAGCAGCATACTACTATTTTGAGCAAGATTGTACATACAAGGAGAATATCCCAAGCTTCCATTAAGTAATATACAAACTAGTATGATACAGTAATGGCCTCTAGGGCATATACACTAACATATTCTAACTGAATACCTCGATGCAAAGCAACTTGTAATCGACTATAGTGAAGTTATTACCCTGACGTAAGCTTCTGCCCAAAAGGTCACACCCGGTGAAGGGATCTCGGCCCTTGCCTCGTCGAATGAGGTGCAGGATATTCCAACCGAATATCTCTGTGCAAAACAAAAGGAAACGTCTTTGTAATAACACCTTTTAAAACTATTCCAACAACATCAAATTTAGGTTTGTTTTATCCTTGCATTGATAAGAATCAATGCAGTCCCATCAAATAATCACACCAGAAAAGAACGAAAATATAATGTACGTATATGCCATCCGCATTCGCCACTGGGTCCCGCCATCAACCTTTAGGTTACTTAACTAACGACAGAGCGGGGACTGGACTAGCGCGGGTGTAAAACATATACAACATCTAATAGTATATATACTAATATACAGTAATCGCTCCAGGCGTGATAATATGCAGCATTATAGAAAAGTAATAAGTATCACAGAACAATACAGATAATCTGGGATCCCCGGGTTTCACAGAGCCGCTACTGAAAACCCGACGTTCCCCTGGTCGTGTGGATAGCCTATGCAATGAAACCTAGACCCCTACGGGTGCGGCAAGTTACCTGCTAAAACCTGAAGCGAGGCAGCCCCCTACAGCAAAGTGAATGGACCACCCGACACTTCACGGAATCCGGTAACTTGAGCACCCCTCCTTGGGTCAACCTATACCCCCTACGAGTGCGGCGAATAGTCTGCCAATTCTAGAGTGAGGACCCTCTGCCTCTCAAAGCCATGAGATACGGACCCGTTGCCCTCCAGAACCCGGCTATCCGTGCACTCCGTCACAGGGTAAACCTAGTACAGAAATAAATATATACAACGGGTACATCGACCTCAACCCGGTCGTTCCCCAATAGAATATTATACAAACAGGCAGTGACGGCAGTCCACATGTTGGACGCTCGTCCCGCAATATCAAATGTACAAATAAATCCAAACCGCACTACCATTGTACACTGCTATCCACCACGACATATCCGCAACATCACAGCACAACACAGAACATCAACGCGAATGTCACGTTCGCAAATCCGTCTAAAAGAGCTATAGCAATTAGACGCAATTTACCGCTCGAATGACATTCACGGTCGGAGATATAATGTAAATACTGCATACTAACAAGTTTAAAATTTCGATCGACAAAACTTCCCGAAATGGGCCCCACGTACATCTCGTGTACAGTAATAAAATATGGGCCCAAAAGAAATATTCCAAAAACCACAAATTCCCAAGACAAACTCACTGGAAAAAATTGGACCACTGTTCCCACATACTGGCCGCGGTTCCGTGGTCAAACCCTAGCTTTTACCGCGGAACCGCGGCGGTACTGTGGGATCGCGTGCCCAAATTTTCCCATAAAGCTTAAAAAAGCCTGCTCTGTTTTCTGTGATATGTAAAATAATTTTTAGACCCTTTTAAAAATCGAAAGAAACTTTTGTACAAAAAATTGCGATTTTTGAAATTCGGTTCGATCGATGTTTTAAACTTGTTAGCACAATTTAGTATAGCTTAATGGTGAGGCTCTGATACCACTGTAAGTCTACGGTAGCGCCCCGGCCGTCTAACAGACGCCAAATGCGGAACAAAAACTTTTACAACTGGCGCTATCGTGTACTATAACCCGGATCTGCCATTAAAGCTAAACTAACAAACTACAAAGTGGGTAGAAATGTTATACCGAACGATCCGAGTCCTTCAGTCTTCAACCATCATCCCACGTTTTGTTGCGGCTGCTCCGATCTCCTGAATCTCCAGTCTTCTCGTCCAGGTGGCACCACGTTGTCGGATCTCTAAACGGGCTCCCGCCTCTGAACCGAGGTAACTCGATCATCAAGTTTGCTAAAAGAGATAACCAAGATTGATGTAGAGAATGAGTAGAACACTTTGTCTCGCTTCGTCCAAAACTATGGATGAACGGTTATTGAAATTGCCTTTTTGGAATCGGGTGAAATGATAATTGAATATACTAATTTCCATGAATCCATAACCTTAATCTTTTTTCAAGCAGCCATCTATCTCACATGAGAGGGGGCCGGCCACTTATAGAAGGTGGGGGGTGAGTGTAGGAAGGGAGAGGGTGACCATTAGCACAATAACAAAAGCATGAGTCAAAGATAACACCTTGCATCTCATTAATGCATACAGTGAACCTTAAACCCTAGTCATCAAAACATTAATTGAACAATTAATGCCCTAATGAGTCACTAGCCACCTCATCATCCTAGTCACCATCTAGAAGCTTCCACACACTCATGACTCACCCTCATGACGAAAAGATAAATCCGTCTTTAACCGAATGTTAAAGACAGGCGATAGAAAACTGGAAACTGGTAACTTCCAAAAGCGATCCTGAAACGAATTTCAGGATAACCCCGTAACAGTATAAACATACCCGCATTTGTATTACGACCGAATACAAATGCAACTGAGACAAAGATATTATATCTACACAGCATAATACTCGGATCCGGCTTAAACCAAAACCTACCAGTATTATCTGCCCGAAATATGACACGTGCGTAAACGCACGTGCATTTTCCGAACCCTGCCATAAAACCATGCGGCCTCTACAACGTTTCGCCCGAACTTGGGAAACGGTCTATGGGGGACTCTAATGACTCATCAACACACTGGCACTGGATATAACCACTAGCACGTCAGAGGTACAAGTTGTACGTAACGTTTGCCTATGTATTGATTGGAAGGGAAGCTGACAAGCGAACTCATCCAGAAACCCTACTGAGCCTGACAGTGACAATATCCGTACAGTCCGGTCCGTTTGTCTAAGAGTATTGCATATCGAGTCTAGGGGTGGATAAAGTCAGACCCCTAATAACGCGATAATTCGTGTCGGTATGAAGCCCATCACCTCCTGAAAAACTACTGATCCAAATCAGTAATTCTCCACTACCTCGGCCGAGAATTTCTAGTGATGGCCACCCGTGCACCGTGCGACATTAACCCCCAATACCGGGAGAGACGAATCCCCGACGATCCGCTCACTGCCTCCATGTGGCTCGGGACTGTACCCAACTAAAACCTTTTTGAACGTCTCCTTTGAGCGTGGTTGGGTAGTAATCAAAGCATAGTGGGAACTCACACGAGACAAATGACGATCTCAGGTCGACAAACTAACCTTTACACATGTCACCAGGGAACTGCTATCTGACGATATATATAATACCAACTAGCATGTTCCCGGCGAGTCCTGTTCGGTATACTCATAACGCAATGAGCACCTGTAGACATCTTAGGTGAACCAACTGACACCAATGGCTTGTGAGACCGGCCATCGCCCCTCATCGGGGTCTCGACTGTATACACTAGTCTATTATGGAGTATCGATGCCCTGTCTCGAAACTCCTACGACTAGGGACACTTTAAGGATGTGCTTACATACTCCAGCTCCCATGTATATGATCGCCATCATACTACTGGCAGTCAAGTAAGAATCCTATGGGCTCTATCAACATGCAATAGAGAACTAAAGCATGTAAACGATGATAAAGACAAACCAGATAGCATACTATCATCTCGAGCAAGACTTTCATATCGGTATAGGTCCTCACTCAATCATTGCAATCACGTACCTGCGATCCAATAATTGACTTTGAGGGCACTATATCCAACAGGGGTATTGCCGGCTTCGTTGCTATACATCAACGACAATCGGGATACGCATACTTGCTTACGTTGATGATATGAGATATTATTTGTTGCAATGATATGTTATATTGGATCGTCGTGTTTTGAATAGCCGGGGTTTTATGTGAGATGAGGGTTTTTATTTTCATTCATGTAAAATTCATTGTATGTAATATTCTTTGATTGGAGCACTTCTGGGTTGAGGATGATGTCACCATTATATATTATTTACTTTTCCGCATTAGGATAGACCCGAGGAGGGGAGCACAAGTAACCGGGTTCTACGGTCCAGTGGGAGGACATCTCGAGGAATCGAGACCGGGTCTCTTAACCCTAGAATTAGCAGTGTTGCTTGCCGCTCTCGTAGGGGTCTAGGGATGTGGGTTTGGCTGTTCATCGCGACCGTGGAATCCGTGTTTTATACAGGCTCAAAATAAAACACGGACGTCCTAGTATATCCAATATTTCATATGTTATCTTCTGCTGCAATGTTCTGTGATGAGATCATATTACTGCCTGAGACGAATGCTTATACTACATATATATATATGATGATATATAAATATTACTGCTTTAGTTTCTTCTGTGATACTTAAGATGCATAAATGATGGGATTTATTAATGAGATTAATAAAAGAAAAGAAACCTAAATGATGTTGTAGAAACAAATTTTCAAAAAGGGTAGCTAAATTTTTTGCTTTGCATAGTGGTATATATGATATACCCTGCACCTTATTCGATGAGGAAAGAGCCGAGATCCCTTCACCGGGAGTGACCTCTTTAGTAAAACTCGCAGATACTACAAACTCACAGTTTAGTTTTTGATTGCTTCTATAGTTCTTGCTTTGTACCGCGATATTTGTGAAATATCCTGCACCTTATTCGATAAGGAAAGAGCCAAGATCCCTTCACCGGGAGTGACCTCTTTAGCGAAACTAGAAAAGCCTCAAAAACACTCCTTTTCAAAATCACTTGTTTCTACAACGATATCAAGTTCATTACGCTCATGGTTTTCTGAAAAGCCTGCGTAGCCCTCCGTCATTTCAGATAAGTATTACTTAGTATTCGTGCTACGTTTGTTGACTATGTTAAAGCGTAGTGTGCGGTAGCTAATTAGTACTTATCTGCTAAAATATGAGATGCGATTAGATTAGGGTAGTTGTATGACTTTGTTGACTATGTTAAGGGTCGTACATGTGGGTTTAATTCAATCGGGAAATGACGGGTTGAACTTAGCTAGCAATTATGATTTGTTGACTATGTTATGGTCATAAGTTGATAGGGGCAAAAGCATTATCAGGAATTTCAAGAGTTGAAATTTGCAATGAGATTGCATACCTTCTATGAGATAAATGGATCCTGATACCCACTGGGAGTAAGAGTTACTCCTGGGAGAGTTTTACACATGACGACTAGCCAATCAAGTAGGTGTCTAGAAAGGTGTTAACGGGGTTATGCCTCTGGGAAAACGAGGTTTATTTTAATTAGGTTCGTGCGAAAGCACGGGAAACCTCCCTCAAAGTACCAACACTGGCCTGGCCGAAAGATTTGTGAACTTGTAAGGGGTAATTAATCCCGGCTAGTCTTTCCTTTCAGGGTTTGAAGGAAGATTTGATGAAAACAGTGGGAGCCATCCTGATTAGATAAGATAATAACCAATCTAATCTTGCAAGAGCATACGCTGGAGTGTTTTCTTCTCTCTCTCTCTCCAGGTAGCGACTATGTCAGGCCTTTACCAAGATAATAATATGGATGTATTGACTGAACACGCTTATTATACAGAGCAGGGGAACGTTGGTCCCGTTCTTTCTTATAAGTGTTATAAGACTGAGCAGGAAATAGGAAAATATCTGGATTCTCACACCGCCCAAACGAAGAACAAGCATGCAGATGCATCTTCTTCAGGTGTGTTAGTTATCGAGAACTGTTTCTCAGTTCACTCTACGTCCTGGGTATTAGATACCGGATCGGGATCCCACATATGTAATATGTTACGTGGGATACGTAAAGGTAGAGAACTGGGAATGGGTGATCATTCCGTAATAGTAGGGAATGGTGCAGATGTTGCAGCCAAGGCAGTTGGCGAATATCACCTTATATTACCAAATGGTAATACATTAGTTCTAAACGAATGCTATTAAATTCCGACCCTGATATGCAATTTTATATCAGTTTCTTTATTGAGTAAAGAAAGACATAATTTTGTAGTACAGGATAATGTTATGAACATATTCCTGGATCAAAAGTTGATTGGATCAGGATCATTAAATAATGGCATATACGTTCTAAATCAAACTACAGTTCTTAATGTACAGAGCACACACAAGAGGAAGAGTTCAGAAATGAATGAATCCTACTTATGACATTGTAAACTAGGTCATATCAATGCGACACGGCTAGCTAAGTTACATGAGGAAGGGTATTTGAATCCGTTCGAATTATCATCTTATGAAACTTTCCATTCATGTCTCAAAGGCAAAATGACCAAAACTCCGTTTAGTGGACACGGAGAAAGAGTTGAGGAACTCTTAGGACTGGTACATAGTGATGTATGCGGTCCCATGTTTACACATGCCAGGAACGGTTCTTCCTACTTCATTACATTCACTGACGATCTCTCAAGATACTGACATGTGTTCCTGATGAAACACAAGTCTGAAGCTTTTGAGAAATTCAGAGAATATAAGCATGAAATAGAGAACCAAACGGGCAAAAGTATAAAGATCCTTCGATCTGATCGAGGAGATGAATACTTGAGCAATGAGTTCCTAGACTATCTAAAAGAGAATGGGATTCTCTCTCAGCTTACTCCTCCTTATACACCACACACCCTATTAGATATGGTGCGCTCTATGATGAGCACTGCTGAGTTACCAATTTCCTTTTGGGGTTATGCGCTTGAGACAGCGGTATACCTATTGAATCAAGTTTCGTCTAAATCTGTACCTACCACACCATATGAGATATGGAGTGGGAAGAGACCGTATCTTAAATGAGTTAAGATACGGGGTTGTCCGGCCTATGTCAAAAGGCAAAATCCGGACAAACTCGAGGCATGATCAGTTCTTTACAAGTTTGTGGGATATCCTAAGAATTCCCAAGGATATTTTTTCTACCATGCGGAGGAACAAAAGTTTTTATTTCTCAATACGCCACCTTTTTAGAAAAGGAATTTCTTGGTAAAGAGATTAGTGGCAAAGAGGTAGAGCTGGAAGAAGTTCCGGCACCACAAACTACAACTGAAGATTTAGCGGAACAAGATGATTCAGTAGTTCCTAACGAACCCCAGCCTCTCCGCCGATCTAGTAGGGTTTCTCATCCACCTGAGAGATACTACGGTTTTCTCGTTGATGGTGGGAGCGAGGATTGCATCATGGAAGTTGATGACCCGACTAGCTTCGAGCAGGCCATCACGAGTGGGGACTCTATGAAGTGGCTGGATGCAATGCGATCTGAGATGGAATCCAATGTACACCAATAAAGTATGGACTTTGTTGGTTGCTCCTGAAGGGGTAAAACCCATTAGGAGCAAATGGATGTTTAAGAAGAAACTTGGTGTAGATGGAAAAGTTGAGACTTTCAAAGCTAGACTTGTTGCAAAGGGTTTTCGTCAACGACCAGATGTGGATTATGACAAAACCTTTTCTCCAGTGGTTATGCTTAAGTCCATCCGGATCCTACTTGCCATTGCTGCATACCATGACTATGAAATCTGGTAGATGGATGTTAAGACCGCCTTTCTAAATGGTGATTTAGAAGAGTGCGTGTACATGACTCAGCCAGAGGGCTTCGTAAACAGTGGGAGCCGCGGAAAGGTGTGCAAGATACTTAAATCCATCTACGGGTTAAAGCAAGCATCGCAGAGTTGGAACATCTGTTTCGATGTTCTAGTCAAAGAGTTTGACTTCATCAAAAACGTAGATGAACCTTGTATTTACAAGAAGGTTGCAGAGAGTAAGGTTGTCTTCCTTATATTGTACGTGGATGACATACTCTTGATTGGAAATGATGTTCCTATGCTGCACTCAGTCAAGCTCTTCTTATCACATAGATTCTCAATGAAAGATCTAGGTGATGCCTCCTGCATTTTGGGCATTAAGATCTATAGAGATAGATCTAAAAGGATACTGGGATTGTCCCAATCCAGGTATATTGACACCATACTAAAGAGGTTTAGTATGGAAGAATCCAAGCGTGGGATCCAACCCACGATCTCTAGACTCACTCTCTCCAAAGAGATGTCTCCCAAGACTGATTTGGAGAGAGCTCGCATGCAAGGGATACCCAATGCTTCGGCAGTAGGCTCTATCATGTACGCGATGCTATGTACCAGACCTGATGTAGCATACTCACTAAGTATAGTGAGTAGGTATCAAGCAGATCATGGAGAGTGTCACTGGATAGCTGTGAAGAACATTCTCAAGTACTTACGAAGGCCTAAGGAGATGTTCTTGGTGTATGGTAACGGTGAACTCCAGGTGGAGTCCTTTACAGATTCGAGCTTCTAGAGTGATAAGGACGACTCTAAGTCGCACTCGGGATTTGTCTTTACACTCAATGGAGGGGCGGTGTGTTGGATGAGTTCCAAATAAGAAACCGTTGCAGACTCGACGATGGAGGCTGAATACATCACTGCCAACGATGCTGCCAAAGAGGCTGTCTGGATGAAGAAGTTCATCACAGAACTTGGAGTGGTTCCGTCCATTGAGCATCCAATACCTTTGTATTGTGATAACAATGGAGCTGTGCCTTTGGCCAATGAAGCCAGGTCCCATCAGAAGTCCAGACATATTCTGAGACGGTATCACCTGATCCGGGAGATAGTTGATAGCCGGGAGATCGAGGTCAGGAGAGTTGATACGAAGGAAAACACTGCGGATCCACTCACGAAGGCCATTCCCCAGATACAATTTGAGAAACTCTTCGGGATGTTGGGTATGAGATTCTAGAACAGCTGGCCTTAGTGCAGGTGGGAGATTGTTAGTTATGTATATGCCCTAGAGGCCATTATTGTACATATGATGTATATTATAGTGGATGCTTGGATATATATATAGAGAGAGAGAGGACTTTCTTGCTGGATATGATAGTATGCTATCTGGTTACACTTTGTCTTAACATGTTGACTTCTATTAGTTTACTGTCTTACTCTCACATGTTGATAAAGCCCTTAGGATAATGTACTTGACTACTGGGACTATGATGAGATCATACTAGTGGGGCCTGGGTAGTCAACGAGTACATCATATAACTGTTCCTAGTCGAGGGTGTATCGAGACAGGGCATCGATACATCAGAGTAGACTAGCGTATACGCATCTTGATCCATATGATGGGCGATTGATGATCCCATATCCATCGGTGTTTGACATCAAAGATGGTGTATGGGTGCTCAGTGGAGACTGGGTACACTGAACGGACTCGCCAAGAACTCCTAGATGGTATTATACCAATCGTCAGATAGCAGTTCTCTGGTGACACTGGTACAGGTTAGTCTGTAGACCCAAGATCGTCATAGAGTCTTGTGTGATTCCCACTGTACTTTGATTTCCACCTTACCATATCCAAGAGGGCATGCAAAACGGTGGCTTTTGGGTACAGTCCCGAATCATATGGAGGCAATGAGCGATAGGAGGGTTTTTTTCTCTCCCGGTATAGGGAGTTGATGTTGTGCTGTGTTCGATTGGCTATATGTGGAAGTCCCTGGCCAGGGCTGATATGGAGTGCTACTGGTAAGTGTTATCAATAGTTTCTCGACCTGTTATGAGCCTCACATCGACACGACTTATCGGTTACTGGGTTCTGACGTTTACCACCCCTAGACTGGATATGCGACATATCAGACGAAGAGACCGGACTGTACGGTAGTGTTACTGATTGGATTCACAGGAGAATATACAGGCTTGCTTGTTGATCTTCTGATCGCTCAATACTTGGGTGGCTATTATGTTTAGCTGACCGCTTGCAGCTTGTGGATGTTTGATATGATCATCACCTACTGCCAGCGTATTGACGATTCTTTAGAGTCCCACACAGAGGTTTCCTGGCTCAGGCAAAATGGAGTAGGTGCACATATGTGATATGTGCGGGACCGAGAATATTACGATATGAGATACCGTATTCTATTCTCGCGATATATGATATCGGCCAGGTATATGTGATATAGCCGGGTCATCGGATCAAGTGTTGATTCGATGAATCGGTACATGTTATATTAGTCGGTTATATGCAATATAGCCGGATTGTCGGATCAAGTGTTGATTCGAAAATTTAATGTATAATTATATATGTGATATATTACATTACGTTAACTAATATAAGCACGATTTATTGATTCATTTTCTCACCGGATAATACATTGATATATATGCGATATATGTTAATTGTATTATTTTCTTTTGTTACAAAAATATATTATATATGTGATATATAATATTGTAACATGTTAGGGTTACAAATGCAACATGGTTGTTAAGTTTAAACCAAGTTAGGGTTTGGATTAGGGTTAGCTTTTGGGTTAGCTTTTTCATGAAGCTTCATGAAGCTTTCACTTTTGTCATCTAGCTTGATATTTTGTGTAGATATTTGTTAACCCAACCCAAACCCTTTAACTATGGTTTATTCTCTACAAGGGTTAAGCCTTTCATTCTTAACCTATGGTTGTAATTGTAACCACAACAATAATTCATTATTCATCACAAAAACTTTCTTCCTCTTCTTTCTCCTTGAAAAAGCTTTCTAGATTTTTACATGTGATGATATAGTGTGAGAAATTGAAAACAAAAGAGAGCATAATTCCTACTTCATCATCCCCATCTATTCTAGCCACTTAGATTAGGGTGTTCACGTCTCTAATTACTTCATTAGTGAAGTGAAAGCTTTGGTTTGAGATTCTTCAAGATAGATCATCTTAGATCATGAAGACTACAAGCAAGGTGCCTCATTCACCTCATGAAGCCTCTCCAGAGTCAGAGTTCTTGATGATCGCAGCGAAGGGACCTCAACACGGAGCTTATGAAGCGAAGGAACAGACTACAAAGGTTGTAATCCTTATCTCTTTACTTCTTTGTATGTGATACAAACTTTGTTACCCTAGAAATTCTAGCATGATTCATGGTTTGCTTGCTTTGCACCTCTCTAAATTTAAAGTGGCATGAGTGATACTACCAAACCATAGACTAGGTGCAAGGGAAGCCCAACATTCAAAATTCATAGTAAAACTTTTTTAAAACATCTAGTCTTTTCCGAAAATTTTGGCAGAGTTTCCTTTGTAAAATACTGGCCCCAAACGGGTACAAACATGAATATATGAATAAAGGCATCCCTATGCGGGAGCTAGCTCTTCGCCAATTGGCGGTCACAACCACGCAAGTAATATAATATACAACGCCGAAGGGTGAGGATCAAAACTCAAAAGGTAACTCAAATCAACATGAAAACCATAATAATACAAGCGCGACTCTAAGGTCGAAGTAATATACAACTGGTCTTCTAAGTCTAATAAATATACAAGTCTGGTTGATGGAGTTACTAGATACAACTGGAATAATTAAAGTACAATGGTGGTCACGATGCAAGTGAACCCACCTACCAAAAGCAATCACCCGGAATGAAGCAGTGTGCCAGCAAAGCCGCCAAAGGAAAACTTGTACGGAAAAACCTGCAAGAAACTGTGACGCAACGGGGGTGAGTTTCCAACTCGTGAGTAGAAATCATCACCGAGCAGAAATCGCATGTATGACTCGATCCTAGGTCATACGATAGTAATATCCTCAAAAAATATAAATAACCTGAAACATCTGCTAATAGCCAGGGTAAACATCTATAAAAGTGTAATACCAAGTGCACGTGTCATTACCTCAGGTAACAACATATCATAAGTATGATGTATGAATGCATGAAAATAGAATACATCTAAATGAGAAAACTGTTTTCTTATCTCAGAGAGATTTCTGTATAAAACCGAAGTATCATCAATGAAATCAACAGAAAATCAGTGTCTAGTATCGACATAAAATATGTGTCTCTTTCTATCTCAATATATGGGGCTCCGGCAATCCGGACTGGCCCGTATCATCAAATCTCAATACCTCAGGCTCCGGCAATCCGGACTGGCCTATACTTCGATCCGTATCCTCCGGATATCCGTCGAGTCATAATAAAATCACCGGTCAGTAGTGCTCCCCTGCCGGGCTCAACGCCATCATCTGCGACCTTCTCGCCCCGAGGTACCGCACCGGGCCCACCATGCACCCACAGACGGTTCCTCCTCCTCCACGAATCCGGTGTATCATATCGCTCAAGAGCCGAGAAAACTCATGGTGGACTCCTCTCAAATCATATCATGAGAAAACCGCAACTTTCATTTTAAAATGATAATCAGTTTATAAAATCCTTGCGGTTTCTCCAAATCCAGAAATCTCATGGAAATCCGAAATCCCAATCTCAAGGGTAAATAAATAATAGATTCCATAATATTAGGCTCCGGTAATCCGAACTGGCCCATAATGTCATGCCAAATGAATATATAAATATACATGAAAATCACAGTAATAAATGCAATGTCTAAGCTATCATATAAAAGCAAGCGCACTAGTACCATGTCGAAACTATCAGCTAACAATTTATACTATTGAATAGTATTTTCTAATGTATACGTGATATGGCAATTACCGATGATGATGTGTGTGAGCCGGCAAGCAGGTGTACGTGGAGCATACGCATCATCGGTAACGGTGCCGGTGTCCTAAAAACATGGGTTTCATAATAATTACGAAAAAACAAATAAGCATGCAATATGATGTGAATAATAAGAATATGCGGAAAATGAATGGTAAACATAGCAATAAAGAATATACATTTATATAATCGGGTCATACTGTTTTGGCATTTGAAATAACACGAATCGTGGTGTTTAGAAAATAGGGCTACGGTGTTTTTAAGAAAAGGTACGTCCTTAGAAATATCCGTATCATCCCTTGGCCTGTCTTTAAAATACTCACGATTCGTTAGTTTTGGAAATAAATATGACTCGAGCCCAGTCTAATATCTACTAAGTACACTACAGGTCTAAACTAACAGGCTAGTCGAAAAGGGTAAGGAAAACCACCTAAGTCTGAGTCGATATATATATATATATATATATATATATATATATATATATATATATAATAGTCGGTGATCCCGCCTCAATAGTATCACGTACGATACAATATATAATATGACATTCTCGAGTCAAAAGTGCGGATCAATTATCATAATTATATCTCGTACGGTAAATCCATCGTACGACATCCCAAATCTGGGTACGGGTCGAATTTCACATTTATCTCATCATTTATCTTGTATCCTTATCATCATATCATGAACTGGGGTACTGATCTAAAGTCTAGTATATTCTGATACTGTCAACATATATATATATATATATATATATATGTATATGTATATATGCGTCTATATGAAAACACAACGCCTAAGGACCCCTATAACATCATGTCGTATCTCATAATACGAACCAAATCACATCACCAATCTCTTGGCATCATGTCCAATCTCATCGACTCATCTCCAAATACCACATACTATCCTCATATCCAAGTATATGTATACCTATACACACACACACACACACACACACACACACACATACATACTCACATATATATATGTGTGTATATATATATATATATATATATATATATCCCCATATACGCACAAGTAATAAAATGTATGCGTGCGTGTGTGTGCGTGTGGGTGTAATCTTCACTCTAGGGTTTCGCGACTAAGAAGCTAAACTAAGTTACTTCTAATTACACTAAAACTAATCCATGAACACCTAAAACCTATCTTGATAATCATCTATGTATCACAATACACATATTTATAATCATAAATAACGTATTTGTATACTACACTACGAACTGCGGGGGTGCTATACGCCATCCAGCCGACTTCCCCCGTAGATATATATCTACTCACCTCGATCCTCGCTTGCTGGAGTCGATGAAGCCACGCTCATCCTCGTCGTCTCGAAGTCCACATGGGGGTACCTATAATTTCCAATGCGTCATAAAGTATCAAGAATCGAACATGAAAACCAAAACGGCATGTGAATCGCTTATAGGTTAGAACCTATAGCCTACGCCTGCAAAACCACCAAACAACCCCCGTTGCTGATGTACAAACATCAGACGACGGAACACAATATCAAATACCAAATCCCAAACTAAAAAAATTCGCAAAATAATGCAGCAACTCAAGAAAATGGTCCCAGATTTTACCTTAGGTGAAATTAGCCAATTTTGCACATGTGGATGGTCTAATTTACTGGAGATAAAGCCCTGGACCAAGCACGAGTCCACAATTCCCTGCTATGGCCGCAATTTGCGGCCAGAATGGATTTAGTTGCATCCATAGGTTGGGGTTTGGCTCTTGGGTCTTGGGTAATGCTTCTAGGTTGCCTGCTTGTATCACAGTATTTGCTAAATAATTTTCAGGTCACCCGGGTTATAGCAGATTACCAAAACACATCATAATTTCCACAAAATACGATATCGGGGATTTCTAAGTTTGCGAAATAGGGTTTAAGTCTATGGTTTAGTCCAATATACCATCACTACAGGGGTTGTATGGCCTCTACTAATCTCAATTACACAATCACAACTCAAGAATCCCCCAAAGCCTAACTTGGAATTTTCAAAGTTCACAAAACCACAAAATATTGATTCAAAACTTAAATAGATGCTAAAGGAAAAGAAATAGCTTATTTGGCAACTCAAGAATTTTCTTGAGTTACCCCAAGTCTTCAAAATCCAATTTTTTGGTCCAAAGTGTTTGTGGTGAGCTTGTGCTTGTTTTTAATGAAGTGGAAATGATGTATTAATGTTGTTTTAGGGTTGAAGTGAGGAGTTTAGAGGAGGTGAAGAAGAGGGCTGCCATGGATGAAGGAGAGGGAGAGAAGATGAATGAAATAAGTGAAGAAAGAATGAGCCAAGACCAAGGTTGACCCGTCACCCCCTCTCTCTCTCATGCCCATACCTCCTTTGTTTATTCAAATTCATTTTCTTTTGTTTTGTTTTGTTTTGTTTTGTTTTCTCTTCTCATTTAAAACCAAACCAAAATGAAAAAGAAAAAGAAAAGACCATGGTAGGAAAATGTAGAAATGTGTAATATGACATGGTGCATGTCATGTGCACAAATCAAGCATAATGCACGATTAGAGATATTTAATCGCGATTAACATTAGAATGGAATATAATTAATTATAACGAATTTATAATTTGATTAAATCATATAAAACACCCTTATTTCAGTAATTCCCATAATTTTCCAAATATTTCCCAATTTATGTGTATTTAATTATACCGCATCATTAAAATATTAATAATATTTATTATTTTAATTATTTAATTTCCTAAAAATAATATTTTATTTTTTCTGAAATGTTACAATCTTCCAGCCTTACAGAAATTCGGTCCCCGAATTTAAATTTAAACCCTTCAAATACTAAAACATTTCAATAAAAAGATCAAGTCGTCGGGGCTCCGAAATCATAAATACGTAAAACACATCGTAGCGCAAAGTATGCGCATGAAAAACGAGTATATAAACCAAAATCAAGACTCCGTCAAGGATCCCGCAATCATCAGAGTTATGGTGAAGACACCAATGTCAAAGCCCAATACGAAAACCAACATGATATACATCAAACTATACATGTAAACATCGTTAAATCACATGAAAGAAATGCATGCCAAACCTTTTCAAGTTGATGTGCGATGCGCGTATCACTGCACAGTTGTCACGATCTAAACTTTGGCACGTGACGGCCCTTATGTAAGTCTACGTTGCCCATCCCCGTGCTTGCGGCGAGGCGGAAAACGGAATAAAAATCGTATTTTTATCGAACTAGGCAACATGGACTAGCTTAAGGAGGATCTTTGCTAAACAAAAACTAACTAAAAGCTAACTAGATTTAGCTATATAGAAGAAAGGTTATACCTTAGGATTTATGTCCTTCTCTCCTTGCTCCTTGGAGTGGAAGAAAGAGATCACCTTGTCGCCTTCTCTAGTCGAAGAAGGATCCACCCGAGAGCCTCAACCTTTGGCTTCAACTTCAAGCTAGAAGTAACTAAGGTGCTAGAAGTGCTAATCCTAGAACCTTAGATGAGAGTAGAGATTACTTTGGAGAGGTTTAACTCAAGCTCAAGTGTTTCTCAACACATGAGAGAGGAGAGCTTGAGAGAGAGGAAGAGGAGGAGAGAGAATCAATATGATAGAATGAGAGAATAAATAGCCATTCTCACATATATGTGTGAATTATTGTAAAAAGATAATTAGCAAGATAATTGTCATGGTTTAATCAAGACTTGACCATTATCATTTCATATTAAATGCAAATTGCAAGGATCAAAGAGCATCTTTTATATGGAATGATGATGGTCAAAGTGTCAACCTAGGTCAGCAAGTCAAGATAGTCAAATGGTCAACAACCCTAACCATGCACAATTATATTTAACTAATATCAATTAATCATAATACACACATAAGCATTAGGGTTAATAAAATGACAATGGTCATTAACCCTAATCAAAGTCCTCTCTCTCTCTGTCTCAATCAACTGTGCATACGCACCCGTATTCGTGATCCGAGGAACACGAATACAAAGAGATAAAACCAATCCCAAATCATATACTAGGATCTAGCTTAAAACAAAACCCGCTAGTATAAGCTGTCCGGACAGCAAACGTGCACAAGTGCGCGGATGTGAACGAACCCTGTTGCAAAACCATGCGACCTCTACTCATTTTGCCTAAAGGCGAATAGCTCTCTGTGTGGGACTCTAAAGACTCGACACTACGCTGGCAGTGGGTTTAACCACAGACCGCAAGCGGCACTAGCTGTACGTAACGGTCCCCAGGTAGATGCCGATAAGAAGACTGACGAGGTGACCCCATCTGAACTCCTACTGAGCCTGTATGTGACAGTCTCCGTACAGTCCGGTCTGTTCGTCTGATACATCGCATGGCGGGCCTAGGGGGCGGTAAACGTCAGTCCCCTAATAGCGGTACAAGTCGTGTCGCAATGTAGCCCAGAACACCCTGAGATAACACTGGAAACCTACCAGTATATCTCGCTTGCCCTGGCCAGGGACTACTCGTGTAATGGCTCTCCCAGACACAGCGCGATGTTAACCCCCAATACCGGGAGAGACGAATCCTGTCTAACCATCACTGCTTCCAAGTGCTTCTGGACTGCACCCAACTACTACCTGTTTGCACGACTCCTTTGAGCCGTGGTAGGGTAGTAATCAAAGTACAGTGGGAACACACTCGAGGCGAAGTGACAGTGTCAAGTCAGCGGACTAAGCTGTACTCATGTCCCCTGGGAACTGATAACTGACGATAGGTATAATACCAACCAACAGTTCCCGACGAGTCCTATCCAGTGTACTCGTAACCCAACGAACACCCACATACTATCTCAAGTACGACGTACTGACGGCTGTGGGACAGGCCGTCTCCCGAGCTGGGATGAGAAGCGCATACGCTAGTCTACTCCGGAGTATCGATGCCCTGTCTCGATAGTCCTACGACTAGGGACCAGTATAAGGATGTGCTTATGGATTACCCAGCCCCCACGAGTGTGAGCGCCATCACAACGCTGGTAATCAAGCAAAGATCCTAAGGGCTCCACTAATGCGTATAGGTGATATAATAAAAGAAACACATGTACACATTAAAGCAGAGACAAACCTAGTAGCATAATACCATTTCGAGCAAGATTGTATATACAACCATGAATATCCCAAGCTTCCATCAAGTAATATACATACTAGTATGATACAGTAATGCCTCTAGGGCATATACACTAACAATCTCCCACTTGCACTAAGGCCATGTACTGGCGTATCGAAGATCTATCATCTCGATCAGCCGCTCGAAATGAGTCTGGGGTAAGGCCTTCGTGAATGGATCTGCAGTGTTATCTTCTGAAGCAACCCTCCGAACCTCGATCTCGTGGCGATCCACGATCTCCCTGATCAGGTGATACCGCCTCAAGATGTGTCTGGATTTCTGATGGGACCTGGGTTCCTTCGCTAAAGCTATAGCCCCGTTGTTGTCGCAATACAGAGATATTGGATCAACAATGGACGGAACCACCTGAAGTTCTTTCAAGAACTTCCTCATCCAGATAGCTTCTTTTGCGGCATCAGATGCAGCAATGTATTCCGCTTCCATAGTCGAGTCAGCAACAGTTTCCTGTTTGGAGCTCTTCCAACACACCGCCCCTCCATTGAGGGTAAAGACAAAACCCGACATGGACTTGGAATCATCCTTGTCACTCTGGAAGCTAGAGTCAGCAAAGGCCTCAATCTGGAGGTCTTTTCCGCCATACACCAAAAACATCTCCTTAGTCCTTCTCAGGTACTTGAGAATGTTCTTTACCGCTATCCAATGTTTCTCCCCAGAGTTTGACTGATACCTGCTTACCACACTCAGTGCATAAGCCACATCTGGTCTGGTACACAACATCGCATACATTATAGAGCCTACCGCAGAAGCGTAGGGTATAATAGACATGCGATCCCTCTCCAAATTAGTCTTGGGAGACATCTCTTTGGAGAGGGTGATCCCATGACAAGCCGGTAGATTACCGCGCTTGGAATCTTCCATACTGAATCTTTTCAGTATGGTGTCGATGTACCTGGACTGTGAAAGTCCAAAAATCCTCTTGGATCTGTCACGGCAGATCCGGATCCCCAAAATGTATGAGGCATCACCCAGGTCTTTCATGGAGAACCTGTGTGACAAGAACCCCTTGACAGATTGTAGCATAGGAATGTCATTTCCTATTAAGAGAATGTCATCCACGTATAAAACGAGGAATACTACAGTTCTCGCTACAAATCTACAATAGATTCATGGTTCATCTGGATTTTTGAAAAAGCCAAATTCCTTGACCGTCTCATGAAAACAGATGTTCTAACTCCGCGATGCCTCCTTTAGTCCATAAATGGACTTGAGCAACTTGCACACCTTTCCGCTGCTCCCATTCTGAATGAAACCCTCTGGCTGGTCTATATAGACATACTCCTCTAAATTTCAATTTAGAAAAGCGGTCTTTACGTCCATCTACCAAATCTCATAATCGTGGAAGGCAGTAATGGCAAGAAAGATCCGAATGGATTTCAGCATAGCTACTGGAGAAAAGGTTTCGTCATAGTCCAAACCAGGTCGCTGACAAAAACCCTTTGCAACCAGTCTAGCTTTATAGGTCTCAACCTGTCCATCTACACCAGTCTTCCTTTTGAAGATCCACATGCATCCTACGGGTTTTACCCCATCTGGAGCAATGTCCAACGTCCATACTTTGTTGGTGTACATGGACTCCATTTCGGTCCGCATTGCATCCAGCCATTTTACCGAGTCAACGCTCTATATGGCTTGCTGGAAGCTAGTAGGCTCATCACAATCTATGATGCAATCCTCTCTATCCCCGTCAATGAGAAAAACGTAGTATCTCTCGGGCGGATGAGACTGCCTACTACTCCTGCGGAGTGGTGTGGGAAAGTCCTGATCTTTCGAACCCTCTGGTTCTACTAAGCTTTCAGTAATAGCTTGTGGTTCTGGAATTTCTTCCAGTTCTATAGCGCTCCCACTTATTTCCTTTTCTAAGAACTGATGTTCCAGAAAATGGGCATTACGAGAAACAAGGACTTTTTGTTCCTCTGCGTAATAGAAAAGATACCCCCTGGAGTTCTTTGGGTATCCCACAAACTTGCACAGTACCGAGCGTGCCTCTAGTTTGTCCGCATGTTGCTTTTTGACATAAGCTGGACATCCCCAAATCTTTAGGTATTGAAGATAGGGTTTCTTCCCACTCCATAACTCATATGGTGCGGTAGGCACAGTCTTAGTGGGAACTCGGTTCAAAAGGTATGCAGCTGATTCTAGCGCATATCCCCAGAACGATCGTTGTAACTCAGCGTTACTCATCATGGACCGTACCATATCCAATAGGGTTCGGTTCCGTCTCTCCGATACACCGTTATGTTGCGGAGTGTATGGAGGAGTAAGCTGAGAGAGAATTCCATTCTCTTTTAAGTAACCCAGGAACTCGGCACTCAAGTATTCACCACCTCGATCAGATCTTAGTGTCTTGATACTTTTGCCTGTTTGTTTTTCTACTTCATTCTTGTATTCCTGGAATTTTTCAAAAGCTTCAGATTTATGCCTCATTAAGAAGACATGTTCGAACTTTGAAAAATCATCCGTAAAAGTAATGAAGTAAGAATAACCGCTTCGTGCATGTGTAGACATTGGACCGCACACGTCGCTGTGTACGAGTCCCAAGAGCTCGCTCGCTCTTACTCCGTGTCCAGTGAACGGAGTCTTTGTCATCTTTCCTTTGAGACAGGATTGACATGTTGCATACGATTGATATTCGAACGGATCCAAATATCCTTCTATGTGTAACTTCGTCAACCTTCTCTCATTAATATGACCGAGTCTACAATGCCATAAGAAAGCCTGATTGATTTCAGGAGACTTTCTTTTGTGTGTATTCTGGACATTGAAAATCTGTGGTTGGTTTAATACGTATATACCGTTGTTCAATGTACCTGACCCAATCAAAACTTGATTAAGGTGAATGTTCACTACATTACTTACAAATGCAAATTCATAACCTTCTTTAGACAATAAAGATACAGAAATGATATTACAGGTTGCATTTGGTACAAAATAACAACTACGCAAAACCAAAAAGTGTCCATCTGACAATCCCAGGTGATAGTCCCCCACGGCCTCAGCATCCATGCTAGCTCTGTTTGCAACTCTGAGGTTCATATCACCTGCCTTCAAAACTCTACGCTTTCTCAACGCCTGCAAAGAATTATAGATATGAGATCCTGATCCGGTATCCAATACCCAGGATGTAGAGTTTATTGATAGACAGTTTTCAATAACATACACACCTGAAGCTGAAGCCGCAACTCGCTTCAGATCCTGGGTTCTGGCCTTCCAAGCCTTGCAATCCTGTTTCCAGTGTCCACTTTTGTGACAGTAAAAGCACTCTTCTTTCCCCACAAGCTTCCCCGCTACCTTTGTTGCTTTTGCCTTTCCCTTCGTATCCACTTTACTAACACCGCCCCTTGGTTTGGCGGGGGCTTTCTTCTTCTTTCCCTTGGCTTTCGCCCTGGACTTAGAAGAGGAAGATCCTCCTACAAACAAAGTGGATGTTTCCCTACCTTTCTGTAGGGTGCCCTCTGCACTCCTCAGCATGTTGAGGAGCTCTGAAAGTTCATCTTCCTTTTCCTGTAAGTTGAAGTTCAGGATGAACTGGGCGTAAGTGGAAGGAAGGGACTGAAGAATCAAGTCCGTATAGAGCTCATTCTCCAACGTGGTCCCAAGTTCTGCGAGCTCCTCTATGTAGCCAATCATCTTAAGCACGTGTTCCGCTACCAATGATCCGACGGCCAACCTTGCCGAAAACAACTTCTTCGACACTTCATATCTGGCGATACGAGACTGCTCTTCATACAGTTCTTTTGTATGAAGAAATATGGACTCTAGGTCAATATTCTCGTGCCTTCTCTGATGTTCGTTGTCCATCGAGGCAAGCACGAGGCATTTGGCCTTCGCGCAATCTATTTCCCAGGTCTTATAGATTTCCCTATCTACGACACTGGTTTTGGGACCTGGGACAGGAGGAGCTTTGGTGGTAAGAAGATACCCCAACTTGTCATAAGTGATTGCCATCTTGACATTCCTGAGCCAATCTTTGTAGTTTGGCCCTGTCAGTATGTTTTTATCTAGTAATAACTTAAGTCCGGTCATGTTGAATGGTCGCTGCAATTAGGAGAGAGAAAAGAAACACTTTAGCATGATGCTCTTGCAAGTTTAGAGTGGTTTTTAGTTTGTCTAAACAGGATGGCTCCCACTGTCTCTCGAATCCCTCCTCAAACCATAAAGGAAGAATTAGTCAGGATCAATCTCACCGTACAATACTTGCTTAACCGTTCAGCCAGGCCAGTGTCGGTACTTCGAGGGAGGTTTTCCAACGCTTTCGCGAAGTTCCTTAATTAAGTAACCTCTTTTCCCTGTGGGCGTAGCCCCGCTAACAACTTTCTAGACACCTACTAGGTTTATATCATTGATCGTTAAATGAGAGATTTCCCGAGGAGTAGCATATACTCACAGTAGGATCGGGATCCAAATATCACCGCGTGATAAAACCGAAGGAATCCTACCAGAATCATCACACTCCAAATGGTATGCAGCGCTAGCAAGTTTCAGTACTTATGAAACTCCTGATGTGGATTTTTGCCCCATGCTCTTATGACCTTGGCGTGAGGTCAAAATGTCATAAGTCACATGTCAAGTTCTTCCCATCATTATCCCGGTTAATTTGAACCCACCCGTACCTACCCTTGACGTAGGCCAAAATGGCAGTACGACTGTCTCAAACCAACGCATTCTATCTATACAACAGATAAATATCCGGCAGCTACCAATCACTATGCCTTGGCATGAGGTCAAAATACATAGCTTGAATACTACCGAATATTTAACTGAAATGATGGAGGGCTACGAATGGTTTTGGCGAAACCGTGAACGTAATGAACTTGATATAATTGATGGAATGAGATAGCTTTTAAAAGGAGTGGTTCAAGCTCCGCGTTTAAAAGTTTAGTTTTGAAAAGAACCGAGTGGTTTTCAAAGTGTTCCAATCGACTTTTACTTGGTTTATTTTCTTGCATTAGTTCTTTTAATGTGTCCCATCATTTAATCCTACCATTGCAGAAAACAACCAAAATATGGTGTACGCTTATGCCATCCGCATTCACCACGGGGCCCCGTCATCACCCGTTAGGTTACTTAACTAACGACAGAGCGGGGGCTGGACTAGCGCGGATGCAAAACATAAGCAACACCTAAATAGTTATCATATATAAATATATAGCAATGATAGCCATTACAGATCACAGATGAATACATTAGATATACTAGGAATCCGCAATCCGTTCGAGCCTGCAACGAAAAACGGATTACACGATCGTGGTGAATAGCCAATACCCCACCCAAGACCCCTACGGGTGCGGTAAACTACCCGCCAAGTACCCGAAGCGAAGCAACCTCCCTCAACTCCGTGAGTAGGCCACTCGGCACTTCGAGATACCCGGTAGTTTGTGCACCCCCTCCATGGGTCTATCCTAGGAGCAAAAACAGTAAAAAGAATTATACAATGACGGCTACAACCCCGACCCGGTTGTGCGGCCATACAAATAATATTACATCAATTTACATGTTACATGAATTGAAAGAAAAGAAAACTCTCGTCTCACAAAACCCCGGGCTATTCACCCGCGACAATCCAACGCATTCATATACACATACCATCAACAAACACTGATCATGGATATGTATAACCCCCACTAATCGACGTATAGCGATTAGCAGACGTTCAATACATATAAACATCACAGATATAACCCATTAGTCAAAGTGTAGTGAAGTTCGATCAAAAAAACGGATTTATAGGCACCCCAAATACAAATTTCTTTTCTGGAAAATCTGGGCAGAAATAAACCGTCTTAAAAATTACAAAACCTTAACAGAGGAATACTGCACCAAACTCGGTTCAGAACGGAGTCAAAACGGCCGCGGTTCCGCGGCAATAGGCATGCTTTCGCCGCGGAATCGCCGCGCTTTGAACTGTTCACTGGACCGTTTTTGGTGTGCTTCTTGACAAAACGCTGAGCCGATTTTTGAAGTATGATTTTTTATTTTTTGAGCAGAAAAAAAACAACAGAAACTTAGGGTTTTGATGTTTTCGTTTTGCGATTTTTCCGATCGAACTTCCATACACTTTACTAACTAGCTAGTTTATATTTAGTTAGGCTCTGATACCACTGTAAGTCTACGTTACCCACCCCGGTGCTTGCGGGGAGGCGGAAAACGGAATAAAAATCGGATTTTTATCGAACTAGGCAACATGGACTAGCTTAAAGAGGATCTTTGCTAAACAAAAACTAACTAAAAGCTAACTAGATTTAGCTATATAGAAGAAAGGTTATACCTTAGGCTTTATGTCCTTCTCTCCTTGCTCCTTGGAGTGGAAGAAAGAGATCACCTTGTCGCCTTCTCTAGTCGAAGAAGGATCCACCCGAGAGCCTCAACCTTTGGCTTCAACTTCAAGCTAGAAGTAACTAAGGTGCTAGAAGTGCTAATCCTAGAACCTTAGATGAGAGTAGAGATTACTTTGGAGAGGTTTAACTCAAGCTCAAGTGTTTCTCAACACATGAGAGGGGAGAGCTTGAGAGAGAGGAAGAGGAGGAGAGAGAATCAATATGATAGAATGAGAGAATAAAGAGCCATTCTCACATATATGTGTGAATTATTGTAAAAAGATAATTAGCAAGATAATTGTCATGGTTTAATCAAGACTTGACCATTATCATTTCATATTAAATGCAAATTGCAAGGATCAAAGAGCATCTTTTATATGGAATGATGATGGTCAAAGTGTCAACCTAGGTCAGCAAGTCAAGACAGTCAAATGGTCAACAACCCTAACCATGCACAATTATATTTAACTAATATCAATTAATCATAATACACACATAAGCATTAGGGTTAATAAAATGACAATGGTTATTAACCCTAATCAAAGTCCTCTCCCTCTGTCTCAATCAACTGTGCATACGCACCCGTATTCGTGATCCGAGGAACACGAATACAAAGAGATAAAACCAATCCCAAATCATATACTAGGATCTGGCTTAAAACAAAACCCGCTAGTATAAGCTGTCTGGACAGCAAACGTGCATAAGTGCGCGGATGTGAACGAACCCTGTCGCAAAACCATGCGACCTCTACTCATTTTGCCTAAAGGCGAATAGCTCTCTGTATGGGACTCTAAAGACTCGACACTACGCTGGCAGTGGGTTTAACCATAGACCGCATGCGGCACTAGCTGTACGTAACGGTCCCCGGGTAGATGCTGATAAGAAGACTGACGAGGTGACCCCATCTAAACTCCTACTGAGCCTGTATGTGACAGTCTCCGTACAGTCCGGTATGTTCGTCTGATACATCGCATGGCGGGCCTAGGGGGCGGTAAACGTCAGTCCCCTAATAGCGGTACAAGTCGTGTCGGAGTGTAGCCCAGAACACCCTGAGATTGTTAGTGTATATGCCCTAGAGGCCATTACTGTATCATACTAGTTTGTATATTACTTGATGGAAGCTTGGGATATTCACCTTGTATAAACAATCTTGCTCAATATAGTAGTATGCTACTTGGTTTGTTTCTACTTCAATGTGTACTTGTGTTTATTTCAGTATATCACTTATACGCATTAGTGGAGCCCTTAGGATCTTTGCTTGATTACCAGCGTTGTGATGGCAGTCACACTAGTGGGGGCTGGGTAATCTATAGGCACATCCTTATATAGGTCCCTAGTCGTAGGACTATCGAGACAGGGCATCGATACTCCGGAGTAGACTAGCGTATGCGCTTCTTATCCCAGTGTGGGAGATGGTCTGTCCCACAGCCATCAGTACGTCGTACTGGAGATAGTATACGGGTGCTCGTTGGGTTACGAGTACACTGGACAGGACTCGTCGGGAACTGACAGGTTGGTATTATACCTATCGTCAGTTATCAGTTCCCAGGTGACATGAGTACAGCTTAGTCCGCTGACTTGACACTGGCACTTCGCCTCGAGTGTGTTCCCACTGCACTTTGATCACTACCCTACCACGGCTCAAAGGAGTCGTGCAAACAGGTGGTGGTTGGGTGCAGTCCCGAAGCACTTGGAGGCAGTGACGGTTAGACAGGATTCGTCTCTCCCGGTATTGGGGGTTGACATCGCGCTGTGTCTAGGAGAGCCATTACACGAGTAGTCCCTGGCCAGGGCAAGCGAGATATACTGGTAGGTTTCCAGTGTTATCTCAGGGTGTTTTGGGCTTCACTCCGACACGACTTGTACCGCTATTGGGGGACTGACGTTTTACCGCCCCCTAGGCCCGACATGCGATGTATCAGACGAACAGACCGGACTGTACGGAGAATGTCACATTCAGACTCAGTAGGAGTTCAGATGGGGTTTCACCTCGTCAGCCTTCTTGTCGGCATCTACCTGGGGACCGTTACGCACAGCTAGTGCCGCTTGCGGTCTGTGGTTAAACCCACTGCCAGCGTAGTGTCGAGTCTTTAGAGTCCCACACAGAGGGTATTCGCCTCTGGGCAAAACAGAGTAGAGGTCGCATGGTTTTGCGACAGGGTTCGTTCTCATCCGCGCACTTGTGCACGTTTGGAGTCCGGACGGATCATACTGGCAGGCTCTGGTTTGAGCCAGATACTGGTATATATATTTGGGGTTGCTTTTATATCTTGGTATTCTTGTTCCTCAGAACGAGAATGCAGGTGTGTATGCACAGTTGCTTGAGGCGGAGGATGAGGTATTTCATTAGGGTTTCGGAACGGGTGCGTATGCACAGTTGACAGTTATCATTTTCCAAACCCTAATGGATTTATGAATTATCTATTAATAATAGTAATTAAATGAGAATTATGTTATGGTTGATTTTGTTGACTTGTTGACCATGGTTGACTTGTTGACCATGGTTGAATGTTGACCACCATCATGCTTTAAAAAGTCCTCCTTGATTCATGCTTACATTTCATTAAATGAAGCATGGTAGTGGTCATTCCAAATTGCCATCAACTATTCTCATTTTGAATTATTATTATTTAGATAATTGTTTTTCTTTTGGCATTATGGTTGCAAGAAAGAAAAACATAGCTCATTATCTCATTTAGCTTCTCTCTCCTCTCTTCATCTTCTTCTTCCTCTAGCAAAGAGAAACCTTCTCATGTGTTGAGAATCCTTCTCTTTAAAAAGAAAAGCAAACCCTAGTCACTCTCTACTCATTCTAGGTTAAAGGTCTAGCAAGCCGGAAACCCTAGTTCACTCAAAGATCGAGGAAGAGCCCAAAGGTCGAACCTTCGAGGTGGATCCATCTTCGACGGAAGAAGGCGACGAAAAGAGAACCATCAACCTCTACAAGATTTCAAGAAGAAGGAGTTCAAGTTTAGGTATAACCTTCATCCGAGTAGCTAACTCCCTTTAGCGTATTTGCTAGTTTAGTTTAGACACGATCCCGACCTTGTTTAGTCCATGTTGCCTCTTGCGATAAAAATTTGTTTTTTTATACCGTTTCCGCCTCCCCGTAAGCACCGGGGGTCGCAATATGGACTTACAGTGGTATCAGAGCCTAACTAAACTTAAACTAGCTTGGTAGCGAAGTGTATGGAAGTTCGAAACCGAAAAATCGCAAAACCGGAAAAACCAAAACCCTAAGTTTCTGTTGAAATTTTTTCTACTCTAAATGAAAAACTTTATACTTGTAAATTCGACTCAGGGTTTTGTTTGAACAGCCAAGAAAAATGATGCACTAATTCACTTAAACCGCCGCGCTTCCGCGGCACAAGGTAGGCATGTGCCGCGGAAGCGCCGCAGTTTATTTTCCTCTCTGCATCGTTTTTCCTGCAGTGTTCTTCTGGTGGGATTTTGGGATTTTTCAGATGTATTATATGTACCCAGATTTTCCAGAACAGAAATTCACTTTTGGGGTCCTATAATTCCGTATTTTTTTCGAACTTCACTGCACTTTGGCTATGTTGGTTATATCTGTGATGTTTGCATGTATTGAACGTCGGCTAATCGCTATAAGTCGATTAGTCGGGGTTATACATGATCTGTGTTTGATGTTGGATTGTGTATATGAATGTGTTGGACTGTCGCGGGTGAATAGCCGGGGTGGATGTGAGATGAGTTTTTGTTTTTCTTTCATTCATTGTAAATGTAAATTGATGTAATAATATTATTTGTTTGGCCGCACAACCGGGTCGGGGTTGTAGCCGTCATTGTATAATTCTTTTTACTGTTTCTGCTCCTAGGATAGACCCATGGAGGGGTGCACAAACTACCGGGTACTTGGCGGGTAGTTTGCCGCACCCGTAGGGGTCTTGGGTGGGGTATTTGGCTATTCACCGCGACCGTGTAATCCGCTTTTCGTTGCAGGCTCGAAAGGATTGCGGATTGCTAGTATATCCAATGTATTCATCTGTGATCTGTAATGTCTATCATTGCTTTCTATTTAGGCGTTGCTTATGTTTTACAGCCGCGCTAGCCCAGCCCCCGCTCTGTCGTTAGTTAAGTAACCTAACGAGTGATGACGGGACCCCGTGGCGAATGCGAATGGCATAAGCGTACGTCATATTTTGGTTGTTTTCTGCAATGGTAGGATTAAATGATGGGACGCATTAAAAGAACTAATGCAAGAATATCACGCATTAAAAGAACTAATGCAAGATAATAAACCAAGTTAAAGTCGTTGGAACACTTTCGAAAAACTACTCGGTTCTTTTCAAAACTAACTTTTAAATGCGGAGCTTGAGCCACTCCTTCTAAAAGCTATCTCGTTCCATCGATTATATCAAGTTCACTACGTTCACGGTTTCGCCAAAACCATTCGTAGCCCTCCGTCGTTTCGTATGAAAATTCAATAGTATTCAAGCTATGTTTGTTGACCTTCGTCAAGACATAGAGATTGGTAGCTATTGGGTGTTCATATGTAGCATAGATAGATGCGTTGGTTTGGGACAGTCGTATTGCCTTGTTGACCTTCGTCTAGGGTATATACGGGTGGGTTCAAATTAACCTGGATAATGACGGGCAGAACTTAACATGTGACTTATGATTTGTTGACCTTCGTCAAGGTCATAAGAGCATGGGGCAAAAATCCACATCGGGAGTTTCATAAGTACTGAAACTTGCTAGATTTGCATACCGTTTGGAGTGTGATGATTATGGTAGGATTCCTTCATTTTCGTCACGCGATGATATTTGGATCCCGATCCTACTGTGAGTATATGCTACTCCTCGGGAAATTTCTCACTAAACGATCAATGCTATAAACCTAGTAGGTGCCTAGAAAGGTGTTAGCGGGGCTACGCCCCCAGGGAAAAGAGGTTCTTAAATTAAGGAACTTCGCGAAAGCGTTGGAAAACCTCCCTCGAAGTACCGACACTGGCCTGGCTGAACGGTTAAGCAAGTATTGTACGGTGGGATTGATCCCGGCTAATTCTTCCTTTGTGGTTTGAGGAGGGATTCGAGAGGCAGTGGGAGCCATCCTGTTTAGACAAATTAAAAACCATTCTAAACTTGCAAGAGCATCGTGCTAAGTGTTTCTTCTCTCCCCCTGCAGCGACCAAATCGAAATGACTGGACTTAAGTTACTTCTAGATAAAAACATACTGACAGGGCCAAACTACAAAGATTGGCTCAGGAATGTCAAATTGGCAATCACTTACGACAAGCTGGGGTATCTTCTTACCACCAAAGCTCCCCCCGTCCCAAGTCCCACCTCCAGCGTCGCGGATAAGGAAATCCGTAAGACTTGGGAGATTGATTGCGCGAAGGCCAGGTGCCTCGTGCTTGCCTCTATGGACAACGAACATCAGAGGAGGCATGAGAATATGGACCTCGAGTCCATATTTCTCCATACAAAAAAACTGTATGGAGAGCAGTCTCGTATAGCAAGATACGAAGTGTCGAAGAAGTTGTTTTCGACAAAGTTGGCCGTCGGATCATCGGTAGCGGACCACGTGCTTAAGATGATTGGCTACACTGAGGAGCTCGCAGAACTTGGGACCACGTTGGATAGTGAACTCTATACAGATTTAATTCTCCAGTCCCTTCCATCCACTTACGCCCAGTTCATACTGAATTTCAACTTGCAAGAAAAGGAAGTTGAACTTTCAGAACTCCTCAACCTGCTGAGGAGCGCAGAGGGCACCCTACAGAAGGGTAGGGATACACCCGCTTTGTTTGTAGGTGGATCTTCTTCCTCTAGGTCCAAGGCGAAAGCCAAGGGAAAGAGAAAGAAAGCCCCCGCCAAACCAAGAGGCGGTGTTAGTAAAGTGGATACGAAGGGAAAGGAAAAGGCAACAAAGATAGAGGGGAAGCTTGTGGATAAAGAGGAATGCTTCTATTGTCACAAGAGTGGACACTGAAAGAAAGATTGCAGGGCTTGGAAAGCCAGGACACAGGAACTGAAGCAGGTTGCGGCTTCAGCTTCAGGTGTGTATGTTATTGAAAACTGTCTTTCTATAAACTCTACTTCCTGGGTATTGGATACCGGATCAGGATCTCATATCTGTAATTCTTTGCAGGCGTTGAGAAACCGTAGGTTTTTGAAGGCAGGTGACATGACCCTCAGAGTTGCGAACGGAGCTAGTATGGATGCTAAAGCCGTGGGGGACTATCACCTGGGAATGACAGATGAGCATGTTTTGGTTTTGCGTAATTGCTTTTTTGTACCCAACGCAACTTGTAATATCATTTCTGTATCTTTGGTTTCTAAAGAAGGTTATGAATTTGCGTTTGTAAGTAATGTTGTAAACATTCACCTTAATCAAGTTCTGATTGGGTCAGGTACACTGAGCAATGGTATATACGTATTAAACCAACCACGGATTTTCAATGTCCAGAATACACACAAAAGAAAGTCTCCAGATATCAATCAGGCTTTCTTATGGCATTGTAGACTGGGTCACATCAATGAGACACGGTTGACTAAGTTACATAAAGAAGGATACTTGGATCCGTTCGAGTATCAGTCTTATGCCACTTGTGAATCTTGTCTCATGGGAAAGATGACAAAGACTCCGTTCACTGGACACGGAGAAAGAGCGAGCGAGCTCTTGGGACTCATACACAGTGACGTGTGTGGTCCAATGTCTACACATGCGCGAAGCGGTCATTCATACTTCATTACTTTCACAGACGATTTCTCTAGGTATGGACATGTCTTCTTAATGAAGCACAAATCCGAGGCCTTTGAGAAATTTCGGGATTACAAGAATGAAGTTGAAAAACAAACCGGCAAAAGTATCAAGATTCTAAGATCGGATCGAGGTGGAGAATACTTAAGTACCGAGTTCCTGAATTACTTAAAAGAGAATGGGATTCTCTCTCAGCGTACTCCTCCATACACTCCGCAACATAACGGTATATCGGAAAGGAGGAATCGAACCCTATTGGATATGGTTCGTTCCATGATGAGTAAGGCTGAGTTACCGCGATCTTTCTGGGGCTATGCACTAGAAGCAGCTGCATATCTCTTGAACAAGGCTCCTACCAAGACTGTGCCTACCACTCCATATCAGATGTGGAGTGGGAAGAAACCCTGTCTTAAGTACCTTAAGATATGGGGATGTCCAGCTTTTGTAAAAAAGCAGCATGCGGACAAGCTCGAGGCACGTTCAGTACAATATAAGTTTGTGGGATACCCAAAGAACTCCAGGGGGTATCTGTTCTATTCCGCTGAGGAACAAAAAGTTTTTGTTTCTCAACATGCCCGCTTCTTGGAAACTGAGTTTTTGGAAACCCAGATAAGTGGGAACGCAATAGAACTGGAAGAGATTCCAGAACCACAAGCTATTACTGAAGACTTGGAAGAGCCAGTGAGTTCAAAAGAACAGGACATTCCTATGCCGCTCCGCAGGAGTAGTAGGCAGTCTCATCCGCCCGAGAGATACTACGGTTTTCTCATAGACGGGGATAGAGAGGATTGCATCATAGACTATGATGAGCCTACTAGCTTCCAGCAGGCCGTTCAGAGCGTTGACTCGGTTAAATGGCTAGATGCAATGCGGACCGAAATGGAGTCCATGTACACCAACAAAGTATGGACGTTGGACATTGCTCCAGACGGGGTAAAACCCGTAGGATGCAAGTGGATCTTCAAAAGGAAGATTGGTGTAGATGGACAGGTTGAGACCTTTAAAGCTAGACTTGTAGCAAAGGGTTTCCGTCAAAGACCTGGCTTGGACTATGACGAAACCTTTTCTCCAGTGGCTATGCTGAAATTCATTCGGATCCTTCTTGCCATTGCTGCCTTCCACGATTATGAGATTTGGCAGATGGACGTAAAAACCGCTTTTCTAAATGGAAATTTAGAGGAGTGTGTCTATATGGATCAGCCAGAGGGTTTCATTCAGAGTGGGAGCAGCGGAAAGGTGTGCAAGTTGCTTAAGTCCATTTATGGACTAAAGCAGGCGTCGCGGAGTTGGAACATCTGTTTTGATGAGACGGTCAAGGAATTTGACTTTATCAAAAATCCAGATGAACCATGCATCTATAGTAGATTTGTAGCGAGAACTGTAGTATTCCTTGTTTTATACGTGGATGACATTCTCTTAATAGGAAATGACATTCCTATGCTACAATCTGTCAAGGGTTTCTTGTCACACAGGTTCTCCATGAAAGACCTGGGTGATGCCTCATACATCCTGGGGATCCGGATCCATCGTGATAGATCCAAGAGGATATTAGGACTTTCACAGTCCAGGTACATCGACACCGTACTGAAAAGATTCAGTATGGAAGATTCCAAGCGCGGTAACCTACCGGCTTGTCACGGGATCACCCTCTCTAAAGAGATGTCTCCCAAGACTGATTTGGAGAGGGATCGCATGTCTATTATACCCTACGCTTCTGCGGTAGGCTCTATAATGTATGCGATGTTGTGTACCAGACCGGATGTAGCTTATGCACTGAGTGTAGTAAGCCGGTATCAGTCAAACCCTGGGGAGAAACATTGGATAGCAGTAAAGAACATTCTCAAGTACCTGAGAAGGACTAAGGAGATGTTCTTGGTGTATGGCGGAAAAGACCTCCAGATTGAGGCCTTTGCTGACTCCAGCTTCCAGAGTGACAAGGATGATTCCAAGTCCATGTCGGGTTTTGTCTTTACCCTCAATGGAGGGGCGGTGTGTTGGAAGAGTTCCAAACAGGAAACCGTTGCAGACTCGACTATGGAAGCGGAATACATCGCTGCATCTGATGCCGCAAAAGAAGCTGTCTGGATAAGGAAGTTCTTAAAAGAACTTCAGGTGGTTCCGTCCATTGTTGACCCAGTACCTCTGTATTGCGACAACAACGGGGCTATAGCTTTAGCAAAGGAACCCAGGTCCCATCAGAGATCCAGGCACATCTTGAGGCGGTATCACCTGATCAGGGAGATCGTGGATCGCAAGGAGATCGAGGTTCGGAGGGTTGCTTCAGAAGAGAACACTGCAGATCCATTCACCAAGGCCTTACCCAGACTCAGTTCGAGCGGCTGATCGAGATGATAGGTCTTCGGTACGCCAGTTCATGGCCTTAGTGCAAGTGGGAGATTGTTAGTGTATATGCCCTAGAGGCCATTACTGTATCATACTAGTTTGTATATTACTTGATGGAAGCTTGGGATATTTACCTTGTATAAACAATCTTGCTCAATATAGTAGTATGCTACTTGGTTTGTTTCTACTTCAATGTGTACTTGTGTTTATTTCAGTATATCACTTATACGCATTAGTGGAGCCCTTAGGATCTTTGCTTGATTACCAGCGTTGTGATGGCAGTCACACTAGTGGGGGCTGGGTAATCTATAGGCACATCCTTATATAGGTCCCTAGTCGTAGGACTATCGAGACAGGGCATCGATACTCCGGAGTAGACTAGCGTATGCGCTTCTCATCCCAGTGTGGGAGATGGTCTGTCCCACAGCCATCAGTACGTCGTACTGGAGATAGTATACGGGTGCTCGTTGGGTTACGAGTACACTGGACAGGACTCGTCGGGAACTGACAGGTTGGTATTATACCTATCATCAGTTATCAGTTCCCAGGTGACATGAGTACAGCTTAGTCCGCTGACTTGACACTGGCACTTCGCCTCGAGTGTGTTCCCACTGCACTTTGATCACTACCCTACCACGGCTCAAAGGAGTCGTGCAAACAGGTGGTGGTTGGGTGCAGTCCCGAAGCACTTGGAGGCAGTGACGGTTAGACAGGATTCGTCTCTCCCGGTATTGGGGGTTGACATCGCGCTGTGTCTAGGAGAGCCATTACATGAGTAGTCCCTGGCCAGGGCAAGCGAGATATACTGGTAGGTTTCCAGTGTTATCTCAGGGTGTTTTGGGCTTCACTCCGACACGACTTGTACCGCTATTGGGGGACTGACGTTTTACCGCCCCCTAGGCCCGACATGCGATGTATCAGACGAACAGACCGGACTGTACGGAGAATGTCATATTCAGACTCAGTAGGAGTTCAGATGGGGTTTCACCTCGTCAGCCTTCTTGTCGGCATCTACCTGGGGACCGTTACGCACAGCTAGTGCCGCTTGCGGTCTGTGGTTAAACCCACTGCCAGCGTAGTGTCGAGTCTTTAGAGTCCCACACAGAGGGTATTCGCCTCTGGGCAAAACAGAGTAGAGGTCGCATGGTTTTGCGACAGGGTTCGTTCTCATCCGCGCACGTGTGCACGTTTGGAGTCCGGACGGATCATACTGGCAGGCTCTGGTTTGAGCCAGATACTGGTATATATATTTGGGGTTGCTTTTATATCTTGGTATTCTTGTTCCTCAGAACGAGAATGCAGGTGTGTATGCACAGTTGCTTGAGGCGGAGGATGAGGTATTTCATTAGGGTTTCGGAACGGGTGCGTATGCACAGTTGACAGTTATCATTTTCCAAACCCTAATGGATTTATGAATTATCTATTAATAATAGTAATTAAATGAGAATTATGTTATGGTTGATTTTGTTGACTTGTTGACCATGGTTGACTTGTTGACCATGGTTGAATGTTGACCACCATCATGCTTTAAAAAGTCCTCCTTGATTCATGCTTACATTTCATTAAATGAAGCATGGTAGTGGTCATTCCAAATTGCCATCAACTATTCTCATTTTGAATTATTATTATTTAGATAATTGTTTTTCTTTTGGCATTATGGTTGCAAGAAAGAAAAACATAGCTCATTATCTCATTTAGCTTCTCTCTCCTCTCTTCATCTTCTTCTTCCTCTAGCAAAGAGAAACCTTCTCATGTGTTGAGAATCCTTCTCTTTAAAAAGAAAAGCAAACCCTAGTCACTCTCTACTCATTCTAGGTTAAAGGTCTAGCAAGCCGGAAACCCTAGTTCACTCAAAGATCGAGGAAGAGCCCAAAGGTCGAACCTTCGAGGTGGATCCATCTTCGACGGAAGAAGGCGACGAAAAGAGAACCATCAACCTCTATAAGATTTCAAGAAGAAGGAGTTCAAGTTTAGGTATAACCTTCATCCGAGTAGCTAACTCCCTTTAGCGTATTTGCTAGTTTAGTTTAGACACGATCCCGACCTTGTTTAGTCCATGTTGCCTCTTGCGATAAAAATTTGTTTTTTATACCGTTTCCGCCTCCCCGTAAGCACCGGGGGTCGCAATATGGACTTACAGAGATAACACTGGAAACCTACCAGTATATCTTGCTTGCCCTGGCCAGGGACTACTCGTGTAATGGCTCTTCCAGACACAGCGCGATGTCAACCCCCAATACCGGGAGAGACGAATCCTGTCTAACCGTCACTGGCTCCAAGTGCTTCGGGACTGCACCCAACTACTACCTGTTTGCATGACTCCTTTGAGCCGTGGTAGGGTAGTATTCAAAGTACAGTGGGAACACACTCGAGGTGAAGTGACAGTGTCAAGTCAGCGGACTAAGCTGTACTCATGTCTCCTGGGAACTGATAACTGACGATAAGTATAATACCAACCAACAGTTCCCGACGAGTCCTGTCCAGTGTACTCATAACCCATCGAGCACCCGCATACTATCTCAAGTACGACGTACTGACGGCTGTGGGACAGGCCGTCTCCCGAGCTGGGATGAGAAGCGCATACACTAGTCTACTCCGGAGTATCGATGCCCTGTCTCGATAGTCCTACGACTAGGGACCAGTATAAGGATGTGCTTATGGATTACCCAGCCCCCACGAGCGCCATCACAATGCTGGTAATCAAGCAAAGATCCTAAGGGCTCCACTAATGCGTATAGGTGATATAATAAAAGAAACACATGTACACATTAAAGCACAGACAAACCAAGTAGCATACTACCATTTCGAGCAAGATTGTATATACAACCGTGAATATCCCAAGCTTTCATCAAGTAATATACATACTAGTATGATACAGTAATGGCCTCTAGGGCATATACACTAACACCTTAAACTACATAACGTCTCCAGGCGTAACGTAATTCAAGCAAGCCAAAAACTCAGCAATCTAAACCATCAAAATTAGTAAGTGATAATAACATTGTTAAAACTTTTGAAATCTTAATTAAAATTCTTTAAAATCCAAATTTACTTCCTTTAAAATTTGGCAGCACCTCCTTTGTAAAAACAAGTCCCTAAAAAGGGTACAACAAAAGATATAAGTAAAGCATCCCCACACGGGAGCAAATCCACGCCCAAAGGCGGAAAACTACCACCACAACAGATATACGACGTCGTTGCGAAGAAAAAGACGATAAAAAGTGAACAGCTTGAAAATCTCCAAGTCACAAATAATATACAATATCGTCCTCACAACTCGTCTCTAAGTCAATACATGAAAATGGTAGATGGAGAGTACTAGATACAAGGAATATAAAATGAGCAATATTGGATAACCGCAAAACCCACCTATAGCAAAACTACACCCAGTCAGCCGTAGTGATATCCGCTACAAAAGATGATACGATAGATGAAAGCCCTGCCTCTGACTGCTATGAGGAACAACCTGTACAACCCTATGGCACAACGAGGGTGAGTTGCCAACATGTGAATAGTAAATAACATATACAGGTAATCGCATGTATGCACGTACTGCGCTAATCTATCATATGCACGCTGATAGTAAGAAACAGTAATATGTATATGCAACAGCCATGAAGGGTACTCTGTCAGGTACTACTAATACATGAAGCAATGCATATCAAATAAATGCGTAGTATGGAATAAAACATGTCATCCTCACGTCGGGCACATAGGCCCCTCACATCGAGCACATAGGACCTTCACATCGAGCACATAGGACCCTCATATCGAGCATATAGGCCCATCATATCGAATAATGAATAAGAATACTTGCACAGATCATTATGATGATATATATATTATAGGTATACATATATAACAGCGTCTCATACCACTGATATATATATATATAAGTGTACATATATAACAGCGTCCCATACCACTGATATATATATATCACCGTCCCATACCACTGATATATATACCCAGGAGTAAAACATCCAGAAAACATCATATGAAATCCATGTAGCAATGCGAAATTCATGAAATATAATATATGCAATATAAAACAGTAATATGAGCATATAAAGGAAAAACCGCTATTTTAACTGCAACAAGTTATTAAATATATCACGCGGTTCCTAATTTCTCCAAAATCCATACGACATCATATAAAGGTGAACATGTAGCTATAGTCAGGTATGCGTAACCATGTCGGTATAGCAAGATATATGTATCTACCAATCAATAATGATGTAATGCTCTCCAGGTATATGTGTAGCTATATCAAGGTATACGGGTGTACATGTAAGTATGTATGCAAGATGTACATGTAGCTATATCTCATATGTGTTTATACCAATCACTAATGGTACAATACCATAAAGGTATATGGGTAGCTAGTATGTAGTCATGGAAAGGTATATATGTAAGTATGTAGGTATACAGGTATGCTATATGTCATATGCACCATGGAAAATGAATGAATGTCTCAATGTCCCTAACCAAACAATATCATATATGTATGTGTGTTGTGCGTGTCATAGCAATTATTGACGGTGTGGATGGTATACAATCAGTGCTCGTGCAACATGAACCATCAATAATAGTGCAGTGTTCAAAGGGTATAAGTCAAAGCACAACAAGTAATAATATGCAATGAAGTTTTATGCACCATCTCTATATGTGCAATATAAACATGCGGCTAATATCATATCATATCTAGCCCAGACGCATAACGCCATGCGGGCGATTCCCCTGTAGATGTTAAATCTACTCACAGATGATCCTGGGGCTAAGTAAAGCCAACCACTCGCTTTCCCTTCTTCGCAGCATCCGAAGCCCCTGCCTACGTCCCTAAGATCATAAAACAACATAACAAGTGTATATTAGCAATCAACCAATAACACGTACCAACTACGTTTGACCGACGCATCAACTCCAAACATACTCTCAAGTGTTCGTCTAGTGGCTAACATGCATAGCGACACTACGAAACCAACCAAGAGCAAAAGCTACACAAAGTACACGTACAGTGTCGGATAACGTAACACATGTATTCGTAACACTAGAAACTAGCAAAGTGACCCCAGATTTTGTATACAGTAAAAACTTAAAAATCAAACAGGGCCAAACACACTTAAACAACTGCAGACAGCTACCCACCAAAACTCAAGCCCAAGCTCCGTCATAAATCCGAGCTCGCCGGATTTCGTCATGGTGTCGCCGGCCAAAACCGAGCCTAGGGGGTTCGTACTTCAGTTGTAGGCTTAGGGTCACTGGTACAACACAATTACATTTCTAGATTTTCAAGTATACACTCTGGGTCACAACAGATCACAGATATCACAAAATGACACTAAAAATACGATATGTGCATGAAACATTACTTTTAGTGATCTAAACTGAAACGAACAAGATACACAACACTAACAAGGCCTACTTAACAGATAGAGATCATTACTTACTCCCACAAGCTCAAAGATCCTAGCTTTCCAAGCTCCTAGGCATCTAAGAGGCAAAACAAGGCTTGAAAAGGGATTTGGTGAAGATTTGATGAAGGTTTAGTGAAGATTAGTGAAGGAAAGGGTAAGTGTTCAGTTGAGGGAATGAGGAGTATGAGAAATAATTTGAGAGATAGAAGAATGAGAGAATGAAAGGATAGAGAGAGAGAGTTGTGAGTGTTGGAGATAGTGCCCTCAGAGTCAATTATTAGGTCACAGGTACGTGATTGTAATGATTGAGGGAGGACCTATCCCGGTAGGACAGTCTTACTCGAGATGATAGTATGCTATCTGGTTTACCTTTATCATCGTGTACTGCTTTAGGTGACCTGACACGTCGCTATTACACGTTGATAGAGCCCCTAGGATTCTTGCTTGACCACCAGCAGTATGAGGGCGATCATATAAGTGGGAGCTGGGGGTCTACAAGCATATCCTTAAAAGGTCCCTAGTCGTGGGAGTTTCGAGACTGGGCATCGATACTCCATTAGTAGACTAGTGTATACAGTCGAGACCCCGACGAGGGGCGGTGGCCGGTCTCACAAGCCACTGGTGTCAGTTGGATCACCTAAGAGGTATACAGGTGCTCATTAGGTTATGAGTACACCGGACAGGACTCGCCGGGAACATGCTAGTTGGTCATATACCAGACGTCAGATGGCAGTTCCCTGGTGACATGTGTGCAGGTTAGTTCATCGACCTGGGGATCGTCATTTGTCTCGTGTGAGTTCCCACTGTACTTTGATTACTACCCTACCACGGCTCAAAGGAGTCGTGCAAACAGGTTTTAGTTGGGTACAGTCCCGAGCCACATGGAAGCAATGAGCGTATCTTCAGGGGTTCGTCTCTCCCGGTATTGGGGGTGAGGTCATGCTGTGTCTAGGAGAGCCATTACACAAAGTCCTTGGCCAAGGCAAGGAGATTTACTGGTAGGTATTCCAGTAGTATCTCAGGGTGTTCTGGGCTACACTCCGACACGACTTGTACCGCTTTTGGGGGTCTGACTTTTACCAACCCCCTAGGCCCGCCATGCGATACTCATAGACGAACGGACCGGACTGCACGGATATTGTCACTGACAGGCTCAGTAGGGTTGTCAGGCTGAGTTCGCTCACAGACATCCCTTTTAGTCAATACCTGGTAGCCCGTTACGTATTGGCTTATACCTCTGACGTGCTAGTGGTTAAATCCACAACCAAGGCGTTGACGAGTCTTTAGAGTCCCCCACATTCAGTTACTCAGCTTTCGGGCTAAAGGTTGTAGAGGCCGTATGGAGATATGGCAAGGTCCGATCAGATACGTGCGGTATTGCACGGATCAGGATCGGACAGTTTGTACTATAGGCCGTATGGTTATATGGCAGGGTTCGATCAGATACGTGCGGTATTGCACGGATCAGGATCGAACAGATATTACTAGCCGGCTTTGGTTTAAGCCGGATCCTAGTATAGTACAGTGTAGATTTTGTCTCATTGCATTTGTATTTCGGTCGAAATACAGATGCGGGTGTGTATGCACAGTATCGGGGTTTTCCTGTAATTTATTACGGGACCAGTTTTCTGGAGTTGCCAGTTTGCTTTCCGTTTCGGCCAATTTCCTTTGTTCCGTTCATTGGCCGAAGATTGGTGGAGGAGGGTTTATTTGCATTGTTGCAAATAGGTATTTGTGGAGAGGTTCTTTGCATCTTGTTGCATCATGATGGCTTTCATGATAGCACCATCCTTTGACTTGTTTTGACTCCATCATAACTTGACTTTTAAAGTCATGATTGTTGATGATGATGAGGGGTGATGGTTGGATGAGTGTTGGTTTTGCTTGTGATCATTACTTGATATCATAACCATTCCTTTCTCTCTCTCCTTGGATTATGGTTGTGGTTTTGATCTTTTGTTTTTCCATATCACTCCCTCACTCTCATTCACTCCCTCCCTCATCTCTTGTGGCCGGCCACTATGTGCAAGGGCTGTCCAAATTTTGGGAGTGGGGTTTTTGCTTCATTTCATGTTCCAAAATCCCAAAAAGTCCCTCCACATAGTTCTTGCATCATTCCTCCATCAAAATGGCACCTCCTACAACCCCAAAAATGAGACTTGCTCACTACACATTCTACAACGAATCTTGGGCACGTCGAGTAGCCGGCTTCGTGCCCGAGTTGCCTCGGCATTGAGGTGGGAGCCCGTAAACAAAGTAGGCGATGTGGTGCATTTCCGGCGACGAGGAGGAGGCAGGACTTTCCGCAGGAGATCGGGACCATGACGAGAAGACCGGAGGACTAGGATCGTCGGTATATCTCTATTCCCTTTCTTGTTGTTAGCTAGGACTAGTTAATGGTTCGATCCGGATGTTTAGTGCGCGGTGGTGCCGGTTTGCTAAGTCCGCAAAATTTTAAGTTATTCACCGCTTCCGCATTCTGGCGTCGGATTGACGGCCGGGGCGCCGCCGTGCACTTACAGTGGTATCAGAGCCTCGCCATTAACTTAGTCTAGCTTTGTGTAATGTGTTTTTTAGTTCCGATCGATCGAAATGTTCAAAAACCCGTATTTGCCCACATCAGTTTTCTGTTGGAAATTTTTAGTGTCGAAAATTTTTTCAGGTTGTAAAATATTGATGTACTGGAAAATCTAAGAGCTCTGTAAAAATTCGACGAAGTAACTCCACAGTGGGAGCGCGGAACCGCCGCGAAAACCACCTTCCCGCCGCCCTTCCGCCGCGCACTGTGGAGATCAATTCACCAATTTTTTACAGAGGCCTTCTGGGCTTAAAATATGGGTTTTGGAATATTAAAATTGGGCCCAGGATTTCTGTGACTGCTACAGTTTTGTTTTGGGGTCCACTTGTTAAGTTTGATCAATCGGATATTTTAAACACATTTTTCACAGTATTTACATTATATCTGCGACCGTGAATGTCACTTGATCGGTAAATCCGGTCTAACTGCTATAGCCCGGTTAGACGGATTTCCGAACGTGATTTTCACGTTGATGTTTTGTTTTTGCTGTGATGTTGCGGATCGGTCGTGGGGGATAGCCTGGATGCAATGCTAGTACAGTTGTGGTTGTATTATGTACATTTGATATTGCGGGGCGAGCGTCCGACATGTGGACTGCCGTCACTGCCTGATTGTATTATTATTTTGGGGCACGACCTGGTTGCGGTCGATGTACCCGGTGTATGTATATTTTACTTTCTGTACTAGGATTACCCCGCGGAAGGGTGCACGGGTAGCCGGGTTCTAGAGGGCAACAAGCCCGCATCTCATGGCATTGAGACGGAGGGGGCTTCACTCTAGGATTGGCGGGCTATTCGCCGCACTCGTAGGGGGTACAGGTTGACCCAGGAGGGGTGCCCAAGTTACCGAATTCCGTGAAGTGCTGGGTGGTCCATTCACGTTGCTGAAGGGGGCTGCCTCGCTTCAGGTTTTGGCGGGTAACTTGCCGCGCCCGTAGGGGTCTAGGATTTCATTGCACAGGCTATCCACACGACCAGGGGAACGTCGGGTTTCAGCAGTGGCTCTGTGAAACCCGGGGATCCCAGATATCTGTATTGTTTCTGTGATGCTGTACATTTCTGTGATGTTGCATTTTATTCACGCCTTGAGCGAAATATAATATATTGGTATATATATTAGTAGATGTTGTATATGTTTTGCATCCGCGCTAGTCCAGTCCCCGCTCTGTCGTTAGTAAGCTAACCTAACGGGTAATGACGGGACCCAGTGGCGAATGCGGATGGCATATACGTACATCAGTATATTTTCGTTCTTTTTGGTGTGATCAATTGATGGGACTGCATTGATTCGGATCAATGCAAGTTAAAACAAACCTAATCTGATATTGTTGGAACATTTTTCAAAAAGCTGTTATTGCAAGGACGTTCACTTTTGTTTTGCATCGTGGTATTCAGTTGGAATATCCTGCTCCTCAGTCGACGAGGCAAGGGCCGAGATCCCTTCACCGGGAGTGACCCCTTGGACAGAAGTTTGCGTCAGGGCATTAACTTCACTATAGCCGATTACTTTTGCTTTGCACCGTGGTATTCAGTGGGAATATCCTGCACCCCATTCTACGGGGAAAGAGCCGAGATCCCTTCACCGGGAGTGACCTCTTTAGCGGAAGTTGTCGTCACTATATTTTCAAAAAGCTATCAGTTCCTTCAACGATATCAAGTTCATTACGTTAAAGGTTTTCGCCAGAAACCATTCGTAGCCCTCCGTCGTTTCAGACGGGTAGCACGTAGTATTCATGCTATGTTTGTTGACCTTCGTCAAGGCATAGTGTATGGTAGCTGCTTGTTACCTTTCTGTTGCATAAATAGATGCGTTGGTTTGGGACAGTCGTATAGCCTTGTTGACCTTCGTCAAGGGCTTGTACGGGTGGATTCAAATTAACCTGGATAATGACGGGTAGAACTTGACATGTGACTTATGATTTGTTGACCTTCGCCAAGGTCATAAGAGCATGGGGCAGAAATCACATCGGGAGTTTCAAAAGAACTGAAACTTGCCAGATATGCGCATACCTTCTGGAGTGTGATACCGTGAACGGATTCCGTCACGTTATTATGCGATGAGAGTTGGATCCCGATTCCCACTGATGAGTTAGTTTACTCCTCGGGTGACCCCGACTAATTCTTCTTTCAGGTTTGGAGGAGAATTTGAGGTACAGTGGGAGGTTTCCAGATTAGATAAATTGGTGACCATTCTGATCTAGGTTAGAGTGCACGCTGAGTGTTTCTTTTCTCTCTCTCTTTGGCAGCGACTATTGACCCGACCTTAAGACTTTGACTCAGTGACCAAGTTGACCGAACCTTCTTAAACACCGGCTTTTGGATTGTCAGAGTTGCAAACCTCATTGCCACTCCTACTTTTACCCTTTTCTCCAGGACACCCCGTTTTACTACGAACGTCCACTTCCATTGGACAAAACCATCGTATGGTTAGATACGAACTCGAAAGAATTTATTCGAGGATGGTTTCCGGTTCTGGAGAAAACGGATAGGATTATTCAGTTGTCTTTTCCTTTTACCCTCTCTCAGGTTACGAGTACTCCTTGGTTTAGGGGTAGTACACCTATTACGCAAATTGGATTGTCTTCTTCCAAACCTTAGGCTGGTGCCGACCGGTAGGGAATGAAGAAAACCAATTAGCATAACGATGGTGTGCAGAAGGTATTAAGTTAAGACAAAGCAAGGGATTAGTAAGAGGGCAAAGTAAATTGCAACAGATATTCACGACCAAACCAAATATTTCGTTACCACTCCCACATCACCTTTGTATTTCTCCAGGACACTCCGTATCGCTACGAAGATCCACAATTTATTTGGATACTCCATCGTATGGTTATATACGAACTCGAATGGAACTTGTTCCAGTTCGGGGATGGATTCTGGTTCAGGAGAAATAGGAATAAGGTTTATTCGGTTGTCTTTTATCTTCACCCTCTCTCATTGCGAGTGTTCCTAGGATTGGGGACAGTACACCCATTATGCTTATTGGATAGTCTTCTTCCAAACCATAGGCTGCTGCCGAACGGTGGGGAAGGAAGAAAACCATTTGGCCTAAAGGGGTGTGCAGAAGGTAAAGACTAAAAACATATGAAGGGATTTGGAGAGGTGGCAAAGAATTATACGGTTACAGTCATGAATCTGGAAGAGGAATTACTAGGAATACCAGGATACCCCATCGAAACATTTCAATGTTTCAGTTTCACTGTGTACAGTTAAAGGAAAACTGATTTCCCGATTAGACACTTGCTCCAGGGTATGTATTTACCGGTTATGATTCTCACATCTGTATGGTTTTACAGATGATGAGTGGGAGTAAGTTATTGGGAATTAGGTGATTATCCTCATTATATCGGGATTCGTTGTAATCAGTGATATTTGAGGAAATCACCTGGGCTGTTTGCCGGTCGGCAAATATTTGGTTTTGAATATCCGCTGTTATGCACCAATTTCAAATTGATATATCTGTACGTCTATTTTCATAGAGTGAGATATACCTTTCTGAAATTATGTCTACGACATTTACCTATATCAGTGGATGGTTAGGTAAGGAGCATTAAACAGCGGTGTAATTCTTCTTAACCATAAGTACAGTTTTCAACCTACGACACACAGTGAATGAGTTATCAGACTCAAGGGACTTATACAAAGGATTGTATGTTGTCCAGGGTCCATCAGGACAGCGGGTTGGTCCTCGTACTATATTCGGTTTACTTATGACTTCTCTAGTTTTTAGACAGGTGTTTCGCGGAAACACAGGGTCCAATTTTGAGAAGTTATAGGTATTTGAATAGAGTAGAGAACCAGGTATAGCAAGTATCGGGATTCTTCAAAGAGATCGAAGATGTAGATACTTGTGTATGGTATTCAGTTGATATTAATGATAAAGAGATCTTGCTTCTCTTTCAGGTTACTCATGATTGGAAGTATTCCTAAGTTGAGTAACGCTGATCGGCCTCCTTCCATTTAGTTGACATGCGCTGGGGACAGCTGCATGATTTGAATCTGGTTCAATTAAATCAGTGCCTCTGTTTCTATATTGGATATAAAACAGTTCATATCTTAACGATGTTAAGGTACGGGGAGTTGTCCGGTTCATGATTAAAACCAGACACTGGACAACTCAAGGCACGTTTCTGTAATGGCTGTTTGTGGGTTGACCCAGGCTATGACGAGGGTTGACTTTCTACCATCTGGATGAACAATAGCGATATTGTTCTAGACTCGCCACAGTTTTATTAAAAATGGATTTTTTTTCAGAAAACAGTAGTGGGAGTATGGTAGAACTGGAAGTGATTCCAGAACCACAAACGATTACTGAAGATTTGATAAGGAACCTAAAGATTCAATCTGGATTGACATTCCATTGGCCACTCCGCAGATAAGGTGGGTAACTTCAGGCACCCGAGAGGCACTACGGTAGCCTCAAGGACGGTGACAGGGAAGTTCTTGTTTACCCACAATTGCCATTGTTGTTGTTCCAGGTTACGAGACCCGGCGGGAGGATGAGTATAGCGTCGTTCTAAACCAGTTTTAGAAATGTACGTCTATATGACTCTGCCAGAGGGTTGTCGTAGTCAGTGGGAGCAGCGGAAGCATTGGTGGACATGTTGCTTATGTCTATTTATAGACTAGAGCAGATGTAGCGGAGATAGATCATCTATTTCTGACGTGACAGTCATGGGTTTGACTTCATCAGAATAGGGGATGGATCTGTTGAGAAGGTAGTAGGGTGTGATATCCTGGTATTTGGATGATATACACAGAGTAGGAAAAGAAACTCCTACACTACGATCGGTTATACTTTGGTCGTCACACAGTTGTTTCTCCACAAAGGAAATGGATTTTACATCAGACATACTGGTTACTAGATCTATGGTCTTAGATCTAGATTTGGGTGGTTTCCCAATCAGGGCACTTGACAGCATTCTAAGAGTATTTAGGATGGACGACTCCTGGCACGGTAGTGTACCTGCAGGTAATGGAGTCACCTTCTCCAAAGGTGTCTTACAGACTAAAGGGGAGAGGGACGGGCATGATTGACAGATCATTTGCTCAGGCAATTGAGTCAATCGTGAGATGTCAAGTACCACACCAGATGTTGTTCTTGCACTGGATGCAATAAGTTGACATTAATCCAATCCTGGAGAAATAGTCGGAAGCAGTTTTAGAACATAAGTGGATGTTCTAGGGATATGATAACGACAGCCTCATTCAGGAGACAGTTATCATTCCAGGCTTCCAAGGTGACATGGACGACAAGGAGGTTGTCAGAGTTATAGTTTTCCTTCTGATGAGGGGCAGTATTTTGGACAGGTGGTCCAAGGCAATACTGAAGGAGGCATGGCGCGCAGGATACTGATTAAGTTCAGTTGACGATACAGTCTAAGAAGTTTGGATTTGGAGTTCATTTATGAGCTAGGTCCCATCAGACATCCAGACATATTCTGAGACACGTATTGCTCTTTTCGGGAGATGGTTTTCTCCGCGAACTTGAGATATAGAGAGACATAGAAAGAAACAACTAAGCGGATCCACTCACTGAGGCTATTCCTCGAACGCAATAGTTCCGCAAACGAGCTTTGTGAGACTGACTAGTAGAGGAGTTGGATGTTCGGTATCACACGGGCTGTGAGTATGCGACATCGCAATAATTAGCCTTGAGTGCAAGTGGGAGATTGTTGGAGATAGTGCCCTCAGAGTCAATTATTAGGTCACAGGTACGTGATTGTAATGATTGAGGGAGGACCTATCCCGGTAGGACAGTCTTACTCGAGATGATAGTATGCTATCTGGTTTACCTTTATCATCGTGTACTGCTTTAGGTGACCTGACACGTCGCAATTACACGTTGATAGAGCCCCTAGGATTCTTGCTTGACCACCAGCAGTATGAGGGCGATCATATAAGTGGGAGCTGGGGGTCTACAAGCATATCCTTAAAAGGTCCCTAGTCGTGGGAGTTTCGAGACTGGGCATCGATACTCCATTAGTAGACTAGTGTATACAGTCGAGACCCCGACGAGGGGCGGTGGCCGGTCTCACAAGCCACTGGTGTCAGTTGGATCACCTAAGAGGTATACAGGTGCTCATTGGGTTATGAGTACACCGGACAGGACTCGCCGGGAACATGCTAGTTGGTCATATACCAGACGTCAGATGGCAGTTCCCTGGTGACATGTGTGCAGGTTAGTTCATCGACCTGGGGATCGTCATTTGTCTCGTGTGAGTTCCCACTGTACTTTGATTACTACCCTACCACGGCTCAAAGGAGTCGTGCAAACAGGTTTCAGTTGGGTACAGTCCCGAGCCACATGGAGGCAGTGAGCGTATCTTCAGGGGTTCGTCTCTCCCGGTATTGGGGGTGAGGTCCTGCTGTGTCTAGGAGAGCCATTACACAAAGTCCTTGGCCAAGGCAAGGAGATTTACTGGTAGGTATTCCAGTAGTATCTCAGGGTGTTCTGGGCTACACTCCGACACGACTTGTACCGCTTTTGGGGGTCTGACTTTTACCAACCCCCTAGGCCCGCCATGCGATACTCATAGACGAACGGACCGGACTGCACGGATATTGTCACTGACAGGCTCAGTAGGGTTGTCAGGCTGAGTTCGCTCACAGACATCCCTTTTAGTCAATACCTGGTAGCCCGTTACGTATTGGCTTATACCTCTGACGTGCTAGTGGTTAAATCCACAACCAAGGCGTTGACGAGTCTTTAGAGTCCCCCACATTCAGTTACTCAGCTTTCGGGCGAAAGGTTGTAGAGGTCGTATGGAGATATGGCAAGGTCCGATCAGATACGTGCGGTATTGCACGGATCAGGATCGGACAGTTTGTACTATAGGCCGTATGGTTATATGGCAGGGTTCGATCAGATACATGCGGTATTGCACGGATCAGGATCGAACAGATATTACTAGCCGGCTTTGGTTTAGGCCGGATCCTAGTATAGTACAGTGTAGATTTTGTCTCATTGCATTTGTATTTCGGTCGAAATACAGATGCGGGTGTGTATGCACAGTATCGGGGTTTTCCTGTAATTTATTACGGGACCAGTTTTCTGGAGTTGCCAGTTTGCTTTCCGTTTCGGCCAATTTCCTTTGTTCCGTTCATTGGCCGAAGATTGGTGGAGGAGGGTTTATTTGCATTGTTGCAAATAGGTATTTGTGGAGGGGTTCTTTGCATCTTGTTGCATCATGATGGCTTTCATGATAGCACCATCCTTTGACTTGTTTTGACTCCATCATAACTTGACTTTTAAAGTCATGATTGTTGATGATGATGAGGGGTGATGGTTGGATGAGTGTTGGTTTTGCTTGTGATCATTACTTGATATCATAACCATTCCTTTCTCTCTCTCCTTGGATTATGGTTGTGGTTTTGATCTTTTGTTTTTCCATATCACTCCCTCACTCTCATTCACTCCCTCCCTCATCTCTTGTGGCCGGCCACTATGTGCAAGGGCTGTCCAAATTTTGGGAGTGGGGTTTTTGCTTCATTTCATGTTCCAAAATCCCAAAAAGTCCCTCCACATAGTTCTTGCATCATTCCTCCATCAAAATGGCACCTCCTACAACCCCAAAAATGAGACTTGCTCACTACACATTCTACAACGAATCTTGGGCACGTCGAGTAGCCGGCTTCGTGTCCGAGTTGCCTCGGCATTGAGGTGGGAGCCCGTAAACAAAGTAGGCGATGTGGTGCATTTCCGGCGACGAGGAGGAGGCAGGACTTTCCGCAGGAGATCGGGACCATGACGAGAAGACCGGAGGACTGGGATCGTCGGTATATCTCTATTCCCTTTCTTGTTGTTAGCTAGGACTAGTTAATGGTTCGATCCGGATGTTTAGTGCGCGGTGGTGCCGGTTTGCTAAGTCCGCAAAATTTTAAATTATTCACCGCTTCCGCATTCCGGCGTCGGATTGACAGCCGGGGCGCCGCCGTGCACTTACAGTGAGAATAAAGGGTGAGTGCACCATTGCATTAACTCTCTCATTAATGCAAGCCATGCCACTCATAACTCACAAGCCACCTCTTCCCAAAACAAAACACAAGGAAATATCTCCCTCACCACAAATATATAAAGGTTTTAGGTTAAGGTTTAAACAAGCAAGGATAAGATTAGGTTAAGTTGTCATGGTCACTAAACTAGATTAACACAAACACACCCTCACATTAACATGCACACGTGCGTGCAAGCCATAACAAATAACAAAAAATTATTAATTAAATGTTATAAAATGTGATGAACCCAAACTGGTAAACTTTTTACAGGAAACCCGCATTATCGTCTAATTAACACTAATCGAAATCCTAAGGTGTTACAATATTGGCGGACGTCTATTGTAAGAAAATAGCAATATGTATATACATATATACCCTTTTTTTAACATACACGTCCCTCCGTTTTGAAAAATAATTTAGAAAGGTTTCCTTGTTAAATGTCTCATGTCATCTCGAATACGAAGGTAAATACTGAGTCTATAGCTCCTTTTTGGAAATCCCTTCGTTAACTATCAATGCATGCAAGAATATATTCTGATACTTTCCTCTGACTAGTCCTGCTCTGTACTAAAACAGTAGTAAATATCATAAAAACGTACTGCTCCAACAGAAATCAAACCTAAAATGTGCATAAGAATGCCACATGCGTCTGGTGCGCACGGAGATCAAAATCCATGAATGTTCCATACATGTGCACAGAAACAAAAATCTAAGTGCAACGGGTGTGCACGAAACACCTGTCCGAGGCAACGGGTGTGCCTGACAGCAATATCTGTAAGTCTACGGTAGCGTCCCGGCTGTCTACAGACGCCAAATGCGGAACAAAAACTTTTTATCTGGCGCTATCGTATACTTTAACCCGGATCTGTCATTATTGCTAAACTAACAAACTGTAAAGAGAGTAGAAAGGTTATACCGAACGATCCGAGTCCTTCGTTCTTTAACCATCATCCCACGCTCCGTTGCGGCTGCTCCGATTTCATCGATCTCCGATCTGCTCGTCCAGGTGGCACCACGTCAACGATTCTTTAAACGGGCTCCCGCCTCTGACTCGAGGCAACTCGGTCGTCAAGTTTGCTAAAAGAGACGACCAAGATTGATGTAGAGAATGAGTAGAAGACTTTGTCTCGTTCCGTCCAAAGCTATGGACGAACGGTTAATGAAGTTGCCGTGGGAATCGGGTGATGGAATGAAATGAGCTGTGAAATTCCATACACCGAAAACTATCATAATCTTTTTCTACAAAGTGAAAACTCAAGTGAGAGAGTGAGAGGAGGGGCCGGCCATATATATGGAGAGGGGGTGAGTGTAGGAGCAATGTGAGGGTAACCATAAGCAAAAGATCAAGAGAAAAATATCCTTAAGAAAACAAGAAACAATAAAGCTTAAAGCATGAGTCTTTATACACCTCATCAAGTCATTAATGACTCCATTAATGCACTAATGACTCACCAAGCCAAGTCACCCTATCTAGAACCTTCTAGAAGCATGACTCACTCTCATCCAAGAAAAGATAAATCCGTCTTTAACCGAATGTTAAAAGACGGCTGATAGAAAACTGAAAACTGGCAACTTCCAAAAGTGATCCCGAAACGAATTTCAGGATAACCCCGTAACTGTATAAATATACCCGCATTTGTATTACGATCGAATACAAATGCAACTGAGACAAAAATATTATATCTACTCAATATAATACTCGGATCCGGCTTAAACCAAAGCCGACCAGTATCATCTGCCCGAAAAATAACACGTGCGTAAACGCACGTGCATTTTCCGAACCCTGCCAGAAAACCATACGGCCTCTACAACGTTTCGCCCGAACTTGGGAAACTGTCTGTGGGAGACTCTAATGACTCGTCAGTACCCTGGCAGTGGGTTTAACCAAAAACCGTCAGCGGCACTAGCAATGCGTAACGGCTGCCCATGGACTGACCTCAAGGGAGGCTGATGAGCGAACTCATCCAGAAACCCTACTGAGCCTAACAGTGACAATGTATATACAGTCTGGTCCGTTCGTCTATGAGTATCGCATATCTGCCTAGGGGCTAGTAACGTCAGACCCCCAATAGCAGTATAAGTCGTGTCGGAGTGTAGCCCAATAACACCCTGAGATACTACTGGAGTACCTACCAGTAAATCTCCTGCCATGGCCATGGACTTTGTGTAATGGCTCTCCTAGACACAGCACGACCTCGCCCCCAATACCGGGAGAGACGAATCCCCTGCCGATCCGCTCACGTGCCTCCATATGGCTCGGGACTGTACCCAAAAGCTACCTGTTTGCACGACTCCTTTGAGCCGTGGTAGGGTAGAAATCAAAGCACAGTGGGAACTCACACGAAACAAAAGACGACCTCAGGTCGATGAACTAACCTGTACACATGTCACCAGGGAACTGCTATCTGACGATAGATATAGTACTAACTAGAAGATTCCCGGCGAGTCCTGTCCGGTATACTTATAACCCAATGAGCACCTGTATACATCTTAGGTGATCCAACTGACACCAGTGGCTTGTGAGACCGGCCACCGCCCCTCGTCGGGGTCTCGACTGTATACACTAGTCTACTCCGGAGTATCGATGCCCTGTCTCGAAACTCCCACGACTAGGGACCAGAATTAAGGATATGCATATAAACTACCCAACTCTCACGTATATGATCGCCATCATACTGTTGGTAGTAAAGCAAGATCCTAAGGGCTCTATCAAAGTGTAACATGTAATCAGTCACCTGAACATGTACACGACTGATAAAGGCAAACCAGATAGCATACTATCATCTTAAGTAAGACTGTCCTACCGGTATAGGTCCTCCGCAATCATTGCAATCACGTACCTGCGATCCAATAATTGACTATGAGGGCACTATCTCCAACAATCTCCCACTTGCATTCAAGGCTAATTATTGCGATGTCGACTACTCACAGCCCTTGTGAAACCGAACATCCAACTCCTCTACTAATCAGTTTCACAAAGCCCGTTTGTAAAACTATTGTGTTCGAGAAATAGCCTCAGTGAGTGGATCCGCCTAGAAGTTTCTTTCTATATCTCTCTTAATCTCAACTTCGCGGAGAAAGCCATCTCCCGAATCGAGTAATACCTGTCTTAGAATATGTCTGGATATCTGATGGGACCTAGTTCATAAATGAACTCCAAATCCAAACTTCTTAGACTGTATCGATCACTGAACCTAATCAGTATCCGGCACCATGCCACCCACAGTATCCTCTTGGACCACCTGTCCATAATACTGTCCCATTTCATCAGAGGGAAAAACTATAACTCTGACAATCACTCTGTCAACCATGTCACCTTTGAAGCCTGGAATGATAATCGTCTCCCGAAGGAGGCTGCCGTCATCAAAACCGTAGAATGTGTACTTATGTTCTAAAATTGCTTCCTTATGTTTCTCCAGGATTGGATTAATACAAACTTATTGCATCTAGTGCAAAAACAACATTTGGTGCGGTACTTGACATCTCATGATTGACTCAGTTGCCTAAGCAAGTGATCTGTCAATCATGCACATCCCTCTCCCCTTTAGTCTATACGACACCTTTAGAGAGGGTGACTCCATCACCTGTAGGTACACCACCATGCTAGGAGTCAACTATTCTAAAAATCATTAGAATATCTGTCAAAGTACCCACATTGGGAAACTACCCAAATCCAGATCTAAAACCATAGATCTAGAAACCAGAATGTCAAATATTATATCCATATCCTGTCTGGAGAAACAACTGTGTGACGACCACAGTACAACCGATCGTAGTATAGAAATTTTACTTCCTACTCTGTGTATGTCATCCAAATACCATGACATCACACCCTACTACCTTCTTAACAGATCCATCCCCTATTCTGATTGAAGTCAAACCCATGACTGTCATATCAAAATTAGATGATCTATCTCCGCTATAACTGCTCTAGTCTATAAATAGACATAAGCATCTTGCCCACTATGCTTCCGTTGCTCCCACTGACTATGACAACCCTCCTACCGGGTCTCATAGCCTGGAACAACAGTAGTGTCAAGTCTGGGTAGATAAGAACCTCCCTTTCACCGTCCTTGAGGCTACCGGAGTACCTCTCGGGTGTCTGAGGTTACCCACCATATCTGCGGAGTGGCTAATGGAATGTCAAACCTGATTGAATATTTTGGTCCTATTAAATTTTCCGTAATCGTTCGCGGTTCTGGAATCACTTCCAGTTCTACCATACTCCCACTACTGTTTTCTGAAAAAATCTATTTTTACTAAAACTGTGGCGAGTTAAGAACAATATCACTATTGATCTTCCAAATGGTAGAATATCAACCCTCGTCATAGCCAGGGTCAACCCACAAACAGCCATTACAGAAACGTGCCCTGAGTTATCCAGAGTCTAGTTTTAAGCATAAGCTGGACAACTCCCCGTACCTTAACATCTTTTAAGGTACGAACTATTCTATATCCAATACAGAAACTTTGGCACTTATTTAATTGGAACCAGATTCAAATCATGCAGCTGTCTCCAGTGCATATCAACTTAATGGAAAGAGGCTAATCAGCATTACTCAACTTAGGAATCCATCCAATTATGAGTAATCTGAAAGAGAAACATGTTTCTCAAAACCATCACTATCATCTGAATACCAATCACAAGAATCTACATCTTCGATCTCTTTGAAGAATCCCGATACTTGTGATACCTGGTTCTCTACTTTATTCTTATACCCACAACTTCTCAAAATTTAGACCTTGTATTTCTACGAAACACTTGTCTAAATACTAGAGAAGTTATAAGTAAACAGAACATAGTACGAGGACCTACCCCTTTGTCCTGATGGATACTGGACAACATACAATACTCTGTATAAGTCCGCTGAGTTAAACAACTCAAAAACCTGTGTGTCGTAGGTTGAAAACTGTACCCTGGCGATTTCCTAAAATATCACAAATTACAACGAATTCCGATATAATGAGGATAATCACCTAATTCCCAATAACTTACTCCCACTCATCATCTGTAAAACCATACAGATATGAGAATGAAACCTGGTAAATACATAACCTTGGAGTAAGTATCTAATCGGGAAAACAGTTTTCCTTAACAATGCACTGAAACATGAAAATGTTTCGTAGGGATATCCTGGTATTCATAGTAATGCCTCTTCCATAATTCAATTCATGACTTCAACCGTATATTTTATTGCCATCTCACCAAATCCCTTTATTTGTCTTTAGTCGTTTCCTTCTGTACACCATCGTTAGGCTAAATGGTTTTCATCCTTCCCCACCGTTCGGCACCAGCCTATGGTTTGGAAGATGACTATCCAGTAAGCATAATAGGTGTACCCTCCTAAACCAAGGAGTACTCGTATCTTGAGAGAAGGTGATGATAAAAGACAACTGAATAATACCTTATTCCTTTAAAGGTGAAAATAGGAGTGGCGATGAAGTACGCGGTTTTGGTCGTGAATGATATCAGTCACAATTTACTTTGCCCTCTTTCTAATCCCTTTATTTTGTCTTTACATATTACCTTCTGCACACCCTACTTAGGCTAATTGGTTTTCTTCATTCCCTACCTTTCGGCACCTGCCTATGGTTTGGAATAAGACTATCCAATAAGCGTAATAGGTGTACTCTCCTAAAGCAAGGAGCCCTCGCAACCTGAGAGAAGGTGATAATAAAAGAAAACTGAATAAACCAATTCTATTTTTCCTGAACCTGGATCCATCCTCGAAGAAGTCCCTTCGAGTTCGTATATAACCATACGATGGATCTATCCAATGGAAGTGGATGTCCGTAGTAATACGGGTGTTCTGAGAAATGCAAAGGGTAGAAGAAGGAGTGGCAATGACTTATGCAACATAGACAATCCTAAAGCCAGTATTTCAAGAAGGTTCGGTCTGTTAGTTATATGTATGCCCTAGAGGCCATTACTGTACATTGGATGCTGGGACATATATAGGAAGGACTTTCTTGCTCGACATGATAGTACGCTATCTGGTTGCTCTTTATCTTAACGTGTATACTTTTCGTCTCTCTGTTACATGTTGATAAAGCCCTTAGGATGTGTACTCGACTTTCAGGACTATGATGCAGATCATACTAGCGGGGCCTGGATAGTCCATGAGTACATCCTTGAAATGTTCCTAGTCGAGGGAATATCGAGACGGGGCATCGATATTCCAGAGTAGACTAGCGTATATCTTCTCGACCCATGCGATGGGCGATGGATGATCCCATATCCATTGGTGTTTGACATCGTAGATGGTATGCGGGTGCTTAGTAGAGACTGGGTACACTGAACGGACTCGCCGAGAACTCGCAGATGGTATTATACCTCACGTCAGATGGCAGTTCTCTGGTGACACTGGTGCAGCTTAGTCTGTTGACCCGAGATCGTCATAGAGTCTTGTGTGTCTCCCACTGTGCTTTGATTTCCACCCTACCACGGCTCTACTGAGTCGTGCAAACAGGTGGTTTTTGGGTACAGTCCCGATTCATATGGAGGCAATGAGCGATAGAAGGGGATTCGTCTCTCCCGGTATTGGGGGTTGATGTTATGCTATGCTCGACTGGCCATTACAGGAAATCCCTGGCCAGGGTTGCTGTGATATACTGGTAAGAGTTATCAGTAGTTTCACGAATGTTATGGACCTCAAGTCGGCATGACTTATCGAGCTATTGGGGTCTGACGTTTACCACCCCTAGGCGAGATATGCGACATATCAGACGAACAGACCGGACTGTACGGTAAGTGTTACTGGTTGGATTCACAGGAGTGTGAGCGGGCTTGCTCGTCGATCTTCTGATCGCTCAATACCCGGGTAGCCGTTACGTTTAGCAGACCGCTTGCGGCTTGTGGGTGTTTGATATGATCATCACCTGCTGCCGGCGTATTGACGAGTCTTTAGAGTCCTACACAGAGGTTTCCTGGCTCAAGCGAAACGAAATAGGAGCGCATATGAGATATGTGCGGGACCGAGAATAATGCGTGTATGTGATACCGTATTTCATTCTCGCGATGAATGTGTCGAATAGTTGTATGCGATATAACCCAGTTATCGAATCAAGGATTGATTCGGTAAGCCGACACATTGGATACTAGCCGGTTATATGCGATATGACCGGATCATTGAATCAAGTGTTGATTTAATGATTTAATGTATAATTATATATTTAATATATTACTTTGCATTAACTAGTATTGGTTCACTTTAGATGGATTTTCTCACTTGAATTGTGCAAGTTATATATGTGATATATTTTTATGCACATGATTGTATCATGTTTGATGATACATGCATACTTAGTTAAGTGTATGATTAAACCATGGTTGTGTAATGGTTAGGGTTTTGTATTTATTAACTATTTCTTTATTTATTCATTCTTCATTTAGAATGAAAATAAAATGGTTGATTGTTTTGTTGCTTTCTTTGAAGCTTCAAGAAGCTTTGACCATTTTGTCTTCATCTACAAAACCTAACCATTCACTAACCCTAGTTGATTCTCTACACTTAACCAAGGGTAAGATTATGATAAGTATTCATATTTTTATCTATTTTAAATTAACTTATCATATCTTCTTCTTCATCTTCTTCAACATGAAGAAAGCTAGTGGCCATTAATGGCAACCAGTGAAATTGAGTGAGAAATCCAAATATAAAGTCTACCCACTTCCTATTTCTTCATCCTCTACCTCTTGCCAAGTTGTATAGGGTGTTTACTTCACAAGTTTTCAAAGCTTGGTGAAGTTGGAGCTTGTTCTTGTGATGCTTCGACGTAGATCATCTTCGGCATCGAATCGACGATCAAGCCCGCCCATTCTTCGATGATGCCAATGCTAGAGTCGTGAGTTCGATTTGGACAGCGGAGGGAGATCATCGTGGAGCTCACGAAGTGGTAGACCGGATCTACAAAGGTTGTAGTCACTTTCCCCTAGCATTTAATTCGATTACATGCTTGCTTCGCCTATTTATCTAGTTAACGATCCGTATTAGGGTTTATAGGCACTTGTAAAATTTGATTTGTGCATGTTTGATCACTTGTGAGACGCCATTAGAGTGCCTAGGAACCATACACGGTCAACTTGGTCACTGAGTCAAAGTCTAGGGTCGGTCAAAGGTCGCTGCCAAAGAGAGAGAGAAAAGAAACACTCTGTGTGCACTCTAACCAAGATCAGAATGGTTATCACTTTATCTAATCTGGAAACCTCCCACTGTCCTGTCAAATTGTCCTCCAAACCAAAAAGAAGAATCAATCGGGATCACCCGAAGAGTAAACCAACTCATCAGTGGGAATCGGGATCCAACTCTCATCGCATGATAACGTGATGGAATGCATCCACGTTACTCATACTCCAGAAGGTATGCGCATACTTGGCAAGTTTCAGTTTCTTTAGAAACTCCCGATATGATTTTTGCCCCATGCTCTTATAACCTTGGCGTTAGGTCAAAATGTCATAAGTCACATGCCAAGTTCTACCCGTCACTATCTTGTTAATTTGAACCCACCCGCACATGCCCTTGGCGTTAGGTCAAAATGGCAGAACGGCTGTCCCAAACCAACTCATCTATCTATGCAACAATTGAATACCCAGCAGCTACCAAACACTATGCCTTGGCATTAGGTCAAAATACATAGCTTGAATACTACTGAATACCCAAAAGAAATGACGGAGGGCTATGGCTGGTTTTTGGCGAAAAACCTTTAACGTAGTGAACTTGATATCGCTGAAGGAACCTGATAGCTTTTTAAAATATAGTGGCGAAAACCTTTTGCTAAAGAGGTCACTCCCGGTGAAGGGATCTCGGCTCTTTCCTCGTGGAATGAGGTGCAGGATATTCCACTGAATACCGCGATGCAAAGCAACTTGTAATCGACTATAGTGAAGTTATTACCCTGACGCAAACTTCTGCCCAAGGGGTCAGTCCCGGTGAAGGGATATCGGCCCTTGCCCCGTCGAATGAGGTGCAGGATATTCCACTGAATACCTCTATGCAAAACAAAAGGAAACATCTTTGTAATAACACTTTTTAAATTGTTCCAACAACTGCCAAATAGGTTTGTTTTACTTTGCATTGATCAGAATCAACGCAGTCCCATCAATCGATCACACCAGAAAAGAACGAAAATAAAATGTACGTATATACCATCCGCATTCGTCACTAGGTCCCGTCATCACCCGTTAGGTTACTTAACTAATGACAGAGCGGGGACTGGACTAGTGCGGGTGTAAAACATATACAACATCTAATAGTATATAAACCAATATACAATAATCGCTCCAGGCTTGATAATATGCAACATTACAGAAAAGTAATAAGCATCACAGAACAATACAGATAATATGGGATCCCCGGGTTTCACAGAGCCGCTGCTGAAACCCGACGTTCCCCTGTCGTGTGGATAGCCTGTGCAATGAAACCTAGACTCCTACGGGTGCGGCAAGTTACCCGCCAAAACCTGAAGCGAGGCAGCCCCTTGCAGCAAAGTGAATGGACCACCCAGCACTTCACGGAATCCGGTAATCTTGGGCACCCCTCCTTGGGTCAACCTGTACCCCCTACGAGTGCGGCGAATAGTCTGCCAATTTTAGAGTAGGGCCCCTCTGCCTCTCAAAGCCATGAGATGCGGACCCGTTGCCTTCCAGAACCCGGCTATCCGTGCACTCCGTCTCGGGAAAAAAACCTAGTACAGTAATGAAAAATAGTACAATAGGTACATCGACCGCAACCTGGTCGTGCCCCAAAAGAATATTATACAACAGGCAGTGACGGCAGTCCACAAGTTGGACGCTCGCCCCGTAATATCAAATGTACAAATAAACTCAAACTGTACTACCATTGCACACTGCTATCCATCACGACAAATCCGCAACATCACAGCACAACACAGAACATCAACGCGAATGTCACGTTCGCAAACCCGTCTAAAAGAACTATAGCAATCAGACGCGGTTTACCGATCAAATGGCATTCCCGGTCGGAGATATAATGTAAGCACTGTAAACCAACGTGTTTAAATTTCGATCGACAAAATATCACAAAGTGGGCCCCGCGCAAATCTGCTGAACAGTAACAAAATCTGGGCCCAAAAGATATATACCAAAAACCCCAATTTCCAGAGGAGAACACATTGTATAAATTTGGGAGCATGATCTTACCAAATGGCCGCAGATACGCGGCCAAAACATGGGTTTGGCCGCGTTTCCACGGCGGTTTGGTGGAATCACGTGCCCAAATTTTGTCGGTGCTCTTATAAAACCCTGCATAGATTTCTGTGATATGTGGAATATTTTTAGGACACCATTTAAAATCAACAGAAACTGTCAGAATAGAAAAATGCGGTTTTTGATTTCCGGTTCGATCGATCTTTTAAACGCGTTAGCACAAGTTAGTATAGCAAAATGGTGAGGCTCTGATACCAATGTAAGTCTACGGTAGCGCCCCGGCTGTCTACAGACGCCAAATGCGGAACAAAAACTTTTTATCTGGCGCTATCGTATACTTTAACCCGGATCTGCCATTATTGCTAAACTAACAAACTGTAAAGAGAGTAGAAAGGTTATACCGAACGATCCGAGTCCTTCATTCTTTAACCATCATCCCACGCTCCGTTGCGGCTGCTCCGATCTCATCGATCTCCGATCTGCTCGTCCAGGTGGCACCACGTCAACGATTCTTTAAACGGGCTCCCGCCTCTGACTCGAGGCAACTCGGTCGTCAAGTTTGCTAAAAGAGACGACCAAGATTGATGTAGAGAATGAGTAGAAGACTTTGTCTCGTTCCGTCCAAATCTATGGACGAACGGTTAATGAAGTTGCCGTGGGAATCGGGTGATGGAATGAAATGAGCTGTGAAATTCCATACACCGAAAACTATCATAATCTTTTTCTACAAAGTGAAAACTCAAGTGAGAGAGTGAGAGGAGGGGCCGGCCATATATATGGAGAGGGGGTGAGCGTAGGAGCAATGTGAGGGTAACCATAAGCAAAAGATCAAGAGAAAAATATCCTTAAGAAAACAAGAAACAATAAAGCTTAAAGCATGAGTCATTATACACCTCATCAAGTCATTAATGACTCCATTAATGCACTAATGACTCACCAAGCCAAGTCACCCTATCTAGAACCTTCTAGAAGCATGACTCACTCTCATCCAAGAAAAGATAAATCCGTCTTTAACCGAATGTTAAAAGACGGCTGATAGAAAACTGAAAACTGGCAACTTCCAAAAGTGATCCCGAAACGAATTTCAGGATAACCCCGTAACTGTATAAATATACCCGCATTTGTATTACGATCGAATACAAATGCAACTGAGACAAAAATATTATATCTACTCAATATAATACTCGGATCCGGCTTAAACCAAAGCCGACCAGTATCATCTGCCCGAAAAATAACACGTGCGTAAACGCACATGCATTTTCCGAACCCTGCCATAAAACCATACGGCCTCTACAACGTTTCGCCCGAACTTGGGAAACTGTCTGTGGGGGACTCTAATGACTCGTCAGTACCCTGGCAGTGGGTTTAACCACAAACCGTCAGCGGCACTAGCAATGCGTAACGGCTGCCCATGGACTGACCTCAAGGGAGGCTGATGAGCGAACTCATCCAGAAACCCTACTGAGCCTAACAGTGACAATGTATATACAGTCCGGTCCGTTCGTCTATGAGTATCGCATATCTGCCTAGGGGGCTAGTAACGTCAGACCCCCAATAGCAGTATAAGTCGTGTCGGAGTGTAGCCCAATAACACCCTGAGATACTACTGGAGTACCTACCAGTAAATCTCCTGCCATGGCCATGGACTTTGTGTAATGGCTCTCCTAGACACAGCACGACCTCGTCCCCAATACCGGGAGAGACGAATCCCCTGCCGATCCGCTCACTTGCCTCCATATGGCTCGGGACTGTACCCAAAAGCTACCTGTTTGCACGACTCCTTTGAGCCGTGGTAGGGTAGAAATCAAAGCACAGTGGGAACTCACACAAGACAAAAGACGACCTCAGGTCGATGAACTAACCTGTACACATGTCACCAGGGAACTGCTATCTGACGATAGATATAGTACTAACTAGCAGATTCCCGGCGAGTCCTGTCCGGTATACCCATAACCCAATGAGCACCTGTATACATCTTAGGTGATCCAACTGACACCAGTGGCTTGTGAGACCGGCCACCGCCCCTCGTCTGGGTCTCGACTGTACACACTAGTCTACTCCGGAGTATCGATGCCCTATCTTGAAACTCCCACGACTAGGGACCACAATTAAGGATATGCATATAAACTACCCAACTCTCACGTATATGATCGCCATCATACTGTTGGTAGTAAAGCAAGATCCTAAGGGCTCTATCAAAGTGTAACATGTAATCAGTCACCTGAACATATACACGACTGATAAAGGCAAACCAGATAGCATACTATCATCTTGAGTAAGACTGTCCTACCGGTATAGGTCCTCCGCAATCATTGCAATCACGTACCTGCGATCCAATAATTGACTATGAGGGCACTATCTCCAACAATATCGGGGGCAACTGATATGCACGAAGAATCCCAATTTAGTGTATCTGGCGTGCACCAAAATCGTATCAAGCGCGTCAAGTATGCGCAAGAATCCAACTCAAGTGCACAAGGTGGACGAAAACAAATATCGAGTATCATAATCGAAATCGACGGTATACAACACATTTCAATCCATATCCAAGTCAGGTATACCGTGGTATATAATCTCACAACCATCTGCATCATTGTGCACAAATCGAATCAAAATACTAAAAGTGCATGAAAACTATGACGAAAGCACAAGTCAAATCACATGCATACCATAGGCATGAAGTCAAAATCAACATCTTAAATGACATCATACCGAAGTCAAGTGCAACTGTGGTGCACAAAATCCCAATCAAGCAAATAAATCGCCTAGAATATCGAAATCAAAGATGGCGGAAACCATTCCGCTCTGGAACATCCTCTAAAGATCTCTGGCCAACTGTTATGGTCACTCATAACGTGTCTCGTCGACGATGCCGAACTCTGGCCTACTGGGTGTGCACAATATGACCGCTCCTGGGTCCAAGTCTTCTCGTATAGTATTCCAGAAAGGTTCGTTCGAAGTCCCCCCCAAATCTCGTTTCTGCCGAACTGCCCGGAAGTTATCATCTTTTACTAAATCTATTTCTTGTTCCGGAATGGCTGCATACTCATCATGACTTCTTCTGGAAGATATATCCATATACAACGCCTCTGCATGTGTATCACATCTCTGGTGTCAGCGGAGTGGAACGTCATCTCGCCAAACTCTCGTACGAACCTCTTACTCCACTTTTCTCTAATGTCGACTGATTCGGACTCGTCTTTTCGTGGCTGCATGGACTGCGCTCCAACGGCTATACTCATATCTGGAGTCTCCCAAGCAATGTATCCCATCACATGATATCCAATGACGTCGAACCTTTCGATCGATTCATCAAAGTTCCATAATCCCCTAAGAGCTCAACAACTTGAGTACAGTTTAATAATATCCAGTACATGCCACAGTACCTATGGACCATCCGTAGAAGGGCAAACCCAAGGCTCATTAATGGCACCGCGGAACTGCTGCAAACCCTAAGGTTCAAAAGCATTCCCATGGTCATTATATCGAGTTAGGGTTTCATTCTTCTAGAGGGACTACGGAATTACTTGCATGTTTTTCCGAAAACTTTAAACTTAGAAAAATGGGTCTCTGACATTCGATCTTTTTCTTTCGACTCCCAACGTACCTGCGTGAAGTCTTCTCAAGCTGGAATCAATCAATCTGATGACCTCGCATCGGGGTAGGCAACGAATCGCATGTCCAAGTCATTCCTCCTTGGGTGACTAGCGATCTTCTATTATATCTCTAAGTACAACTCATGCGATATTAGCTTCAAACATCTGGGCGACATCTCATCAGTCGCAGCAACAACTGAATCATTCGTCCGCACGCTGAACAATACCTCAATCATCAAGAATAATCGGTGCATTGATGGTCATCACATTCTGGCTGGCCTCTAGCAGTGGCCCAATCCTCTGGTGCTGATCTGCACATTCGATAAATTTTGCAAAAGCAATCCAACAATTGCTCATGTCCCGAAAACATAATAAACGACACATCTATGCAATCGTATGTCCCTGGAATCACACCCTGGTCAGTCTTCGTCCGTGACGAGCTCGTGCTGACCGCAACTCTAGCCGCAGCTCTCTCTCTGCCCGTGTAATCGTGGCAGCAAAAACCATAAACTGATAATGAAGATGATAGATCGTAGGAATGAATATAATGTTGTGCAAGGAAATGTACATCCTAAGGCTTCATAAGTGGAGTGGCATATCGTAAGTATGCCGCGGAACATACACACGGTACGTCACTCTCCTTAAGTCACCTACTCCATCAACCAAGGTCAACCTACGCGATGAAAGTTCGGGTCTAATACCCCCTCGACTAAGTCTAAGTTCCGTAAGGTCAAGCCTAGGTTCCGAATATATATATATAAACGACCTAGACTCCGCATAGTCAAACATTGACTCGAACCAAGGTTAACCTAGCGCTCTGATACCAACTTTGTCACGACCCGAAATGGCACGTGACTGGCACTTGAATCATATAAAGTCTATAGGACCCCATCTAATTCGAGTAAGCCAAAATCCCATAAATCTAAACCATTTTAAATAAGAAGCGAAAGAAAACTTGTTTTAAGGTTTGCATATAATCACTTGAAAAGTCGTAGTAAAACCTTTTTAAAACATCAAGTCTTTTCCGAAAATTTCGGCAGAGTCTCCTTTGTAAAATACTGGCCCCAAACGGGTACAAACATGAATATATGAATAAAGGCATCCCCAAGCGGGAGCTAGCTCTTTTCCAATTAGCGGTCACAACCACGCAAGCAATATAATATACAACACCGAAGGGTGAGGATCAGAACTCAAAAGGAAACTCAAATCAATATGAAAACCATAATAATACAAGTGCGACTCTAAGGTCGAAATAATATACAACTGGTCTTCTAAGTCTAATAAATATACAAGTCTGGTTGATGGAGTTACTAGATACAACTGAAATAATTAAAGTACAATGGTGGTCACGATACAAGTGAACCCACCTACCAAAAGCAATCACCCGGAATGAAGCAGTGTGCCAGCAAAACCACAAAGGAAAAACCTGTACGGCAAAACCTGCAAGAAACTGTGGCACAATGGGGGTGAGTTGCCAACTCATGAGTAGAAAACATCACCAAGCAGAAATCGCATGTATGACTCGATCCTAGGTCATATCCTCAAAAAATATAAATAACCTGAAACATCTGCTAATGGCCAGGGTAAACATCTATACAAGTGTAATACCAAGTGCTCGTGTCAAAGCTTCAGGTAATAACATATCATAAGTATGATGTATGAATGCATGAAAACAGAATACATCTAAATGAGAAAACTGTTTTCTTATCTCAGAGAGATTTCTGTATGAAACCGAATTATCATCAATGAAACCAACAGAAAATCAGTCTCTAGTATCGACACAAAATATGTATATCTCTCTATCTCAATATGGGGCTCCGGCAATCCGGACTGGCCCGTATCATCAAATCTCAATACCTCAGGCTCCGGCAATCCGGACTGGCCTATACTCCGATCGGTATCCTCCGGATATCCGTCGAGTCACAATAAAATCACCGGTCGGATGTGCTCCCCTGCCGAGATCAACGCCATCATCTGCGACCTTCTCGCCCCGGGGCACCGCACCGAGTCCACCATGCACCCACAGACGGTTCCTCCTCCTCCTCGAATCGGTTGTATCATATCGCTCAAGAGCTGAGAAAACTCATGGTGGACTCATCTCAAATCATATCATGAGAAAACCGTAACTTTCATTTTAAAATGATAATCAGTTTATAAAATCCTTGTGGTTTCTCCAAATCCAGAAATCTCATGGAAATCCGAAATCCCAATCTCAAGGGTAAATAACAATGGATTCCATAATATTGGGCACCGGCAATCCGGACTGGCCCATAATGTCATGGCAAATGAATATATAAATATACTTGAAAATCACAGTAATAAATGCAATGTCTAATCTATCATATAAAAGCAAGCGCATTAGTACCATATCGAAACTATCAGCTAATAATTTATACTAATGAATAGTGTTTTCTAATGTGTACGTGATATGGAAATTACCGATGATGATGTGTGCGAGCCGGCAAGCAGGTGTATGTGGATTATACGCATCACCGGTAACGGTGCTGGTGTCCTGACAGCATGAGTTTCATAATAATTACGAAAACACAAATTAGCATACAATACGATGCGAATAATAAGAATATGCGGAAAATGAATGGTAAACACAGCAATAAAGAATATACATTTATATAATCAAGTCATACTGTTTTGGCATTTGAAATAACACAAATCGTGGTGTTTAGAAAATAGGTCTACGGAGCTTTTAAGAAAAGTTACGTCCTTTGAAATATCTGTAGTATCCCTTAGCCTGTCTTTAAAATACTCACGATTCGTTAGTTTTGGAAATAAGTATGACTCAAGCCCAGTCTAACATCTACTAAGTACACTACAGGTCTAAACTAACAGACCAGTCGAAAAGGGTAAGGAAAACCACCTAAGTCTGAGTCGATATATATATATATATATATATATATATAATAGTCGGTGATCCCGCCTCAATAGTATCACGTACGATATAATATATAATATGACATTCTCGAGTCAAGAGTGCGGATCAATCGTCATAATTATATCTCGTACGGTAAATCCATCGTACGGCATCCCAAATCTGGGTACGGGTCGAATATTACATTTATCTCATCATTTATCTGGTATCTTTATCATCATATCATGAACTGGGATACTGATCTAATGTCTAGTACATTCTGATACCGTCAACATATATATATATATATATATATATATATATATATATATGCATGTGTATGAAAACACAACGCCTAAGGACCCTCTATAATATCATGTCGTATCTCATAATACGAACCAAATCACATCACCGATCTCATGGCATCATGCCCAATCTCATCGACTCATCTCCAAGTACCACATACTATCCTCATATCCAAGTATATGTATACCTATATATATATATAAACATACTCACATACATATATGTGTGTGTGTGTATATCCCCATATACGCACAAGCAATAAAATGTATGTGTGTGTGTGCGCGCGCGCGTGGGTGTAATCTTTACTCTAGGGTTTCGTGACTAAGAAACTAAACTAAGTTACATCTAATTACACTAAAACTAACCCATGAACACCTAAAACCTATCTTGATAATCATCCACGTATCACAATACACATATTTATAATCATATATAACGTATTTGTATACTAAACTACGATTTGCGGGAGTGCTATACGCCATCCACCCGACTTCCTACGTAGATATATATCTACTCACCTCGATCCTCGCTTGCTGGAGTCGATGACGCCACGCTCATCCTAGTCATCTCTAAGTCTACGTGGGGGTACCTAAAATTTCCAATGCGTCATATAGTATCAAGAATCGAACATGAAAACCAAAACGGCATGCGAATCGCTTATAGGTTAGAACCTATAGCCTACGCCTGCAAAACCACCAAACAACCCCCGTCGCTGACATACAAACATCAGACGACGGAACACAATATCAAATACCAAATCCTAAATTAAAACGAAGTCGCCAAACAATGCAGCAACTCAAGAAAATGGTCCCAGATTTTACCCTAGGTGAAATTAGCCAATTTTGCTCATGTGGAGGGTCTAATTTACTGGAGATAAAGCCCTGGACCAAGCACGAGCCCATAATTCCCTGCTCTGGCCGTAATTTGCGGCCAGAATGGATTTATTTACGGCCATGGGTTGGGGTTTGGGTCTCGGGTCTTGGGTAATGCTTCTTGGTTGCCTGCTTGTATCACAGTATTTGCTAAATAATTTTCAGGTCACCCGGGTTATAGAAAATCACCGAAACATATCACAATTTCCACAAAATACGATATCAGGGATTTCTAAGTTTGCTAAATAGGGTTTAAGTCTATGGTTTAGTCCAATATACCATCACTACAGGGGTTGTATGGCATCTACTAATCTCAATTACACAATCACAACTCAAGAATCCCACAAACCCTAACTTGGAATTTTCAAAGTTCACAAAACCATACAATATCGATTCAAAAATTAAATAGATGCTAAAGGAAATGAAATACTAATCTAATGGTGAAGGAAATACCTCATTTGGCAACTAAAGAATTTTCTTGAGTTGCCCCAAATCTTCAAAATCCAATTTTTCTTGGTGCAAAGTGTTTGTGGTGAGCTTGTGCATGTTTTTAATGAAGTGGAGATGATGTCTTAATGTTGTTTTGGGGTTGAAGTGAGGACTTTAGAGGAGGTGAAGAAGAAGGCTGCCATGGATGAAGGAGAGGGAGAGAAGAGGAATGAAATGAGTGAAGAAAGAATGAGCCAAGACCAAGGTTGACCCCTCACCCTCTCTCTCTCTCTCTCATGCTCATACCTCCTTTGTTTATTCAAATTCATTTTCTTTTGTTTTCTGTTCTTTTCTTTTCTTTTCTCTTCTCATTTAAAACCAAACCAAAATGAAAAGGAAAAAGAAAAGTCCATGGTAGGAAAATGTAGAAATATGTAATATAACATGGTGCATGTCATGTGCACAAATCAAGATTAATGCACGATTAGTGATATTTAATCGCGATTAACATTAGAATGGAATATAATTAATTATAAAGAATTTATAATTTGCTTAAATCATATAAAAACACCCTCATTTCAGTAATTCCCATAATTTTCCAAATATTTCCCAATTTATGGGTATTTAATTATACCGCATCATTAAAATATTCATAATATTTATTATTTTAATTATTTAATTTCCCAAAAATAATATTTTAATTTTTCTGAAATGTCTTCGTCTGATATGTTGCATATCTGGTCTAGGGGTGGTATACGTAAGACCCCCGTAACCGATAAGTTGTATCGATGTGAGGCTCATAACAGGTCGAGAAACTACTGTATGGGAGTGTTACTGATTGGATTCACAGGAGAACGTACAGGCTAGCTTGTTGATCTTCTGATCGCTCAATACCTGGGTGGCTGTTACGTTTAGCTGACCGCTTGCAGCTTGTGGGTGTTTGATATGATCATCACCTGCTCCCGGCGTATTGACGATTCTTTAGAGTCCTACACAGAGGTTTCTTGACTCAGGCAAAACGGAGTAGGGGCACATATGTGATATGTGCAGGACCGAGGATAATGCGATATGAGATATCGTATTATATTCTCGCGATATTTAGATATGAGCCGGGTCATCAGATCAAGTGTTGATTCGATGAATCGGTACATGATATATTAGTCGGTTATATTCGATATAGCCGGATTGTCGGATTAAGTGTTGATTCGATAATTTAATGTATAATAATATATATGATATATTGTATTACATTATCTAATATTGGCTCGCTTTATTATTTCATTTTCTCACCGGATAATACATTGATATATATGCGATATATGTTAATTGTATTATTTTCTTTTGATACAGATATATAATATATATGTGATATATATTATTGTAACATGATATGATTAATGATGAAACATGTTTAGTGGGGATTAAACAAGGTTAGGGCTTGATTTGGGTTAGTTTCTCGTCGCACCTTCTAGAAGGAATTTCTTTTGTCATGAGTTAGATATTATGGTTGATATTTTCCTATGACTCATTCTTTAACCCAACCAAACCCTAGCCTTAGTTAATTCTCTACAAGGGTTATCCTAGTCATCCTTAACCATGGTTCCATTATTAATCATATATTCATTTCATTATTAATCACAAAAGGTTTAATTCTTTTTTCATCATCTTCTTCTCTCTTGAGCTTTGAGAAAGCTTACTAGTTTTTCCTTTTGTGATGTTTTCATGTGAGAATTTGATATAAAAAGAAAGCATAAATACTACTCCATCATCCTCATCTAATCTAGCCAATTAGATTATGGTGTTCACCTCATTAGAGTGAGAGAGCTTGAGTTATAGCAACTTCGACGTAGATCATCGGAGAAAAGGAATACTACAAGCTAGCATGGATCGTTCGAGTCGTGGAGCCTCTCTTGAGTCCGGGAGATCGTGGATCGCTGTGAAGGGACTTCTACTCGGAGCTTATGAAGCGAAGGAGCGGACTACAAAGGTTGTAATCCCTCACTTTTAGTTGTAAAGATGTTTACTTGCATGTTAAACCCTAATAATCTAGCAAAGATCCCGGCTTTGGGTTGTTCGGCATGTCTAAATTTTTATTCGGGCATGGTTGATGTCTTATGAACCCTCACAAGAGTGCCTAGGAACCCTACAGTCCTCTTTTGAGTTCTTTCATGGAAAAAGCTTTCTAGCTTTTTCTAAGTGATGAAAAATGAGTGAGAAAAAGAAAATAAAAGAGAGCAAAAATCCTACTTCATGATCCTCATCTACCCTTTCCATTTAGATGAGGGTGTTCATATCATTTCATGAGTGAGAGCTTGTGTTAATGAAACTTCAAGGTAGATCATCTTTGTTATCGAAGATCGGAAGCAAGCTTGCACCTTTCTCTTCACGAAGCCTCTCGATAGTCCAAAACACGATGATCGCAGTGAAGGGACCTCAACACAGAGCTTATGAAGTGAAGGACCGGATCTACAATGGTTGTAATCCCTCTCACTTAGTGTTAAAGTGTTTAACATGCTAGTTTTCACCTAAACTCTAGTTTAAAGATCCGGCTTTGGGTTGTTCGGCACGGCTAAAATTTTAATCGGGCATGGTTGATGCCTCGTAGACCCTTGTGCGTATGCCTAGCAACCCTACAGTGGTCAGTGCGAATATGTGCTAACTGTCCTCCTGTTGACGTGAACTCAAACTGTACACGGCTATCACATAGAATCTGCTAGTCTGCAGAAGACTGTATCTGTACAGTGCTCAAATGAGATAAGCTACCTCCAGGCCTCCGACTCAAAGCATCTGCTACAACATTCGCTTTGCCCGGATGATAAAGAATCTCGCAATCATAATCCTTCACGAGTTCCTTCCATCGACGCTGCCTCAGATCTAGATCTTGCTGCTGAAAGATATACCTTAAGCTTCTGTGGTCTGTGAATATTTGGCACGACTCGCCGTATAGGTAATGTCTCCAGATCTTGAGTGAAAAAAAACCACCGCAGTCATTTCTATAGCATGAGTAGGATAGTCCTGCTCATGCTTCTTCAACTGCCGAGAAGCATATGCGATAACCCTGCCGTACTGCATCAATACACAGCCTAGCCCCACTCAAGAAGCATCACAATAAACCACAAAACCGCCCGATCCCGAAGGCAATGATAATACTGGTGCAGTAGTCAGACGAGTCTTAAACTGCTGGAAGTTATGCTCGCACGCCTCGGTCCAAAGAAATGGAACCTCCTTCTTGGTCAACCCAGTCAGCGGTGCAGTGATTCGAGAAAGGTCCTGCACTAAACATTGGTAGTAACCGGCCAAGCCTAAGAAGCTGCGAACCTCCATAACTGACATAGATCTGGGCCATTGCTGTATTGCCTCGATCTTCTTTGGGTCCACACATATACCATCTCTCGTAACAACGTGACCCAAGAAATCCACACTATCCAGCCAAAAATTTCACTTGGAAAAATTTAGCGAACAACTGGTGTTCCCTCAAAATCTGCAATATAATTCGCAAGTGCCGCTCATGCTCCTCTCGACTACGGGAGCATACTAAGATGTCGTCAATGAATAAAATAATGAATTGATTAAGAAAAGTCCTGAAAATGCGGTTCATCATATTCATGAAAACTGCTGGGGCATTAGTGAGCCCGAACGACATCACCCAAAACTCATAATGTCCATAACGTGTGCGAAAAGCAGTCTTCGGAATGCCATCCTTCCGAACTCTTAACTGGTGATACCCTGACGACAAATCGATCTTCAAGAAATAGCCAGCTCCCTGCAGCTGATTGAATAAGTCATCAATGCAAGGTAATAAATACCTATTTCGCACCGTAACTCGATTCAGCTACCTGTAGTCGATGCACAATTTCATGCTGCCGTCCTCCTTCTTAACGAATAAGACAGGAGTTCCCCATGGCGATACACTCGGACGAACTAGTCTTCTATCAAGCAATTCTTGCAACTGACTCTTGAGCTCCTTCAGCTCCATCGGGGCCATCCGATAAGGTGGTATGCACAGAGGTATATGTGATATATCCTGCACCTTATTCGATGAGGAAAGGACCGAGATCCCTTCACCGGGAGTGACTCCTTTAGCAATAACTGGCAGATGCTACACACTCGGTTTGTCTTCTGATTGCTTTTAAGAGTTTTTGCTTTGCACAGTGATATATATGATATATCCCGCACCTCATTCGACGAGGAAAGGGCCGACGATCCCTTCACCGGGAGTGACCTCTTTAGCAAAACTAGAAAAGCCTCAAAATCACTCCATTTCAAAACTTCATTTGATTCTACAACGATATCAAGTTCATTACGCAATAGGTTTTCAGAAAAACCTGTCGTAGCCCTCCGTCATTCCAGATAAGTACTGGTTAGTATTCGTGCTGTGTTTGTTGACCTCTGTCACGGCGTAGTGTGCGGTAGCTGATTAGTGCTTATCTGTATAAGCATATGATGTGATTGATTTAGGGTAGTCGTGCAACCTTGTTGACCTCTGTCAAGGGTCGTGCGGGTGGGTTTACTTCAATCAGGAAATGACGGGTTGAACTTGACTAGCAGCCTATGGTTTGTTGACCTCTGTCAAGATCATAGGACGCTTGGGGCAAAAATATTATCGGGAATTTCAAGTGTTGAAATTTGCAATGAGATTGCATACCTTCTATGAGATAGTTGGATCCCGATACCCGCTGCGAGTAAGAGTTACTCCTGGGAGAGTTTTACACATTACAATTAGCCGATCAAGTAGGTGTCTAGAAAGGTGTCAACGGGGTTACGCCTCTGGGAAAACGAGGTTTACAGTAATTAGGTTTGTGCGAAAGCACGGGGGACCTCCCTCAAAGTACCGACAGTGACCTGGCTGAAAGATTGGCGAACTTGTAGTGTGTAATTAATCCCGGCTAGTCTTTCCTTTTAGGGTTTGAAGGAAGATTTGATAAAAAGCAGTGGGAGCCATCCTGATTAGATAAAATAAAAACCAATCTATTCTTGCAAGAGCGCACGCTGAGTGTTTTCTTCTCTCTCTCTCCAGGTAGCGACCATATCACGCCTTAATCAAGATAATAATACGGAATATTGACCGAACCCGCTTGTTATACTGAGCTGGGGAACGTTGGTCCCGCTCCAACTTATAATTGTTATAAGACAGAGCAGGAAATTGGGGATTACCAGTATTCCCGTGCCGCCCAAACGAAGAGAGTGCATGCTGATGCATCATCTTCGGGTGTGTTCGTTACACAGAACTGTTTCTCTATATCCTCTACGTCCTGGGTATGTGATACCAGATCAGGATCCCTGATCTGTAATCTGTTACATAGGGCTACAGCTAGGTAGAGAACTGAGAACGGGTGATAAGTTTCATGAGGCAGAAAACGGGGCAAGTGTTGCAGCCAAGTCTGTTGGTCACTGTCACCCTGTATGACCAGTACATTGATTCTGAACGAATGTTATTAGATACCGAACCTGATATACAAAATCATATCAATCTCTTTATTAGTAAAGAAATGATAAAATTTTGTATAGTTGGATAATGTTTTGAACATTTCCTGTATCAAAAGTTGATCGGATCAGGCACGTTATCTAAAAGTATTGATGTTCTAAATCAAACTACAGTTCTTAGTATACGGAACACACACAAGAGGAAGAGTTCAGAAATGAACGAATCCTTCTTGAGGTATTGTAGACTAGGTCATATCAATGCGACCCGACTAGCTTAAGTTACATATAGATGCATATTTAAATTAGTTTGAATTTACATTTTGTGAAACTTGCCAGTCATGTCACAGAGATAAGATGACCATAGCTCCGTTTACTGAAAACAGAGAAAGAGTTAGTGAACTCTTGGGATGATACATGTTGATGTATGTAGGTCCCCTGTCTACACTTGCCAAGACCGGTTCTTTTTACTTCATTACATTCTCTGATGATCTTTCGAGATTCAGACCTATGTTCCTATTGAAACACAAGTCAGAACCTTTTGAGATATTCACAGAATATAACTTAGAAGTAGAGAACCAATACGGGTATAAGTATTATGTCCTTTGATGTGATCAAGGAGGAGAATACTTAAGCACGGAACTCCTGGACTATTCTAAAGGAGAATGTGATTCTCTCTCAGCATTACTCCTCTGTATACACCATAGCACGATGGTATATCGGGGCGGAGCAAATGCACCCTATGTGATAAGGTGTGCTCTATGTTGAGTACTACTGAGTTACCTATTCCTTTTTTTGGAGTTATGCACTTGAGAAGCTGCATACCTATTGAATAGGGTTCAAATCAAATCAGTTGCCTACCACTTCATATTTGATATGATAAGGGAAGAGCCCATCTCTTAAGTTAGTTAAGATTTGGGGTTGTCCAGCCTATGTCTGAAAAGAAAAATCCGGACAAGCTCGAGGCAAGGTCAGTTATGTAGAACTGGAAATGTTCCAGCTATACAAACTGCAGCTGATGATTTGAAAAAACCAAAGGATTCAATAGTTACCAACGAACATCAGCCTCTCCGCCGATCTAGTAGGGTTTCTCACCCACTTGAGAGATACTTCTGTTTCTCTATGACAGTGGGAGCGAGGATTGCATCATGAGATGATGACCCAACTATTTTCGAGCAGGCCATCGAGAGTAAGGACTCTGTATGAATAGCTGGATGCTTAGAAATCTGAGATGGAATCCATGTACACCAACAAAGTATGGACTTTGGCTGCTATATCTGAAGGGTTAAATCCCCATCAGGAGCAAGTATATCTTGAGAAGATTACTTGGTGTAGATGGAAAAGTTGAGACTTTCAAAGCTAGATTTGTTAAAGTTTTTCGTCATAGACCAGGCGTGGATTATGATGAAACCTTTTCAAGTGGCTATGCTTAAGTCCATCCAGATCCTACTTGCTACGGCTACATACCATGACTACGATATCTGGCGGTAGGGTGTCATGACTGCTTTTCTAAAATGATGTTTTAGAAGAGTGCGTCTATAAGTACACAGCCAGAGGGCCTCGTAGACAGTGGGAGCAGCGGAAACGTGTGCAAGATGTTTTATAGGATAAAGCAGGCATCGCGGAGTTGGAACGTCTATTTTGATGAAGTAGTCAAAGAGTTTGACATCATCAAAATGGTAGATGAACCTTGTATAAACAAAAAGGTAGTAGGGAGTATGGTGACGATCCTCGTAGAGTACGTGGATAACATACCCTTGATAGGGAAGGAGTTTCCTATGCTACGCTCGATCAATCTCCGCTTATCACAATGATTCTCCATATAGGATCAAAAGTGATACCTCCTAAATCCTGGATTTTGGATCTATGAGATAGATCTAATTGGATATTAGGATACTCACTAGTTGTAATGAGATGGTATCAACCGATCCTAGGGAGAATCACTGGAAGTGTTCCAGGGTGATACAGACGACTGAATGTCAGTCACAGGCATTGTCTTTACCTCAGTAAAGGGACGGTATGTTGGAAGAGTTCCAAGCTAGATACCGTGGCTAACTAGACGATAAAGGCAGGATACATCGCTACTTGAGATGCTACCAAAGAGGCAGTCTGGATGTATATTTGTTCATAAGATGAACTTAGTTCCTCCCATTGTGTGACAATGGAGTTGTGGCTTATGCCAAGGAACGACCGTCCCATCAGTGATCCAGACATATTCTAAGGCAGTATCACCTGATCATGGAGATGGTTGATCTCCAGGGTGATCGAGGTAAGGAGAGTGGACTCAGAGGACAACACGGCGGATCCACTCACGAAGGCCTATTCCCAGAGAGAGATTTTTATGGGATGGTTGAGTATGAGATACTGCAACCACTGCTACAGATGGCCCTAGTGCAAGTAGGAGATTGTTAGTTATATGTATGCCCTAGAGGCCATTACTGTACATATGATGTATATTGTAGTGGATGCTGGGACATATATAGGGAGGACTTTCTTGCTCGACATGATAGTATGCTATCTGGTTGCTCTTTACCTTAACGTGTATACTAATTGTCTCTCTGTTACATGTTGGTAAAGCCCTTAGGATGTGTACTTGACTACCTGGACTATGATGCAGATCATACTAGTGGGGACAGATAGTCTATAAGTACATCCTTCAAAGTCCCTAGTCGTGGGTATATCGAGACGGGGCATCGATATACCAGAGTAGACTAGCGTATACCTTCTCGACCCATACAGATGGGCGATGGATGATCCCATATCCATTGGTATTTGACATCAGAGATGATATACGGGTGCTCAGTGGAGACTGGGTACACTGGACGGACTCGCCGAGAACTCCCAGATGGTATTATACCTTACGTCAGATGGCAGTTCTCTGGTGACACTGGTACAGAGTAGTCTGTTGACCCGAGATCGTCATAGAGTCTTGTGTGGTTCCCACTGTGCTTTGATTTCCACCTTACCACGTCCAAGAGGGCGTGCAAAACGGTGGTTTTTGGGTACAGTCCCAAATCACATGGAGGCAATGAGCGATAGGAGGGGATTCGTCTCTCCCGGTATAGGGGGTTGATGTTGCGCTGTGTTCGATTGGCTATAACCGGAAATCCCTGGCCAGGGTTGCTGAGATTTACTGGTAAGTGTTACCAGTAGTTTCTCGAATTGTTATAGACCTCATATCGACACGACTTATCGAGCTATTGGGGTCTGACGTTTACCACCCCTAGGCGAGATATGCGACATATCAGACGAACAGACCGGACTGTACGGTAAGTGTTACTGGTTGAATTCACAGGAGTATGAGCGGGCTTGCTCGTCGATCTTCTGATCGCTCAATACCCGGGTGGCCGTTACGTTTAGCAGACCGCTTGCGGCTTGTGGATGCTTGATATGATCATCATCTGCTGCCGGCGATTGACGAGTCTTTAGAGTCCTACACAGAGGTTTCCTAGCTCAAGCAAAACGAAATATGAGCGCATATGAGATATGTGCGGGACTGAGAATAATGCGTGGATGTAATACCGTATTGTATTCTCGTGATGAATGTATCGATTTGGTTATATGCGATATAACCTAGTTATCGAATCAAGCATTGATTCGATATGCCGATACATTGAATATTAGTCGGTTAAATGCGATATGACCGGATCGTTAAATCAAGTGTTGATTTATTGATTTAATGCATAATTATATATTTGATATATTACTTTGCATTAACTAGTATTGGTTCACTTTAAATGGATTTTCTCACTTGCATTGCACAAGTTGTATATGTGATATACTTTTGTGCACTTGATTGTGTCATGTTTGATGATACATGTTTACTTGGGTTTGTGTAAAGATTAAACCATGGTTATATGAATGGTTAGGGTTTTCTTTTCTTATTCATTTATTTATTTATTTATTCTTTTTGGAAAATAAATGGCATAATGAGAAAAATGGTGGCTTTCTTTGTTTGCATCTTGAAGCTTCATGAAGCTTTGACTAAGTGACCATTTTGTCTCATGCTTAACCCTAACCACTCCATTTAACCTTAGTTAAATCTCTACACTAAACCATGGTTTGTATATGATAAGAATTGATTTTCTTTTCTATTTTATTCTTCTTATCATATCATTATCTTCATCTTTTTCTTCTTCTTCAAGAAGAAAAAGCTAGCTACCATCAATGGCAACTAGTGAAAATGAGTGAGAAATCCAATTCTAAAGTGAACCCACCTCCTATTTCTTCATCCTCTACCTATTGCCAAGTAGTATAGGGTGTTTTCTTCACAAGTTTCTTGACTTGGTGAAGTTGGAGCTTGATCTAGCGATGCCTCGACGTAGATCATCTTCGGCATCGTAGTCGATGACCTAGCCCGCCTATTTCTCCGATGAAGCCGACGCTAGAGCCCGGGATTCGATTTGGACAGCGAGGAGACTTCATTGCGGAGCTATGGAGGTGGAGGACCGGATCTACAAAGGTTGTATTTCCGTTCTTGTAGTTAAGTTGTTAACTAGTTTCTTTTGTCGCCTAAAATTCTAGTTGACGATCCGTATTAGGGTTTCTCGGCACCCATAAAATTTGTAATTGGCATAGTTGATGCCTTGTGAGACCTCATTAGTGTGCCTAGGAACCCTACACTCCCCTGACCTGGACATGAAATGGCTCAGTGCGGCGACTCGTCCCATGAGCTACATGATCTCGACGTTGGTCTTGGGCGCGACCATGTTGAGGATAGCGTCGATTTTCTCTGGGTTGTCTTTAATTCCGCGGTGAGTGACCATGAACCCGAGGAACTTTCCCCCGGTGACTCCGAATGCGTACTTGGCGGGGTTTAACTTCATGTTGAACTTGCGGAGCACTTCAAAAGCCTTGCCTAGGTCCCTGGCATGGTCGGTCGACGAGACGGATTTGAAGAGCATGTCGTCAATGTAGACTTCCATATTCCTGCTGATCTGTGTCTTGAACATGCGGTTGACCAATCTTTGGTACGTGGCCCCGGTGTTCTTGAGGCCGAAGGGCATCACCTTGTAGCAATATACTCCCCAGTCCGTTGTGAATGCGGTGAGATCTTCATCTTCAGGAATCATACGGATTTGGTTGTAGCCAGAGAAAGCATCCATGAAGCTCAACAGCTCGTCCCGGCCGAGCTGTCGACGAGCTGGTCTATCCGGGGGAGTGGATAGTTGTCCTTGGGGAAGGCCTTATTAATGTCGGTGAAGTCGACGCACATACGCCACTTCCTGCTTGACTTCTTGACCAGAACTACATTCGCCAGCCACTCCGAGTAGGGTACATTCCTGATGAAGTTGGCAGCGAGAAGCTGATCAACTTCCTCTTCGATAGCCTTCTGTTTGACCGGGACGAAGCTTCTCTTCTTCTGTCTGACGTGTCGGGCCGCAGGATCGACCCCAAGCTTGTGGGAGATCATTTTGGGATCAATCCCAGGCATGTCAGCAGGCGCCCAGGCTAAGACGTCGGAGTTGTTTATGAAGAATCTGACTAGGTCATCTCGTTGAGTCTCCATCAGGAGTGATCCGACCTGGACGGTTTTTCCCTGGTCTCCTTCTGTTAGGGGCACCTCTGTCTAAGGTTCAACCGGTGCCCCCCGGATCCCCTTCCGCTCGTCTCGGGTGTCCAAAGAACCTTTGATGTTGTCACTTACCTCAGCATCGTCGGCTGGCTGCTCGGATGAAGATGTTTCGGTGAGGCATATCTTCGCGACCCGCTGGTTCCCGTAGGCCAAACCTATCCTGCCCCAATCAAAAGGGAACTTTATCGCCAGGTGGTAGGTCGATATCTGGGCCTGGAGGGAGTTTAGTGTCGGACGGCCGAGGAGGACGTTGTAGGCCGATGGGACTTTTGTTACAATAAAGTCCACAGGCAACGTACGCGTGCGGCCGGGCTCCCCGATCGTGAACTACAGGGTGACCACCCCTCGCGCCGGGATGGAGTGGTTGGTGAAACCCGAAAGAATGTGAGGGGTCGGTTTCAAGTCTGCTGGGGTGAGCCCCATGCGTAGAAAGCAGTCGTGGAAGAGGATGTCCGCCGAGCTGCCTGAATCGACGAGTATCCGATGGACCTCGTACCGGTGGATTCGGGTCGTGATCACCAGTGGGTTGTTGTGGGGCACGGATATGCCATGGAAGTCCCCGTCGCCAAAAGTGATGGGCTCGTGGCCTCTAGCCTTTTTTCTCGGGCGGCCGCTGGCGTCTGTCGCCGGCGCGTAGTGCCGAGCCTCGCAGGAGCTCGACCGGCCTCCTGTCGCCATGACCATAGTCATTGATGGGCCTTGGTTTCCTTCGGCGGGGCTCGCGAGGCGGCGACCGGTGTAAGGGCTGATGATGTTCGGTTGAGGCTCGCACACGCCTCAATCGAGGGGAAGGTGGCAGCTGGGAACCGGATTTTCGGGGCGATTACCTGCCATGTGGATGGAGATCGGAAGGCCAACTTTGTTGTTGTGGAGTTTCCGTTTCCCACAGACGGCGCCAACTGTTGGAGGTCCTTTTCAGATCTCCTTCAGATCTTCTCTTCCGTCGATCTCCCGGTGGATTCTGGAGGGGATCCCCTGTTATGTGTGGGTCTCAATGGGTTTTGAGGAGATTTGGTGATTGGAGGAGTTGGACGCCAAGTACCTGCAAAGAAGTCCCGGGGTGGTTTGATACCACCGAGGACCCTCCGACGATCAAGTTAGTACTAGATCTAATAGAGGTCCTTTTCAGATCTCCTTCAGATGTTGTCTTCCATCGATCTCCCGGTGGATTCTAGAGGGGATCCCCTATTGTTTGTGGGTCTCAATAGGTTTTGAGGAGATTTGGTGATTGGAGGAGTTGGACGCTAAGTACTTGCAAAGAAGTCCCGGGGTGGTTTGATACCACCGAGGACCCTCCGACGATCAAGTTAGTACTAGATCCAAGCAGCGTAACGGCAAAGTGGAATCAAAATGGCTTACTTGACCTTTCTGTGATGGGGGTTTATATATTAGTGGAGGCATGCAGTAGCAGGCGCGAGAATCACGTCGGCAGTTACGCTCCCGACGTCACGCCCGCGTAGAGAGCGGATCGCCCATGAATGGGGATCATGAAGGCGTGGAACGTGGGATGTTGCTGGTCGAGAATCCACGCATGGCGAGATTCGCGGAGCTGCGGTTGCGCCTGTGATCGGCGGAACTGGTCGGATGTCCGAGAAAGATAGCCTCGGCAAGGGGCTCGGGGACGAGCGAGAAGTCCAAGGAGACTTGGTCTTGTGGCGGCTCAGGGCGAGCTGAGGGACCGAGGAGGCCAATCTTCGGGGAGCCCTGAGGAGGGCTAGCTTATGTTGGCAAGTCGGGTACAGGGGTTGTAGGGTTCCTAGGCACACTATAGAGGTCTCACAAGGCATCAACCATGCCAATTTCAAATTTTACAAGTGCCGAGAAATTCTAATACGGATCGTTAACTAGAATTTTAGGCGAAACATAAGCTAGTTAACATCTTAACTAAAAGTGAGAAGCTACAAACTTTGTAGATCCGGTTCTCTACTTCCTTAGCTCCACGTAGACATCCTCTCGCTGTCCTAGTCGGATCTCGGACTCTTGCATCGGCTTCATCGGAGAAATGAGCGGACAAGTCGTCGGCTACGATGCCGAAGATGATCTACGTCGAGGCTACACTAGATCAAGCTCCAACTTCACCAAGTCGTTAAACTTGTGAAGAAAACACCCAAAACTACTTGGCAAGAGGTAGAGGATGAAGAAATAGGAGGTGGGTTCACTTTAGAATTGGATTTCTCACTCTTTTGCTCAAAGTGCCATTAATGGTGGCAAGCTTTTTCTTGAAGAAGAAGAAGAAGCTCAAGATAGAATATGATAAGTTCTTTTCAAAAAGAATAATAAAATGAATACTTATCATCTTCTAACCTTGGTTAGGTGTAGAGAATAGACCATGGTTAGTTGGAATGGTTAGGGTTAAGCATGAAGACAAAATGGTCACTTTAGTCAAAGCTTCATGATGCTTCAACAAGCTTCATGACAAAAAGAAACCATTTTGTTTTCTTTTATCTATTTCTCAAAAAAGAAAAGATAAATAATTAAGAGAAAATATGAAACCCTAACCATTCACTAAACATGGTTTAAGTCTTTACACAAATCCAAGTGTATATGTATCATCAAACATGATACAATCAAGTGCACAAAAGTATATCACATATACAACTTGTGAACTTCAAGTGAGAAAATCCTTTTAAAGTGAACCAATACTAGTTAATGCAAAGTAATATATCAAATATATAATTATACATTAAATCATTAAATCAACACTTGATTCAATGATCCGGTCATGTCGCACATAACCGGCTAGTATCGTATGAATCGACTTATCGAATCAATCTTTGATTCGATAACTAGGTTATATCGTATATAACCAATCGAAACATTCATCGCGAGAATGAAATACGGTGTCACATACACGCATCATTCTCGGTCCCGCACATATCTCATATGCGCCCCTATTTCGTTTCGCTTGAGCCAGGAAATCTCTGTGTAGGACTCTAAAGACTCGTCAATACGCCGGTAGCAGGTGATGATCATATCAAGCACCCACAAGCCGCAAGCGGTCTGCTAAACGTAACGGCCACCCGGGTATTGAGGGATCAGAAGATCGACGAGCTAGCTCGCTCACACTCCTGTGAATCCAACCAGCAACACTTACCGTACAGTCCGGTCTGTTCGTCTGATATGTCGCATATCAAGTCTAGGGGTGGTAAACATCAGACCCCAATAACCAATAAGTCGTGCCGATGTGAGGCTCATAACGGGTCGAGAAACTACTGGTAACACTTACCAGCAAATCTCTGATCAGCCCTGGCCAGGGACTTCCCTGTTACGGCCAATCGAGCACAGTGCAACATCAACCCCCAATACCGGGAGAGACGAAACCCCTCTTATCGCTCATTGCCTCCATGTGACTCGGGACTGTACCCAAAGACCACCGTTTTGCACGCCCTCATGGACGTGGTAAGGTGGAGATCAAAGCACAGTGGGAATCACACAAGACTCTATGACGATCTCGGGTCTACAGACTAACCTGTACAAGTGTCACCTGAGAACTGCCATCTGACGTGAGGTATAATACCATCTGGGAGTTCTCGGCGAGTCCGTCCAGTGTACCCAGTCTCCACTGAGCACCCATATACCATCTCTGATGTCAAACACCAATGGATATGGGATCATCCATCGCCCATCTCATGGGTCGAGAAGCGTATACGCTAGTGTACACTGGTATATCGATGCCCCATCTCGATACACCCATGACTAGGGACCTTGAAGGATGTACCTATGGACTACCATGCCCCCACTAGTATGATCTGCATCATAGTCCAGGTAGTCAAGTACACATCCTAAGGGCTTTATCAACATGTAACTATAAGACAGTTTAAAGAGACAGGTGTACATGTTAAGATAAGGAGCAACCAGATAGCATACTATCATATCGAGCAAGAAAGTCATCTCTATATATGTCCAAGCATCCAATATAATATACATCATCTGTACAATACTGGCCTCTAGGGCATACATACAACTAACAATCTCCCACTTGCACTAGGGCCAGCTGCTGTAGTATCGTATACCGAGCATCCCGAAGAGTCTCTCAAATTGTATCTGGGGAATGGCCTTCGTGAGTGGATCCGCCGTGTTATTCTTCGTGTCAACCCTCCTGACCTCGATCTCCCGGCGATCAACTATCTCCCGGATCAGGTGATACCGCCTCAGAATATACCTGGATCGCTGATGGGACCTGGGTTCCTTGGCCAAAGCCACCGCTCCATTGTTATCGCAATACAAAGGTATTGGATGCTCAATGGATGGAACCACTCCAAGTTCAGTAATGAACTTCTTGATCTAGACAGCCTCTTTGGCAGCATCGTTGGCAGCGATGTATTCAGCCTCCATCGTCGAGTCTGCCACGGTTTCCTGCTTGGAACTCTTCCAGCTAACCGCCCCTCCGTAAAGGGTAAAGACAAATCCCGACTGCGACTTAGAGTCATCCTTATCACTCTGGAAGCTTGAATCGGTAAAGGACTCCATTTGGAGTTCTCCGTTACCATACACCAAGAGCATCTCTTTAGTCCTTCGCAAGTACTTGAGAATGCTCTTCACAGCTGTCCAGTGACTCTCTCCAGGATCAGCTTGATACCTGCTCACTACACTTAGTGAGTATGCTACATCGGGTCTGGTACATAGCATCGCATACATGATAGAGCCTACAGCCGAAGCATAGGGTATCCCTTGCATGCGAGCTCTCTCCAAATCAGTCTTGGGAGACATCTCTTTGGAGAGAGTGACTCCAGAGATCGTGGGCAAGTTCCCACGCTTGGATTCTTCCATACTAAACCTCTTTAGTATGGTGTCAATGTACCTGGATTGGGACAATCCCAATATCCGTTTGGATCTATCTCTATAGATCCTAATTCCCAATATGCAGGAGGCATCACCAAGATCTTTCATTGAGAATCTTTGTAATAAGAAGAGCTTGACCGATTGAAGCATAGGAATATCATTTCCTATCAAGAGTATGTCGTCCACGTACAATACGAGGAAGACAACCTTACTCTCTGCCACCTTCTTGTAGATACAAGGTTCATCTGGGTTTTTGACGAAATCAAACTCTTTGATAATGACGTCAAAGCAGATGTTCCAACTCCGCGATGCTTGCTTTAATCCATAAATGGATTTAAGCAGCTTGCATACCTTCCCGCTGCTCCCACTGTCTACGAAGCCCTCTGGCTGAGTCATGTACACGCACTCTTCTAAATCACTATTTAGAAAGGCGGTCTTAACATCCATTTGCCAGATTTCATAGTCATGATATGCAGCAATGGCAAGCATGATCCGGATGGATTTAAGCATAGCCACTGGAGAAAAGGTTTCGTCATAGTCCACACCTGGTCTTTGACGAAAACCTTTTGCAACAAGTCTAGCTTTGAAAGTCTCCACTTTCCCATCTACACCAAGTTTCTTCTTGAAGATCCACTTGCTCCCAATGGGTTTTACCCCTTCAGGAGCAACTTCCAAAGTCCATACTTTATTGGTGTACATGGATTCCATCTCGGACCGCATTGCATCCAGCCATTTCACTGAGTCCCTATTCGTGATAGCCTGCTCGAAGCTAGTTGGGTCATCATCCTCCATGATGCAATCCTCGCTCCCACCATCCATGAGAAAACCGTAGTATCTCTCAGGTTGGCGAGGAACCCTACTAGATTGGCGGAGAGGCTGGGGTTCGTCGGGTACTACTGAATCCTCTGGTTCTACCAAGTCTTCTGTTATAGTTTGTGTCGCTGGAACCTCTTCCAGTTCTACCTCAATGCCACTTATCTGTTTCATAAGAAAACTTTTTTCTAAGAAAGTGGCATGTCGAGAAACAAACACCTTTTGTTCCTCGGGATGGTAGAAGATATACCCTTGTGAAATTTTGGGATATCCTATAAACTTATATAAGACTGATCTTGCCTCGAGTTTGTCCGGATTTTGTCTTTTGACATAGGCTGGACAACCCCATATCTTAATATAATTAAGATGTGGTCTCTTCCCTTTCCATATCTCATATGGAGTGGTAGGCACTGATTTGGTAGGAACTCTATTCAATAGGTCCATGGCTGTCTCAAGCGCATATCCCCAGAAGGAAATAGGTAACTCAGCTGTACTCATCATTGAGCGCACCATATCTAATAGGGTGCGGTTTCTCCGTTCAGATACACCGTTGTGCTGTGGTGTATATGAAAGAGTCAGCTGAGAGAGAATCCCATTCTCTTTTAGGAAGTCCAGGAATTCATTGCTCAAGTATTCACCTCCTCGATCAGATCGAAGGATTTTAATACTTTTTCCGGTTTGGTTCTCGACTTCAAGTTTATATTCTCTAAATTTCTCAAAAGCTTCTGATTTGTGTTTCATCAGGAACACATATCCGAATCTAGAGAGATCGTCAGTGAATGTAATGAAGTACGATGAACCATCCCTGGCATGTGTAGACATGGGACCGCATACATCACTATGTATCAGTCCCAAGAGTTCAGCAACTCTTTCTCCGTGTCCCATAAACGGAGTTTTGGTCATCTTGCCTTTGAGACATGACTGGCAAGTGTCATAAGATGAAAATTCAAACGGATTTAAATATCCATCCTTATACAACTTTGCTAGTCGTGTCGTATTGATGTGACCCAGTCTACAATGCCACAAGAAGGATTCGTTCAGTTCAGAACTCTTCCTCTTGTGTGTGTTTGTTATGCTTAGAACTGTTGATTGATTTAGAACATAAATGCCATTGCACAACGTGCCTGATCCAACCAACTTTTGGTTACGGAAAATGTTCATAACATTATTCTGTAATACAAAATTATATCCCTCTTTACTCAATAAAGAAACCGATATAATGTTGCATATCAGGTTCGGCATGTAATAGCATTCATTCAGAACCAATGTATTACCAGTTGGTAATACAAGGTGATATTCCCCGACAGTCTTAGCTGCAACAATTGCACCATTTCCAACTCTAATATCTTTATCACCTTCTCCAAGTTCTCTATCTTTTCTAAGCCCATGTAACTGATTACATATATGGGATCCTGACCCGGTATCTAATACCCAGGACGTAAGGCAAATGGAGAAACAGTTCTCTGTAACGAACACACCCGAAGAAAATGCATCATCATGTACTTTCTTCAATCGGGTGGCATGGGAATCCTGGTATTCCCCTATATCCTGTTCATTCCTATAACTCTTATAAGAAAGAACGGAACCAACGTTCCCCAGCACAGTATAACATGCGGGTTCAGTCAATACATCCATATTATTATCTTTATTAGGGCATGACATGGTCGCTACCTGGAGAGAGAGAGAAGAAAACACTTTAGTGTATGCTCTTGCAAGATCAGATTGGTTATTATCTTATCTAATCAGGATGGCTCCCACTTGTTTTTATCAAATCTTCCTTCAAACCCTAAAAGGAAAGACTAGCCGGGATTAATTACACACTACAAGTTCGCCAATCTTTCAGCCAGGCCAGTGTCGGTACTTTGAGGGAGGTCCCCCTTGCTTTCGCACGAACCTAATTAATGTAAACCTCGTTTCCCCAGAGGCGTAACCCCGTTGACACCTTTCTAGACACCTACTTGATCAGCTAATTGCAATGTGTAAAACTCTCCCAGGAGTAACTCTTACTCGCAGTGGGTATCGGGATCCAACTATCTCATAGAAGGTATGCAATCTCTTTGTAAATTTCAATACTTGAAATTCCCGATAATATTTTGCCCCTAGCGTGCTATGACCTTGACGCATGCCAAACAACCCATAGTCCGCTAGTCAAGTTCAACCCGTACAATTCGTGATCGAATTAAACCCACCCGTACGACCCTTGACGCATGCCAAACAACGCCGTACGAATACCTTAATCCAATCGCATCTCATGCTACAGATAAGTAATAATCAGCTACCGTACACTACGCCTTGACGCATGCCAAACAACCGTAGCACGAATACTGAATATTACATATCTGAATTGACGGAGGGCTACGCAGGTTTTTCTGAAAACCATGAGCGTAATGAACTTGATATCGTTGTAGAATTAAATGAAGTTTTGAAATGGAGTGATTTTGAGGCTTTTCTAGTTTTGCTAAAGGGGTCACTCCCGGTGAAGGGATCGTCGGCCCTTTCCTCGTCGAATAAGGTGCGGGATATATCATATATATCACTGTGCAAAGCAGAAACTATAGAAGCAATCAAAACCAAACCGAGTGTGTAGCATCTGCCACTTATTGCTAAAGGAGTCACTCCCGGTGAAGGGATCTCGGTCCTTTCCTCATCGAATAAGGTGCAGGGTATATCATATATACCGCTATGCAAAGCAAAACTGTAGCTACCCTTTTGATTTAAAATTTGATTCTACAACATCTTTTAGGTTTCTTTTCTTTCATTAATCACATTAATGAAGTCCCATCATTTAAGTCACCTAAACATCACAGATAAATACGACGTACACTTATGCCATCCGCATTCGCCTGGATGTCCCCTCGTGTACCGTTAGGTTAGGTAACTAACTACAGAGCAGGGCAGGGCTAGTGCGGGTGCAAAACATAAGTAACGTCTATATAATATATCATATATACTATATACTGTATCTATCACAGAACATCACATGATCACATCACAGATATCGCAGCAGAAGAAACAAATGAAACATTGGATATACTAGGATGTCCGTGTTTTCAATACGAGCCAGTATAAGACACGGATTCCACGGTCGTGATGAATAGCCAATCCCACACCCTTAGACCCCTACGAGAGCGGCAAGCAACCCTACCAATTCTAGGGTTAGGAGACCCGGACTCGACTCCTCGAGATGGTCTCCCACTGGACCCTAGAACCCGGTTACTTGTGCTCCCCTCCTTGGGTCTATCCTAATGCGGAAATGTAAATAATATACAAAAGGTGACAACTTCCGTAACCTGGAAGTGCCCCAATAAACGAATATTACATACAAGTTTTTACATGAATGAAAATGAAAAAACACTCATCTCACATAAAAAACCCCGGCTATACAAACACGACGATCCAATATAACATATCCAGCAACACATAACATCACATGTCATCAACGTAAGTAAATATGCGCATCCCAATTGTCGTTGACATATAGCAACGAAACCGGCGATATCACATATTACACTTACGGTCACAGAAAAGAAAGTATAAAACTACAACAGTTGGAATTCGCAACCTCTTTAGACATCGCATGCCTAATCAAATGAAATACTTAGACATCACATGCCTAATAATTATAAACCCCGCATTTTAGTCCCATTATCGAAAACTCTTCTCAATATCAAATGAGACTAAACCGCTAGATTTATAACATTCATTCAGTTATCTCATAACTGTTTGTGAATTCCAATTATTGTATCCCATTCCGGATAAATAGAAAATATTAAACTTTCCGATCGAACATTCGAACACCCAAGTTTTCCCGGAACCGTTCAACACATGAATTAGGTTCAAAGACATTCACTTCATGCCTCAGTACCAACGGTCCAACCGTAGAAGGGTCAAGCCAACGCCTCACATGTGGCACGCCGTACTGCCCCAAACCCGAAGGTTCAAAGGGCAGTTCAAGACGGTCACATAATCGAGTTAAGGTTTGTTGTCTTCTAGAGGGACCATCGCGTTACTTTCATTACTCAGAACGTCTTTAAACCACAGAAAAATCCAACACTTGGAAATTTTCGGCAGGGGAAAAGTTGGGTATTTATATCCGGTTGAACTTTTTAACATATTCGAAAATTATCCGGAAAAACACATAGACAAAATTTGATAATCCGATCGAATCTACGAGGCTCCAAAACACCCCAGAAACTCAACTCTTGAGTTCAGATTAAAAAATCCCAGAAAACTCAGCACCTCAAATAACATATTACTGTGCAAAATAGGAAAGCTGACGTCATCAGATGGCCGCGGAAACGCCGCAGAAGCCAGGATTCTGCCGCGGTTCCGCCGCTCATTGGAGGTATCTTTTGGAAAATTTTGCACCGTAATTCTTAGAATTTCCTGCTAAATTTTTTAAGAATTTTTAATCTGGAAAAAACCCAGTTTTTAGAAAAAGTCCAGAGAGCAATTTGGTTTTAAAGGTTTCGGTTCGATCGGGTTTCAAACGTCGTCTACGCATCGCCTAAGGCTCTAGCTAGGCTCTGATACCACTGTAGGGTTCCTAGGCACACTATAGAGGTCTCACAAGGCATCAACCATGCCAATTTCAAATTTTACAAGTGCCGAGAAGCTCTGATACCGATCGTTAACTAGAATTTTAGGCGAAACATAAGCTAGTTAACATCTTAACTAAAAGTGAGAAGCTACAACCTTTGTAGATCCAGTTCTCTACTTCCTTAGCTCCACGTAGACGTTCTCTCGCTGTCCTAGTCGGATCTCGGACTCTTGCATCGGCTTCATCGGAGAAATGAGCGGACAAGTCGTCGGCTACGATGCCGAAGATGATCTATGTCGAGGCTACACTAGATCAAGCTCCAACTTCACCAAGTCGTGAAACTTGTGAAGAAAACACCCAAAACTACTTGGCAAGAGGTAGAGGATGAAGAAATAGGAGGTGGGTTCACTTTAGAATTGGATTTCTCACTCTTTTGCTCAAAGTGCCATTAATGGTGGCAAGCTTTTTCTTGAAGAAGAAGAAGAAGCTCAAGATAGAATATGATAAGTTCTTTTCAAAAAGAATAATAAAATGAATACTTATCATCTTCTAACCTTGGTTAGGTGTAGAGAATATACCATGGTTAGTGGGAATGGTTAGGGTTAAGCATGAAGACAAAATGGTCACTTTAGTCAAAGCTTCATGAAGCTTCAACAAGCTTCATGGCAAAAAGAAACCATTTTGTTTTCTTTTATCTATTTCTCAAAAAAGAAAAGATAAATAATTAAGAGAAAATATGAAACCCTAACCATTCACTAAACATGGTTTAAGTCTTTACACAAATCCAAGTGTATATGTATCATCAAACATGATACAATCAAGTGCACAAAAGTATATCACATATACAACTTGTGAACTTCAAGTGAGAAAATCCTTTTAAAGTGAACCAATACTAGTTAATGCAAAGTAATATATCAAATATATAATTATACATTAAATCATTAAATCAACACTTGATTCAATGATCCGGTCATGTCGCACATAACCGGCTAGTATCCTATGAATCGACTTATCGAATCAATCTTTGATTCGATAACTAGGTTATATCGTATATAACCAATCGAAACATTCATCGCGAGAATGAAATACGGTATCACATACACGCATCATTCTCGGTCCCGCACATATCTCATATGCGCCCCTATTTCGTTTCGCTTGAGCCAGGAAACCTCTGTGTAGGACTCTAAAGACTCGTCAATACGCCGGTAGCAGGTGATGATCATATCAAGCACCCACAAGCCGCAAGCGGTCTGCTAAACGTAACGGCCACCCGGGTATTGAGCGATCAGAAGATCGACGAGCTAGCCCGCTCACACTCCTGTGAATCCAACCAGCAACACTTACCGTACAGTCCGGTCTGTTCGTCTGATATGTCGCATATCAAGTCTAGGGGTGGTAAACGTCAGACCCCAATAACCGATAAGTCGTGCCGATGTGAGGCTCATAACGGGTTGAGAAACTACTGGTAACACTTACCAGCAAATCTCTGATCAGCCCTGGCCAGGGACTTCCCTGTTACGGCCAATCGAGACAGTGCAACATCAACCCCCAATACCGGGAGAGAAGAAACCCCTCCTATCGCTCATTGCCTCCATGTGACTTGGGACTGTACCCAAAGACCACCGTTTTGCATGCCCTCATGGACGTGGTAAGGTGGAGATCAAAGCACAGTGGGAATCACACAAGACTCTATGACGATCTCGGGTCTACAGACTAACCTGTACAAGTGTCACCTGAGAACTGCCATCTGACGTGAGGTATAATACCATCTGGGAGTTCTCGGCGAGTCCGTCCAGTGTACCCAGTCTCCACTGAGCACCCGTATACCATCTCTGATGTCAAGCACCAATGGATATGGGATCATCCATCGTCCATCTCATGGGTCGAGAAGCGTATACGCTAGTCTACACTGGTATATCGATGCCCCGTCTCGATACACCCACGACTAGGGACCTTGAAGGATGTACCTATGGACTACCATGCCCCCACTAGTATGATCTGCATCATAGTCCAGGTAGTCAAGTACACATCCTAAGGGCTTTATCAACATGTAACTATAAGACAGTTTAAAGAGACAAGTGTACATGTTAAGATAAAGAGCAACCAGATAGGATACTATCATATCGAGCAAGAAAGTCATCTCTATATATGTCCAAGCATCCAATATAATATACATCATCTGTACAATACTGGCCTCTAGGGCATACATACAACTAACAGGGGTGGCCTGGTCGGCCTTTGTGGTGTTAGTTATATATATGCCCTAGAGGCCATTACTGTACATACATTGTATATTGTGATGGATGCTTGGACATATATAGGGAGGACTTTCTTGCTCGACATGATAATATGCTATCTGGTTACTCTTTATCCTAACATGTACTCTGATTGTCTCTATGTTACATGTTGATAAAGACCTTAGGATGAGTACTGGACTACCAGGACTATGATGCAGATCATACTAGTGGGGACAGTGTAGTCGCCAAGTACATCCTTCAATTGTTCAAGGTCGTGGGAGTACCGAGACAGGGCATCGATACTCCAGAGTAGACTAGCGTATGCGCTTCTTGACCCATATGATGGGCGATGGATGATCCCATATCCATTGGTGTTTGACATCAGAGAAGGTATACGGGTGCTCAGTGGAGATTGGGTACACTGTACGGACTCGCCGAGAACTCCCAGATGGTATTATACCTTACGTCAGATGGCAGTTCTCTGGTGACACTGGTACAGGTTAGTCTGTAGACCCGAGATCGTCATAAAGTCTTGTGTGATTCCCACTGTGCTTTGATTTCCATCATACCACGTCCAAGAGGGCGTGCAAAAAGGTGGCTTTTGGGTACAATCCAGAATCACATGGAGGCAATGAGCGATAGGAGGGGTTTCGTCTCTCCCGGTATAGGGAGTTGATGTTGCGCTATGTTCGATTGGCTATAACTGGAAATCCCTGGCCAGGGTTTCTGAGATTTACTGGTAAGTGTTATCAGTAGTTTCTCGAACTGTTATGGACCTCATATCGACAAGACTTATCAAGCTACTGGGGTCTGACATTTACTACCCCTAGGCGAGATATGCGACATATCAGACGAAGAGACCGGACTGTACGGGAGTTTTACTGGTTGGATTCACGGGAGAATGTACAGGCTTGCTTGTTGATCTTTTGATTGCTCAATACCTGGGTGGCTGTTACGTTTAGCTGACCGCTTGCAGCTTGTGGGTGTTTGATATGATCATCACCTACTGCCGGCGTATTGACGATTCTTTAGAGTCCTACACAGAGGTTTCCTGGCTCAGGCAAAACGGAATAGGAGCACATATATGATATGTGCGGGACCGAGAATAATACGTGTATGCGATACCGTATTAGATTCTCGCGATATGAGATATCCGCCGGGTATATGGGATATAGCCGGGCCATCTGATCAAGTGTTGATTCGATGAACTGATACAGATTATATTAGTCGGTTATTTGCGAAATAGCCGGATTATCGGATCAAGTGTTGATTCGATAATTTAATTTATAATTATATATTTGATATATTATATAACATTAACTAATATTAGCTCACTTAAAGATTCTTTTTCTCACTCGGATAATACATTGATATATATGTGATATATGTTAATTGTATTATTTTATTTTGTTACAATAAATATTGTATATGTGATATATAATATTGTAACAAGTTAGGGTTATAAATGCAACATGTTTTGTGGAGATTAAACTTGATTAGGGTTTGATTTGGGTTAACACTTTCATGAAGCTTCTAGAAGCATTATCTTTTGTTTTAAGCAAAGATATTTTGTTATAATATTTTTTAGATATTTATTAACCCAACCCAAACCTTTAACCATAGTTGATTCTCTACATGGGTTATGTCTTCATACTTAACCCATGGTTGCATTTCTAACCACACACTTGATTCATTATTCATCACAAAAGGTTTTGATCTTCTTCTTCTTCTTCCTTTGATGAAAAGCTTTCTAGCTTTTTCATTTGTGATGTTTATATGTAAGAAATTGAAAACAAAAGAGTGCTAAATTCCTACTTCATCATCCTCATCTATTCTAGCCGCTTAGATTAGGGTGTTTTCTTTGGTAATACTTGATTAGAAAAGCAAGAGCTTGGGTTTGAGTTTCTTCAAGGTAGATCATCTTTGTTATTGAAGATCGGAAGCAAGCTTGCATCTTTCTCTTCATGGAGCCTCTCTTGAGTCCGGGTACTCGATGATCATAGCGAAGGGACCTCAACACGGAGCTTTAGAAGTGAAGGAACGGAATATAAAGGTTGTAATCCCAAACTCTTAGAAGTAAAGTTGTTTACTTCCTTTGTTTCGCATAATCTCTAGTCAAAGATCTTGGTTAGGGTTGTTCGGCACGTCTAAATTTTAAATCGGGCATGGTTGATGCCTTACAGACCCTTGTGAGAGTGCCTAGTAACCCTACAGTGGTATCATAGCCAAGCTAGAGCATTAGGCGACGTGTATACGAAGTTAAACGTCCGATCGAACCCCGAAACCCCATTTTACACCCCTCTCTGGAAATTTTTAAAAATGTTGATTTTTTCTGTATTAAAAATACTCAGAAAATTAAGCAGGGAATTTTAAGGATTACTGTGAAAAGCGAGCCCATAATCCCTTTAAAGAGCCGCGGAACCGCGGCAATACCCTACCTTGAGCGGCGGTTCCGCGGCCGTACAGTGAAATTAGGGTTTGGTTTGTAGCATCTGCTAGTTTCGCTAAAGAGGTCACTCCCGGTGAAGGGATCTCGGCTCTTTCCTTATCGAATAAGGTGCTGGATATTCTACAAGGAATACTGATATGTAAAACAAGAACTAGAGCTACCAGTTTTTGAGACAAGTTTCTACAATATCTTTAGGTTTCTTTTAGTTTCATTAATCTCATTAATGAAGTCCCATTTTATTATGCTTCACAAGCATCACATTTGAAACGAAATCAACAATATACAATATATATCTCATATATACAATATAAACATTCATCTCAGGCAGTAATATGATCTCACCACAGAACATTGCAGCAGAAGATAACATATAAAATATTGGATATACTAGGATTTCCATGTTTTATGCGAGCCTGTATAAAACGCGGATTCCACGGTCGCGATGAATAGCCAAACCCACATTCCTAGACCCCTACGAGAGAGGCAAGCAACACCGCCAATTCTGGGGTTAGGAGACCCGGTCTCGACTCCTCGAGATGGTCTCCCACTGAACCCTAGAACCCGGTTACTTGTGCTCCCCACCTTGGGTCTACCTAATGCGGAAAAGTAAATAATATACAATGGTGACATCATCCTCAGCCCGGAAGTGCCCCAATAAAAGAATATTACATATAATGAATTTTACATGAATGAAAAAGAAAAACTCTCATCTCACATAAAACCCCCGGCTATTCAAAACACGACGATCCAATATAACATATCTCAGCAACACATAACATCACATGTCATCAACGTAAGTAAATATGCGTATCCCAATTGTCGTTGATGTATAGCAACGAAACCGGCGATACACCACATATTACACTTACGGTCGCAGAAAAGAACTTGTAAAACTACAACAGTTGGAATCCGCAACCTCCTTAGACATCTCATGCCTAACCAAATGAATTCCTCAGACATCGCATGGCTAACAATTATAAACCCCGCATTTTAGTCTCGATCTCGAAAACACTTTTCAATATCAAGTCGGTCAATTCAACAAGATTCCCGACATCCTGATCGAATGAACGTCGCAAACTTTAGTAGACGGCCGCACCCCCGGATGCCGTCGACGAAGTGCACTAAGGAGGAACACCGCTGCCACGAGCACCCGAACGGATGCTTTTAGCGACGGGGTTCTCCTACAGTCACTTGGTCGGGGCTATGGGGCGTGGCTATCTATTAAGTTTACCCGGCGAGTATCCACGTATGCTACGTGATTGCGACGTACTTTTGATCGCATCAAAATCCCGTGGCAACCGATCATTTGAGACTAAACTGCTAGATTTATAACATTCAAATTAGTTATCTCATATCTACTTGTGGATTCCAAATATTGTATCACATTCCAGATAAATAGACAGTGTTAAAGTTTCCGATCGAATAAACAAACACCCAAGATTTCCCTAATATTTCAACACTTGAGCGGAGTTCAAAAAGTATCCATCACATGCCACAGTACCGATGGTCCAGCCGTAGAAGGGTCAAACCAACGCCTCACATGTGGCAACGCCGTACTGCCCCAAACCCTAAGGTTTAGAGGCGGTTCAGACGGTCATATAATCGAGTTAAGGTTTGTGTTCTTTTAGAGGGTCCACCGTGTTACTTGCACGACTATGAATGTTCTTTAATTAAGGAAAAAATTCAACACTAGAAAATTTTCCGGCAGGGGAAAAAGTGAGTTATTGATATCCGTTCGAACTTTTTAACACATTCTAAATTACCCGGAAAACATATAAACGAAGTTAAACTTTCCGATCGAATCAACGAATACAAAAGATCTCCAGAAAACTCAACACTTGAGTATAATTAAAAATTCCCAGAAGCATCAAGAAATACCTACGGATGTTACTGTACAAAACTCGGTTTGTCTTTTGATTGTTTTTATAGTTTTTGCTTTGCATAGTGATATTTGTGAAATATCCTGCACCTTATTCGATGAGGAAAGAGCCGACGATCCCTTCACCGGAAGTAACCTCTTTAGCAAACTAGAAAAGGCCTCAAATACATTCCATTCAAAATCACTCAATTCTATAACGATATCAAGTTCATTACGCAAAGGGTTTTCTTAAAAACCTATCGTAGCCCTCCGTCATTTTAGATAAGTACTTCATAGTATTCATACTACGTTTGTTGGCTTTCGTCATGGCGTAGTGTGCGGTAGCTATTTATGCTTATCTGTATAAGCATATGATGCGATTGAGTTAGGGTAGTCGTGTGACTTTGTTTGCTTTCGTCAAGGGTCGTGCGGGTGGGTTTAATTCAATCGGGAAATGACGGGTTGAACTTGACTAGTAGCCTATGGTTTGTTGGCTTTCGTCAAGGTCATAGGATGCTAGAGGTAAAATATTATTGGGAATTTCAAGTGTTGAAATTTGCAATGAGATTGCATACTTTCTATGAGATAGTAGGATCCCGATACCCGCTGCAAGTAAGAGTTAATCCTGGGAGAGTTTTACACATTACAATTAGCCTATCAAGTAGGTGTCTAGAAAGGTGTCAAATGGGTTACGCCTCTGGGAAAACGAGGTTTATTTTAATTAAGGTCCGTGCGAAAGCACGGGGAACCTTCCTCAAAGTACCAGCACTGGCATGGCTGAAAGATTGGCGAACTTGTAGGGTGTAATTAATCCCGGCTAGTCTTTCCTTTTAGAGTTTGAAGGAAGATTTGACTAAAACAGTGGGAGACATCCTGATTAGATATATTAATAACCAATCTAATCTTGCAAGAGTATACGCTGAGTGTTTTCTTCTATCTCTCTCCAGGTAGCGACCATGTCACGCCTTAATCAAGATAATAATACGGATGTATTGACCGAACCCGCTTGTTATACTGCGCTAGGGAACGTTGGTCCCGCTCCAACTTATAATTGTTATAAGACAGAGTAGGAAATAGCGGATTACCAGAATTCCCGTGCCACCCAAACGAAGAAAGTGCATGCTAATGCATCTTCTTCGAGTGTGTTCATTACCGAGAACTGTTTCACAGTATCCTTTACGTCCTGGGTATGAGATACCGGATTAGGATCCCGCAAATGTAATTTATTACATGGGCTATAGATAGGTAGAGAACTGAGAACGGGTGATAAGTTTCAAGAGTTGGAAATGATGCAAGTGTTGCAGCCAAGTCTGTTGGCAGTTATCACCCTGTATTACCAGAATACATTGATTCTGAATGAATGTTATTAGATACCAAACCTGATATACAACATCATATCAGTCTCTTTATTAGTAAAGAAGGATATAATTTTGTATTGTTGGATAATGTTTTGAACATTTCCTATATCAAGAGTTGATCGGTTCAGGCACGTTATCTAAAAGTATAGACGTTCTAAATCAAACTACAGTTCTTAAAGTACAGAACACACACAAGAGGAAGAGTTCAGAAATGAATGAATCCTTCTTGAGGTATTGTAGACTAGGTCATATCAATGCGACCCGACTAGCTGAAGTTATATAAAAATGCATATTTAAATTAGTTTGGATTTACATCTTGTAAAACTTTCCAGTCATGTCACAAAGATAAGATGACCACAGCTCTGTTTATTGGAAACAGAGAAAGAGTTGGTGAACTCTTGGGATTGATACATGCTGATGTATGAAAGTCCCCTGTCTACATATGCCAAGACCGGTTCTTTGTACTTCATTACATTCACTAATGATCTCTCAAGATTCAGACATATTTTCCTGTTGAAACACAAGTCCGAAACTTTTAAGATAATCACAGAATATGAGTTAGAAGTAGAGAACCAAAACGGGTATAAGTATTATGTCCTTTGATGTGATCAGGGAGGAGAATACTTGAGCACGTGATTCTTGGACTATTCTAAAGGAGAATGAGATTCTCTTTCAGCATTACTCCTCCGTATACACCACAGCACGTCGGTGTATCGGGGCGGAGCAATCACACCCTATTAGATATGGTGCGCTCTATGATGAGTACTACTGAGTTTCCTATTTCCTTTTAGGAGTTATGCACTTGAGAAGCTGCATACCTATTGAATAGGATTCCAATCAAATCAGATGCCTACCACTCCATATGTGATATGGTATGGGAAGAGCCCATCTCTTAAAAAGGTTAAGATTTGGGATTGTACGGCCTATGTTTAAAAGCAAAATACGGACAAGCTCGAGGCAAGATCAGTTCTGTGGAAGTTTGTTGGATATCCCAAGCATTCGCAAGGGAATATCTTCTACCACACCGAGGAACAAAAGATGTTTTGTTTCTCAGCATGCCACCTTTGTGAAAGGGAATTTCTTGTGAAGAAATTAGTGGTCATGAGGTAGAACTGGAAAGAGTTCTAGCCATACAAACTACAGCTGATGATTTGGTAGAACCGGAGGATTCAATAGTTTTCAACGAACCTCAGCCTCTCCGCCGATTTGGTAGGGTTCCTCATCCACCTGAGAGTTACTTCGGTTTCTCTAAGACAGTGGGAGAGAGGATTGCATCATGAGATGATGACCCAACTAGTTTCGAGCAGGCCATCAAGAGTGGGACTCTGTAAGAATGGCTGGATGCTTAGCGATCTGAGATGGAATCCTTATACACCAACAAAGTATGGACTTTGGTTGCTTTATCTGAAGGGTTAAATCCCCATCAGGAGCAAGTATATCTTGAGAAGATTACTTGGTGTACATGGAAAAGTTGAGACTTTCAAAGCTATGCTTAAGTCCATCCAGATCCTACTTGCTGCGGCTACATACCATGACTACGATATCTGACGGTTGGGTGTCATGACTACTTTGGAAGAGAGCGTCTATAAGTACACAGCCAGAGGGCATCGTAGACAGTGGGAGCAACGGAAACGTGTGCAAGTTGTTTTATGTGATAAATCAGGTATCGCGGAGTTGGAACGTCTGTTTTGATGTGGTAGTCAAAGAGTTTGACTTCATCAAAATGGTAGATGAACCTTGTATATAAAAAAAGGTAGTAGAGAGTATGGTGGTGATCCTCGTAGAGTACGTGGATGACATACTCTTGATAGGGAAGGAGTTTCCTATGCTACGCTAGGTCAATCTCATCTTATCACAATGATTCTCTATATAGGATCAAGGTGATACCTCCTAAATCCTGGATTATTGTCACGACCCGAATATTTCGACTCGTGACCGGCACTTAACCACGCAACGTCTACCGGCGTAACGCGACTAAGTAAGCCGAACCCAGAAATCAAAACCATTTAAAAGTAGTGAGTGTTGAAAACATTTAATTAAAACATTTAGAAAACCTTAAATAGTTTCAATAAAGTTCTTTTTTAAAGTTAAGTTATCCTTATAATAATTTTGGCAGCATTTCCTTTGTATAAGTGACCCCAAAATCGGGTACAAAACAGGATATAAGTGAAATGATATATAATGAAATAAAGAATCCCCAACGGGAGCAATCACGCCCAACGGCGGAAACCAATCATCACAAGAGTAATATACGACGCCGTAGCGAAGAAATGAGCAATAAGTAAAAACATCACAGAATACTAAAAGCTGCATATATATGTCGGCTCCCACGAGCTCGACATCAGAATACAAATAATATACATCATCGTCCTCACACTGTCTCTAAGTCAAGTACATATATGGTAGATGGAGAATACTAGATACAAAAGTGTGTATAATGAAAGTAACCAGATACCACAACCCACCTAATAGCAAAACAGCTCTCGCACCAACTGTAGTGGTATCTGTAGCCAAAAGATGTAAAAAGGCAGCCTGCCACGACTACTCTGATGGGCAACCTGCAAATACTGTGGCACAACAGGGGTGAGTTGCCAACTCGTGAATAGAAATAACATATAAAGGTGTTGGGGATAGTGCCTTCAGAGTCAATTATTGGATCACAAGCCCGTGATTGCAATGATTGAGGGAGGACCTATACCGTTAGAACAGTCTTACTCAAGATGATAGTATGCTATCTTGTTTATCTTTATCATCGTGTACTGCTTCAGGTGACCTTACAGGTCACTATTGCGTGTTGATAGAGCCCTTAGGATTCTTGCTTGACGGCCAGCAGTATAATGGCGATCATATACGTAGGAGCTGGGGTCAATAAGCACATCCTTAAAAAGTCCCTAGTCGTGGGAGTTTTCGAGATAGGGCATCGATACTCCAGAGTAGACTAGTGTATACAGTCGAGACCCCGATGAGGGGCGGTGGCCGGTCTCACAAGCTACTGGTGTCAGTTGGTTCACCTAAGATGTATACAGGTGCTCATTGGGTTATGAGTACACCGGACAGGACTCGCCGGGAACATGCTAGTTGGGATTATACAAGACGTCAGATAGCAGTTCCCCGGTGACATGTGTACAGGTTAGTTCATCGACCTGATATCGTCATTTGTCTCGTGTGAGTTCCTACTTTGCTTTGATTACTACCCTACCACGGCTCAAAGGAGTCGTGTAAACAGGTTTTAGTTGGGTACAGTCCCGAGCCACATGGAGGCAGTGAGCGGATCTGTAGGGGTTCGTCTCTCCCGGTATTGGGGGTGAGATCGCGCTGTGTCTAGGAGAGCCATTACACAAAGCCCTCGGCCGAGGCAGGAGATTTACTGGTAGGTATTCCAGTAGTATCTCAGGGTGTTCTGGGCTACACTCCGACACGACTTGTACCGCTTTTGGGGGTCTGACTTTTACCAACCCCCTAGGCCCGCCATGCGATGCTCATAGACGAACGGACCGGACTGTACGGATATTATCACTGACAGGCTCAGTAGGGTGTCAAGATGAGTTCGCTCATCAACGTCCCTTTCGGTCAATACCTGGTAGCCCGTTACGTATGGCTAATACCTCTAACATGCTAGTGGTTAAATCCACAACCAAAGTATTGACGAGTCTTTAGAGTTCCCCACATACCGTTTTCTCAAGTTTCGGGCGAAACGCTGTAGAGGCCGTATGGAGATATGGCAGGGTTCGATCATATACGTGCGGTATTGCACGGATCATGATCGGACGGATAATACTAGCGGGCTTTGGTTTAAGTCGGATCCTAGTATTGCACTGTGTAGATTTTGTCTCATTGCATTTGTATTCGGTCGGAACACAAATGCGGGTATGTATATACAGTCGCGGGGTTTTCCTGTAATTTATTACGGGATCAGTTTTTTGAAGTTGCCGGTTTGCATTCCGTTTCAGCCATATTTCCTTTGTTCCTTCGTGGCCGGATTTTTCCGATGGAGGGGGTTATTTGCAAGTATGCAAATTAACTATTGTGGAGGTGGTTTCTTGTAAATGGAGAGATTATGATAATACTAGCATCTTTGGTTTTTCTAGTGATCATAGCTTGCATTAAATGTGATGGATTATGAAAGGATTTTGGATTGGAAATTGATGTGATTATTTTTCCTTGTTATCACCCATTTTCTTATGCTCACCCAAACACTCTCTTGTGCTCACCTCCCTTGCTTTTTCCCTCCTCCAATTTATGATGGCCGGCCACATTTCAAGGGTGAGGGGGAGAGGCTCATTTTGTGTGAAAAATTTTCATCATCTCATTTCTCTACTTGCCACAAAAATTCCATATGTCCAAAGTTCATTATTCTCCACCTCCATCATGGCAACTTCATAACCCCTTTGAGACAAATGATTCTACACTAGCCTACAGCATTCTTGGACACGTCGACTCGCTAACTTCGTGCCCGAGTTGCCTCGGTCCAGAGGTGGGAGCCCATAAAAGAACCCGGCAATGTGGTGCCCGTTCCGACGAGGAGATGAAGACCGGAGATTCCGCGAGGAGATCGGAGTGGAGGCCGAAGACCGAAGGACACGAATCGCTCGGTATAGCTCTCTACCCTTTCTCTTGTTAGCTAGGTTTAGGTTAATGGTTCGATCCGGGTTTTAGGATGCGGTAGTGCCGGTTTAAAGTCAAGAAAAATTTTCGTTTCCGCATTTTGGCCTCGGAAAGACGGCCGGGGCGCTACCGTATTCCTACATGGTATCAGAGACACGCCATTAACCTAGTCTAGCTTGCTCTAACGTGTTTACAAGTTCGATCGAACGGATTTTCCGGAAACCCGATTTCTAAAGTACAGTTTCTGTCGAATTTTTCCAGTGCTTTAAAAATTATTTGGTACATTGTAAAAATACGAGTAGGGTTTTTTAAGCATTCTGTGAAAATTTGGTCGAGTGACGTCACTGTTCCACCGCAGAATTGCAGCCAAACCCACGCATTGGCCGCGGTTCCGCCGCCACTTTAACTCTTCACAGCACCAAATTTTTACAGTGGGCTTCTGACTTGGAAATAGGGTTTTTGGTATATACTATTTGGACCCAGATTTTCTTTGAGTGCTACAGTTGTGCTTGGGGCCCACTTCGGTAAATTTAGTCGATCGAAAATTGTAAACATGTTAGTTCACAGTATTTACATTATATCTGCGACTGTGAATGTCACTTGATCAGTAAATCCTGTCTAAATGCTATAGCCCTTTTAGACGGATTTGCGAACGTGACATTCACGTTGATGTTCTGTGTTGTGCTGTGATGTTGCGGATTTTTCGTGGTGGATAGCCTGGATGCAATGGTAGTACAGTTTCGTTTTATATGTATATTTGAAATTGTGGGGCGAGCGTCCGACATGTGGACTGTCGTTACTTCCTGTTTGTATACTATTCTTTTGGGGCACGACCGGGATGAGGTCGATGTACCCGTTGTATATATATTTTACTTTCTGTACTAGGATTGCCCCGCGGAGGGGTGCACGGATAGCCGGGTCTAGAGGGAAATGGGCCCGCATCTCATGGCTTTAAGACGGAGGGGGCTTCACTCTAGAATTGGCGGGCTATTCACCGCACTCGTAGGGGGTATAGGTAGACCCAGGAGGGGTGCCCAAGTTACCGGATTCCGTGAAGTGTTGGGTGGTCCATTCACGTTGTTGAAGAGGGCTGTCTCGCTTCAGGTTTTGGTGGGTAACTTACCGCACCCGTAGGGGTCTAGGATTTCATTGCACAGGCTATCCACACGACCAGGGGAACGTCGGGTTTCAGTAGCGGCTCTATGAAACCCGGGGATCCCAGATATCTGTATTATTCTGTGATGCTGATTACATTTCTGTGATGTTGCATTTTATCATTCCTTGAGCGAATATTATATATTGATATATATACTCATAGATGTTGTATATATTTTGCATCCGCACTAGTCCAGTCCCCGTTCTGTCGTTAGTTAAGTAACCTAACGGGTGATGATGAGACCCAGTGGCGAATGCGGATGGCATATACGTACATCATTATTTTCGTTCTTTATTGGTGTGATCAATTGATGGGACTGCATTGATTCGGATCAATGCAAGCTAAACAAACCTATTCTGATGTTGTTGAAACAATTTTCAAAAAAAACTGTTATTGCAAGGACGTTCTCTTTTGTTTTGCACAGTGGTATTCGGTTATGAATATCCAGCACCTCAGTCGACAAGGCAAGGGCCGAGATCCCTTCACCGGGAGTGACCCCTTAGATAGAAGTTTGTGTCAGGGTAATAACTTCACTATAGCCGATTGCCTTTTGCTTTGCATCGTGGTATTCAGTTGGAATATCCTGCACCTCATTCTACGGGGAAAGAGCCGAGATCCCTTCACCGGGAGTGACCTCTTTAGCAAAGGTTTTCGTCACTATATTTTATAAAAAGTTATCCGGTTCCTTCAACGATATCAAGTTCATTACGTTAAAGGTTTTTCGCCAAAAACCAACCGTAGCCCTCCATCATTTCAGATTAGTATTACTTAGTATTCGCGCTGCGTATGTCGTGCATTACCGAGGCGTAGTGTTCGGTAGCTATGTAATGCTTTTCTGTCGCATGGATAAGTGGATTGGTTAGGACTGTCATACGGTTATGTTGGCATTGTCAAGGACTCGTACGGGTGGGTTTAACGCAATCAAGATAATGACGGGTAGAACTTGACTAGGACTCTTTGATATGTTGGCATTGTCAAGGTCACTTGGGTTCTTGGGGTAAAAACATACATCGGGAGTTTCTAAAGAAACTGAAACTTGCCAGATATGCGCATACCTTCTGGAGTGTGATAACGTGAGCGGATTCTATCACGTTATCATGCGATAATAGTTGGATCCTGATTCCCACTGATGAGTTGATTTACTCCTCGGGTGATCCCGACTAATTCTCTTTTCAGGTTTGAAGGAGAATTTGACGGTACAGTGGGAGGTTTCCTGATTAGATAAAGTGATAACCATTCTGATCTAGGTTAAAGTGCACGCTGAGTGTTTCTTTTCTCTCTCTCTTTGGCAGCGACCATGACCCGACCCTTGACTATGACTCAGTGACCAAAATTAACTGAACCTTCTTAAACATTAGCTTTTGGACTGTCAGAGTTGCATACCTCATTACCACTCCTACTTTTACCCTTTTCTCCAGAACACCCTGTATTACTACGAATGTCCACTTCCATTGGATAAAACCATCGTATGGTCATATAAGAACTCGAAGGAATTTATTCGAGGATGGTTTCCGGTTCTGGAGAAAACGAATAGGACTATATAGTTGTCTTTTCCTTTTACCTTCTCTCAGGTTGCGAGTGCTCCTTGGATTAGGACGGTACACCTATTACGCTAATTGGATAGTCTTCTTCCAAAGCATAGGCTGATGCCGAATGGTAGGGAATGAGGAAAACCAATTAGCCTAACGATGGTGTACAGAAGGTAATAAGTTAAGACAAATAAAGGGATTAGTAAGAGGGCAAAGTAAATTACGACCGCTATTCACGACCAAACCAAGTATTTCTTCGCCAATCCTACATCACCTTTGTATTTCTCCAAAACACACTGTATCACTACGAGGATCCACAGTTATTTGGATACTCCATCGTATGGTTATATACGAACTCGAAGGAATTTGTTCCAGTTCGGGGATGGATTCTGGTTCAGGAGAAATAGAAATAAGGTTTATTCGGTTGTCTTTTATCTTCACCTTCTCTCGCACTGCGAGTGCTCCTAAGATTAGGACAGTACACTCATTATGCTTATTGGATAGTCTTCTTCCAAACCATAGGCTGGTGCCGAACGGTAGGGAAAGAAGAAAACCATTTGGCCTAAAGGGGTGTACAGAAGGTAACGACTAAAGACAAATAAAGGGATTTGGAGAGATGGCAAAGAAATATACGGTTACAGTTGTGAATCTGATAATGGAAGAGACATTACTAGGAATACCCGGATACCCCAACGAAACATTTCAATATTTTAGTTTCACTGTGTACTGTTAAAAGAAAACTGATTTCCCAATTAATCCTTACTCCAGGGTATGCATTTACCAGGTATGATTCTCACATCTGTATGGTTTTACAGATGATGAGTAGGAGTAAGGTATTGAGAATTGGGTGATTATTCTCATTATATCAGGATTCGTTGTAATTGGTGATATTTGAGGAAATCACCTGGGTTGTTTGCCGGACGGCAAATATTTGGTTTTGAATATCAGTTGTTGTGCACCAATTTCAAATTGATATATCTGTACATCTATTTTTATAGAGTGAGATATACCTTTTTGAAATTATGTCCATGACATTTACCTATATCAGTGGATGGTTAGGTAAGGAGTATTAAACAACGGTGTAATTCTTCTTAACCATAAGTATAGTTTTCAACCTACAGCACATATGGAATGAGTTATTAGACTCAAGGGACTTATACAGAGTATTGTATATTGTCCAGTGTCCATTAGGACAGGGGGGTTGGTACTCGTACTATATTCTGTTTACTTGTAACTTCTCTAGTTCTTAGACATGTGTTTCGTAGAAATACAAGGTCCAAGTTGTGGGAAGTTATAGGTATATGAATAAGGTAGAGAATCAGGTATTGCAAGTATCGGGATTCTTCAAGTTGATCAAAGATGTAGATACTTATGAATGGTATTCAGTTAATATTAATGATTAAGAGAACATGCTTCTCTTTCAGGTTACTCATAATTGGAAGCATTCCTAAGTTGAGTAATGCTGATCGGCCTCTCTCCATTTAGTTGACATGCACTGGAGATAGCTGCATGATTTGAATCTGGTTCAATTAAATCAGTGCCTTTGTTTCTATATTGGATATAGAACAGTTCATATCTTAACGATGTTAAGGTACGGGGAGTTGTCCGGCTTATGCTTAAAACCAGACTCCGGATAACTCAAGGCACGTTTCTGTAATGGCTGTTTATGGGTTGACCCGGGCTATGACGAGGGTTGACTTTCTACCATCTGGAAGATCAATAGTGATTGTTCTAGACTCGCCACAGTTTTAATAAAAATGGATTTTTTCAAAAAACAGTAGTGGGAGTATGGTAGAACTGGAAGTGATTCCAGAACCGCAAACGATTACTGAAAATTTGATAAGAACCTGAAGATTCAATTTGGATTGACATTCCATTGGTCACTCCGCAGATATGGTGGGTAACCTCAACCACCCGAGAGGTACTTCGGTAGCCTCAAGGACGGTGACAGGGAGGTTCTTGTTTACCCAGACATACCATTGCTGTTGTTCCAGACTGTGAGACCCGGTAGGAGAATGAGTATAGCGTCGTTCTGAACTGGCTTTAGAAGTGCACGTGTATATGACTCTGCCAGAGGGTTGTCGTAGTCAGTGGGAGCAATGGAAGTATTGGTGGACAAGTGGCTTATGTCTATTTATAGACTAAAGCAGATATAGCGGAGATAGATCATCTATTTCTGATGTGACAGTCATAGGTTTGACTTCATCAGAATAGGGGATGGATCTTTTAGGAAGGTAGTAGGGTGTGATGTCCTGGTATTTGGATGATATACACAGAGTAGGAAGTGAAATTCCTATACTACGATCGGTTATACTTTGGTTGTCACACAGTGGTTTCTCCACATAGGATATAGATGGTTGTTTTTGCACTAGATGCAATAAGGTGATATTGATCCATTCTTGGAGAAACGTTCGGAAGCAGTTTTAGAACATAAGTTAATGTTTTAGGGAGATGATGATGCCATCCTCTTTTTGGAGACGGTTATCATTCCAGGCTTCCAAGATGATCTGGATGATAGAGTGACTGTCAGAGTTATTTTTTTCCCTCTGACGAGGGGCAGTATTTTGGACAGGTGGTCCAAGCGGATACTGAAGGAGGCATGGCGCAGGACACTGATTGGTTTCAGTTGTCGATACAGTCTAAGAATTTTGGATTTGGAGTTCATTTATGAGCTAGGTCCCATCAGATATCCAGACATATTCTAAGACAGGTATTGCTCATTTCGAGAGATGGTTTTCTCCGCGAACTTAAGATAAAGAGAGACATAGAAGGAAACATCTGAGCGGATCCACTCACTGAGGCTATTCCTCGAACGCATTAGTTTCGCAAGCGGGTTTTGGGAGACTGACTAGTAGAGGAGTTGGGTGTTCGGTATCACACGGGCTGTGAATATGCGACATCGCAATAATTAGCCTTTAGTGCAAGTGGGAGATTGTTGGGGATAGTGCCCTCAGAGTCAATTATTGGAATACACGCCCGTGATTGCAATGATTGAGGGAGGACCTATACCGTTAGAACAATCTTACTCAAGATGATAGTATGCTATCTGGTTTATCTTTATCATCGTGTACTACTTCAGGTGACCTTATAGGTCACTATTGCACGTTGATAGAGCCCTTAGGATTCTTGCTTGACGGCCAGCAGTATGATGGAGATCATATACGTGGGAGCTGGGGTCTATAAGCACATCCTTAAAAGGTCCCTAGTCGTGGGAGTTTTCAAGACAGGGCATCGATACTCCAGACTAGATTAGTGTATATAGTCGAGACCCCGACGAGGGGCGGTGGCCGATCTCACAAGCCACTGGTGTCAATCGGTTCACCTAAGATGTATACAGGTGCTCATTGGGTTATGAGTACACCGGACAGGACTCGCCGGGAACATGCTAGTTGGGATTATACCAGACGTCAGATAGCAGTTCCCTGGTGACATGTGTACAGGTTAGTTCATCGACCTGAGATCGTCATTTGTCTTGTGTGAGTTCCCACTGTGCTTTGATTACTACCCTACCACGGCTCAAAGGAGTCGTGCAAACAGGTTTTAGTTGGGTACAGTCCCGAGCCACATGGAGGCAGTGAGCGGATCTGCAGGGGTTCGTCTCTCCGGGTATTGGGGGTGAGATCGCGCTGTGTCTAGGAGAGCCATTACACATAGCCCTCGGCCGAGGCAGGAGATTTACTGGTAGGTATTCCAGTAGTATCTCAGGGTGTTCTGGGCTAAACTCCGACACGACTTGTACCGCTTTTGGGGGTCAGACTTTTACCAACCCCCTAGGCCCGCCATGCGATGCTCATAGACGAACGGACCGGACTGTACGGATATTGTCACTGACAGGCTCAGTAGGGTGTCAAGATGAGTTCGCTCATCGACGTCCCTTTTGGTCAATACCTGATAGCCCGTTATGTATGGCTAATACCTCTGACGTGCTAGTGGTTAAATCCACAACCAAAGTATTGACGAGTCTTTAGAGTCCCCCACAGACCGTTTTCTCAAGTTTCGGGCGAAACGCTGTAGAGGCCGTATGGAGATATGGCAGGGTTCGATCATATACGTGCGGTATTGCACGGATCATGATCGGACGGATAATACTAGCGGGCTTTGGTTTAAGCCGAATCCTAGTATTGTACTGTGTAGATTTTGTCTCATTACATTTGTATTCGGTCGGAACACAAATGCGGGTATGTATATACAGTCGCGGGGTTCTCCTGTAATTTATTACGGATCAGTTTTTTGAAGTTGCCGGTTTGCATTCCGTTTCGGCCATATTTCCTTTGTTCCTTCATGGCCGGATTTTTTCGATGGAGGGGGTTATTTGCAAGTATGCAAATTAGCTATTGTGGAGGGGGTTTCTTGTAAATGGAGAGATTATGATAATACTAGCATCTTTGCTTTTTCTAGTGATCATAGCTTGCATTAAATGTGATGGATTATGAAAGGATTTTGGATTGGAAATTGATGTGATTATTTTTCCTTGTTATCACCCATTTTCTTATGCTCACCCACACACTCTCTTGTGCTCACCTCCCTTGCTTTTTCCTACCTCCAATTTGTGATGGCCGACCACATTTCATGGGTGAGGGGGAGAAGCACATTTTGTGTGAAAAATTTTCATCATCTCATTTCTCTACTTTCCACAAAAATTCCATATGTCCAAAGTTCATTACTCTCCACCTCCATCATGGCAACTTCACAACCCCTTTGAGACAAATGATTCTACACTAGCCTACAGCATTCTTGGACACGTCGACTCGCCAACTTCGTGCCCGAGTTTCCTCGGTCCAGAGGTGAGAGCCCGTAAAAGAACCCGGCAATGTGGTGCCCGTTCCGACGAGGAGATGAAGACCGGAGATTCCGCGAGGAGATCGGAGTGGAGGCCGAAGACCGAAGGACACGGATCGCTCGGTATAGCTCTCTACCCTTTCTCTTGTTAGCTAGGTTTAGGTTAATGGTTCGATCTGGGTTTTAGGATGCGGTAGTGCCGGTTTAAAGTCAAGAAAAATTTTCGTTTCCGCGTTTTGGCCTTGGAAAGACGGCTGGGGCGCTACCGTAGTCCTACAAAAAGTAATCACGAGCATGCACGTACTGTGCTACTCTATCATAAGCCAGCAGGTATAATCTATATGCGACAAGCTGTAGGTGCAATAATCATGCAAGTGCTATGTCAGGTAAAATAACTACAGGATGAGATGCATGATAATCAATGCTGAGCATGGGAAAAACAACATCTACACGGAATATCAACGTGGAAAAATAATCGATGCCCAACACTGCACCTAAATCCCAAATAAACTCAGGCACTGGCACTCTCCTCGGCCCTCAAATCCTGTAAATCTATGAAAATCACGAGTGCCCATCATCGGCACCCAAAATATCATAAAATGCTCGTGTCCAGCATCGACACGCAAATCCTCATATATCGGGCTCCGTCAGTCCGGATCAGCCCACGGGCTCCGTCTGCGGTATCGGCCCTCGGCCTCGGCAGTGCGGATCATCCCGCATCCATCTCTCGATTCTGGTCAGTATCCTCCGGATAACCGCCAGGTCCAACCAATCACCGGTAGGTACTCGCCCACCTCCAGGCTCAATCAGCAAAGTCCATCGATCATCTTACCGAGGGGAACCATACCGGGTCCACCACGAACCCGCAAACGGATCATCCAACTCCTCGAATCGGGTTTCAAGCACACGTCTCAGCACCGAGAAAACGCGTGGTGGACGCACCAAAATATCATATCACGAGGAACCGGGTTTTCAAATAGTGCATCTTTTCTTAAATAACTCCACGGTCCTCAAAACCAGAAATCACAAGAAATCCAACACCAATGAGTAAATCAAATGTGATGTGCTATGTACATCAAGCCATAATATAGGAAAAAGGGAGGAACCGCTTTTTAAAATAGTTTCAGTTTTTCAAAGACTTCATGCGGCTCCTAATGTCTATGAAAATCATATCGAATCATATGTGAAAAGAACTACAGTATAATGATCATGGCAATTCTACAGTGAGTGTGTCATGGCAATTACTAACAGTGTGTGTGTAACATACAGAGTAGTTCCCGTGCAACATGAACCGTTAGTAATAGTACGGTGTTCTATCAATTCTAAGTTTACAATTATATAGCAGTGAATGCAGTATGCAACAACAGTATCCATGAACAGTAAATGTAGGTAAATGCAATATATAGCCATAAGGTCCTATCAGCCCTGACGCATAACGCCATGCGGGCGATATCCCCGTAGATGTTAAATCTACTCACCGTAGTCTCGCGCTAAGTGTAGCCGACGACTTGTTTCCCCTTCTTCGCAGCGTCCGTCGCACTCGCCTGCGAACCTAGAATTACACAATATATCACATATAAGCTTAAAACCATACAAACACGACAGTTAAAGTCACAATAGAAATCTGCGTCGCAACCCAAGCGCGTGTGTGCGCGATACGCTAAAACGTGTGATTAAGCGTCTGAAACTACCTCGACGCGTCGCGATACGCAGAACACCCCTAACCCACACACGTAACACGCGTGTCGCGAAGATTTAAAATATGGGAAATAGGGTAATAGGTCCTAGATTTTGATACAGAAAGAGTTTTATAAAACTATATATACCATAATACCCCCACACAGCAGCAGACACCCATCACCCAAACCCCAACCCACAATTCCCTCATCTGGCCGCAATTTGCGGCCAGAAAGTTTTTTCCGGCGGCCTGGGTAGGGGGGTGGGCTCCCGGGTTTGGTGTGTTCACTCCATACCCCATGAACATACTACAGTAATTATAATTTTAATTTAAGGCAACTCGGGTAGCAGCAGATTCAACAGAACCCAAATTCAAGTTAAAAATCACACTTTTGCACTAAAATGATACTTTAGGGTATTTTTCTGAAATCTGAAACAAACCTAAGTCTAAAATCACACTAACAACTCATCACCAAGCTAATCAAGCCATGAAGATATCAATTTTAACATAACTTCACTAAATCCCCTTATATAGCACAAAACATGCATAAAAATGTGATATTTTGCTAAAATACAACAAGTTATGAAATGGGATGTTAAACATGAGTGTAATACCTTCAAAAGACCTTATAAAACACCAAAAGTTCCAGATCTGGCCTCAAGTATCCAGACTTGCCATCAAAATCCCCCAAAGGTCATTTTTCCACGGTTTTTGTGAAGAAAATGGGTTGTTTTGTATAGGGTTCATACAAGAATCAAAAGAGAAGTGAAAAGAAAAGAGAAGATGAAGAAAATGTTTTGGTTTTCTGCAGCTCTTCTGCAGAAATCAGAAAATGAGAAAAGAGAGAGAGAAGAGAGGGGAAAAATTGGTCAAAAGAAGTCAAACCTTTTACCTAACCACCATACCTCCATTCCTCATTTAAAATTTTGAATTTTTATAAGGGGTTTGACTTGGTTAAATGGTTGGGATAAATAAAAACCATGCAATAAAAGCAAAGGGTTAACATGATAACACTTTTTAACCAAAGTCACCAAAATGTGCTAAGTGTGCATGTGTACACTAACACAAAATTTTCCAATTACGGTAAACACGATATAAATAAAATTAATAACCCTACATATATATATAAATATATATATATAAACACGCACAATTGCTAATTAACACGAAAATATTCTAAACGAAATTTCAAGGCGTTACAATCTACCCCCTTAAAGAAATTCGGTCCCCGAATTTAAAAAAATCAAACAACACGTACCTTCAAAACGATGGGGATACCTCTTCCTCATCTCGCTCTCGGTCTCCCAAGTGATCTCCTCGCTACTAGGACCGCGCTAAAGTACCTTGACGGACGATATCTCTTTCGACCTCAATTTCTTCACTTGTCGATCCAAGATCATCATCGGCTGCTCTGCATAGGAAAGGTCGCGCTCAAGCTGGATCGTCGGGTGCTGAATCGCATGCGAAGGATCATGAAGATATTTGCAGAGCATCGAAATGTGAAATACAGGGTGCACGTCTGGGAAACTGGGCGGAAGGGCTAATCGATACGCAACCGCACCAACACGCTCGAGGATCTCGAAGGGGCCCATATATCGGGGACTAAGCCTCCCCTTCTTCCCATATCTCATCACACCTTTCATCGGGGAGACCCTCAAGAAAACATGATCACCAATAGAAAACTCAAGTCTGCGCCGACGACGGTCCGCATAAGATCTCTGCCTACTCTAGGCTGCTCTCATCCTATCACGAATCAACTGGATTTTCGCGGTCGTCTCCTCAACAATCTATGGACCTAAGATACTGCTCTCACTGAGCTCTGTCCAACAGGTGGGCGATCTGCATCTCCTCCCATAAAGAGCCTCAAATGGTGCCATCTTAATGGTCTCCTGGTAGCCGTTGTTATAGGAGAACTCTACTAAGGGTAAATGATGGTCCCAGCTACCTCCAAAGTCTAAGACGCATGCTCTGAGCATGTCCTCAAGAGTCTGAATAGTCCGCTCTGACTGTCCGTCGGTCTGCGGATGAAATGCTGTGCTGAAACTCAAGCAGGTGCCCAAAGCCTCTTGAAGCCTCTGCCATAGTCGGCTGGTAAAGTAGGTGCCTCTGTCGGACACAATACATGTCGGAACTCCGTGCAGTCGTACGATCTCGTCGATGTATATCTGGGCATACTGAGCAAATCCAAAAGTCGTCTTCACCGGTAGGAAGTGAGCCGCTTTCGTCAAACGATCTACGATCACCCAGATGGAGTCATACCCTCGACTAGTCCTGGGTAGACCCATAATAAAGTCCATAGAAATATGTTCCCGTTTCCACTCCGGAATGGGCAACGGCTGTAGCTCTCCCGCGGGCCTCTGATGCTCAGCCTTGACTTGATGACAAGTTAGGCATCTCGACACGAAATCTGCGATGTCCCTTTTCATTCCGTCCCACCAGTAAACATCTCTCATGTCATGGTACATCTTGGTGGAACCTGGATGAACACTGTACACCGATCGATGTGCCTCCTCAAGAATCTCACGCCGCAGTCCCTCAGCATCTGGTACGCACAGTCTAGTCCCAAATCGTAGTATCCCCTGATCATCGATCACGAACTCGGAAAATCTGCCCTGTCCCATCTGTGCCATGATCTCTGAACATCGGTCATCACTGTGCTGTGCCTCATGTATACGGTCAAGCAACTGTGGGCATGCACGAACATGCGCAATCTGTCCTCCGATCGGCGTAAACTCGAACTGTGCCCGGCTGTCGCATAAGATCTGCCAATCTGCCGATGACTGCCTCTGTACTGTGCTCAAAAAGATAGACTACCCCCGGGCCTCCTGCTCAAAGCGTCCGCCACTACATTAGCCCTGCCCGGGTGGTACAAGATCTCGCAATCGTAATCCTTCACTAACTCCATCCATCAGTGATGTCTAAGGTTCAGGTCTCGCTGCTGAAATATATACTTTAAGCTCTTGTGATCAGTGAATATCTGGCACGACTCGCCATATAGGTAATGTCGCCAGATCTTAAGGGCAAAGACCACTGCAGCCATCTCTAAATCATGAGTGGGGTAGTTCTGTACATGTTTCTTCAATTGCCGTGAAGCATACGCGATCACCCTGTCATGCTGCATCAATACGCACCCTAGCCCTACTAGAGAAGCATCACAATATACCACAAATCCGCCTGATCCTGAAGGAAAAGATAACACCGGCGCCGTAGTCAGTAGAGCCCGTAGCTGCTGAAAACTGTGCTCACACTCCTCCGTCCAAACAAAAGGAACTCCTTTCCGAGTCAACCCGGTCAAGGGTGTAGCAATGCGAGAGAAATCCTGCACAAATCGCCTGTAATAGCCGGCTAGCCCTAGAAAGCTGCGAATCTCCGTAACTGAGGGTCTGGGCCAATTCCGAACGGACTCGATCTTCCTCGGGTCTACACATATACTGTCTCGTGAAATCACATGCCCCAAGAAGTCTACGCTGTCCAGCCAGAAAGCACACTTGGAGAATTTGGCGAAAAGATGATGCTCACTCAAGGTCTGCAGTGAAATCCGCAGGTGCTGCTCATGCTCCTCTCTACTCCGAGAATACACCAGAATATCGTCAATGAATACAATGATGAACAGATCAAGGTACGGCCGGAAAATATGGTTCATCAAGTCCATAAATGCTGATGGCGCATTGGTGAGTCCGAACGACATCACCAGAAACTCATAATGGTTGTAGCGCGTGGGGAAAGCTGTCCTAGGAATGTCCTCCTGTCGAACCCGCGGCTGATGGTAGCCTGATCGCAAATCGATCCTCGAAAAGTATCCTGCCCCCTAAAGCTGGTCGAACAAATCGTCGATACGTGGCAAAGGATATCTGTTCCGCACTGTAACCCTGTTCAGCTGGCGGTAGTCGATACATAGACGCAAACTGCCATCCTTCTTCTTAACAAACAGGACTGGAGCACCCCAAGGAGAAACACTGGGTCGAATAAGTCCCTTGTCCAGCAAATCTTGCAACTGACCCTTTAATTCTCGAAGTTTCGCCGGAGCCATCCGATAAGGCGGTACAGAAATAGGCCCCGCGCCAGGAACCAAATCAATACAGAAAGAAATGTCGCGCTCGGGCGGTAGCCCAGGAAGCTCGTCAGGGAACACATCAGGAAACTCGCTAACAACCGGAACCCGATCCAACGGAACCTCTGTAGCACTAGTATCGCAAACATAGGCGAGAAATCCCTGAAATCCCTTCCTCAAAAGCTGTCCAGCGCGAAAAGAAGAAATCACGCTGTGAGGGGCAGCACCACGGTCCCCCAAAACAACAAAAACCGACTCGCCGGGAAAACAAAATCTAACTGTCTTCTCACGGCAGTCCACAGAAGCATTGCACGTGGCTAACCAATCCATGCCCAAAAGAATGTCGAAGTCCAACATCTCAAGAAGGATCAAGTCGATAGGCAACTCTCTCTCTCGCCAATACAGACGGTACAGGATCGGAACACATGCCTAGCAACAAACGACTCCCCAACAGGAGTGGTCACTACAAGTGGCTGATCAAGTAAACCGGACTCTCTACCCAAACTTGGCACAAAGTATGTGGATACGTACGAGTGCGTGGATCCGGTATCGAACAATACGTGTGCATCAACAGAACATACTGGAAGGATACCTGAGACCACCGCATTGGACGCCTGCACGTCCTGATGCGTCAAAGCAAAAACCCGCGCCTGTCCTCCACCTGTGACTGACTGTCCTCTGCCTTGGTCATCCCGGCCTCTCTGAGCAACTCCTCCACGCCCACGACCTCTCTGTGTATGAGTCTGACGCGGAGCAACAGTAGGAACAATAGGCAACACCCTCTGGGGTGGTGAAGGTGGTAAGGAGACGTGCGGTGCTGCTGTCTCCCTCCGGTGTATCTCAGGACAATCTCTGACGAGATGAAGTAGACTGCCGCATCTATAGCAATCTCGCGATGACTGCTGACTCTCTCGTGGATACGAACTAAACATCTGGCCTCGTCCCGAATCTCTGCCACTCCCCGTACCTGTACGATACCTGTCGCGGCGTCTGAATGTCTGTCTCCGTGCTGAGATACCAGTACGAACTCTCTTTGGCTCTGGAACTACCGAAGTCTCAGCAAGGTGCTCCTCAACTAACAGGGCCGCGTCTACCGCTACTGCATATATCTCGTAATGCTGCGCGCTGATCGCAAGGAACAGTGGTGTAAGCAAGCCTCGAACAAATCTCTTGACTCACAACTCCTTGGTAGCCACTAAATACGGGGCATAGATAGATAGCTCTGTGAACAGCACATCATACTCTACCACTGACATCTCCGGAGTCTGGCGTAAGAACTCGAACCTGCGTGCTCTAGCATCTCTGACGCTCAGTGGAAGGAAGAGGGCAAGGAATAACGCCATGAACTCTGTCCAGGTCATAGGAGGAAGACCTGCTGCTCTACCCTTCTCGACTGATTCGCACCATTTCTGCGCAAGACCATCCAGGCGAAAGCTCGTGAACTCAACCCATCTCGCATCTGCGCATCTGAGGTAACAGCATATCCGAGCCATCCTATCAATGAAAGACTGTGGTTCCTCGGCTGCATCGGTGCCTGTGAAGACCGGAAGCTTCAGCCTCATAAAATCTGACAGCGATACTGAGATGACCTCTGTAGCTGTAGGGACAACTGCCTGTGCTGTGGGTATCACCGCGGGCTCTGCAACGAGTGGAACTACCTCTGGTCGCTTCGCTCGAAGTGTCTCAACTAGATATCCCATCATCTGGCGCATCTCCTGCATACTGGATCCCACCGTCTAGCGCATCTCCTGCATACCAGCCCCTAACATGGCAATCTGATTTGTCACGGGAGGAACAGCCTGCTCGAGCACAACCGGTGTACTACCCGGATCTGTCCCCGTCTCAGACGAATCAACTCTAATCTCGGCCCTCGCGGCCGCTCTCTGCGCCCTCGTAGTCTTTGGCGGCATAATGGCTGAAAGGAAAATAGGATTCGATAAGGATGCAGAAATCGAATCGTAAGAATGTATATACTCAAGAAGGAATTTAAATCAATAAGTCCTAAGGTCGCTTTGGCGGAGTACCGTGTCGTGAGTATGCCGCGGAACATACGCACGCTACGCCACTCTGCTTCAGCTACCTACTCCATCATACCAGGGTCATCCTACACTCCGAAAGGTAAAACCTACGCTCTGATACCAACTTTGTCACGACCCGAATATTTCGACTCGTGACCAGCACTTAACCACGCAACGTCTACCGGCGTAACGCGACTAAGTAAGCCGAACCCAGAAATCAAAACCATTTAAAAGTAGTGAGTGTTGAAAACATTTAATTAAAACATTTAGAAAACCTTAAATAGTTTCAATAAAGTTCTTTTTTAAAGTTATGTTATCCTTATAATAATTTTGGCAGCATTTCCTTTGTATAAGTGACCCCGAAATCGGGTACAAAACAGGATATAAGTGAAATGATATATAATGAAATAAAGCATCCCCAACGGGAGCAATCATGCCCAACGGCGGAAACCAATCATCACAAGAGTAATATACGATGCCGTAGCGAAGAAATGAGCAATAAGTAAAAACATCACAGAATACTAAAAGCTGCATATATAAGTCGGCTCCCACGAGCTCGACATCAGAATACAAATAATATACATCATCGTCCTCACACAGTCTCTAAGTCAAGTACATATATGGTAGATGGAGAATACTAGATACAAAAGTGTGTACAATGAAAGTAACCAGATACCACAACCCACCTAATAGCAAAACAGCTCTCGCACCAACTGTAGTGGTATCTGTAGCCAAAAGATGTAAAAAGGCAGCCTGCCGCGACTACTCTGATGGGCAACCTGCAAATACTGCGGCACAACGGGGGTGAGTTGCCAACTCGTTGTAGGGTTCCTAGGCACCCTAATGAGGTCTCACAAGGCATCAACCATGCCAATTTCAAATTTTACGGTGCCGAGAAACTCTAACTACGGATCGTTGGCTAGATTTCTAGGCGAAAAGTAAACTGGTTAACACTTAACTATAAGAATACGGAAATACAACCTTTGTAGATCCGGTGCTCCACCTCCACGGCTCCGCAACGAAGTCCCCTCGCTGTCCTAGTGAATTCCCGGGCTCTAGCGTCGGCTTCGTCGGAGAAATGGCAAGCTAGGTCGTCGATGTCCATGCCGAAGATGATCTACGTCGAGGCATCGCTAGATCAAGCTCCAACTTCACCAAGTCAAGAAACTTATGAAGAAAACACACTCTACTACTTGGCAAGAGGTAGAGGATGAAGAAATAGGAAGTGGGTAGACTTTAGAATTGGATTTCTCACTCTTTTTCTCACTTTGCCATTAAAGCTTTCAAGCTTTTTCTTGAAGTGAAGAAGAAGAAGAAGATGAAGAATATGATAAGTGTTATGATAAGTTAATTTAAAAATAGAAAAGAAAATCAAAACTTATCATAATCCAACCATGGTTATGTGTAGAGAGCAAACTATAGTTAGGTGAATGGTTAGGTTAGGAATAAAACAAAAATGGTGGACTTTATTCAAAGCTTCATTAAGCTTCAACAAAGAACAAAATTAGCCACCATTTTCCTTTTGCCAAAATGAAATAAACCATTCAATAAATGAATGAATAAATATATAATAACCCTAACCATTTACTTAACTAAGGTTTAACTCTTTACACAAACCCTAGCATTCATGTATCATCAAACATGATACAATCAAGTGAGAAAATCCATTTAAAGTGAACCATTACTAGTTAATGTAAAGTGATATATCAAATATATAATTATACATTAAATCATTAAATCAACACTTGATTTAACGATCCGGTCATATCGCATATAACCGACTAGTTTCAACAGTAACAACTTATCGAATCAACACTTGATCCGATAACCCGGCTATATCGCATATAACCGATCAATGTCACAAATCACGAGAATCGTATACAGTATCACATACTGGTATCATTCTCGGTCCCGCACATATGTCATATGCGCTCCTATTTTGTTTCGCTTGAGCCAGGAAACCTCTGTGTAGGACTCTAAAGACTCGTCAATACGCCGGCAGCAGATGATGATCATATCAAACACCCACAAGCCGCAAGCGGTCTGCTAAACGTAACGGCCACCCAGGTATTGAGCGATCTGAAGATCGACGAGCAAGCCCGCTCACACTCCAGTGAATCCAACCAGTAACACTACCGTACAGTCCGGTCTGATCGTCTGATATGTCGCATATCTCGCCTATGGGTGGTTAACGTCAGACCCCAATAGCTCGATAAGTCGTGTCGATATGAGGTCTATAACAATTCGAGAAAATACTGGTAACACTTACCAGTAAATCTCAGCAACCCTGGCCAGGGATTTCCTGTTATAGCCAATCGAACACAGCGCAACATCAACCCCCTATACCGGGAGAGACGAATCCCCTCCTATCGCTCATTGCCTCCATGTGACTCGGGACTGTACCCAAAAACCACCGTTTTGCACGCCCTCTTGGACGTGGTAAGATGGAAATCAAACCACAGTGGGAACCACACAAGACTCTATGACGATCTCGGGTTAACAGACTACTCTATACCAGTGTCACCAGAGAACTGCCATCTGACGTAAGGTATAATACCATCTGGGAGTTCTCGGCGAGTCCGTCCAGTGTACCCAGTCTCTACTGAGCACCCGTATATCATCGCTGATGTCAAACACCAATGGATATGGGATCATCCATCGCCCATCTGTATGGGTCGAGAAGGTACACGCTAGTCTACTTTGGTATATCGATGCCCCGTCTCGATACACCCACGACTAGGGACTTTGAAGGATGTACTTATAGACTACCATGTCCCCACTAGTATGATCCGCATCATAATCCAGGTAGTCAAGTACACATCCTAAGGGCTTTACCAACATGTAACAGAGAGACAATCAGTATACACGTTAAGGTAAAGAGTAACCAGATAGCATACTATCATGTCGAGCAAGAAAGTCTTCCCTATATTTGTCCCAGCATCCACTACAATATACATCCAATGTACAGTAATGGCCTCTAGGGAATACATATAACTAACAATCTCCCACTTGCACTAGGGCCATCTGTAGCAGTGGTCGTAGTATCTCATACTCAACCATCCCATAAAAGTCTCTCTCTGGGAATAGGCCTTTGTGAGTGGATCCGCTGTGTTGTCCTCTGTATCTACTCTCCAAACCTCGATCACCCTGGAGATCATCCATCTCCATGATCAGGTGACACTGCCTTAGAATATGTCTGGATCACTGATGGGACCGGCGTTCCTTGGCATAAGCCACAACTCCATTGTCTCACAATGGTAGGAACATAGTTCATCTCATGAACCATTATACATCCAAACAGCCTCTTTGGTAGTATCTTAAGTAGCGATGTATCCTGCCTTTATCGTCTAGTATGTCACGGTATCTAGCTTGGAACTCTTCCAACATACCGTCCCTCGATTGAGGGTAAAGACAATGCCTGCGACTGACATTCAGTCGTCTTTATCACCCTGGAACACTTCCAGTGATTCTCCCCAGGATCGATTGATACCATCTCACTACAACTAGTGAGAATCCTAACATCCAATTAAATCTATCTCATAGATCCAAAATCCAGGATTTAGGAGGTATCACTTTGATCCTATATGGAGAATCTTTGTGATAATCGGAGATTGATCGAGCGTAGCATAGGAAACTACTTCCCTATCAAGAGTATGTCATCCACGTACTCTACGAGGATCGTCACCATACTCCCTACTACCTTTTTGTTTATACAAGGTTCATCTACCATTTTGATGATGTCAAACTCTTTGACTACTTCATCAAAACAGACGTTCCAACTCCGCGATGCCTGCTTTATCCTATAAAGCATCTTGCACACGTTTCCGCTGCTCCCACTGTCTACGAGGCTCTCTGGCTGTGTACTTATAGACTCCCTCTTCTAAAACATCATTTAGAAAAGCTGTCATGACACCCAACCACCAGATATCGTAGTCATGGTATGTAGCCGTGGCAAGTAGGATCTGGAAGGACTTAAGCATAGATCCTTAGAAAAAGTTTCATCATGATCCACACCTGGTCAATGATGCAAACCTTTAACAAGTCTAGTTTTGAAAGTCTCAACTTTTCGATGTACACCAAGTAATCTTCTCAAGATATACTTGCTCCTGATGGGGATTTAACCCTTCAGATATAGCAACCAAAGTCCATACTTTGTTGGTGTATAAGGATTCCATCTCAGATCACTAAGCATCCAGCCATTCTTATAGAGTCTTACTCCTGATGGCCAGCTCGAAACTAGTTGGGTTATCATCTCATGATGCAATCCTCGCTCCCACTGTCATAGAGAAACCGAAGTATCTCTCAGGTGGGTGAGGAACCCTACCAGATCGGCGGAGAGGCTGAGGTTCATTGGAATCTACTGAATCCTTTGGCTCTATCAAATCATCTGTTGTAGTTTGTATAGCTGGAACCTTTCCAGTTCTACATTACAGACCTTGCCTCGAGCTTGTCCGGATTTTGCTTTTAAACATAGGCCGGACAACCCCAAATCTTAACTAACTTAAGAAATGGGCTCTTCCTTTTCCATATCACATATGAAGTGGTAGGCAACTGATTTGATTGGAACCCTATTCAATAGGTATGCAACTTCATAAGTGCATAACTCCCAAAAGGAAAAAGGTAACTCAGTATTACTCATCATAGAGCACACCATATCAAATAGGGTGTATCTGCTCCGCCCCGATATACCATCGTGCTATGGTGTATACGGAAAAGTAATGCTGAGAGAGAATCTCATTCTCCTTTAGAATAGTCCTGGAATTCCGTGCTCAAGTATTCTCCTCCTTGATCTCATCAAAGGACATAATACTTATACCCATATTTTGGTTCTCTACTTCTCGCTTATATTCTGTGACTATCTCAAAAGGCTCGGACTCATGTTTCAACAGGAACATATGTCTGAATCTTGAGAGATTATCAGAGAATGTAATGAAGTACAAAGAACCTGTCCTGGCATGTGTAAACAGGGGACCCTACATACATCAACATGTATCATCCCAAGAGTTTACTAACTCTTTCTCTGTTTCCAATAAACAGAGCTGTGGTCATCTTATCTTTGTGACATGACTGGCGAGTTTCACAAGATGTAAATTCAAACTAATTTAAATATGCATCTAAATGTAACTTCAGCCAGTCGGGTCGCATTGATATGACCTAGTCTACAATGCCTGAAGAAGGATCCGTTCATTTCTGAACTCTTCCTCTTCTGTGTGTTCCATATACTATGAACTGTAATTTGATTTAGAACATCAATGGTTTTAGATAACGTGCCTGAACCGATCAACTTTTGATATAGAAAATGTTCAAAACATTATCCAACAATACAAAATTTTATCATTTCTTTACTTATAAAGAGACTGATATGATTTTGTATATCAGGTTCGGTATCTAACAACATTCGTTCAGAATCAATGTATTGGTAATACAGGGTGACAGTGACCAACAGACTTGGCTGCAACTCTTGCCCCGTTTTCTGCCTCATGAAACTTATCACCCGTTCTCAGTTCTCTACCTATCTGTAGCCCTATGTAACAGATTACATATCTGGGATCCTGATCCGGTATCATATACCCAGGACGTAAAGGATACTGAGAAACAGTTCTGTATAATGAACAAACCCGAAGATGATGCATCAGCATGCACTCTCTTCGTTTGGGCGGCACGGGAATTCTGGTAATCCCCAATTTCCTGCTCTGTCTTATAACAATTATAAGTTGGAGCGGGACCAACGTTCCCCAGCTCAGTATAACAAGCGGGTTCGGTCAATATTCTATTATTATCTTGATTAAGGCGTGATATGGTCGCTACCTGGAGAGAGAGAGAAGAAAACACTCAGCGTGCGCTCTGTCAAGAATAGATTGGTTATTATTTTATCTAATCAGGATGGCTCCCACTGCTTTTTATCAAATCTTCCTTCAAACCCTAAAAGGAAAGAATAGCCGGGATTAATTACACACTACAAGTTCGCCAATCTTTCAGCCAGGCCAGTGTCGGTACTTTGAGGGAGGTCCCCCGTGCTTTCGCACGAACCTAATTAATGTAAACCTCGTTTTCCCAAAGGCGTAACCCCGTTGACACCTTTCTAGACACCTACTTGATCAGCTAATTGTAATGTATAAAACTCTCCCAGGAGTAACACTTACTCGCAGCGGGTATCGGGATCCAACTATCTCATAGAAGGTATGCAATCTCATTGCAAATTTCAACACTTGAAATTCCCGATAATATTTTGCCCCTAGCGTCCTATGACCTTGACGGAGGCCAAACAACCCATAGTCCGCTAGTCAAGTTCAACCCGTACATTTCTTGATTGAATTAAACCCACCCGCACGACCCTTGACGGAGGCCAAACAACGCCGTACGAATACCCTAATCCAATCGCATCATATGCTAGCAGATAAGCACTAGTTAGCTACTGTACACTACGCCTTGACGGAGGCCAAACAACCGCAGCACGAATACTAACTAGTACGTATCTGAAATGACGGAGGGCTACGTCAGGTTTTTCTGAAAACGTATTGCGTAATGAACTTGATATCGTTGTAAAATCAAATGATTTTGAAATGGAGTGTTTTTGATGCTTTTCTAGTTTTGCTAAAGGAGTCACTCCTGGTGAAGGGATCGTCGGTCCTTTCCTCGTCGAATGAGGTGCGGGATATATCATATATATCACTGTGCAAAGCAAAAACACTTAAAAGCAATCAAAAGACAAACCGAGTGTGTAGCATCTGCCAGTTATTGCTAAAGGAGTCACTCCCGGTGAAGGGATCTCGGTCCTTTCCTCATCGAATAAGGTGCAGGATATATCACATATACCGCTGTGCAAAGCAAGAACTGTAGCTACATGTTTTATTTTGAAATTCGATTCTACAACATCTTAGGTTTCTTTTATTTCATTAATCACATTAATGAAGTCCCATCATTTAAGTACCTAAACATCACAGATAAATACGACGTACACTTATGCCATCCGCATTCGCCTCGATGTCCCCTCGTGCACCGTTAGGTTAGGTAACTAACGACAGAGCGGGGCAGGGCTAGCGCGGGTGTAAAACATAAGTAACGCCTATATAATATATCATATATACTATATACTGTATCTATCACAGAACATCACATGATCACATCACAGATATCGCAGCAGAAGAAACATATGAAATATTGGATATACAAGGACGTCCGTGTTTTGAATACGAGCCAGTATAAAACACGGATTCCACGGTCGCGATGAATAGCCAAACCCACACCCCTAGACCCCTACGAGAGCGGCAAGCAACCCTACCAATTCTAGAGTTAGGAGACCCGGACTCGACTCCTCGAGTTGGTCTCCCACTGGACCCCAGAACCCGGTTATTTGTGCTCCCCTCCTTGGGTCTATCCTAGTGCGGGAAAGTAAATAATATACAAAAGGTGACATCTTCCGCAACCTGGAAGTGCCCCAATAAAAGAATATTACAAACAAGTTTTTACATGAATGAAAATGAAAAACACTCATCTCACATAAAAACCCCCGGCTATTCAAACACGACGATCCAATATAACATATCCAGCAACACATAACATCACATATCATCAACGTAAGTAAATATGTGCATCCCAATTGTCGTTGACATATAGCAACGAAACCGGCGATATCACATATTACACTTACGGTCACAGAAAAGAAAGTGTAAAACTACAACAGTTGGAATCCGCAACCTGCATAGACATCGCATGCCTAATCAAATGAATTCCTTAGACATCGCATGCCTAACAATTATAAACCCCGTATTTTAGTCTCAAAATCGAAAACACTTTTCAATATCAAGTCGGGTAATTCAAGAAGATTCCCGACATCCTGATCGAATGCTCGTCGCAAACTTCAGTAGACGGCTGCACCCCCGATACCGTCGACGAAGTGCACCAAGGCGGAACACCGCTACCGCGAGCACCTGGACGGATGCTTTCGGCGACGGGGTTCTCCTACAGTCACTTGGTCGGGGCTATGGAGTGAGGCTGTCTATTAAGTTTATCCGGCGAGTATCCGCGTACGCTACGTGATTGCGACGGACTTTTGATCGCATCAAAATTCCGTGGCAACCGATCAAGTGAGACTAAACTGCTATGTTTATAACATTCATTCAGTTATCTCATAACTTATTGTGAATTCCAATTATTGTTTCATATTCCGGATAAATAGAAAATGTTAAACTTTCCGATCGAACGATCGAACACCCAAGTTTTCCCGATACAGATCAACACATGAAACAAGTCTAACAACATTCAGTTCGTGCCTCAGTACCAACGGTCCAGCCGTAGAAGGGTCAAGCCAACGCCTCACTTGTGGCACGCCGTACTGCCCCAAACCCGAAGGTTCAAAGGGCAGTTCAAGACGGTCACATAATCGAGTTAAGGTTTGTTGTCTTCTAGAGGGTCCATCGCGTTACTTGCACTACTTAGAACGTCGTTAAACTATGGAAAATCCAACACTTGGAAATTTCCCGACAGGGGAAAAATTGGGTATTTATATCCGGTCGAACTTTTTAACATATTCTAAAATTTACCCGGAAAGCTACATAGACAAAATCTGATACTCCGATCGAAACACCGAATCCCCAAAACAACCCCAGAATACTCAACTGTAGAGTCACATTAAAAATAACCAGAAAATATAGCAATCAATTATATGAATTGCTGTGCAGAAAACATTGGTCAAAGGGACTGTACGACCGCGGAACCGCCGCATGTGAGGGCTTATGCCGCGGTTCCCCGCTGAAATATTTGAATTAGACCCTCGTATTTCACAGTAATTCAAATAAGACCCTGCTTATTTTTCTGCATATTTTTAATTCTCAAAAATCCACAATTTTCAAAAAAGGACAGAGAGCATGTTTGGTTTTGGGTTTCGGGTTCGTTCGGACTTCAAATTGCGTCTAGACTTCGCCTAAGGCTCTAGCTAGGCTCTGATACCACTGTAGGGTTCCTAGGCACCCTAATGAGGTCTCACAAGGCATCAACCATGCCAATTTCAAATTTTACGGTGCCGAGAAACTCTAACTACGGATCGTTGGCTAGATTTCTAGGCGAAAAGTAAACTAGTTAACACTTAACTATAAGAATACGGAAATACAACCTTTGTAGATCCGGTGCTCCACCTCCACGGCTCCGCAACGAAGTCCCCTCGCTGTCCTAGTGAATTCCCGGGCTCTAGCGTCGGCTTCGTCGGAGAAATGGCGAGCTAGGTCGTCGATGTCCATGCCGAAGATGATCTACGTCGAGGCATCGCTAGATCAAGCTCCAACTTCACCAAGTCAAGAAACTTGTGAAGAAAACACACTCTACTACTTGGCAAGAGGTAGAGGATGAAGAAATAGGAAGTGGGTAGACTTTAGAATTGGATTTCTCACTCTTTTTCTCACTTTGCCATTAAAGCTTTCAAGCTTTTTCTTGAAGTGAAGAAGAAGAAGAAGATGAAGAATATGATAAGTGTTATGATAAGTTAATTTAAAAATAGAAAAGAAAATCAAAACTTATCATAATCCAACCATGATTATGTGTAGAGAGCAAACTATAGTTAGGTGAATGGTTAGGTTAGGAATAAAACAAAAATGGTGGACTTTATTCAAAGCTTCATTAAGCTTCAACAAAGAACAAAATTAGCCACCATTTTCCTTTTGCCAAAATGAAATAAACCATTCAATAAATGAATGAATAAATATATAATAACCCTAACCATTTACTTAACTAAGGTTTAACTCTTTACACAAACCCTAGCATTCATGTATCATCAAACATGATACAATCAAGTGAGAAAATCCATTTAAAGTGAACCATTACTAGTTAATGTAAAGTGATATATCAAATATATAATTATACATTAAATCATTAAATCAACACTTGATTTAACGATCCGGTCATATCGCATATAACCGACTAGTTTCAACAGTAACAACTTATCGAATCAACACTTGATCCGATAACCCGGCTATATCGCATATAACCGATCAATGTCATAAATCGCGAGAATCGTATACAGTATCACATACTGGTATCATTCTCGGTCCCGCACATATCTCATATGCGCTCCTATTTCGTTTCGCTTGAGCCAGGAAACCTCTGTGTAGGACTCTAAAGACTCGTCAATACGCCGGCAGCAGATGATGATCATATCAAACGCCCACAAGCCGCAAGCGGTCTGCTAAACGTAACGGCCACCCGGGTATTGAGCGATCTGAAGATCGACGAGCAAGCCCGCTCACACTCCAGTGAATCCAACCAGTAACACTACCGTACAGTCCGGTCTGATCGTCTGATATGTCGCATATCTCGCCTAGGGGTGGTTAACGTCAGACCCCAATAGCTCGATAAGTCGTGTCGATATGAGGTCTATAACAATTCGAGAAACTACTGGTAACACTTACCAGTAAATCTCAACAACCCTGGCCAGGGATTTCCTGTTATAGCCAATCGAACACAGTGCAACATCAACCCCCTATACCGGGAGAGACGAATCCCCTCCTATCGCTCATTGCCTCCATGTGACTCGGGACTGTACCCAAAAACCACCATTTTGCACGCCCTCTTGGACGTGGTAAGATGGAAATCAAAGCACAGTGGGAACCACACAAGACTCTATGACGATCTCGGGTCAACAGACTACTCTGTACCAGTGTCACCAGAGAACTGCCATCTGACGTAAGGTATAATACCATCTGGGAGTTCTCGGCGAGTCCGTCCAGTGTACCCAGTCTCTACTGAGCACCCGTATATCATCTCTGTTGTCAAACACCAATGGATATGGGATCATCCATCGCCCATCTGTATGGGTCGAGAAGGTACACGCTAGTCTACTCTGGTATATCGATACCCTGTCTCGATACACCCACGACTAGGGACTTTGAAGGATGTACTTATAGACTACCATGTCCCCACTAGTATGATCCGCATCATAATCCAGGTAGTCAAGTACACATCCTAAGGGCTTTACCAACATGCAACAGAGAGACAATCAGTATACACGTTAAGGTAAAGAGTAACCAAATAGCATACTATCATGTCGAGCAAGAAAGTCTTCCCTATATATGTCCCAGCATCCACTACAATATACATCCAATGTATAGTAATGGCCTCTAGGGCATACATATAACTAACACTCGTGAATAGAAATAACATATAAAGGTAATCGCGAGCATGCACGTACTGCGCTACTCTATCATAAGCCAGCAGGTAAAATCTATATGCGACAAGCAGTAGGTGCAATAATCATGCAAGTGCTATGTCAGGTAAAATAACTACAGGATAAGATGCATGATAATCAATGTTGAGCATGGGATAAACAACATCTACACGGAATATCAACGTGGAAAAATAATCGGTGCCCAACACTGCACCCAAATCCTAAATAAACTCAGGCGCCGGCACTCTCCTCGGCCCTCAAATCCTGTAAATCTCTGAAAATCACGAGTGCCCATCATCGGCACCAAAAATATCATAAAATACTCGTGTCCAGCATCGACATGCAAATCCTAATATATCGGGCTCCGTCAGTCCGGATCAGCCCACGGGCTCCGTCTGCGGTATCGGCCCTCGGCCCCGGCAGTACGGATCATCCCGCATCCATCTCTCGACTCTGGTCCGTATCCTCCGGATAACCGCCAGGTCCAACCAATCACCGGTAGGTACTCGCCCACCTCCAGGCTCAATCGGCAAAGTCCATCGATCATCTTACCGAGGGGAACCATACCGGGTCCACCACGAACCCGCAAATGGATCATCCAACTCCTCGAATCGGGTTTCAAGCACACGTCTCAACACCGAGAAAACGCGTTGTAGATGCACCAAAATATCATATCACGAGGAACCGGGTTTTCAAATAGTGCATCTTTTCTTAAATAACTCCACGGTCCTCAAAACCAGAAATCACAAGAAATCCAACACCAATGAGTAAATCAAATGCGATGTGCTATGTACATCAAGCCATAATATAGGAAAAAGGGAGGAACCGCTTTTTAAAATAGTTTCAGTTTTTCAAAGACTTCATGCGGCTCCCAATGTCTATGAAAATCATATCGAATCATATGTGAAAGGAACTACAGTATAATGATCATGGCAATTCTACAGTGAGTGTGTCATGGCAATTACTAACGGTGTGTGTGTAACATACAGAGTAGTGCCCGTGCAACATGAACCGTTAGTAATAGTGCGGTGTTCTATCAATTCTAAGTTTACAATTATATAGCAGGGAATGCAATATGCAACAATAGTATCCATGAACAGTAAATGTAGGTAAATGCAATATATAGCTATAAGGTCCTATCAGCCCTGACGCATAACGCCATTCGGGCGATATCCCAGTAGATGTTAAATCTACTCACCATAGTCTCGAGTTAAGTGTAGCCGACGACTTGTTTCCCCTTCTTCGCAGCGTCCGTCGCACTCGCCTGTGAACCTAGAATTACATAATATATCACATATAAGCTCAAAACCATACAAACACGACATTTAAAATCACACTAGAAATCCGCGTCGCAGCCCAAGCGCGCGTGTGCGCGATACGCTAAAACGTGTGATTAAGCGTCTGAAACTAACTCGACGAGTCGCGATACGCAGAACACCCCAAACCCACACACGTAACACGCGTGTCGTGAAGATTTAAAATACGGGAAATAGGGTAATAGGTCCCAGATTTTGATACAGAAAGAGTTTTATTAAACTATATATACCATAATACCCCACACAGCAGCAGACACCCATCACCCAAACCCCAACCCACAATTCCCTCATCTGGCCGCAATTTGCGGCCAGAAAGCTTTTTCCGGCGGCCTAGGTAGGGGGTGGGCTCCCGGGTTTGGTGTGTGCACTCCATACCCATGAACATAGTACAGTAATTACAATTTTAATTTAAGGCTATTCGGGTAGCAGCAGATTCAACAGAACCCAAATTCAAGTTAAAAATCACACTTTTGCACTAAAATGATACTTTAAGGTATTTTTCTGAAACTGAAACAAACCTAAGTCTAAAATCACACTAACAACTCATCACCAAGCTAATCAAGCCATGAAGATATCAATTTTAACATAACTTCACTAAATCCCCTTATATAGCACAAAACATGCATAAAAATGTGATATTTTGCTAAAATACAACAAGTTATGAAATGGGATGTTAAACATGAGTGTAATACCTTCAAAAGACCTTATAAAACACCAAAAGTTCCAGATCTAGCCTCAAGTATCCAGACTTGCCATCAAACTCCCCCAAAGGTCATTTTTCCATGGTTTTTGTGAAGAAAATGGGTTGTTTTGTTTAGGGTTCATACAAGAATCAAAAGAGAAGTAAAAAGAAAAGAGAAGATGAAGAAAATGTTTTGGTTTTCTGCAGCTCTTCTGCAGAAATCAGAAAATGAGAAAAGAGAGAGAGAAGAGAGGGGGAAAATTGGTCAAAAGAAGTCAAACCTTTTACCTAACCACCATACCTCCATTCCTCATTTAAAATTTTGAATTTTTATAAGGGGTTTGACTTGGTTAAATGGTTGGGATAAATAAAAACCATGCAAGAAAAGCAAAGGGTTAACATGATAACACTTTTTAACCAAAGTCACCAAAATGTGCTAAGTGTGCATGTGTACACTAACACAAAATTTTCCAATTAGGGTAAAAATGATATAAATAAAATTAATAACCCTACATATATATATATAAATATATATATATAAAAACACGCACAATTGCCAATTAACGCGAAAATATTCTAAACGAAATTTCAAGGCGTTACAATCTACCCCCCTTAAGAGATAGATCTAATTGGATGTTAGGATTCTCACTAGTTATAGTGAGATGGTATCAATCGATCCTGGGGAGAATCACTGGAAAGGTTCCAGGGTGATAAGGACGACTGAATGTCAGCCGCAGGCATTATCTTTACCCTCAGTGGAGGGACGGTATGTTGGAAGAGTTCCAAGCTAGATACCGTGACATACTAGATGATTAAAGGCAAGATACATCGTTACCAAGGATGCTACCAAAGAGACAGTCTGGATATATATGAGTTCATGAGATGAATCTCGTTCCTACCATTGTGTGACAATGGAGTTGTGGCCTAGGCCTAGGAACCCCCGTCCCATCAGAAATCCAGACATATTCTTAGGCAGTATCGCCTGATCATGGAGATGGTTGATCTCTAGGTAGATCGAGATTAGGAGAGTAGACACAGAGGACAACAGCACGGATCCACTCACAAAGGCCTATTTCCTAGTAGAGACTTTTATGAGATGGTTGAGTATGAGATACTTCAACCACAGCTGATTGTTGGGTATGCGATACCACAACAGATGGCCCTAGTGCAAGTGGGAGATTGTTAGTTATATGTATGCCCTAGAGGCCATTACTGTACATACGTTGTATATTGTAGTGGATGCTTGGACATATATATGGAGGACTTTCTTGCTCGACATGATAGTATGCTATCTGGTTACTCTTTATCTTAACATGTACTCTGATTGTCTCTATGTTACATGTTGATAAAGCCCTTAGGATGAGTACTTGACTACCAGGACTATGATGCAGATCATACAAGTGGGGACAGTGTATTCGCCAAGTACATCCTTCAATTGTTCCTAGTCGTGGGAGTACCGAGAAAGGGCATCGATACTCCAGAGTAGACTAGCGTATGCGCTTCCTGACCCATATGATGGGCGATGGATGATCTCATATCCATTGGTGTTTGACATCAGAGAAGGTATACGGGTGCTCAGTGGAGACTGGGTACACTGGACGGACTCGCCGATAATTCCCAGATGGTATTATACCTCAAATCAGATGGCAGTTCTCTGGTGACACTGGTACAGGTTAGTCTGTAGACCCGAGATCGTCATAGAGTCTTGTGTGCTTCCCACTGTGCTTTGATTTACATCATACCACGTCCAAGAGGGCGTGCAAAAGCTGGCTTTTTTGTACAGTCCCGAATCATATGGAGGCAATGAGCGATAGGAGGGGTTTCGTCTCTCCCGGTATAGGGAGTTGATGTTGCGCTGTGTTCGATTGGATATAACTGGAAATCCCTGGCAAGGGTTGCTGAGATATACTGGTAAGTGTTATCAGTAGTTTCTCAAACTATTATGGACCTCATATCGACACGACTTATCAAGCTACTGGGGTCTGACGTTTACCACCCCTAGGGGAGATATGCGACATATCAGACGAAGAGACCGAACTGTACGGGAGTGTTACTGGTTGGATTCACGGGAGAATGTACAGGCTTGCTTGTTGATCTTCTGATTGCTCAATACCTGGGTGGCTGTTACGTTTAGCTGACTGCTTGCAGCTTGTGGGTGTTTGATATGATCATCACCTACTGCCGGCGTATTGACGATTCTTTAGAGTCCTACACAGAGATTTCCTGGCTCAGGCAAAACGGAGTAGGAGCACATATATGATATGTGCGGGACCGAGAATAATACGTGAATGCGATACCGTATTAGATTCTCGCGATATGAGATATCGGCCGGGTATATGGGATATAGCCGGGTCATCGGATCAAGTGTTGATTCGATGAACTGATACAGATTATATTAGTCGGTTATTTGCGAAATAGCCGGATTATCGGATCAAGTTTTGATTCGATAATTTAATGTATAATTATATATTTGATATATTATATTACATTAACTAATATTAGCTCACTTAAAGATTCTTTTTCTCACTCGGATAATACATTGATATATATGGGATATATGTTAATTGTATTATTTTATTTTGATACAATAAATATTGTATATATGATATATAATATTGTAACAAGTTAGGTTTATAAATGCAACATGTTTTGTGGAGATTAAACTTGATTAGGGTTTGATTTGGGTTAACACATTCATGAAGCTTCTAGAAGCTTTATCTTTTGTTTTAAGCTAAGATATTTTGTTATGATATTTTTGTAGATATTTATTAACCCAACCAAACCTTTTAACCATAGTTGAATCTCTACATGGGTTAACTCTTCATACTTAACCCATAGTTGCATTTCTAACCACACACTTAATTCATTATTCATCACAAAAGGTTTTGATCTTCTTCTTCTTCTTCCTTTGATGAAAATCTTTCTAGCTTTTTCATTTGTGATGTTTATATGTGAGAAATTGAAAACAAAAGAGTGCTAAATTCCTACTTCATCATCTTCATCTATTCTAGCCGCTTAGATTAGGGTGTTTGCTTTGCTAATACTTGATTAGCAAAGCAAGAGCTCGGTTATTTGCGAAATAGCCGGATTATCGGATCAAGTGTTGATTCGATAATTTAATGTATAATTATATATTTGATATATTATATTACATTAACTAATATTAGCTCACTTAAAGATTCTTTTACTCACTCGGATAATACATTGATATATATGTGATATATGTTAATTGTATTATTTTATTTTGGTACAATAAATATTGTATATGTGATATATAATATTGTAACAAGTTAGGGTTATAAATGCAACATGTTTTGTGGAGATTAAACTTGATTGGGGTTTGATTTGGGTTAACACTTTCATGAAGCTTCTAGAAGCTTTATCTTTTGTTTTAAGCAAAGATATTTTGTTATGATATTTTTGTAGATATTTATTAACCCAACCCTTTAACCATAGTTGATTCTCTACATGGGTTAAGTCTTCATACTTAACCCATGGTTGCATTTCTAACCACACACTAGATTCATTATTCATCACAAAAGGTTTTGATCTTCTTCTTCTTCTTCCTTTGATGAAAAGCTTTCTAGCTTTTTCATTTGTGATGTTTATATGTGAGAAATTGAAAACTAAAGAGTGCTAAATTCCTACTTCATCATCCTCATCTATTCTAGCCACTTAGATTAGGGTGTTTGCTTTGCTAATACTTGATTAGAAAAGTAAGAGCTTGGGTTTGAGTTTCTTCAAGGTAGATCATCTTTGTTATTGAAGATTGGAAGCAAGCTTGCATCTTTCTCTTCATGGAGCCTCCCTTGAGTCCGGGTACTCGATGATCGCAGTGAAGGGACCTCAACACGGAGCTTTAGAAGTGAAGGAACGGACTACAAAGGTTGTAATCCCAAACTCTTAGAAGTAAATTTGTTTACTTGCTTTGTTTCGCATAATCTCTAGTCTAAGATCTTGGTTAGGGTTGTTCGGCACGTCTAAATTTTAAATCGGGCATGGTTGATGCCTTATAGACCCTTGTGAGAGTGCCTAATAACCCTACATGTGGGCCCTTTCTTCTGAGCTCTGGGACGTGCCGTCCGCCACGTGTCCTGATCTTGAGGGTCGCCAATATTGAGTATTATCATTAGCCCCCCACTCTTGTCGTGACCAGCCAACGGGTCTGGTCAGGAATAGACCACCGGGCCACCCGAGGCGAGCTTCCTCTTAAGGTTTCGTCGGAACGCGTCCCCGGGCCGCGAGCTGTCTTTTTTGCCAGCGAATCAGGGCGAGATCCCCGCATTTAAGGAGGGTGCGCCGGTTCGTGTATCTTGCCTTTGAAGTGACGGCCCACGTGTCAAACGTCGGTTGGCAAACGCGACGTGTGCAAACCTGCGTCGCCTGAAAGGGTGCGGTCCAGTGTGGGGACAACAAGTGGAGCAATCGGAGCCGTTGGATGCGAGGAGGCGTCTTGGCGGGAGATGAAGGGCGCCGTTGGATGAGGTCGCTCGTGGCGATAAAATAAGGGTGGGACCTGTTCCAGGGCCCCTACTCCTTCATATTTCCCATTCTAAATCTCGGTTGCTCGGCGCTCGTCTTCTTCCTTCCACTTTCATTCCCCGAGTATCATTCTCCCCAAGGTTAGATGTCTTCTCTTGTCGGGTCAGTAAATGTCGTTGAGGTAGGTTCCAGGAACCCTTTAGGTGAGCCTGAGTCCTCCTGGGGAGCAGGGGTTAGCCACTCTTCCCGGGATCATGTGGCGGGGGCAGCCCCCAGGGAGAAGGTGGTAGATGCTGCCCCTAGCGCCTTGTGTTGGATAAGGCATGAGGAAGAGCTTGCCAACGCTCGTGCTCGCTTCCACATCCCCTCACGCTACACGCTCCGCCTGGCCACGGAAGGAGAGAGGGCAGACCAAGTACGGGGCAGGGAGATCGCCCTGTATTTGGAAGCATTTTAGGGTGGAATGCATCTGCCCTTCTCTCCTGCGGTCGTTGAAGCGTTGAACTTCTTCGGGTTAGCCCCCGGTCAGTTGGTTCCAAACTCGTGGAGGATTCTCCCCGGGTTCCTAGTCCGCCAGAAATTACAGGCGATCCCCTTCATTCTTTCCCTCCTTGATTCTTCCCTCGTCTTCAAAAATCACCCCGGTGGTCGAGCGGGTGACCCGAGGTGGATCTATCTCTCTTTCAGAAAGCGACCAGGGGGCGTCGCTGAGACGGGGGTCATAGCCTTGCCTTCTTCCATTCATGACTGGAAGAAGAAGTTCTTCTTCGTTTCCCCTCCTGAGGGCGAGGACTGGCCCGTGCCTACAGAGTGGTCGAGGGAGAAGCACTTGCCGGGGAACCAGTCCAGTGACCCCGTCACGGTGAGAGTGGCATCATGGGAGCCTATCCCCCGTTTCGACGTGCCGTTGTCTGAGAGGGTTCTAAGTTGGGCCGGGCTCATCCCCGTTGAGTTCGTCGATAAGTTTAGGTTTTCTTTTTTGGTTCGTATATTGCCTGTGTCGCTGACTCTCTTTACACTTGGTTCTGTGAAGGACCCATGGACATGGACTCGCTCCGGGCTTCATTGCGCAAGCCGAGGCCGGTTGTGAAGGTTGGGGGCGCCGGCTCTTCCCGTTCACAGCCTACCCCGGTGTTAGTGTATATGCCCTAGAGGCCATTACTGTATCATACTAGTTTGTATATTACTTAATGGAAGCTTGGGATATTCACCTTGTATAAACAATCTTGCTCAATATAGTAGTATGCTACTTGGTTTGTTTCTACTTCAATGTGTACATGTGTTTATTTTGCGATATCACCTATACGCATTAGTGGAGCCCTTAGGATCTTTGCTTGATTACCAGCGTTGTGATGGCAGTCACACTAGTGGGGGCTGGGTAATCTATAAGCACATCCTTATACAGGTCCCTAGTCGCAGGACTATCGAGACAGGGCATCGATACTCCGGAGTAGACTGGCGTATGCGCTTCTCATCCCAGTGTGGGAGATGGTCTGTCCCACAGCCATCAGTACGTCGTACTGGAGATAGTATACGGGTGCTCGTTAGGTTACGAGTACACTGGACAGGACTCGTCGGGAACTGAAAGGTTGGTATTATACCTATCGTCAGTTATCAGTTCCCAGGTGATATGAGTACAGCTTAGTCCGCTGACTTGACACTGGCACTTCGCCTCGAGTGTGTTCCCACTGCACTTTGATCACTACCCTACCACGGCTCAAAGGAGTCGTGCAAACAGGTAGTGGTTGGGTGCAGTCCCGAAGCACTTGGAGGCAGTGACGGTTAGACAGGATTCGTCTCTCCCGGTATTGGGGGTTGACATCGCGCTGTGTCTAGGAGAGCCATTACACGAGTAGTCCCTGGCCAGGGCAAGCGAGATATACTGGTAGGCTTCCAGTGTTATCTCAGGGTGTTTTGCGCTTCACTCCGACACGACTTGTACCGCTATTGGGGGACTGACGTTTTACCGCCCCCTAGGCCCGACATGCGATGTATCAGACAAACAGACCGGACTGTACGGAGAATGTCACATTCAGACTCAGTAGGAGTTCAGATGGGGTTCACCTCGTCAGCCTTCTTGTTGGCATCTACCTGGGGACCGTTACGCACAGCTAGTGCCGCTTGCGGTCTGTGGTTAAACCCACTGCCAGCGTAGTGTCGAGTCTTTAGAGTCCCACACAGAGGGTATTCGCCTCTGGGCAAAACAGAGTAGAGGTCGCATGGTTTTGCGACAGGGTTCGTTCTCATCCGCGCACTTGTGCACGTTTGGAGTCCAGACGGATATTGCCAGCGGGCTCTGGTTTGAGCCGGATACTGGTATATGTTTTGGGGTTACTTTTATCTCTCAGTATTCATGTTCCTCGGAACAAGAATGCAGGTGTGTATGCACAGTTGTTTGAGGCGGAAGAAGAGGTTTTTCATTAGGGTTTCGGAACGGGTGCGCATGCACAGTTGACAGTCGTCTTTTTTTCCAAACCCTAATGAATTAGTGAGATATCTATTAATAATAGTAATTAAATGAAATTATGTTATGGTTGGTTTTGTTGACTTGTTGACCATGGTTGACTTGTTGACCATGGTTGAATGTTTGACCATCATCATTATTTTGCAAGGATGCTCCTTGATTCTTGCCAACATTCATTTAATGAAGTATGATAGTGGTCATTCCAAAACAACCATCAACTATTCTCATTTGAATTATTATTACTAATTAGATAATTCTTTTTCTTTTGATATGGTTGCAAAAAGGAAAAAGAGAGCCCATTCTATCATAATCATTCTCTCTCCTCACTTCATCTTCTTCTTCCTCAAGCTCAAGGAGAATCCTTTGAGAATCCCTCTCCTTGAAAAGAAAACAACCCCTAGACACTCTCTACTCACTCTAGGATCAAAGGTTTAGCAAGCCGAAGACTCTAGTTCTCTCAAAGTTCGAGAAAGAGCCCGAAGGTTGAACCCTCAGGTGGATCCATCTTCGACGGAAGAAGGCGACGAGGAAAGAACCATCAACCTCTACAAAGTTTGAAGGAGAAGGAGTTCAAGTTTAGGTATAACCATCTTTCCGAGTAGCTAACTCTCTTTAGCTTGTTTGCTAGTTTTAGTTTAGGAAAAGATCCCGACTTTGTTAGTCCATGTTGCCCCATGCGCTAAAAATTTGATTTTTATACCGTTTCCGCCTCCCCGTAAGAACCGGGGGTCGCAACGTGGACTTACAGTGGTATCAGAGCCTAACTAAACTTAAACTAGCTTGGTAGCGAAGTGTATGGAAGTTCGAAACCGAAAAATCGCAAAACCGGAAAAACAAAAACCCTAAGTTTCTGTTGAAATTTTTTGTGCTCTAAAAGTAAAACTTTGTACTCCTAAAATCGTCTCAGGGTTTTGTGAGAACACCCACGAAAAACGATCCCATGATTCATTCAAACCGCCGCGGATCCGCGGCCTCAGCTATTCTCTTAGCCGCGGATCCGCCGCCGTTTAGCCTCTTCATGCGATCCTCTTTTGTGCAGTGTTCTTCTGGTAGGGTTTTGGGATTTTTCAAATATGTTATATGTGCCCAGATTTTCCAGAAAAGAAATTTACTTTTGGGGTCCTATAAATCCGTATTTTTTTTTCGAACTTCGCTACACTTTGGCTATGATGGTTATATCTGTGATGTTTGCATGTATTGAACGTCGGCTAATCGCTATAAGTCGATTAGTCGGGGTTATACATCTCTGTTATCTGTGTTTGATATTGGAATGTGTATATGAATGTGTTGGACTGTCGCGGGTGAATAGCCGGGGTGGATGTGAGATGAGCTTTTGTTTTTCTTTCATTCATTTGTAAATGTAAATTGATGTAATAATATTATTTGTATGGCCGCACAACCGGGTCGGGGTTGTGGCCGTCATTGTATAATTCTTTTTACTGTTTTTGCTCCTAGGATAGACCCATGGAGGGGTGCACAAACTACCGGGTACTTGGCGGGTAGTTTGCCGCACCCGTAGGGGTCTTGGGTGGGGTATTTGCTATTCACCGCGACCGTGTAATCCGCTTTTTGTTGCAGGCTCGAACGGATTGCGGATTGCTAGTATATCCAATGTATTCATCTGTGATCTGTAATGTCTATCATTGCTTTATATTTAGGCGTTGCTTATGTTTTACAGCCGCGCTAGCCCAGCCCCCGCTCTGTCGTTAGTTAAGTAACCTAACGGGTGATGACGGGACCCCGTGGCGAATGCGAATGGCATAAGCGTACGTCATATTTTGGTTGGTTTCTGCAATGGTAGGATTAAATGATGGGACGCATTAAAAGAACTAATGCAAGAATATCACGCATTAAAAGAACTAATGCAAGATAATAAACCAAGCTAAAGTCGTTGGAACACTTTCGAAAAACCACTCGGTTCTTTTCAAAACTAACTTTTAAATGCGGAGCTTGAGCCACTCCTTCTAAAAGCTATCTCGTTCCATCGATTATATCAAGTTCACTACGTTCACGGTTTCGCCAAAACCATTCGTAGCCCTCCATCATTTCAGTTAAATATACGGTAGTATTCAAGCTATGTATTTTGACCTCACGCCAAGGCATAGTGATTGGTAGCTGCCGGATATTTATCTGTTGCATAGATAGAATGCGTTGGTTTGAGACAGTCGTACTGCCATTTTGGCCTACGTCAAGGGTAGGTACGGGTGGGTTCAAATCAACCGGGATAATGATGGGAAGAACTTGACATGTGACTTATGACATTTTGACCTCACGCCAAGGTCATAAGAGCATGGGGCAAAAATCCACATCGGGAGTTTCATAAGTACTGAAACTTGCTAGATTTGCATACCATTTGGAGTGTGATGATTCTGGTAGGATTCCTTCAGTTTCGTCACGCGATGATATTTGGATCCCGATCCTACTGTGAGTATATGCTAATCCTCGGGAAATTTCTCACTAAACGATCAATGCTATAAACCTAGTAGGTGCCTAGAAAGGTGTCAGCGGGGCTACGCCCCCAGGGAAAAGAGGTTCTTAAATTAAGGAACTTCGCGAAAGCGTTGGAAAACCTCCCTCGAAGTACCGACACTGGCCTGGCTGAACGGTTAAGCAAGTATTGTGCGGTGGGATTGATCCCGACTAATTCTTCCTTTGTGGTTTGAGGAGGGATTCGAGAGACAGTGGGAGCCATCCTGTTTAGACAAATTAAAAACCATTCTAAACTTGCAAGAGCATCGTGCTAAAGTGTTTCTTCTCTCCCCCCTGCAGCGACCAAATTCGAAATGACTGGACTTAAGTTACTTCTAGATAAAAACATACTGACAGGGCCAAACTACAAAGATTGGCTCAGGAATGTAAAATTGGCAATCACTTACGACAAGCTGAGGTATCTTCTTACCACCAAAGCTCCCCCCGTCCCAGGTCCCACCTCCAGCGTCGCGGATAAGGAAATCCGTAAGACTTGGGAGATTGATTGCGCGAAGGCCAGGTGCCTCGTGCTTGCCTCTATGGACAACGAACATCAGAGGAGGAATGAGAATATGGACCTCGAGTCCATATTTCTCCATACAAAAGAACTGTATGGAGAGCAGTCTCATATCGCAAGATACGAAGTGTCGAAGAAGTTATTTTCGACAAAGTTGGCCGTCGGATCATCGGTAGTGGACCACGTGCTTAAGATGATTGGCTACACTGAGGAGCTCGCGGAACTTGGGACCACGTTGGACAGTGAACTTTATACAGATTTAATTCTCCAGTCCCTTCCATCCACTTACACCCAGTTCATACTGAATTTCAACTTGCAAGAAAAGGAAGTTGAACTTTCAGAACTCCTCAACATACTGAGGAGCGCAGAGGGCACCCTACAGAAGGGTAGGGAAACACCCGCTTTGTTTGTAGGAGGATCTTCTTCCTCTAGGTCCAAGGCGAAAGCCAAGTGAAAGAGGAAGAAAGCCCCCGCCAAACCAAGAGGCGGTGTTAGTAAAGTGGGTACGAAGGGAAAGGAAAAGGCAACAAAGATAGCGGGGAAGCTTGTGGGTAAAGAGGAATGCTTCTATTGTCACAAGAGTGGACACTGGAAGAAAGATTGCAGGGCTTGGAAAGCCAGGACACAGGAACTGAAGCAGGTTGCGGCTTCAGCTTCAGGTGTGTATGTTATTGAAAACTGTCTTTCTATAAACTCTACTTCCTGGGTATTGGATACCGGATCAGGATCTCATATCTGTAATTCTTTGCAGGCGTTGAGAAACCGTAGGGTTTTGAAGGCAGGTGACATGACCCTCAGAGTTGCGAACGGAGCTAGCATGGATGCTAAAGCCGTGGGGGACTATCACCTGGGAATGTCAGATGGGCATGTTTTGGTTTTGCGTAATTGCTTTTTTGTACCCAACGCAACTTGTAATATCATTTCTGTATCTTTGGTTTCAAAAGAAGGTTATGAATTTGCGTTTGTAAGTAATGTTGTAAACATTCACCTTAATCAAGTTCTGATTGGGTCAGGTACATTGAGCAATGGTATATACGTATTGAACCAACCACAGATTTTTAATGTCCAGAATACACACAAAAGAAAGTCTCCAGATATCAATCAGACTTTCTTATGGCATTGTAGACTGGGTCACATCAATGAGAGAAGGTTGACTAAGTTACATACAGAAGGATATTTGAATCCGTTCGAATATCAATCGTATGCCACTTGTCAATCCTGTCTCAAAGGAAAGATGACAAAGACTCCGTTCACTGGACACGGAGTAAGAGCGAGCGAGCTCTTGGGACTCGTACACAGCGACGTGTGCGGTCCAATGTCTACACATGCGCGAAGCGGTTATTCTTACTTCATTACCTTTACGGATGATTTTTCAAGGTACGGTTATGTCTTCTTAATGAAACATAAGTCCGAAGCTTTTGAAAAGTTCCAGGAATATAAGAATGAAGTAGAAAAACAAACCGGCAAAAGTATCAAGATTCTAAGATCGGATCGAGGTGGAGAATACTTAAGTGCTGAGTTCCTGAATTACTTAAAAGAGAATGGTATTCTCTCTCAGCTTACTCCTCCACACACTCCGCAACATAACGGTGTATCGGAGAGACGGAACCGGACCCTATTGGATATGGTACGGTCCATGATGAGTAACGCTGAGTTACCGCGATCATTCTGGGGGTATGCGCTAAAAACAGCTGCATACCTTTTGAACCGAGTTCCTACTAAGACTGTGCCTACCACACCATATGAGTTATGGAGTGGGAAGAAACCCTATCTTCAGTACCTGAAGATTTGGGGATGTCCAGCTTATGTCAAAAAGCAGCATACGGACAAGCTCGAGGCACGCTCAGTACTGTGCAAGTTTGTGGGATACCCAAAGAACTCCAGGGGGTATCTTTTCTATTACGCAGAGGAACAAAAATTCCTTGTTTCTCGTAATACCCATTTTCTGGAACATCAGTTCTTGGAAAAAGAAGTAAGTGGGAGCGCAATAGAACTGGAAGAAATTCCAGAACCTCAGACTATTACTGAAAGCTTAGTGGAACCAGAGGGTTCGAAAGAACAGGACATTCCTACGCCGCTCCGCAGGAGTAGTAGGCGGTCTCATCCGCCCGAGAGATACTACGGTTTTCTCATAGAAGGGGATAGAGAGGATTGCATCATAGATTATGATGAGCCTACTAGCTTCCAGCAGGCCGTTCAGAGCGTTGACTCGGTAAAATGGCTGGATGCAATGCGGACCGAAATGGAGTCCATGTACACCAACAAAGTATGGACGCTAGACATTGCTCCAGACGGGGTAAAACCCGTAGGATGCAAGTGGATCTTCAAAAGGAAGATTGGTGTAGATGGACAGGTTGAGACCTATAAAGCTAGACTTGTAGCAAAGGGTTTCCGTCAAAGACCTGGCTTGGACTATGACGAAACCTTTTCTCCAGTGGCTATGCTGAAATCCATTCGGATCCTTCTTGCCATTGCTGCCTTCCACGATTATGAGATTTGGCAGATGGACATAAAAACCGCTTTTCTAAATGGAAATTTAGAGGAGTGTGTCTATATGGATCAACCAGAGGGTTTCATTCAGAGTGGGAGCAGCGGAAAGGTGTGCAAATTGCTTAAGTCCATCTATGGACTAAAGCAGGCATCGCGGAGTTGGAACATCTGTTTTGATGAGACGGTCAAGGAATTTGACTTTATCAAAAATCCAGATGAACCATGCAACTATAGTAGATTTGTAGCGAGAACTGTAGTATTCCTTGTTTTATACGTGGATGACATTATCTTAATAGGAAATGACATTCCTATGCTACAATCTGTCAAGGGTTTCTTGTCACAAAGGTTCTCCATGAAAGACCTGGGTGATGCCTCATACATCCTGGGGATCCAGATCCATCGTGATAGATCCAAAAGGATATTAGGACTTTCACAGTCCAGGTACATCGACACCGTACTGAAAAGATTCAGTATGGAAGATTCCAAGCGCGGTAACCTACCGGCTTGTCACGGGATCACCCTCTCTAAAGAGATGTCTCCCAAGACTGATTTGGAGAGGGATCGCATGTCTATTATACCCTACGCTTCTGCGGTAGGCTCTATAATGTATGCGATGTTGTGTACCAGACCGGATGTAGCTTATGCACTGAGTGTAGTAAGCCGGTATCAGTCAAACCCTGGGGAGAAACACTGGATAGCAGTAAAGAACATTCTCAAGTACCTGAGAAGGACTAAGGAGATGTTCTTGGTGTATGGCAGAAAAGACCTCCAGATCGAGGCCTTTGCTAACTCCAGCTTCCAGAGTGACAAGGATGATTCCAAGTCCATGTCGGGTTTTGTCTTTACCCTCAATGGAGGGGCGGTGTGTTGGAAGAGTTCCAAACAGGAAACCGTTGCAGACTCGACGATGGAAGCGGAATACATCGCTGCATCTGATGCCGCAAAAGAAGCTGTCTGGATGAGGAAGTTCTTGAAAGAACTTCAGGTGGTTCCGTCCATTGTTGACCCAATACCTCTGTATTGCGACAACAACGGGGCTATAGCTTTAGCGAAGGAACCCAGGTCCCATCAGAGATCCAGGCACATCTTGAGGCGGTATCACCTGATCAGGGAGATCGTGGATCGCAAGGAGATCGAGGTTCGGAGGGTTGCTTCAGAAGAAAACACTGCAGATCCATTCACCAAGGCCCTACCCCAGACTCAGTTCGAGCGGCTGATCGAGATGATAGGTCTTCGATACACCAGTACATGGCCTTAGTGCAAGTGGGAGATTGTTAGTGTATATGCCCTAGAGGCCATTACTGTATCATACTAGTTTGTATATTACTTAATGGAAGCTTGGGATATTCACCTTGTATAAACAATCTTGCTCAATATAGTAGTATGCTACTTGGTTTGTTTCTACTTCAATGTGTACATGTGTTTATTTTGCGATATCACCTATACGCATTAGTGGAGCCCTTAGGATCTTTGCTTGATTACCAGCGTTGTGATGGCAGTCACACTAGTGGGGGCTGGGTAATCTATAAGCACATCCTTATACAGGTCCCTAGTCGCAGGACTATCGAGACAGGGCATCGATACTCCGGAGTAGACTGGCGTATGCGCTTCTCATCCCAGTGTGGGAGATGGTCTGTCCCACAGCCATCAGTACGTCGTACTGGAGATAGTATACGGGTGCTCGTTAGGTTACGAGTACACTGGATAGGACTCGTCGGGAACTGAAAGGTTGGTATTATACCTATCGTCAGTTATCAGTTCCCAGGTGACATGAGTACAGCTTAGTCCGCTGACTTGACACTGGCACTTCGCCTCGAGTGTGTTCCCACTGCACTTTGATCACTACCCTACCACGGCTCAAAGGAGTCGTGCAAACAGGTAGTGGTTGGGTGCAGTCCCGAAGCACTTGGAGGCAGTGACGGTTAGACAGGATTCGTCTCTCCCGGTATTGGGGGTTGACATCGCGCTGTGTCTAGGAGAGCCATTACACGAGTAGTCCCTGGCCAGGGCAAGCGAGATATACTGGTAGGCTTCCAGTGTTATCTCAGGGTGTTTTGGGCTTCACTCCGACACGACTTGTACCGCTATTGGGGGACTGACGTTTTACCGTCCCCTAGGCCCGACATGCGATGTATCAGACGAACAGACCGGACTGTACGGAGAATGTCACATTCAGACTCAGTAGGAGTTCAGATGGGGTTCACCTCGTCAGCCTTCTTGTTGGCATCTACCTGGGGACCGTTACGCACAGCTAGTGCCGCTTGCGGTCTGTGGTTAAACCCACTGCCAGCGTAGTGTCGAGTCTTTAGAGTCCCACACAGAGGGTATTCGCCTCTGGGCAAAACAGAGTAGAGGTCGCATGGTTTTGCGACAGGGTTCGTTCTCATCCGCGCACTTGTGCACGTTTGGAGTCCGGGCGGATATTGCCAGCGGGCTCTGGTTTGAGCCGGATACTGGTATATGTTTTGGGGTTACTTTTATCTCTCAGTATTTATGTTCCTCGGAACAAGAATGCAGGTGTGTATGCACAGTTGTTTGAGGCGGAAGAAGAGGTTTTTCATTAGGGTTTCGGAACGGGTGCGCATGCACAGTTGACAGTCGTCTTTTTTTCCAAACCCTAATGAATTAGTGAGATATATATTAATAATAGTAATGAAATGAAATTATGTTATGGTTGGTTTTGTTGACTTGTTGACCATGGTTGACTTGTTGACCATGGTTGAATGTTTGACCATCATCATTATTTTGCAAGGATGCTCCTTGATTCTTGCCAACATTCATTTAATGAAGTATGATAGTGGTCATTCCAAAACAACCATCAACTATTCTCATTTGAATTATTATTACTAATTAGATAATTCTTTTTCTTTTGATATGGTTGCAAAAAGGAAAAAGAGAGCTCATTCTATCATAATCATTCTCTCTCCTCACTTCATCTTCTTCTTCCTCAAGCTCAAGGAGAATCCTTCTCATGTGTTGAGAATCCCTCTCCTTGAAAAGAAAACAACCCCTAGACACTCTCTACTCACTCTAGGATCAAAGGTTTAGCAAGCCGAAGACTCTAGTTCTCTCAAAGTTCGAGAAAGAGCCCGAAGGTTGAACCCTCAGGTGGATCCATCTTCGACGGAAGAAGGCGACGAGGAAAGAACCATCAACCTCTACAAAGTTTGAAGGAGAAGGAGTTCAAGTTTAGGTATAACCATCTTTCCGAGTAGCTAACTCTCTTTAGCATGTTTGCTTGTTTTAGTTTAGGAAAAGATCCCGACTTTGTTAGTCCATGTTGCCCCATGCGCTAAAAATTTGATTTTTATACCGTTTCCGCCTCCCCGTAAGAACCGGGGGTCGCAACGTGGACTTACACCCGGCTCCTTCTCCCCCTGCGGTAGTGCCCCATGAGCGCTCGGAGGCGGATCTCACCCCGGGGCCCAGCAGAACATCGGGTCGGAGGTGGGCTCGGATTCTGGAGGACCCGGCCTCGGAGGAGGAGGCCGGCTCTCCCACAAGGCCGCTCAAGAGGAGATCTGCCCGGGGACCGTCTTCGCCAATCACGGTGGAGGAAGGCAGTCCCCAGTTCGCCGTGCCTTCGGGGATATCTGTCGCGGATAGCCTGCTGCATGAGATAGAGGCATCGGCCGGGGGTAGAGTCCCCGGGGGGATCTTCAGGGCTCAGCTGGCGTCCATCGCCCAGGAGTCCGTGCAGGTAAGCGCTTGTCTTTTATTATTATTATTTTCGAGGTTCGATGCCTCTCTCATCTTCCTGATCTCTCTTCTGCCATTCAGGTCCTTCAGCACGTCGCCCTCACCTTGCGCATGGAGGCCGAGGGGGTAGCCCCGGCGATGAAAGCTGCGGGCCAGCTCGCCTCGCTGGAAGAGAGCTCCAAGCGGGAGCTGGAGGCGATGAAGGTAATGGTCGTCTCCTTAGAGGGCGAGGTGGAAGCCGGGAAGCAGGAGGTTGCCCGGTACCGCGAGGCTGCCGCGGTAGCTGAGACCAAGCTTGAGGACGCTCAGGTGCTGGCCGGCAACCTGAAGAAGACAGTGAAAACCCTCCGGAAGGAGCTGGTGGCGGTGATTGTAGAGTTCTTGCGTGCGTGCATTTTTAAAATCAAAGTTAAGAATACCGCAATCAATAACGGTGTCGCTTGGTAGCTAGCCGGTTGAGTACGGGTCGGTCCACAGGGAGATGGATTCCTTTTCTTTATGTTCTAACGAGTTAATCCGATCAAGTCGAGTTTTGTTTTACGATCTAAGAATGAGATTAAATTGATTAAAAGTCTTGCTAGGGTTAGGATTAGGTTAGTTTGGAAAAAGGATTGTACCCACTGCTTTCAATGCCCTAATGAAGAATATAGGTGTTAGGGTAATAGTCAACAAAGGGGATTAGCACGACTAGGAAGAAACTTAGTTTCTTTCTTTTGGTCTTTGTCCGTTCTTTCTTAACTCTTAGCCCTAACCTCTATTTAAATCAACCACAACTGGTCTAACTAGGGAATCACCACTATCTTGTAGGATAGGGTGCCGTAGTGAACGGTGTGTGGTTAATTTAAATAGAGTCCTATTATAAAAATTATATGGGCAAAGATAGAAGAAAGAGAGATTTACTTCTCTCAAACCTTCCCCATCCTAACCCTAACAAGTGAGGAATTACTCACTCATTAGGGAAGTTATGATAAGATTCATTTTTATAATTTTAAAAGACTGTCTAAGTTGCAGATAATAAAAACAGATAAAAGAATGCACGATAAAAAAATACCTTTATTGATGACCTCTTGACGATTACAAAGAATTTAAAATTTAATCTAGAAATGAAAAAGAGCCATCTCAAAAGAGGCACCCAAAAGAGGCACGCCACAAAAGAGGCTGCAGGCTTTCCTATTTATAGATAGGAGAAACCCTAGGGTTTACATCTGATCCACATCTGAAATTACAATACTACCCTAAGAAAGCCGGGTCAATGCACCGACTCCCATCGACACGCACCAATACGTGCTCTGCACGGCCGTGGATCCACGGCCAGAAGCCTTGTTTGGCCGCGGTTCCGCGGCCATTTGATGGGCTCTTGGGCTCAGTTCTTCTGTGATGCTTCAAGTTGCTTTTTTCATCTGTTTTCATCACTTGGTTCCTCAGAATCTTTTCTACTTTCTTCCAGATTTCCAACAGTGCAGAATTTGTGGACTTTTACCGTTAGCTTCGCGTTGAAGTCTTGAATCTTGTGTTGCCCTTGTACTTTGTATATTGAACTGTTTGTTGATCTTCGTTTGTTCCTCAAACTGGTAGGCGGCATCTTGCAGATTCATCTATTTGTTGGTCGTAGTCTCACATTTGTAGCGTCTTTTCACCATTTTCACTGTATTGTTCCGAGGACCTGTAACCTGCAACTATTTAGCAGACATGGATCAAAAGCACCTATTTATTTGCAATATGATTAAGAATGGGGAATATAATAATGCAGAATTCTGATATGAACAAATACCCCCAAACTTATCTTTTGCTCGTCCCGAGCAAAGCCAATTTATTCTCGAAAAAAACCTAACCTCACTTTCGCAGGGAATCGCGATTGCACTGAGCTCGTGCAACAAGCCGTTAAACCTCTAGGTGTCTCTAGTAGGAGGATTGTTGTCTCCTAAGGGTTTTCAGCGGATACTACCGGTCATATCATAATTTTTCGTTATTATATTCCCCATTCTTATTCATTTTACAAATAAAAAGGTGCTTTTGATCTATGTCAGCTACATAGTTGTAGGTTACAAGTTCTCGGAACAAAATAGTGAAAATGATGAAAAGACGATACAAAAGTGAGACTACGACCAACAAATGGAAGAATCTTGATCATTCCTACAGTTTAAGAGACAAATGAAGATCAATGAACAAGTTCACAAAGTACAAAGGCAGCGCAAGGTTCAAGACTTCGACACGAAGAAAAGGGTAAAAGTCCACGACATTATGTACTATGGAATTCTGGAAGAAACTAGAAGACAATCTGAGAAACCAAGTGAAGAAACAAGAAGCCAAATGCAACCAGAAGCAGCCCAGAAAAATCTACCAAGATGGCCGCGGAACCGCGGCCAAACATGCCTTCTTGCCGCGGTTCCGCGGTCATATAGTGCACGTGCAGTGCACGTGTCGGTGCACGTGTGTCGGTGGGTGTCGTTGCTTTGACTTGGTCTTTGGGGTTATTTTTGTAATTCTAGATATGGATCAGATGTAAACCCTAGGGTTTCTATTATCAATAAACAAGAACCCTACAGCTTCTTTTTGAGGTGTGCCTCTTTTTGGGTGCCTCTTTTTGGGTGCCTCTTTAGAGATGCTTCTTTTACTTGATAAAAATTCAGAATTCATTGTAATGTTTTGAAGAGTGCATCGAATAAAAGTAAGTAGTTTTTTTTACCTTGCCCTAGTTTTAATTTCTTTTGTGCTGTAGTTTAGAAATTTATTTATCTGCCCTAGTTAATTAGTTTAGCACTTTTAATTGTTTGCCATAGTTTAGATAGTTAGTCTTTTAAAAACAAATCATAAAAAATGTCTTTTATCAATCCCCTAATGAGTGAGTAGTTCCTCACTTGTTAGGGTTAGTAATAGGAAAGGTTTGAGAGATGAAAATCTCCCACCCCTTTCTTGCCCATCGCATGTTATTTATAGGACTCCATGCATACATACACACACCGCACACTACGGCACCCTACCCCAGGAAGCAGCGGTGATACCGTAGTATAAAAGACCGGTTGTTCATGTTTTCCATGGAGGTTAGGGTAAGAGTTAAGAAAGGAAGGACAAGGACCTAGAGGAAGAAACATTGTTTCTTCCCGATCGTCCTAATCCCCTTTATTAATTATTACCATAACACCTAAATAGATCTAAATTAGGGCATTGAAAGCGGTGAGAAATCATAAATTTCCAAACATAACCTAAACCTAACCCTAGCAGGATTTTAATCCTAGTCTAAATCAACCTTAGTTTTTAGTGATAATCAATCCAACACCAATTAGAATTAACTCGCTAGAACAAATTGAGAATACACAAAATCCTTGTGGACCGACCCGTACTCACCGGCTAGCTACCAAGCAACGCCGTTCTTGATTGCGGTAAAAAAATTCGTTGATCACATAATTTCATATCAATCAAATGGCGTCGTTGCCGGGATGGCGTAGTTATTTTCTTTTTGTAATTTCGGGTTAATATAAAAATTGAAAAATCATTAAAACTGAAAGATAAAAAATATAAAAAATTTATCATCTTGTTATTTTGTGAAGGGTGTTTTCGTTTGAATTGTGCAGGATCGAAGAACAGATTCAGATCTAGAAAAATTCAGAGAGCAAAACAGCAAACAGCAAATCTGAACAAACAGAGGAGATCCACAACAGACAAACTTATCTTTTGCTCGTCCTCGAGCAAAACTAGTTTTATTCTCGAAAAAGACCTAACCTCACTTTCGCAGAGAAACGCGATTGCACTGAGCTCGTGCAACAAGCCGTTAAACCTCTAGGTGTCCCTAGTAGGAGGAGTGTTGTCTCCTGAGGGTTTTCAGCGGATACTATCCACAAAATCCTATCAATTCGGCCTATTGACTTTTATTCTCCAATTTGGTTTTCTAACAAGAAAATCTATTATCTTTGACTCAGAAATTATCAACCCGTATTTTTCACGCTTCCTTATCATTTAACTTAAGATTATATATGTTTTGTAGATTTACTTTGCTTTTAGCATCTTTTAATTTTTCTTTCTAAGGTTCCATCTCAACTTAGGAAATTTTATCATCTCTACTAAAGATATAAGTTCTATTTTTCATTCCTATCTCTCATCCAAACCCTAATCACATACCCCTACGTGTGTGTATAGATCACCCCTATACTTGGAAATTCAAATCAAGCTATTATACTCTTTTCCATCGTCCAAAGTACTTTTCAATTGGTGGATTTTAGATGAAATTGCTCACTCATTCTTCATGCGACCGTTAATACTTCTTGAGGTACCAACGACCGATTACAAAATGTGTTTGCACATTAAGGCGTAATTCCTAGTCGTGTAATACCTAAGGCTTTTAGCAGTGACTCTCAAACCAGTTGGTCTAAGGCACGAGGTGATAAATCACCCTCGCTAAATATTTTTTTATTTATGCAGCCTTAAGTAATTACAAAAACCAGTGTTCATTTTTTTATCTCTTTATTCACACTTGTATTTTTATTTTATTTCCCTTTATACTAAGGACTTTAGACAAAAGCATTTCAAGATCTCTTCTACTATTCCAAGTTTCAAGGTTCGTGTTTGTGCAAATTGTAGGGTATATATTTTCAGAATTTTAGACTTAAACTTAGGAATTATTTTTCAGACTTATACTTTAATAAAAATATCAATACTTTTCCTATATTTTGTCTTAGCCCAAGAAGTGAACTCGAAATTTGCCTATTTCTAAATAAACTACAAAGACATATACTTTCTACCATTAAATTTTAAGAAAGGTTATTTGTAGGATTTTTAATTTACTAAGTCTAAGATCTAGTTGTTCCTAACTAGATAACCTTTTTGTCAAACTCAAGTCAATTAAAGTCAAAATAGAATTTTTTAATTTTTATAATTTTTCAAATTTTTCAGTTTTTATTTGATTTTTATTTTTCTAATTTTTTTTTTCGATTTTTATGATTTTTATATAAAGATGCAATGCAGAATGTAAACATGAAAAAGAAAAGAAAAAATATATATATATACAAAAATTTAAAAGAAATATGCAATGCAAAAGATAACTATATACAACTACCAACTACCCACAAAATCCGATCAATTTGGCCTATTGACATTCATTCTTCAATTTGGTGTTCTAGCAAGAAATTCTATTATCTTCAACTTAGAAATCATCAACCCGTATTTTTCACACTCACTTCTTGATTGATCTTATTTTCGATGTCGTGTTTAGAAAAGTGTAAAGATCACAACCAAAGAAATTTGTAAACCGCAATCAATAACGGTGTCAATGGTAGGTTCGTTAGCGAGTGTGGATCGTCCACAGGGAAAGTGAGATTTGATCGTAATTGTTTTAGTTGAGTTGAAAATTAAAGGATAAAAGAAAATTGTTCAAGAATTGTGAAATTAAATTTCAAGCATTATCAAGAAAATAAAGATCAAGAATCAAGAATCAAGAATTGTCAAGATGATATCCAAATCGAATGAGTTATCAAGATTTGTAAAGAGACTCGTAAGAATCGATCCAATCGATAGTCATGATGAAGAATTAGGATTACAAATTCTTATCTATTAATGATTTGTTGCTAGATCGATGACGATCAACGAGGTTTAGAGATCTATCGAAGAAACTAGGGTTTCTCCATCATTATCCCTTGTCCTTTCATTGGTTATCATTCAAATTCTAGCCTCTAGGAAATTCAATCATCGATCGCTGATCTCTAATTAAGAGCGAAAACATTCAAGAAAGCATCTCGCTCGAAACTAGGTTGTCGATGATTCAATTGCCTAAAGTTTACAAAACTCATAAGACTTAAGAATCGTTCAAGAATTTAATCATCATCATCTATCTATTTTCTCGATTCCTCCACGAGCGGAGTTTTCACTCAAACATCATGAAAAAGAAAACAATCAAGAATTGAGAACTATTCATAATGCTCAAATGTAAAGAAAAGCAAGATCAAGAATTTTCATCTTTTATTATTCGATGTTTTGTTACAATACACTCAAAGACTACAAGAATTGAGGAGAGAACTCGATTGTCGAACTAGCTTCGCATCGTCTTCTTGAGTCGCGGATCGTCGTGGATCTCTTGCTCGGATGAAGATCGGTGTTGCTTCAAAAAAGCTTGTTGGATACTTGCTTGATTTGGTACTCGATGATCTTGATTTGGATCAAATTGTATCACTCAATTTGTGTGGAATTTGATTTGGATCTCACTAGAATTTTACACTCAAAATGATGAACAACCTTTGTAATGAAGCCTTGGGTCCCTTTATATAGCCTTCTCCTTTAGCTTCCCCTAGAAGCTTGAACTAGCTTCCTTTAGAAGCTAAGCTAGATTTAGCTTCTCTTGCAAGCTTGGTAGTAATGAAGAAAGCTTCTAGATTAAGGTAGTTAGCTAGCTTGCTTGAGAAGCTTGGATGTATTAGGCTTGTACAAGAAGTTTGGCTGTTAGAAGGGAAGCTTCTGGAGATCTTTGGAGACTGGAGTGTCTTGAAGAAGTTTGATCAATGAAAGGAGACCTTGGAGAGGGCAATCTGTTGATGACGTGTCCACGTGGCCGCGGATCCGCGGCGGATCGACCCATTCGGCCGCGGATCCACGGCCGTTTAGAGTGATTTATGCATTATTTCTTCATGGTAATTCCTCTGTTGGCTTTATGGCACTTTTAGAATGTCTGGAATATTTTTATAATTTCTTGTTCACTGCCAGATGACAAGTCTTGGACTTGGCGTATTTTTATCCGCACTTTTATGATTCCGGCTCTTTACCTGGAGAATTTCCTGCACACAATCACGAGACAAGTGTTGCGATATACAAAAGATCATGCGTGCAATAATAAACACACAATTTCCCTCAAAATGCCGGTTATAATGTATAACACATGTTATTTGGTATTTTACAGACGAATTGCTAATATGTGCTATATTTATACCAAACACCTTTAGATGATTGCAAATAGTAGGAAAATTGATGTATTAAAAATGCAATATTTTCGACTGATCAAATTCCCCCAAACTTAATTTTGGTCGTCTCGAGCAAACTTGTTTTATTAGAAAGAGAAGGAGAAAATATAAGAAAAATAAAAACTAACTAGCACACTTTCATAGGCAACACGATTGCACTGAGCACATGCAAGAAGTCTTTAAACCTCTAGGTGTCCCTCGTAGGACGAGTATTGTCTCCTGAGGGTTTTCAGCGGATTGCACCCACAAAATCCCATAATAAAAGGAAGACCGTGAAAGTTACATATAAAGATAAGAATTATAAAAGAAAGACTTTGAAAATTAGAGTTTCCAACTATACTAGCTTTTCGGTTGTCATGAGCTCTATCTTAATAGTCATGAAAAGATGTTAGAAATCAGATCATCCCTCAATAAAACATCGTCTTTATTTTTCATTCCTACCTTTCATCCAAACATCGATCATATACCCCTACGTGTGTGTAAAAGACATCCCTACACTCGGAGAATTCAATTCAAGCTATCATACTCTTATCCATCTAGCTCGGTACTTTTTTTCGATGAATATTTAGATGGATTCGCTCACACATTTTTCATGCGACCGTTAATACTACTTGAGGTATTAACCAACCGATTACTCATGTGCTTGCTTATTAGGTGTCTTAGTATTTTCCTCGTCTTGCACCACCTAAGGCTTAGCAGTGACTTCCAGACCAGTTGGTCTAAGGCACTAGGTGATGAAGCACCCTCGCTATATTTTTTTATTGCTGCCTTGGCGATAACAAAATCAGTGTTCATTTTTCTTCACCATTTTATGTTTTATTCATTTATTATTTCCTTCATACTTTGGCTTTTAGACAAAAGCATTTCAAGGTATGCTTTACTATCCCAAGTTTCAAGACGTGTGTAAGTGCATATAGTAGGGTATCAACGTTCAAATGTTTGGGTTCCAAAATCAGAAATATTTTTCAGACTTATTTTTATCCTCAGATTAGTGACTTCTTTCATCTTACTAACCCTTGGGACAATGGCTCATAACTACTTATTACTAGTTCGTTTAAGAAAACTTCTAATTTTCTTGGTTTTCTTAAAGTTTTTCTATTCTTTTGGATGTAATTTTTCACTATCTAATCTTTTATTATCAAAATTAAATATTAAATATTTTTATCTTTTGAAAAAAAAATTATACGTTTTATATGCTTTGTGCTTATGCAAAGTGATATGCAAAATGATGCATAAATAAGCACAAATCTCCCCCAAATTTGTTTACAACAGTGTCCTCACTGTTGCCATCTGCTGAATCACAAAAAACCTGTAAGCCTAGGAGGAAATTTATTAATGGGGGAAATAAATATGATCGTGAAAATCCTCCCCCAAGCTTATTCTTTTCACTCACCTCCGTTCTAAAGATGACACAGTATTTTACAAGACATGAAGGTGAGACGGAGGAATTTTAATCAAGATAATGCGGCTCCTGTAAAAACAGGAGCTCCTCCGTGAGGTCAGTGGAAAAATACGGTTTTAATTTATGTCCATTTACTTTGAAAATTGTACCGTTTTCAACATTTTCTACCTCAACTGCCCTGTGCGAGTATACAGACCGCACAATAAAATGTCCTTTCCGCCGAGATCATAGCTTACCCGCATGAAGATGGAGTCGTGAATCATAAAGAAGGACTTGTTGACCAGGTGTAAAAGTTATTCTCAAAATGTTTTTATCATGAAATACCTTAGTCTGGTTCTTTACAATTACAGCGTTATTATAAGCTTCATCGCGGAGTTCACTTAGCTCGTTTAATTGCCGCTTCCGAAAGTTGCAGGCTTGATTTAAGTCAAAGTTGATTTCTCTAATGGCCCACATTGCTTTGTGCTCAATCTCGACCGGAAGGTGACAAGCCTTCCCAAACACTAGTCTATAAGGAGACATACCTAGATCGGTTTTATATGCAGTTCGGAATGCCTAAAAAGCATCCGTCAATTTGATTGACCAATCTTTTCGATTTTTAGAAACAGTCTTCTCCAAAATTTGTTTGATTTTTCTGTTAGAAACCTCATCCTACCCGCTCGTTTGGGGATGAGAGGGTATTGGAAGTTTGTGGTTGATTGCATATTTCCGCATCAAAGTCTCGAAAGACCGATTGCAGAAATGTGTCCCGTTATCTCTAATGATAGCGCGTAGATGTCCAAATCGAGAAAAGATGTTTTCTTTTAAGAACTTAATGACAACCTTTTTCTCGTTAGTGCGACAAGGAATAGCTTCAACCCACTTCGAGACGTAATCAACCACAAGCAATATGTATAAATTCCCAAGGGAGTTGGTAAAAGGACCCATAAAAACAATACCCCAAACATCAAAAATTTCAACCACTAAGATGGGTTGCTGTGGCATCTCATTTCTCCGGAAAATCCTACCCGTGTGTTGATACTGTGCACAGGTTTTGCAATGATCAAATGCATCTTTGAACAAAATCGGCCAATAGAAACCGCATTGCAAAACCTTCTCCGCCGTTTTTCGAGTACCGAAATGACCCCCACATGCCTGATCATGACAAAAAGATAGAACACTCTTGAATTCATCATTAGGAACACACCTGTAAATGATCTGGTCAGGACAATATTTAAACTGATAAGGTTCATCCCAGTAAAAGTGTTTTACTTGGGATAGAAATCGATGATTGTCCTGTTTCGACCATTCGCGGGGAATAAGTCCCGTGGCAAGATAATTCACAATATCCCTGAACCAAGGTTCATCGGATACATTCAAGAGTTGTTCGTCTGGAAAAGAATCATTGATCGGCAGGGTCGCAGGTGAAGAAGAGATGCGCGAAAGATGGTCGGCTACAACTTTTTCACATCCTTTCTTATCTTTAATAACAAGATCAAATTCTTGTAATAGAAGGATCCAACGTATTAGCCTACCTTTAGCATCCTTCTTCGCCAAAAGATGTTTCAAGGCGGAGTGGTTACACAACAATAGGTGAGCCAATCAAGTAAGGCCTGAATTTTTCTAATGCGAATACAACTGCCAAGAGTTCTTTCTCAGTAGTTGTATAGTTAATCTGAGCATCATTCAGGGTCTTACTTGCATAAAAGATCACGTGTGGCATCTTTTCAATGTGTTGTCCTAAAACTGCACCAACTGCAAAATCTGATGCATCACACATAAGCTCAAACGGGTGGTTCTAATCTGGAGATGATAGAACAGGGGCTGTAGTGAGAGAGTGTTTCAGTGAGTCAAATGCTGCCTCACAATCCGAGTCAAAATGAAAGGTTGTGTCCTTGACTAAGAGAAGAGTTAAAGGTCTAGCAATTTTGTTAAAATCCTTAATGAATCTCCTCTAAAAGCCTGCATGGCCAAGAAAAGATCGTATATCCTTGACGCGTTTAGGATGAGGATGGTTTTGAATAACATCTATTTTAGCTTTGTCAACCTCAATGCCTTTCCGTGAAATCACATGTCTAAGCACAATTCCCTCTTGGACCATGAAATGGCATTTTTCCCAATTCAAGGTTAAGTTCTTCTCTTTACAATGTGTAAGAACTGCGTCAAGATGAGATAGGCAGTCAGAAAAAGAATCTCTGAATATCGAGAAATCGTCCATGAAAATCTCCAAAAAATTCTCGACCATGTCCGAGAATATCCCCATCATACACCGCTGAAATGTAGCGAGAGCATTGCATAACCCAAAGGGCATGCGTCTATAAGCAAAAGTACCAAAAGGACAAGTAAATGTGGTTTTGTCTTGATCCCTTTTGGCAATAGGGACCTGGTTATAGCCAGAGTATCCGTCCATAAAGCAATAATATTCACGTCCAGCTAAGCGTTCTAGCATCTGGTCAATAAAAGGTAAAGGAAAGTGGTCTTTCCTCTTTGCGGCATTGAGTTTTCTGTAATCAATACATACACGCCACCCGGTTTGAGCGCGTGTCTGGATTAACTCATTTGCCTTATTTGTTATGACCGTAATGCCAGATTTCTTAGGGACAACATGAATTGGACTCATCCATTAGCTATCGGAGATTGGGTAAATGATACCATTGTCAAGGCATTTGACGATTTCTTTCTTTACCGCATCCTTCATGACGGGGTTTAATCATCTCTGTGGTTTTCGGGTTGGCTTCGCTTCATCCATCAAATGTATATAATGTTCTACAATCAAGGGACTAATCCCTTTGATGTCATCCATAGTCCAACCAAACACCTACCTATTAGATCTCAATACCGTCAAAAGCGCATTCTCTCGCTCTGATGCTAGAGAAGCGGATATGATCACAGGTAAAGACTCATTCTCACCTAAATATGCATATTCAAGATGAGAAGGTAAAAGTTTGAGATCTAATGCTGGCGGAGAAATTATAGAAGGTGGGGTCATCGGATGATATTCAGAGTCACAAAGAAGCTCGTAGCCAGCATAGAGTACAGACTCAGAAGGTGATGAGTCAATAATTTCAGACTCAAGCGTGGAAAATGTGTCCTCACTAAGATGTGCAAGATCAAACATTGATGTGCTAGTGTCGTCGAGATCTTCAAAGCAAAGTTCATCAACTTCGCAACTTTCGGGAGCAGTCTCGTGGACAGAACAGACATCAAGTATGTGAGCAGAGGGTTCAGATGGCTGACTTCCAATTTTGTAGATGTTCAGTTCAATTGTCATTTTTCCAAAAGATAGGTTCATTGAACCGTTTCGATAGTTAATGACAGCATTGGAAGTGGCAAGGAATGGTCGACCCAAAATCACCGGAATTTGGTTCCGTGGGTTTGCTACAGGTTATGTATCGAGAACAATAAAGTCCACAGAGAATACGAATTCCCCGACTTTTATCAACACTCCTCCAGTTCAAGCCTAGGCTTGGTGATTGAACGGTCTTCTATTTGGAGAGTGCAATGAGCTGGTTTTAACTCTCCAATCCCTAACTGCTCATAAACAGAATATGGAAGCAGGTTAACACTTGCGCCAAGGTCAAGTAAAGCACGGTTGATGTTTTTACCCGCAATAGAAATCGAGATTGTAGGATATCATGGGTCCTTACGTTTCTTTGGTAACTGTGGGGTAAAAGCAATGCTAACATTATTAATCATAAAAACATTTTTGGGCACTTGAGTCTCTTAGTGCACAAGTCTTTAAGAATTTTCGCATAAGCGGGGACCTGTTGAATAGCATCTAGGAGAGGGATGTTGATGTTAACCTGTTTAAACAATTCCATAATCTTCTCCATATGTGGCCTCGATTTGTTTCCCCTTAACCGATTAAGATAAGAAGCTTTAGCAATAAGAGCTGGGTCCAACATTGGAGAAGGTGGTGTGTATGGAAGTGATCCTAGAATAGGAGTGGGAATCGTCTTTGGTAGACTAGAAGAGATTTGCTGAGGTGTCGAGCCTTGGGGGAAACGAAGAATAGGCTCGTAAGTAGGTGGTGGGGCAGAAGAACAAGGATCAGAAGTAGAAGTGTGTGTGGAAAGAAAGATCTCGGCCGGGGTATTATTGATAAATTTTTCATGATCATCGATTTCTTCCCCAACATGATTGTTCAGCACTCTTCCTGATCTCAACGTTGTGATGGCATTCACATTGTAATGCCTAGGATTCGGTAGGGGTTGAAACGGAAGTTTCCCTCTCTCTCTAGCACTCCTTTCGGCTTTTAATTGTGCAATTTCTGCTTCCATTGATTTTACTCTCAGCTTAGGAGGTGGAGTTTTTCTTTATATCACCGACAGAAGACCGAATCTCAGCCGACACTTGCATGAAATTTTTCAGAATTAAATTCATAGTTTGTGTGAGTGAAGAGGATTCATCAGAACCGGTCAACTGCAAAGGATTATACGGTGCAGGTGTGTTGACCGGGTTTTGAAATTTTTGTGATTGGTAGGGGTGCTGACTTATTTAAAGTGGTTGCTGTTGTGGTGGAGGAGCCCTTTGAAAATTGTTTTGATTTAGAACTGTGTTTTGATTTTGTTGTTGGTTCCAAGCAAAGTTAGGGTGATTCCTCCAACCCTGATTATAAGTGGAAGAACACGGGTCGTTTCTAGGTCTTTGTTGAAAAGCAGCATTGGTATACTCTTGACCTTGAAACGGAGAATTCAATGGACATTCTTCCGTAAGATGAGATGGATCAGAACAGCATCCACAGACAGTTTTGGGGAGTGACATCTGATTTAGGGAGGCTGCTAAAAATTTATGTTCCATAGCTTCGAGCTTCTTTTGCATTGCTGCCATTTCAGTTCTAATTCCTATGGAAACATCAATTTGGTGAATGCCACCCCTAAACGATGACTGGTTTACACTCTCCCACTGTAAAGATTTTTCAGCGAAATCTTCTAAGAATCTCCAGGCTTGCCTTGACACATGGATTCAAGGTTCTGTTTTGTTGTAGGATTAATGCCCTCATATATGATTCTGCACAGATCCCATCTAGGAATTCCGTGATGTGGACATTGAACTAACAGATCTTTGAAGCGTTCAAAAAACTTCGAGAATGGTTTATTTCGGAGCTGGGTGAATTGATTTATTTCGCTATGGACTCAAGCTGTTTTATGATTGGGGTAGAATTTCTTTAGGAAAGCTGCGACGATTTCATACCTGTTTGAAATAGAATGTGCGGCTGTGTTATAAAGCCACTTCTAGGCTATATCGCACAGAGTAAATGGGAGAAGACGTAGACGCATAGCATCCACAGAAAGCTGTGAAGTACCCATCATAGCGCATACATTTTCAAATTTGGTAATAAAGACATATGCGTCTTCAGACTCGAGACCGTGATATTTTGGTAGAAGATTAATGTATTGGGGTTTTATTCAAAGTTGTCCCCATTGGCTGGTGGAATGGTGAGACAGGTCGAAAGAGGACCTCGCATAGGGTAACATCACTCTTGGAGAGAGATGCGGGGTGGATTCTACGGACCTGCGGACGGTGGCAGAGTAATGTTAAAAAAGTTCGATGGAGAACCGTCCATCGAAGTGGGTGTGGTGGGGGGTAAAGAAAAAGTAGACGTAGAAATACCGACTTCGGAGTCGATAGGGGGAACGCGGACAAGACGGGCACTAGAATCTCGTGTCCAGCCGAGCATGCACTAAATGGATTAGCACAAGTGGCAGCGTTGTGATAATTAAGGAAAAGATGAGTTTGGTGTTTGTTTCGAAAAAGTACGGATTTTTGAAAAATCAAATCACAAACATGCACAAGCAACCCTAATTCTAGTGGTCACCTAGGTCAAGTCTCTAGACCGCTCATAGACTTTCAGAAGACAAGTCGCAAGATAAATTCTCTACTGCCTCTTTTCCCCTCCTGTGGCCAGGTAAGTGGGAGGTTCTCCACTACGTAAGTAGTGGGCCTAATTAAGTAACCACTTGCCTTATACACACTTGCCTTAAACACCACAAAAAAAACACGGATAAGCAATAGATTACCCATGACCTCCTTCTGTCCTAAGTGAGTGCGACGGTCCTTAGAGTCATGTCAAGATATTTTTTTAGTTAATGAGGGTAATGCGGATGCAGTTTTGTGATTTTTGGGGCTTAGGAAGGGTAATGAACTCCCCACCTAATCTGAATTTTGTCTTTGCCCCTTAATTTCCATATTAAAAATGTAAACAACCAAGATCAAACACGCAACAAATTTTCTTTTTTCGGCGCTGCGAATTTTTGCAAAGAAACCTACAGAAATTGGTTAATGGAGCAGAGCAGGAAGGAGATAAGAAAGTCAGAAATATACCAGAGAATTTTGGTACAGCGAAGCCCTAGAATCACCGCGGATCCGCCGCAAGAAGGCTCCTATGACCGTGGTTCCGCCGCAAGATGAATCGATCACTGCACAAAAATTTGTGCAAATTCTCCTGTTCACTCACTGAACTCTCTGGAATATTCAGAAAATTTTTCCTCTTGCTCCACAGATTCCAGATCTCTTTGTAACAAATCACAACAAATCGTTTAGCGTTTATGCGAATTTTGATCTAAAAATTCTGATGGAATAATAAATTTTTCAACTCAAATTACAAAAACGAACAAATTAGCACACGATCCCCGGCAACGGCGCCATTTGATTGATCTTATTTTTGATGTCGTGTTTAGAAAAGTGTAAAGATCACAACCAAAGAAATTTGTAAACCGCAATCAATAACGGTGTCAATTGTAGGTTCGTTAGCGAGTGCGGATCGTCCACAGGGAAAGTGAGATTTGATCGTAATTGTTTTAGTTGAGTTGAAAATTAAAGGATAAAAGAAAATTGTTCAAGAATTGTGAAATTAAATTTCAAGCATTATCAAGAAAATAAAGATCAAGAATCAAGAATCAAGAATTGTCAAGATGATATCTAAATCGAATGAGTTATCAAGATTTGTAAAGAGGCTCGTAAGAATCGATCCAATCGATAGTGATGATGAAGAATTAGTATTACAAATTCTTATCTATTGATGATTTGTTGCTAGATCGATGACGATCAATGAGGTTTAGGGATCTATCGAAGAAACTAGGGCTTCTCCATCATCATCCCTTGTCCTTTCGTTGGTTATCATTCAAATTCTAGCCTCTATGAAATTCAATCATCGATCGTTGATCACTAATTAAGAGAGAAAACATTCAAGAAAGCATCTCGCTCGAAACTAGGTTGTCGATGATTCAATTGCCTAAAGTTTACAAAACTCATAAGACTTAAGAATCGTTCAAGAATTTAATCATCATCATCTATCTATTTTCTCGATTCCTCCACGAGCGAAGTTTTCACTTAAACATCATGAAAAAGAAAACAATCAAGAATTGAGAACTATTCATAATGCTCAAATGTAAAGAAAATCAAGATCAAGAATTTTCACCTTTTATTATTCGATGTTTTGTTACAATACACTCAAAGACTATAAGAATTGAGGAGAGAACTCGATTGTCGAACTAGCTTCGCATCGTCTTCTTGAGTCGCGGATCGTCGTGGATCTCTTGCTCGGATGAAGATCGGCGTTGCTTCAAAAAGACTTGTTGGATGCTTGCTTGATTTGGTACTCGATGATCTTGATTTGGATCAAACTGTGTCACTCAATTTGTGTGGAATTTGATTTGGATCTCACTAGAATTTTACCCTCAAAATGATGAGCAACCTTTGTAATGAAGCTTTGGGTCCCTTTATATAGCCTTCTCATTTAGCTTCCCCAAGAAGCTTGAACTAGCTTCTTTTAGAAGCTAAACTAGGTTTAGCTTCTCTTGCAAGCTTGGTAGTTATGAAGGAAGCTTCTAGATTAAGGTAGTTAGCTAGCTTGCTTGAGAAGCTTGGAGGTATTAGGCTTGTACAAGAAACTTGGCTGTTAGAAGGGAAGCTTCTGGAGATCTCTGGAGACTGGAGTGTCTTGAAGAAGTTTGGTCAATAAAAGGAGACCTTGGAGAGAGCAATCTGCCGATGACGTGTCCACGTGGCCGCGGATCCACCGCGGATCGGCCCATTCGGCCGCGGATCCGCGGCCGTTTAGAGTGATTTATGCATTATTTCTTCATGGTAATTCCTCTGTTGGCTTTATGGCACTTTTAGAATGTCTGGAATATTTTTATAATTTCTTGTTCACTGCCAGATCACAAGTCTTGGACTTGGCGTATTTTTATCAGCACTTTTATGATTCCGGCTCTTTACCTGGAGAATTTCCTGCACACGACAAGTGTTACGATATACAAAAGATCATGCGTGCAATAATAAACACACAAAATCCCTCAAAATGCCGGTTATAATGTATAACACATGTTTTTTGGTATTTTACAGACGAATTGCTAATATGTGCTATATTTATACCAAACACCTTTAGATGATTGCAAATAGTATTGATGTGTTAAAAATACAATATTTTCGACTGATCAAATTCCCCCAAACTTAATTTTGGTCGTCTCGAGCAAACTTGTTTTATTAGAAAGAGAAGGAGAAAATATAAGCAATGGACCGTAATGTCCTTAAACTAACAATGGACCGAGATGTCCTTAAACTACCAATGGACCGTAATGTCCTTAAACTAATTATCGACCGCAATGTCATTAAACTAAACAATAGAGCCGAATTGCTCTCTTGTTGGATCTAAACGATCCCGTTAAGTCGATCTTAGTCTAAAATTAGACTAACGTATCCTTAACAAACGTTTAAGTTGATCTTAGTCTCAAATAAGGCTAACGTATCCTTAAACCCAAACCCCCAAACCCAAATCTAAGAAAGATACGGATTTGGACTAGTTCACGCCCTACGGGCGACAACATAACTTAGTCTCCGTATACAATCCACAGGCAACCAAACACAAAACAAACACCCACGATACGAAGTGACCATCTGGAGAAGGAGAAAGTGGTTACCGCGATGCGGTAGCGTAATTAACTGCAGGGGCTAGCGCCTGCAGGGAAGAGCGTCCCCACAATCAAAAACCCCTCAAATGAGGGGGAATCTGACGAAGTCTGCTACATCGGCCGCATTCGTTTAAACCTTCGATATACGGTGCCATAAATCAACTTGGCATCTTCGGAGAGATGGACGGATAGCACCAATTAGCATCTGCCCCGAAATTCAGGCTAGACGTACATCGCGTCTCCGCCTCGTCTTTCAAAGGGGAACAAATTCTGGCACGCCCGGTGGGACCTTTTCCTCTTTCCACTCCACACTTCGTGTGTCGTGTTCGCGAACCAATCGTGGTTTTCTAATGGTTGCCCTTGGGTTTCGAGGTACTAAGATTTGGCGTTTTGCTTGGTGCAGAAAGCAAAGGATCAATGGTGTTCACCTGCTCAAAGTGTTCTAGCTGCAACTGCAACGTACGCTCCGCCTCATCTGGAGGAATAGCTTACAGGCCTCAAGCGGCGTCCCTGTTCACGATGCCGGTAGAACAGGCCCAGGATACTACTGGATTGTTTTTCGGGACCATGCTCCCGCCAACGAGCTTCACCGCTCCTGTGCCAACGCCGGAAGCTCCTAAGAAGTCGGTCTTTGATCGGCTTACAACCACTGCGGCCCCTTTCAACGGGTCGCCCAGCTCCAGCACCTCGGTCTTCTCCAGATTGGGCCGAAGTTCCTGTGGGCCCATGTCGAAGCCTGCTGTCCCAGAAAAGGTTGTTCCGAAGAGGATAGCCATCCCTGCTCCTGAAGTCATCAAGGCGGCTTCTCCTACCAAAGGGTCAGTTTTTACAAGACAGGATGTTCCGGCTCCAACTACGGTTCTCGTCCCTGCTCAGAAGTCTGTTTTTGACCGGTTGGATACCGCTTCTCAACGGACATCAGTCTTCAAGAGGCTGACGCCAGCAACAGCCCCTCACCTGGATAGGGGGCAAGACAAAGCCGTCCCCATCACTGAACCAACCCCAACAGCTCGACACGCTCGACGTCGCCACTGGCGCCGAGTGAGGAAGGCTGGGGGCAACTCCCCCTCTGGGCTAACTCCACCAGCACCAACAGTGGAAGTCAATGCTGCTGTTCCGACCGGGAACAGCTTTGAGCTGCTTAACAAGGTGCGCAGGAATTCGCTTACCGCCGTACTAAAAAGATCTCCGCCGCCGGTGGAGACTGTCACAGAAATGAAGCCAGAACAGTCCCCTCAACGGCTGTCCTCCAAAATTTACAAAGTCTGGCGACAGGTCTAAGACTCGATGGTTGATCAAGACTATCCCCGCCGGCAAATGAAGCTGAAGGTCCAACATGAAGAAAACCGTCCTGTTAAGCCACAGAGGGCGACGGCTACTTGGGTGCCCACTGCAACGGCCCCCTCAACTTTGACCGCCCACAAGAGGAGAAGGCCGGAGAAGATCCTCATGTCTGCGACAAATGTCAAGGGCACTAAGCCTAAATGCCGCAAGTCTGGGGGCATGGTGGTGCATACCGTCTATATGGCATCCGGAAAAGAGGATAGCCGTATCTCCACAGGTCATCGACCGCTTACGCGATCCGTGAAAAAAGCCCAAGAGTAGCAACAGAAGCTTCAGGAGATGATGACTGCGATGGCCGCGCTCACAGGGCCAAAAGAAAGCCCGGAAACATCTGCAGAGCAACGCCATGAGCAGGAGACTGACGCCGAATTCCTTCGGCGAATACTTGAGAAGAAGGACAAAGAAGCTGCAGAACAAGCAGCCAATATAAAATGAATGGCCCTTCTATTCCAAGATATGGTGGGCATGATGATCCAGCTAGACCCTCCAGCTGAAGATCCTCCAGTAATAATTGAAGATGATAGAGGAGAAACATCGAATTCTCTGCCGGCTCTGTCAACAGCCAAGGAGGAGACAATCTCTAAAGCAATCCTGGATAACTATATCGCTCAGCAGATACGAGTACACTAAGAAAATGAAGCGGCTGACCAGGTCGTGAAAACTGGGCGGCCATATCCAGGCTGGTATGACCAGATAAAGTACCCGCCGGGCTACACGATCCCCAAATTCCACGTATACAAGGGGACAGTTAATCCCCACCAACATGTCGCTCAGTTTAGGGCACTTTGCGGCAACACCGGGGGAGATGATAAGCTTTTGCTCCGCCAATTCGTCGACAGTTTATCGGAGACGGCATTTGAGTGGTACTCCGAACTCCCAAACGACTCCGTCAAAACTTTCGCAGAAATGGAGTTGTTGTTCACCCAGCGATTCGCGAGCGCAAGTGAACGCACCCCGATAACAGCATTGATCAATGCAAGGGTAATGTCACGACCCGAAAGAGCACGTAACTGGCCCTTGAATCCTATGAAGTCTATAGGACTCTATCTGATCCAAGTAAGCCAAAAGCCCAGAAATCTAAAACCATTTAAGGAGTAAATAAAGGAACTGGTTTTTTTTAATAAGTAAAGAAAGCATGTTTGAAATCAAAATTTTCAAATAACTAAGCCGAAAATGCATTTTAAAAATGTGTAGTCTTTTCTGAAAATTTCGGCAGAGATTCCTTTGTAAAAACTGGCCCCGAACGGGGTACAACAAGAATGATATATATGAAATGATAAAAGGCATCCCCAAGCGGGAGCTAGCTCTTCGTCAATCGACGGTCAAAACCACGCAAGCAATAATAATATACAACGCCAAAGGGCGAGGATCAAAACCCGAAAAGAAACTCAAAACAGCCAGAAAACCATAATACTACAAGCGTGACTCTAAGGTCGAAATAATACATCACTGTGTCTAAGTCTGAAACAATATACAAGTTTTGGTTGATGGAATTTCTAGATACAATGAATAATACATCAACAATGGTGGTCCTGATAAAAAAGAACCCACCTACCCAAGCAAGTCACCCATATGGAAACGGTGTGCCAGAAATGCCGCAATGGAATTTGTACGGCAAAAACCTGCAAGAACTGTGGCACAACGGGGGTGAGTTGCCAACTCATGAATAGAAAATATCTACAAGTAGATATCGAATGTATGACCCATCCTAGGTCAATACGATCAGATATATATAAACCTCAATGTGAATAAGTCTGAAGCATGCTAAACTGGCAATGAAATCTCTATACATGAGTGTAGTGCCAAGTGCTTGTGCCAGTGCCTCAGGTAATAGCATATCATAAATATGAGGTATGATCAATGTAATCAAATCTGTATGTACGTGGATCCCATCAACTCGTCACCCAATGACAATAAGCATCATGCATGTAAATATCATAAAGCATATGCATGGAAAATATGAGGATATAAACCATCTATGTCCCTCGCGACACGCCAAAATCATGGAACGGGAGTGCCCAGCATCGACACTCGAAACATCATGAAAGCTGTGCCCAGCATCGGCACGTAAATCCTCATATATCGGGCTCCGTCAGTCCAGATCAGCCCATGGGCTCCGTCTGCGGAATCGGCCCTCGGCCCCAGCAGTACGCCCATATCCATCTATCGACTCTGGTCGGTATCCTCCGGATAACCGCCAGGTCCAACCAATCACCGGTAGGTACTCGCCACCCTGCCAGGCTCATCGTCTACTCTACGAAAAACATTTCTTTCCGCGGGGAACCATACCGGGTCCACCATGTACCCGCAATCGGCCTTATCCGCCTCCTCGAATTGGGTTTTACATGTCGCTCTCAGCACCGAGAAAACACATGGTGGATGCACTGAAATATCATATCAAGGGTAACCGGGTTTTTAAAACAATTACATATTCCCTTTTGAAATACCCACTGTTCCCAAATCCAGAAATATCATGGAAACAACATATCTCAAAGCGTATAATCAGAAAGCATAATGTATGCGACATGTAAAGAAATGTAAGCATATCAGTATGTCTGCAAGGGTCATATTCTGAATGCTCAAGACTACAGTGTAGTGACATGGAAATTATCGATGATGAAGTGTGTGAGCCGGCAAACAAGTGTACGTGGAACATACGCATCATCGATAATGGTGCTGGTGTCCTAGCAGCATGACTGAAATATATCAACAATACAAGCGATGCAATGCAAATAGTATGAATATGCGGAATCGAATAATCAACGCAACAGTAAAGAATCTACCTCAATAAATATATCATGCAGCCTTGCCATTTGAAATAAGACGAATCAGGGTTTTTAGTAAAATAAGGGATACGGTGTTTTAAGAAAAGATGCGTCGTTTGAAAATATCCGTAGAATCCCTTTTGCCCATCTTTAAAATATCCCCGATTCATTAGTTTTGAAATAGGTATGACTCGGGTCTAGTCTAACGCCTACTATACGAACTACGGACCCAACTATTAAGTCAATCGGGAAGGGTATGGAAACCACCTAAATCTGAGTCGATATACATATATATATACAATAGTCGGTGATCTCGCCTCAATAGTAACATGTACGATACAGTATCATATAACATGCTCGAGTCATGAGTGTGGATCTAATCATCAATATATAGCTCGTACGTAAATCCGTCGTACGGCACCCAAATCTGGGGTACTGACCTAAGCCTAGTACAAACGACATCATCAATATATGCATGCACATGCACGAAACACTTTGTCAAAGGACCCGCTAAACCATCATGTCGTATCTTAAATACGAACCATGTCATATCGTCGATCTCACGGCCTCAAATCAAATCTCATCGACTCATCTCAATCCCACGTATCATCCTCAAATCCCGTATATGAACACATAGTCCCATACCAATGTGTAGATATACACACCTCCATGTGTGCACAGGTAAAAGAAAGAATGTATGCAAGTATATGGGTACGTGTATGTGTGGGTGCAACCACTACTCTAGGGTTTCGCACTATACTAACCCAATACATCCTTATCATCAATAATTCCATTATTACCATCAATAATCTTAAACAACACATAATAAATATATGTGTGTATACGTATTCGTATACATCACCACGGATTGCGGGGGTGCTATACGCCATCCACCCGACTTTCCCCGTAGATATAATCTACTCACCTTGCTTCTCGTGTGCCGATGCCGATGTCGCCATTTTCATCTTCTTCGCCTCAACATCACGTAGGGTACCTACAAGTATATCACAAATGCTAAAGCACATGAAAATCACATCGAAAAACCAAAACAACACACGCTACTCGCATAGGTAAAAACCTATCGTCTCGCATGTAAACACGATCAATATCCACTTGTCGTTGACGTCCAAACGCCACCCGACAGAAAAGAATCACCAAATACCAAAATCCATGCTAAAACAAGTCGTAAATCATGCGCCAACATAGGAAAATCAACCCAGATTTTACCCTAAATGGAATCAGACAAAATTGCACATGCCATGGGTCAAGACTACTGGAAATGGGGCCATGCACCAAAAACGAGGCCAAACCCCCATGCTCTAGCCGCAATTTGCGGCCAGATGGGGTTTATCTGCGGCCGGGAATAGGAGTTGAGGGCTAGGGTTTGGTGTGGTGGTTCCAGGGTGCCTGCACATCTCACTGTCAACTCAATTTTATTTTAGGGGTCTCGGGGTGATAGCAGATTCCTAAATACGATCACAGATTCACAGTTTTTCCCCGACATCGTCTCATAAATCTGTATTCTGTGTTTTAGCTTCAGGTTTGGTCCAATAACACATCACCACAAGGGTTCTAAGGTCACCACAAGTCTCAATTTCACATGTGAACTCAGATCTAACCTAAACCCTAACTAGAATTCTCCAAAGTCCACAAAACGACACCATATCGACATGAAACTAGAATGGATGCAATAAGAATTGAAATACTAAACTAGGGGTGCAGAAATTACCTTCTTTGGCAACTCAAGAAAATTCTTGAGTTGCTCAAAGTCCTCCAAATCCAATCCTTCTAGGTCCAATGTGTAGCTAGTGAACTCGGGAACATTTTTTGTGAAATGGGAATAGGGTTTTGGGGTGGATTTCATGGTGGATCTAGGGTTTTTGTGAAGAGGGGGAGAGAGGGAGAGGGGCAGCAGCAGCTCATGTTGAAGAGGGGAGAGAAAATGAGAAGGGAAATGATGGGGCGGCATGGGTCAAAAGAGATTTGACCTTGTCTTTCTCTCTCATCACCATACCTACTTTTTCTTTTCCTTTTTCTTTTCCTTCTCACTCCATTGCAAACCCTAAGCAACCATACCCCAAAACATGTAACAAGTGTGGAAAAATGATATGTGCACATTTTTGCACAAAAATGCCAAAAATCTGATTAGCGATTTTTAATCGCGATTAGCACTAAATTAGCACATAACTAATCATAAAAACTTTAAAATGGCATAATTCCATAAAATACCCTATTTAAGAATTTTCCATAATTTTCCCCCATTTATTTGTATTTAATTATACCGAAATATTAAAATATTCATTAAAATAATATTAAATTATAAAAATTCCTAAAAATAATATTTTATTATTTTGAAATGTTTCAATCTACCCCCCTTAAAGAAATTCGGTCCACGAATTTAAATTTAAACCCCCAAATACTAAAACATTTCGATACAAATTCCAAGTCGTCGGGGCTCCGAATCATCAATACATAAAACATCATAGAGCAATGCATGCTGATCGCACGCTTTTGGCGTGTCGGATGTTCAAAGTTCTAAATTTATAACCGCGATCAGGACGGTGTCGCTTTGCAGCTAGCCGGTTGAGCACGGGTCGATCCACAGGGAGATGGTTGTATGTCCGTTCGAGTTTTAGACGAGTCAATGAAGAATTTGTATATGTTTGTTCAGTTCTATCCAAAGTGTTATATGCAAGTATAAAGTTGTTAAGAAAAAGATACGAAAGTGTAAGCTAAGGAAATCCGCACTCAAAACCTTTGAGCCGAGTCTTGACCAATTGAAGCTAGAGCAATCGGCAACAACGTGAATTAGGGGATTTAAGCGCGGTATTCGTAGAATCCAGCTTATTTACCCTTGTCCTTCCATTCTTGTCTCTTGCTTTAGCCTTCGGCCAAACCGAATGCAACCGGTTGCGTTTAGGAATCACCGTTATCTTGGTAGGGTAGGGTGCCTAACGGAGCGCTTGCGTAATATTTGGATGGAGTTCAAAGGAAAATAACGGGAAAAGGAAATGAGCAAAGAAACATTAACTTACAATATCGTATTTATTCTTAACGACACTAATTACAACCATTCACAAAACGAACCAAAAAGAGAGACCAGAAAGATAAACAAAGAAAAGAAAAGATTACAAGCAAGTAATTAAAGTGCATGGTAATAAATTGCAAGTAATAAAAGACAAGAATGAAAAATGCAAGAAAGAGATAAGCAAGAAAGTAACACTAAGAACCATAGAACTCAAGACAAGCCATGGGATCAATAGCCAACGCTTAAACTTGCAAGCTCAATCAAGAGGTTGCAAGATCAAGAGAAGGATAAAGAACTCATGTGAAATGTAGCACAAAAAAGAGAACAAAATGATACAACCCCTTGAGATCAATGACCAAAACTTAAACTTGCAAGCTCACTTAAGAGGTTGCAAGATCAAGTTAAGGTAGAGAGCTTAAGGGGGAAGCTAAGCAAAAAAGAATGATACAAAAACCCTCATCTTCATTTATCATCCACTCAATGCTCTCACTACATTTCCATGGAGGAAAGAATGAAGAAGAAGAAGAAGAAGAAGAAGAAGACTAAAAACTAACAAAAAAGAGGCATAAGAATGAACTCCATTGGCCCAGCAAGATCTGGGGTATTTATAGGCAGGGAAATGGAAACCTAGGGCAAGAATCTGGCTCCACATAGAGTTACCAAAATACCCCCAGAAAACGACACAGTGAGGAGCCTATATGGCCGCGGTTCCGCGGCCTAAGATCGCTAATGCCGCGGAACCACGGCCATTTAGAGGAGTTAGGCCATCAAAATTTATGGTTATCCCTGTATTGTGGTCCCCTTCAGTGTGGTATAGTACTTTTCTCAGAATCGCTTCACAATTCTTCCAGAATTTCAGTAGATCAAAAGGTGATGTGATGTGGATCTTTTGCCATGATTTCTTCGAGCTCCGCGTAGATTTCTTGGATTTGGTGTTGCCATTGTGCTTTGTGCACGAAAATGACATCGATTTGCCATTTTGTCCCTTAAACTGGTATGTGGCAACACACGGATAGAGAGCGGAGACCCGTGTTTTATCTGTTGTTGGCAGTAATCCGGAATTTGTCGTACTTTTCCATGGATATTCACTGTTTAGAGCTGAAACCAGTATCCTGCAATTATATAGCAAACACTGATTAAAAGTACCTGCCTATAACCAAACGAGCGTAAGAATAGGCAGTATAAAATGCAGAATTCTGGTATGAACAAATACCCCCAAACTTAACTTTTGCTCGTCTCGAGCAAAACCAATTATTCACAAAAAAAGTCCTAACCGCACTTTCGCAGGGAACGCGATTGCACTGAGCACGTGCAACAAGCCGTTAAACCACTAGGTGTCCCTAGTAGGAGGAGTGTTGTCTCCTGAGGGTTTTCAGCGGATTACACCCATAAAATCCCGTCAAGCTAGTGTCATAAGTTAACGTCGATTCTACTCCTACAGTTTAGTATTTACGTTAGAAATTCTATCATCCTAAGTTAGAAATATCCAACCCTTATTTTTCACACCTCCTATCTATTTAACCTTGGATCTTCTGAGTTTTCCTTCTAAAGTGCGGCCTCAAATCAAGATTTTTATCAACTTTACAGAAAACACAAGTCTTATTCTTTATTTCTATCTTTTATCCAAACATCGATTGTATACCCCTACATGTGTGTGTATTTGCACCCCTACACTCAAGAATTCATTTCAAGCTATAATACCCTTGCCCTAATACCTAATACTACTTCTTTTCATTAAGGATGGACGGATTTTCTCACACACCTTTCATGCGACTATTAATGCTTCTTGAGGCACTAACGACCGATTACTGAATGTGTGAACTTTAAAGCGTAAATAGCAGTTTCCAGGTCTTGACTTTATTCTATTTTTTCTTTTTCTTTTTCTTTTTCTTTTTCTTTTTCAAGACCGGATATATTTTTCAATATGCTCTTTTGGTGTTTAGCTTTAAATACCGTTTTTTCTTTCATACTAGGATTTCAGGCAAGAGTATTTCTAGGTATCCTCTACTATCCCAAGTTTTAAGGTGCGTGTAAATGCAGTTTGTAGGGTATATACTTTCTAAATTTGAACTCAAGAAAAGAAACTATTTTTCAGAATTATCCTCAAGTAAAACTTCAATACTTTCCCTTCATCTTGACTTAACTCAAAAACTGAACTCAAAAAACCGTAAGGACGTATACTTACCAAAGTTAGACAGAATGAGGGTTATTTTAAGGATTTTCAATTCCTAAGTCTAGAATTTAGTTATTTCTAACATATCCACTAAACTTTCAGAAAAAATCTAAGTTGCCCTATTAGCTAACTTGATGACAAAGTTTTTATGTTTTTAGAAAATTTTTTGATTTTTATGGATTTTTAAATAAGGTATGCAAATGCAAAATATACATATGAATGTGAAGGTTAGAAATATGTACCGAGCGTACCCCCAAACTTAAACTGGACAGTGCCCTCACTGTCAAGCTACACCAAGAGGGTCAAAATTGTCGGCGCTCCCTAAAAACAAATTATATACAAAAAAAAAGGAAAACAAAAAATATATACAAAAAAGGAGTCCCCCCCAAACTTAAGTAAAACAGTGTTTCCACTGTTAAGCGTTGAAGTTCAGGATTAGGGGGGAAAAGAACAATATCAAGCTATACAAGGCCTTACACAGGCCAAAAGTGAGCACCAACCATTCAAAGATCTTATCGTGATAAAGCAGTGGCTGGTGAAAGAATGCGGAGAAGTAAGAAATAGAGAATACGCGAGACCGTATGGAGATAGAAGCGGGATACGGTCTCGGTATATGAGAAGAAGAATGGCGGAAGGGAGAAAGAAGTGGAACACGAACTTGAGTGTGAAAATGAAGTGAATAGATTAGCACAATATGTGATGAGTGATGTGTAAAGAGTGATTGTGCTAATCTATCAACCCGTCGAGAAATGGGGTCAAATCCCTCAAGATTCGTGAGAAACCATGGGTACACCGAACTTGGTAAACCAGACACTGGAAGTGAAAATGTTATGGTTTCTTGCAATGTCAGAACAATGGAAAGGATGGAGGTAGGTGATTGAGGAAGGTTATCGGTTAAAGGTTCAGGAGGGTGTACACAGTCAATGAAAGGAACAGGATGAATTGGAAAATCTGACTCATCAATTAAAACTGGTTCATCCTCAAAAATATCCTCAATAGTCTCCTCAAAGTTAAGCACATCCATGCATTTATCCTCAAAATCCAGACGCATATGGGGTTCGGGAAAAACATTTAATGACTCGGGATGATGAATTAGAGAGAAAAACGCAGCTAAATCTACGGGTTCATCATCCAAAATATTCCCAGCGTCAATATTCTCAATCAAGTGAAAATCTATATTCTCAGACACCTCAACAAAAGCATGGCTATCAATCAATTCAGGTTCTAAGATGGAGGTGTAGAGGTCAAAAGGGTTGGGTGCGGTTTCACTCGAAAGGGACCCTTCACAATCAGGCAAATCAAACACTACAAGGTCACACAACTCATTATCTGTTCTATCTTCAATTGATAAATTATTTGGGACACTCGATAGACTTTCAAAACCGGAGTTGTGGGATTCAAGTTGAAACGGGTAGGCTTGATTCGGAAGGGGGTACATCTCACTTTCTCCACTCAAATTCTCAACCTGTCCTACCGCCTCTTCATACATTAGAAAATTTGGAGCTAGTTGAAAACTAGCTAACGGGTCACTAGGTTGTATGAGGGCGGCCATGGACGCATTTAAATCCATCATCTGTTGGTACGACGCTACCCTAAAATCATCCAAAGACTGTTCCAAATTAGACATGGATTGTGAAGGGGTTTCAGTAAAAGATTCAAAGTTGTTTGGATACTGAAAATTCCCAAATGGCGGTTCAGAAGCAATGTCTAGGGAAGGTGCAAAAGTCGGGTAGGACTGGTAGGAATTGAATGGCTGGACAGGAACAGGATCAACATTTGGATAAGAAGGTGAGTGGAATTGTTGATCCCTGGAATCTGTAGTGGTGAAAGGAGTGAAAGATCGGCTACAGGATTGTTCAATATGTTCAGCGATGGACAAAGGACGACTTGCAAAAGGGGTATCAACATAAGAGGGTGGGGGAGGTTGAAAAGGTTGATACAAAGTGGATTGCGAAGGGCAAGTGTTTTTCCTAGACGCGTCTATCCGATCTTTCAAAGAGATTTTGGGCATGGAGGGATCATTCGACGTTCGGCCAAAGCAAGAACCGTAAGAAGTAATGTCTGGTTGTGGGTACCAAAGTTCGGCAAGAGTTGTGCGAGGTGGGGTGCCCATGATTATGAAGAGAGAAAGAAAGAAAGGCAGAGAAAAGGAGGGGAAAAAAATGTGATTTTTTTTTAGTTAGATATTAACAAAAGAATGAAATATACATACAAAAAGAAAAAAACAATCACGACACAAAAATACCACACACCTAATCGTTCTAGGGTTCACCTAGGTCAACTAGACCTGCTCCAGAACCTGATTGTCGAAGTAAAACTGTGTCGAGAAACGGGCTTAAGACACACTGATCACGAGGCCAGGTAAGTGCAGAGATAAGGGGAGGTTTTTCGACGCTTTCGCGAAGGTCCTTAATTAAATAACCCTTTCTCTTTTGGCGGTTTCGCCGTTAACACTTTCCTAGACACCCCGTAAACAATGTACCGTTAAGCGAGGTTCTAAACACAGTTAACTTCTCCTAGTGAGCGCGAAGTCCTTAAGGCTTAAAGTCTAGTTTCTTTTAAAGTTTGTGCGGGAAAACGTTATGCTCAAGTTCGTGATTTGTGGGCCACGGAAAAGGTGATGAAATCCTTTACCGTATGTTGTGGGATTCGCTTGCCCTTAAGTCCGTATTAATGTATGCAATGCGCAATTCAATAAATTCTATAAAGAATCAAACAATCGTTTTTTAGTTTAAGCACGGCACTGCAACAAATACGGGTTAGTCAATTTTTAGCGTTTGCTAGCGAACTTGCAAAGAATCCTGCAAAGAATAGTATATTGGATGCGTCGGATTTGAGAAGAAGGTGTTTAAGAAATACGTACCGTTAAGTTTTTGGGTTAGGAAAACCCCGTTGAATCAAATCCGGTAAGCTTGAAATGTTCGCGTGCGCGGGTCAAACTACCCGGATCTTTGGCACTGTACTTTGCAATCACCTTAGCCTTGAACGTACACTTTGCTCCCCACAATCGCAGTTTGCAAATCCGCAAAAATCTGCACTCTTGCCCACAAAAATGATAAAAAATAACAAAAAGATTTTTTTTTATTTATAAATATATACAAAAAGAATATTAACCCGAATAACAAGAAAGAAAATACGCTACCGTCTCCCCGGCAACGGCTCCATTTGATCGCACGCTTTTGGCGTGTCGGATGTTCAAAGTTCTAAAGTTATAACCGCGATCAGGACGGTGTCGCTTTGCAGCTAGCCGGTTGAGCACGGGTCGATCCACAGGGAGATGGTTGTATGTCCGTTCGAGTTTTAGACGAGTCAATGAAGAATTTGTATATGTTTGTATATTACTTAATGGATGCTTGGGATATTCACCTTGTATATACAATCTTGCTCAAAATAGTAGTATGCTACTTGGTTTGTTTCTACTTCAATGTGTACATGTGTTTATTTTTGTATATCGCCTATACACATTAGTAGAGCCCTTAGGATCTTTGCTTGATTACCAGCGATGTGATGGCCGTCACACTAGTGGGGCTGGGTAATCTATAAGCACATCCTTATGCAGGTCCCTGGTCGCAGGACTATCGAGACAGGGCATCGATACTCCGGAGTAGACCAGCGCATGCGCTTCTCATCCCAGTGTAGGAGACGGTCTGTCCCACAGCCGTCAGTACGTCGTACTTGAGATAGTATGCGGGTGCTCGTTAGGTTACGGGTACACTGGACAGGACTCGTCGGGAACTGACTAGTTGGTATTATACCTATCGTCAGTTATCAGTTCCCAGGTGACATGAGTACAGCTTAGTCCGCTGACTTGACACTGTCATTCCGCCTCGAGTGTGTTCCCACTGTACTTTGATCACTACCCTACCACGGCTCAAAGGAGTCGTGCAAACAGGTAGTGGTTGGGTGCAGTCCCGAAGCACTTGGAGGCAGTGACGGTTAGACAGGATTCGTCTCTCCCGGTATTGAGGGTTGACATCGCGCTGTGTCTAGGAGAGCCATTACACGAGTAGTCCCTGGCCAGGGCAAACGAGATATACTGGTAGGTTTCCAGTGTTATCTCAGGGTGTTTTGGGCTTCGCTCCGGCACGACTTGTACCGCTATTGGGGGACTGACGTTTACCGCCCCCTAGGCCCGCCATGCGATGCATCAGACGAACAGACCGGACTGTACGGAGAATGTCACACTCAGGCTCAGTAGGAGTTCAGATGGGTTTCGCCTCGTCGGTCTTCTTGTCGGCATTACCTGGGGACCGTTACGCACAGCTAGTGCCGCTTGCGGTCTGTGGTTAAACCCACTGTCAGCGTAGTGTCGAGTCTTTAGAGTCCCACACAGAAAGCTTTTCGCCTTTAGGTAAAAGAGTAGAGGTCGCATGGTATTGCGACAGGTCGCATGGTTTTGCGATAGGGTTCGGTCACATCCGTGCACTTGTGCACGTACAGTGTCCGGACAGTTTACACTAGCGGGCTTTGGTTTAAGCCAGATCCTGGTGTACCTTATGGGATTGGATTTATCCAGTTTGCATTCGTGTTCCTCGGAACGCGGATGCGGGTGTGTATGCACAGTTGACAGGGAGGCAGAGGCAGCGGATTCTCATTAGGGTTGTTGACAGTTGACCGTTGACTATTTGACTTTTTGCTCAACCCTAATGAGAATATGATATGTGATTAACTATTATATTAATTAAGTATTATGGTGATATGGTTGTTGACTTTATTGACTTGTTGACTTTTGTTGACTTGTTGACTTGTTGACTTGTTGACTTTTGTTGACTTGTTGACCGGTTGACTAGGCTTGACTAGTTGACCATCATGATAACCATAGCCATCATTTCATGGCAAAGACTTTTGTTTACTTGCTCATTTGTGTAAAATGAGTGCATGAAATGATATGGTTATGGTTGCTTCAACCATCACATAAGACTTTTTTTGATATGATGAGTTATGATCACTTTGGATTATGAGAGGGTGAAAGACAAAAGAGAGCCTCATTCTTTCTTGCTCATTCTCTCTCTTGTTCTTGAACTCTCCTTTTGCTCTCACCCTCAACCTCTTGCTCCCTCTCTTGATCCTATGGTTCTATTGTCTCATGAGTTGAGAATCAAGAACCATAGATAAAATCCCATTCTATTTCTTCTCTACTCATTCTAGTTCACTAGGTTTAGCAAACCAAGTGAACTAGTTTCTTCAAAGAACGAAGAAGGAGCTAAAGGTTGGAGCTTTCAGGTGGATCTATCTTCGGCGTACGGAGACGACGAGAAGAAGCCATCGGACCACCATCGGAGCTTTGAAGACGAAGGAGTTCAAGACAAGCAAGGTATAACCCCCTAACCGAGTAGCTAAAACTCATAGTTAGGATGTTAGATAGATGTTTAACCAAGATCCGGGTTTTAGGTCCATGTTACCATCTTTAAGAAAATCGTTTTTTACCAAATTCCGCATTCCCGAAAGTACCGGGAGAGGTAGCATGGACTTACAGAGTCGATATACATATATATATACAATAGTCGGTGATCTTGCCTCAATAGTATCACGTAAGATACAGTATCATATAACATTCTCGACTCATGAGTGCGGATCTAATCATCAATATATAGCTCATACGTAAATCCGTCGTACGGCATCCCAAATCTGGGGTACTGACCTAAGCATAGTACAAACGACATCATCAATATATGCATGCACGTGCATGAAACACTTTGTCAAAGGACCCGCTAAACCATCATGTCGTATCTTAAATACGAACCATGTCATATCGCCGATCTCACAGCCTCAAATCAAATCTCATCGACTCATCTCAATCCCACGTATCATCCTCAAATCCCATATATGAACACATAGTCCCATACCCATGTGTAGATATACACACCTCTATGTGCGCACAGGTAAAAGAAAGAATGTATGCAAGTATATGGGTACGTATATGTGTGGGTGCAACCACTACTCTAGGGTTTCGCACTATACTAACCCAATACATCCTTATCATCAATAATTCCATTATTACCATCAATAATCTTAAACAACACATAATAAATATATGTGTGTATACGTATTCGTATACATCACCACGGACTGCGGGGGTGCTATACGCCATCCACCCGACTTCCCCCGTAGATATAATCTACTCACCTTGCTTCTCGTGTGCCGATGCCGATGTCGCCATTTTCATCTTCTTCGCCTCAACATCACGTAGGGTACCTACAAGTATATCACAAACGCTAAAGCACATGAAAATCACATCGGAAAACCAAAACAGCACACGCTACTCGCATAGGTAAAAACATATCGTCTCGCATGTAAACACGATCAATATCCACTTGTCGTTGACGTCCAAACGCCACCCGACAGAAAAGAATCACCAAATACCAAAATCCATGCTAAAACAAGTCCTAAATCATGTGCCAACATAGGAAAATCAACGCAGATTTTACCCTAGATGGAATCAGACAAAATTGCACATGCCATGGGTCAAGACTACTGGAAATGGGGCCATGCACCAAAAACGAGGCCAAACCCCCATGCTCTAGCCGCAATTTGCGGCCAGATGGGATTTATCTGCGGCCGGGAATAGGAATTGGGGGCTATGGTTTGGTGTGGTGGTTCCAGGGTGCCAGCACATCTCACTGGCAACTCAATTTTATTTTAGGGGTCTCGGGTGATAGCAGATTCCTAAATACGATCACAGATTCACAGTTTTTCCCCGACATCATCTCATAAATCCATATTCTGTGTTTTAGCTTCAGGTTTGGTCCAATAACACATCACCACAGGGCTTCTAAGGTCACCACAAGTCTCAATTTCACATTTGAACTCAGATCTAACCTAAACCCTAACTAGAATTCTCCAAAGTCCACAAAACGACACCATATCGATATGAAACTAGAATGGATGCAATAAGAATTGAAATACTAAACTAGGGGTACAGAAATTACCTTCTTTGGCAACTCAAGAAAATTCTTGAGTTGCTCATAGTCCTCCAAATCCAAATTCTTCTAGGTCCAATGTGTAGCTAGTGAGCTCGGGAACATTTTTTTGTGAAATGGGAATAGGGTTTTGGGGTGGATTTCATGGTGGATCTAGGGTTTTTGTGAAGAGGGAGAGAGAGGGAGAGGGGCAGCAGCAGCTCATGTTGAAGAGGGGAGAGAAAATGAGAAGGGAAATGATGGGGGGCATGGGTCAAAAGAGATTTGACCTTGTCTTTCTCTCTCATCATCATACCTACTTTTTCTTTTCCTTTTTCTTTTCCTTCTCACTCCATTGCAAACCCTAAGCAACCATACCCCAAAACATGTAATAAGTGTAACAAGTGTGGAAAAATGATATGTGCACATTTTTGCACAAAAATACCAAAAATCTGATTAACGATTTTTAATCGCGATTAGCACTAAATTAGCACATAACAAATCATAAAAACTTAAAAATGGTATAATTCCATAAAATACCCTATTTTAGAATCTTCCATAATTTTTCCCCATTTATTTGTATTTAGTTATACCAAAATATTAAAATATTCATTAAAATAATATTAAATTATAAAAATACCCAAAAATAATATTTTATTATTTTGAAATGTTACAATCTACCCCCCTTAAAGAAATTCAGTCCCCGAATTTAAATTTAAACCCCCAAATACTAAAACATTTCGATACAAATTCCAAGTCGTCGGGGCTCCGAATCATCAATACATAAAACATCATAGCGTAATGCATGCGCATGAGTACTGAGCAGACAACTCAAAATTGAATCTCCGTCAAGCATCACGCAATCATCGGAGTCATGGTAAAGACACAAATGTCAAATCCAATACAAAACCAATACGATATCAATCAGAACTATACATGTAAATAGCTGAAGTAAATGCATGCCAAATCTTTTTAAGTCGCTATGCAATGCGCATAACACTGCACAGTGGCGGACTTCTTTCATAAGAAAATAACTATATACGTATATATCTTTTGTTTAATATGTACGTTCCGCCGTTTCGAAAACAATTTAGAAGGGTTTCCTTGTTTTTAAACGTCTCGTGTCGTATCTGACACGTAGGCAAATACTGAGACTATAGCTCACTTTTTTGGAAATCCCTTCAATAACTATCAATGCATGCAAAATATATCAAGGCACTGTCCTCTGACTAGTTCCGCTCAGTACGAAAACAAATATCAAATATCATAAAAATGTACTGCTCCAAAAGGAATAAATGTCAAAAATGCACATAACACCACCCTGTGCGTCTGGTGCGCACGGAAATCAAAATCCATGTATGTACCATACAGGTGCACAAAACAACATTTAGGTGCAACGGTTGTGCACGAAGCATCTGTCATAGGCAACGTGTATGCCTGACAGCCAAATCAGGTGCATCTGACATGCACGAAGAATCTCGATTTAGTGCATCTGGTGTGCACCAAAATCGTATCATAAAATACGCTCCCAACATGCGCGAAAGTCCAAATCGGTGCATCCATCATGCACGAATAAAAGCTAAATACTGTGCGCTCAACATGCACGAAATCACCAAATCCAATAGCAAGCGTCGAACATGCGCAAGTCCAAATCAAATGCACGGAGTGCAAGAATCAACATCAATATCAGAATCCAAAATCGGCATATCGGATGACATCAAATCGAATTCAGGTGCAACCATAGTGCACAAAATATAAATCTGGTGCAACAAAGGCACGGAATATAAATCAAATCGCCGGCATCAAATAGGCATGAAATCGCAATCAATATCTCAAGCATAATAGCTATACGCAAAGCATAAATACCTAGTAGGCGTATGTAAACAAATATCATGAAACTCGGTCATCAAGACTAAATCATGCGAACAGAACGCCCAAAATGACGGATACGTGATAATCGAATCACAAAATCACAAATCATAAATACCGTCGTCGGTATATCCTCCTTCAAAGTCACGAAGGTGCCGGTACATCCAATGCTAGTGGCGTAAGATATCTATTTGCCTCTTACTCGTGGCTGGCGTCCTCTGCCTCTGGTTCCTTATCTTCCCTGTGGATTACCAATCTCGCAATCCATCGGCTCATCGGCCCTGTCAGGTGTGCTAACGGAAACGATTCCGTTCTGGCACCGCTCTGTTCATCTCTCGTTCAATCCTCACGACTACTCGTAAGGCAGTAGATCTCTGGCGCCGACCTTTGGTCCTCTGAATGCACATCACACATCTGCTCCAGGTGCAAATCTTATTGCAGCAGTGTACTGGAAGGAATCCTGCTCAAGGTCTCTTCTGATCTCACCTAAGCCAAACTGTACGGAAGCTGGTGCTCTGGCGTAATCTTTTCTCGCTCTTTAGACATCTGCGTCCTCCGTACAACATCTACTCAGAAGCTGGTCGCATCCCAGCGCCTCTGTATGCATATCCAACCTTTAATCTTAACGGGGAGTAGTAACAGCTCGGCTGCATCTCGCACGAACATCTTGTCCCGCTTGTCTGTATCATCGTCCATTTCGACGTCGCGTCTCTATCTGTGCACTGCAATGTCCTCGGCTACGGTCCATCCGAAGTCCCTCACACGGACTCGAAATCACGAACTCGGTATCTTCATCACTCAGTAGAAGATATCTAGCCGAACAAGTCCTCAGCGTGCGTATCGCATCTCTGATGTCAGCGGAGTGGAACGTCGTCTCGTCAAAATCTCATGCGGACTCTTTAATTCCCCCTGCTTCAATATCGACTGATTCGGACTCATCTCATTGTGGCTGCACGGACTGCGCTCCAACGGCTATGCTCGTATCTGGAGTCTCCCAAGTAGTGTCCCATCACATGATATCCGAATGATGTCGAATCGTCCGATCGACTCGTCAGAACCTCATAATCCCCCAAGAGATCAACATCTTGAGTACAGTTTAATAGTATCGAGTACATACCACAGTATCGGGGGTCCAGCCGTAGAAGGGCAAACCCAAGCCTCACTAATGGCGTCGCGGAACTGCCGCAAACCCTAAGGTTCAAAGGCTTTCACACGGTCATTATGTCGAGTTAGGGTTTCATTCTTCTAGAAGGTCCATAGAATCGCTTCCATGTCTTTCCGAATACTTTAAACTTGGAAAATGGGTTCCTGACTTTCGATCGTCTCAATCGACTCTCAACGAATCTGCGTGAAGTCGCCTCTAGCTGGAATCAATCTATCTGATGACCTCGCATCGGGGTAAGCGAACGAACCACATGTCCTAGTCATTCATCCTTGGTGACTAGCGACTCACCATCATATCTCTAAGTATATGCTCATGCTGTAGTAGCTCCAATCATCTGGGCGATATCTCATCATCCGCAGCAATAACTGGCTCATTCGTGCGTACGCTGAACAGCGCCTCAATCATCATGAATAATCGATATATCAATGGTCATCACACCCTGGCTGGCCTCTATCAGTGGCTCAATCCTCTGGTACCGATCGGTACGCCCGAGAAATCTCGTAAAAGCGATCAGTCCAACGCTCATGGCGCGAAAACACAATAAGACGACGCCTCTATATGCAATCGTATGTCTCTGGAATCACGCCCTGATCAGTCCTCGTCCACGACGAGCTCATGCTGACGCAACTCGAGCCATAGATCACTCTGCCTGTGCAATCGTGGCAGCAAAACCATAACCAGTATCGATAAGGATAGATCATAGGAAGGAATATAATATTGTGCAAGGAAATGTACATCCTAAGGTTTCTTAAGCGGAGTGGCGTGTCGTAAGTATGACGCGGAACATACGTACGGTACGTCACTCTACTCAAGCTATCTACTCCATCAACCAAGGGTCATCCTATGCGACGAAAGTTCGGGTATAATACCCCCTCGACTAAGTCTAAGTTCCGTAAGGTCAAGCCTAAGTTCCGTATATAGATAAACGCCCTAGGCTCCACATAGTCAAACTTAGACTCGAACCAAGGTTAACCTAGCGCTCTGATACCAACTTTGTCATGACCCGAAAGAGCACGTGACTGGCCCTTGAATCCTATGAAGTCTATAGGACTCCATCTGATCCAAGTAAGCCAAAAGCCCAGAAATCTAAAACCATTTAAGGAGTAAATAAAGGAACTGGTTTTTTTAATAAATAAAGAAAGCATGTTTGAAATCAAAGTTTTCAAATAACTAAGCCGAAAATGCATTTTAAAAATGTGTAGTCTTTTCTGAAAATTTCGGCAGAGTTTCCTTTGTACAAACTGGCCCCGAACGGGGTACAACAAGAATGATATATATGAAATGATAAAAGGCATCCCCAAGCGGGAGCTAGCTCTTCGTCAATCGACAGTCACAACAACGCAAGCAATAATAATATACAACGCCAAAGGGCGAGGATCAAAACCCGAAACAAAACTCAAAACAGCCAGAAAACCATAATACTACAAGCGCGACTCTAAGGTCAAAATAATACATCACTGTGTCTAAGTCTGAAACAATATACAAGTTTTGGTTGATGAAATTTCTAGATACAATGAATAATACATCAACAATGGTGGTCCTGATATAAAAGAACCCACCTACCCAAGCAAGTCACCCATATGGAAGCAGTATGCCAGAAATGCCGCTATGGAATCTGTACGGCAAAAACCTGCAAGAACTGTGGCACAACGGGGGTGAGTTGCCAACTCGTGAATTTAAAATATCTACAAGTAGAGATCGAATGTATGACCCATCCTAGGTCAATACGATAAGATATATATAAACCTCAATGTGAATAAGTCTGAACCATACTAAACTGGCAATGAAATCTCTATACATGAGTGTAGTGCCAAGTGCTCGTGCCAGTGCCTCAGGTAATAGCATATCATAAATATGAGGTATGATCAATGTAATCAAATCTGTATGTACGTGGATCCCATCCACTCGTCACCCAATGACAATAAGCATCATGCATGTAAATATCATAAAGCATATGCAAGGAAAATATGAGGATATAAACCATCCGTGTCCCTCCCGACACGCCAAAATCATGGAACCGGAGTGCCCAGTATCGACACTCGAAAACATCATGAAAGCTGTGCCCAGCATCGGCACGTAAATCCTCATATATCGGGCTCCGTCAGTCCGGATCAGCCCACGGGCTCCGTCTGCGGAATCGGCCCTCGACCCCAGTAGTACGCCCATATCCATCTATCGACTCTGGTCGATATCCTCCGGATAACCGCCAGGTCCAACCAATCACCTGTAGGTACTCGCCACCCTGCCAGTCTCATCGTCTACTCTACGAAAAATATTTCTTGCCCCGGGGAACCATACCGGGTCCACCATGTACCCGCAATCGGCCTCATCCGCCTCTCGAATCGGGTTTCACATGTCGCTCTCAGCACCGAGAAAACACATGGTGGACGCACTGAAATATCATATCAAGGGTAACCGGGTTTTTAAAACAATTACATATTCTCTTTTGAAATACCCACGGTTCCCAAATCCAGAAATATCATGGAAACAACATATCTCAATGCGTATAATCAGAAAGTATGATGTATGCGACACGTAAAGAAATGTAAGCATATCAGTATGTCATGCAAGGGTCATATCCGGAATGCACAATACTACAGTGTAGTGATATGGCAATTATCGATGATGAAGTGTGTGAGCCGGCAAACAAGTGTACGTGGAACATACGCATCATCGATAATGGTGCTGGTGTCCTAGCAGCATGACTGAAATATATCAACAATACAAGCGATGCAATGCAAATAGCATGAATATGCGGAATCGAATAATCAACGCAACAGTAAAGAATCTACCTCAATAAATATATCATGCAGCCTTGCCATTTGAAATAAGACGAATCAGGGTTTTTAGTAAAATAAGGGATACGGTGTTTTAAGAAAAGATGCGTCGTTTGAAAATATCCGTTGAATCCCTTTTGCCCATCTTTAAAATATCCTCGATTCGTTAGTTTTGAAATAGGTATGACTCGGGTCTAGTCTAACGCCTACTATGCGAACTACGGATCCAACTATCAAGTCAATCGGGAGGGGTATGGAAACCACCTAAATCTGAGTCGATATATATATATATACAATAGTTGGTGATCTCGCCTCAATAGTATCACGTACGATACAGTATCATATAACATCCTCGAGTCATGAGTGCGGATCTAATCATCAATATATTGCTCGTACGTAAATCCGTCGTACGGCATCCCAAATCTGGGGTACTGACCTAAGCCTAGTACAAACGACATCATCAATATATGCATGCATGTGTATGAAACACTTTGTCAATGGACCCGCTAAACCATCATGTCGTATCTTAAATACGAACCATGTCATATCACCGATCTCACGGCCTCAAATCAAATCTCATAGACTCATCTCAATCCCACGTATCATCCTCAAATCCCGTATATGAACACATAGTCCCATACCCATGTGTAGATATACACACCTCCATGTGCGCACAGGTAAAAGAAAGAATGTATGCAAGTATATGGGTACGTGTATGTGAGGGTGCAACCACTACTCTAGGGTTTCGCACTATACTAACCCAATACATCCTTATCATCAATAATTCCATTATTACCATCAATAATCTTAAACAACACATAATAAATATATGTGTGTATACGTATTCGTATACATCACCACGGACTGCGGGGGTGTTATACGCCATCCACCCGACTTCACCCGTAGATACAATCTACTCACCTTGCTTCTCTTGTGCCGATGCCGATGTCGCCATTTTCATCTTCTTCGCCTCAACATCACGTAGGGTACCTATAAGTATATCACAAACGCTAAAGCACATGAAAAGCACATCGGAAAACCAAAACAGCACACGCTACCCGCATTGGTAAAAACCTATCGTCTCGCATGTAAACACGATCAATATCCACTTTTCGTTGACGTCCAAACGCCACCCGACAGAAACGAATCACTAAATACCAAAATCCATCCTTAAACAAGTCGTAAATCATGCGCCAACATAAGAAAATCAACCCAGATTTTACCCTAGATGGAATCAGACAAAATTGCACATGCCATGGGTCAAGACTACTGGAAATGGGGCCATGCACCAAAAACGAGGCCAAACCCCCCTGCTCTGGCCGCAATTTGCGGCCAGATGGGATTTATCTGTGGCCGGGAATAGGAGTTGGGGGCTAGGGTTTGGTGTGGTGGTTCCAGGGTTCCTGCACATCTCACTGTCAACTCAATTTTATTTTAGGGGTCTCGGGGTGATAGCAGATTCCTAAATACGATCACAGATTCATAATTTTTCCTCGACATCGTCTCATAAATCTATATTCTGTGTTTTAGCTTCAGGTTTGGTCCAATAACACATCACCACAAGGGTTCTAAGGTCACCACAAGTATGAATTTCACATTTGAGCTCATATCTAACCTAAACCCTAACTAGAATTCTCCAAAGTCCACAAAACGACACCATATCGACATGAAACTAGAATGGATGGAATAAGAATTGAAATACTAAACTAGGGGTGCAGAAATTACCTTCTTTGGCAACTCAAGAAAATTCTTGAGTTGCTCAAAGTCCTCCAAATCCAATCCTTCTAGGTCCAATGTGTAGCTAGTGAGCTCGGGAACATTTTTTGTGAAATGGGAATAGGGTTTTGGGGTGGATTTCATGGTGGATCTAGGGTTTTTGTGAAGAGGGAGAGAGAGGGAGAGGGGCAGCAGCAGCTCATGTTGAAGAGGGGAGAGAAAATGAGAAAGGAAATGATGGGGGGGCATGGGTCAAAAGAGATTTGACCTTGTCTTTCTCTTTCATCATCATACCTACTTTTTCTTTTCCTTTTTCTTTTCCTTCTCACTCCATTGCAAACCCTAAGCAACCATACCCCAAAACATGTAACAAGTGTAACAAGTGTGGAAAAATGATATGTGCACATTTTTGCACAAAAATGCCAAAAATCTGATTAGCGATTTTTAATCGCGATTAGCACTAAATTAGCACATAACTAATCATAAAAACTTTAAAATGGCATAATTCCATAAAAATACCCTATTTTAGAATTTTTCATAATTTTTCCCCATTTATTTGTATTTAATTATACCAAAATATTAAAATATTCATTAAAATAATATTAAATTATAAAATTTCCTAAAAATAATATTTTATTATTTTGAAATGTTACAGGTAAAGCCGGGCGAAACTTGGGGTTAATATGCAATCCGATGGCGAAATCTGTGGTTAAAGTGCGAACAGCGTATCGAAGAAGCACCGTCGGTGTGTATGTTCGTGGACACTCTCGACCCTCACGCGACTATTTCCCAGTTCATGATGTTCTTCAAGCCGACCATTTTCCAGGTCTTGATTCACAAACTGGCCCAAATGGACCAGATGGGTCACAGACCGTCTCCTCCAATGCCAGACTCTCGAAATGAGAAATGAGAAAGGAAAAGGGAAAGTGATCGTTGTCGCCAACGCTCAACAACAATCGAGTGGCCCGAGAGCGGTTGTTCTCAAAGAAACAAGCGGCAATCCCTAGATGAGAAATTGAGACGTCCTTACTCGTTTTCCCGAGATAAAACTAGGAGACTGTTCGAACTGGCAGTGCGCAATGAGCTCATCACTCTACCGGAGTCGAGACACCCACCGCAACCGAGTGACGTCAACGATCCCAATTACTGCCCTTACCATCGAGTATTTAGCCATCCACTCGAAGATTGCTACGTCTTCAAAAATTGGGTTAAAGACCAATACCAGCAAGGCAAGTTCACGTTGTCCGAAAATTGGAAGGTGAACCCGCCACAACCACATGCTCCGAAAAAGATGGACATGCCGGAGGCATCGTGCTTATTCATAGAGGAAGCTCCATGGGAAGTTGTTCTTTCGGCAAAAACTAAAAGAATGCTGAAAGATCTTCAAACATGTCCATCAAACAGGTGGAAAAGCCCGCTAGAGCCGGAGATCATCGAGGAGATACTGAAACCACGCCCAACATTGGGAATTAATAGTGATGGTGGACAAAACATTCGGGCCCACCCGTCACAGTCTTCGAAGAAAAAGAAGAAGACCAAAAAGCCCGCGCTGTCTAACGACAAGCGCATAGATCTGCAAAAGCATATTGACACACTGAAAGAATACAACAAGAGGGCGCGAACCCCAGTCACACTTCAAGAGTTCCTCAGTCACATCCTTGAGAATGAAGATAACGACAATGATGAGGGAGACGACTTATCGGAAGAATCCGAAGATTATGTGGCAAGTTGCCACATGATCGCTCATTTGTCGTTAAGTAACAAAGCAGCTCACTCGGCGTTAGAAGATAATGTAGAGGAGCTTGGGGCAGGAGCAGTGCCAAAACCCTTGGATTATGTGACAAGGTCAATCAAGGAGAAACCTACTTGTTTATAAAGCATCTGACGAAACTTCGCCTCAAAGCTACAGTGGACCGAAACGTCCCTAAACTAACGACGGACCGAAACGTCCTTAAACTAACGACGGACCGAAATGTCCTAAAACTAACAACTGGCCGAAACGTGCTTAAACTAACAACGGACCGAAACGTCTTTAAACTAACAACGGACCATTATGTCCTAAAACTAGCCATTGACCGAAATGTCAATAAACTACGGTGGATTGCAGCATCCCAAAGCTGATACAATAAAAAAGAGAATAAAAAAAAGAGAAAACAGTATGTCCATAAGCAAAAAGGGCACGGATGAAAACCCGAAAGGCCTCCGTGAGTAAAAACAGCAGGGCTACCGGCGAGTTTTGTGAAAACCCGAAAGGGTACAATCTCGTTAAAAGACGCTTGCAAGGTCCTCTCGACTTTGTAAGGAGAAACCACCCGCGTGAGATCCTTACGACTCAGAAGGGAGAAACACACTTAGGGATCCCCACGATTCCTAAGGAGAAATTACACTTGCGAGATCCTCACGACTCGTAAGGAGAACCCTCTTATGGGACCCTCACGGCTCATAAGATTCAAAAGTCTTAAGCTACAGGGATCTGAACCTGTTCTTAAGCAGCCCCCACAACCTTCGATACTGCCCTACAAGAGGCTCAATGCTGACCCTTATATACAATCCATGGGCGTGAATAAACATTTCCCTAACAAAGTCCCAGACGTGACTAGGGATATGTCTGCACGGTGAACAACCCTTGTAAGTCCCCTTGACTTATAAGGAGAAAACCCTCTTGTAAGATCCTTACGACTTATAAGAGACCATGCACCTAGGAATCCTCACGATTCCTAGGGAGAAAATGCACCTACGAGATCCTTACGACTTGTAGGGAGAAATATCTTTGTGAGACCCTTACGGTTCATGGAGTCAAAAGCCTTAGTCGACAGAATCCTAACCCTGTCTACTAAACCGTCTTTGTTCGACATCGACAAAGGCAAATGATGATTCTCTCCTGGAAATATCCCAGTTGTAGCGGTGCTGATGCCGAAATCAGTGTCCAAATCCAAGCTTGCAACAAAAGCTGGCAGGCCACACATGCATACGAAATAACCGAAATGATGGGGCAACTTGCAAACAAAATCAGCAAGTAAAAATGTATGCATGCAAAATAGCCGAAATTATTGGGCAACTCGTAATAAAAAGCAGCGAGTAAAAATAAAACAAATAGCCGAAATGATTGGGCACCGCGAAAAATAGCCGAAATGATTGGGCAATCGCGACCTTCGCGATATAAAAGCTGAAATGATAGAGCATCGCGGAAAGAAATAAAAAAAATGAAATGAAAATTATGCCCTACAAGTGATATCACTGTAGGGTTCCTAGGCACTCTAATGAAGCTCTACAAGGCATCGACCATGCCGAATTCAAATTTTTAAGTGCCGAGAAACCCTAATGATGATCGTTAACTAGAGATTAGGCGAAACATAATGCAAGCAAACAACTTTGCTACTAAGTGAATATAAATACAACCTTTGTAGATCCGGTCCTCCACTTCCTTAGCTCCGTGACGACGTCCCTTCGCTGCGATCATCGGATCCCGGACTCTAGCGATGGTTTCGTCGAAGAAATGATCGGGCTAGGTCGTCGACTTCGATGTCGAAGATGATCTACGTCGAGGCGACTCAAACTCAAGCTCCACCTTCACTAGGTCATGGAACTTGTGAAGATAGCACACTCTACTACATGGCAAGTGGTAGAGGATGAAGAAATAGGAAGTGGGTTCACTTTGGATTTGGATTTCTCACTTGGAATCATCACTTGGAAAAATCAAGCAATGGTTTCTTCTCTTCATGAAGAAGATGAAGAAGAAGAAAGAAAAAGAATTATCAATTATCTAAAAAAGAAAATCCAAGTGATACTTATCATTTAGCAACCATGGGTGAGTTAACAAGTGTAGAGAATAAACTAGGGTTTAAGTAAATGGTTAGGGTTAAGGAAAGAAACAAAATGGTCAAAGCTTTTCAAAGCTTCATGAAGCTTCAAGTAAAAACAAAAAATCCACCATTTTATTTCTTGCCCTAAAAATAAATGAAAAGAATAAATAAATAAGTAAATCAAACCCTAACCATTAACCTAATCAAGGTTTAATCCTACACACCCAAGTTTTCATGTATCATCAAACATGATACAAATTAGTGCACAAATATATATCATATATACAATGTGCACATTCAAGTGAGAAAATAATATTAAGTGAACCAATACTAGTTAATGTAAAGTAATATATCAAATATATAATTATACATTAAATCATTAAAACAACACTTGATTTAATGATCCGGTCATACTGCATACAACCGACTAATATCAATAGTAACAACTTATCGAATCAACACTTGATCCAATAACCCGGCTATATCGCATATAACCGATCAATGTCACAAATCGCGAGAATCGAATACAGTATCACATACTGGTATTATTCTCGGTCCCGCACATATCTCATATGCGCTCCTATTTCGTTTCGCTTGAGCCGGGAAACCTCTGTGTAGGACTCTAAAGACTCGTCAATACGCCGGCAGCAGGTGATGATCATATCAAACACTTACAAGTCGCAAGCGGTCTACCAAACGTAACGGCCACCGGGGTATTGAGCGATCAGAAGATCAACGAGCAAGCCCGCTCACATTCCTGTGAATCCGACCAGTAATACTTACCGTACAGTCCGGTCTCGTCGTCTGATATGTCGCATATCTTGCCTAGGGGTGGTAAACGTCAGACCCCAATAGCTCGATAAGTCGTGTCGATATGAGGTCTATAACAGTTTGAGAAACTACTGGTAACACTTACCAGTAAATCTCAGCAACCCTGGCCAGGGATTTCTGGTTATAGCCAATCGAACACAGCGCAACATCAACTCCCTATACCGGTAGAGACGAATCCCCTCCTATCGCTTATTGCCTCCATGTGAATCGGGACTGTACCCAAAAACCACCATTTTGCACGCCCTCTTAGACGTGGTAAGGTGGAAATCAAAGCACAGTGGGAATCACACAAGACTCTATGACGATCTCGGGTTTACAGACTAACCTGTACCAGTGTCACCAGAGAACTGCCATCTGACGTAAGGTATAATACCATCTGGGAGTTCTCGGCGAGTCCGTCCAGTGTACCCAGTCTCTACTGAGCACCCGTATATCATCTCTGATGTCAAACACCAATGGATATGGGATCATCCATCGCCCATCTGTATAGGTCGAGAAGGTATACGCTAGTCTACTCTGGTATATCGATGCCCCGTCTCGATACACCCACGACTAGGGACCTTGAAGGATGTACTTATGGACTACCATGTCCCCACTAGTATGATCTGCATCATAGTCCAGGTAGTTAAGTACTCATCCTAAGGGCTTTACCAACATGTAACAGAGAGACAATCAGTATACACGTTAAGGTAAAGAGCAACCAGATAGCATACTATCATGTCGAGCAAGAAAGTCCTCCCTATATATGTCCCAGCATCCACTACAATATACATCCTATGTACAGTAATGGCCTCTAGGGCATACATATAAGTAACAATCACATCAATCCATGTATACGATCCAGGGGCGCAAACAAAAAAGGAATTACGCCTTGCCTCCTCAGGCTCCATCAGAAAGAGAGTGAAGTCTCGACGGTCACATCCGCATCCCAGAAGACCAACAACCGTGTTCCTCCTTATGCCAGCAAGGCATGGAAGCGACACAGCGAAACGGAACCATGGAAAAGTCCTCTAGTTCCAAATCTCGACGGTTCACAGACAGTCTAGAGATCATCAACGGCGTTTCTCCTTACTCCAACAGGATGCAGATGCGACACCGACAAACGACCCCAAGGTCAAAGCAACGGAGCCATGGAAGAGTCCCTAGTTCCAAGTCTCGACGGCCACATCTACAACCTGGAGACCAACAACAGCGTTTCTTCTCACTACAACGGAATGCAGATGAGACGTCAACAAGCGAACCCAAGGTCAAAACAAATCGGAGCCACGGGAAAGACCCCAGTTCCAAGTATCGATGGTTCAAAAACAACCTAGAAACCACCTCGACGTTCGTCTCGATACAGCAGACGTGATGTCATCCCAGCGTTCTTCCTCCAACAAGATGTAGACGCGACACCAACAACGGAGCCATGGCAAAGTCCCTAGTTTCAAGCCTCGACGGTTCAACAACAACCTAGAGACAACCACGGCATTCTTCTCGATACAGCAGACGCAATGTCAGCAACGGCGTTCCTTCGCAGTCCAATCGGATGCAGACGCAGCATCAACAAACGGAGCCACGACAAAGTCCTTAGTTCCAAGACTCTACAGTCTACAGACAACCTAGAGTCAACCAATGACCTCTCCGCCGGATCAACGCTCCGTCTCGAAAATAAGTCAACCAACCCAAGGAAATCAGTGTCCTTAGCAACCTCCTTGATTCAGGGAAATCAGCGTCCTTGACGAGAGCACTTCGATTCGCGTTGACCCGCAGAGAAATCAGCGTCTTTGCAGGAATACCTCGATTCGTCTCAACCCCAGGGAAATCAGTATCCTTGGCAACCTCCTCGATTCAGGGAAATCAGCGTCCTTGATGAGAGCACTTTGATTCGCGTCGACCCGCAGAGAAATCAGCGTCTTTGCAGGAATACCTCGATTCGTCTCAACCCCAGGGAAATCAGTGTCCTTGGCAACCTCCTCGATTCAGGGAAATCAGTGTCCTTGACGAGAGCACTTCGATTCGCGTCGACCCGCAAGGAAATCAGTGTCTTTGCAGGAATACCTCGATTCGTCTCAACCCGAGGAAATCAGTGTCCTTGGCAACCTCCTCGATTCAAAGAAATACGTCATCAGTATGACCCCGTCACGGAAATACGTCATCCATATGACCCCGTTTCGGAAGTACGTCATCTACATGTCTATCCCACTAAACACTTACGGGTCCTCTCGACTCGTAAGGAAGAAAAAAAACTCTCTTATAAGATCCTTACGACTTATAAGGGAAAACGCACTTAGGAGTCCTCACGATTCCTAAGAAAAAAACGCACCTACTAGATCCTCACGACTCGTAAGGGAGTAAATTCTCTTGTGAGATCCTTACGACTTTCAAGAGAAAACACATATAGGAATCCTCATGATTCTTAAGAAGAAATTACACCTACGGGATCCTCTCGACCGGTAGGGAGAAAATTCTTTATGAGACCCTCACGGCTCATAAAGTTGAAAAGTCTTAGGTGACAGATCCTAACCCTGTTTTCTAAGCCATCACCACCTTACAAAGAGCACAAGATTGACAGCTATTTACTATCTACAGACCGCACTTGCTAAAATCACATGGCAACAACACAGCAAGGAAAAAAAAGCAACAGTATAATAAAAAATGTGTCTTTATTCATGAACTCAATTGAATACAAGATACATGATATAAAAGAATAAAAAAATGGATACATAATATTCAAAGGTTACAAGTGTATAATTGATACAAAGGCAGCTACTGAGAAGGAAGCGTTTACAACAAGTCCGTAAACTGCTCTCGCACTTCTTTCAGTGCCTTCTCATGATCAGCCGCCGCGGCCAGCTCCGCTTCGATTCGAGTCCTTTGTTGCAAGCAGGATGAAATCTTCTCATCGACTTCCCATTGGGCAGCTTCGCGACTCTGCGTAACCCGCTCGATAGAGTCGAGCTTCCGTCTCAATACAAGCCCGTCCGAGATACATCGCTGCAAGGTGTCAAAGACAGCTCTCAGTTGTGCGGCATTCGCTTCGACCTGGGGACGCAATTGGACAGACTCAGCGGAGGCCTCCTCGCATTCCTTACGCCTCAAGGTCGCTTCTTGTTCGAAATGGCGGAGGAAGGACGCACTCTGCTCAACCCATGCGGCCCGCTGGGAGTTCAAAGCCTGAGTCTCAGGGGCAAGACGCATAAGTTCAAGCTGATGCAGACAGGTCTCGATCTTCCTGCAGTGATCAACCCAAGACTCAACGACGCCTTCATCATAGAAATTTACAAGCGTCGCCAACATCGGATTGACCTCAGCAGCGAAATCTACGGCAGATGTAGGAGCCTCCGCGTCAAGCTCCTCGACGTATTCGTTCAGCATACGCAGACTCATCACAGCACCCTTTGAGGATGGACGCCTGGAGAAGGGGCCTGCCGGCATCATAATGCGAGATTCGAAAGAGGCCAGAGTTGAAACGACTGCTGCAAAACAAATCATAATCAGATGACGGATCAAGAAATATAAGAGATTCATGAAAAATGGGATTTACTATACCAGCTGCAGCAGGTGGCAAAGCCGGGAGGACCAGCGGCGCAACTGATCCCTCATCTCCTCTTTCAATCTGTAGTACTGGAATCAAGGCAAAGAAGAATCAGAAATGATTTCATTGTCGGTAAAAGAAAGAGCATTAGTTAAAAGCTGTATTCACCAGCGCCACTGGATGAAGCAACCTCCGACGAGAAGGAGAAGTGGGGATGCAGCGCCTGGTACAGGTGGTCAAAAAGGACTCCTGCAAAAATGCGATAACGCAACGTCAGTACATGAATTATACAGCCGAGAAATAAGACTGATGGGTCACAAATCCATACCTTCCAGCATCTGAGATGGTGCGAGAGAAGGTAGAGAGGTGGTCACCGTCAGGATGGTAACTGACGGCGCTACCTCGAATAGCACGACATCAGCACTAGCCGCACCTACATTAGAAACAAGATAAACCCTATCAGGAAAAATTGAAAAAGATTGCAGAATAAAAAGAAGGGCGGTGACCTAAAATCTACCTGATGAATCGCCGGTTGGAACCGTGACGAGGGCGTCACTTGATACAACAGCGGCATCTCCCTCCTCCATCAGGGTGGTCTCACCTCCCGTCGCCTCATCCCCTGACTCCACGAGAGCCGTCGTCACGCTTGCAACGCTAGGAGACGGCAAAGAACCGTAGACGGGAAGAGCGATGATCGGAGCGGTGCCCGACTCTTGAGAGAGCGGCCACATCGGACCCAGCAAGTATACCTGTTTTGCTCACCACCACCTCAGGCTCAGTAATTATAGCCGTCTCATCCACCACCGCCTTAGGCTCGGCCGTGGTAGCTGTCTTGTCAGCCACTACCTCAAGCCCGGCAATTGCGGCCACATCGCCTACCGCCGCCCCGGGTTCGGGAATAGCAGCCACCTCTTCCACCGCTCCCTCGGGCTCAGCGGTCGCCGCCGTTTCTTTGGGAAGGCTCGGCCCTGCAAGATAAGGTATATGAGAACTGATAGCTTAAAACTTTGACAACGAAGCCTCAAGGCACATTACCTGGAGTTGAGTTACCGTTGGCTTCCCGAGCCGCACGTGTCATCCGTCTGTGAGCAGTAGACAAGGCAACCGGAGACTCCTCTGAAGGAGTAGCAGCAGGGGTAACGGCGCTTGAACCTGCTCCCACAGCTAAAGCAGCACTACGCTCCCTTGCTGCGCGCCTCCGGCGCTTCCTTTCCTCCCGAGCCGTCAAAATAGACCTTTTAGAAGCCTCCTTTAACAGGACGTCATCATCCACATCCAGGGGTACCTCCGGAGCCGTCAAGGCTTCCATCATCGGTTTTTTGAGTAACGCCTCTTTCGGCAGTGCCGAAGAGGTCGGGACTCCGGTAGCTGGACCGGGGAGAATTTCCGCATCAGCTTGCGAGATAGGCATTGTGGTCCCTGCGATGAGATAAAGAAAAGGTTAGATTGTCCATAAAAAAGAGAATGAAGACTCAATGAGCCGAGACATACCAATGCCCAATAGAGCGCTATTCCTCTCCTCCTCTTCGAAGGACCTGAGGGAAGTCGCCAGAATCTCTTCAGTGGTAAAGCCTGCTACAAAAGGAGAAATGTCAATCAAAATGTGATAATAAGAAGGAAGGTATAATGCAATAACAAGACGCGACTAACGTTTACTTGATTGCACGAGGGTGGCTATTTCTGTTTGAAGAGTGGCAGAGCGCACAGAAGCTGCAATAGCGGCCTCGAGATCAGTGTCTTCTGGCACTATGACGAAACCCTCATTGGTCCCATATTCACTTATGCCCGCGTTATAAGGAGCCTGAGGCTCTAGACCGAGTACGGCATCAAGAGAGAGGACCGATTTCTTCTTCTTCTTCTGTGCGCGAGCTCCGGTCGTAGCCAGTACCAGCTTGCGTTTAGTGGCCACTTTGGGACGGCGAGTCCCGATGTCCGAGCCCACGCCAGATTCGGGTGAGGCTACATTTACCACGGGAGCACGGGGGACGGATGGCACATCCACCGTCTCCACAGGAGCATGGGGAAATCCGCGCGTGAGGCTTAACACACGTGGAGGCTCAACTGCAGCGACTTCTCTTAGCAAGGGGGACAATGGTCCGTCGCCTCAAAAGGACCTTGCGATCACTGGCAGGAGGTGCACTTTTGCGGTCAAGCAGCAACCGCCTTTCTTCCTTAATAACGGCGCCCGTCGAATGCTGGTACCATGCCGTATATGCATTAAGGATCCGTGGGACACAACTCGGCTCGCTGATAAAGAAGTGAAAGCCCGTATTCAAACGCATGAAGTGATGCAGCGCGCTCCGCATCCCCCCTTCAGTAGCAATGGGTTCCATAAAAAAGGCCTCCAGCGGCACTCCTTGGTTATAGCTCAATTGTTAGGCAAAACGATGCGGATTATATCTCATGAAAAGCGCCGCATCATTTTGCCTAAACACTAGGAAGCCCGATCTGATAGAATATAAATGGAGGGTCTCCCGAGCTGTCAGAACTGAGGCTCCGTCTTTGAAAATATCCTGCAATAACCGCACCGTTGTGGTAGACTCTTTTCCGATGGTTAACACCTTGTCGGTAAAGGTCATCCCGTCTCCAACCATGCGGGGGCGAAGGAGCAAACCTGTAGCAGCCCGCGGTGACGGATTTGCAATTGAGGCGCCGACCAATCGCATAATCCGGGGGAAGCTGCACCTGTCATAGAATATAGGCCTTCTATGGATACCAAAAATGCCAAGTGCATGTAGCTCGAGCCATGACATGGAGTAATGCATCGAGAAGTTCACATGCTGTACTCTAGGTTCAGTAGTATCCAACGCTTGACTAAGGCCGTAATACAGATGGGCTAAGCCAGAGACCCCGACAGCCACTTTCACCCCAATAGTCATCCGGTGACCCGGGTAAAAGACAGATGGCCTCATACGGCGAAGGTGCATCGGGAGCGCGAACCAGCTCAACCATAGCCCAAGGAATCCCAAAAAGAATGCTTCCTCATCCATCCCAGGGACTGCAATCTCCGAAAAAGGAACAACCGGAGAGTTGGGAAGGAAGAAACGCTTTTGATTTACCTCCATCGCTGGCAGGTTGTCCAAACCTAAGTCGAAAGGGTCGTCAAGCGTGGCGAATTTAACGGCCTCCTTTGAGAAGACTTGTGGGTGAACGAAGCGAGTGATGAAATCCTCGAAACTAACCCCGCGGCTCCCAGATTCGAGAAAAAGGCCCTCGTAGATATTCAACACTTTGATCAAACTAGGAAACTGGTGTTGAACAGCATTCACCGGGGTAAGGCCCATTATCACCGACTTAGCACCAAAAACATATTCGTCCGTGGGAAGCAGCTCCTCATTATGCTCCCCTATGACCGGTAAGCCAGAAATTTCTGCAAATTCCTCTAAAGAGATGGATACTTCTCGGTCCAGCGAGAGGAAAGTGTGAGTAGGGATATTCCACTGCTCCAAAAAGGCCTTAACCCACCAGGTGGGAAGTGTAGGATACTGGAAAAGAGAAGCATAAACGGCGGTATACAACCCAAGCCTCATCAACTGCGACTTTTCGCTGACAGAATGTAGCGGGCCCATTGCAGATAACCGATCGGATGACGAGGAATCAAACCTATGTTATATGGTTGCCCCCATGGCCGCGCCTCGCCTTGACAAATACGGCGTCCCAAGGTATCTGAAACCATGGGAGGCTGAACGGGAATCGAAGCTATAGCAGGCTGAAGAAGGCCTTCTGAAGTCCAATTGACCATCTCCACGGCGTAGTTCACTGGGGGTGAGTTGGCGTAATGGATCGCCGTGATAGGCTCCGAGGGTACCGCGCATGAAAAGCTTTGTCGACCCCTGATAATCTGATTGTACCATGACCCCCAAAGGTGAAGATTCTTATGTTCCGGATCATGGTCTCTGATCAAAGCTAGGACCTCCCGGTCTACAGGTGCTCCAGAAAATCCTCCCTCTGAACGAACGAACGGGAACGAAGCATCGAAAGACATGTTACCTGCAAAAGGGGGCACAGAAATCAACTGTCAGTGTTGTGATTTAATTTTAAATTTCTGACACTCGGTACTTTAAAAATTGTACTACACTACAATGCAGTGGAAAGGGGACCAAAGGAGGACCCACAAAATCCATATGACAATGCATCAATTAATAAAACAGCCTCATCATTGGATGAGACTGTCAATTAATGAGGAAATCCTCAAGGAATATTCTCATTGAATGAGAAATCCCTTGGGAAAAGGAGAAAATCTCCCTTTGAGAGCAAAGCTCTGTAACAGAGTGATACTTGTCAAACTCTGGTCATGAAGGAATAAAATTCTTTAAAGAGCCTGGCTCTGTAATGATGATGGAAAATCCATCAATGATCAATTAAAATTAATTCTTGAGAATTAAAAATTCTGGGATCTGCAAGATCCATAAAAAACTCTTAAGAGTTTTTCATCAAAAGATCGAAAGATCTACATATTATCAAAAGAGCAGAGCTCTGATGCATGAGATAAGAAATCCCAAGAAAAGATCTGTTTAGATCTATGGATTCTTGAGAGCAAGGCTCTGTTTATGAAACCCTAAAGGGGTTTTCTTTAGATCAAGGATCTATGGAGAGCAAGGCTCTATTAATGGGTAAAAACCTTAATTTATTAAAATTAATTTAATTTTACCTAAGTTTGGTAGAGTTCTAACTCTTGAAAGTACTTGAACAGAAGAGCAAGGCTCTGAATAAAAATTCTTGAGAAGAAGATGATAATCATCTGAGGACCAAAGGTCCTATTTATAGGCACTGAACCGCCTCTTCAACTTCTGAGTTGATCTAAGGACTCAGATGTTGTCACCGCTGCACTTACGTATGCGCCACGTGAGCGCAACAGTGGGGGGGCATTTGTTTCCCCCAATCAGAGCAAATCTCTGTTTTGAAATTCAAAATTCAAAAATTGAAGTAACGCTTCAGATCCCGTGCGCTGCGCGCTGCGTACCACGTGTCAAGCGCAGACGCGCTAGCGCCAGTGCGCTGCGTCCTAGGCAGCGCACCCCCAATCAGAGCAAAGCTCTGCTTTAAAATTCAAAATTTAAATTGAAGCAACGCTTCAGATTCCGCGCGCTGCGCGCTGTGCGCCACGTGTCAAACACAGATGCGCTAGCACAATTGCTCTGCGCTCTGCACTGCGTGCCGCATGTCAAACACGGGTGCGCTAGCGCAGTTGCGTTGTGCTCTGCGCTGCGCGCCACGTGTCGAACGTAGGTGCGCTAGCGCAAGGTGCGCCAACGCTGGAATTAAAAATTCCCCACCGTCAGACCAAAAGATCTACTAATAATAAATTATTAATTAATCAGAACTAAAATTCTGTTATGGAAAGATTTTTCAATCTTATTAAAACAAGAAGATTATCTTCTGTAAAACAGAACCTTAGGATCAAAGATCCAACGGTAGGAAATATTCCCAAATCAATCAAAGAAAAATCTCTTAAACTGATTTAAAAAATTATTTGGCCCTATATAAAGGACCCTAGACTTCAAGTCACAGTAACAGAAAAGAGAGAGAGAAAACCTCTGCAAATTTTGAGAAAAAGAAGAGAAAGCTCTTAGAAAAAAGAAGATTTTTCTTCATCTTCGAAATAAAGAACTATGTTCTTGAACAACAGAGATGAAACCATCTCGTAAAAAGAAGAACCATCTTCTAAAAAGATCATAGATCTGAAAAAAGACCAAGGTCTTTAATAAAAAGGAAAAGATCAAAAGATCTAATCATAAAATAATAAAAGAAGTATTTTTACTTCATTCACAAATCTTTGATCTATAAAGGCAGAGCCCTTTTATAAACAAGAACTTTTGTTCTTGGATCTTGAGGTAAGGCCTCCTTTAAGAAGAACATAAATTTGTTCTTTGATCTTAAAATTGATCAAATACGTTTTGCGCTATTAGAAAGTGCCTTGCACTCATGAACAGCGCTTTTGCGCTCCTTGGATTGGCGCTCAGCGCCAAAATATGCCACGTGTCAACCATAGACACCACTTGCGCTTTGCACTTTTAAAACAGAGCACTGCGCTCATGGACTGGCGCTCAACGCCAAGCGCGCCACGTGTCACTCACTGGCGCACCCCTAAATCGGCGCAAAGCGCTCATAAATTAAAAGTGCAACGCGCTAATGAACTAGCGCTTAACGCTAAGCGCAACACGTGTCATCTTCATGTGCGCTACCTGACAAAAGCGCAATGCACTCTTTAGCTGGCGCAAAGCGCTAGGCACGCCACGTGGCGCATTGTCAGAACACAATCTGTTCTGATGGAGATAAAAGATGTCAGAATTCAATACTTAGCATTATTAAAAGGGCTGAGCCCAAATAAAGGATTAATAGCCAGAACAAAAAATGTTAAACATTTTTAATTGGACTTAGCCCAATTCTGGCCATAAGTCCTCAATTTATATTGAACTGAGCCCGTCTGCTCTTTCAACCAATTCACATTGGTTCGAGGGTACATCTCTTTACTCCTCTGATATCTGTCGTTGTAATCCTTCAACGTCGTTAGAGAGATGACGGGTCCCGACAACCACACATTACTATGGACTGTGGAGTCCTTAAACCCATAGACTATGATGTCCTTAATCTCGACCGTGATGTCTTAAAACTAACAACGGACTATGGGGTCCCTAAACCCATGGACTATGATGTCCTTAACCTTGACCGTGATGTCTTAAAACTAACAACGGACTGTGGGGTCCCTAAACCCATGTACTATGATGTCCTTAACCTCGACCGTGATGTCTTAAAACTAACATTGGATTGTGGGGTCCTTAAACTCATGGACTATGATGTCCTTAACCTCGACCGTGATGTCTTTAAACTAACATCGGACTATGGGGTCCTTAAACCCACGGACTATGATGTCCTTAACCTCGACCGTGATGTCTTTAAACTAATAACGGACTGTGGAGTCCTTAAATCCATGGACTATGATGTCCTTAACCTCGACCGTGATGTCTTTAAACTAACAGTAGACCGAGATGTCCTTAAACTAATTATCGACCGCAATGTCATTAAACTAATAATCGACCGCAATGTCATTAAACTAAACAATAGAGCCCAATTGCTCTCTTGTTGGATCTAAACGATCCCGTTAAGTCGATCTTAGTCTAAAAATAGACTAACGTATCCTTAACAAACGTTTAAGTTGATCTTAGTCTCAAATGAGGCTAACGTATCCTTAAACCCAAACCCCCAAACCCAAATCTAAGAAAGATACGGATTTGGACTAGTTCACGCCCTACGGGCGACAACATAACTTAGTCTCCGTATACAATCCACGGGCAACCAAACACAAAAAAAACACCAACGACACGAAGTGACCATCTGGAGATGGAGAAAGTGGTTACAGCGATGCGGTAGCGTAATTAACTTCAGGGGCTTACGCCTGCAGGGAAAACCGTCCCCACAATCAAAAACCCTTCAAACGAGGGGGAATATGACGAAGTCTGCTACATCGGCCACATCCGTTTAAAGCTTCAATATACGGTGCCATAAATCTACTTGGCATCTTCGGAGAGATGGACGGATAGCACCAATTAGTATCTGCCCCGAAATTCAGGCAAGACGTATATCGCGTCTTTTCCGCGTCTTTCGGAGGGGAACACACCACCTAAGGCTTAGCAGTGACTCCTAGACCAGTTGGTCTAAAGCACCAGGTAATGAAGCACCCTCGCTATATTTTTTTATTGCTGCCTTAGCGATAACAAAACCAGTGTTCATTTTTCTTCACCATTTTATCTTTTATTCATTTATTATTTCCTGCATACTTTGGCTTTTAGAAAAGAGCATTTCAAGGTATCCTCTACTATCCCGAGTTTTAAGACGTGTGTAAGTGCATATAGTAGGGTATCAACGTTCAAATGTTTGACTTCCAGAATAGGAACTATTTTTCAGACTTATTTTTATCCTCAGATCAGTGACTTCTTTTATCTTACTAACCCTTGGGACAACGGCTTATAACTACTTATTACTAGTCCGTTTAAGAAAACTTCTAATTTTCTTGATTTTCTTAAATTTTTCTAATCTTTTGGATGTAATTTTTCACTATCTAATCTTTTATTATCAAAATTAAATATTAAATATTTTTATGTTTTGAAAAAAAAATTATATGTTTTATATGCTTTGTGCTTATGCAAAGTAATATGCAAAATGATGCATAAATAAACACAAACCTCCCCCAAACTTGTTTACAACAGTGTCCTCACTGTTGCCATCTGCTGAATCACTTAAAACCTATAAGCCTGGGAGGAAATTTAATAATGGGGGCAATAAATATGATCGTGAAAATCCTCCCCCAAACTTATTCTTTTCACTCACCTCCATTCTAAAGATGACACGGTATTTTTCAAGACATGGAGCTGAGACGGAGGAATTTTAATCAAGATAATGCGGCTCCTGTAAAAACAGGAGCTCCTCCGTGGGGTCAGTGGAAAAATACGGTTTTAATCTATGTCCATTTACTTTAAAAATTGTACCGTTTTCAACATTTTCTACCTCAACTGCCCCGTGCGGGTATACAGACCGCACAATAAAAGGTCTTTTCCACCGAGATCGTAGCTTACCCGCATGAAGATGGAGTCGTGAATCATAAAGAAGGACTTGTTGACCAGGTATAAAAGTTTTTCTCAAAATGTTTTTATCATGAAATACCTTAGTCCGGTTCTTTACAATTACAGCGTTATTATAAGCTTCATCGCGGAGTTCGCTTAGCTCGTTTAATTGCAGCTTCCAAAAGTTGCAGGCTTGATTTAAGTCAAAGTTGATTTCTCTAATGGCCCACATTGTTTTGTGCTCAATCTAGACCGGAAGGTGACATGCCTTCCCAAACACTAGTCTATAAGAAGACATACCTAGATCGGTTTTATATGCAGTTCGGAATGCCCAAAGAGCATCCATCAATTTGGTTAACCAATCTTTTCGATTTTTAGAAACAGTCTTCTCCAAAATTTGTTTGATTTGTCTATTAGAAAGCTCAGCCTGCCCGCTCGTTTGGGGATGATAGGGTGTGGAAAGTTTGTGGTTGATTGCATATTTCCGCATCAAAGTCTCGAAAGACCGATTGCAGAAATGTGTCCCGTTATCGCTAATGATAGCGCGTGGGTGTCCAAATCGTGAAAAGATGTGTTCTTTTAAGGACTTAATTACAACCTTTTTGTCATTAGTGCGACAAGGAATAGCTTCAACCCACTTCGAGACGTAATCAACCGCAAGCAATATGTACAAATTCCCAAAGGAGTTGGGAAAAGGACCCATAAAGTCAGTACCCCAAACGTCAAAAATTTCAACCACTAAGATGGGTTGCTGTGGTATCTCATTTCTCCAGGAAATCCTACCCGTGTGTTGACACTGTGCACAGATTTTGCAATGATCAAATGCATATTTGAACAAAGTCGGCCAATAGAAACCGCATTGCAAAACCTTCTCCACCGTTTTTCGAGTACCGAAATGACCCCCACATGCCTGATCATGACAAAAAGATAGAACACTCTTGAATTCATCATTAGGGACACACCTGCGAATGATCTGGTCAGGACAATATTTAAATAGATAAGGTTCATCCCAGTAAAAGTGTTTTACTTGGGATAGAAATCGATGTTTGTCCTGTTTCGACCGTTCGCGGGGAATAAGTCCCGTGGCAAGATAATTCACAATATCCCTGAACCAAGGTTCATCGGATACATTCAAGAGTTGTTCGTCTGGAAAAGAATCATTGATCGGCAGGGTCACAGGTGAAAAAGAGATGCGCGAAAGATGGTCGGCTACAACGTTTTCACATCCTTTCTTATCTTTAATAACAAGATCAAATTCTTCTAATAGAAGGATCCAACGTATTAGCCTACCTTTAGCATCCTTCTTTGCCAAAAGATGTTTCAAGGCGAAGTGGTCAGTGTACACAACAATAGGTGAGCCAATCAAGTAAGGCCTGAATTTTTCTAATACGAATACAACTGCTAAGAGTTCTTTCTCAGTAGTTGTATAGTTAATCTGAGTATCATTCAGGGTCTTACTTGCATAATAGATCACGTATGGCATCTTTTCAATGTGCTATCCTAAGACTGCACCAACTGCAAAATCTGATGCATCACACATAAGCACAAACGGGTGGTTCCAATCTGGAGATGATAGAACGGGGGCTATAGTGAGAGAGTGTTTCAGTGAGTCAAATGCTGCCTCACAATCCGAGTCAAAATGAAAGGTTGTGTTCTTGGCCAACAGAAAAGTTAAAGGTCTAGCAATTTTGCTAAAACCCTTAATGAATCTCATGTAAAAGCCTGCATGGCCAAGAAAAGATCGTATATCCTTAACGCATTTGGGATGAGGAAGGTTTTGAATGACATCTATTTTAGCTTTGTCAACCTCATTGCCTTTCCATGAAATCACATGTCCAAGCACAATTCCCTCTTGGACCATGAAATGGCATTTTTCCCATTTCAAGATTAAGTTCTTCTCTTTACAACGAGTAAGAACTGCGTCAAGATGAGATAGGCAGTGAGAAAAAGAATCTCTGAATATCGAGAAATCGTCCATGAAAATTTCCAAAAAATTCTTGACCATATCCGAGAATATCCCCATCATACACCGTTGAAATGTAGCGGGAGCATTGCATAACCCAAAAGGCATGCGTCTATAAGCAAAAGTACCAAAAGGACAAGTAAATGTGGTTTTGTCTTAATCCTTTTTGGCAATAGGGACCTGGTTATAGCCAGAGTATCCATCCATAAAGCAATAATATTCACGTCCAGCTAAGCGTTCTAGCATCTGGTCAATAAAAGGTAGAGGAAGTGGTCTTTCCTCGTTGCGGTATTGAGTTTTCTGTAATCAATACATACACGCCACCCAGTTTGAGCGCATATCTAGATTAACTCATTTGCCTCATTTGTTATGACCGTAATACCAGATTTCTTAGGGACAACATGAATTGGACTCACCCATTGGCTATCGGAGATTAGGTAAATGATACCATTGTCAAGGCATTTGACTATTTCTTTCTTTACTGCATCCTTCATGACGGGGTTTAACCGTCTCTGTGGTTCTCGGGTTGGCTTGGCTTCACCCATCAAATGTATATAATGTTCTACAATCAAGGGACTAATCTGTCACGACCCGCAGGGTACGGAACGTGACTGGCACTTAAGTTTACGAAACGTCTAAAGACGTCCGTAAACTAAGTAAGCCAAAGCCCAGAAAAAAAAACCAATTAAGCAAAAGAGTGAAGAGAACCCAATCAATTGAAAGCGAGTTTATCAAATAAGTCATGTAAAACTCTTTTTAAAAACAATACCAATTTTTCCGAAAATTTCGGCAGAGTCTCCTTTGTAAATACTGGCCCCCAAAATGGGTACAACAAAAATATATATGAATCCAACAAAATAGGGCATCCCCAAGCGGGAGCTAGCTCTTTGCCATAAGGCGGTCACAAATCCCACGCAATATAAAATGACAACAAGCAAAATAATCATAATGAAGCATAAGAAAAACAGTATGTCGACTCAAGTGAGCTCGACCCCAAAATACAGCATAAAAGTCTACAAATCTCACAGTCTCATCTCTAGGTCAATATACAATAATGCTGGTAGATACAGTAGATGGAGTGTACTAGATACAAAGAATATACAAGGTGGTACAAAAATAATGATATAACCCACCTAGGAGCAAAACCTCGAGTCCAGGCAAAGGAGGCAAAAGAACAAGTGCGCCCGCCGCTACTGTACTGACGGAGCGGACCTGCAAAAGGCTGTGGCACAACGGGGGTGAGTTGCCAACTCGTGAGTAATAAATAACATCTACAAAGGCTATCGTATGCATGCACACAATCATCCTAGCATCTAAAATACAGGTATGACTGGATGCACTAGCAGGTGTGTATACAACATCAGTGTACTATTATGTATGCAACATGAATATCTGAGGTCTCAATAGGTATATATAAGAAATATTTTATCTCTTTTTGTTTTTGAAACTCTTTTAGAATGCCAGCATAATACTCAAAGAATCGACGAGAATCGGTGTCCAGCAACGACACCTAAAATCTGTCTCAAATCTCATAAATCCATGTCATGTTGTCTCTGGCATCAGCCATCCGGCTGACCCATCTCAATATCAATATCCCATCCTCTCGCGGCCCCGGTCGGTATCCTCTGGATATCCGCCGTGCCCAATGAAGTCACCGGTAGGTAATCCGTCCCCTGCCAGGCTCATCGTCAGCACCACGAGCTTCTTGCCCCGGGGTACCCTACCGGGCCCACCATGTACCCGAGACGGTTCATCCAGCTCCTCGAAACGGGTCTCAACACCACAGCAAACTCATGGTGGACGACACTTACATCACTAGAAAACCGCAATTTACATGTTTTAAAAATATAATAAGTTTAGAAATTTTGCGGCTTTCCCCCGAAATCCAGAAATATCATAAAATCTCAAGAAATCCTCATAAGTGCATATATCAATGATAATGAATGCATATGGTATCAATAATCAAGTTGCGATATGTGATCAATAGATTAGGCATGAACAATTAATATGATGAAGTACATGCACATGAATAGCAATCCTACGGTTTCATTTTTTGGAATTAAAGGCAATAGCACAAGTTTAAGTATCAATTAGTAAAAGGTTTAAATTTAAAGGTTATCTAGTGTGGTGGCATGGCAATTACCAGGGTGTGTGTGTAAGCATGAATAGTGCTCGTGCTGCATATAAAACCCCTGGCAATGGTGCAGGTGTCCTATAAAATGGTTTCGTATAGGTATGTCAATATAGGGCATGAATGTAGCAAATAATCATACAAGTGTCACACCCTAATTAATAACATTACTAAGAATCTTATTAAGGTACTAAAACTATCGGGCGGCTTGCGCCATCCAACGATAGTCCCCCGTAGATGTTACATCTACTCACCGGAATCCCTGGCTAGCTGTGTCCAATCACCGCTTTCCCCTTTCGTGCCGCGTCTGACGTCTCCGCGACCGAACCTGGAATTTACATCAATACCAAACATAAGGTTACATATCAAGAACGACGCAAAACCCAAACGAAACTACTAATGTTCACTAGCTAGGCACAACGTGCGCAGGGTGCGCGGAACATACGCGAAAATCGCAAAAACTGCTAAAAAACGCCGATTTGGTCGCCCGGCAAAACTAAAACCCGACTACTCAAAACTCCGCACTCACGCATCCTAAACGTCAAAGGAGATGCTAAAAATATCCCCAAGGTATCACAAATAATTCACCAATTAATTTTAATAAAAACCTAGTAAGCACAAAACTTGCAATTTTGGTGCAAATATCGAAAATTAGCGATACGGTTATCACAATCCAACACAATATCCAACCACACAACTAGTTAGCCACAATCACATAAATTCAACTCATTTATCATGCTTCAAAACCCATTTTCCATACATAAACCCTTTCTTGAATTTCCTAAAACAACAATTTACAACCAAAATCACACTTTTAAAATTTAGTAAATTAGCATAGTTTAAAGACCACATAACAAGGTAACCTCTTAGATTAGGTTGTGTAGGAACTAGATAGAAAAATAATTTAATTAACCTAATAATGGTTTCAAGAACCCTAGTTCAATTTTTCAACCATAACCTAAGGAAAAAAAACTAGATTAGAACTACACTAAATTAACACTACAAAAATTTAACTTAAGAAACTAAATCAAAAGAATTTAAGTAGCAAGAAATTATACCTCAACTAGAGATCTAGCAAGAATAAATTTGCTTCAAATGATGGCCTCAAGCATCAAGATCCAAGCTAGGGAGGTGAAGGAAAAGAAAGATGAAGGATGGGTTTAATTTGTAAGCTTTAAATTGCAATTTTGTTGAATTAAACTTGAAGAATTTTGAAGAAAATGAAAAGAAAAGAGATGAAGTGGAGGAGGAGCAGGTTTCGGCCAGAGAAGAGGTAAGGGGAGGGTGTGGGTGTGTGGGAAAAGTCATTGGTCAACTCCCCCAAAAGTCAATACACCATACTTCAACAAACTATATTTAAAATAAATTCCTAAACAAACCAATTCAACACATGAAAGAAAAACAAGGTGAGGCCAGAAATTTCTGGACCTGATCAAGGTGGGGCTGTCCTAGGGCTGAGGGAAGAGAGAGAGAGGTTTTACAAAAGAAATTTTATGCAAAAAGACCCCCTACAAGTCAAAAATTGCAAGTTTTAGCTTAAATTTCAATAAATTCGTTTCCTATCATAAAAATTTGTTAAAAATCAAAGTAAAATACTAAAAATTTATGTTACAACTAGATTTTAATTAAAATAATTTTAAAGATTAAAATTAGCCCGGAAAAATTTGTATTTATCGCTAATTTACTGTATTTTCTTACCGGCTTAAAATAATATTAAAAAATTGAAAAATTAGGGAAAATTTTTAAACGACCAGAATTTCATAATTAACTCATTAGCTACTAAAAACAAGCAATTACCTATCCATTTTAGGTATAATTAGCCCTAAACTGCAAAATAACAAAAAAGACGGTTTTCGGAAAAATACCGAATTTTCACCGATTTTCAGGAAAACACCAAAACGACTTTTCAAGACGCTACAGTCTTCCCCCCCTAAAGAAATTCGGTCCCCGAATTTAAAAATATAACTACGCGTACCTTCGAAGAGATGGGGATATTTCTTCCTCATCTCGCCCTCGGTCTCCCAGGTAACCTCCTCGCTGCTCGGGCTACGCCAAAGGACCTTGACGGTTGGTATAATCTTCGACCTCAACTTCTTCACCTGCCGATCCAAGATGGCCACCGGCTGCTCTGCAAAAGAAAGGTCACGCTCTAGCTGGACTGTCGGGTGCTGAATCGCATGCGAAGGGTCGTGAAGGTACTTGCGGAGCATCGAAACATGGAAGACGGGGTGAACATCGGGAAAGCTGGGAGGAAGAGCCAAACGATATGCAACTGCGCCGACATGCTCGAGGATCTCGAAGGGACCTACGAATCTAGGGCTAAGCTTCCCCTTTCGCCCAAAACGCATCACGCCCTTCATCGGAGAGACTTTCAGAAAAACATGGTCGCCAACTGCGAACTCTAATCTGCGACGGCACCTGTCCGCATACGATTTCTGCCTGCTCTGAGCCGCTCTCATCCGGTCTCGGATTAACTGTATCTTTGCTGTCGTCTCCTCAACAAGCTGCGGCCCCAAAATACTGCTCTCGCTGAGCTCTGTCCAACAAACGGGCGATCTGCATCTTCTCCCATACAATGCCTCGAAAGGTGCCATCTGAATAGTATCCTGGAAGCTGTTGTTGTAGGAGAACTCCACTAGAGGTAAATGACGATCCCAGCTACCACCAAAGTCTAAAACGCACGCTCTGAGCATGTCCTCGAGAGTCTGAATGGTCCGCTCTGACTGTCCGTCTGTCTGCGGATGAAACGCTGTGCTGAAGCTCAAACGAGTGCCCAAAGCCTCCTGAAGTCTCTGTCAAAGTCGGCTGGTGAACTGAGTGCCTCGATCTGACACGATACAAGTCGGTACGCCATGTAGTCGCACGATCTCGTCAATGTAGAGCTGAGCATACTGAGCGAAGCTGAAAGTGGTCTTCACTGGTAGGAAGTGAGCCGCTTTCGTCAATCTATCCACGATCACCCAGATGGAGTCGTACCCTCGACTGGTCCTGGGTAGACCCACAACGAAATCCATCGAAATCTGCTCCCATTTCCACTCTGGAATGGGTAACGGCTGTAGCTCTCCTGCGGGCCTCTGGTGCTCGGCCTTGACTTGCTGACAAGTCAGGCATCTCGAAACGAACTCCGCAATGTCCCTCTTCATCCCGTCCCACCAGTAGGTCTCTCTCATATCATGGTACATCTTGGTGGAACCGGGGTGGACACTATACACTGATCGGTGTGCCTCCTCAAGAATGTCGCGCCGCAATCCATCAGCATCTGGTACGCACAGTCTAGATCCATATCGTAAAATCCCCTGATCGTCAACCACGAACTGGGAAAATCTGCCCTGTCCCATCTGTGCCATGATCTCTGAGCAACGGTCGTCACTGCGCTGTGCCTCATATATACGGTCAGGCAACTGTGGGCGTGCACGAACCTGCGCGAGCTGTCCCCCTGTCTGAGTGAACTCGAACTCAACTCGGCTGTCGCATAACATCTGCCAATCTGCTGACGACTGCCTCTGCACTGCGCGCAAAAAGGATAGACTACCCCCGGGCCTCCTACTCAACGCATCTGCCACCACATTCGCCTTGCCGGGGTGATATAAAATCTCGCAGTCGTAGTCTTTCACCAACTCCATCCAACGACGTTGTCTGAGGTTCAGGTCTCGCTGCTGAAATATGTACTTTAAGCTCTTGTGATCGGTGAATATCTGACACGACTCGCCGTACAGGTAATGTCGCCAAATCTTCAGTGCAAAGACCACTGCAGCCATCTCCAAATCATGAGTGGGGTAGTTCTGTTCATGCTTCTTCAACTGCCGAGAAGCATAAGCGATCACCCGGCCATGCTGCATCAATACGCATCCTAATCCCACTCACGAAGCATCACAGTAGACAACAAATCCGCCTGATCCCGAAGGAAAAGATAATACCTGCGCCGTAGTCAAACAAGTCCGTAGCTGCTGAAAACTGCGCTCGCACTCCTCTGTTCAGACGAAAGGAACTCCCTTCCGGGTCAAACCGGTCAACGGTGCAGCTATACGGGAGAAGTCCTGAACAAAACGCCTGTAGTAGCCCGCCAGGCCTAGAAAACTACGGATCTCAGTAACCGATGTAGGTCGGGGCCACTGCTGAACAGCCTCAATCTTCTTCGGGTCCACACAAATGCCGTCTCTCGTAACCACGTGACCTAAGAATCTGACGCTGTCCAGCCAGAACGCACACTTGGAGAACTTTGCGAACAGCTGGTGCTCCCTCAGAGTCTGTAACGTAATCCGCAAGTGCTGCTCGTGCTCCTCTCTGCTCCGGGAGTACACCAAGATATCGTCGATAAACACGATGATGAACATGTCAAGATACGGCCTGAATGTATGGTTCATCAAATCCATGAATGCTGCTGGGGCGTTGGTGAGTCCGAACGACATCACCAAAAACTCGTAGTGGCCGTAGCGCGTGCGGAAAGCTGTCCTCGGTATATCCTCCTGTCGAACTCGCAGCTGATGGTATCCTGATCGCAAGTCGATCCTCGAAAAATACCCCGCACCCTGAAGCCGGTCGAACAAATCATCAATGCGCGGCAACGGATACCTGTTCCGAACGGTAACTTTGTTCAGCTGGCGGTAGTCGATACATAAGCGCAAACTTCCATCCTTCTTCTTGACAAATAGGACCGGAGCACCCCACGGAGAAACACTCGGTCGAATAAGCCCCTTATCTAACAAATCCTGCAACTGATCCTTCAGTTCTCGAAGCTCTGCCGGGGCCATCCGATATGGCGGTATAGAAATAGGCCCCGAGCCGGGAATCAAATCAATGCAGAACTCAACATCGCGCTCAGGCGGTAGCCCAGGTAGCTCATCAGGGAAAACATCAGGGAACTCACAAACTACCGGGACCCGGTCCAACGGAACCTCTGCAGCTCGAGTATCACAAATATACGCTAAGAATCCCTGACATCCCTTCCGCAAGAGCTGACCAGCGCGAAGAGACGAAATTAAGCTGGGAAGGGTGACACTGCGGTCTCCCTGAATAACAAGGACTGGCTCTCCCGGAAATCTAAATATGACTGCCTTCTCACGGCAGTCCACCGAAGCATAACAAGTGGCTAGCCAATCCATGCCCAGAAGCACATCAAAGTCCAACATATCGAGGAGAATCAAATCAACCGATGCATCCCTCTCCCCGATACGAACGGAACACAACCGAAAAACAAAACGAGCGACAAACGACACGCCTACCGGAGTACTAACGACAAGCGGATGATCTAACGACGATGACTCACGGCCCAACATCGGTGCAAAGTGTGTAGATATGTACGAATGTGTGGAACCTGGGTCGAATAATACCCGTGCGTCGAAAGAACAAACTGGCAAGGTACCTGTCACAACGGCATTGGATGCCTGCGTATCCTGCGGTGTCAAGGCAAAAACTCGGGCCTGTCCTCCACCGATAGCGGGCTGACCTCGACCTCGGCCTCTGCCTCCTCGTCCTCTCTGAACAGGACCGCCGCGTCCACGGCCTCTGGGTGCACCTAACTGGCGTGGAGCATCGCCTGTGGTAGGAAGTAGGGCTCTCTGTGGAGGGGGTGGTGATGGTGGCAGGGTCACATGCGGAACTGTCGCTGCTCCCTGTCGTCTCGTCGGACAGTCTCTGACAAGATGGTGCAAACTCCCGCACCCAAAACACCCTGGCAACGGCTGCTGCCCCTGGGGATAAAAACCATATAACTGTCCCCGTCCAAATCCTCTGCCAGGCCTATCTCTCGGAAAGAATCTGGCGCGCTGCCTCTGAGACGGTACCTCGGTGCGAATCCTCTTCGGCCCAGAAACGGACGAAGTCTGTGATATGCATGCCTCCATCCGCAATGCCGTATCCATAGCAGCTGAATAAGTATCGTAGTGCTGGACGCCAATGGCAAGATATAGCTGGGCATCGAGTCCCTGTACGAACCTCTTCACCATCTTCTCCTCGGTATCCACCAAATACTGAGCGTATCGGGATAACTGTGTAAACTGGATGTCATACTCAGACACCGTCATCCCAGGTGTCTTGACTAAGGCCTCGAAGCTACGAGCTCTGGTGTCACGAACGCTCTCTGGAAGGAAACGGGCTAGAAAGACCGCTGTAAACTCGACCCAAGTCATAGGCGGTAGACCTGCAGCTCGACCTCTCAAGACTGACTCCCACCATGTCTGCACGAGACCCTCTAGTCGGAAACTCGCAAGCTCTACCCATCGATCATCCGAACATCTCAGCGAACGGCAGATCCTGGCTAAACTGTCAAGGAACGTCTGTGGGTCCTCCGCTGCCTCGGTGCCGGTGAATACTGGAGGTCTCCGCCTCATGAAATCCTGTAGTGAAACCGGAATGGCCACGGTGGTAGTAGTAGGAGCAGGTATCATGGTCGTCTGTGATGTAGTAGGTACGTCATCCGGCCTCGGTGTACGACTGGCTGCAACTAGGGATCCTACCATCTGACGTAGCTCCTGCATGCCTCCCATCATCTGTCTCAACTCCTCCATACCAGTCTCGAGCCTATCCATACGGCCTGGGGAAGGTGGATCGGTCTGTCCCTGCGGCGTAGGCATACCACCCTGCTCAGTCCTAGTCTCGGACGAGCCAGCTCGAATCTGGTCTCTGGCGGCAGCCCTCTGTGCCCTCGTAGCCTTCGGCGGCATAGTGGCTGTTACAGAAAAACGGATAGTAAGAACAGTGCAATAGAATCATAGGATACACGGAATTGAAGAAGGAATTTCCAAGCAAGTACATCCTAAAGTCACTTAGGCGGAGTACCGTATCGCAAGTATGCCGCGGACATACGCACGCTACGTTACCCTGCTTAAGTCACTTACTCCATCTACCAAGGGTCATCCTACACTCAAAAAGGTAAAACCTATCGCTCTGATACCAACTTTGTCACGACCCGCAGGGTACGGAACGTGACTGGCACTTAAGTTTACGAAACGTCTAAAGACGTCCGTAAACTAAGTAAGCCAAAGCCCAGAAAACAAAACCAATTAAGCAAAAGAGTGAAGAGAACCCAATCAATTGAAAGCGAGTTTATCAAATAAGTCATGTAAAACCCTTTTTAAAAACAATACCAATTTTTCCGAAAATTTCGGCAGAGTCTCCTTTGTAAATACTGGCCCCCAAAATGGGTACAACAAAAATATATATGAATCCAACAAAATAGGGCATCCCCAAGCGGGAGCTAGCTCTTCGCCATAAGGCGGTCACAAATCCCACGCAATATAAAATGACAACAAGCAAAATAATCATAATGAAGCATAAGAAAAACAGTATGTCGACTCAAGTGAGCTCGACCCCAAAATACAGCATAAAAGTCTACAAATCTCACAGTCTCATCTCTAGGTCAATATACAATAATGCTGGTAGATACAGTAGATGGAGTGTACTAGATACAAAGAATATACAAGGTGGTACAAAAATAATGATATAACCCACCTAAGAGCAAAACCTCGAGTCCAGGCAAAGGATGCAAAAGAACAAGTGCGCCCGCCGCTACTGTACTGACGGAGCGGACCTGCAAAAGGCTGTGGCACAACGGGGGTGAGTTGCCAACTCGTGAGTAATAAATAACATCTACAAAGGCTATCGTATGCATGCACACAAGCATCCTAGCATCTAAAATACAGGTATGACTGGATGCACTAGCAGGTGTGTATACAACATCAGTGTACTATTATGTATGCAACATGAATATCTGAGGTCTCAATAGGTATATATAAGAAACATTTTATCTCTTTTTGTTTTCGAAACTCTTTTAGAATGCCAGCATAATACTCAAAGAATCGACGAGAATCGGTGTCCAGCAACGACACCTAAAAGATGTCTCAAATCTCATAAATCCATGTCATGGTGTCTCTGGCCTCAGCCATCCGGCTGACCCATCTCAATATCAATATCTCATCCTCTCGCGGCCCCAGTCGGTATCCTCTGGATATCCGCCGTGCCCAATGAAGTCACCGGTAGGTAATCCGTCCCCTGCCAGGCTCATCGTCAGCACCACGAGCTTCTTGCCCCGGGGTACCCTACCGGGCCCACCATGTACCCGAGACGGTTCATCCAGCTCCTCGAAACGGGTCTCAAAACCACAGCAAACTCATGGTGGACGACACTTACATCACTAGAAAACCGTAATTTACATGTTTTAAAAATATAATAAGTTTAGAAATTTTGCGGCTTTCCCCCGAAATCCAGAAATATCATAAAATCTCAAGAAATCCTCATAAGTGCATATATCAATGATAATGAATGCATATGGTATCAATAATCAAGTTGCGATGTGTGATCAATAGATTAGGCATGAACAATTAATATGATGAAGTACATGCACATGAATAGCAATCCTACGGTTTCATTTTTTGGAATTAAAGGCAATAGCACAAGTTTAAGTATCAATTAGTAAAAGGTTTAAATTTAAAGGTTATCTAGTGTGGTGGCATGGCAATTACCAGGGTGTGTGTGTAAGCATGAATAGTGCTCGTGCTGCATATAAAAACCCTGGCAATGGTGCAGGTGTCCTATAAAATGGTTTCGTATAGGTATGTCAATATAGGGCATGAATGTAGCAAATAATCATACAAGTGTTACACCCTAATTAATAACATTACTAAGAATCTTATTAAGGTACTAAAACTATCGGGCGGCTTGCGCCATCCAACGATAGTCCCCCATAGATGTTACATCTACTCACCGGAATCCCTGGCTAGCTGTGTCCAATCACCGCTTTCCCCTTTTGTGCCGCGTCTGACGTCTCCGCGACCGAACCTGGAATTTACATCAATACCAAATATAAGGTTACATATCAAGAATGACGCAAAACCTAAACGAAACTACTAATGTTCACTAGCTAGGCACAACGTGCGCAGGGTGCGCGGAACATACGCGAAAATCGCAAAAACTGCAAAAAACGCCGATTTGGTCGCCCGGCAAAACTAAAACCCGACTACTCAAAACTCCGCACTCACGCATCCTAAACGTCAAAGGAGATGCTAAAAATATCCCCAAGGTATCATAAATAATTCACCAATTAATTTTAATAAAAACCTAGTAAGCACAAAACTTGCAATTTTGGTGCAAATATCGAAAATTAGCGATACGGTTATCACAATCCAACACAATATCCAACCACACAACTAGTTAGCCACAATCACATAAATTCAACTCATTTATCATGCTTCAAAACCCATTTTCCATATATAAACCCTTTCTTGAATTTCCTAAAACAACAATTTACAACCAAAATCACACTTTTAAAATTTAGTAAATTAGCATAGTTTAAAGACCACATAACAAGGTAACCTCTTAGATTAGGTTGTGTAGGAACTAGATAGCAAAATAATTTAATTAACCTAATAATGGTTTCAAGAACCCTAGTTCAATTTTTCAACCATAACCTAAGGAAAAAAAACTAGATTAGAACTACACTAAATTAACACTACAAAAATTTAACTTAAGAAACTAAATCAAAAGAATTTAAGTAGCAAGAAATTATACCTCAACTAGAGATCTAGCAAGAATAAATTTGCTTCAAATGATGGCCTCAAGCATCAAGATCCAAGCTAGGGAGGTGAAGGAAAAGAAAGATGAAGGATGGGTTTAATTTGTAAGCTTTAAATTGCAATTTTGTTGAATTAAACTTGAAGAATTTTGAAGAAAATGAAAAGAAAAGAGATGAAGTGGAGGAGGAGCAGGTTTCGGCCAGAGAAGAGGTAAGGGGAGGGTGTGGGTGTGTGGGAAAAGTCATTGGTCAACTCCCCCAAAAGTCAATACACCATACTTCAACAAACTATATTTAAAATAAATTCCTAAACAAACCAATTCAACACATGAAAGAAAAACAAGGTGAGGCCAGAAATTTCTGGACCTGATCAAGGTGGGGCTGTCCTAGGGCTGAGGGAAGAGAGAGAGAGGTTTTACAAAAGAAATTTTATGCAAAAAGACCCCCTACAAGTCAAAAATTGCAAGTTTTAGCTTAAATTTCAATAAATTCGTTTCCTATCATAAAAATTTGTTAAAAATCAAAGTAAAATACTAAAAATTTATGTTACAACTAGATTTTAATTAACATAATTTTAAAGATTAAAATTAGCCCGGAAAAATTTGTATTTATCGCTAATTTAATGTATTTTCTTACCGGCTTAAAATAATATTAAAAAATTGAAAAATTAGGGAAAATTTTTAAACGACCAGAATTTCATAATTAACTCATTAGCTACTAAAAACAAGCAATTACCTATCCATTTTAGGTATAATTAGCCCTAAACTGCAAAATAACAAAAAAGACGGTTTTTGGAAAAATACCGAATTTTCACCGATTTTCAGGAAAACACCAAAACGACTTTTCAAGACGCTACATAATCCCTTTGATATCAGCCATAGTCCAACCAAACGCCTGCCTATTAGATCTCAATACCGTCAAAAGAGCATTCTCTTGCTCTGATGCTAGAGAAGCGGATATGATCACAGATAAAGACTCATTCTCACCTAAATATGCATATTTAAGATGAGAAGGTAAAAGTTTGAGACCTAAAGCTGGCGGACAAACTATAGAAGGTGGGGTCATCGAATGATATTCAGAGTCACAAAGAAGCTCGTAGCCTGTACAGACTCGGAAGGTGATGAGTCAATAGTTTCAGACTCAAGCGTGGAAAATGTGTCCTCACTAAGATGTGCAAGATCAAATATTGATGTGCTAGTGTCGTCGAGATCTTCAAAGCAAAGTTCATCAACTTCGCAACTTTCGGGAGCAATCTCGTGGACAGAACAGACATCAAGTATGTGAGCAGAGGGTTCAGATGGCTGACTTCCAATTTTATAGATGTTCAGTTCAATTGTCATATTTCCAAAAGATAGGTTCATTGAACCTTTTCGAGAGTTAATGACAGTATTGGAAGTGGCAAGGAATGGTCGACCAAAAATCACCGGAATTGGGTTCCATGGGTTTTCTACAGGTTGTGTATCGAGAACAATAAAGTCCACAGGGAATACGAATTCCCCGACTTTTATCAACACATCCTCCAGTTCACCCCTAGGCTTGGTGATTGAACGGTCTGCCATTTGGAGAGTGCAATGAGCTGGTTTTAACTCTCCATTCCCTAACTGCTCATAAACAGAATATGGAAGCAAGTTAACACTTGCGCCAAGGTCAAGTAAAGCACGGTTGATGTTTTTACCCGCAATAGAAATCGAGATTGTAGGACATCCTAGGTCCTTACGTTTCTTTGGTAACTGTAGGGTAAAAGCAGTGCTAACATTATTAGTCATAAAAACCTTTTTGGGCACTTGAGTCTTCCTCTTCCTAGTGCACAAGTCTTTCAGAATTTTCGCATAAGCGGAGACTTGTTGAATAGCATCTAGGAGAAAGATGTTGATGTTAACATGTTTAAACAATTCCATAATCTTCTCTATATGTGGACTCGATTTGTTTCCGCTTAACCGATTAGGATAATGAGCTTTAGCAATAAGAGCTGGGTCCAACATTGGAGAAGGTAGTGTGTGTGGAAGTGATCCCAGAATAGGAGTGGGGATCGTCTTTGGTGGACTAGAAAAGGTTTGCTGAGGTGTCGAGCCTTGTGGGAAACGAAGAATAGGCTCGTAAGAAGGTGGTGGGGTAGAAGAACAAGGATCAGAAGTAGAAGTATGTGTAGAAGGAAAGGTCTCAGCCGGGGTATTATTGATAAATTTTTCATGATCATCAATTTCTTCCCCAACATGATTGTTCAGCACTCTTCCTGATCTCAACGTTGTGATGGCATTCACATTGTAATGCACAGGATTCTGTAGGGGTTGAAACGTAAGTTTCCCTTTCTCTCTAGCACTTCTTTCGGCTTTTAATTGTGCAATTTCTGCTTCCATCGATTTTACTCTCAGCTTGGGAGGTGGAGTTTTTCTTTATATCATTGACAAAAGACTGAATCTCAGCCGACACTTGCATGAAATTTTTCAGAATTAAATTCATGGTTTGTGCGAGTGAAGAGGATTCATCAGAACCGGTCAACTGCAAAAGATTATACGGTGCAGGTGTGTTGACCGGGTTTTGAAAGTTTTGTGATTGGTAGGGGTGCTGACTTATTTGAAGTGGTTGTTGTTGTGGTGGAGGAGCCCTTTGAAAATTGTTTTGATTTGGAACTGTGTTTTGATTTTGTTGTTGGTTCCAAGCAAAATTAGGGTGATTCCTCCAACCCTGATTATAAGTGGAAGAATACGGGTCGTTTCTAGGTCTTTGTTGAAAAGCAGCATTGGTATACTCTTGATTGAATGCTTTCTCGGTGTGTATGTAGAAAATGTATAGAAATCATAACCAAAGAAATTTTTTTGACAGCAATCAATAACGGTGTCGATTGTAGCGCGTTAGCGAGTGCAGATCTTCCACAGGAAAAGTGTGATCCGTTCGAATTTAAATTAGATGAATTGAAAATTAAAGAAAAGAGAAAAGACAATTCGATTCAAGATTTATAAAAGTGAATTCAAGAATTATCTAGATTTAAATCTAATTAACAAGAAAACATTAAAAATCAAGAATCAAGAATTGATGATATCCATTCCAAATAGTAATCAAGAATCGAAATGAGGCTCGTAAGAATCGATCGAATCTATAGACGTGATGAAATCTATTGATTACGTTTTCTTATCCATCGATGATTTGATACTAGATCGATGATGATCAACGAGAATTAGGGATTTCTTGCGGAAACTAGGGTTTCATCATCTATCACTTGTCCTTTCGTTGATTTCATTCACATTCTAGCCTCTAGTAAATTCAAGAATCGATCGTGGATCCCAAATTAAGAGCGAACACAATCAAGAAAGCATCGCTCAAAACTAGGTCGTCGATTCTTCAATTTGCTAAAGTTTACAAAACTCATAGGACTTAAGAATCGTTTCATGATTTGTAACATCATCATCTATTGATTCTCTCGACTCCTTCACGAGCGGAGTTTTACTCAAACATCATAACAAGAAACACAATCAAGAATTGAGATCTAATCATGATGCAAGAATGTAAAGAAAGCAAGATAAAGAATTTCACCTTTTATTTATCAACAATTTTGTTACAATTCTCTCAAGAACTACAATGAGGAAAGAACTCAATCGTCGATTTGGCTTCGCTCGTCTTCGTGAGTCACGGATCGTCTTGGATCACTTGCTCGGATGAAGATCGTCTTCACTCCTAAAAGGTTGAAGGCTTCTTGCTTGAATTGTACTCGGGGATCTTGAATTTGGCTTGGATTTGATTGGAATAGGGTTAGGGTTACAAGTTGTGTCACTCAACTTGTATTAGGAATTGATGAGTAAAGAACAACCCCAAAACCCTAGATCTAGGTTTCCTTTTATAGCCCTCTTAACCTTAGATCTAGATTTCAAATTTCAAATTTCCCTCCAAAATTTTGTTAGAGAGAGGCTTCTAGAAGAAGTTAGTTGGAGGGAATATTCTAGAGCTAGGTTGTTAGGCCGAGCCTTCAGGATGAAGCCACGTGGTGTTTCTGGAATCTTCTGGAAGCTGAGGCCGTTACAGGAGCCATGTGTCAAAATATGCAGCGATGACGTCATCAATAAGCCGCGGATCCGCGACGCCAAGGGCCTTTTGGCCGCGGATCCGCGGCGCTATAGTGGCCTTGCTGCTTGGAAATTCCGGGCTGTTATTGGGCTGACTTTGTGGCCTTTGTAAAATGTGTGGAATCTCATTTTTCTTTCTTGATTTCTGCCAGATCTCAAGTCTTAGACTTGGCGTATTTTTGTCAGCACTTTTCACAGTTTCGGCTTTTCTCCTGCAATTTCCCGCACAGATTCTCGAGACAAGTGTTGCGCTATACAAAGATGATGCGATGCCATGATAAACACTCAATTTCCCTCAAAATGTTGGTTTTAAACTATATCACAAGTAATTTGGTATTTTACAGTTGTTTTGGTAATATGTGCTATATTTATTCCGAACACTTATAGATGAGTGCAAATGGTAGGGAAATTGATTTGTTAAAAATGCAATATTTTCGACTGATCAAATTCCCCCAAACTTATTTTCGGTCGTCTCGAGCGAATTGTTTTATTAAAAAGAGAAGGAGAAAATAAAGAAAGAGAAAAACTAACTAGCACACTTTCGTAGGCAACACGATTGCACTGAGCACGTGCAACAAGCCTTTAAACCTCTAGGTGTCCCTAGTAGGAGGAGTGTTGTCTCCTGAGGGTTTTCGAGGATTGCACCCACAAAATCCAATAATAAAAGGAAGACCGTGAAAGTTACATATAAAGATAAGAATTGTAAAAGAAAGACTTTGAAAATTAGATTTTCCAACAATGCTAGCTTTTCGGTTGTCATAAGCCCTCTCTTAATAGTCATGAAAAGATGTCAGAAATCACATCATCCCTCAATAAAACATCGTCTTTATTCTTCATTCCTATCTTTCTTCCAAACATCGATCATATAACCCTACGTGTGTGTAATAGACATCCCTACACCCGGAGAATTCAATTCAAGCTATCATACTCTTGTCCATCTGCCTCAGTACTTTTTAATTAATGAATATTTAGATGAATTTGCTCACACGCTTTCATGCGACCGTTAATACTTCTTGAGGTACTAACCGACCGATTACTCATGTGCTTGCTTATACGGTGTATTTTCCTTGTCTTGCACCACCTAAGGCTTAGCAGTGACTCCCAGACCAGTTGGTCTAAGGCACTAGGTGAAGAGGCACCCTCGCTATATTTTTTTATTGCTGCCTTGGCGATAAAAAAACCAGTGTCCATTTTTCTGCACCATTTTATATTTTATTCATTTTTTTATTTCCTTCATACTTTAGCTTTTAGACAAGAGCATTTCAAGGTATCCTATACTATCCCAAGTTTCAAGACGTGTGTAAGTGCGTATAGTAGAGTATCAACGTTCAAATGTTTGGCTTCCAGAATAGGAACTATTTTTCAGACTTATTTTTATCCTCAGATTAGTAACTTCCTTCATCTTACTAACCCTTGGGACAACGGCTCATAACTACTTATTACTAGTTCGTTTAAGAAAACTTTTAATTTTCTTGGTTTTCTTAAATTTTTCCAATCTTTTGGATGTAATTTTTCACTATCTAATCTTTTATTATCTTATTTATATACAAAAATATTTTTTTTTATTTTTTGAAATTTTTTAAATTTTTATAGGTTTTGAAATGTTTTGTGCTTATGCAAAGCATGATGCAAATGATGCGAAAATAAGCACAAACCTTCCCCAAACTTGTTTTCAATAGTGTCATCACTGTTGCCATCCGCTAGATCTCAAAAACCTGTAAGCTTGGAAGGAAATTTATTAATGAGGGCAAAAATATATGAAAGTGAAAATACTCCCCCAAACTTATTTTTGGCTCATCATTTTGTGTATAAATTTTCTTATCAAGAGCCAGATTATACCCCCCAAACTTGAGTTAAACAATGTTAAGCTTTTGAAAATCATAACTGGGGATCAAGAATCATTGGTCGATACCAAGCTTTGTAAAGACCGGACGTCAACACCAACCATTCGAAAATTTTATCAATGTAGTGCTCAGGTTGGTGGAAGAAGAAGTGGGGAAAGGATAAGTGGTGGAATAGAATGTGTGTGCGTCTTATTTTGGAGAGACGATTCAGTGATTGTGATGGATTACTCACATTCTTTTTACAGTCCGTATGAAGGGGTGGAGGTTCAATTTCATTGTTTGGGAGATGATTCATCTCAACACCCGTGTCATTCAAAAATGCGAGTTCATCAGCGAAAATTTCCTCAAAAGTTCCATCAATACCCCGAAAAATAATGTCATCACAAAGTGTGGGGTGATCTTCAGACTCTAAAAGCAGTTCATAATCGGTGTTAGTTGTTGACCCGGACATCTCGGTGGAAGAGTCCGTATGTGTATGATACATAGTTGGGTCAAACAACAACATATGAAAAGAGTCAAGATCAGTGTCATGAGGATCGTCAATTTCGCTGCTGTCGACATCCATTAAGTCGACAGAACAGACCTGAGCAGTAGGTTCGGAGGGTACACTTCCCAACTTGTAAATATTCAGCTCAATTGACCTATTCCCGAAGGATAGGGTCATAGAGCCATTACGACAGTTGATTATAGCGTTGGAAGTGGCCAAAAAGGGGCGACCTAAAATCACCGGAATTTGATTCCGTGAGTTCGCTACAGGCTGTGTATCAGGTACAATAAAGTCCATAGGGAATACAAATTCTCCGATTTTTATTAACACATCCTCCAGTTCACCCCTAGGTTTGGTGCTTGATCGGTCAGCCATCTGGAGAGTGCAATGGGCTGGTTTCAACTCTCTGATCCCTAACTGCTCGTAGACCGAGAAAGGAAGCAGGTTAACACTTGCGCCAAGGTCAAGTAGAGCACGGTTTTTGTGTTTCTCCTCAATAGAAATGGAAATAGTAGGATAGCCAGGATCCTTACGTTTCCTCGGTAATTGTTGGGGGAAAGCCGTGTCTACAGTTTTTGACATGAATACCTTCTTGGGCACTTGAGTCTTCCTCTTTCTAGTGCACAAGTCTTTAAGAACTTTCGCATAAGCGTGTTAGTGTTTATGCCCTAGAAGGCCATTACTGTATCATACTAGTTTGTATATTACTTAATGGAAGCTTGGGATATTCACATGTATATAACAGTCTTGCTAAACATGGTAGTATGCTACTTGGTTTTCCTATCTTAATATGTGAGTATACGTATTGATAGAGCTCTTAGGATCTTGCTTGACTACCAGCGTTGTGATGGCAGTCACACTAGTGGGGCTGGGTAGTCTACAAGCACATCCTTATTCAGGTCCCTAGTCATTGGATTATCGAGACAGGGCATCGATACTCCGGAGTAGACTAGTGTGTACGCTTCTCATCCCAGTTGGGGAGATGGTCTGTCCCACAGCCATCAGTACGTCGTACTGGAGATAGTATGCAGGTGCTCGTTAGGTTACAGGTACACCGGACAGGACTCACAGGGAACTGTTGGTTGGTTTTATACCAGTCGTCAGTGAGCAGTTCCCAGGTGACATGAGTACAACATAGTCCGCAGACTTGACACTGCTACTTCGTCTCGAGTGTGTCCCACTGTTCTTAGATTGCTACCCTACCACGGCTCAAAGGAGTCGTGCAAACAGGTAGCAGTTGGGTGCAGTCCCGAGCACTTGGAGGCAGTGGCAGTTAGACAGGATTCGTCTCTCCCGGTATTGGGGGTTGATATCGCGCTGTGTCAGAGAGCCATTACGCAAAGTCCCTGGCCAGGGCAAGCGAGATTTACTGGTAGGTTCCGGTAGTTTCTCAGGGTGTAATGGGCTTCGCTCCGACACGACTTATACAGCTATTAGGGGAATGACGCTTGCCGCCCCCTAGGCCCGATATGCGATAGTCTTAGACGAACGGACCGGACTGTATGGAGATTGTCACATCAGACTCAGTAGGAGTTCGGCTGGGCTTCCTCATCGGCCTTCTTATCGACATCTACCTGGGGACCGTTACGTACAGCTAGTGTCGCTTGCGGTCTGTGGTTAAACCCACTGCCAGCGTAGTAGTCGAGTCTCTAGAGTCCCACACAGAGAGTTTCCCTACTCCAGGCGAAACGATATAGAGGTCGTATGGTTTTACGACAAGGGTTCGGACGCATACGTGTGTTTACGCACGTACGACTTTCGGACAGTTTTTACCAGTCGGCTTTGGTTTAAGCCAGTTACTGGTATCCGGTTATTGGATTTATACAGTCTAAAGTTTTTCCGTATTTTTGCGGAAAGGAGGGGCGTTCTCGTAATTGCGCGAGAAGCTTCTAGAAGGTGGTGACTAAGGAGGTTTAGGTGGCATATACAATGAATGTGATTAGTGAGTCATATGGATGATTCATCCATGTCATTAATGCATCATAAATGCTTAATGACTCATGGAGATGAATCATCACTAGATATTATCAAGCATGGTTGTTAAATTGTTTTATTTTCTTTTCTTGATAAAAAGAAATGCTTGATATATATGATCATAACTCATTATTCTCACTTCATTATTATCTTCATCTTCTCTCTCCTCAAGCTCTCCCTCTTCAAACCCTAATCCTCCCCTCTCATGTGTTGAGTACAAGGATTAATTAGACTCATTAAACCATAACCCTCACTCTATTTCACCTAGCTTCTTTGATTAGCACTTAAAGAAGTTTAGTTGCCTCAAGTTTAGAGGCTAAGCTTGGAGTAAAGCTCTCGGGTAGATCGTCTACTACTTCGAGAAGGCCGAGGAGGAGGTGGAGTTCGTAAAAACGAAGGACACGGTTCTTTAGGTATAATCCCTTTACATAGTAGTTGTTAACAACTATGTTTGATGTTAGTTATCGTTTAGCTTCGATTCATGCGGTTAGTCGATGTTTAAGCAAAGAACAAGATCGTTTTTCATATTTCCGCCTCCCCGCAAGTCGTGGGGTGTTGTACATCGACTTATAGTGGTATCAGAGCCTCGCTAAACAATAAATAACTTACTTGCAAATTTGTATGAATTTCGAACGGAAAAAACGAAACCGGAAAACCCCGAAATCACAAGTTTCTGTCGTTTTTTAAATGAAGTCCAAAAATTTTTCAGGGATGTTCAGAAAGCTTAAAAAGACATAAGAAGAATACCCAAGAAAATTGGGCCCCTGAATCGCCTAAAGCACCGCGGAACCGCGGCGGATTCCACTGATCCGCCGCGCTTCCGCCGCCGAGTTGGCGATTCAGGAACCCAATTTTCCTGTGTTACTTCTCTGTGATATTTGGTATTTTCTGGAATATTTTATTTTTGCTCAGGTTTCAGATTTACAGAGAAGTATTGAAGAAAAATTAAAAGTGTTTAATCGATCGAAATTATACAGTATTTGCTTGATGGATTATATCTGTGTTTGTATAATGTGTTCGTAAACCTCCCCTAACTGCTAGTATGTCGGTTGGCAGGGGGTTGCACATTTCTGTAATGGTTTTTACTGTTTGTGGATATGAACTGTGTTGGACTGTTGTGATGTATAGCCGGGGTTATGTGATGGGTTATTATTTAATTCATTTGATGTAAATGTAATTTGTTGTAATATTATTTTGCGGGGCACATCCAGGTTGCGGTTGTAGCCACCGTTGTATTATTTCATTTTACTGTTTTTTGCTCCTAGGACAGACCCAAGGTGGGGTGCACAAACTGCAGGGCGGGTAGTTTGCCGTACCCGTTGGGGTCTTGGGTGGGGTAATGGCTATTCATCACAACTGTGTAATCCGTCTTTTGTTGTAGGCTCAAAACAAACACGGATTGCTTGCAAATCCAATAAAGTTCATCTGTGATCTGGAATGCCTATTATTGCGTCTGACGAATGTACAATATCTATATATGATAGCTATTTAGACGTCACTTATGTTTTACACCCGCACTAGCCCAGCCCCCGCTCTGCCGTTAGTTAAGTAACCTAACGGGTGATGACGGGACCCCGTGGCGAATGCGGATGGCATAAGAGGACGTTGTATTTTCGTTGTTTTCTGCAATGATAGGTTAATGATGGGACGCATTATTTATAATGCAAAGAAAATAAACCAAAAGTTTAATCGTTGGAACAATTTAAAAGAAACCACTCGGTTAATTTTTAAAACAGATATTTTTAAATGCGGAGTTTTAACCACTCCTTTTAAAAGCTATCAGGTTCCTTCGGTTATATCAAGTTCACTACGTTCACGGTTTCGCCAAAACCATTCGTAGCCCTCCGTCATTTCATCTGGGTATTCAGTAGTATTCAAGCTATGCATTTTGACCTAACGCCAAGGCATAGTGTTTGGTAGCTACTGGGTATTCATTTGTTGCATAGATTGATGAGTTAGTTTGGGACAGTCGTATTATCATTTTGGCCGAACGTCAAGGATATATACGGATGGGTTCAAATTGACAAGATAATGATGGGTAGAACTTGACATGTGACTTATGACATTTTGACCTAACGCCAAGGTCATAAGAGCATGGGGCAAAAATATATATCGGGAATTTCTAAAGAAACTGAAATTTGCAAAAAGTTGCATACCATTTGGAGTTTGATGAATGTTGGTAGGATTCCTTCAACATTATCATACAATGATATTTGGATCCCGATCCTACTGTGAGTATATGCTACTTATCAGGATATTCGTCACTTAACGATCAATGCTATAAACCAAGTAGGTGTCAAGAAAAGTGTCAGCGGGGTTAAGCCCCCAGAGAAAAGAGGTTATTTAATTAAGGAACTTCGCGAAAGCGTTGGAAAACCTCCCTCGAAGTATCGACACTAGCCTGGCTGAACGGTTAAGCAAGAATTGTACTGTGAGAATAGTCCTGGCTAATTCTTCTTTTATGGTTTGAGGAAGGATTCGAGAAACAGTGAGAGCCATCCAGTTTAGATAAACTAAAAACCACTCTAAACTTGCAAGAGCATCATGCTAAAGAGTTTTCTTCTCTCTCTCCTAATTGCAGCGACCCTGAAAATGACTGGACTTAAGTTACTTTTAGAGAAAAATATACTGACAGGGCCAAACTATAAAGATTGGCTGCGGAATGTCAAAATGGCTTTGACCTATGACAAACTGGGGTACGTCCTCACCGCTACGGCACCTGCTGTCCCTGGTCCCAAATCCAGTAATGCGGATAAGGAAATCCGCAAAACCTGGGATTTAGATTGCGCGAAAGCCAAGTGCATCGTGCTTGCCTCGATGAACAATGAACATCAGAGGAGGCACGAGGATATGACCCTAGATGGCATATTTCTCCATACAAAGGAACTTTATGGAGAGCAATCTCGTATAGCAAGATACGAGACCTCTAAGAACTTGTTTCGAGCGAGATTGGCTGTCGGGTCATCGGTAGGAGAACATGTCCTAAAGATGATCGGCTATATTGAAGAGCTCGCAGACCTTGGGACGACTTTGGATAATGAGCTCTATACGGACCTTATTCTCCAGTCCCTTCCTCACACCTACGCCCAGTTTATCCTGAACTTCAACCTTCAAAGAAAAGAAGTTGAACTTCCGGAACTCCTGAACATGTTAAGGAGTGCAGAGGGCACCTTGCAAAAGGCAAGGGAAACACCCGCTATGTTTGTTAGCGGTACATCTTCTTCCGGGTCCAAGGCTAGGGCCAAAGGAAGGAAGAAGAAGGCCGCCACCAAACCTAGAGGAGGTCTTAGTAAGGTGGGAGGGAAGGGAAAGAAAAAGTTTGCGGTACCGGTAGTTGGCCAGGATGAGTGCTTCCATTGTCACAGGAAAGGGCACTGGAAGAAGGATTGCAAGGCATGGAACGCCAAGAACCAGGAAACGAAGCAAGCTGTGGCTTCGACTTCAGGTGTGTTTGTAATTGAGAATTGTCTGTCGATCAACTCTACTTCCTGGGTATTGGATACCGGATCAGGATCTCATATTTGCAATTCATTGCAGGCACTGAGAAACCGTAGAGTGCTGAAGGAAGGTGATATGACCCTAAAGGTTGCTAACGGAGCTAGCGTGGGAGCTGCGTCCGTCGGGGATTATCACCTGGGATTGACGAGTGAACATATTTTGGTTTTACATAACTGTTTTTTTGTACTAAGCTTAACGTATAATATCATATCAGTTTCCTTGTTATCAAATAAAGGTTATGATTTCACGTTTGTAAGAGATGTTGTAAACATCCACTTTAATCATGGTTTGATTGGGTCCGGTACACTAAATAACGGTATATATGTTTTAAACCAACTCCAAATTTTCAACGTCCAGAACACACTAAAAAGAAAGTCTCCAGATTTAAATAAAGCTTTCTTATGGCATTGTAGACTGGGTCACATCAATGAGAGAAGGTTGACTAAGTTGCATAGAGAAGGATATTTGGACTCGTTCGAATATCAAACTTATGACACTTGTCAATCTTGTCTCAAAGGAAAGATGACAAAGACTCCATTTACTGGACAAGGAGTAAGAGCGAGCGAGCTCTTAGGACTCATACACAGTGATGTATGCGGTCCAATGTCTACACATGCAAGAGGTGGTTTTTCCTATTTCATTACTTTCACGGATGATTACTCAAGATACGGATTCATTTATCTGATGAAACATAAATCCGAGGCTTTTGAGAAATTCCAAGAGTATAAGAATGAAGTAGAAAACCAAACCGGCAAAAGTATCAAGACACTTAGATCTGATCGAGGTGGTGAATACTTAAGTGTCGAGTTCCTAGGTTACCTAAAAGAGAAAGGAATTCCCTCTCAGCTTACTCCTCCATACACTCCACAGCATAATGGTGTATCGGAGAGACGGAATCGAACCCTATTAGATATGGTACGATCCATGATGAGTAATACTGAGTTACCGCGATCTTTCTGGGGTTATGCGCTAGAATCAGCGGCATATCTTTTGAACATGGTTCCTACCAAGACTGTGCCTACCACTCCATATCAGATGTGGAGCGGGAAGAAACCCCATCTACAGTATATAAAGATTTGGGGATGTCCAGCTTTTGTTAAAAAGCAGCATGTGGACAAGCTCGAGGCACGATCAGTAAAGTGTAAGTTTGTGGGATATCCAAAGACTCCAGGGGATATCTATTCTATTACGCAGAGGAACAAAAGGTATTTGTTTCTCGTAATGCCCATTTTCTAGAACATCAGTTTTTAGAAAAGGAATCAAGTGGGAGCAAAATAGAACTGGAAGAAATTCCAGAACCACAAACTGCTACTGAAAGTTTGGTAGAACCGGTAGTTCAAGAAGAACAGGACATTCCTGCACCCCTCCGCAGGAGTAGTAGGCCGTCTCATCCGCCTGAGAGATACTACGGTTTTCTCATAGATGGGGATAGAGAGGATTGCATCATAGGTGATGATGAACCTACTGACTTCCAGCAGGCCATCCAGAGCGGCGACTCGGTACGATGGCTAGATGCAATGCGGACCGAAATGGAGTCCATGTACACCAACAAAGTATGGACTTTGGACTTTGCTCCAGATGGGGTAAAACCCATAGGATGCAAATGGATCTTCAAGAAAAAGATTGGTGTAGATGGACAGGTGGAAACCTATAAGGCTAGGCTTGTTGCAAAGGGTTTTCGTCACAGACCTGGTTTGGACTATGACGAAACTTTTTCTCCAGTGGCTATGCTCAAATCCATTCGGGTCCTTCTTGCTATTGCTGCCTTCCATGATTATGAAATCTGGCAGATGGACGTAAAGACGGCTTTTCTGAATGGAAATTTAGAAGAGTGTGTCTATATGGATCAGCCAGAGGGTTTCAATCAGAGTGGGAGCAGCGGGAAAGTATGCAAGCTGCTTAAGTCCATTTATGGACTAAAGCAGGCATCGCGGAGTTGGAACATCTGTTTTGATGAAACAGTCAAAGAATATGACTTTATCAAAAATCCAGATGAACCGTGCATATATAGTAAAGTTGTAGCCAGAAGTGTCGTATTCCTCGTCTTGTACGTGGATGACATTCTATTGATAGGAAATGATATTCCTATGCTACAATCTGTCAAAGGATTCTTGTCACACAGGTTCTCCATGAAAGACCTGGGTGATGCCTCTTACATTCTGGGGATCCGGATCTATCGTGATAGATCCAAGAGGATGTTGGGACTTTCGCAGTCCAGGTATATCGACACTGTACTGAAAAGATTTAGTATGGAAGATTCTAAGCGCGGTAATCTACCGGCTTGTCACGGAATCACCCTCTCCAAAGAGATGTCTCCCAAGACTGATTTGGAAAGGGAACGCATGTCTATTATACCCTACGCTTCTGCGGTAGGCTCTATAATGTATGCGATGTTGTGCACCAGACCAGATGTAGCTTACGCACTGAGCGTGGTAAGCCGGTATCAGTCAGACCCAGGGGAGAAGCACTGGATAGCAGTAAAGAACATTCTCAAGTACCTGAGAAGGACTAAGGAGATGTTCTTGGTTTATGGCGGAAAAGACCTCAGGTTAGAGGCCTTTGCTGATTCCGGCTTTCAGAGTGATAAGGACGATTCCAAGTCCATGTCGGGTTATGTCTTTACCCTCAATGGAGGGGCGGTGTGCTGGAAGAGCTCCAAGCAGGACACCGTTGCTGACTCAACGATGGAAGCAGAGTATATAGCTGCTTGCGATGCCGCAAAAGAAGCAGTCTGGATGAAGAAGTTCCTAACAGAACTTCAGGTGGTTCCTACCATAGTTGATCCAATACCTCTGTATTGCGACAACAACGGAGCTATAGCTTTAGCGAAGGAACCAAGGTCCCATCAGAAGTCCAGACACATCTTAAGGCGGTATCACCTGATCAGAGAGATCATTGATCGTCAGGAGATCGAGGTTCGGAGAGTTGCTTCTGAAGAGAACATTGCTGATCCATTCACAAAAGCCCTACCTCAGATTCAGTTCGAGAGGCTACTCGAGATCATCGGTCTTCGATACGCCAGTACATGGCCCTAGTGCAAGTGGGAGATTGTTAGTGTTTATGCCCTAGAAGGCCATTACTGTATCATACTAGTTTGTATATTACTTAATGGAAGCTTGGGATATTCACATGTATATAACAGTCTTGCTAAACATGGTAGTATGCTACTTGGTTTTCCTATCTTAATATGTGAGTATACGTATTGATAGAGCTCTTAGGATCTTGCTTGACTACCAGCGTTGTGATGGCAGTCACACTAGTGGAGGCTGGGTAGTCTATAAGCACATCCTTATTCAGGTCCCTAGTCGTTGGATTATCGAGACAGGGCATCGATACTCTGGAGTAGACTAGTGTGTACGCTTCTCATCCCAGTTGGGGAGATGGTCTGTCCCACAGCCATCAGTACGTCGTACTGGAGATAGTATGCAGGTGCTCGTTAGGTTACGGGTACACCGGACAGGACTCACAGGGAACTGTTGGTTGGTTTTATACCAGTCGTCAGTGAGCAGTTCCCAGGTGACATGAGTACAGCATAGTCCGCAGACTTGACACTGCTACTTCGCCTCGAGTGTGTCCCACTGTTCTTAGATTGCTACCCTACCACGGCTCAAAGGAGTCGTGCAAATAGGTAGCAGTTGGGTGCAGTCCCGAGCACTTGGAGGCAGTGGCGGTTAGACAGGATTCGTCTCTCCCGGTATTGGGGGTTGATATCGCGCTGTGTCAGAGAGCCATTACGCAAAGTCCCTGGCCAGGGGCGAGATTTACTGGTAGGTTCCGGTAGTTTCTCAGGGTGTAATGGGCTTCGCTCCGACACGACTTATACAGCTATTAGGGGACTGACGCTTGCCTCCCCCTAGGCCCGATATGCGATAGTCTTAAACGAACGGACCGGACTGTATGGAGATTGTCACATCAGACTCAGTAGGAGTTCGGCTGGGTTTCCTCATCGGCCTTCTTATCGACATCTACCTGGGGACCGTTACGTACAGCTAGTGCCACTTGCGGTCTGTGGTTAAACCCACTGCCAGCGTAGTAGTCGAGTCTCTAGAGTCCCACACAGAGAGTTTCCCTACTCCAGGCGAAACGATATAGAGGTCGTATGGTTTTACGACAAGGGTTCGAACGCATACGTGTGTTTACGCACGTACGACTTTCGGACAGTTTTTACCAGTCGGCTTTGGTTTAAGCCAGTTACTGGTATCCGGTTATTGGATTTATACAGTCTAAAGTTTTTCCGTATTTTTGCGGAAAGGAGGGGCGTTCTCGTAATTGCGCGAGAAGCTTCTAGAAGGTGGTGACTAAGGAGGTTTAGGTGGCATATACAATGAATGTGATTAGTGAGTCATATGGATGATTCATCCATGTCATTAATGCATCATAAATGCTTAATGACTCATGGAGATGAATCATCACTAGATATTATCAAGCATGGTTGTTAAATTGTTTTATTTTCTTTTCTTGATAAAAAGAAATACTTGATATATATTATCATAACTCATTATTCTCACTTCATTATTATCTTCATCTTCTCTTTCCTCAAGCTCTCCCTCTTCAAACCCTAATCCTCCCCTCTCATGTGTTGAGTACAAGGATTAGTTAGACTCATTAAACCATAACCCTCACTCTATTTCACCTAGCTTCTTTGATTAGCACTTAAAGAAGTTTAGTTGCCTCAAGTTTAGAGGCTAAGTTTAGAGTAAAGCTCTCGGGTGGATCGTCTACTACTTCGAGAAAGCCGAGGAGGAGGTGGAGTTCGTAAAGACGAAGGACACGGTTCTTTAGGTATAATCCCTTTACATAGTAGTTGTTAACAACTATGTTTGATGTTAGTTATCGTTTAGCTTCGATTCATGCGGTTAGTCGATGTTTAAGCAAAGAACAAGATCGTTTTTCATATTTCCGCCTCCCCGCAAGTCGTGGGGTGTTGTACATCGACTTACAAAGCGGGGACTTGTTGTATTGCATCTAGAAGAGGAATGTTGATGTTAACCTGTTTAAACATTTCTGTGATCTTCTCCATTTGTGGACTCAGTGTGTTTCCCCTTAACCGATTCGGGTAAGGAGCTGGAGCAATAAGATCGGGGTCCAACATTGGAGAAGATCTTGTGGGTAGGAACGATCTAAGAATAGGAGTAGGGATCGTTTTCTGTGTGGGCTGAGGTGTCGAGCCTTGGGGAAAACGGAGAATAGGCTCGGAAGAAAGTGGTGGGGTAGAAGAACTGGGGTCAGAATTCAAAGTAGAAGTGGAAGGAAAGGTCTCAGCCGGGGTATCATTGATAGATTTTTCAGTGTCATCAATCTCTTCCCCAACATGATTGTCAAGCACTCTTCCAGATCTCAACGTGATTGCATTCACATGATGTGAATAGCCAGGATTAGGCAAAGGTTGAGCTAGAAGTTTCCCTTTCTCTCTTGCACTCATTTCAGCTTTTAATCGTGCAATTTCTTCTTCCATCGATTTAATAGTCTCGCTTTTGGACGTAGAGTTTTTCTCGATTTTATCGACTGAAGACTTTATTGTCCAAATCAAGTTCATGAATGAAGAGGATTCATCAGTACCGGTCAACTGCAAAGGATTAGACGGTGCAGGTGTGTTGACCGGATTTTGGAAGGTTTGTGCTTGGAAGGGGTGCTGACTCAATTGAAGTGGTTGCTGTTGTGGTGGAGGGACCCTTTGGAAATTGTTTTGGTTTGGAACCGTGTTTTGAGTTTGTGATTGGTTCCAAGCAAAGTTAGGGTGATTCCTCCAACCCTGATTATATATGGAAGAAAATGGATCGTTTCTAGGTCTTTGTTGGAAAGCAGAATTGATATGCTCATGACCTTGAAACGGAGAATTCATTGGACATTCTTCCGTCAAATGAGAAGGATCAGAACAGCATCCACATACAGTTTTGGAGAGTGACATTTGATTTATGGCGGCAGCTAAAAATTTGTTTTCCATAGTCTCGAGTTTCTTATGTATAGCTGAAATTTCGGCTCTAACTCCTATGGAAACTACCGATTGGTTATTGCCACCCCTAGACGATTGACTCACACCCTCCCACTGTACAGATTTTTCAGCGAAATATTCTAGGAATTTCCAGGCTTCCCCATCATCTTTGGTCATGAAGTTGCCTTGACACATGGATTAAAGGGTCTGTTTTGTGTTAGGATTAATGCCCTCATATATAATTCGGCACAGATCCCATCTGGGGATTCCGTGATGTGGACATTGAACTAACAGATCCTTAAAGCATTCAAGGCATTTTGAGAATGTTTCATTTGGAAGCTGGGTGAATTGATTTATTTCGCTACGGACTCGAGCTGTCTTATGATTTGGGTAGAATTTCTTTAGGAATGCTTTGACGAATTCTTCCCAATTTGAAATGGAATGTGCGGTTGTGTTATACAGCCACTTCTCGGCTATATCGCATAAGCTAAATAGGAGAAGACGAAGACGTATAGGATCCACAGAAAGCTGTGAAGTACCCATCATTGCGCATACATTTTCAAATTTGGTGATAAAAACATATGCGTCTTCAGACTCGAGACTGTGATATTTGGGTAGAAAGTTGATTTATTGGTGTTTAATCTGAAAATTGTCCTCGTTGGCTGGTGGAATGGAGAGACAGTTCGAAAGAGGACCTCGCATAGGATAGCACCTCTCCTGGAGAGAGATGCGGGGTGGATTCTGTGCACCTGCGGACGGCGGCAGAGTAGTGGTAAAGAAGTTCGATGGAGAACCGTCCATCGATGTGGGTGTGGTGGTGAGTAAAGAAGAAGTAAATATAAAAATACCGACTTCGGAGTCGATAGGGGGAACGCGGACTAAACGGGCACTAGAATCCCGTGTCCAGCCTATCTTGCACTAAAAGGGTTTAGTACAAGTGGCAGCGTTAAAATAATTAGGGGAAATGATGAAGTGGTGTTTGTTTTGAAAGAGATACGGATTTTTGAAAAAATGATGCAAATCACAACAAATGCACAAGCAAAACCCTAAGTCTAATGGTCACCTAGGTCAAGGCTCTAGACCGCTCCTAACTGCCAAAAGACAAGTCGCAGGATCAATCCTCCACTGCCTCTTTGTCTCTCCTGTGGCCAGGTAAGTGCCAGGTAAGTGGGAGGTTCTCCACCACGTAAGTAGTGGGCCCAATTAAGTAACCACTTGTCTTAGACACACTTGCCTTAGACACCACAAAAGAAACGCGGATAAGCAATAGATTAACCACGACCTTCTCCTGTCCTAAGTGAGCGCGACGGTCCTTAGAGTCATGTCTAGATTTCTTTTAATTAATGAGGGTAATGCGGATGCAACTTTGTGATTTTCAGGGCTTAGGAAGGGTAATGAACTCCCCACCTAATCTGAATTTGGTCGTGCCCCTTAAATTCCGTATTAATATGAAAACAACCAAGATCAAAACAAGCACAATTTTTATTTTTGCGGCGCTGCGATTTATTTGCAAAGAAACCTGCAGCAAATTGTTAATTTGTCACGACCCGAAATTGGCACGTGACGGCCCTAATACTACGCAACGTCTATAGGCGTAACGCAATAAAAGAAAGCTAAAACCCAGCAATCTAAACCATCAAAAATAGTAAGAAGTGATAATAGTATTTTTCAAAACCTTTGAAATCACAACCCAATTTCTTTAAAGTCTCACTTTTATTTCTTAAAATTTTGGTAGCACCTCCTTTGTAAAAAAGCCCCCAAAAGGGGGTACAACATAATTATAAGGTAAAGCATCCCAAACGGGAGCAAAATCCATGCCCAACGGCAAAAAACATTCACCACAACAGATATGCGACGCCGTAGCGAAGAAAGAGACAATATAAATAAAACTGCATAAAAACCTCCAAGTCACAAAATAATATACAATATTGTCCTCACACCAAGTCACTAAGTCATACATAATACTGGTAGATGGAGAGTACATGGATACAACGAATATACAATACAACATCGGATAACCACAAAACCCACCTGGGCAAAACTGCACACTATCAGGCGAAGTGGTATCCGCAGCCAAAAGATGATACGATGGATGAAATAGCCTGCCTCTGACTATCCTGAGGAACACCTGCAAACACTGTGGCACAACGGGGGTGAGTTACCAACTCGTGAATAGTAAATAACATATGCAGGTAATCGCGAGTATGTACGTACAGCGCGAATCTAACATGAGCATGTAATATCAATGAATAGTCATATATAATGCAATAATCATGAAAAGTACACTAGCAGGTACAATTAATACATGAAGCAATAATATGACAATCTGTATGCAATAATCATGTAAGGTACTCAATCAGATACTACTAATACATGAAGCAGTGCATAAACAATAAATGTGGAGTATGGAATTAAAACATGTCATTTCCACGGAAATCCTAACCTCGTGGTAGGACCAAAATCCAACAAGACGATCAAATTCCCAATTTCCACAATTCAGCCCCCAAATTGGCTCCCATATCATGTAAGTCTCATATATCCTTAATGTACAACATCAATATATCTCATATATCCTGAATGTCCAACATCAAGCAAATCTCATATATCCCGAATGCACAATATCAATATATCTCATATTGTTGCGCCACGGCAGCGCCACGGCCGTCTACTCGAGGCCAAAATGCGGAATCAAAAATTTTCTTTACTTTTAAACTGGCGCTACCGCGGACAATATACCCGGATCGTAACCATTAACCTATACTAGCTAACTAGAGATAGGGTGAGAGATATACCGAGCGATCCGTGTCCTTCGGTCTTCTCGTCGTCGTCCCGATCTCCCGCGGAATCACCATTCGTCGTCTTCTCGTCGGAAAGGGCACCACGTAGCCGAATACTTTTACGGGCTCCCACCTCTGGACCGAGGCAACTCGGGCGCGAAGTTGGCTAGCCGACGCGTCCAAGGGTACTGTAGGTTGTAGTGTAGAGGCTTGTCTCTTTGGGGTTTGTGAAGTTGCCATGGATGTGGAGGTGTAGGAAGAAAATGAACTTTGGAAAAATGGAGCTATCATTTTTTTTGCAAGGAATGAGATGAGGAAAATATGTTACCCTCAAAAATGAAACTCTCTCTTCTCCCCCTCATGAAGTGGCCGGCCCTCCATATCAAAGAATGAGGAGAGAAAAACCCAAAACCATGAAGGGAGGTAATGGTAGGAAAAGCAAAGAGGTGACCACATCAAAAGGTTATGATAACTATGTCACACTAAATCAAATCAACTTCTAATCAACTCCAATCACAATAAAGCAAGCCATCATGAAAAAGCAAAGATGCTTAACCTTTCATAATGCCACAAGTGCAAGAAACCCCCTCCACAAATGTTATTTGCAAACTTGCAAATAACCCCCTCCATCGGAAAAGTCCGGCCGGGAAAGAACAAAGGAAAACCGGCCGGAACGGAATGCAAACTGGCAACTTCAGAAAACTGATCCCGTAATAAATTACAGGAAAACCCCACTACTGCATATACATGCCCGCATTTGTATTGCCACTGAATACAAATACAACGAGACAAAATCTACACTGTCTAATACTAGGATCCGGCTTAAACCAAAGCCGGCTAGTAAAATCTGTCCGATCACGATCCGTGCAATACCGCACGTATCTGATCGAACCCTGCCATATCTCCATACGGCCTCTACAGCGTTTCGTCCGAAACTTGAGTAACTGAGTGTGGTGGACTCTAAAGACTCGTCAATACTATGGCAGTGGATTTAACCACTAGCACGTCAGAGGTATTAGCCATACGTGATGGGCCACCAGCTATTGACCAAAAGGGACGTCGATGAGCGAACTCATCCTGACACCCTACTGAGCCTGTCAGTGACAATATCCGTACAGTCCGGTCCGTTCGTCTATGAGTATCGCATGGCGGGCCTAGGGGGTTGGTAAAAGTCAGACCCCCAAAAGCGGTACAAGTCGTGTCGGAGTGTAGCCCAGAACACCCTGAGATCCTACTGGAATACCTACCAGTAAATCTCCTGCCTCGGCCGAGGGCTTTGTGTAATGGCTCTCCTAGACACAGCGCGACCTCACCCCCAATACCGGGAGAGACGAACCCCTGCAGATCCGCTCACTGCCTCCATGTGGCTCGGGACTGTACCCAACTAAAATTTGTTTGCATGACTCCTTTGAGCCGTGGTAAGGTAGTAATCAAAGCACAGTGGGAACTCACACGAGACAAATGATGATCTCAGGTCGATGAACTAACCTGTACACATGTCACCAGGGAACTGCTATCTGACGTCTGGTATAATCCCAACTAGCAGGTTCCCGGCGAGTCCTGTCCGGTGTACTCATAACCCAATGAGCACCTGTATACATCTTAGGTGAACCAACTGACACCAGTGGCTTGTGAGACCGGCCACCGCCCCTCGTCGGGGTCTCGACTGTATACACTTGTCTACTAATGGAGTATCGATGCCCAGTCTCGAAACTCCCACGACTAGGGACCTTTTAAGGATGTGCTTATAGACCCCAGCTCCCACGTATATGATCGCCATCATACTGCTGGTCGTCAAGCAAGAATCCTAAGGGCTCTATCAACGTGTAATAGCGACTTGTCAGGTCACCTAAAGCAGTACACGATGATAAAGATAAACCAGATAGCATACTATCATCTCGAGTAAGATTGTCCTACCGGGATAGGTCCTCCCTCAATCATTGCAATCACGCACCTGTGATCCAATAATTGACTCTGAGGGCACTATCTCCAACAATCTCCCACTTGCACTCAAGGCTAATTATTGCGATGTCGCGTACTTACAGCCCGTGTGATACCGAACACCCAACTCCTCTACTGGTCAGTCTCACAAAGCTCGTTTGCGAAACTATTGCGTTCGAGGAACAGCCTCAGTGAGTGGATCCGCTGTGGTGTTTTTTTCTATGTCTCTCTTTATCTCAAGTTCGCGGAGAAAGCCATCTCCCGAAATGAGCAATACCTGTCTTAGAATGTGTCTGGATATCTGATGGGACCTAGTTCATAAATGAACTCCAAATCCAAACTTCTTAGACTGTATCGTCAACTGAACTTAATCAGTATCCTGCGCCATGACTTTCCCTCAGTATCCACCTGGACCACCTGTCCAACATACTGCCCCTCGTCAGAAGGAAGACTATAACTCTGACAGCCACTCTGCCATCCATGTCACCTTGGAAGCCTGGAATGATAACCGTCTCCTAAAGGAGGCAGCCGTTATCAAATCCCTAGAACATTCACTTATGTTCTAAAGCTGCTTCCGACTGTTTCTCCAGGATTGGATCAATGTCTACTTATTGCATCTAGTGCAAAAACAACATCTGGTGTGGTACTTGACATCTCATGATTGACTCAATTGTCTAAACAAGTGATCTGCCAATCATGCACATTCCTCTCTATTTTAGTCTATAAGACACCTTTAGAGAGGGTGACTCCATCACCTGTAGGTACACTACCGTGCCAGGAGTCGTCCATTCTAAATACTCATAGAATGCTGTCTAAGTACCCTGATTGGGAAACCACCCAAATCTAGATCTAAAACCATAGATCTAGTAACCAGAATGTCTGATATAATATCCAAGTCCCATGTGGAGAAACTACTGTGTGACAACCAAAGAATAACCGATCGTAGTATAAGAATATCACTTCCTACTCTGTGTATGTCATCCTAATACCAGGACATCACACCCTACTACCTTCTTAACAGATCCATCCCTTATTCTGATGAAGTCAAACCTATGACAGTCACATCAGAAATAGATGATCTATCTCCGCTATATCTGCTTAAGTCTATAAATAGACATAAGCCTCTTGCCCACTGTGCTTCCGTTGCTCCCACTGACTACGACAACCCACTGGCAGAGTCATATAGACGTACACTTCTAAAGCTAGTTCAGAACGACGCTATACTCATCCTCCTGCAGGTTCTCACAGTCTGGAACAACAGCAATGGCAAGTCTGGGTAAACAAGAACCTCCCTGCCACCGTCCTTGAGCATACCGAAGTACCTCTCGGGTGCCTGAGGTTACCCACTTTATCTGCGGAGTGGCCAATGGAATGTCAAATCAGATTAAATCTTTAGGTTCTTATCAAATCTTCAGTAATCGTTTGCGGTTCTGGAATCACTTCCAGTTCTACTATACTCCCACTACTGTTTTCTGAAAAATCCATTTCTTTCAAAAATGTGGCGAGTCAAGAACAATATCACTATTGATCTTCCAGATGGTAGATAATCAACCCTCGTCATAGCCTGGGTCAACTCACAAACAGCCATTACAGAAACGTGCCCTGAGTTATCCGGAGCCTGGTTTTAAGCATAAACCGGACAACTCCCTGTACCTTAACATCGTTAAGATACGAACTGTTCTATATCCAATACAGGAACAGAGGCACTGATTTAATTGAACCAGATTCAAATCATGCAGCTGTCACCAGTGCATGTCAACTAAATGGAAGGAGGCCGATCAGCGTTACTCAACTTAGGAATGCTTCCAATTTTGAGTAACCTGAAAGAGAAGCAAGTTCTCATTACTATCAACTGAATACCTGTTAGTTATATGTATGCCCTAGAGGCCATTACTATACATAGGATGTATATTGTAGTGGATGCTGGGACATATATAGGGAGGACTTTCTTGCTCGACATGATAGTATGCTATCTGGTTGCTCTTTACCTTAACGTGTACACTGATTGTCCCTCTATTACATGTTGGTAAAGCCCTTAAGATGTGTACTTGACTACCTGGACTATGATGCGGATCATACTAGTGGGGACATGGTAGTCCGTAAGTACATCCTTCAAAGTCCCTAGTCGTGGGTGTATCAAGACGGGGCATCGATATACCAGAGTAGACTAGCGTATACCTTCTCGACCCATACAGATGGGCGATGGATGATCCCATATCCATTGGTGTTTGACATCAGAGATGATATACGGGTGCTCAGTGGAGACTGGGTACACTGGACGGACTCGCCGAGAACTCCCAGATGGTATTATACCTTACGTCAGATGGCAGTTCTCTGGTGACACTGGTACAGAGTAGTCTGTTGACCCGAGATCGTCATAGAGTCTTGTGTGGTTCCCACTGTGCTTTGATTTCCATCTTACCACGTCCAAGAGGGCGTGCAAAACGGTGGTTTTTGGGTACAGTCCCGAGTCACATGGAGGCAATGAGCGATAGGAGGGGATTCGTCTCTCCCGGTATAGGGGGTTGATGTTGCGCTGTGTTCGATTGGCTATAACAGGAAATCCCTGGCCAGGGTTGCTGAGATTTACTGGTAAGTGTTACTAGTAGTTTCTCGAATTGTTATAGACCTCATATCAACACGACTTATCGAGCTATTGGGGTCTGACGTTTACCACCCCTAGGCGAGATATGCGACATATCAGACGATCAGACCGGACTGTACGGTAGTGTTACTGGTTGGATTCACTGGAGTGTGAGCGGGCTTGCTCGTCGATCTTCTGATCGCTCAATACCCGGATGGCCGTTACGTTTATCAGACCGCTTGCGGCTTGTGGATACTTGATGTAACGTTTTGAAAATCGTTTCGGTGAAATTTCGAAAAAATCGGTAAAATAAGGGGGTTTTCTGTAAAAAGTCAAAATACAAATATCTTATTATAAAAATTAAACATACATATTCTAGCTATGAAATTGCTATTATTTGGTGTTTATTGAGCCGCGGGTGAAATTTCAAATTTTCTGAAAAAAATATTATTTTATTATTATTTTAAGCCGTCACTAATACATTTAATTAGGGAAAATTACAAATTGGAATGAGTTGAAACAAATTTTGTGCATCATAAAACTTTAAATAAAATTTTATCATGTGGTTTTTGGAACGAAATCATTTGCCCAAACGGTTTAGAAATTATTGAAGAAAAAAGGCTTTTTTTTTAGCGTAAATGGATGTTTGGGGTATTGTATTTATCATTTTTCATCACCCCACACCCGTACCCACACCCACACACACCCATTCACTTATCCCCTTGAAGAATTCAGCAGCCCCCTCTTTTGTCCCAACTTGGATTTCAAAGGAAATGAAATGAAAGAAAAGAAAAGAAAAGAAAAGAGTAGAAAATGATATAATTTTAGTTGACTTTGACTTGAACTAACTTTCTCCACCTCACTCTCTCTCCTCCCTCACCCAACCCCCCCCCCCCCCCACAATCTGGCCGAAACCAGCAACCCCCAACAGCCCCCTTTTCCTCTTCTCCTCTCTTTGTTCCATCAAAAAAAATCCACTAAAAATCAAGCAAAAATCAAAATCCGACTCCTATCCATTTTAGCTTAGCCCGTATAGCATGGGTTTTGGTGACAAGGGAGCATTTTGGAGGGCTATGTGTGCTTGTGGGATCTTCAATTTGTTTGGGTAAATTCTAACCCTTTTGCTTAAATTGTTGTTAATTGCTTGTAGTTAGCTTAATTAAGTGTTAATTTGGTTTTATGTGGGTTCAATTGTATGATTAAGGAATTCTAGTTAGGGTTTTGTTTTGAAATTGGGTTGTGATCACTTGTGCATGGTTTGTGATGTGAGCTAACATCTAGAAAACTTGTTAAAATTTATCTAGTTGCATATTACAAGTTGTTACTTGAAAAATGTCCAAATTAAGCTTTTTTGTGCAAACTGGGGTTTTATGAAATGCATTTATATGTGAGATTAAAAATATGGTTAGGGTTTTTATCATATTATTAACTTTATTAAGTGTAGTTTAACACTTTAGTTCATGGAAATCCAACCTAAATTGTAGTTTGCGCATTTTTTTGCTATGAAATTGTTAAAAACAGGGTATTTTGTAAACTAGAATATTAGGGTTTTTGGAATTTAATGAGATTAAATTCCGGAAATTGTTTCTATGACTTATTTAAGATATTTAATAAATATATTGGCCGCTACATTCATTTAAACATCCTGTTTTGTACAAAAACGGCGAATTGTGCTTGCTAGATTTTCGGAAAAGTGACTTTTTAAGTAAAGTTGGGGTTTTTGTGAGTTTTAACCTAGTTTATATTAAAACTAGTGTTCGTGAATGTGCAAATGAGTGTGATTGGATTTTTCTCGATGGTTTGACGTTTGTACATCGACATCGAGGGTTGGTTTGACTATTCTTGCATGCGTAGGCGATAGGTTTGGACCTATGCGTGATACGCGTGCCGATTTGATTTTCGTATGCCGTTTCGATTTCGAATTTAGTTTTAATGCGATACGGTGCATTATGATATGTAGGTACCCCATGCGGACTTCGAGACGACAAGCAAGCACGTGGCGACGTCGGCACCGGCGAGCGAGGACCAGGTGAGTAGATTTCTATCTACGGGGAGAAGTCGGGTGGATGGCGTATAGCACCCCCGCAGTCCGTGGTGGTGTATACGGATGCGTATACACACCAACAATTATTATATGTTATTTAGGATTAATAACGTTGCTTAGGATGGATATTGGTGTGTTGGATTACCTTAGTGTTGCGAACCCTAGGGTAGTGTTGCACTACACATACACACATACATACTTGCATACATTCCTATTGATATGTGCTCATGGGATTCTTTATAGTTATGGGTTCACATGGGTATGGGACTATGTGTTCACATACGGATTTGAGGATGATACTTGGGATTGAGCTGAGTCGATAAGATTTGATTTGAGGCCGTGAGATCGGTGATATAGCAGGGTTCGTATTTGAGATACGACATGACGTTGTAGCGGGTCCTTGACGTAGTGTTTCACACACGTCCATGCATACGTAGGCGGTATCAGTATGGTACTAGACGTAGATCAGTACCCCGATCATGATAATTGATAAAGAGGATACCAGGTGAATAGTATGATGAATGTGATATTGACCCGTACCCAGATTGGGATGCCGTACGATGGATTTACGTACGAGCTATATTGATGATTGATCCGCACTCTTGACTTGGATGCCTGATTATAGATATGGTATCGGATATGATATTATTGAGGCAGGATCACCGACTATACATATACAGGTATGTATATGTATCGACTCAGATGATAGGCGGTTCCCTTACCTGTAGTTCAGCTTGTTAGTTCAGCCGTATAGTTTAGTGTAGTTGTTAGATTAGATTAGACTTCTTACCTATTTCAAAAACCAACGAATCATGGGCATTCTTAAAGACAGCCCAAGGAATCCTACGGATATTTCAAAAGACGTATCTTTTCATAAGAACACCGTAGCCCCTATTTTCAAAACCCATGATTCGTGTTATTTCAAAAGGCACCATTTGTAGGACTTATATTAGATTAATGCAGATTGTTATAGTTGCGTCTAGTTTTCAGCTCCCGCTCATTTTTGTGGTCCGCTTCGCATCGCATGCTTATTTTATGTTTCATACTCCATTAGTGATATCATGCTGTTAGGACACCAGCACCATTACCGATGATGCGTAGGTACCACGTACACTTAATTGCCGGCTCACACACATCTTCATCGGTAATTGACATGTCACGTACACCTTAGAAATTATTATTGCTTAACTTAGCTAGATAGCTAGTAGTTTGACATAATATTAGTGTACTTACCTTATATGTCAGCTTAGATATTGTAGTTATTACTTGTCACTTCATGCATACTGTTATTCATCGTTATGCCGCAGTCATGGATTCTCATGCATATATTCACTATTTTACGTGTTATTGAGGTTTTGGATTCGGATTTCCATGAGATTTTCTGGATTTGGAGGAAAACCGCAAAAACATAAATAAACCTCTTCTCTCTTTTAAAATAAAAAGTGCGGTTTTCCTATGATGTATGAGTCGTCCACCATGAGTTTGCTGATGGATTTCGAGACCCGATTCGAGGAGTGGAGGAACCGTTTCGGGTACATGGTGGGCCCGGTGCGGTACCCCGGGGCAAGAGGAATGTGGTGTTGACGTTGAGCCCGGCAGGGGAGCACTACCGACCGGTGATATTACCTGACGCGTCGGATATCCGGAGGATACCGTCGTGGTCTTGAGATGGATGGTAGGGGCCGGTCTGGACTGACGGCGCCCTAGATATTGAGATTGAGACATTGATATTTCGAGACATTGAGATTTATGTTTTGTGTCGATGCTAGACACTGTTGATACTGATTTCATTTATGATACCTCAGTTTAAAAATACAAAGGAAATCTCACTAATTTATGAAAACAGTTCTTCATTTACACGTATTCTGTTTTCATGCATTCATACCTCATTCATATGATATATTGCTACCTGAGGCACTGATACAGGCACATGAGATTACACTCGGGTTAGATATTTACCCTAGCCTTGTTATAGGCTACGTGTTATTTATATATTTAAGGACATATTATAATCATTGACCTAGGTTGCGTTATTTATGCGATTTCTGTGCGTAGATATTTTTCTATTCACGAGTTGGCAACTCACCCCGTTGTGCCCCAGTTTCTTGCAGGTTTGCCGTACAGGTTTCATTACGGCTTTGCGGGCTCAGTTTCATTCGGGTGACTTGCTAGTAGGTGGGTTTTTCTTGTATCGTACCCATCATATTACCTTGTATAATATTATTCCGTTGTATCTAATAAATTCCATCAACCAAACATGTATTTATTGAGATAGAGACCAGTGTTGTTTATTCTTTCGACCTTAGAGTCGCTCGTTATATTTCTGGTGGTTTTGAGTTTCCTTTTGAGTTTTGATCCTCGCCGTTGGCGTTGTATATTATTGCTTGTGTGGTTGTGACCGTCGATTGACGAAGAGCTAGCTCCCGCTTGGGATGCCTTTTTATTGATTTCGTATACTATTCATGTTGTATCCCGTTTGGGAGCCAGTATTTACAAAGGAGACTCTGCCGAAATTTTCAGTAAATTTTGATGTTCTTAAAAACCGCATAATTCGGCTTATTCTATTAAAACTACTTGTTTTAAATTGGTTTTCCTTCACTCTACTTCTTTTCTTGGTTTGGATTTCTGGGTTTTCGGTTTACTTAGATTACGTACGCCTCGATACGTTTCGTAGTTTAAGTGCCGGTCATGTTCCGTACTTTCGGGACGCGACACTTGATATGATCATCATCTGCTGCCGGCGTATTGACGAGTCTTTAGAGTCCTACACAGAGGTTTCCTGGTTCAAGCGAAACGAAATAGGAGCGCATATGAGATATGTGCGGAACCGAGAATAATGCGTGTATGTGATACCGTATTCCATTCTCGCGATGAATGTATCGATTAGGTTATATGCGATATACCCTAGTTATCGAATCAAGGATTGATTCGATAAAACGATACATTGGATACTAGTCGGTTATATGTGATATGACCGGATCGTTAAATCAAGTGTTGATTTAATGATTTAATGTATAATTATATATTTGATATATTACTTTGCATTAACTCGTATCGGTTCACTTTAAATGGATATTCTCACTCGGGTGTGCACATTGTATATGTGATATACTTTTGTGCACTTGATTGTATCATGTTTGATGATGCAAGATTGCTAGGTTTTGTGTAAAGAGTTAAACCTTGGTTAAGTAAATGGTTAGGGTTTTATTTATTATTCATTTATTCTTTTATCTTTTAATTTGGATTAAAAGAAAAAAGGAAAAGAAAATAAAAAGGTTGCTTTCTTACATGAAGCTTCATGAAGCTTCATGCAACTTTGACTCATGTAACCTTTTTGTCTTCTTCTTCAAACCCTAACCATTCATCTAACTTGAGTTAACTCTCTACATCAAACCATGGTTCATGTTATGATAAGGATAATTCTTTTTCAATTATTCAAATTAACTTATCATAACACTTTCTTCTTCTTCTTCCTTTCTTCACTTGAAGAAAGCAAGCTCCATCAATGGTGATTGATGGAAATGAGTGAGAAATCCAATTCTAAAGTCTACCCACTTCCTATTTCTTCATCCTTTACCTCTTGCCAAGTAGTAGAGTGTGTTTCCTTCACAAGTTTCATGGCTTGGTGAAGGTGGAGCTTGATCTAGCGATGCCTCGACGTAGATCATCTTCGGCATGGACATCGACGACCTAGCTCGCCATTTCTCCGACGAAGCCGACGCTAGAGCCCGGGAATTCACTAAGACAGCGAGGGGACTTCGTTGCGGAGCCGTGGAGGTGGAGCACCGGATCTACAAAGGTTGTATTTCCGTATTCTTTATAGTTAAGTTGTTAACTAGTTTCTTGTTTCGCCTAAACTTTAGCCAACGATCCGTTCTAGGGTTTCTCGGCACCGTTTAAATTTGAAATTGGCATGGTTGATGCCTTGTGAGACATCATTAGGGTGCCTAGGAACCCTACAGTGGTATCAGAGACTAGCTAGAGCCTTAGGCGAAGTCCCGACGGAATCAGAAGTCCGATCGACCCAAAACCCGACTTGAAAAATGCTCTCTGGACTTTTCTGTAAAATGTGGATTTTTGTAGATTAAAAATATTCAGAAAAATCAGCAGGAAGATATAAGGGTTACTGTAAAATTCGAGGGATTGATTCCATAAAGGCGGCGCGGATCCGCGGCCTTACAGGAGGCTCATGCGGCGGATCCGCGGCCCTTTTGTCGTTTTGTGCATCCAATTTTGCACAGTAATTTATAGTTGTCTGTGCTGGTTTTCCTGGGGATTTTTAATAATTTTTCCAGAGTTGCATTTTCTGGGTTGTATTGGGAACTCGGTGTATCGATCGGATTGTCTAATTTTGTCGGTGGGTTTTTCCGGATAAATTTTAGAATATGTTAAAAAGTTCGACCGGATATAAATACCCAATTTTTCCCCTGTCGGGAAATTTCCAAGTGTTGGATCTTTCCGTAGTTTAACGACGTTCTAAGTAGTGAAAGTAACGCAATGGACCCTCTAGAAGACAACAAACCTTAACTCGATTATGTGACCGTCTTGAACTGCCCTTTGAACTTTCGGGTTTGGGGGAGTACGGCGTGCCAAATGTGAGGCGTTGGCTTGACCCTTCTACGGCTGGACCGTTGGTACTGAGGCACGAACTGAATGTTTTTAGACTTGTTTCATGTGTTGAGCTGTATCGGGAAAACTTGGGTGTTCGATTGTTCGATCGAAAAGTTTAGCATTTTCTATTTATCCGGAATGTGATACAATAATTGGAATTCACAAATTGTTATGAGATAACGGAATGAATATTATAAACGTAGCAGTTTAGTCTCACTTGATCGGTTGCCACGGAATTTTGATGTGATCAAAAGTCCGTCGCAATCACGTAGCGTACGCGGATACTCGCCGGGTAAACTTAATAGACAGCCTCACTCCATAGCCCCGACCAAGTGACTGTAGGAGAACCCCGTCGCCGAAAGCATCCGTTCGGGTGCTCGCGGCAGCGGTGTTCCGCCTTGGTGCACTTTGTCGACGGCTTCGGGGGTGCGGCCGCCTACTAAAGTTTGCGACGAGCATTCGATCAGAATGTCGGGAATCCTGTTGAATTGCCCGACTTAATATTGAAAAGTGTTTTCAATGATGAGACTAAAATGCGGGGTTTATAATTGTTAAGCATGCGATGTCTAAAGAATTCATTTGATCAGGCATACGATGTCTGAGGTGGTTGCGGATTCCAACTGTTGTAGTTTTACACTTTCTTTTCTATGACCGTAAGTGTAATATGTGATATCGCCGGTTTCGTTGCTATATGTCAACGACAATTGGGATGCGCATATTTACTTACGTTGATGACATGTGATGTTATGTGTTGCTGGATATGTTATATTGGATCGTCGTGTTTGAATAGCCGGGGGTTTTTGTGTGAGATGAGTGTTTTTCATTTTCATTCATGTAAAAACTTGTATGTAATATTCTTTTATTAGGGCGCTTCCAGGTTGCGGAAGATGTCACCGTTTGTATATTATTTACTTTTCCGCACTAGGATAGACCCAAGGAGGGGAGCACAAGTAACCGGGTTCTGGAGTCCAGTGGGAGACCAACTCGAGAAGTCGAGTCCGGGTCTCCTAACTCTAGAATTGGTAGGGTTTCTTGCCGCTCTCGTAGGGGTCTTGGGGTGTGGGTTTGGCTATTCATCGCGACCGTGGAATCCGTGTTTTATACTGGCTCGTATTGAAAACACGGACGTCCTAGTATATCCAATATTTCATATGATTCTTCTGCTGCGATATCTGTGATGTGATCATGTGATGTTCTGTGATAGATACCGTATATAGTATATATGATATATTATATAGACGTTACTTATGTTTTACACCCGCGCTAGCCCTGCCCCGCTCTGCCGTTAGTTACCTAACCTAACGGTGCACGAGGGGACATCGAGGCGAATGCGGATGGCATAAGTGTACGTCGTATTTATCTGTGATGTTTAGGTACTTAAATGATGGGACTTCATTAATGTGATTAATGAAATAAAAGAAACCTAAGATGTTGTAGAATCGAATTTCAAAAAAAAATAAAACAGGTAGCTACAGTTCTTGCTTTGCACAGAGGTATATATGATATATCCTGCACCTTATTCGATAAGGAAAGGACCGAGATCCCTTCACCGGGAGTGACTCCTTTAGCAATAACTGGCAGATGCTACACACTCGGTTTGTCTTTTGATTGCTTTTAAGTGTTTTTGCTTTGCACAGTGATATATATGATATATCCCGCACCTCATTCGACGAGGAAAGGACCGACGATCCCTTCACCGGGAGTGACTCCTTTGGCAAAACTAGAAAAGCCTCAAAAGCACTCCATTTTAAAATTCATTTGATCCTACAACGATATCAAGTTCATTACGCAATAGGTTTTCAGAAAAACCTGTCGTAGCCCTCCATCATTTCAGATAAATCATGTTTAGTATTCGTGCTGCGTTTGTTGACCTTGTCAAGGAGCAGTGTGCGGTAGCTAACCAGTATTTATCTGCTTATGCATATGATGCAGATTGGGTTAGGGTAGTCGTACGGCCTTGTTGACCTTGTCAAGGGTCGTGCGGGTGGGTTTGATTCAATCAAGAAATGACGGGTTGAACTTGACTTGCGGTCTATGGTTTGTTGACCTTGTCAAGGTCATAGATCGTTCGGGGCAAAATATTATCGGGAATTTCAAGTGTTGAAATTTGCAATGAGATTGCATACCTTCTATGAGATAGTTGGATCCCGATACCCGCTGTGAGTAATTGTTACTCCTGGAAGAGTTTTATACATTACAATTAGCCGATCAAGTAGGTGTCTAGAAAGGTGTCAACGGGGTTACGCCTCTGGAAAAACGAGGTTTACATTAATTAGGTCCGTGCGAAAGCACGGGGCACCTCCCTCAAAGTACCGACACTGGCCTGGCTGAAAGATTGGCGAACTTGTAGTGTGTAATTAATCCCGGCTAGTCTTTCCTTTTAGGGTTTGAAGGAAGATTTGATAAAAAGCAGTGGGAACCATCCTGATTAGATAAAATAATAACCAATCTATTCTTGCAAGAGCGCACGCTGAGTGTTTTCTTCTCTCTCTCTCCAGGTAGCGACCATATCACGCCTTAATCAAGATAATAAAACGGAATATTGACCGAACCCGCTTGTTATACTGAGCTGGGGAACGTTGGTCCCGCTCCAACTTATAATTGTTATAAGACAGAGCAGGAAATTGGGGATTACCAGAATTCCCGTGCCGCCCAAACGAAGAGAGTGCATGTTGATGCATCATCTTCGGGTGTGTTCATTACAAAGAACTGTTTCTCTGTATCCTATACGTCCTGGGTATGTGATACCAGATCAGGATCCCAGATATGTAATCTGTTACATAGGGCAACAGAAAGGTAGAGAACTGAGAACGGGTGATAAGTTTCATGAGGCAGAAAACGGGGCAAGAGTTGCAGCCAAGTCTGTTGGTCACTGTCACCCTGTATTCCAAATACATTGATTCTGAACGAATGTTATTAGATACCGAACCTGATATACAAAATCATATCAGTTTCTTTAGAAGTAAAGAAATGATAAAATTTTGTATTGTTGGATAATGTTTTGAACATTTCCTATATCAAAAGTTTATTGGATCAGGCACGTTATCTAAAAGCGTTGATGTTCTAAATCAAACTACAGTTCTTAGTATACGGAACACACACAAGAGGAAGAGTTCAGAAATGAACGAATTCTTCTTGAGGCATTGTAGACTAGGTCAGATCAATGTGACCCGACTAGCTAGAGTTACATATAGATGCATATTTAAATCAGTTTGAATTTACATCTTGTGAAACTCGCCAGTCATGTCACAAAGATAAGATGACCATAACTCCGTTTACTAGAAACAGAGAAAGAGTTAGTGAACTCTTGGGATGATACATGTTGATGTATGTAGGTCCCCTGTCTACACATGCCAAGACCGGTTCTTTTACTTCATTACATTCTCTGATGATCTCTCAAGATTCAGACATACGTTCCTGTTGAAACATAAGCCCGAACCTTTTGAGATATTCACAGAATATAAGTTAGAAGTAGAGAACCAAAACGGGTATAAGTATTATGTCCTTTGATGAGATCAAGGAGGAGAATACTTGAGCACGGAAATCCTGGACTATTCTAAAGGAGAATGAGATTCTCTCTCAGCATTACTCCTCCGTATACACCATTGCACGATGGTATGTCGGGGCGGAGCAGATACACCCTATCTGATATGGTGTGCTCTATGATGAGTGCTACTGAGTTATCTATTTCCTTTTGGGAGTTATGCACTTGAGAAGCTGCATACCTATTGAATAGGGTTCCCATCAAATCAGTTGCCTACCGTTTCATATTTGATATGATACGGGAAGAGCCCATCTCTCAAGTTAGTTGAGATTTGGGGTTGTCCAGCCTATGTCTGAAAAGTAAAATCCGGACAAGCTCGAGGCAAGGTTAGTTATGTAGAACTGGAAAGGTTCCAGCTATGCAAACTACAGCAGATGATTTGAAAGAACCAAAGAGTTCATTAGTTACCAACGAACCTCGGCCTCTCCGCCGATCTAGTAGGGTTCCTCACCCACCTGAGAGATACTTCGGTTTCTCTATGACAGTGGGAGCGAGGATTGCATCATGAGATGATGACCCAACTAGTTTCGAGCTGGCCATCAGGAGTAAGACTCTGTAAGAATGGCTGGATGCTTAGTGATCTGAGATGAAATCCATGTACACCAACAAAGTATGGACTTTGGTTGCTATATCTGAAGGGTTAAATCCCCATCAGGAGCAAGTATATCTTGAGAAGATTACTTGGTGTAGATGGAAAAGTTGAGACTTTCAAAGCTAGACTTATTAAAGGTTTGCATCATTGACCAGGTGTGGATTATATTGAAACCTTTCTAAGGATCTATGCTTAAGTCCATCCAGATCCTACTTGCCACGGCTACGTACCATGACTACGATATCTGGCGGTTGGGTGCCATGACTGCTTTTCTAAATGATGTTTTAGAAGAGAACGTCTATAAGTACACAGCCAGAGGGCTTCGTAAACAGTGGGAGCAGCAGAAACGTGTGCAAGATGTTTTATAGGATAAAGCAGGCATCACGGAGTTGGAACGTCTATTTTGATGAAGTAGTCAAAGATTTTGACATCATCAAAATGGTAGATGAACCTTGTATAAACAAAAAGGTAGTAGGGAGTATGGTGACGATCCTCGTAGAGTACGTGGATGACATACTCTTGATAGGGAAGTAGTTTCCTATGCTACGCTCGATCAATCTCCGATTATCACAAAGATTCTCCATAAAGGATCAAAGTGATACCTACTAAATCCTGAATTTTGGATCTATGAGATAGATCTAATTGGATGTTAGGATTCTCACTAGTTGTAGTGAGATGATATCAATCGATCCTGGGGAGAATCACTGGAAGGGTTCCAGAGTGATAAAGACAATTGAATGTCAGTCACAGGCATTATCTTTACCCTCAGTGGAGGGACGGTATGTTGGAAGAGTTCCAAGGTAGATACCGTGGCATACTAGACGATAAAGGCTGGATACATCGCTACTTCAGATGCTACCAAAGAGGCTGTTTGGGTGTATATTAGTTCATGAGATGAACTTCGTTCCTACCATTGTGAGACAATGGAGTTGTGGCTTATGCCAAGGAACGCCCGTCCCATCAGTGACCCAGGCGTATTCTGAGGCAGCATCACCTGATCAAGGAGATGATTGATCTCCAGGGTGATCGAGGTTTGGAGAGTAGACTCAGAGGACAACACAGCGGATCCACTCACAAAGGCCTGTTCCCAGAGAGAGACTTTTATGGGATGGTTGAGTATGAGATACTGCAACCACTGCTATCAGATGGCCCTAGTGCAAGTGGGAGATTGTTAGTTATATGTATGCCCTAGAGGCCATTACTATACATAGGATGTATATTGTAGTGGATGCTGGGACATATATAGGGAGGACTTTCTTGCTCGACATGATAGTATGCTATTTGGTTGCTCTTTACCTTAACGTGTACACTGATTGTCTCTCTATTACATGTTGGTAAAGCCCTTAGGATGTGTACTTGACTACCTGGACTATGATGCGGATCATACTAGTGGGGACATGGTAGTCCGTAAGTACATCCTTCAAAGTCCCTAGTCGTGGGTGTATCGAGACGGGGCATCGATATACCAGAGTAGACTAGCGTATACCTTCTCGACCCATACAGATGGGCGATGGATGATCCCATATCCATTGGTGTTTGACATCAGAGATGATATACGGGTGCTCAGTGGAGACTGGGTACACTGGACGGACTCGCCGAGAACTCCCAGATGGTATTATACCTTACGTCAAATGGCAGTTCTCTGGTGACACTGGTACAGAGTAGTCTGTTGACCGGAGATCGTCATAGAGTCTTGTGTGGTTCCCACTGTGCTTTGATTTCCATCTTACCACGTCCAAGAGGGCGTGCAAAATGGTGGTTTTTGGGTACAGTCCCGAGTCACATGGAGGCAATGAGCGATAGGAGGGGATTCGTCTCTCCCGGTATAGGGGGTTGATGTTGCGCTGTGTTCAATTGGCTATAACAGGAAATCCCTGGCCAGGGTTGCTGAGATTTACTGGTAAGTGTTACTAGTAGTTTCTCGAATTATTATAGACCTCATATCAACACGACTTATCGAGCTATTGGGGTCTGACGTTTACCACCCCTAGACGAGATATGCGACATATCAGACGATCAGACCGGACTGTACGGTAGTGTTACTGGTTGGATTCACTGGAGTGTGAGCGGGCTTGCTCGTCGATCTTCTGATCGCTCAATACCCGGGTGGCCGTTACGTTTAGCAGACCGCTTGCGGCTTGTGGATGCTTGATATGATCATCATCTGCTGCCGGCGTATTGACGAGTCTTTAGAGTCCTACACAGAGGTTTTCTGGTTCAAGCGAAATGAAATAGGAGCGCATATGAGATATGTGCGGGACCGAGAATAATGCGTGTATGTGATACCATATTCCATTCTCGCGATGAATGTATCGATTAGGTTATATGCGATATACCCTAGTTATCGAATCAAGGATTGATTCGATAAAACGATACATTGGATACTAGTCGGTTATATGTGATATGACCGGATCGTTAAATCAAGTGTTGATTTAATGATTTAATATATAATTATATATTTGATATATTACTTTGCATTAACTCGTATCGGTTCACTTTAAATGGATATTCTCACTCGGGTGTGCACATTGTATATGTGATATACTTTTGTGCACTTGATTGTATCATGTTTGATGATGCAAGATTACTAGGTTTTGTGTAAAGAGTTAAACCTTGGTTAAGTAAATGGTTAGGGTTTTATTTATTATTCATTTATTCTTTTATCTTTTAATTTGGATTAAAAGAAAAAGGGAAAAGAAAATAAAAAGGTTGCTTTCTTACATGAAGCTTCATGAAGCTTCATGCAACTTTGACTCATGTAACATTTTTGTCTTCTTCTTCAAACCCTAACCATTCATCTAACTTGAGTTAACTCTCTACATCAAACCATGGTTCATGTTATGATAAGGATAATTCTTTTTCAATTATTCAAATTAACTTATCATAACACTTTCTTCTTCTTCTTCCTTTCTTCACTTGAAGAAAGCAAGCTCCATCAATGGTGATTGATGGAAATGAGTGAGAAATCCAATTCTAAAGTCTACCCACTTCCTATTTCTTCATCCTCTACCTCTTGCCAAGTAGTAGAGTGTGTTTCCTTCACAAGTTTCATGGCTTGGTGAAGGTGGAGCTTGATCTAGCGATGCCTCGACGTAGATCATCTTCGGCATGGACATCGACGACCTAGCTCGCCATTTCTCCGACGAAGCCGACGCTAAAGCCCGGGAATTCACTAGGACAGCGAGGGGACTTCGTTGCGGAGCCGTGGAGGTGGAGCACCGGATCTACAAAGGTTGTATTTCCGTATTCTTTATAGTTAAGTTGTTAACTAGTTTCTTGTTTCGCCTAAACTTTAGCCAACGATCCGTTCTAGGGTTTCTCGGCACCGTTTAAATTTGAAATTGGCATGGTTGATGCCTTGTGAGACATCATTAGGGTGCCTAGGGAACCCTACAATACCATGCACAAGTATCTACATCTTCGATCACCTTGAAGAATCCCGATACTTGCAATACCTGGTTCTCTACTCTATTCTTATACCAATAACTCCTCAAAACTCAGACCCTGTTCTTCTACGAAACACATGTCTAAGAACTAGAGAAGTTAAAAGTAAACAGAATATAGTACGAGGACCAACCCTTCTGTCCTAATGGACACTGGACAATATACAATACTCTGTATAAGTCCCTGAGTCTAACAACTCATTCACTGTGTGTCGTAGGTTGAAAACTGTACTTATGGTTAAGAAGAATTACACCGCTGTTCAATGCTCCTTACCTAACCATCCACTGGTATAGGTAAATATCATAGACATAATTTCAAAAAGGTATATCTCACTCTATAAAAATAGACGTACAGATATATCAATTTGAAATTGGTGCATAACAACGGATATTCAAAATCAAATATTTGCCGACCGGCAAACAGCCCAGGCGATTTCCTCAAATATCACCAATTACAACGAATCCCGATATAATGAGGATGATCACCTAATTCCCAATAACTTACTCCCACTCATCATCTGTAAAACCATACAGATGTGAGAATCAAACTTGGTAAATACATACCCTGGAGCAAGTGTCTAATTGGGAAATCAGTTTTCTTTTAACAGTACACAGTGAAACTGAAACATTGAAATGTTTCGATGGGGTATCCGGGTATTCCTAGTAATGCCTCTTCCATTATCCAGATTCACAACTGTAACCGTATAATTCTTTGTCACTTCTCCAAATCCCTTTATATGTCTTTAGTCATTACCTTCTGCACACCCCTTTAGGCCAAATGGTTTTCTTCCTTCCCTACCGTTCGGCACCAGCCTATGGTTTGGAAGAAGACTATCCAATAAGCATAATGGGTGTACTGTCCTAATCCTAGGAACACTCGCAATGCTAGAGAAGGTGAAGATAAAAGACAACCGAATGAACCTTATTCCTATTTCTCCTGAACCAGGATCCATCCCCGAAATGGAACAAGTTCCTTTCGAGTTCGTATATAACCATACGATGGATTATCCAATAAACTTGGGATCTTCGTAGTGATACGGAGTGTCCTGGAGAAATACAAAGGTGATTTAGGATTGGCGAAGAAATACTTGGTTTGGTCGTGAATATCAGTCGCGGTTTACTTTGCCCTTTTACTAATCCCTTGCTTTGTCTTAACTTAATACCTTCTGTACACCGTTTACGCTAATTGGTTTTCTTCATTCCCCACCATTCGGCACCAGCCTAAGGTTTGGAAGAAGACTATCCAATTTGCGTAATAGGTGTACTATCTCCTAAACCAAGGAGTACTCACAACCTGAGAGAAGGTAAAAGGAAAAGTCAACTGAATAGTCCTATTCGTTTTCTCCAGAACCAGAAACCATCCTCGAATTCCTTCGAGTTCGTATATAACCATACGATGGTTTTGTCCAATGGAAGTGGACGTTCATAGTAATACGGGGTGTCCTGGAGAAAAGGGTAAAAGTAGGAGTGGCAAAGGGGTCTGCAACTCTGACAATCCAAAAGCCAGTGTTAAGAAGGTTCGGTCAACTTGGTCACTGAGTCATAGTCTAGGGTCGGGTCAATGGTCGCTGCCAAAAGGAGAGAGAAAAGAAACACTCAGCGTGCACTCTAACCTAGATCAGAATGGTCATCACTTTATCTAATCTGGAAACCTCCCACTGTAACGTCGAATTCTTCCCAAACCTGAAAGAAGAATTAGCCGGGATCACCCGAGGAGTAAACCAACTCATCAGTGGGAATCGGGATCCAACTATCATCGCATAATAACGTGACGGAATCCACTCACGTCACCACACTCCAGAAGGTATGCGCATGCCTGGCAAGTTTCAGTTTCTTTAGAAACTCCAGATGTGTGTTTTTACCCCTAGGACCCAAGTGACCTTGACAATGCCAACATATCAAAGAGTCCTAGTCAAGTTCAACCCGTCATTATCTTGATTGCGTTAAACCCACCCGTACGAGTCCTTGACAATACCAACATAACTGTACGACTGTCCTAACCAATCCACTTATCCATGCGACAGAAAAGCATTACAGAGCTACCGAACACTACGCCTCGGCAATGCACGACATACGTAGCACGAATACTAAGCAATACTAATCTGAAATTACGGAGGGCTACGGTTGGTTTTTGGCGAAAAACCTTTAACGTAATGAACTTGATATCGTTGAAGGAACCGGATAACTTTTTATAAAAATATAGTGACGAAAACCTTTGCTAAAGAGGTCACTCCCGGTGAAGGGATCTCGGCTCTTTCCCCGTAGAATGAGGTGCAGGATATTCCAACTGAATACCATGATGCAAAACAAAAGTAAACGACTATAGTGAAGTTATTGCCCTGACGCAAACTTCTGTCCAAGGGGTCACTCCCGGTGAAGGGATCTCGGCCCTTGCCTCGTCGACTGAGGAGCAGGATATTCCAACTGAATACCACGATGCAAAACAAAAAGTGAACGTCCTTGCAATAACAACTTTTTGAAAAATGTTCCAACAACATCAGAATAAGTTTGTTTATCTTGCATTGATCCGAATCAACACAGTCCCATCAATTGATCACACCACAAAAGAACGAAAATAATGATGTACGTATATGCCATCCGCATTCGCCACTGGGTCCCGTCGTCACCCGTTAGGTTACTTAACTAACGACAGAGCGGGGACTGGACTAGCGCGGATGCAAAACATATACAACATCTACTAGTATATATATAAATATATAATTTTTGCTCAAGGCGTGACAAAAAATGCAGCATCACAGAAATGTACAGCATCACAGAACAATACAGATATCTGGGACCCCCGGGTTTCATAAAGCCGCTACTGAAACCCGACGTTCCCCTGATCATGTGGATAGCCTGTGCAATGAAAATCCTAGACCCATACGGGCGCGGCAAGTCACCCGCCAAAACCTGAAGCGAGGCATCCCCCTTCAGCAACGTGAATGGACCACCCAGCACTTCACGGAATCCGGTAACTTGGGCACCCCTCCTGGGTCAACCTGTACCCCCTACGAGTGCGGCGAATAGCCCGCCAATTCTAGAGTAAAGCCCCCTCCGTCTCAATGCCATGAGATGCGGGCCCGTTGCCCTCTAGAATCCGGCTATCCGTGCACCCCTCCGCGGGGCAATCCTAGTACAGAAAGTAAAATATACATACAACGGGTTCATCGACCGCGACCTGGTCGTGCCCCAAAAGAATAATACAAACAGGCAGTGACGGCAGTCCACATGTCGGACGCTCGCCCCGCAATATCAAAAGTACATATAAAACAAAACTGTACTACCATTGCATCCAGGCTATCCCCCACGACCGATCCGCAACATCACAGCACAACACAGAACATCAACATGAATGTCACGTTCGCAAATCCGTCTAATCGGGCTATAGCAGTTAGACGGGATTTACCGATCAAGTGACATTCACGGTCGCAGATATAATGTAAATACTGTGAACTATTGTGTTTAAAATATCCGATCGATCAAAAATTACCAAGTGGGCCCCAAGCACTACTGTAGCACTCAAGGAAATCTGGGCCCAAAAACTAACATTCCAAAAACCCCATTTTGAACTCAAAAGCCCTCTGGAAAATTTTGGTACAGTGAAGAGTCTAGACGGCAGCGGAACCGCGGCCAATGCGTGGGTTTGGCCGCGGTTCCGCGGTGATATGGTGGAATCACATGACCAAATTTTCCCAGAATGCTTAAAATTCCCTACACATCATTCTGCAACTTACTGAAAAAATTTTCGAGCCAAAAATAATTCGACAGAAAACTGATGTATACGATATCGGGTTTTCGGATATTTGATCGATCAAAGCTTTAAACATACTAGACCAAGCTAGACTAGGTTAATGGCGTGGCTCTGATACCATGTTGCGCCACGGCAGCGCCCCGGCCGTCTACTCGAGGCCAAAATGCGGAATCAAAAATTTTCTTTACTTTTAAACTGGCGCTACCGCGGACAATATACCCGGATCGTAACCATTAACCTATACTAGCTAACTAGAGATAGGGTGAGAGATATACCGAGCGATCCGTGTCCTTCAGTCTTCTCGTCGTCGTCCCGATCTCCCGCGGAATCACCATTCGTCGTCTTCTCGTCGGAAAGGGCACCACGTAGCCGAATACTTTTACGGGCTCCCACCTCTGGACCGAGGCAACTCGGGCGCGAAGTTGGCTAGCCGACGCGTCCAAGGGTACTGTAGGTTGTAGTGTAGAGGCTTGTCTCTTTGGGGTTTGTGAAGTTGCCATGGATGTGGAGGTGCAGGAAGAAAATGAACTTTGGAAAAATGGAGCTATCATTTTTTTTGCAAGGAATGAGATGAGGAAAATATGTTACCCTCAAAAATGAAACTCTCTCTTCTCCCCCTCATGAAGTGGCCGGCCCCCCATATCAAAGAATGAGGAGAGAAAAACCCAAAACCATGAAGGGATCTAATGGTAGGAAAAGCAAAGAGGTGACCACATCAAAAGGTTATGATAACTATGTCACACTAAATCAAATCCACTTCTAATCAACTCCAATCACAATAAAGCAAGCCATCATGAAAAAGCAAAGATGCTTAACCTTTCATAATACCACAAGTGCAAGAAACCCCCTCCACAAATGTTATTTGCAAACTTGCAAATAACCTCCATCGGAAAAGTCCGGCCGGGAAAGAACAAAGGAAAACCGGCCGGAACGGAATGCAAACTGGCAACTTCAGAAAACTGATCCCGTAATAAATTACAGGAAAACCCCACTACTGCATATACATGCCCGCATTTGTATTCCCACTGAATACAAATGCAACGAGACAAAATCTACACTGTCTAATACTAGGATCCGGCTTAAGCCAAAGCCGGCTAGTAAAATCCGTCCGATCACGATCCGTGCAATACCGCACGTATCTGATCGAACCCTGCCATATCTCCATACGGCCTCTACAGCGTTTCGCCCAAAACTTGAGTAACTGAGTGTGGTGGACTCTAAAGACTCGTCAATACTATGGCTGTGGATTTAACCACTAGCACGTCAGAGGTATTAGCCATACGTGACGGGCCACCAGCTATTGACCAAAAGGGACGTCGATGAGCGAACTCATCCTGACACCCTACTGAACCTGTCAGTGACAATATCCGTACAGTCCGGTCCGTTCGTCTATGAGTATCGCATGGCGAGCCTAGGGGGTTGGTAAAAGTCAGACCCCCAAAAGCGGTACAAGTCGTGTCGGAGTGTAGCCCAGAACACCCTGAGATCTTACTGGAATACCTACCAGTAAATCTCCTGCCTCGGCCGAGGGCTTTGTGTAATGGCTCTCCTAGACACAACGCGACCTCACCCCCAATACCGGGAGAGACGAACCCCTGCAGATCCGCTCACTGCCTCCATGTGGCTCAGGACTGTACCCAACTAAAACCTGTTTGCACGACTCCTTTGAGCCATGGTAAGGTAGTAATCAAAGCACAGTGGGAACTCACACGAGACAAATGACGATCTCAGGTCGATGAACTAACCTGTACACATGTCACCAGGGAACTGCTATCTGACGTCTGGTATAATCCCAACTAGCAGGTTCCCGGCGAGTCCTGTCCGGTGTACTCATAACCCAATGAGCACCTGAATACATCTTAGGTGAACCAACTGACACCAGTGGCTTGTGAGACCGGCCACCGCCCCTCGTCGGGGTCTCGACTGTATACACTAGTCTACTAATGGAGTATCGATGCCCAGTCTCGAAACTCCCACGACTAGGGACCTTTTAAGGATGTGCTTATAGACCCCAGCTCCCACGTATATGATCGCCATCATACTGCTGGTCGTCAAGCAAGAATCCTAAGGGCTCTATCAACGTGTAATAGCGACTTGTCGGGTCACCTAAAGCAGTACACGATGATAAAGATAAACTAGATAGCATACTATCATCTTGAGTAAGATTGTCCTACCGGGATAGGTCCTCCCTCAATCATTGCAATCACGCACCTGTGATCCAATAATTGACTCTGAGGGCACTATCTCCAACACATATATCCTGAATGTCTAACATCAAGTAAATCTCATATATCCCGAATGCACAATATCAATATATCCCACATATCCAGTGTGTACAATATCAGTATAAAGTAAGTTTCATATAAGATGAGTGTCTAACATCGACACCCAAAACATCATGAAACATGTGTCCAGCATTGACACCAAAATACTGATCTCTGAGGCGCCATTACCTAGGACTGGCCCTCCAATGTCATGTACGTACATCCTAATAACCTAGGTAAGCACCACCCGCAATCTGTAAGGCATGTGCGTACATAACCTCGATCGATATCCCCCAGATATACGTCGAGTCCAAATACTGTCACCGGATGGCAAACGCCCCCAGCTGGGCTCAACGGCATGGACCTTCGTCTTTCTTGCCCCGGGGAACCAACCGGGCTCCACCATGTACCCGTACACGGCCCACGACTCCTCCTCGCATGGGGTATATATAAGCTCAGAACCGAGAAGTCTCATGGTGGAAGCTGAAATATCATATCAAGAGAAACCGGGTTTTTCAAATAATGCATAATTTCATGAAACAACCACGGTCCTCAAATCCAGAAAACATCAAGTAGTGAATATGTATGAATGCATGAATCAATACACATATATCAGCATCCCATTCCACTAATATTGGTGTAAAGGCATATATAACAGCGTCCCACTCCACTGTTATATATACATAGTAGTAAAAATATCAGAGAACATCATATGACATCTATGAATTTAGTATATGCAATATGAAACAGTAATATGAGCATATACAGGAAAACAACTATTTAACTGCAACTAGTTAAATAAATATATCACACGGTTCCTGATTTCCCCGAAATCAGATGCAACAATATAGACAGGTGAACATGTAGCTATAACAAGGTATGGGTAACCATGTCGGTCAAGAAAGATATGTGTGTCCATATGTAAGTATGTATGATGTCAAAGTAGCTGTAGCAAGGTATGTGTCTATACCTATCCATAATACCCTCCAGGTATATGTATGTATGTATGCCAGATGTATAAGTAGCTATGTCTCATATGTGTATATACCTATCACAATGGTACAATACCATATAGGTATATGGGTAACTAGCATGTAAGTGTACAGGTATGCTATATGTCATAAGCACAATAAAAATATGAATCAATGTCTCAATGTCCCTAACCATACAATATCATTTCTATATGTGGGTTGTGCGTGACATGGCAATTATTGACGGTGTGTGTAGCATACAATCAGTGCTCGTGCAACATGAATCATCAATAATAGTGCAGTGTCCTAAGGATACTAGTCCAAGCACAACAATTACTAAGCAGTAGGGTAAGTGCGCAATTCTAAACATGACATAGAATATGCGACAAGTTAAGTCATTTCTAGCCCAGACGCATAACGCCATGCGGGCGATTCCCCTGTAGATGTTAAATCTACTCACCAACACTCCTGGCTAAGTATAGCCAACCACCTGTTTTCCCTTTGCAGCAGTGTACGTTGTCCCCGCCTGCGAACCTACAATATTAAGACAATAAAGCAAGCATATATTAATAATAGACTCAAAACACGCACACACTACATTTAACCGACACAACAACACAAAACATCCTCTTAAGTATTCGTATTGTGGCTAACGTGCGTAGCGACACGACGAAAACAACTTAAGAGCAAAACCACACAAAGTGCACGATCCGTGTCGTATAACACATCGCGCGAACACAAAACACTACAACCTACCTAAGTGATCCCAGATTTCGTATACAGTGAAAACTAAACAATCAAACAAGACCAAATATACCCAAACCTCAGCATAGACCTACCCTCAAAAACCCACACCCCAACTCCACTGGAAAACCGATCTCGCCGGAATTTGGCTTCTCGTCGTCGGCCCTGGCCGGTAGGATGGGGCTCGTGTCTCAGGTGGGGTCCTATGGTCTCAGGTACAACACAGATACATTGTTTAGTTTTCTAGTAAACTTTCCGGGTCACAGCAGGTCACAGATATCACTAATCGATACTAAAATGCGATATTATGCATCAAACTACACTTTACACTATCTAAACTAAATCTAACATGCTAAGCTACACTAAAAACACTTAAACAACAGAAAGAGAACATTACCTACGCAAAAGAACACAAAGAGCCTAGCTTGAGCACTCCAAGGCATCCATGAGCCAAAATCCAAAGAAAAGGTGTGATTTTTGTGAAGATTTTGGTGAATTGTGATGAATTTTGTGATGAGGGATCAAGGCTTCAGTTTAGATGAAGAAGAGATAGAGAATTATGAAAGAAATAAGTGAGAAAGAATGAGAGAGGGAGGTGAGTGTAGGGGAGAAAGGAGAGTGAGTGTATCCAATGCATTAATCAACCATTAATGCATTCACATACACCTCATCACTCAAACAAAATATCTTTCTCTCTCAAAAGCCCTAGAAGCCTCTCACTCTCACAAAAGAAATGGTTAAGGAAAAAGGCAAAGGATTAAAAGCAAAGGGATAAGATTAAGGATTAAGGGTCAAGGTTGCAAATAACAAAAATTAGCAAAAACAAACCCTCACTTTTACGTGCACACGTGCGTGCATGCTTATAACAAATAAAAATAAATTATTAATTAAATATTATAAAAAGTGAGGAACCCGAATTGGTAAACTTTTTACAGTAAACCAGCATTAAAATAATATAAAAATTGGGAAAAATTCAAATTGAACCAAAACGTTCCATATAACCCCAAAGCTTGCGCACTAGTTTTATTTTAGCTAAATTAGGTGTTGGCAAGTCTATATGGTCGTTTGATCACAGTCGGTATAAAACAGAAAATACCGACAATTTTTTCCAAAAACGGAAACATTCACATAACGATTTCTAAAACGTTACATAATTGGAGCAGACAGAGAAGGAGATAAGAAAGTCAATAAGTCACCTGAGAATTTTAGTGCACTGAAGCCCTATACCCACTGCGGAAATGCCGCGGTAAACGCCTTATGGCCGCGGAAACGCAGTCGGCTCTGTAGATCTCTGCACAAAAATTTAGGCAACTGCTTCTGTTGCCTCACTGAGCTCTCTGGATTATTCTGAAAAAATTTCCTAAGCTCCACAGATTCCAGATCTTCTCGCAACAAATCACAACAAATTGTTTAGTGTTTGTGCGAATTTAGATCTAAAAATTTTGACGGAATAAATTTTTTAACTCAAATTTCAAAAACGAACGAATTAGCGCACTATCCCCGGCAACGGCGCCATTTGATTGAATGAATTCTCTATGTGTATGTAGAAAATATATAGAAATCACAACCAAAGAAATTTTTTTGACCGCAATCAATAACGGTGTCAATTGTAGCGCGTTAGCGAGTGCGGATCGTCCACAGGGAAAGTTTGATCCGTTCGAATTTGAATTAGATGAATTGAAAATTAAAGAAAAGAGAAAAGACAATTCGATTCAAGATTTATAAAAGTGAATTCAAGAATTATCTAAATCTAAATCTAATTAACAAGAAAACATTAAAAATCAAGAATCAAGAATTGATGATATCCAATCCAAATAGTAATCAAGAATCGGAATGAGGCTCATAGGAATCGATCGAATCTATAGACGTGATGAAATCTATTGATTACGTTTTCTTATCCATCGATGATGATCAACAAGAATTAGGGATTTCTTGGGGAAACTAGGGTTTCATCATCTATCCCTTGTCCTTTCGTTGATTTCATTCACATTCTAGCCTCTAATAAATTCAAGAATCGATCGTGGATCCCTAATTAAGAGCAAACACAATCAAGAAAGTATCGCTCAAAACTAGGTCGTCGATTCTTCAATTTGCTAAAGTTTACAAAACTCATAGGACTTAAGAATCGTTTTAAGATTTGTAACATCATCATCTATTGATTCTCTCGACTCCTTCATGAGCGGAGTTTTACTCAAACATCATAACAAGAAACATAATCAAGAATTGAGATCTAATCATGATGCAAGAATGTAAAGAAAGCAAGATAAAGAATTTCACCTTTTATTTATCAACAATTTTGTTACAATTCTCTCAAGAACTACAATGAGGAAAGAACTCGATCGTCGATTTGGCTTCGCTCATCTTCGTGAATCGCGGATCATCTTCGATCACTTGCTCGAATGAAGATCGGCTTCGCTCCTAAAAGGTCGAAGGCTTCTTGCTTGAATTGTACTCGGAGATCTTGAATTTGGCTTGGATTTGATTGGATTAGGGTTAGGGTTACAAGTTGTGTCACTCAACTTGTATTAGGAATTGATGAGTAAAGAACAACCCCAAAACCCTAGATCTAGGTTTCCTTTTATAGCCCTCTTAACCTTAGATCTAGATTTCAAATTTCAAATTTCCCTCCAAAAGTTTGTTAGAGAGGGGCTTCTAGAAGAAGTTAGTTGGAGGGAATATTCTAGAGCTAGGTTGTTAGGCCGAGCCTTCAGGATAAAGCCACGTGGTGTTTCTGGAATCTTCTGGAAGCTGAGACCGTTACAGGAGCCATGTGTCAAAATATGCAGCGATGACGTCATCAACAAGCCGTGGATCTATGGAGCCAAGGGCCTTTTGGCCGCGGATCCGCGGCGCTATAGTGGCCTTGGTGCTTGGAAATTCCGGGCTGTTATTGGGCTGACTTTGTGGCCTTTGTAAAATGTGTGGAATCTCATTTTGCTTTCTTGATTTCTGCCAGATCTCAAGTCTTGGACTTGGCATATTTTTGTCAGCACTTTTCACAGTTTCAGCTTTTCTCCTGCAATTTCCTGCACAGATTCTCGAGACAAGTGTTGCACTATAAAAAGATGATGCGATGCCATGATAAACACTTAATTTCCCTCAAAATGTTGGTTTTAAACTATAGCACAAGTAATTTGGTATTTTACAGTTGTTTTGCTAATATGTGCTATATTTATTCCGGACACTTATAGATGAGTGCAAATGGTAGGGAAATTGATGTGTTAAAAATGCAATATTTTCGACTGATCAACTCTTGACCTTGAAACGGAGAATTCAATGGGCATTCTTCCGTAAGATGAGATGGATCAGAACAGCATCCACAGACAGTTTTGGGGAGTGACATCTGATTTAGGGAGGCTGCTAAAAATTTATGTTCCATAGCTTCGAGCTTCTTTTTCATTGCTGTCATTTCAGCTCTAACTCCTATGGAAACATCAATTTGGTGAATGCCACCCGTAGACGATGACTGGTTTACACTCTCCCACTGTAAAGATTTTTCAGCGAAATCTTCTAAGAATCTCTAGGCTTCACCATCATTTTTCGTCATGAAAGTGCCTTGACACATGGATTCAAGGTTCTGTTTTATTGTAGGATTAATGCCCTCATATATGATTCTGCACAGATCCCATCTAGGAATTCCGTGATGTGGACATTGAACTAACAGATTCTTGAAGTGTTCAAAACACTTCGAGAATGGTTCATTTGGGAGCTGGATGAATTGATTTATTTCGCTACGGACTCGATCTGTTTTATAATTGGGGTAGAATTTCTTTAGGAAAGCTGCGATGAATTCATCCCTGTTTGAAATAGAATGTGCGGCTGTGTTATAAAGCCACTTCTCAGCTATATCGCACAGAGTAAATGGGAGAAGATGTAGACGCATAGCATCCACAGAAAGCTGTGAAGTACCCATCATAGCGCATACATTTTCAAATTTGGTAATAAAGACATATGCGTCTTCAGACTCGAGACCGTGATATTTTGGTAGAAAATTGATGTATTGGGGTTTTATTTCAAAGTTGTCCCCATTGGCTGGTGGAATGGTGAGACAGGTCGAAAGAGGACCTCGCATAGGGTAACATCTCTCTTGGAGAGAGATGCGGGGTGGATTCTGCGCACCTGCGGATGGTGGAAGAGTAGTGTTAAAGAAGTTCGATAGAGAACCGTCCATCGAAGTGGGTGTGGTGGGGGTAAAGAAAAAGTAGACGTAGAAATACCGACTTCGGAGTCGAAAAGGGGAACGCGGACATGACGGGCCTTAGAATCCCGTGTCCAGCCGAGCATGCACTAAATGGTTTAGCACAAGTGACAGCATTGTGATAATTAAGGAAAAGATGAGTTTGGTGTTTGTTTTGAAAATGTACGGATTTTTGAAAAATAAAATCACAAACATGCACAAGCAACCCTAAATCTAGTGGTCACCTAGGTCAAGTCTCTAGATCGCTCCTAGACTTCCAGAAAATAAGTCGCAAGATAAATCCTTTACTGCCTCTTTGCCCCTCCTGTGGCCAGATAAGTGGGAGGTTCTCCACTACGTAAGTAGTGGGCCTAATTAAGTAACCATTTGCCTTAGACACACTTGTTTTAAACACCACAAAATAAACGCGGATAAGCAATAGATTACCCACGACCTCCTTCTGTCCTAAGTGAGCGCGACGGTCCTTAGAGCCATGTCTAAATATTTTTTTAGTTAATGAGGGTAATGCGGATGCAGTTTTGTGATTTTTGGGGCTTAGGAAGGGTAATGAACTTCCCACCTAATCTGAATTTGGTCTTTGCCCCTTAATTTCCAAATAAAAAATGCAAACAACGAAGATCAAACACGCAACAAATGTTCTTTTTGCGGCGCTGCGAATTTTTGCAAAGAAACCTGCAGAAATTGGTTAATGGAGCAGAGCAGGAAGGAGATAAGAAAGTCAGAAATATACCTGAGAATTTTGGTACAGCGAAACCCTAGAATCACCGCAGATCCGCCGCAAGAAGGCTCCTATGACCGCGGTTCCGCCGCAAGATGAATCGATCACTGCACAAAAATTTGTGCAAATTCTCCTGATCACTCACTGAACTCTCTGGAATATTCAGAAAAATTTTCCTCTTGCTCCACAGATTCCAGATCTCCTTGCAACAAATCACAACAAATCGTTTAGCGTTTGTGCGAATTTTGATCTAAAAATTCTGATGGAATAATAAATTTTTCAACTCAAATTACAAAAACAAACAAATTAGCACACGATCCCCGGCAACGGGGCCATTTAATTGATCTTATTTTCGATATCGTGTTTAGAAAAGTGTAAAGATCACAGCCAAAGAAATTTGTAAACCGCAATCAATAACGGTGTCAATTGTAGGTTCGTTAGCGAGTGTGGATCGTCCACAGGGAAAGTGAGATTTGATCGTAATTGTTTTAGTTCAGTTGAAAATTAAAGGATAAAAGAAAATTGTTCAAGAATTGTGAAATTTAATTTCAAGCATTATCAAGAAAATAAAGATCAAGAATCAAGAATTGTCAAGATGATATCCAAATCGAATGAGTTATCAAGATTTGTAAAGAGGCTCGTAGGAATCGATCCAATCGATAGTGATGATGAAAAATTAGGATTACAAAGTCTTATCTATTGATGATTTGTTGCTAGATCGATGACGATCAACGAGGTTTAGGGATCTATCGAAGAAACTAGGGTTTCTCCATCATCATCTCTTGTCCTTTCGTTGGTTATCATTCAAATTCTAGCCTCTAGGAAATTCAATCATCGATCGTTGATCTCTAATTAAGAGCGAAAACATTCAAGAAAGCATCTCGCTCGAAACTAGGTTGTCGGTGATTCAATTGCCTAAAGTTTACAAAACTCATAAGACTTGAGAATCGTTCAAGAAGTTAATCATCATCATCTATCTATATTCTCGATTCCTCCACGAGCGGAGTTTTCACTCAAATATCATGAAAAAGAAAACAATCAAGAATTGAGAACTATTCATAATGCTCAAATGTAAAGAAAATCAGGATCAAGAATTTTCACCTTTTATTATTCAATGTTTTGTTATAATACACTCAAAGACTACAAGAATTGAGGAGAGAACTCGATTGTCGAACTAGCTTCGCATCGTCTTCTTGAGTCGCGAATCGTCGTGGATCTCTTGCGCGGATGAAGATCAGCGTTGCTTCAAAAAGGCTTGTTGGATGCTTGCTTGATTTGGTACTCGATGATCTTGATTTGGATCAAATTGTGTCACTCAATTTGTGTGGAATTTGATTTGGATCTCACTAGAATTTTACCCTCAAAATGATGAACAACTTTTGTAATGAAACCTTGGGTCCCTTTATATAGCCTTCTCCTTTAGCTTCCCCTAGAAGCTTGAGCTAGCTTCCTTTAGAAGTTAAGCTAGGTTTTGCTTCTCTTGCAAGCTTGGTAGTTATGAAGGAAGGTTCTAGATTAAGATAGCTAGCAAGCTTGCTTGAGAAGCTTGGAGGTATTAGGCTTGTATAAGAAACTTGGCTGTTAGAAGGGAAGCTTCTGGAGATCTCTGGAGACTGGAGTGTCTTGAAGAAGTTTGATCAATGAAAGGATACCTTGCAGAGAGCAATCTGCCGATGACGTGTCCACGTGGCAGCGGATCCGCGGCGGATCGGCCCATTCGGCCGCAGATCCGCGGCCGTTTAGAGTGATTGATGCATTATTTCTTCATTGTAATTCCTCTGTTGGCTTTATGGCACTTTTAGATTGTCTGGAATATTTTTATAATTTCTTGTTCACTGCCAGATCACAAGTCTTGGACTTGGCGTATTTTTATCAGCACTTTTATGATTCTGACTCTTTACCTGGAGAATTTCCTGCACACAATCTCGAGACAAGTGTTGCGATATACAAAATATCATGCGTGCAATAATAAACACACAATTTCCCTCAAAATGACGGTTATAATATATAACACATATTATTTGGTATTTTACAGACGAATTGCTAATATGTGCTATATTTATACCAACACCTTTAGATGATTGCAAATAGTAGGGAAATTGATGTGTTAAAAATGCAATATTTTCGACTGATCACTTCTCATTTAACTTAAGATTGTATATGTTCTGTAAATTTATTTAGCTTTTAGCATCTTTTGAATTTTCCTTCTAAGGTTCCATCTCAACTTAGGAATTTTTATCATCTCTACTGAAGATATAAGTCCTTATTTTTCATTCGTTTCTCTCATCCAAACTCCAATCATATACCCCTACGCGTGTGTGTGTGTCACCCCTACACTTGGAAATTCAATTCAAGCTATCATACTCTTGTCTATCGTCCAAAGTACTTTTAATTGGTGAATTTTAGATGAAATTGCTCACACATCCTTCATGCGACCGTTAATACTTCTTGAGGTACTGAACGACCGATTACAAAATGGGTTAGCGCATTTAGGCGTAATTCCTCGTCTTGCAATACCTAAGGCTTAGCAGTGGCTCTCAAACCAGTTGGTCTAAGGCACTAGGTGATAAAGCACCCTTGCTATATATTTTTTTCATTTTACGCAACCTTAAGTAATTACAAAACCAGTGTTCATTTTTTTATATCTCTTTATTCACTCTTGTACTTTTATTTTATTTTCCTTCATACTAAGGATTTTAGACAAGAGCATTTCAAAGTATCCTCTACTATTCCAAGTTTCAAGGTGCGTGTATGTGCTAATTGTAGGGTATATATTTTCAGAATTTAGACTTAAGGTTCAGAATTATTTTTCAGACTTACACTTCAAATAAAAATTCAATACTCTTCCCTTATTTTGACTTAGCCCAAGAACTAAACTCAAAATTTGCCTATTTCTAAATAAACTACAAGGACATATATTTTCTACAGTTAAATTTTAAGAAAGTTTATTTTTAGGGTTTTTAATTTACTAAGTTTAGGATCTAGTTTTTCCCTACTATTCAAGCGTCATGTTGAACTTAAGTCAAATATGGGCAAAGTTGAACATTTCAAATTTTATAATTTTTAAAAAATTTCAATTTTTATGGGTTTAAAAAAAGTATGCAAATGCAAAATTATACATATGAATGCGAAGGAAAAAAGCTTACCGAGCACACCCCCAAACTTAAACTTGACAGTGTCCTCACTGTCAGGCTACACCAAGAGGGTCAAAATTGTCGGCACTCTCATGTTTGTATTTTTTTTTAATTTTTAACAGAAAAAGAAAACAAAATATATACACACAAAAGGTCCCCCCTCCCCAAATTTAAGTGAAACAATGTTTCCACTGTTGAAACATTAAAGTTCAGAGTTAAGGAGGAGAAAAAACACCGTATCAAGCTATACAAGGCCTTACACAGGCCAAACGTTAGCACCAACCATTCAAAAAATTTATCGTTATAATGGTGTGGTTGGTGAAAGAATGGAGTGTAGAGAAAAGAAATGAGAAACACACGAGACCATATGGAGATAGAAGCAGTATAAAGTCTCGGTGGAGGAGAAGAATGGCGGAAGGGAAAAATAAATGGTGGTGGTTCGACTTCTTCAGGTGGGGGTTGATTAATCACAAAATCCGTGTCGTTTAGGAATGCAAGTTCGTCAGCAAAAAGTTCTTTAAAACTCTCATCGATGCAATTGAACATTTTACTGTCAGTAAGTTTTGTGCCAGAATTTATCATACTTGATTTGTCAAAAATTATGGAGGTAGAAAACTCGAAAAACTCATCTACCTCATTTTCAAAAGTATCCAAATCAAGTTGGTTTTCTAGAATGATCAAACATGAATTATCGGATTGTGATTTATCAACACTCACTGAAATTATAGGAAGAATAGAAGAGGAACCTGAGAAAGTGGGAGAAAGAAGTTGAATACGAACTTGAGGGTGGAGATGGAGTGTATAAATTAGCACAATTTGTAATGACCGATGTGTAAAAAGCGATTGTGCTAATCTATCAACCCATTGAGAAATGAGGTCAAATCCCTCAAGATTCGTGAGAAAACATGGGTACGTCGAACTTGGTAAAGCAGACATTGAAAATGAAAGGGATACGGTTTATTGCGCGGTCGGAACGACAGAAAGGATGAATGGGATTGATTTAGGAAGTGTAACAGTTAAAGGTTCAGAAGTATGAATTAGAAAATCCGACTCATCAAACAAAAATGGTTCATCCTCAATACTATACTCAATACTCTCCTCAAAATTTAGCTTATCCATGCAATTCTCATCAAATTTAAGACGCATATGAAGTTCGGGAGAAACATTTAATGTCTCGGGATGATGAATTGGAAAGAAAAACTCATCCAAATTTGTGGGTTCATCATCCAAAATATTCCCAGCGTCAATATCCTCGATCAAGTGAAAATTAAATTTCTCTGACAGCTCATCAAAAGCATGGATATTAATCAATTCAGGTTCTAGAGTGGAGGGGTAGAGGTCAAAAGGATTGGTGGTGATTTCACTCGAAAAGGACCCTTCACAATCAGGTAAATCAAACACTACAAAGTCGCACAACTCATTAGACGTTTTATCTTCAACTGGTGAATCATTTGGAATACTTGATAGACATTCAAAACCGGAGTTATGGGATTCAATTGGAGATGGGTAAGTTTGATTTGGAAGTGTGTACGGCTCACTCTCACCACTCAAATTCTCAATCTGTCCAACCGCCTCATCATACATTGGAAAATTTGGAGCTAGTTGGAAACTAGCTAGCGGGTCACTAGGTTGTATAAGGGCGGCCATGGACGCATTCAGATCCATCATATGTTGTCTTGACGTTACCATAAAATCTTCCAACGACTGTTCTAGACTAGACATGGGTTGTGAAGGGGTTTCAGTAAAAGATTCAAAGTTGTTTGGATTCTGGAAGCTCCCAAATGGCTGTGTAGAAGCAATGTCTAGGGAAGGTGCAACAGTTGGGTAAGATGGATAGGAATTGAATGGTTGGACAGCATTAGGATCAACATTTGGATAAAAAGGTGAATAGAATTGTTGATCCCAAGAACTGGAAGTGTTGAAAGGAGTGAAAGATCGGCTACGAGATTGTTTAATATGTTCAGCAATAGACATGGGTTTCGGAGTTACCACCGGACTCTCAAAAGGGGTATCAACGTAAGAAGGTGGTGAAGGTTGAAACGGTTGATACAAAGTGGATTGCGGAGTCCAACTATTTCTCCTAGACGCGTCTATTCGATCTTTCAAAGAAATTTTGGGCATGGAGGGGTCGTCCGAAATTCAACCAAAACAATGCGCGTAGGAAATAATATCTAGTTAAGGGTACTAAAGTTCGGCAAGAATTTTACGAGGTGGGGTACCCATGATGTGAGAAAGGAGAAGAAAAAGAATATGATGATTTTTTATTTTTTATTCTTTTATTTTTTTTTAAAAAAAATTATTTATAAAAAATTGTTTGTTTTTGGAGTTTTGAAATTTTTGAAAGTGTTTTTATTTTCATTTTTTTTAGAAAGAGTTTTGCAAAAATTTGTACGGAACTACGGCACAATCACAATTTAAGCATGCACAATCAAGCCTAGAGATAGGGTCTCTTAAGTCAACTAGACTGCTCCTAACTGTTCCAAAGCGACAAGTTGTGAGATATCCCTCAATTCGCCTCTTCACCGCCAATTGTGGCCAGGTAAGCACAAATGAAGAAAGGAGAGATCCGCTCACGAATCACCGTGAGACGGGCCTTTTAAAATTACCTTTCTCACTTGTCTAGCCTAGGCACCACAAAATCAGGTTTAGATAAACGGTTGAATGCCCACAACCTTTCTCTGTCCTATTGAGCACGACAATCTTTAGTTGGCTGAGTCTAAATATTTTTTAATTAACTCAAGAGTGATGCATATGCTTTTTAGTGATTTTTGGGGTCTTAGGAAGAGTAATGAAATCCCCACCCAATCTGGATTGGTGTTATAGCACCTTAAAAGTCCGTTTTAAAAAATGCAAAGCAGTAAACACATAAAAAAAACACTTGCAAATTTTTTTTTTATTTGGCAGCGCAAAGAATCCTGCACAAAAACAATTTATTGGAGAGGGAGAAAGATTTTGCTCAAAGAACCCTGTAGGAAAAATTTTCAGTGGAGCTCAGGGTAGGAGAGGGGACAAAAATACTTACAGAAAATTTTGGGGTGCTGATGTCAGCAGTTAACCGCGGTTCCGCGATCAAACGCTTGAATCCGCCGTGGTTCCGCGGTGGTTAAGTTGGTTTGGATCTCCAAAATTTTTCTGTTATCTGTTGTGATTCTCCTCTGTCTATTCAGATCTTCTGTTTGTTGATTTGTTCACTGGCTTTTTCCAGATCTGAATCAGTACATCTTCTTTTCCTGCGCAATTCACATAATACCTCTCAAAAAGAACAAGATGAATTTTTTTTTTGTTTTAAAATTTTTCAATTTTTATAATTTTATAATTTTTAAATTTTTTATTTTTATTTTTATTTTTATTTTTTTTAACCCGAAATTACACAAAGAAAGAGACTACCGTCTCCCCGGCAACGGCGCCATTTGATTGTAGAGGTCTTGCATGCGTGCGTTTAAAATCAAAATTAAGAATACCGCAATCAATAACGGTGTCGCTTGGTAGCTAGCCGGTTGAGTACGGGTCGGTCCACAGGGAGATGGATTCCTTTTCTTTATGTTCTAACGAGTTAATCCGATCAAGTCGGGTTTTGTTTTACGATCTAAGAATGATATTAAATTGATTAAAAGTTTTGCTAGGATTAGGATTAGGTTAGTTTGGAAAAGGGATTCTACTCGCTGCTTTCAATGCCCTAGTGAAGAATATAGGTGTTAGGGTAATAGTCAACAAAGGGGATTAGCACGACTAGGAAGAAACTTAGTTTCTTTCTTTTGGTCCTTGTCCGTCCTTTCTTAACTCTTAGCCCTAACCTCTATTTAAATCAACCACAACCAGTCTAATTAGGAAATCACAGCTATCTTATAGGATAGGGTGCCGTAGTGAGCGGTGTGTGGTTAATTTAAATAGAGTCCTATTATAAAAATTAAATGGGCAAAGAAAGGAGAGAGAGAGATTTACTTCTTTCAAACCTTCCCCATCCTAACCCTAACAAGTGAGGAATTACTCACTCATTAGGGAAGTTATGATAAGATTCATTTTTATAATTTTAAAAGACTATCTAAGTTGCAGATAATAAAAGACAGATAAAAATTCAAGAATTAAATTCAGATAAAAGAATGCACGATAAAAAAATACATTTATTGATGACCTCTTGACGATTACAAGGAATTTAAAATTTAATCTAGAAATGAAAAAGAGCCATCTCAAAAGAGGCACCCAAAAGAGGAACGCCACAAAAGAGGCTGCAGGCTTTCCTATTTATAGATAGGAGAAACCCTAGGGTTTACATCTGATCCACATCTGAAATTACAATACTACCCTAAGAAAGCCGGGTCAATGCACCGACTCCCACCGACACGCACCGACACGTGCTCTGCACGGCCGCGGATCCGCGGCCAGAAGCCTTGTTTGGCCGCGGTTCCGTGGCCATTTGATGGGCTCTTGGGCTCAGTTCTTCTGTGATGCTTCAAGTTGCTTTTTTCATCTGTTTTCCTCACTTGGTTCCTCAGAATCTTTTCTACTTTCTTCCAGATTTCCAACAGTGCAGAATTTGTGGACTTTTACCGTTAGCTTCGCGTTGAAGTCTTGAATCTTGTGTTTCCCTTGTACTTTGTATATTGAACTATTTGCTGATCTTCGTTTGTTCCTCAAACTGGTAGGCGGCATCTTGCATATTCATCTATTTGTTGGTCATAGTCTCACATTTGTAGCGTCATTTCACCATTTTCACTGTATTGTTCCGAGAACCTGTAGCCTGCAACTATTTAGCAGACATGGATCTAAAGCACCTATTTATTTGCAATATGATTAAGAATGGGGAATATAATAATGCAAAATTTTGATATGAACAGGCGGCGGCCGAGTGGGCGAAGTCGGCCGATCTGAGGGCGGCCAAGTTGGCCGACCTCTCGGCGGCGAAGGCGGTGGAGGGCTATAAGAAGTCGAAAGACTACTATGATGACCTGGCCGTCGTCACGACCCTCATCTAGCACGAGGCCCTCGACGCTGTTAAGGCCCGGGTACCGGGGTTCGTCGATGAAGAGCTCCGGGCCCAGTACCCCCTCGCAGACACCAGCGGGCAGGGGCAGGAGATTAATGGCGAGGAAGTCGCCGAGGACCCAGCTCGCCTCGTGGTTCCGCGGCGCTTTGGCCGATTCATGAGCCCAAATTTCTTGGGTGTTCTTATACTATCATTTAAGGCTTTCTGAAGATCCCTGAAAAAATTTTGGACCTCATTTAAAAATCGACAGAAAACTCATGATATCGGGGTTTTCCGGTTTGTTTTTTCCGTTCGAAATTCATACAATTTTGCAAGTGAGTTATTTATTATTTAGCGAGGCTCTGATACCACTGTAAGTCGATGTGCAACACCCCACGACTTGCGGGGAGGCGGAAATATGAAAAACGATCTTGTTCTTTGCTTAAACATCGACTAACCGCATGAATCGAAGCTAAACGATAACTAATATCAAACATAGAAGTTCTAAACTACTATGTGAAGTGATTATACCTAAAGAACCATGTCCTTCGTCTTTACGAACTCCACCTCCTCCTCGGCCTTCTCCAAGTAGTAGACGATCCACCACGAGAGCTTTACTCCAAGCTTTGCCTCCAAACTTGAGGCAACTAGGTTTCTTTAAGTGCTAATCAAAGTACCTAGATGATATAGAGTGAGGGTTATGGTTTAATTAGTCTAACTAATCCTTGTACTCAACACATGAGAGGGGAGGATTAGGGTTTGAAGAGAGAGAGCTTGAGGAGAGAGAAGATGAACATAATAATCAAATGAGAGAATGAGCTATCATAATATATATCAAGCATTATTGTTTTTCAAGAAAAGAAAATAAAATGATTTACAACCATGCTTGATAAATATCTAATGGTGATTCATCTCCATGAGTCATTAAGCATTTATGATGCATTAATGACATGGATGAATCATCCATATGACTCACTAATCTCATTCAATGTATATGCCACCTAAACCTCCTTAGTCACCATCTTCTAGAAGCTTCTCGCGTAATTACGAGAACGCCCCTCCTATCCGTGAAAACATGGAAAAACTTTAGACTGTATAAATCCAATAACCGGATACTAGTAACTGGCTTAAACCAAAGCTGACTAGTAAAAACTGTCCGAAAGTCGTACGTGCGTAAACACACGTATGCGTCCGAACCCTTGTCGTAAAACCATACGACCTCTATATCGTTTTGCCTGGAGTAGGGAAACTCTCTGCGTGGGACTCTAGAGACTCGACTACTACGCTGGCAGTGGGTTTAACCACAGACTGCAAGCGGCACTAGCTGTACGTAACGGTCCCCAGGTAGATGTCGATAAGAAGGGCGATGAGGAAACCCATCCGAACTCCTACTGAGTCTGATATGACAATCTCCATACAGTCCGGTCCGTTCGTCTAAGACTATCACATATCGGGTCTAGGGGGAAGCAAGCGTCAGTCCCCTAATAGCGGTATAAGTCGTGTCGGAGCGAAGCCCATTACACCCTGAGAAACTACTGGAACCTACCAGCAAATCTCGCTTGCCCTGGCCAGGGACTTTGCGTATTGGCTCTCTGACACAGCGCGATATCAACCCCCAATACCGGGAGAGACGAATCCTGTCTAACCGCCACTGCCTCCAAGTGCTCGGGACTACACCCAACTGCTACCTGTTTGAACGACTCCTTTGAGCCATGGTAGGGTAACAATCTAAGAACAGTGGGACACACTCGAGGCGAAGTAGCAGTGTCAAGTCTGCGGACTATGCTGTACTCATGTCACCTGGGAACTGTTCACTGACGACTGGGATAAAACCAACCAACAGTTCCCTGTGAGTCCTGTCCGGTGTACCCGTAACCTAACGAGCACCTGCATACTATCTCCAGTACGACGTACTGACGGCTGTGGGACAGACCATCTCCCCAACTGTGATGAGAAGCGTACATACTAGTCTACTCCGGAGTTTCGATGCCCTGTCTCGATAATCCAACGACTAGGGACATGAATAAGGATGTGCTTGTAGACTACCCAGCCCCCACTAGTGTGGCTGCCATCACAACGCTAGTAGTCAAGCAAGATCCTAAGAGCTCTATCAATACGTATACTTACATATTAAGATAGAAAAACCAAGTAGCATACTACCATGTTTAGCAAGACTGTTATATACATGTGAATATCCCAAGCTTCCATTAAGTAATATACAAACTAGTATGATACAATAATGGCCTCTAGGGCATATACACTAACAATCTCCCACTTGCACTAGGGCCATGTACTGGCGTATCGAAGACCGATGATCTCGAGTAGCCTCTCGAACAGAATCTGAGGTAGGGCCTTTGTGAATGGATCAGCAATGTTTTCTTCAATAGCAACTCTCCGAACCTCAATCTCCTGACGATCAATGATCTCCCTGATCAGGTGATACCGCCTCAAGATGTGTCTGGACTTCTGATGGGACCTTGGTTCCTTCGCTAAAGCTATAGCTCCGTTGTTGTCGCAATACAGAGGTATTGGATCAACAATGGTAGGAACCACCTGAAGTTCTGTTAGGAACTTCTTCATCCAGACTGCTTCTTTTGCGACATCGCAAACAGCTATATACTCTACTTCCATCGTCGAGTCAGCAACGGTGTCCTGCTTGGAGCTCTTCCAGCACACCGCCCCTCCATTGAGGGTGAAGACATAACCTGACATGGACTTGGAATCGTCCTTATCACTCTGGAAGCCGGAATCAGCATAGGCCTCCAACCTGAGGTCTTTTGTGCCGTAAACCAAAAACATCTCCTTAGTCCTCCTCAGGTACTTGAGAATGTTCTTTACTGCTATCCAGTGCTTCTCCCCTGGGTCTGACTGATATCGGCTTACCACGCTCAGTGCGTAAGCTACATCTGGTCTGGTGCACAACATCGCATACATTATAGAGCCTACCGCAGAAGCGTGGGGTATAATAGACATGCGTTCCCTTTCCAAATCAGTCTTGAAAGACATCTCTTTGGATAGGGTGATTCCGTGACAAGCCGGTAGATTACCGCGCTTGAAATCTTCCATACTGAATCTTTTCAGTACAGTGTCGATATACCTGGACTGCGAAAGTCCCAACATCCTCTTGGATCTATCACGATAGATCCAGATCCCCAGAATGTAAGAGGCATCACCCAGGTCTTTCATGGAGAACCTGTGTGATAAGAATCCTTTGACAGATTGTAGCATGGGAATGTCATTTCCTATCAATAGAATGTCATCCACGTACAAGACGAGGAATACGACACTTCTGGCTACAACTTTACTATATATACATGGTTCATCTGGATTTTTGATAAAGTCATATTCTTTGACTGTTTCATCAAAACAGATGTTCCAACTCCGCGATGCCTGCTTCAGTCCATAAATGGACTTAAGCAACTTGCATACTTTCCCGCTGCTCCCACTCTGATTGAAACCCTCTGGCTGATCCATATAGACGCACTCTTCTAAATTTCCATTCAGAAAAGCCGTCTTTACGTCCATCTGCTAGATTTCATAATCATGGAAGGCAGCAATAGCAAGAAGGACCCGAATGGATTTGAGCATAGCCACTGGAGAAAAAGTTTCGTCATAGTCCAAACCAGGTCATTGACGAAAACCCTTTGCAACAAGTCTAGCCTTATAGGTTTCTACCTGTCCATCTACACCAATCTTTTTCTTGAAGATCCATTTGCATCCTATGGGTTTTACCCCATCTGGAGCAAAGTCCAAAGTCCATACTTTGTTGGTGTACATGGACTCCATTTCGGTTCGCATTGCATCTAGCCATCATACCGAGTCGCCGCTCTGGATGGCCTGCTGGAAGCCAGTAGGTTCATCATCATCTATGATGCAATCCTCTCTATCTCCATCTATGAGAAAACCGTAGTATCTCTCAGGCGGATGAGACGGCCTACTACTCCTACGGAGGAGTGCGGGAATGTCCTGTTCTTCTTGAACTACCTGTTCTACCAAACTTTCAGTATTAGTTTATGGTTCTGGAATTTCATCCAGTTCTATTTCGCTCCCACTTATCTCCTTTTCTAAAAACTGCTGTTCCAGAAAATGGGCATTACGAGAAACAAAAACCTTTTGTTCCTCTGCGTAATAGAAATAATATCCCTTGGAGTTCTTTGGATATCCCACAAACTTACATTTTACTGATCGTGCCTCGAGCTTGTCCACATACTGCTTTTTAACAAAAGCTGGACATCTCCAAATCTTCATATGCTGAAGATGGGGTTTCTTCCCACTCCACATCTGATATGGGGTGGTAGGCACAGTCTTGGTAGGAGCCCTGTTCAGAAGATATGCCGCTGAATCTAGCGCATAACCCCAAAAAGATCGCGGTAACTCAGCATTACTCATCATGGAACGTACCATATCCAATAGGGTTCTCTCCGATACACCGTTATGCTGTGGAGTGTATGGAGGAGTAAGCTGAGAGAGAATTCCTTTCTGTTTTAGGTAACCTAGGAACTCGGCACTCAAGTATTCACCACCTCGATCAGATCTTAGTGTCTTTATTCTTTTGCCGGTTTGGTTTTCTACTTCATTCTTATACTCTTGGAATTTCTCAAAAGCCTCGGATTTATATTTCATCAGATAAATGAATCCGTACCTTGAGTAATCATCCGTGAAAGTAATGAAATAGGAAAAACCACCTCTTACATGTGTAGACATTGGATCACATACATCGCTGTGTATGAGTCCTAAGAGCTCGCTCGCTCTTACTCCATGTCCAGTAAATGGAGTCTTTGTCATCTTTCCTTTGAGACAAGATTGACAAGTGTCATAAGATTGATATTCGAACGAGTCCAAATATCCTTCTCTATGCAACTTAGTCAACCTTCTCTCATTGATGTGACCCAGTCTACAATGCCATAAGAAAGCTTTATTTAAATCTGGAGACTTTCTTTTTAGTGTGTTCTGGACATTGAAAATTTGGAGTTGGTTTAACACATATATACCGTTTTCCAGTGTACCGAACCCAATCAAACTATGATTAAGGTGGATGTTAACAACACCACTTCCAAACGTGAAATCATAACCTTTATTTGATAACAAGGAAACAGATATGATATTACACGTTAAGCTGGGTACACAAAAACAGTTATGTAAAACCAAAATGTGTCCACTCGTCAATCCCAGGTGATAATCCCCTACGGACACACCTCCCACGCTAGCTCCGTTAGCAACCATCAGGGTCATATCACCTTCCTTCAGCACTCTACGGTTTCTCAGTGCCTGCAATGAATTGCAAATATGAGATCCTGATCCGGTATCCAATACCCAGGAAGTAGAGTTGATTGACAGACAATTCTCAATTACAAACACACCTGAAGTCGAAACCACAGCTTGCTTCGGTTCCTGGTTCTTGGCGTTCCACGCCTTGCAATCCTTTTTCCAGTGCCCTTTCCTGTGACAATGGAAGCATTCATCCTGGCCCACTACCGGTACCGCAAACTTTTTCTTTCCCTTCCCTCCCACCTTACTTACACCTCCTCTAGGTCTGGGGGCGGCCTTCTTTTTCCATTCCTTTGGCCCTAGCCTTGGACCCGGAAGAAGAAGCACCGCTAACAAACATAGCGGGTGTTTCCCTTGCTTTCTGCAAGGTGCCCTCTGTGCTCCTTAACATGTTCAGGAGTTCCGGAAGTTCAACTTCTTTTCTTTGAATGTTGAAGTTCAGGATAAACTGGGCGTAGGTGGAAGGAAGGGACTGGAGAATAAGGTCTGTATAGAGCTCATTATCCAAAGTCGTCCCAAGGTCTGCGAGCTCTTCTATATAGCCGATCATCTTTAGGACATGTTCTCCTACCGATGACCCGACAGCCAACCTCGCTCGAAACAAGTTCTTAGAGGTCTCGTATCTTACTATACGAGATTGCTCTCCATAAAGTTCCTTTGTATGGAGAAATATGGCATCTAGTTCCATATCCTCGTGCCTCCTCTGATGTTCATTGTTCATTGAGGCAAGCACGATGCACTTGGCTTTCGCGCAATCGAAATCCTAGGTTTTGCGGATTTCCTTATCCGCATTACTGGATTTGGGACCAGGGACAGCAGGTGCCGTAGCGGTGAGGACGTACCCCAATTTTTCATAGGTCAAAGCCATTTTGACATTCCGCAGCCAATCTTTATAGTTTGGCCCTGTCAGTATATTTTTCTCTAAAAGTAACTTAAGTCCAGTCATTTTCAGGGTCGCTGCAATTAGGAGAGAGAGAAGAAAACTCTTTAGTATGATGCTCTTATAAGTTTAGAGTGGTTTTTAGTTTATCTAAACTGGATGGCTCCCACTGTTTCTCGAATCCTTCCCCAAACCATAAAAGAAGAATTAGCCAGTACTATTCTCACCGTACAATACTTGCTTAACCGTTCAGCCAGGCTAGTGTCGATACTTCGAGGGAGGTTTTCCAACGCTTTCGCGAAGTTCCTTAATTAAATAACCTCTTTTCTCTGGGGGCGTAACCCCGCTGACACCTTTCTTGACACCTACTTGGTTTATAGCATTGATCGTTAAGTGACGAATATCCTGATAAGTAGCATATACTCACAGTAGGATCGGGATCCAAATATCATCGTATGATAATGTTGAAGGTATCCTACCAACATTCATCAAACTCCAAATGGTATGCATCTCTTTGCAAATTTCAGTTTCTTTAGAAATTCCCGATATAGGTTTTTGCCCCATGCTCTTATGACCTTGGCTTTGGTCAAAATGTCATAAGTCACATGTCAAGTTCTACCCGTCATTATCTTGTCAATTTGAACCCATCCGTACATACCCCTGACTTTGGTCAAATGATAATACGATTGTCCCAAACCAACTCATCTATCTTATGCAACAAATGAAAACCCAGCAGCTACCAAACACTATGCCTTGACTTTGGCCAAAATGCATAGCTTGAATACTACTGAATACCCAAATGAAATGACGGAGGGCTACGAATGGTTTTGGCGAAACCGTGAACGTAGTGAACTTGATATAACCGAAGGAACCTGATAGCTTTTAAAAGGAGTGGTTAAAGCTCCGCATTTAAAAATATCTGTTTTAAAATTAACCGAGTGGTTTCTTTTAAATTGTTCCAACGATTAAACTTTTGGTTTATTTTCTTTGCATTATAAATAATGCGTCCCATCATTAACCTATCATTGCAGAAAACAACGAAAATACAACATCCTCTTATGCCATCCGCATTCGCCACTGGGTCCCGTCATCACCCGTTAGGTTACTTAACTAACAGCAGAGCGGGGGCTGGGCTAGCGCGGGTGTAAAACATAAGTGACGTCTAAATAGCTATCATATATAGATATTTTACATTCGTCGGACGCAATAATATTCATTCCAGATCACAGATGAACTTTATTGGATTTGCAAGCAATCCGTGTTTGTTTTGAGCCTGCAACAAAAGACGGATTACACAATTATGATGAATAGCCATTACCTCACCCAAGACCCCTACGGGTACGGCAAACTACCCGCCCGGCAGTTTGTGCACCCCACCTTGGGTATGTCCTAGGAGCAAAAAACAGTAAAATGAAATAATACAACGGTGGCTACAACCGCAACCTGGATGTGCCCCGCAAAATAATATTACAACAAATTACATTTACATCAAATGAATTAAATAATAACCCATCACATAACCCCGGCTATACATCACAACAGTCCAACACAGTTCATATACACAAACAGATAAAATCCATTACAGAAATGTGCAACCCCCTGCCAACCGACATACTAGCAGTTAGGGGAGGTTTACGAACACATTATACAAACACGGATATAATCCAACAAGCAAATACCGTATAATTTCGGTCGATTAAACACATTTAATTTTGCTCCAATACTTCTCTGTAAATCTGAAACCTGAGCAAAAATTAAAAAATTCCAGAAAATACCAAATATCACAGAGGACCCACACAGGAAAATTGGGCTGATGAATCGTCCAAAGCGCGGCGGAATCGCGGCGGATCGGTGGGATCGGCCGCGGTTCCGCGGCGCTTTGGCTGATTCATGAGCCCAAATTTCTTGGGTGTTCTTATACTATCATTTAAGGCTTTCTGAAGATCCCTGAAAAATTTTTGGACCTCATTTAAAAATCGACAGAAAACTCATGATATCGGGGTTTTCCGGTTTGTTTTTTCCGTTCGAAATTCATACAATTTTGCAAGTGAGTTATTTATTATTTAGCGAGGCTCTGATACCACTGTAAGTCGATGTGCAACACCCCACGACTTGGGGGGAGGCGGAAATATGAAAAACGATCTTGTTCTTTGCTTAAACATCGACTAACCGCATGAATCGAAGCTAAACGATAACTAACATCAAACATAGAAGTTCTAAACTACTATGTGAAGTGATTATACCTAAAGAACCGTGTCCTTCGTCTTTACGAACTCCACCTCCTCCTCGGCCTTCTCCAAGTAGTAGACGATCCACCACGAGAGCTTTACTCCAAGCTTTGCCTCCAAACTTGAGGCAACTAGGTTTCTTTAAGTGCTAATCAAAGTACCTAGATGATATAGAGTGAGGGTTATGGTTTAATTAGTCTAACTAATCCTTGTACTCAACACATGAGAGGGGAGGATTAGGGTTTGAAGAGAGAGAGCTTGAGGAGAGAGAAGATGAACATAATAATCAAATGAGAGAATGAGCTATCATAATATATATCAAGCATTATTGTTTTTCAAGAAAAGAAAATAAAATGATTTACAACCATGCTTGATAAATATCTAATGGTGATTCATCTTCATGAGTCATTAAGCATTTATGATGCATTAATGACATGGATGAATCATCCATATGACTCACTAATCTCATTCAATGTATATGCCACCTAAACCTCCTTAGTCACCATCTTCTAGAAGCTTCTCGCGCAATTACGAGAACGCCCCTCCTATCCATGAAAATACGGAAAAACTTTAGACTGTATAAATCCAATAACCGGATACTAGTAACTGGCTTAAACCAAAGCCGACTAGTAAAAACTGTCCGAAAGTCGTACGTGCGTAAACACACGTATGCGTCCGAACCCTTGTCGTAAAACCATACGACCTTTATATCGTTTCGCCTGGAATAGGGAAACTCTCTGCGTGGGACTCTAGAGACTCGACTACTACGCTGGCAGTGGGTTTAACCACAGACCGCAAGCGGCACTAGCTGTACGTAACGGTCCCCAGATAGATGTCGATAAGAAGGCCGATGAGGAAACCCATCCGAACTCCTACTGAGTCTGATGTGACAATCTCCATACAGTCCGGTCCGTTCGTCTAAGACTATCACATATCGGGCCTAGGGGGCAGCAAGCGTCAGTCCCTTAATAGCGGTATAAGTCGTGTCGGAGCGAAGCCCTTTACACCCTGAGAAACTACTGGAACCTACCAGCAAATCTCGCTTGCCCTGGCCAGGGACTTTGCGTAATGGCTCTCTGACACAGCGCGATATCAACCCCCAATACCGGGAGAGACGAATCCTGTCTAACCGCCACTGCCTCCAAGTGCTCGGGACTACACCCAACTGCTACCTGTTTGCACGACTCCTTTGAGCCATGGTAGGGTAACAATCTAAGAACAGTGGGACACACTCAAGGCGAAGTAGCAGTGTCAAGTCTGCGGACTATGCTGTACTCATGTCACCTGGGAACTGTTCACTAACGACTGGTATAAAACCAACCAACAGTTCCCTGTGAGTCCTGTCCGGTGTACCCGTAACCTAACGAGCACCTGCATACTATCTCCAGTACGACGTACTGACGGCTGTGGGACAGACCATCTCCCCAACTGGGATGAGAAGCGTACACACAAGTCTACTCCGGAGTATCGATGCCCTGTCTCGATAATCCAACGACTAGGGACATGAATAAGGATGTGCTTGTAGACTACCCAGCCCCCACTAGTGTGGCTGCCATCACAACGCTGGTAGTCAAGCAAGATCCTAAGAGCTCTATCAATACGTATACTCACATATTAAGATAGAAAAACCAAGTAGCATACTACCATGTTTAGCAAGACTGTTATATACATGTGAATATCCCAAGCTTCCATTAAGTAATATACAAACTAGTATGATACAATAATGGCCCCTAGGGCATATACACTAACAATAACCGACCGTAGTATAGGAATTTCACTTCCTACTCTGTGTATGTCATCCAAATACCAGGACATCACACCCTACTACCTTCTTAACAGATCCATCCCCTATTCTGATGATGTCAAACCTATGACTGTCATATCAGAAATAGATGATCTATCTCCGCTATATCTGCTTTAGTCTATAAATAGACATAAGCCACTTGTCCACCAATGCTTCCGCTGCTCCCACTGACTACGACAACCCTCTGGCAGAATCATATACACGTGCACTTCTAAAGCTTGTTTAGAACGACGCTATACTCATCCTCCTGCCGGGTCTCACAGTCTGGAACAACAGCAATGGCAAGTCTGGGTAAACAAGAACCTCCCTGTCACCGTCTTTGAGCATACCGAAGTACCTCTCGAGTGCCTGAGGTTACCCACCATATCTGCGGAGTGGCCAATAGAATGTCAAACCAGATTGAATCTTTAGGTTCTTATCAAATTTTCAGTAATCGTTTGCGGTTCTGGAATCACTTCCAGTTCTACCATACTCCCACTACTGTTTTCTGAAAAATCCATTTTTGTTAAAACTATGGCGAGTCTAGAACAATATCACTATTGATCTTCCAGATGGTAGAAAGTCAACCCTCGTCATAGCCTGGGTCAACCCACAAACTGCCATTACAGAAACGTGCCTTGAGTTATCCAGAGTCTGGTTTTAAGCATAAGCCGGACAACTCCCCGTACCTTAATATCGTTAAGATATGAACCGTTCTATATCTAATATAGAAACAGAGGCACTGATTTAATTGAACTAGATTCAAATCATGCAGCTGTCTCCAGTGCATGTCAACTAAATGGAAGGAGGCCGATCAGCGTTACTCAACTTAGGAGTGCTTCCAATTATGAGTAACATGAAAGAGAAGCAAGTTCTCTTAATCATTACTAACAACTGAATACCATACACAAGTATCTACATCTTCGATCATCTTGAAGAATCCCGATACTTGCAACACCTGGTTCTCTATTTTATTCATATACCTATAACTTCTCAAAACTTGGACCTTGTGTTTCTACGAAATACTTATCTAAGAACTAGAGAAGTCATAAGTAAACAGAATATAGTACGAGGACCTACCCCTCTGTCCTAATGGACACTGGACAATATACAATACTCTGTATAAGTCCCTTGAGTATAATAACTCATTCCCTGTGTGTCGTAGGTTGAAAACTGTACTTATGGTTATGAAGAATTACACCGCTGTTTAATGCTCCTTACCTAACCATCAACTGATATAGGTAAATGTCATCGACATAATTTCAAAAAGGTATATCTCACTCTATAAAAATAGACATACAGATATATCAATTTGAAATTGGTGCATTAAAACGGATATTCAAAACCAAATATTTGCCGTCCGGCAAACAACCCAGGTGACTTCCTCAAATATCACCAATTACAACGAATTCCGATATAATAAGGATAATCATCTAATTCCCAATAGCTTACTCCCACTCATCATCTGTAAAACCATACAGATGTGAGAATCACACCTGGTAAATACATACCCTGGAGTAAGGGCTAATTGGGAAATCAGTTTTCTTTTAACAGTACACAGTGAAACTGGAACATTGAAATGTTTCATAGGGATATCCTGGTATTCCTAGTAATACCTCTTCCATTATCCAGATTCACAACTGTAACCGTATATTTCTTTGCCATTTCTCCAAATCCCTTCATATGTCTTTAGTCATTACCTTCTGTACACCCTCTTAGGCTAAATGGTTTTCTTCCTTCCCTACCGTTCGGCACCAGCCTATGGTTTGGAAGAAGACTATCCAATAAGCGTAATGGGTGTACTGTCCTAATCCTAGGAGCACTCGCATCTCGAGAGAAGGTAAAGATAAAAGACACCTGAATAAACCTTATTCCTATTTATCCTGAACCAGAGTCCATCCCCGAACTGGAACAAGTTCCTTTCGAGTTCGTATATAACCATAAGATGGAGTATCCAATAAACTGTGGATCTTCGTAGTGATACGGAGTGTTCTGGAGAAATACAAAGGTGAAGTGGGAGTGGTAATGAAATACTTGGTTTGGTCGTGAATAGCAGTCGCAATTTACTTTGCCCTCCTTCTAATCCCTTTATTTGTCTTAACTTAATACCTTCTGTACACCATCGTTAGGCTAATTGGTTTTCTTCATTCCCTACCGTTCGGCACCTGCCTATGGTTTGGAAGAAGACTATCCAATTTGTGTAATAGGTGTACTGTCCTAATCCAAGGAGCACTCGCAACCTGAGAGAAGGTAAAAGGAAAAGACAACTGAATAGTCCTATTCGTTTTCTCCAGAACCGGAAACCATCCTCGAATCTGGAACAAGTTCCTTCGAGTTCGTATATAACCATACGATGGTTTTATCCAATGGAAGTGGACGTTCGTAGCAATACGGGGTGTCTTGGAGAAAAGGGTAAAAGTAGGAGTGGCAATGAGATTTGCAACTCTGACAATCCAAAAGCCAGTGTTTAAGAATGTTCGGTTAATTTTGGTCACTGAGTCATAGTCTTAGGGTCGGGTCATGGTCGCTGCCAAAGAGAGAGAGAAAAGAAACACTCAGCGTGCACTCTAATCTAGATCAGAATGGTTACCAATTTATCTAATCAGGAAACCTCCCACTGTAACATCAAATTCTTCTCCAAACCTGAAAGAAGAATTAGTCGGGATCACCCGAGGAGTAAACCAACTCATCAGTGGGAATCGGGATCCAACTATCATCGCATGATAACGTGACGGAATCCGCACACGTTATCACACTCCAGAAGGTATGCGCATATCTGGCAAGTTTCAGTTTCTTTAGAAACTCCCGATGTGATTTTTGCCCCATGCTCTTATGACCTTGACGAAGGCCAACAAATCATAAGTCACATGTCAAGTTCTTCCCGTCACTATCCAGGTTAATTTGAACCCATCCGTACAAGCCCTTGACTTTGGCCAACAAGGCTATACGACTGTCCCAAACCAACGCATCTATCTATGCAGCAGAAAGGTAACAAGCAGCTACTATACACTATGCCTTGACGAAGGCCAACAAAGATAGCATGAATACTACGTGCTACCCGTCTGAAATGACGGAGGGCTATGAATGGTTTCTAGCGAAAAACCTTTAACGTAATGAACTTGATATCGTTGAAGCATCCGGATAGCTTTTATAAAACTATAGTAACGAAAACCTTTGCTAAAGAGGTCATTCCCGGTGAAGGGATCTCGGCTCTTTCCCCCTAAAATGAGGTGCAGGATATTCCAACTGAATACCACGATGCAAAGCAAAAGTAATCGGCTATAGTGAAGTTATTGCCTTGACGTAAACTTCTGTCCAAGGGGTCACTCCCGGTGAAGGGATCTCGGCCCTTGCCTCGTCGACTGAGGTGCTGGATATTCATAACCGAATACCACTGTGCAAAACAAAAGAGAACGTCCTTGCAATAACAGCTTTTTGAAAAATTGTTCCAACAACATCAGAATAGGTTTGTTTAGCTTGCATTGATCCAAATCAATACAGTCCCATCAATTGATCACACCAATAAAGAACGAAAATAATGATGTACGTATATGCCATCCGCATTCGCCACTGGGTCCCGTCATCACCCGTTAGGTTACTTAACTAACGACAGAGCGGGAACTGGACTAGCGCGGATGCAAAACATATACAACATCTACTAGTATATATATCAATATATAATATTCGCTCAAGGCATGATAAAATGCAACATCACAGAAATGTAATAAGCATCACAGAACAATACAGATATCTGGGATCCCCGGGTTTTATAGAGCCGCTACTGAAACCCGACGTTCCCCTGGTCGTGTAGATAGCCTGTGCAATGAAAATCCTAGACCCCTACGGGCGCGGCAAGTCACCCGCCAAAACCTGAAGCGAGGCAGCCCCCTTCAACAACGTGAATGGACCACCCAGCACTTCACGGAATCCGGTAACTTGGGCACCCCTCATGGGTCAACCTGTACCCCCTATGAGTGCGGCGAATAGCCCGCCAATTCTAGAGTGAAGCCCCCTCCGTCTCAATGCCATGAGATGCGGGCCCGTTGCCCTCTAGAACCCGGCTATCCGTGCACCCCTCCGCGGGGTAATCCTAGTACAGAAAGTAAAATATACATACAATGGGTACATCGACCTCAGCCCGGTCGTGCCCCAAAAGAATAATATACAAACAGGAAGTGACGGCAGTCCACATGTCGGACGCTCGCCCCGTAATATCAAATGTACATATACAACCAAACTGTACTAACATTGCATCCAGGCTATCCACCACGACAAATCCGCAACATCACAGCACAATACAGAACATCAACGTGAATGTCACGTTCGCAAATCCGTCTAAAAGGGCTATAGCAGTTAGACAGGATTTACCAATCAAATGACATTCACGGTCGCAGATATAACGTAAATACTGTGAACTAACATGTTTAAAATTTTCGATCGACTAAATTTCCCGAAGTGGGCCCCAAGCACAACTGTAGCACTCAAAAACTTCTGGGCCCAAAAAGAATATACCATAAACCCTATTTCCATGTCAGAGAGCCACTGTAAAAATTTGATGCAGTGAAGCCAAAATTCGGCGGCGGATCCGCGGCCAAAACGTGATTTTGGCCGTTGATCTGCCACGCTACAGTAACTTCAGCCTACCAAATTTTCACAGAATGTATAAAAAACCCTGCACGTATTTTTACAATGTACCAAATAATTTTTAAAGCACTGGAAAAATTCGACAGAAACTTGACATGGAAACGCGGTTTTTTTGAAAATCCGTTCAATCGAACTTGTAAACACGTTAGAGCAAGCTAGACTAGGTTAATGGCGTGGTTCTGATACCAGTGTAAGTGCATGGCGGCGCCCCGGCCGTCTGAATGAGGCCAAAATGCGGAAACGATACTTTTACGAAACTTGTAAACCGGCACCACCGCGCACAAAAATTCCGGATCGGGCCATTAACCTACTCCTAGCAAACTAGAGAAGGGGTAGAGAGATATACCGAGCGATCCGTATCCTTCGGTCTTCTCGTCGTCGTCCCGATCTCCCCGCGGAATCTCCGGTCTTCATCTCCTCGTCGGAAGGGCACCACATCGCCGGGTTCTTTTACGGGCTCCCACCTCTGGACCGAACCAACTCGGGCACGAAGTTGGCGAACCGACGTGTCCAAGAAATGTTGTAGGCTAGTGTAGTGTGGTTTGTCTTAATGGGGTTTGTGAAGTTGAAGGAGTGGAGGAATGAACAATTGGAGAGGGTAAGGAAAAATGTTGCAAGCCAAGCCAAATGAGAACCATATTTTTCCTCCAAAAATGAATCCCCCATCCCCACAATTGTGGTCGGCCCCTTGCTCTAGAAAAATGAGAGAGGGAGTGGGCAATCATGCAAGAGAGAGAAAAGGGTAATCATGAAGAATAATGATCACAATCAAATCTCCACTCCATCACCTAATCATATCAAGTCATGATGAACTAAAGAAGTCAAAGGAAGTAAGAACCATCATGAAGCTACTACATGCAAATAACACCCTCCACTATTCAAATTTGCATGCCTGCAAATAACCCCCTCTCCACCAAATTTCAGCCAAAGAAAGAAACAAAGGAAAATGGCCGAAACGGAAAGCAAACTGGCAACTTCAGAAAACTGATCCCATAATAAATTAAAGGAAAACCCCGCGACTGTATATACATACCCGCATTTGTATTCCGACCGAATACAAATGCAATGAGACAAAATCTACACTGTACAATACTAGGATCCGGCTTAAACCAAAGCCCACTAGTATTATCCGTCCGATCATGATCCGTACAATACCGCACGTATATGATTGAACCCTGCCATATCTCCATACGGCCTCTACAGCGTTTCGCCCGAAACTTGAGAAACTGTCTGTGGGGGACTCTAAAGACTCGTCAATACTTTGGCTGTGGATTTAACCACTAGCACGTCAGAGGTATTAGCCATACGTAACGGGCTACCAGGTATTGACCAAAAGGGACGTCGATAAGTGAACTCATCCTGACCCCCTACTGAGCATGTCAGTGACAATATCCGTACAATCCGGTCCGTTCGTCTATGAGCATCGCATGGCGGGCCTAGGGGGTTGGCAAAAGTCAGACCCCCAAAAGCGGTACAAGTCGTGTCGGAGTGTGGCCCAGAACACCCTGAGATACTACTGGAATACCTACCAGTAAATCTCCTGCCTTGGCCAAGGACTTCGTGTAATGGCTCTCCTAGACACAGCGCGACCTCACCCCCAATACCGGGAGAGACGATCCCCTGCAGATCCGCTCACTGCCTCCATGTAGCTCGGGACTGTACCCAACTAAAACCTGTTTGCATGACTCCTTTGAGCCATGGTAGGGTAGTAATCAAAGTACAGTGGGAACTCACACGAGACAAATGACGATCTCAGGTCGATGAACTAACCTGTACACATGTCACCAGGGAACTGCTATCTGACGTCAGGTATAAGACCAACTAGCATGTTCCCGGCGAGTCTTGTCCGGTGTACTCATAACCCAATGAGCACCTGTATACATCTTAGGTGAACCAACTGACACCAGTGACTTGTGAGACCGGCCACCTCCCCTCGTCGGGGTCTCGACTGTATACACTAGTCTACTCCGGAGTATCGATGCCCTGTCTTGAAACTCCCTCGACTAGGGACCTTTTAAGAATGTGCTTATAGACCCCAGCTCCCACGTATATGATCGCCATCATACTGCTGGCAGTCAGGCAAGAATCCTAGGGGCTCTATCAACGTGTAATAGCGACCTGTAAGGTCACCTAAAGCAGTACACGATGATAAAGATAAACCAGATAGCATACTATCAACTTGAGTAAGACTGTCCTATCGGCATAGGTCCTCCCTCAATCATTGCAATCACGTGCCTGTGATCCAATAATTGACTCTGAGGACACTATCTCCAACAGGGCATTCGGGAGGCAGAGGAGTGGCGATCTGGGGCGCAGGCCCGGCCGTTTGGGCGCGGACGAGCGCCTCCATGAGGGACTATAGCCGATCTATTCAATTGGCAAGGGCGTGGATGGTGGTCGCCGGACAGGGTTCATCCACGCCTCCGGTGAGAGGGAGGCGGCGGCTGGTACCTGAATATTCAGGATGGTCGGTTGCCATGTGGACAGAGATTGGAAGGCCAACTTTGTTTTTGTGGAGCTTGCTCTTCCCACAGACGACGCCAACTGATGGAGGTCCTTTTCAGATCTCCTTCTGATGTTGTCTTCCGTCGATCTCCCAGTGGATTCTGGAGGGGATCCCTTATTGTGTGTGGGTCTCAATAGGTTTTGAGGAGATTTGGTGATTGGAGGAGTTAGACGCCAAGTACCTGCAAAGAAGTCCTGGGGTGGTTTGATACCACCGAGGACCCTCCGACGATCAAGTTAGTACTAGATCCGAGCAGCGTAACGGCTAAGTGGAGTCAAAATGGCTTACTTGACCCTTCTGTGATGGGGGTTTATATAGTGGTGGAGGCATGCAGCAGAAGGCACGAGAATCTCGCCGATAGTTACACTCCCGACGTCACGCCCGCGTAGAGAGCGGATTACCCATGAACGGGGATCGTGAAGGCTTGGAACGTGGGATGTTGCTGGCGGAGAATCCGCGCATGGCGAGATTCACGGAGCTGCGGTTACGCCTGTGATCGGCGGAACTGGTCGGATGCCCGAGGAAGACGGCCTCGGCAAGGGGCTCGGGGACAAGCGAGAAGGGCGAGGAGACTTAGTCTTGTGGCGGCTCAGGGCGAGCTGAGGGACCGAGGAGGCCAATCTTCGGGGAGCCCCGAGAAGGGCTAGCTTGTGCTGGCAGGTCGGGTATAGGGATGGCCTGGTCGGCCTTTGTGGGCCCTTTCTTCTGAGCTCTGGGACGTGTCGTCCGCCACGTGTCCTGATCTTGAGGGTCGCCAATATTGAGTATTATCAAGATCCGAGCAGCGTAACGGCTAAGTGGAGTAAAAATGGCTTACTTGACCTTTCTGTGATGGGGGTTTATATAGTTGTGGAGGCATGCAGCAGCAGGCACGAGAATCTCGCCGGCAGTTACGCTCCCGATGTCACGCCCGCGTAGAGAGCGGATCGCCCATGAATGGGGATCGTGAAGGTGTGGAACGTAGGATGTTGCTGGTCGAGAATCCGCGCATGGCGAGATTCGCAGAGCTGCGGTTACGCCTGTGAGCGGCGGAACTGGTCGGATGTCTGAGGAAGACGGCCTCGGCAAGAGGCTCGGGGACGAGCGAGAAGGACGAGGAGACTTGGTCTTGTGGCAGCTCAGGGCGAGCTGAGGGACCGAAGAGGCCAATCTGCGGGGAGCCCCGAGAAGGGCTAGCTTGTGCTGGCAGGCCGGGTACTGGGGTGGCCTGGTCGGCCTTTGTGGGCCCTTTCTTCTGAGTTCTGGGACGTGCCATCCGCCACGTGTCCTGATCATGGGGATTGCCAATATCGAGCATTATCAATGCCGGTTTTGCTTAGGCTTGCTGCGATGTGAGAAAGGCTCGTGGAAATTGTGTTGAGATATAAGATCCTCATCTTCGATTTAAGGCTGACAGATGCTAGCTTGGTGATCCTCGTCTTTGATTTAGGTCATCATCTTTGATCTAGAGCTAGAAGAGGCTAGTTTGGTGATCCTCATCTTCGATATAGGGTTAAGAGATGCTAGCTTGATGATACTCATCTTCAATTTTGATTTAGGGCACTATACGATTGTTAGTTATATGTATGCCCTAGAGGCCATTACTGTACATAGGATGTACATTGTAGTGGATGCTGGGACATATATAAGGAGGACTTTCTTGCTCAACATGATAGTATGCTATCTGGTTGCTCATTTACCTTAACGTGTATACTGCTTGTTTCTCTGTTACATGTTGGTAAAGCCCTTAGGATGTGTACTTGACTACCTGGACTATGATGCAGATCATACTAGTGGGGACAGATAGTCTATAAGTACATCCTTCAAAGTCCCTAGTCGTGGGTGTATCGAGACGGGGCATCGATATACCAGAGTAGACTAGCGTATACCTTCTCGACCCATACAGATGGGTGATGGATGATCCCAAATCCATTGGTGTTTGACATCAGAGATGATATACGGGTGCTCAGTGGAGACTGGGTACACTGGACGGACCCGTCGAGAACTCCCAGAAGGTATTATACCTTACGTCAGATGGCAGTTCTCTGGTGACACTGGTACAGAGTAGTCTGTTGACCCGAGATCGTCATAGAGTCTTGTGTGGTTCCCACTGTGCTTTGATTTCCATCTTACCACGTCCAAGAGGGCGTGCAAAACGGTGGTTTTTGGGTACAGTCCCGAATCACATGGAGGCAATGAGCGATAGGAGGGGATTCATCTCTCCCGGTATAGGGGGTTGATGTTGCGCTGTGTTCGATTGGCTATAACCGGAAATCCCTGGCCAGGGTTGCTGAGATTTACTGGTAAGTGTTACCAGTAGTTTCTCGAACTGTTATAGGCCTCATATCGACACGACTTATCGAGCTATTGGGGTCTGACGTTTACCACCCCTAGGCGAGATATGCGACATATCAGACGACGAGACCGGACTGTACGGTAAGTGTTACTGGGTGGATTCACAGGAGTGTGAGCGGGCTTGCTCGTCGATCTTCTGATCGCTCAATACCCGGGTGGCCGTTACGTTTAGCAGACCGCTTGCGGCTTGTGGGTGCCTGATATGATCATCACCTGCTGCCGGCGTATTGACGAGTCTTTAAAGTCCTACACAGAGGTTTCCTGGCTCAAGCGAAACGAAATAGGAGCGCATATGAGATATGTGCGGGACCAAGAATAATGCGTGTATGTGATACCGTATTTCATTCTCGCGATGAATGTGTCGAATGGTTGTATGCGATATAACTTAGTTATCGAATCAAGGATTGATTCGATAAATCGATACATTGTATACTAGTCGGTTGTGTGCGACATGACCGGATCGTTAAATCAAGTGTTGATTTAATGATTTAATGTATAATTATATATTTGATATATTACTTTGCATTAACTAGTATCGGTTCACTTAAGATGGTTTTTCTCACTCGCATGTGCACATCGTATATGTGATATATTTTTTTGTGCACTTGAACGTATCATGTTTGATGATGCAAGATTGCTAGGGTATGTGTAAAGAGTTAAACCTTGGTTAAGTAAATGGTTAGGGTTTTCTTTTATTCATTCATTTATCTTTTTATTTGGATTGAAAGAAAAGAGAAAAGAAAAACAAAAGGTTTCTTTCTTTCATGAAGCTTGTTGAAGCTTCATGAAGCTTTGACCAAAGTAACCATTTTGTCTTCATCTCATTAACCCTAACCATTCATTTAACCTTAGTCAATTCTCTACACATTACCATGGTTAATATTATGATAAGAATGATTTTATTATTCTTTTTAAAGAACTTATCATAATATTCATCTTCTTCTTCTTCTTCTTCTAAAAAGAAGAAAACCTAGTTTCCATCAATGGTGATTGATCAAAAAGAGTAAGAAATCCAAATCTAAAGTGAACCCACCTCCTATTTCTTCATCCTCTACCTCTTGCCAAGTAGTATATGAAAGGTTCCTAGGCACCCTATAGAGGTCTCACAAGGCATCGAACATGCCAAATTTTAAAAATATGGTGCCGAGAAACCCTAGTTAACGGATCGTTGCTAGATGTCTAGGCAAAATATAAAACTAGTTAACAAATTAACTATAGGTTAGATGCTACAACCTTTGTAGATCCGGTAATCCTCTTCCTTGGCTCCACGAAGGCAGCCTCTCACTGTCCATCTCGATTCCCAAACTCGAACTTTGGCTTCATCGGAGAAACGGGCAAGCTAGGTCGTCGGCTTTGTGTCAAAGACGATCTACCTCGAGGCATCGCAAGTTCAAGCTCCGACTTCACAAACTTGTGAAACTTGTGAAGTAAACACCCAAAACAACTTGGCAAGAGGTAGAGGGTGAAGAAATAGGAGGTGGGTTCTCTTTGGAATTGGATTTTACTCACTTTTGCTCAAGTTGCCATTAAAGTAGCAAGCTTGAAGAAGAAGAAGAAGAAGATGAAGATAGTTATGATAAGTTCTATTAAAAAGAAATAGAAAATAAATACTTATCATAACTTAAACTAGGGTTAAGTGTAGAGAATTAACCATGGTCACTTGGATGGGTTAGGGTTAAGCATGAAGATAAGGATGGTTACAAAAGTCAAGGCTTCATGAAGCTTCAACTAATGACAAAGAAAGCCACCATTCTTATCTTTATCTTTTCCAAATAAATAAATAAACAAATAAATAAATAAATGAATATGCAAAACCCTAATTATCAAATTAACCATGGATTAATTCTATATACTTAACTAAATGATCAAGTATCATCAAACATGATACAAAAAAGTGCACAAAAGCATATCACATATACTATGTGCATCAAGTGAGAAAATCCGTATAAAGTGAACCAATACTAGTTAATGCAAAGTAATATATCAAATATATAATTATACATTAAATCATTAAATCGACATTTGATTCAATGATCCGGTCATGTCGCACATAACCGACTAGTATTCAATGTATCGATTTATCGAATCAATGATTCGATAACTAGGTCATATCAAATATAACCAATCGAAACATTTATCGCGAGAATGAAATGCGGTATCACATACACGCATTATTCTCAGTCCTGCACATATCTCATATGCGCTCCTATTTCGTTTCGCTTGAACCAGGAAACCTCTGTGTAGGACTCTAAAGACTCGTCAATACGCCGGTAGCAGATGATGATCATATCAAGCACCCACAAGCCGCAAGCGGTCTGCTAAACGTAACGGCCACCCGGGTATTGAGCGATCAGAAGATCGACGAGCTAGCCCGCTCACACTCCTGCGAATCCGACCAGTAACACTTACCGTACAGTCCGGTCTCTTCGTCTGATACGTCGCATATCAAGTCTAGGGGTGGTAAACGTCAGACCCCAATAACCCGATAAGTCGTGCCGATGTGAGGCTCGTAACGGGTCGAGAAACTACTGGTAACACTTACCAGCAAATCTCTGATCAGCCCTGGCCAGGGACTTCCCTGCTACGGCCAATCGAGCACAGCGCAACATCAACTCCCAATACCGGGAGAGACGAAACCCCTCCTATCGCTCATTGCCTCCATGTGACTCGGGACTGTACCCAAAGACCACCGTTTTGCATGCCCTCATGGACGTGGTAAGGTGGAGATCAAAGCACAGTGGGTATCACACAAGACTCTATGACGATCTCGGGTCTACAGACTAACCTGTACAAGTGTCACCTGAGAACTGCCATCTGACGTGAGGTATAATACCATCTGGGAGTTCTCGGTGAGTCCGTCCAGTGTACCCAGTCTCCACTGAGCACCCGTACACCATCTCTGATGTCAAACACCAATGGATATGGGATCATCCATCGCCCATCTCATGGGTCGAGAAGCGTATACGCTAGTCTACTCTGGTATATCGATGCCCCGTCTCGATACACCCACGACTAGGGACCTTGAAGGATGTACTTATGGACTACCATGTCCCCACTAGTATGATCTGCATCATAGTCCAGGTAGTCAAGTACAAATCCTAAGGGCTTTACCAACATATAACTATAAGACAGTATAAAGAGACAAGTGTACATGTTAAGATAAAGAGTAACCAGATAGCATACTATCATATCGAGCAAGAAAGTCATCTCTATATATGTCCAAGCATCCAATATAATATACATAATCTGTACAATACTGGCCTCTAGGGCATACATACAACTAACAATCTCCCACTTGCACTAGGGCCAGCTGCTGTAGTATCTCATACCGAGCATCCTGAAGAGTCTCTCAAACTGTATCTGGGGAATGGCCTTCGTGAGTGGATCCGCCGTGTTGTTCTTCGTGTCAACTCTCCTGACCTCGATCTCCCGGCGATCAACTATCTCCCGGATCAGGTGATACCGCCTCAGAATATGCCTGGATCGCTGATGGGACCTGGGTTCCTTGGCCAAAGCCACCGCTCCATTGTTATCGCAATACAAAGGTATTGGACGCTCAATGGATGGAACCACTCCAAGTTCAGTAATGAACTTCTTGATCCAGACAGCTTCTTTAGCAGCATCGTTGGCAGCGATGTATTCAGCCTCCATCGTCGAGTCTGCCACGGTTTCCTGCTTGGAACTCTTCCAGCTAACCGCCCCTCCGTAAAGGGTAAAGACAAAACCCGACTGCGACTTAGAGTCATCCTTATCACTCTGGAAGCTGGAATCGGTAAAGGACTCCACTTGGAGTTCTCCATTACCATACACCAAGAACATATCTCTAGTCCTTCGCAAGTACTTGAGAATGCTCTTCACAGCTGTCCAGTTACTCTCTCCAGGATCAGCTTGATACCTGCTCACTATACTTAGTGAGTATGCTACATCGGGTCTGGTACATAGCATCGCATACATGATAGAGCCTACTGCCGAAGCATAGGGTATACCTTGCATGCGAGCTCTCTCCAAATCAGTCTTGGGAGACATCTCTTTGGAGAGAGTGACTCCAGAGATCGTGGGCAAGTTCCCACGCTTGGACTCTTCCATACTAAACCTCTTTAGTATGGTGTCAATGTACCTGGATTGGGACAATCCCAAAATCCTTTTGGATCTATCTCTATAGATCCTAATTCCCAATATGCAGGAGGCATCACCAAGATCTTTCATTGAGAATCTTTGTGATAAGAAGAGCTTGACCGATTGCAGCATAGGAATATCATTTCCTATCAAGAGTATATCGTTCACGTACAATACGAGGAAGACAACCTTACTCTCTGCCACCTTCCTGTAGATACAAGGTTCATCTGGATTTTTGACGAAATCAAACTCTTTGATAACGACGTCAAAGCAGATGTTCCAGCTCCGCGATGCTTGCTTTAATCCATAAATGGATTTAAGCAGCTTGCACACCTTCCCGCTGCTCCCACTGTCTACGAAGCCCTCTGGCTGAGTCATGTACACGCACTCTTCTAAATCACCGTTTAGAAAGGCGGTCTTAACATCCATTTGCCAGATTTCGTAATCATGATATGCAGCGATGGCAAGCATGATCCGGATGGATTTAAGCATAGCCACTGGAGAAAAGGTCTCGTCATAGTCCACACCTGGTCTTTGACAAAAACCCTTTGCTACAAGTCTAGATTTGAAAGTCTCCACTTTCCCATCTACACCAAGTTTCTTCTTAAAGATCCACTTGCTCCCAATGGGTTTTACCCCTTCAGGAGCAACTTCCAAAGTCCATACTTTGTTGGTGTACATGGAATCCATCTCGGACCGCATAGCATCCAGCCATTTCACTGAGTCCCCACTCGTGATGGCCTGCTCGAAGCTAGTTGGGTCATCATCCTCCATGATGCAATCCTCACTACCACCATCAATGAGAAAACCATAGTATCTCTCAGGTGGACGAGAAACCCTACTAGATCGGCGGAGAGGCTGAGGTACGTCGGGCACCACTGAATCCTCTGGTTCTACTAAATTGTCAGTTGCAGTTTGTGGTGCTGGAACCTCTTCCAGCTCTACCTCTTTGCCATTAATTTCTTTTGCAAGAAATTCCCTTTCCAAAAAGGTGGCATGTTGAGCAACAAACACTCTTTGTTCCTCAGCTTGGTAGAAAAAATATCCTTGAGAATTCTTAGGATATCCCACAAACTTGCAAAGGACTGATCGTGCCTCGAGTTTGTCCGGATTTTGCTTTTTGACATAGGCCGGACAACCCCATATCTTAATTCGCTTAAAATATGGTCTCTTCCCACTCCATATCTCATATGGTGTGGTAGGTACAGATTTAGACGGAACCAGATTCAATAGGTATATGGCTGTCTCAAGCGCATACCCCCAAAAGGAAATAGGTAACTCGGCATTACTCATCATTGAACGCACCATATCTAATAGGGTGCGATTCCTTCGTTCCGATACACCGTTGTGCTGTGGTGTATAAGGAGGAGTAAGCTGAGAGAGAATCCCATTCTCTTTTAGATAATCCAGGAATTCACTGCTTAAGTATTCACCTCCTCGATCAGATCGAAGAACCTTAATACTTTTGCCCGTTTGGTTCTCTACCTCATGCTTATATTCTTTGAATTTCTCAAAAGCTTCAGACTTGTGTTTCAACAGGAACACATGCCCGTATCTAGAGAGATCGTCAGTGAATGTAATGAAGTAGGAAGAACCATTTCTGGCGTGTGTAGACATTGGACCGCATACATCACTATGCACCAGTCCCAAGAGTTCAGAAACTCTTTCTCCGTGTCCTTTAAACGGAGTTTTGGTCATTTTTCCTTTGAGACATGAATGGCAAGTGTCATAAGATGATAATTCGAATGAATTCAAATATCCGTTCTTATGCAACTTAGCTAGTCGTGTCTTATTGATATGGCCAAGTCTACAGTGCCACAAGAAGGATTCGTTCATTTCTGAGCTTTTCCTTTTGTGTGTGTTTTGTATATTGAAGACTGTATTTTGATTGAGAATGAATATGCCATTATGTAGCGAGCCTGATGCAATCAACTTTTGATCTAGGAATATGTTCATAACATTATCCTTTACTACAAAATTATAACCTTCTTTACTTAATAAAGAAACTGATATAATGTTGCACATCATGTTCGGTATATAATAGCACTCATTCAGGACTAGTGTATCACCATTTGGTAATACCAGGTGATATATGCCAACTGCTTTGGCTGCAACATTTGCCCCATTCCCTACATGAACGGAATGTTCACCTTTTCTCAGTTCTCTACCTTTTCGCAGCCCATGTAACATCTTACATATGTGGGATCCTGACCCGGTATCTAATACCCAGGACGTAGGGTGAACTGAGAAACAGTTCTCAATGACAAACACACCCGAAGATGATGCATCAACATGCATGTTCTCCGTTTGGGCTGTGTGAGAATCCAGATATTCTCCTGTTTCCTGTTCAGTCTTATAACATTTATAAGATAGAACGGGTCCAACGTTCCCCTGCACAGTATAACATGCGGGTTCGGTCAATACATCCATATTATTATCTTCATTAGGGCATGAAATGGTCGCTACCTGGAGAGAGAGAGAAGAAAACACTTTAGCGTATGCTCGTGCAAGATCAGATTGGTTATTATCTTATCTAATCAGGATGGCTCCCACTGCTTTTTATCAAATCTTCCTCCAAACCCTAAAAGGAAAGACTAGCCGGGATTAATTACACACTACAAGTTCGCCAATCTTTCAGCCAGGCCAGTGTCAGTACTTTGAGGGAGGTCCCCCGTGCTTTCGCACGAACCTAATTAATGTAAACCTCGTTTTTCCAGAGGCGTAACCTCGTTAACACCTTTCTAGACACCTACTTGATCGGCTAATTGTAATGTATAAAACTCTCTCAGGAGTAACAATTACTCGCAGTGGGTATCGGGATCCAACTATCTCATAGAAGGTATGCAATCTCATTGCAAATTTCAACACTTGAAATTCCCGATAATATTTTGCCCCAGGCGATCTATGACCTTGACTGAGTCAACAAACCATAGACCGCAAGTAAAGTTCAACCCGTCATTTCCTGATTGAATTAAACCCACCCGCACGACCCTTGACTAAGTCAACAAGGCCGCACGACTACCCTAATCCAATCTGCATCATATGCATAAACAGATAAATAGTAATCAGCTACCGCACACTACGCCTTGACTGAGTCAACAAACGCAGCACGAATACTAACTATTACTTATCTGAAATGACGGAGGGCTACGTCAGGTTTTTAAGAAAACCCTTTGCGTAATGAACTTTATATCGTTGTAGAATCAAATGAAGTTTTGAAATGGAGTGATTTTGAGGCTTTTCTAGTTTTGCTAAAGGAGTCACTCCCGGCGAAGGGATCTCGGTCCTTTCCTCGTCGAATGAGGTGCGGGATATATCATATATATCGCTGTGCAAAGCAAAAACCCAAAAGCAGTCAAAAGCATACCGAGTGTGTAGCATCTGCCAGTTATTGCTAAAGGAGTCACTCCCGGTGAAGGGATCTCGGTCCTTTCCTCATCGAATAAGGTGCAGGGTATATCATATATACCGCTATGCAACGCAAGAACTGTAGCTACCTGTTTTGTTTAAAATCTGATTCTACAACATCTTAGGTTTCTTTTCTTTCATTAATCAAATTAATGAAGTCCCATCATTTAAGTACCTAAACATCACAGATAGATATGACGTACACTTATGCCATCCGCATTCGCCTCGATGTCCCCTCGTGCACCGTTAGGTTAGGTAACTAACGACAGAGCAGGGCAGGGCTAGCGCGGGTGTAAAACATAAGTAACGTCTATATAATATATCATATATACTATATCCATCACCGAACATCACATGATCACATCACAGATATCGCAGCAGAAGAAACATATGAAATATTGGATATACTAGGACGTCCGTGTTTTCAATATGAGCCAGTATAAAACACGGATTCCACGGTCGTGATGAATAGCCAATCCCACACCCCTAGACCCCTACGAGAGCGGCAAGCAACCCTGTCAATTCTAGGGTTAGGAGACCCGGACTCGACTCCTCGAGTTGGTCTCCTACTGGACCCCAGAACCCGGTTACTTGTGCTCCCCTCCTTGGGTCTATCCTAATGCGGAAAAGTAAATAATATACAAAAGGTGACAACTTCCGCTACCTGGAAGTGCCCCAAATAAAAGAATATTACATACAAGTTTTTACATGAATGAAAATGAAAAACACTCATCTCACATAAAAAACCCCGGCTATTCGAATACGACGATCCAATATAACATATCCAGCAACACATAACATCACATGTCATCAACGTAAGTAAGTATGCATACCCCAATTGTCGTTGACGTATAGCAACGAAACCGGCGATATGAACATACTACACTTACGGTCACAGAAAAGAAAGTGTAAAACTATAACAATTGGAATCCACAATCTCTTTAGACATCGCATGCCTAACAGATATAAATCCCGCATTTTAGTCTCATTATCGAAAACTCTTTTCAATATCATATGGGACTAAATTGCTAGATTTATAACGTTCATTCAGTTATCACATAACTGTTTGTGAATTCCAATTATTGTATCACATTCCAGATAAACAGAAAATGTTAAACTTTCCGATCGAACAGTCGAATACCCAAGTTTTCCCGATACAGCTCAACACATGAAATAAGTCTAACAACATTCAGTTCGTGCCTCAGTACCGACGGTCCAACCGTAGAAGGGTCAAGCCAACGCCTCACATGTGGCACGCCGTACTGCCCCAAACCCGAAGGTTCAAAGGGCAGTTCAAGACGGTCACATAATCGAGTTAAGGTTTGTTGTCTTCTAGAGGGTCCATCGCATTACTTGCACTACTTAGAACGTCGTTAAACTACGGAAAAATCCAACACTTGGAAATTTCCCGACAGGGGAAAAATTGGGTATTTATATCCGGTCGAACTTTTTAACATATTCTGGAAATTATCCGGAAATACACAAAAGACGAAATTTGATAATCCGATCGAAATACCGAATCCCCAAAACAACTCCAGAAAATTCAACTCTTGAAAAATTATTAAAAATTTCCAGAAGACTCAGCACTACAGGAAACTAATTACTGTGCAAGCCACGTGGTGTAACACCACTAAGTGGCCGCGGAACCGCCGCTAATCCCATGGTGGGGGCCGCAGTTCCGCGCCTCCTTTGTGGAGTTATCGACACGTGTTTCACAGTAACTCATAACATTACCTGCTGAATTTTTTGGGAATTTTTAATCTTGAAAAATCCCAGAAAATGGAAAAAGTCCAGAGAGCTATTTTGGGTTCGGATTTTTGGTTCGATCGGACTTCAAAGTCCGTCTAGACTTCGCCTAAGGCTCTAGCTAGGCTCTGATACCAGTGAAAGGTTCCTAGGCACCCTATAGAGGTCTCACAAGGCATCGAACATGCCAAATTTAAAAAATATGGTGCCGAGAAACCCTAGTTAACGGATCGTTGCTTGATGTCTAGGCGAAATATAAAACTAGTTAACAAATTAACTATAGGTTAGATGCTACAACCTTTGTAGATCCGGTAATCCTCTTCCTTGGCTCCACGAAGGCATCCTCTCGCTGTCCATCTCGATTCCCAAACTCGAACTTTGGCTTCATCGGAGAAACGGGCAAGTTAGGTCGTCGGCTTTGTGTCAAAGACGATCTACCTCGAGGCATCGCAAGTTCAAGCTCCGACTTCACAAACTTGTGAAACTTGTGAAGTAAACACCCAAAACAACTTGGCAAGAGGTAGAGGGTGAAGAAATAGGAGGTGGGTTCTCTTTGGAATTGGATTTTACTCACTTTTGCTCAAGTTGCCATTAAAGTAGCAAGCTTGAAGAAGAAGAAGAAGAAGAAGATGAAGATAGTTATGATAAGTTCTATTAAAAAGAAATAGAAAATAAATACTTATCATAACTTAAACTAGGGTTAATTGTAGAGAATTAACCATGGTCACTTGGATGGGTTAGGGTTAAGCATGAAGATAAGGATGGTTACAAAAGTCAAGGCTTCATGAAGCTTCAACTAATGACAAAGAAAGCCACCATTCTTATCTTTATCTTTTCCAAATAAATAAATAAACAAATAAATAAATGAATGAATATGCAAAACCCTAATTATCAAATTAACCATGGATTAATTCTATATACTTAACTAAATGATCAAGTATCATCAAACATGATACAAAAAATGCACAAAAGCATATCACATATACTATGTGCATCAAGTGAGAAAATCCGTATAAAGTGAACCAATACTAGTTAATGCAAAGTAATATATCAAATATATAATTATACATTAAATCATTAAATCGACATTTGATTCAATGATCCGGTCATGTCGCACATAACCGACTAGTATTCAATGTATCGATTTATCGAATCAATGATTCGATAACTAGGTCATATCAAATATAACCAATCGAAACATTTATCGCGAGAATGAAATGCGGTATCACATACACGCATTATTCTCGGTCCTGCACATATCTCATATGCGCTCCTATTTCGTTTCGCTTGAACCAGGAAACCTCTGTGTAGGACTCTAAAGACTCGTCAATACGCCGGTAGCAGATGATGATCATATCAAGCACCCACAAGCCGCAAGCGGTCTGCTAAACGTAACGGCCACCCCGGGTATTGAGCGATCAGAAGATCGACGAGCTAGCCCGCTCACACTCCTGCGAATCCGACCAGTAACACTTACCGTACAGTCCGGTCTCTTCGTCTGATACGTCGCATATCAAGTCTAGGGGTGGTAAACGTCAGACCCCAATAACCCGATAAGTCGTGCCGATGTGAGGCTCGTAACGGGTCGAGAAACTACTGGTAACACTTACCAGCAAATCTCTGATCAGCCCTGGCCAGGGACTTCCCTGCTACGGCCAATCGAGCACAGCGCAACATCAACTCCCAATACCGGGAGAGACGAAACCCCTCTTATCGCTCATTGCCTCCATGTGACTCGGGACTGTACCCAAAGACCACCGTTTTGCACGCCCTCATGGACGTGGTAAGGTGGAGATCAAAGCACAGTGGGAATCACACAAGACTCTATGACGATCTCGGGTCTACAGACTAACCTGTACAAGTGTCACATGAGAACTGCCATCTGACGTGAGGTATAATACCATCTGGGAGTTCTCGGCGAGTCCGTCCAGTGTACCCAGTCTCCACTGAGCACTCGTACACCATCTCTGATGTCAAACACCAATGGATATGGGATCATCCATCGCCCATCTCATGGGTCGAGAAGCGTATACGCTAGTCTACACTGGTATATCGATGCCCCGTCTCGATACACCCACGACTAGGGACCTTGAAGGATGTACCTATGGACTACCATGTCCCCACTAGTATGATCTGCATCATAGTCCAGGTAGTCAAGTACACATCCTAAGGGCTTTACCAACATGTAACTATTAGACAGTTTAAAGAGACAAGTGTACATGTTAAGATAAAGAGTAACCAGATAGCATACTATCATATCGAGCAAGAAAGTCATCTCTATATATGTCCAAGCATCCAATATAATATACATAATCTGTACAATACTGGCCTCTAGGGCATACATACAACTAACAGTATAGGGTGTTTCCTTCACAAGTTTTCATGGCTTGGTGAAGGTGGAGCTTGATCTTGTGATGCCTCGACGTAGATCATCTTCGGCATCGTAGTCGATGACCTAGCCCGTCTATTCTCCGATGAAGCCGATGCTAGAGCCCGGGATCCGATGATCGCAGCGAGGAGACATCATCACGGAGCTATGGAGGTGGAGCACCGGATCTACAAAGGTTGTATTTCCGTTCAACTCTTAGTTAAGTTGTTAACTAGCTTATCGTTTCGCCTAAATTTCTAGTTAACGATCCGTATTAGGGTTTCTCGGCACCCGTAAAAATTGACAATTGGCATGGTTGATGCCTTGTGAGACCTCATTAGTGTGCCTAGGAACCCTACAGTGGTATCAGAGCCTAGCTAGAGCCTTAGGCGATGCTTAGACGATGTTAGAAACCCGATCGAACCCGAAACCCAAAACTTTTCTCGCTCTCTGGAAATTTTCTGAAAATTTGGATTTTTGTGAATTAAAAATTGCCAAAAAATTCAGCAGGGAATTCTATGAGTTACAGTGAAGCACGTGACTCTAACTTTACCAAAGAGCCGCAGAACCGCGGCCCCACCCTGGGTTCCGCGGCGGTTCCGCGGCCATTTTGGTGAGTTAGACCACGTGGCTTGCACAGTAATTCTTGTCTTGGAGTGCTGAGTCTTCTGGAAATTTTTATATTTTACTCAAGAGTTGAGTTTTCTGGGATGCTTTGGGGCTTCAATGATTCGATCGGATTTTTCTAATTTTGTCTGCGTGCTTTTCCGGATATTTTAGAATATGTTAAAAAGTTCGACCGGATATAAATGCCCACCTTTTCCCCTGTCGGAAAATTCCAAGTGTTGGATTTTTCGGTGGTTTAAGGACGTTCTAAGTAGTGCAAGTAACGCGATGGTCCCTCTAGAAGACAACAAACCTTAACTCGATTATGTGACCGTCTTGAACTGCCCTTTGAACCTTCGGGTTTGGGGCAGTACGGCATGCCACATATGAGGCGTTGACTTGGCCCTTCTACGGCTGGACCGTTGGTACTGAGGCACGAAGTGAATGTCTTTGAACTTATTTCATGAGTTGAGCTGTTTCGGGAAAACTTGGGTGTTCGATTGTTCGATCGGAAAGTTTAACATTTTCTGTCTTATTCAGTAGTTTAGTCTCACTTGATCGGTCGCCACGGAATTTTGATGCGATCAAAAGTCCGTCGCAATCACGTAGCGTACGCGGATACTCGCCGGGTAAACTTAATAGACAGCCTCGCTCCATAGCCCCGACCAAGTGACTGTAGGAGAACCCCGTCGCCGAAAGCATCCGTTTGGGTGCTCGCGGTAGCGGTGTTCCGCCTTGGTGCACTTCGTCGACGGTATCGGGGGTGCGACCGCCTACTAAAGTTTGCGACGAGCATTCGATCAGAAAGTCGGGAATCCTGTTGAATTCCCCGACTTAATATTGAAAAGTGTTTTTGATAATGAGACTAAAATGCAGCATTTATAATAGTTAGGCATGCGATGTCTAAGGAATTCATTTGATTAGGCATGCGATGTCTATGTAGGTTGCGGATTCCAACTGTTGTAGTTTTACACTTTCTTTTCTGTGACCGTAAGTGTAATATGTGATATCGCCGGTTTCGTTGCTATATGTCAACGACAATTGGGATGCGCATATTTACTTACGTTGATGACATGTGATGTTATGCGTTGCTGGATATGTTATATTGGATCGTCGTGTTTGAATAGCCGGGGGTTTTTATGTGAGATGAGTGTTTTTCATTTTCATTCATGTAAAAACTTGTATGTAATATTCTTTTATTGGGGCACTTCCAGGTTGCGGAATATGTCACCCTTTGTATATTATTTACTTTTCCGCACTAGGATAGACCCAAGGAGGGGAGCACAAGTAACCGGGTTCTGGAGTCCAGTAGGAGACCAACTCGAAGAGTCGAGTCCGGGTCTCCTAACTCTGGAATTGGTAGGGTTGCTTGCCGCTCTCGTAGGGGTCTAGGGGTGTGGGTTTGGCTATTCATCGCGACCATGGAATCCGTGTTTTATACTGGCTCGTATTGAAAACACGGACGTCCTAGTATATCCAATATTTCATATGATTCTTCTGCTGCCATATCTGTGATGTGATCATGTGATGTTCTGTGATAGATACCGTATATAGTATATATGATATATTATATAGATGTTACTTATGTTTTATACCCGCGCTAGCCCTGCCCTGCTCTGCCGTTAGTTACCTAACCTAACGGTGCACGAGGGTACATCGAGGCGAATGCGGATGGCATAAGTGTACGTCGTATTTATCTGTGATGTTTAGGTATTAAATGATGGGACTTCATTAATGAGATTAATGAAATAAAAGAAACCTAAGATGTTGTAGAATCGAATTTCAAAATAAAAGGGGTAGCTACAGTTCTTGCTTTGCACAGAGGTATATGTGATATATCCTGCACCTTATTCGATGAGGAAAGGACCGAGATCCCTTCACCGGGAGTGACTCCTTTAGCAATAACTGGAAGATGCTACACACTCGGTTTGTCTTTTGATTGCTTTTAAGAGTTTTTGCTTTGCACAGTGTTATATATGATATATCCCGCACCTCATTCGACGAGGAAAGGACCGACAATCCCTTCACCGGGAGTGACTCCTTTAGCAAAACTAGAAAAGCTTCAAAAACACTCCATTTTAAAAAATCATTTGATTCTACAACGATATCAAGTTCATTATGCAATAGGTTTTCAGAAAAACCTGTCGTAGCCCTCCGTCATTTCAGATAAGTGCTAGTTAGTATTCGTGCTACGTTTGTTGGCCTGCGTCAAGGCGTAGTGTGCGGTAGCTAACTAGTATTTATCTGCTTATGCATATGATGCAGATTGGATTAGGGTAGTCGTGCGACTTTGTTGGCCTGCGTCAAGGGTCGTGCGGGTGGGTTTAATTCAATCAGGAAATGACGGGTTGAACTTGACTAGCGCACTATGGTTTGTTGGCCTGCGTCAAGGTCATAGGACGCTAGGGGCAAAATTATCGGGAATTTCAAGTGTTGAAATTTGCAATGAGATTGCATACCTTCTATGAGATAGTTGGATCCCGATACCCGCTGCGAGTAAGAGTTACTCCTGGGAGAGTTTTACACATTACAATTAGCCGATCAAGTAGGTGTCTAGAAAGGTGTTAACGAGGTTACGCCTCTGGGAAAACGAGGTTTACATTAATTAGGTTCGTGCGAAAGCACGGGGGACCTCCCTCAAAGTACCGATACTGGCCTGGCTGAAAGATTGGCGAACTTGTAGTGTGTAATTAATCCCGGCTAGTCTTTTCTTTTAAGGTTTGAAGGAAGATTTGATGAAAAGCAGTGGGAGCCATCCTGATTAGATAAAATAATAACCAATCTATTCTTGCAAGAGCGCACGCTGAGTATTTTCTTCTCTCTCTCTCCAGGTAGCGACCATATCACGCCTTAATCAAGATAATAATACGGATATTTGACCGAACCCGCTTGTTATACTGAGCTGGGGAACGTTGGTCCCGCTCCAACTTATAATTGTTATAAGACAGAGCAGGAAATTGGGGAATACCAGATTTCCCGTGCCGCCCAAACGAAGAGAGTGCATGATGATGCATCATCTTCGGGTGTGTTCATTACAAAGAACTGTTTCTCAGTATGCTTTACGTCCTGGGTATGTGATACCAGATCAGGATCCCAGATATGTAATCTGTTACATAGGGCTACAGAAAGGTAGAGAACTGAGAACGGGTGATAAGTTTCATGAGGCAGAAAACGGAGCAAATGTTGCAGCCAAGTCTGTTGGTCACTGTCACCCTTTATTACCAATACATTAATTCTGAACGAATGTTATTAGATACCGAACCTGATATACAAAATCATATCAGTCTCTTTATTAGTAAAGAAAGGATATAATTTTGTATTGTTGGATAATGTTTTGAACATTTCCTATATCAAAAGTTGATCGGTTCAGGCACGTTATCTAAAAGAATTAATGTTCTAAATCAAACTACAGTTCTTAGTATACGGAACACACATAAGAGGAAGAGTTCAGAAATGAACGAATCCTATTTGAGGCATTGTAGACTAGGTCATATCAATGTGACCCGACTAGCTGAAGTTACATGTAGATGCATATTTAAATCAGTATGAATTTACATCTTGTGAAACTTGCCAGTCATGTCACAGAGATAAGATGACCATAGCTGTCACGACCTGAAAGTACGGAACGTGACCGGCACTTAGATTACGAAACGTCTAGAGGCGCAACATAACCTAAGTAAGCCGAAGCCCAGAAATCTAAACCATAAAAAAAAAAGAAAGGAAAACATGAAGAAAAACAAGTTTAAAAGTATCAGCAAATTTTCTCAAAAATTTCGGCAGAGTCTCCTCTATAAAAACTGGCCCCCAAACGGGTACAACAAGTATAATATACATAAACAGTAAAAAGCATCCCCAAACGGGAGCTAGCTCAACGCCAACAGGCGGAAACAACCACAACAATACACAATAGTATACAACGCCAAAGGGCGAGGCTCAAAACTCAAAAGAAAACAAAACCACCAGATCAGAATAATACATGCGCGACTCTAAGGTCGAAATAAAAGACCGGTCCAATAAACTTATCAAGTAATACAAGTATGGTTGATGGAGCTTACTAGATACAAATGAAAGAATAAAAGTACAATGGTGGTTCAGATACAAGTGAACCAACCTACCGTGCAAGTCACCCTGAATGAAATGATGTGCCAGCAAGCTGCCAGGGAAACCTGTACATCGAACCTGTAATAAAATTTGGCACAACGGGAGTGAGTTGCCAACTCGTGAGTAGAAGACATCTACGAAAAGAAAACGAATGCACGACGCTATCCTAGGTCATAATAATACACTAATATATCCTAATCATCTAGTAATAGCAGGGTAAAAATACGTGTAAATGCAGATACTCCGTGCTCGTGTCAATGCCTCATATAATACTATGTCATATGAATGGGTACGCATGCACCATGAATATAAAACAATCAATCCTGAAATCCAGATATATCTGTATAAGAAATCTTTAGCTGTTATCATAGTAAAACGTGTATAGAAATCTGAAATATCAACAATGAAATCCATGGAAATCCGTGTCAAGCATCGACACAAACATGTAAATCTCAAGTCTCATAGTCTCAATACCTCGGGCTCCGTCAGTCCGGATCGGCCCATAGCATCAAATCTCACGACAACGGTCGGTATCCTCCGGATATCCGCCGCGCCAGACATCACCGGTAGGTAGCCTTCCCCTGCCAGGCTCATCGTCTACAACTCGATCTTCTTGCCCCGGGGTACCATACCGGGCCCACCATGTACCCTAGACGGTTCATCCACTCCTTGAATCGGGTCTCGAAATCCATCAGAAAACATGAAATCTCATGGTGGACGACACATACATCACGAGAAAACCGCATCTTATGTTTTAAAAAGAGAGGAGGAGAGAGAGAGAGAAGTTTTTATATATTCTTGCGGTTTTCCCCAAAAATCCAGAAATCTCATAGAAACCCAAATCTCAAACTCATGAGTGAGTATATGATAAGTGTCGGCATATGCCCATAATACTGCATGATAACATGAGAATATGAATGCATGAATGTCTAAGTGATAAATATCATGTCTATACTAACATCAGAAAGTAATCACAATATTATATCGGTCTAGTTGTTAACTGATTCTATCAATAAAAGATAATATAATCTAAAGTGTACGTGACATAGCAATTACCGATGATGATGTGTGTGAGCCGGCAAATAAGTGTGCGTGGAATATGCGCATCATCGGTAATGGTGCTGGTGTCCTAACAGGTAAAGTTTATACTGATTATAGCAACATATGAAAGAACATGCACCATGATGATTACAGTATGAATGCAAAGACAGATGTGCATTATCCACTCATTTGATATACAATTATCACTACCACTATATGAATCGAACCTAAACTAGTGTCCATCTAACCTCCTAAAGAACTTAACCTAAGAAACTAGTCAATAAGAAACAAGAGTCTACCTAAGGTCTGAATCAATATCTCTAATAGTCGGTGATCCAGCCTCGATAGCGTCACGTACGTAGTACGGTTTCCTCGAATCAAGAGTGCGGATCAATCATCATATTTATGCCTCGTACGGTAAAATCCATCGTACGGCGTCCCAATATCAGGGTACGGGTCAAGTATCTCCTAGGTGTCTCATCATTAGTATAATGTCATCATCAACACATCTCATGATCAAGGTGCTAAACTGTGATCGCATACATCAATAATATATTATTGCCATCATAATAAGCATCATTAGTTTATCCTCAGAAATATCATGTCATATGTATCATATCGTCCTCAAGTCACACCTCTATGATATCGACATCAGGTCACACCTATATGATGTCGTAATCAAGTCATACATATCCCATATCGTGATCAATCACAAGTTACAGTCCGGGTACTATTTTAGAGTCCCATGTACCTCAATATCATCACCACCCATTATAATTTAAGTATACATGTTCATTATCTCATTCTGTAATGATCCGCTAACACTTAATACGACTGTATAGCCAAGAATCACGGCATCAAGCCCAGTTACACTGTTTCATCATACCTCGGATATCATATCACATCAATGTATCCCATATACGTGTTGTATATATATATATATACCTATACCTCGTCCTATATATATATACACATGCACGTATACACCATGTCGTTTTTCAGTGTGTGCGTGTGTGTGTTTCTACCTGAAACCTACGAGCCTCTTCAAAGGTATCCATCTTCTGATATGTCTTCCTAAATCAGTCTAGTCCAGCCTAGGGTCATTACTAGGGCCCTACTCATTAAGAATCTAGGGTCACATCTGGTTTCCTAATGTCAAAAGTACTATTCTTATTCTACGTTGCGGGGGTGCTAAACGCCGTCCACCCGACTTCCCCCCGTAGATATGCATCTACTCACCTGGTCCATGTCTGCCGAAGACAGTGTCGCCATCCTCCTCTTCATCGCCCGCAGTCCACGTGAGGGGTACCTAAACGCAAACATATAAATAGCATCGTAAACTGAATCACATACAAAAGTCAAAACAACGCAAGAAACAAGCATAGGTTAAAACCTATGTCTCATCCACGCAAAAGCACCAAATATCTCTCGATATCGGCGTACAAACTCCGATGGATCGAGATAAACATTAACAAATAACTCGTAGTTTTAAAACACATTACCTATATTATAAAACATGATTAAATCCATCGAAACCCTAAAATCCATCAAACCGTCCAATTTCGTAAAACCCGAAAATGCCAATTTACCGTTTTTCATCAAAACTTGACATTTAAATGAAACCAATGGTTATAAAACTCATTAAATAGCATAACTAGACTATACAACCCCTTACTTTATTTTTATTACACAATTTTGCATTTATTTGAAATTTCTAGTTTGCAACTTTTAACAATTTTAACATTTTTCAAGCAAAATACCACAATTCCACCACAAAACGTGATTTTTCATGAATTAATGTATTAAAGCATAATTCATAATGATAATGATTTAATGAAACCATAAATTATATTTTTAATCACATTTATTTAGAAATTTCTAAAATCTAGTTTACAAATTAGCAATTTTTATCACAATTTATCAATTTATCAATAGAAACTAGCAATCAAACTAAGTTTTTCTTTCCATTAACATGCTAAAGTTCTCACTAAAACTACAATCTAATGATAGAAACCTTACTTGGAATTTTATATTACCCACATATATATTTTACAAAAACTAGTTAGCTAAATAGCTCCATTTAAACAATTTTAAATGAAAATTTTACAATTCAACAACCATGCAAGATTTTCCAATTCTAAAAGTGTTAAACTAACTATTATAACCCTAATTATTTAATAAAAATCATAACTTGAATTTAAAAACCCTAACTTGAATTTAAAAAATTGAACCTAGAATTAATTCATTAAATCTAAACATGCTTAAAAGAAACATCTAATAACAAATAAACAAAAGAAGGAAAATTATACCTCCAAAATATGAAATCCAAACAAGAAAATGAGCCTCCAAAATGCATGCTTCCCATCTCCAAATTCCATATAAAAATGAGCAAGGAATAAAGGGTAGGAAATAAATAGGATTTTATGGATTTTTAATTGAATTTTTAAAGGATTTTTGATGAATTTTGGAGCAAAATAAAATGAGGAAAATGGGGGCTACCATGGGGGGTGAGGCCGGCCATTTTTGGAGGTGGGGGAGAGAAGGAAGAGAGTGACAAAAGTTGTGTAGAAGTCTCCACCAAAATATCACTTCATTATGTCTTTTCATGCATTTCTTTATTTATTTATTTTTATTCCTTTACTATAGCAACTCAAGAAAACTCTAGAAAATAGGAAAATTTTGCAAATAAATTTTGCATGATACACACTAATTTCTAACATGCCATGGTTCATTTTTACAAATTAAAACCATTCAAATTTGTAATTTACACTAATTTAGTGTAAAAATAAAGCCTATGTTAATATATTAAATAATTAATTTAGGAAAAATATTTAATTGAACTAAAAATTTATAAGTGGCTAAATAAACACCATTTACTAGTAATTACATAATTAAAATAGGTATTTTTGAATTTATAATGAAAAACAATCGCGGTTTGGTTTTACGAAAAATACATTTTGCTTTACCGAAATTCATAAAATTCACTTAAACAATTTTATTTATTTGATTATTTATTTAATTATTTTTAAAACGTTACAATAGCTCCGTTTACTGGAAACAGAGAAAGAGTTAGTGAACACTTGGGATGATACACGTTGATGTATGTAGGTCCCCTGTCTACACTTGCCAAGACTGGTTCATTATACGTCATTACATTCTCTGATGATCTTTCAAAATTCAGACCTATGTTCCTGTTGAAACACAAGTCCGAACCTTTTGAGATATTCATAGAATATAAGTTAGAAGTAGAGAACCAAAATACGGGTATAAGTATTATGTCCTTTGATGAGATCAAGGAGGAGAATACTTGAGCATGAAATTCTTGGACTTTTCTAAAGGAGAATAAGATTCTCTCTCAGCATTACTCCTCCGTATACACCATAGCACGATGGTATATCGGGGCGGAGCGATAACACCCTATGTGATTAGGTGTGCTCTATGATGAGTACTACTGAGTTACCTATTTCCTTATGGGAGTTATGCACTTGAGAAGCTGCATACCTATTGAATAGGGTTCGAATCAAATCAGTTGCCTACCACTTCATATGTGATATGGAAAGGGAAGAGCCCATATCTTAAGTTGGTTAAGATTTGGGGCTGTCCGGCCTATGTCTAAAAGCAAAATCCGGACAAGCTCGAGGCAAGATCTGTTATGTAGAACTGGAAATGTTCCAGCTATACAAACTGCAGCTGATGATTTGATAGAACCAAAGGATTCAGTAGATTCCAACGAACCTCAGCCTCTCCGCCGATCTAGTAGGGCTCCTCACCCACCTGAGAGATACTTCGGTTACTCTATGACAGTGGGAGCGAGGATTGCATCATGAGATGATGACCCAACTAGTTTCGAGCTGGCCATCAGGAGTGGGACTCTGTAAGAATGGCTGGATGCTTAGCGATCTGAGATGGAATCCTTATACACCAACAAAGTATGGACTTTAGTTTCTTTAACTGAAGGGTTAAATCCCCATCAGGAGCAAGTATATCTTGAGAAGATTACTTGGTGTACATGGAAAAGTTGAGACTTTCAAAGCTAAACTTGTTAAAGCTTTTCGTCATCGACCAGGCGTGGATAATGATGAAACCTTTTCAAGTGGCTATGCTTAAGTCCATCCAGATCCTACTTGCCACGGCTACATACCATGACTACGATATCTGGCGGTTGGGTGCCATGACTGCTTTTCTAAATGATGTTTTAGAAGAGAACGTCTATAAGTACACAGCCAGAGGGCTTCGTAGACAGTGGGAGCAGCAGAAACGTGTACAAGATGCTTTATAGGATAAAGCAGGTATCGCAAAGTTGGAACATCTGTTTTGGTGAGTTAGTCAAAGAGTTTGACATCATCAAAATGGTAGATGAACCTTGTATAAACAAAAAGGTAGTAGGGAGTATAGTGACGATCCTCGTAGAGTACGTGGATGACATGCTCTTGATAGGGAAGGAGTTTCTTATGCTACGCTCGGTCAATCTCCGCTTATCACAATGATTCTCCATATAGGATCAAATTGATACCTCCTAAATCCTGGGTTTTGGATCTATGAGATAGATCTAATTGGATGTTAGGATTCTCACTAGTTGTAGTGAGATGGTATCAACCGATCCTGGGGAGAATCACTGGAAGGGTTCCAGGGTGATACAGACGACTGAATGTCAGTCACAGGCATTGTCTTTACCCTCAGTAAAGGGACGGTATGTTGGAAGAGTTCCAAGCTAGATACCGTGGCTAACTAGACGATAAAGGCAAGATACATCGCTACTTGAGATGCTACCAAAGAGGCAGTCTGGATGTATATTTGTTCATGAGATGAACTTAGTTCCTCCCATTGTGTGACAATGGAGTTGTAGCTTATGCCAAGGAACGCCCGTCCCATCAGTGATCCAGACATATTCTAAGGCAGTATCACCTGATCATGGAGATGGTTGATCTCCAGGGTGATCGAGGTTAGGAGAGTAGACTCAGAGGACAACACGGCGGATCCACTCACGAAGGCTTATTCCCAGAGAGAGATTTTTATGGGATGGTTGAGTATGAGATACTGCAACCACTGCTACAGATGGCCCTAATGCAAGTGGGAGATTGTTAGTTATATGTATGCCCTAGAGGCCATTACTGTACATAGGATGTACATTGTAGTGGATGCTGGGACATATATAGGGAGGACTTTCTTGCTCAACATGATAGTATGCTATCTGGTTGCTCATTTACCTTAACGTGTATACTGCTTGTCTCTCTGTTACATGTTGGTAAAGCCCTTAGGATGTGTACTTGACTACCTGGACTATGATATAGATCATACTAGTGGGGACAGATAGTCTATAAGTACATCCTTCAAAGTCCCTAGTTGTGGGTGTATCGAGACGGGGTATCGATATACCAGAGTAGACTAGCGTATACCTTCTCGACCCATACAGATGGGCGATGGATGATCCCATATCCATTGGTGTTTGACATCAGAGATGATATACGGGTGCTCAGTGGAGACTGGGTACACTGGACGGACTCGCCGAGAACTCCCAGATGATATTATACCTTACGTCAGATGGCAGTTCCCTGGTGACACTGGTACAGAGTAGTCTGTTGACCCGAGATCGTCATAGAGTCTTGTGTGGTTCCCACTGTGCTTTGATTTCCACCTTACCACGTCCAAGAGAGCGTGCAAAACGGTGGTTTTTGGGTACAGTCCCGAATCACATGAAGGCAATGAGCGATAGGAGGGGATTCGTCTCTTCCGGTATAGGGGGTTGATGTTGCGCTGTGTTCGATTGGTTATAACCGGAAATCCCTGGCCAGGGTTGCTGAGATTTACTGGTAAGTGTTACCAGTAGTTTCTCGAACTGTTATAGGCCTCATATCGACACGACTTATCGAGCTATTGGGGTCTGACGTTTACCATCCCTAGACGAGATATGCGACATATCAGACGACGAGACCGGACTGTACGGTAAGTGTTACTGGGTGGATTCACAGGAGTGTGAGCGGGCTTGCTCGTCGATCTTCTGATCGCTCAATACCCGGGTGGCCGTTACGTTTAGCAGACCGCTTGCGGCTTGTGGGTGCTTGATATGATCATCACCTGCTGCCGGCGTATTGACGAGTCTTTAGAGTCCTACACAGAGGTTTCCTGGCTCAAGCGAAACGAAATAGGAGCGCATATGAGATATGTGCGGGACCGAGAATAATGCGTGTATGTGATACCGTATTTCATTCTCGCGATGAATGTGTCGAATGGTTGTATGCGATATAACTTAGTTATCGAATCAAGGATTGATTCGATAAATCGATACATTGTATACTAGTCGGTTGTGTACGACATGACTGGATCGTTAAATCAAGTGTTGATTTAATAATTTAATGCATAATTATATATTTGATATATTACTTTGCATTAACTAGTATCGGTTCACTTAAGATGGTTTTTCTCACTCGCATGTGCACATCGTATATGTGATATATTTTTTTGTGCACTTGAACGTATCATATTTGATGATGCAAGATTGCTAGGGTATGTGTAAAGAGTTAAATCTTGGTTAAGTAAATGGTTAGGGTTTTCTTTTATTCATTCATTTATCTTTTTATTTGGATTGAAAGAAAAGAGACAAGAAAAACAAAAGGTTTCTTTCTTTCATGAAGCTTGTTGAAGCTTCATGAAGTTTTGACCAAAGTAACCCTTTTGTCTTCATCTCATTAACCCAACCATTCATTTAACCTTAGTCAATTCTCTACACATTACCATGGTTAATATTATGATAAGAATGATTTTATTATTCTTTTTAAAGAACTTATCATAATATTCATCTTCTTCTTCTTCTTCTTCTAAAAAGAAGAAAACCTAGTTTCCATCAATGGTGATTGATGAAAAAGAGTGAGAAATCCAAATCTAAAGTGAACCCACCTCCTATTTCTTCATCCTCTACCTCTTGCCAAGTAGTATAAGGTGTTTCCTTCACAAGTTTTCATGGCTTGGTGAAGGTGGAGCTTGATCTTGTGATGCCTCGACGTAGATCATCTTCGGCATCGTAGTCGATGACCTAGCCCGTCCATTCTCCGATGAAGCCGATGCTAGAGCCCGGGATCCGATGATCGCAGCGAGGAGACATCATCACGGAGTTATGGAGGTGGAGCACCGGATCTACAAAGGCTGTATTTCCGTTCAACTCTTAGTTAAGTTGTTAACTAGCTTATCGTTTCGCCTAAATTTCTAGTTAACGATCCGTATTAGGGTTTCTCGGCACCCGTAAAAATTGACAATTGGCATGGTTGATGCCTTGTGAGACCTCATTAGTGTGCCTAGGAACCCTTCAACGATTTGGGAAAAAGAGAAAAATTTGGTTTATTTTAAACATATCTAGAATAATTAGGGGTATCGCTAAATGAAAGTTGTTGCAATTAGCTTAAGGAAATGTAACTCCCTGCTTATACTTTAGTTTAATGCCAAAAGAATAGTTTAAGAATTTATATCTAATTTACCTAGTTTAAGATAGCTATCACAAAAAATTGAAAAGTTGAAAGTGTTGTTATGCAATTTAGCCTCTGATATATTTTGAAATAAGTCAATTTTGCACTCCGTAAATATCAATCCAAGAATCATTCCAAAATGTGATGGATTTTTTTATTTATACACCCCAAAACTTGCTTACTTTTAAATATCATTCCCAAAACTTCGATATTCCATGTATCATCCCAAAACATATAATTTATCCAAAATCGTCCCTAAAATATACAAATTATCTAAAAAAACACCCTCAAAATATTGTCATTATCCAAAAATCACATCCGTTAGCTTCCAATGTCAAACAAGCCTTTTTTTGCGCCAAAATAAAATAAACAAGAAATCAAGTTATCTAAAAAAACACCCTCAGAACAGTGCGGCTTCATTTGTTTTATTTTGGCAAAAAAATAGGTTTGTTCGTTATTTATGATATCGACTTATTTTGTAATCGAGTTGTTAATGAGCCGCATTCTAGCTGAGGTAAATAAGCCGCACCGAAGTCGAGCCAGCCAAGCTTAGCTCAAAAACGAACTCGAGCCGAGCTAAAATAAACAAGCTCGAGCTGACCGAAGCTCGTTCAAATCCGGCTTGTTTACACTTAGGTCTAGGGTTCAAATATTTGCATCAAGCTAGGGCATATCAATATTCCAAAAAAATAAAAATAAAAAACCAAAAAAACTTTATTGAATTAAATCTTGGAATAAACTTTAATAAGTAGTATATTATTTTTCCCCTACATAAACTTCTCCTACCAAAGTACATCTAATGTGTGGTGAGCTAAATGAGAAAAACATGATACCAGTCAGACTGAAACGAAACTGAAAAAAAAAAAACTGGTTTCAAGCAATGCAGACGGTAGTAGAGCATGCGCCCACTTCTCTTGCTTTTCTGCCCGTGGTTACCACATACATCTCATGTGACATAACGCAAACTCTTTCCTTACTTCGGGTTCGAAAATGTAGAACACAACAAAGAAGAGTCCCCAGGGCGCAAACCACACCCCATATGATGAATGTCTGATAATAACATCTCTCCCCCATACAGCTCTCACCCCTTCCACCGTTTTGATACAGAACGGCCGCAAAATAACCGAAAAGGAAAGACCCGATCGGAATGTTTGCGACCACAAGATTGTGATTTAGAGCGAAATTCTTCATGCCGAAGAGATCGGGGGTTGCGGAGACGGCGATAGACGTGATGGATCCTGAGGAAGCTCCGATGACGGCTGTCCCGATGAAGAGGGAGACGTTTCTTGAATTCAGAAGAAGGAGAAAGGCTCCTGCCATTGGAGCCATCATCGTTGCCATGAATGCGGGCCTCGGTAACATATACCCTTTCCTAAATAAAATGAACAAAAAACGAAAAATAATTATATAAACACCCTTACACGGTGATGCATAATTTATATGGTTATCAAAGAAACTGCTGATAATTAAATATAAATGACAGAGCTTACTTTGAGAGAAAGTAGTCGACAAGAGGCGGCATCAGACGACCGAAAAACCCGAAAGAGGAAGCCAAAGAAACCAAAGACGACGTGTTTGAAATCCCCCTAGACTCGGCAATCTGTCCCAAATTGTTCAAGAACACCAACCCGAGCGTTCCACCAAACATGTAACTGAAAAAATACAGCCAAAAATCCAGTTTCCGCACCAATTTACAAAATCCGACGTCCTCTTCGTTCACTTTCTCTACTTCAAGTACCCCTTCATCCTTCGAGTTAAGCTCTTCAACTCCTTTTCCGTATTCGACCACGACGTCTATAATCAGAACAGGGACTCTCATCTGTTGCTTATTATTCCGTAGCCTCTCTTCTCTCCACTCTCTAACCTTCATATACAGCGGCACCAATCCAGGAGCCAAAAGAAGTGTCCCTAAGCTCACCATATGCGCAGGCGACCAGCCTCTACCCGACCCGATACTGCCAAAAACCGCACAAATCCCCGTCGTCACTGTGATTACAAAAACGCCCATAAACCCGCCACCTTTAAACCTTTCTTCGCCGTCATCTTCAACCGCACTAAGAAACGGCACAGTTACAAAAGAAACAATCACGGGAGCGATGGCATTGAGCATGATATAAGCCTTCGCCTTTTCCCCGGGCGCAGGGTCGAAAATAAAATCCACGAGAGCGGTGTAAACTCTAGCACTCAACCCGACGTAGCTCGTCGAGAGCCCGGCGGCGACACGTGAGTCGCGTGGGAAATTACGCGCGCATATCAGGTAACACGCTGTATTGATCCAGCAAATGCCGTTCCCAGCCAAGGCAGTGAGAACTATGACATGCCAGTATGATAAATGCGAGACCATATTCCATAAAAAGAGATACTGGACGCCGTAGCCGATTAGCCCGAAAAAGGAACCGATGAGTAACACAAGGCGGAGAGGGAGGTAGACCGCGGCGATTCCGGAACACCAGCCGAATATTTTCCCCGCGTCCGACGCGAAGGCGAGGGTGTTGAGCTGAACCTGAGAGATCGAGAGGATGTGTTTGAGCTGAGATGAATAAACCGGAAAGTCCGAGTTGGGTCCGTTGACGGATTGAAGCCAGATTGTTGCGACGAAGCCGAGCCATTGCAGCGAAGGAGACGGCATTGTTGTGAGAGTATGAGAGTTTCCTGCACAATGAAGAGGTATTTAAGAGAGAGGGAGGCAAAGGTGGTTAGCATCAATGAATGTAAATTAATATGATTGTTGTGGTTGTGAATTTCCTTTGTGGTTTGCTTTTTGGCCAGTATCATGAGATAAATTGATAGCTAAAGGGTGAAAAATAATTACCCCAAAAATTAAAATTAAGACATCAAGAAAAACCTTGATCAAGAATATATAATTATATTTAGTTGGCCTATATGCAGTATGAAGCAAATAATAACTTATCAACGTATATACCACTCAACAACGGAGATTGATGATGGGTTGATCTACGCCGCCGTCCAAACCATTGCCGATGAAATAAAGGGTGGTCGAATCCACGAACAATAAAACAGAATTCACCGAATTGAAGGAAACTTCAATTATTTAATTATCAAAAGCAGCTTGAGAAAACTAATAACATCAATCATACATTTATATAGTATTACAAAGTTTAACTATTAGAAAGAAAAGATTATGAAAAGAAATAAATTACTTACTAAAAATAACTATCGTTCTACTTCTCTAATTAGGAAACCCTTATTTGAAAAAGATAACCAAAAATGGTACTGCAAAAAGTTTATTCTGCCTCTGTATTCTTTATAGAAATATATCATAACTGGGTTTAAAACACTTGGATTATTTTTGAATTTGATTCTTAAAGATATGAAGCAAAATTAAGTGATGCAGCCGGAGGCGTGGGTAGCAGATATCTCGCTTCGAGCGGGGCCAACAACTTCATACAAAATAATATATATATATATATCCTAAATTTGGCAAATGCAAATGAAGAATTTAACAATAAAATTGATTTATTATTGTTGCTGCTAGGACAAGGAAAATTAATGTGTCCATGCTTTCGGGCACCTACCATCCATTAACCAAGTTAGATGATATATTTATTGAACCAAACTTTTGGCCTACTGCAGAATTTTAGTCTCATAGATGTCAGCATTGCGACAATAAAATTTCTTCCTTTCATTTTTCCCTTTTTTCCCCCAGGGAAATCAATTATGCGCCTCCAGCTTCTTTACGACAAATATATGAACATAAGCACTCATTATCTTGGAATCCATTTATGGGCACATATCTCAACGAAACAGAAACTTTATGATAGTATTTACTACAAGAGTAAACAGGAGTTTGAGATAAGTGAGAGAAAAAGATAAAAAAAAAAAGGAGGAATTTTCATTTTATTGCTCAAAAACTTTGCGAGGGAAATAATTAAAGTGACAATGGGCATCTCTATTCCCTTTACAAATAAAAATTCAACAATATATATATAATTGATAAATTCTATGAATCTACAAGATGAATGTCGGTATATAATTTCTTTACAGTACACGGCTCGATCTGTCGTCGTTTTTTGGAGCAAGCAGAATTTGAACCCGAAATCTCCTGCTCGGCTCCCAAGAACTTCACCGGTATGGTATAGTGGCACTCACAAGTAATTATGCTTCTCTCTATTCCCTTAGCACTGAAATCAATGTCACAATAAGAAATAATAATTCCAAAAAACTCCTTAGAATTTATCGCATAGGACCGCTTCATTTGAGACCCCGATGTTTGATCCATAGACCACTGAGGCGAGCAACTCTCTCTCTTCATTCACTTCGCAATAAAATCTGTCACAACAAGAACAATATCCGAAAAGTTTATCATTTGTCGTCTAAATGCCTGGGCGTAAATCGATGCAGCTGGTCATAACCGGCAAGAACCCCTGCGTACGGCCATTCCAGAGAGCATATTGGCGGTGACTCCTCTAAAGAGAGGAGAGAAACCCTCACGACGGACAATTTGTTTAAGGGCGTGGAGGGTGTTATGATATTTGGAAGGTTGACCTGAAGTCAACATCATTCTTCTTCGCAATGTATCAAAGGGGTAAGCGCAAATCCCAGAAGATGTTGTCATGCTCCATCCTAAGACGAAGCTCGCTAAGAAGTTTCCCTGCCCCAAGAAAAGATTGAAGCCAAATTAATATTAAAAGAAAACCAAAAAATATGAAAATCAATATGGGCAAATCTACAACTCCAAAATTATCTCTAGTATAATGCAAACTCTTCCGATGCTATTTGCTTATTTGGCAGTCTAAATTGTTTTACATACCCTTTTGAAGGCCAGATGGCAATCTATTCAGATGCAATGCGGCATTCTCTACAAAAAGCAAAGTTATGGAAAGAAAAGAAACAAGGTCTGTATCTATTTCCTCGTACAAGTACTTTAAAATTTCTATAATGAGAAGTTTTAAAAGAAAAATGCTTCTAGCAACTTATTCTGCATTGCATACAAGGCGCCGTAAAAACAACAGAAATAACATTTAAGAGTAAAATTAGAATTTGTCTAAGTAATGACTATCTAAGATGTTTTTTTACTGTACATGGGGAACACATGACAGAAAATCAAGAGAACTGCATAAAAATATTAGAAAAATAGACTTATGATGCTCGTGGAAGCAAGATAAATAATGAACAAAGTATCAAGATAATCTTCAGTCTGCAACACAACCACACAGGACAAAAGATATAACAACATCGAGAGCACGTCTCTTTTCACCAAGGCTAAGCCCTGAAAGCTCAAAAGTTCACATATAGTGTCAACATCCTGGTGTTTGTTTTACAATTAGTTTTACTATCTCGATACTAAAATATGTGCCTCTTCCTGGTCCTCTAAATCCCAATGCAAACCAAAGTCGAGCTTAGGGAAAGTGGAGTTATAGTGGTAATTGTAGGTGCAGAACCAACATTTTAAACTCAATCTAATAAGATCTCTGGTTATATACTAGTTGATTCAACTAAACCCTGGAGCACTGCAAATTCAGCCAGTGGTAGGCGGGGCTCATGATATGGTCGTCAAGTGTGTGCGATGTATATATTGTTGGTATGGAGTTTAATAGATTCAAGTTAGATCGCAACCTTTTTTAAACTTGCATCTTTCATATAGAAGTGCCAACACTGTTGAACAATAGAGACAACACCTTGGAATGATGGGTAGACATGTCCTAGTGATACCGCATGTCCTTAAAATATCCTGGGTGCGTGACACATGGAAAGCCACAAAAAAAATGGTATCACAAAATCAATCCATTTAAACATATTTAATACGGTTGGAACTAAACTGATCTATTAGAACTTTGAAGCCATCCCGATCATCTTAACCTAACTCGACCTACATGACTAATGCTTCCACTTGCGATGTTAAGAAAAACACAATTGGTGCGCAGAGACAATGCAGTGCTGTGTAATAAACAAACACCTCACCATAAAATTCGGTTAGTTAAGATTGAGTTCACCGACCTCAAACCTTCCTCACCTCTAAATATATATCTAAACAGTGAGAGATGGCATTGTTCTTGGATCGTATGTACGAGATGGCCGGTTCCGATCCCAAAAATGACCATCCAAGTTCCAATATCAATTATAACCGAGATTTTAAAACTTATCACTAAACCGACCAATTGATTATTGGGGTTTTAGTATTAAGTTTGTAAAGGGGTTGATGAACTTATTAAAGGGTCACTGGTTTATTTGACACCATTAGTTACTAAAGAAAATATCAAAATGTTCATAGCTATTTATATTTTAAAACATTATTAATGCTTAAAAACGTCAAAATGTTATTTCTTTTCTTGTTTGTTTTGGATATTCTTATGCCATATTTCAAAATCCGTTTAATCAAACGAAAAAAATCTGATATTCTGTTTCAAGATGGCCAAAATAGCCGAGTTAGCCAATTCAATCACAAAAATGACCATAATGTGATACCAAGGTTCTAAATTTTCGCCAACCGCTCAAGAGTCAAAACTAGGTGTTTCATAAGCCGGGTGCAAAATAAAGGTACATGGTCCTATAAAAGTTTTCTGATGATTACCTCCAAAGGTCCAACTAATACAATGGGCATCATAGTATCATAGAATGCCAAAATAGAGGCCTCTATACAAAGTAATACCCATTATGGATACAAAGTAATACCCATTATGGATACAAGCCTCCAATGCAATCGCTTGACAAGGTCTTCTTGCAAACATCCAAAAGTCCTCTGAATTGTCGCTTATCGCTAACTTTGCATTCTATTGCATCTGTGGCCAATCGTGTACGAGCATAATCCAAATGATACAAGAACAATGAAGTCGTGGCACCTGCAGCACTACCAGATGCTACATTGCCAGCTAACTTCTTCGTGTATCCGTCTTTTTCCTTTGAGGAGCCAAAGAGGCTCTGGAAGTATCCCTTGAATGCAAAATTGAAGGCCTGTGGGCTGAAGTAGTTAAACAATTGAATGTGAGATAAGTTGCGCTGATGTCTAAAGCTCTCAAAAAAGAAATTGACACATGCACTTGATTTGTATAGAAACACAAGATTTTGACGCATGGAAGATGTAATGGGAAATAACTCTCAATTGATGCATGTTTCCTGCAGTTTATCCCAATTACATCAAATATTGAAATAGCCTAATTTAGTGCCCGCTTATGTCCACAATATATACATTACGTATCCTTCAAAGTTGATCAGAAGAAAGGGTCGTGAATGGAAAGGAATGAGGGGCAAGCTATCACACCCTATGCATACAATCAATGTAAGGTGAGCAAGAAATTTCTCATGGATGTAAGGCCTCTTGTTCTATAGACGAGAATAACAGTTTCTAACAAATTATACAGCAGGGACAAACTTCACCCTTTGAAACGATTTTTTAAAAAGTAACAAAGCTAAGTACAAGAATATGTTTGTTAAGTGTCTTTGCCATTTTCTGCTAATTGTTAATCATTTTTTTGTATAAAAAAAATCCATCAATGGCAGATAGGGAAGTTATGTTGATTGAATTAGGAACATCGTCGCTCATCCGTATCACAACTTGCATAAGCAATCTAAGATCTGAAAAATTCATTCTATTATAAAAATTATCACATATTTTGACAATTTAAAAACAATGCAAGAACAAGTTTCTACAGACCATAAATGCAATGGTAAATCATAAAGAGCAATCCAAACAATTTTTTTATTAAAAGTCCTAACATTACCAATATTCTTAAACCAAGGTTTGAAATGTAACTTTAAATGTGTCAAAAAAGACTGGATTAATAATTTAGTACTCAGAACATATTCTTGAGCATGTGTATCTGGAAAGATGACCAGGAAGTTGTTATTAGCTTTAAAATTGTCAAAAAAGAGTGGATTAATACTACTAGTATATTCTCTCTGTGAATATTAACCGTCTCTTTCTTTGATTTTTCCCTCTTTTTTCTCTACCTTCTCAAACCTATGTCTTCTTCAATTATTTCAAATTAATATGGAAGTATCTCTAAAACCACTATTAATGCTGTGCTTTGATTCTTGCAAGGTGATTAATCTGAATCAAACTGGAAAACAAACTGGCGTGCTGCATGAACTGCTGCAAATTGAGAAAACTGCTCGTGTTTGGTTGCTGAAATTGATGAAACAGGCAAAACCAGGAAAAGAACAGGAATAATAGATGAGCTGATGTTGTGTTACTGAGAACTAATCAAAGATCAAATAATGCTGGAATAGAAGCCCGTATGATTAAATTGCTGGAGGTGTTTGCCTTCTCCAGGTATGTTGTTAAGGAAAAGGTCATATAGGTTGTTTGTATCTCGAGTATCAGGTTGTTTTGCCTGGACATGCTCCCCGCTTTCTCTTTTTCTTTCTTCTTTTGAGTAAAAAATTTACAGGAAATGCTGTTGAAGTTTTCTTTTCTGATGTACTTCTGTTCTATACATATTTTTCATATATGGAATGCATGAGACAGGCACTTTGTGTCCAGCTCTTTCATAAAAAAAAGGGGGGAATAAAAAATTTAAACTGATGATCGAAAATCTAATTATTACGCTAAACTCAGCGACACAGCAGAAACTCCTGGTGTTGATACCAAATAATTTCATCCAAAATCAATATAGACATTTCAAGCATTAACCATACATTAATTCTTACTTTATAAGCAAACAATTTTTAGGATGATAAAGAATGACTTTTACACTTATTTCACATTTAGTGGCTGAAGTAGTTAAACAATTGAATGGTACAACATGTAAGACCGTTTGCAAAGATTTAAAATGCGTATAATATAGATATTTTGAAGGAAAGACTTGGAGTATAATTCTATTTATCGATTCATAATCATTTCACGTGTTCCCAAGATGATGAAGAAAGCTACAAAAGCATGATAATAAACTTAAGAAAGTACTATCCAAAAAACAAATGCAGATTGATACGGCTCTGCTATTTAACTGATCCTACACTGCTGAAAGTTTCATGTATTTCAGTTTTATTCTCAGTTTTTTTGGCACTAGTACATGTAATAGACAATCGTGTGGAATGGAAAATAAGAGGAGGGCCTCATGCCCTGCTTTTTTCTTAAAAATACAAAAGAAAATAGAAAAGAAAAAGCACACACATCTTACTGTTTATAACTTATAACCCCTTCCTCCTCAAAAATCTTCCAAGCAACTGTTAGTTATATGTATGCCCTAAAGGCCATTACTGTACATACGATGTATATTGTAGTGGATGCTTGGACATATATAGAGAGGACTTTTTTGCTCGACATGGCAGTATGCTATCTGGTTGCACTTTATCTTAACATGTACAATGATTGTCTCTATGTTACATGTTGATAAAGCCCTTAAGATGAGTACTTGACTATCAGGATTATGATGTAGATCATACTAGTGGGGACAGAGTAGTCGCTAAGTACATCCTTCAAATGTTCCTAATCGTAGGTGTATCGAGACAGGGCATCGATATAGCAGAGTAGACTAGCGTATAGCTTCTCGACCCATATAGATGGGCGATGGATGATCTCATATCCATTGGTGTTTGACATCAGAGATAGTATACGGGCGTTCAGTGGAGACTGGATACACTGAACGGACACGCCGAGAACTCCTAGATGGTATTATACATATCGTCAGATAGCAGTTCTCTGGTGACATTGGTACAGGTTAGTCTGTAGACCCGAAATCGTCATAAAGTCTTGTGTGATTCCTACTGTGCTTTGATTTCCACCTAACCACATTCAAGAGAACGTGCAAAACGGTGGCTTTTGGATTCAGTCCCGAGTCACATGGAGGCAATGAGCGATAGGAAGAGTTTCGTCTCTCCCGGTATTGGGGGTTGATGTTGCGCTCTGCTCGATTGGCTATAACATGAAGTCCCTGGCCATGGCTGGTTCAGAGATATACCGGTAAGTGTTATCAGTAGTTTCTCGACCCGTTATGAGCCTCACATCGGCACGACTTATCGAGTTACTGGGGTCTGACGTTTACCATCCCTAGACGAGATATGCGACATATCAGACGAAAAGACCGGACTGTACGGTAGTGTTACTGATTGGATTCACAGGAGTATGAGCAGGCATGCTTGTTGATCTTCCGACTGCTCAATACCCGGATGGCCGTTACGTTTAGCAGACCGCTTGCGGCTTGTGGGTGTTTGATATGATCATCACCTACTGCCGGCGTATTGACGAGTCTTTAGAGTCCTACACGGATTTCCTGGCTCAAGCGAAACGGAGTAGGAGCGCATATGTGATATATGCGGGGCCGAGATTAATACAATATGCGATACCGTATTTAATTCTCGCAATATGTGATATCGATCGATTATATATGATATAGTCGGGTTATCGGATCAAGTATTGATGTGATAAGTTGATTCATTTGATATTAGTCGGTTATATGTGATATACCCGGATTATTAAATCAAGAATTGATTTAATAATTTAATGTATAATTATATATTTGATATATTACATTACATTAACTAATATTAAGCTCACTTATGATTTCTTTTTCTCACTTTGTGCATAAGTATATATGTGATATATATTTGTGTACATGATTATGTGTCATGCTTGATGATACATGCAACTTAGGGGTGTGTATGACTTACACCATGTTATGAATAATGGAAGGGTTTTATTTATTTTGGTAAATCAAAATGGTGGCATTTTGTCATAGGAAGAAGCTTTGAGAAGCTTGGATTTGCATTGACTAAGTCCACAAATTTTGTTTTGCCTAAGACATTTTATTAACCCAACCATTAAACCTAGCCATGGTTAACTCTGTATAAAGGTTAACATATGATGTTAACTCACCTAAGGTTGTCATTCTTCACATGGTTAATTCCATGAGAGTTTTCTTCTTCTTCTTCCTCTCGAGCTTTCTAGCTTCAAAGGAGATAGAGAAAAAATGTGAGAAAATCAAATCTAAAGTGAGCCCACTTCCTACTTCATCCTCCTTTACTACTTGCCATTTAGTATAGGGTGTTTGCTTCACTAATTCCATAATTAGTGAAGGGGTAGCTTGGGTTAGTGTCTCCTCGACGTAGATCATTTTCGGTCTCGAAGACTTCGATGCAAACATATTCATTTCTTCATGGGAGCCTCTCTAGAGTCCGGGAGTTCATGATCGCAGCGAAGTGACTACTACATGGAGCTAATGAAGTGAAGGACCGGTTTACAAAGGTTGTATTTCTTGTTCACTTTAGTTGCAAAGTCGTTTGCATTGCGTTCCGTCGGATTTTTAGTTAACGATTCTATATTAGGGTTACCTAAAACGGCTAAAATTTTAATATGGCATAAAAGATGCCTCCCGAAACCTTGCTGCCGTGCTAGGGAAACCTTCAGTGGCATCAGAGCCATGCTAGAAAATTAGACGGATTTTGTTAAGATTACGAAACTGAAATACTCCGAAACTTGAAAATCCAAAACTTAGTTTATGTCGTTTTTCTAAAGTTGTCAAAAAAAATTTTAAACATGTACAAAATGTTGTATGAGATATGACATGAACACAGATAAAATTTGAGCACAATTGGCTCTGATCAGGCCGGCCACTAATTCCTGTGAAGATACTGAACTTTTTGACTTTCATGCTAAATCCGAGCTCCTCGGTTTAGTTAGGGCATTTTGGGTTCAAATTTTCAGGGTGTTTCAGGCACTGGGTTTTGATGTTTCAGGTGTTATTTGTTTTTGCTAATTTTACATGTGAGGTAATATTACACTATAAGCAATTCGGAGTGTTTCGTATTCGTAGTTTTAATATTGTTTCGGGTTATTGCATATTGTCTAGGCGAAGTTAAAAAGTTCGATCGAATGTCAGAAACCCATTTTTCCAAGTTTAACGTATTCGAAAAAACATGCAAGTAATTCTGTGAACCCTCTAAAAGAATGAAACCCTAACTCGCCTTTTTGGATCGCAGAACCGCGGTCATACCCTAGGGTTTGCCGCAGTTCCGTGGCGACATGAGTGAGGCTTTGGTCTGCCCTTCTACGGCTGGTGCTTAGGTATTGTGGCATGTTCTGGGTATTATTAAACTGTGCTCAAGTGTTGAGCAAATGGGGAATTGTGGGATTTTGATGAATCAATCGAAAAGTTTAGCGTCGTCTGGATATCATATGATGTGATACAATATTTGGAATCCACAAAAGTAGTTATGAGATAACTAGTTTGAATTTTATAAATCTAGCAGTTTAATCTCATTTGATCGGTTGCCACGGGATTTTGATGTGATCATAAGTCCGTCGCAATCACGTAGCGTACGCGGATACTCACCGAGTAACCTTATTAGATAGCCACGCCCCATAATCCCGACCAAGTAACTGTAGAAGAACCCCGTTGCCAAAAGCATCCGTCCGGGTGCTCGCGGCCGCGGTGTTCCGTCTTAGTGCACTTCGTCGACGGCATCGGGGGGTGCGGCCATCTATTAAAAGTTTCCGACGAGAATTCGATCAGTATGTCGGGAATCTTATTGAATTGCCCGATTAGATATTGAAAAATGTTTTCGAGATCGAGACTAAAATGCGGGGTTTATAATTGTTAGGCATGCGATGTCTAAGAAATTCATTTTGTTAGACATGAAATCCAAAGTATGTGATATTTCGGGTTTATGATGTCTAAGGTAGTTGCGGATTCCAACTGTTGTAGTTTTCATTTTCTTTTCTGCGACCGTAAGTGTAATATGTGGTGTATCGCCGGTTTCGTTGCGATATATCAACGACAATTGGGATACGCATATTTACTTACGTTGATGACATGTGATATTATGTGTTGTTGTGATATGTTATATTAGATCGTCATGTTTTGAATAGCCGGGGGTTTTATGTGAGATGAGGTTTTTTATTTTCATTCATGTAAAATTTATTGTATGTAATATTTTTTTATTGGGGCACTTCCGGGTTGAGGATGATGTCACCATTGTATATTATTTACTTTTCCGCATTAGAATAGACCCAAGACGGGGAGCACAAGTAATCGGGTTCTAGGGTCCAGTGGGAGATCATCTCGAGGAGTCGAGACCGGGTCTTCTAACTCTAGAATTGGTAGGGTTGCTTGTAGCTCTCGTAGGTGTCTAGGGATGTGGGTTTGGCCATTCATCACGACCGTGGAATTCGTGTTTTATACAGGCTTAATTTAAAACACGGAAATCCTAGTATATCCAATATTTCATATGTTATCTTCTGCTGCTCTGTGATGTGATCACTGTGATATGTTCAGACGAATACCTATATATTATATATATGAGATATAATTAATATTGTTGCTTTCGTTTCATATGTGATGCTTGGGAAGCATAATAAATGGAACTTCATTAATGAGATTAATGAAATAAAAAAAACCTAAAAATGTTGTAGAAACTTGTTTTAAAAACTGGTAGCTCTAGTTCTTGCTTTGCATAGCGGTATTCCGTGTAGAATATCCGGCACCTTATTCGATAAGGAAAGAGCCAAGATCTCTTCACCCGGAGTGACCTCTTTAGCGAAACTAGCAGATGCTACAAACTCGGTTTGTCTTTTGATTGCTTTTATAGTTTTTGCTTTGCATAGTGGTATTTATGAAATATCCTGCACGTTATTCGATAAGGAAAGAGCCGAGATCCCTTCACCGGGAGTGACCTCTTTAGCAAAACTAATAAAAGCCTAAAAACACTCCTTTAAAATTCACTCGATTCTACAACGATATCAAGTTCATTACGCTCATGGTTTTCTTAAAAACCTGCGTAGCCCTCCGTCATTTCAGATAAGTACTACTTATTATTCGTGTTACGGTAGTTTGGCCTCCGTCAAGGCGTAGTATACGGTAGCTAACTAGTGCTTAACTGCTACATTAGATAAGATTGGATTAGGGTAGTCGTGCAACTTTGTTGGCCTCCGTCAAGGGTCGTGCGGATGGGTTTAATTCAATCATGAAATGTACGGTTGAACTTGACTAGCAGCCTATGGTTTGTTGGCCTCCGTCAAGGTCATAGGACGCTAGGGGTAAAAACCATTATCGGGAATTTCAAGTGTTGAAATTTGCAATGAGATTGCATATCTTCTATGAGATAGTTGGATCCCGATACCCACTGCGAGTAAAAGTTACTTCTGGGAGAGTTTTACACATTACGGTTAGCCGATCAAGTAGGTGTCTATAAAGGTTTTAACAGAGTTACATCCCTGGGAAAACGAGGTTTATTTTAATTAGGTCCGTGCGAAAGCACGGGAAACCTCACTCAAAGTAACGGCACTGGCCTGGCCGAAAGATTGGCGAACTTGTAGGGTGTAATTAATCCCGGCTCGTCTTTCCTTTTAGGGTTTGAAGGAAGATTTGACTAAAACAGTGGGAGCCATCCTGATTAGATATATTAATAACCAATCTAATATTGCAAGAGCATACGCTGAGTGTTTTCTTCTCTTTCGACCATGTCACGCCTTAATCAAGATACTAATATGGATGTATTGACCGAACCCGCTTGTTATACTGAGCTGGGAAACGTTGGCCCCGCTCCAACTTATAATTGTTATAAGACCGAGCAGGAAATAGGGGATTACCATAACTCCCGTACCGTCCAAACGAAGAAAGTGTATGTTGATACATCTTCTTCGGGTGTGTTCATTACAGAGAACTGTTTCTCAGTTTCCTTTATGTCATGGGTATGAGATACCGGATCAAGATCCCACATATGTAATATGTTACATGGGCTACAGATAGGTAGAGAACTGTGAATGGGTGATAAGTTTCAAGAATTGGAAACGGTGCAATTGTTGCAGCCAAGTTGTTGGCAGTTATCACCCTGTATTACCAAATACATTGATTCTGAACAAATGTTATTAGATACCGAACCTGATATACAACATCATATCAGTCTCTTTATTATGTAAAGAAGGATATAATTTTGTATTGTTGAATAATGTTTTGAACATTCTCCTATATCAAGTGTTGATCGGTTCAGGCACGTTATCTAATGACATATGCGTTCTAAATCAAACTACAGTTCTTAACGTACAGAACACATACAAGAGGAAGAGTTCAGAATTAAATGAATTCTTCTTGAGGTATTGTAGACTAGGTCATATCAATGCGACCCGGCTAGCTAAGTTACATTAAGATACATATTTAAATCGGTTTGAATTTACATCTTGTGAAACTTTCCAGTCATGTCACAAAGATAAGATGACTATAGCTCCGTTTATTGAAAACAGAGAAAGAGTTAATGAACTCTTGGATTGATACATGATGATGTATGTAGGTCCCATGTCTACACATGCCAGGAATGGTTCTTTGTACTTCATTATATTCACTGATGATCTCTTAAGATTCGGACATATGTTCCTGTTGAAACACAAATCTGAAGTTTTTGATAAATTCAAAGAATATAAGTTAGAAGCAGAGAACCAAAATGGGTATAAGTATTATGTCATTTGATGTGATCAATGAGGAGAATGCTTAAGCATGGAATTCCTGAACTACTCTAAAGGAGAATGAGATTCTCTCTCAGCATTACTCCTCTGTATACACCACAGCACGTCGATGTATCGGAACGAAGTAATCGCACCCTATGTGATATGGTGTGCTCTATGATGAGTACTACTGAGTTGCCTATTTCCTTTTGGGTAATGCACTTATGAAGCTGCATACCTATTGAATAGGGTTCTAATCAAATCAGATGTCTACCACTCCATATGTGATATGGTATGGGAAGAGCCCATCTCTTAAGAAAGTTAAGATTTAGGGTTGTCCGGCCTATGTCTAAAAGAAAAAATCCGGACAAGCTCGAGGCAAGGTCAGTTCCGTGGAAGTTTGTTGGATATACCAAGCATTCGCAAGGGAATATCTTCTACCACACTGAGGAGCAAAACGTGTTTTGTTTCTCAGCATGCTACCTTTTGGAAAAGGAATTTCTTGTAAAGAAATTAGTGGTCATGAGGTAGAACTGGAAAGAGTTCCAGCTATACAAACTGCAGCTGATGATTTGGTAGAATCGGAGGATTCAATAGTTCCCAACGAATCTCGGCCTCTCCGCCGATCTAATAGGGTTCCTCACCCACCTGAGAGATACTTCGGTTTTCTCTATGACAGTGGGAGCGAGAAATGCATCATGAGATGATGACCCAACTAGTTTCGAGCAGGCGATCAGGAGTGGTGACTCTGTGAGAATGGCTGGATGCTAAGCGATCTGAGATGGAATCCATATACACCAACAATGTATTGACTTTGGTTGCTATATCTGAAGGGTTAAATCCCCATCAGGAGCAAGTATATCTTGAGAAGATTACTTGGTGTACATGGAAAAATTGAGACTTTCAAAGCTAAGGCTTGTTGCAAAAGGTTCTCGTTACTGACCAGATGTGGATTATGATGAAACCTTTTCTTCGGTAGCTATGTTTAAGTCCATCCGGATCCTACTTGTCATTGCTGCATATTATGACTACGATATCTAGCGGTTGGGTGTCATGACTGCTTTTCTATATAGTGATTTAGAAAAGAGCGTCTATAAGTACACAGCTAGAGGACTTCGTAAACAGTGGGAGCAGCGGAAACGTGTGCAAGTTGCTTTATGGGTTAAGGCAATCATCACGGAGTTGGAACATCTGTTTTGATATGGTAGTCAAAGAGTTTGACTTCATCAAAATAGTAGATGAACCTTGTATATACAAAAAGGTAGTAGAGATTAAGATGATCTTCCTCGTAATGTACGTGGAAGACATACTCTTGAATGGAAAGGAGTTTCATATGCTACACTCGGTCAATCTCCTATTATCACAAGGATTCTCCATATAGGATCAAGATTCTCCATATAGGATCAAGGTGATACCTCCTAAATCCTGGATTTTGGATCTATGAGATACATCTAAATAGATGTTAGGATTCTCACTAGGTGTAGTGAGATGGTATCGATCGATCCTGTGGAGAATCACTGGATAGCTTCCAGGGTGGTAAGGTCGACTGAATGTCAGTCACAGGTATTGTCTTTACCCTCAGTGGAGGGACGGTATGTTGGAAAAGTTCCAAGCTAGATGCTGTGACAAACTAGACGATAAAGACTGAATACATCGCTACCAAGGATGCTACCAAAGAGGCAGTCTGGATGTATAAAAGTTCATGAGATGAACTTCGTTACTACCATTGTGTGACAATGGAGTTATGGCTTAGACATAGGAACCCCCGTCCCATCAGTGATCCAGACATATTCTTAGGCAGTATCACCCGATCATGAGATAGATGATCTCCAGGGAGATCGAGGTTAAGAGAATAGACACAGAGGAGAACAGGACGGATCCACGCACAAAGGCCTATTCCCAGGAAAGACTTTTATGGGATGGTTGAGTATGGGATACTACAACCACTGCTGATTGTTGGGTATGGGATACTACAACATATGGCCCTAGTGCAAGTGGGAGATTGTCAGTTATATGTATGCCCTAGAGGCCATTACTGTACATACGATGTATATTGTAGTGGATGCTTGGACATATATAAGGAGAACTTTCTTGCTTGACATGATAGTATGCTATCTGGTTGCACTTTATCTTAACATGTATAATGATTGTCTCTATGTTACATGTTGATAAAACCCTTAGGATGAATACTTGACTACCAGGATTATGATGCAGATCATACTAGCGGGGACAGAATAGTCGCTAAGTACATCCTTCAAATGTTCCTAGTCGTGGGTGTATCTGTAAGTCCATATTGCGACCCCCGGTTCTTACGGGGAGGCGGAAACGGTATAAAAAACAAATTTTTATCGCAAGAGGCAACATGGACTAAACAAGGTCGGGATCGTGTCTAAACTAAACTAGCAAAAACGCTAAAGGGAGTTAGCTACTCGGATGAAGGTTATACCTAAACTTGAACTCCTTCTTCTTGAAATCTTGTAGAGGTTGATGGTTCTCTTTTCGTCGCCTTCTTCCGTCGAAGATCCACCTCGAAGGTTCGACCTTTGGGCTCTTCCTCGATCTTTGAGTGAACTAGGGTTTCCGGCTTGCTAAACCTTGAACCTAGAATGAGTAGAGAGTGACTAGGGTTTGCTTTTCTTTTTAAAGAGAATGATTCTCAACACATGAGAAGGGTTCTCTTTTGCTAGAGGAAGAAGAAGATGAAGAGAGGAGAGAGAAGCTAAATGAGATAATGAGCTATCTTTTTCTTTCTTGCAACCATAATGCTAAAAGAAAAAGAATTATCTAAATAATAATAATTCAAAATAAGAATAGTTGATGGTAATTTGGAATGACCACTACCATGCTTCATTTAATGAAATGTAAGCATGAATCAAGGAGGACTTTTTAAAGCATGATGGTGGTCAACATTCAACCATGGTCAACAAGTCAACCATGGTCAACAAGTCAACAAAATCAACCATAACAAAATTCTCATTTAATTACTATTATTAATAGATAATTCATAAATCCATTAGGGTTTGGAAAATGATAACTGTCAACTGTGCATACGCACCCGTTCCGAAACCCTAATGAAATACCTCATCCTCCGCCTCAAGCAACTGTGCATACACACCTGCATTCTCGTTCCGAGGAACAGGAATACCAAGATATAAAAGCAACCCTCAAAACATATACCGGTATCTGGCTCAAACCAGAGCCTGCCAGTATAATCCGTCCGGACTCCAAACGTGCACAAGTGCGCGGATGAGAACGAACCCTGTCGCAAAACCATGCGACCTCTACTCTGTTTTGCCCAGAGGCGAATACCCTCTGTGTGGGACTCTAAAGACTCGACACTACGCTGGCAGTGGGTTTAACCACAGACCGCAAGCGGCACTAGCTGTGCGTAACGGTCCCCAGGTAGATGCCGACAAGAAGGCTGACGAGGTGAAACCCCATCTGAACTCCTACTGAGTCTGAATGTGACATTCTCCGTACAGTCCGGTCTGTTCGTCTGATACATCGCATGTCGGGCCTAGGGGGCGGTAAAACGTCAGTCTCCCAATAGCGGTACAAGTCGTGTCGGAGTGAAGCCCAAAACACCCTGAGATAACACTGGAACCTACCAGTATATCTCGCTTGCCCTGGCCAGGGACTACTCGTGTAATGGCTCTCCTAGACACAGCGCGATGTCAACCCCCAATACCGGGAGAGACGAATCCTGTCTAACCGTCACTGCCTCCAAGTGCTTCGGGACTGCACCCAACCATCACCTGTTTGCACGACTCCTTTGAGCCGTGGTAGGGTAGTGATCAAAGTGCAGTGGGAACACACTCGAGGCGAAGTGCCAGTGTCAAGTCAGCGGACTAAGCTGTACTCATGTCACCTGGGAACTGATAACTGAAGATAGGTATAATACCAACCTGTCAGTTCCCGACGAGTCCTGTCCAGTGTACTCGTAACCCAACGAGCACCCGTATACTATCTCCAGTACGACGTACTGATGGCTGTGGGACAGACCATCTCCCACACTGGGATGAGAAGCGCATACGCTAGTCTTCTCCGGGGTATCGATGCCCTGTCTCGATAGTCCTACGACTAGGGACCTGTATAAGGATGTGCCTATAGATTACCCAGCCCCCACTAGTGTGACTGCCATCACAACGCTGGTAATCAAGCAAAGATCCTAAGGGCTCCACTAATGCGTATAAGTGATATACTGAAATAAACACAAGTACACATTGAAGTAGAAACAAACCAAGTAGCTTACTACTATATTGAGCAAGATTGTTTATACAAGGTGAATATCCCAAGCTTCCATTAAGTAATATACAAACTAGTATGATACAGCAATGGCCTCTAGGGCATATACACTAACAGTATCGAGATAGGGTATCGATATACCAGAGTAGACTAGCGTATAGCTTCTCGATCTATATAGATGGGCGATGGATGATCTCATATCTATTGGTGTTTGACATCAGAGACAGTATACGGGTGCTCAGTGGAGACTGGGTACATTGAACGGACTCACCGAGAACTCCTAAATGGTATTATACCTATCGTCAGATATCAGTTCTCTGGTGACACTGGTACAGGTTAGTCTGTAGACCTGAGATCGTCATAGAGTCATGTGTGATTCCTACTGTGCTTTGATTTTCAACTTACCACGTTCAAGAGAACGTGCAAAACGGTGGCTTTTGGGTACAGTCCCGAGTCATATGGAGGCAATGAGCGATAAAAAGGGTTTCGTCTCTTCCGGTATTGGGGGCTGATGTTGCGCTCTGCTCGATTGGCTATAACAGGAAGTCCCTGGCCAGGGCTGCTTCAGAGATATACTGGTAAGTGTTATCAGTAGTTTCTTGACCCGTTATGAGCCTCATATCGCTACGACTTATCGAGTTACTGGGGTCTAACATTTACCACCTCTAGACGAGATATGCGATATATCAGACGAAGAGACCGAACTGTACGGTAGTGTTACTGATTGGATTCGCAGGAGTATGAGCAGGCATGCTTGTTGATCTTCTGATCACTCAATACCCTGGTGGCCATTACATTTAGTAGGCCGCTTGCGGCTTGTGGGTGTTTGATATGATCATCACCTACTGCCGGTGTATTAACGAGTCTTTAGAGTCCTACACAGAGGTTTCCTGGCTCAAGCGAAACGGAATAGGGGCACATATGTGATATGTGCGGGACCGAGATTAATACGATATGTCATACCGTATTCAATTCTCGCGATATGTGATATCGGTCGGTTATATATGATATAGCCGGGTTATCGGATCAAGTATTGATTCGATAAGTTGATTCATTTGATATTAGTCGGTTATATGTGATATAGCCGGATTATTAAATCAAGAGTTGATTTAATAATTTAATGTATAATTATATATTTGATATATTACATTACATTAACTAATATTAAGCTCACTTATGATTTCTTTTTCTCACTTTGTGCATAAGTATATATGTGATATATATTTGTGTACATAATTATGTGTCATGCTTGATAATACATGCAACTTGGGTGTGTGTATGACTTACACCATGCTATGAATAATGGAGCGTTTTTATTTATTTTGGTAAATCAAAATGGTGTCATGGAAAGAAACTTTGAGAAGCTTGAATTTGCATTGACTAAGTCAACAAGTTTTGTTTTGCCTAAGATATTTTATTAACCCAACCATTAAACCTAACCATGGTTAACTTTCTACAAAGGTTAACATATGATGTTAACTCACATAAGGTTGTCATTCTTCACTTGGTTAATTCCATGAGAGTTTTCTTCTTCTTCCTCTCAAGCTTTTTAGCTTCAATGGAGATGAGAGAAAAAATGTGAGAAAATCAAATCTAAAGTAAGCTCACTTTCTACCTCATCATCCTCTACTACTTGCCATTTAGTATAGCGTGTTTGCTTCACTAATTCCATAATTAGTGAAGGGGTGGCTTGGGTTAGTGTCTCCTCGACGTAGATCATTTTCGGCCTCGAAGACTTCGATGCAAGCATGTTCATTTCTTCATGGGAGCCTCTCAAGAGTTCGGGAGTTCATGATCGCAGCAAAGGGACTACTACACGGAGCTAATGAAGTGAAGGACCGGTCTACAAAGCTTGTATTCCTTGTTCACTTTAGTTGCAAAGTCGTTTGCATTTCGTTCCGTTGGATTTCTAGTTAACGATTCTATGTTAGGGTTATCTAAAACGGCTAAAATTTTAATATAGCATGAAAGATGCCTCCCGAAACCTTGCTGCCGTGCTAGGCAACCCTGCAGCAACTTCCTAGCATTTTTGGCTAGAACTATTTGAAGGGGGAAATGGAACTATATCATATGGATAAAACTCTGAGCCCATCTGATTACCCAACTATTTGGTGGGTACCTATATTGTAATATTCATGAAGTTTTGGGTCTACTATGATTATAGAAAAAATCTCCACTCCGATCAACAAGAAATTACAAGTATGTCAGTGAATTAAATTCGCATAAACTTCTAAATAATGCCTTGCACAATTCTGAGCATGGAGAAGAAACCAAAAAAATTAAACCCGAGCAATATAGCAAAGAGGATTGTCTCATGCCTTATGGCAGTATGAAACGAGGAGGGAGAAGAAATCTAGAGATCACATGTTACGGGTTTTGACCAACCTTTGCACTTTAAGCAGTTGCATCTCAAATTGTTAATTAGGCTCAACTGCCATGAAAATGAAGATAGTTAAAAGTATCCGGAAGGAATCTCTCTTTTAACTGCTATAGGAAAAAGATGATTCAAAGGGAAATTTGAAGAAATGTATTTTGTAGGAATATATTTTAAAAATGCTTTTAAGGTTTTCAATTACAAAGAGATCATAAGAATATAATAGGGGGCCAACTCTCCATAGACTCACAATTCCTTCGATATTGGCAAATGAAGTACAGTACCATCAGTGTGTGTTCTCCTTTCCAAGAAAAAATAAATGGGTCAATTATCTCGAGCATAAGATCACCCCCCCAACACACACACAACACACCCACCCACACCCACCCACACCCCAAAGGAGATTGGTCAATTGTCTTTCTAATTATTATTGTGTCCATGAAAGAGAAAAACAAATGAATAGTCTCTATAAGTTCCATCACATCACTCCAACCAATCCAACATCTTCATAGCAGAAGGATCCATATACTAAAGGTTTGCCACAACAAGCATGTTCATACTAGGCAAGCCTCCCCAAGGTATCACCTTACAACATTCGATGATCTTGTTCAAAATACTTAACTAAAAAAATGACGATTGCCCTTGTGGTGAATTCCAATCCACTAACGATCGACTTCCCTACAAAGATAAGGTAGAACCACTTGACATGGTTTGGATATGTGCAAGGTAGGATAATATTCGCACGATTAGCAAGAGTGACATATATGTGGTTACTAGCGTCACCAAATATATTAATTGCTGTCTGATAATTTAACCGAGAATATGACCCTTAACAGAGACGCACAGAGGAAATGATTGATTAGCTTAACCTTTAGATTTTTGAGTTTCACCAAAATGTTGGAAACTATATAGGATTAATATCTCTTAATTGTGTTGTCTTGTGAGCATAACGAGATATTCAATCCAATCCAATTTTTGCTTATTTATGTTGTGTTGGAAGCACAACAGAATACCATATCTCAATCAACATATCTAATTAACCAAAAAAGTAGAATAAAAATCGAGAAAAAGATGAACCTTGGGTAGGGAAATATCTGATGACATTGGCCTGATTCCCTCTCCAGAGATAGAAGAAGCCCTCCTCTCTCAGAACCCTAAGGAAGCAGTCCCCGATCCCTTTGTAGGGCCACCTCAGATGTCCTCGCCTGATCATCTCCCTTTGGTTTTGGAGCAGCAGCTTCGCTCTCTCCACCGGCGCCGCCCCGCTCTTCGCCACGGCGGCGGCGCCGCCTCCCATGAGGAAGTCAGCGGCCATCTTCTTCTCTGTGGTGGGGCCCGCCATGGTCGGGGTCGAGGTTCGGGATTGGGTGGTATCATGAGGGTTTGGGGAGGGTGTTGTTGGATGTGGGGGTAAATAAAAGGGAGGTGATAAAAGAAGAGATTGGGGAAGAGAAGAATCAGGGGGCGGAGCTTAATGATGCTATAAGGGGCTGTTTGGTTGCAGGATTATGGAATTTGGATTCCAAAAATAGTACGGTAGAAATTTCTGGATTTGGTAATTTGTTGTTTGGTTGGTTTTGGATTTGTAGATCTGGATTTGTAGATTCTTGTAATCTTTGTTTGGTTGTTGGAAAAAAAATAGGATTTGGATTTGAGGATTTTAGAGAGAGATAGAGAGAGAGAGGATTGTTAAATAAATAAAGTGCATGGGCCCCATCTAAAAGTACAATGAATAGTGCCAAATCCTTGAGAATCCTTGAAAATATTTAGGATTCATGAATCCTTCTTTTGTGGTGGGCCCCCCATATAAAACAAAGGAATCCTAGAAATCCTAATCCTGCAACCAAACACAAAATTGTGGAATCCTAGGATTCCACAATCCAAAATCCAAATCCAAACCCATAATCCTGCAACCAAACAGCCCCTAAAGGGATATTGACCCAAAAACCATCCTAAAGGTTTGGCCATCCAACGTGAAAAGGTACTCAATAATAGCAAACAACCATGAGACTCCATCTTGAAAAAGCTTTACGATGATTCTTTGCTAAAACTATCATACTACGTAATGATGCTTTGGAAGTGTATCTCAATTTGATGAAAAAATAATGTGTATATTTATAGTATACTTGACGATATTGTGACATTGGTGATATTGATATGAAAAATTATATATATTATTTTATTCATTGGTTAGAATATATATAGACTTGGACCCTCTCCATTGGCACCATCTAAAATAGAGTCTATTAGATGATATACATCCATCCACTTAGAATGAATGGCTACAAATGATTAACGTGTTTATTATAGTCTGATTATTAATTAGGTATAAGTGTTCAAATTTGCTAAGGTATAAATAAATCAAATAATTAGATTTTATGCAAAACATTTTAAATCGATCTATTTCTTTTTTTTGGGATAAAAAAGCATGACAAGACGTGCTACTCAATTAAATATTATTAAGTCAAAATTATATTCTTCTTCAATGTATAATATGCATAGTTTTCATTCTTGTTGTTTTTTTCATTTTCTCTTTCATTGCCAAATAACCTTCGGCCACAAAGGGAATGATAAAAGTTAATTGAATGTTAAATTCATTATATGAGCAAAATTCGAACTCATGGTTTTTTTATATTATGGAAGTATATTCAACATCTTGCTTTCATTAAAATTGAGAAACATCATAATCCATTTCACAAAATAAAATTTACAATCAACTACAATTATTATTGTGATGGATTTATTCCTAATTTAAAACAATAATGAGAAAAACATAAACATTACGTTTTGCTCAATTGAGCAAACACAGCCTAATATTCAACAGAAAATCGGAAATTTTTAAATGCTAAAATGATATTTAATTATCCAATGTGAATTTTTAATTTTTATTTCAATTTTCTACAATAATGTTTGGCAAAAAGATAAATAAGAACAATATTTGATGGAGCTTCTTTTCGGGCCTCCGTCAGATGTTGTCTTCCGTTGATCTCGAGGTGAACTTGGTTGGCTATCCTTCGTTGCGTATGGGTCTCAATGGGTTTTGAGAGGAGAAGGTGGGGTGAGGAGGCTGTCGCCGAGTACCTGCAAAGAAGCCTCAGAGTGGTTTGGTACCACCGAGGACCCTCCGACGCTCAAGTCAGTGATGAGATCTGAGCAGAGTAACGGCGTAAAGTGTAAAATAGTGGCTTACTTGACCCCTCTGTGATGGGGGTTTATATAGCGGCGGTGGCATGCGGCAGCAGGCGCGAGAATCTCACCGGCAGTTACGCTCCCAACATCACGCCCGCGTAAAGAGTAGATCGCCCATTAATGGGGATCGTGATGGCGTGGAACGTGGGATGCTGCTAGCGGAGAATCCGCGCATGGCGAGATTTACGGAACGACGATTGCACCTGTGAGTGGTGGTGTGGGTCGGAGGACCGAGGAAGACGGCCTCGGCCGGGGGCTCGAGGAGGCCGAGAAGTCTTGGTCTTGTGGCAGCTCGGGACGAGCTGAGTGGCCGAGGAGGCATATTCGCAAGGGGCCCCGAGGTGGGCCAGTTTGCGGTTGCAGGTCGGGCATAGGGTGGCCTGGTCGGTCCCTGTGGGCCCTTTCTTCTGAGCCTTGGGACACGTCATCTGCCACGTGTCTTGATCTTAGAGGTCGCCAATATCGAGCATTATCATTAGCCCCCCACTCTTGTCCCGACCAGCTAGTGGTCGGGTCAGGAGTAAACTGCCGGGCCTCTTGAGGTGAGATCCCTTCTATGGTTTCGTCGGGGCGAGCCCTAGGTCCATTGGTCGTCTTTTCCGCTAGCGAACCAAGGCGAGGTCTCCGCATCTTAAAGAGGGTGTGCCAGTTCGTGCACTATGTAACCGAAGCAATGGTCCACGTGTCAAAGGGCGACTGGTCGGTGCGACGTACGCGGGCCTACAGCGCCCGATTGGATGCAGTCCAATGCAGGATCGATACATAGAGCGATCGGAGCCGCTGGTCGTGAGGAGCTGTTTTGGCGGGAGTTGACGGGCGCCGTTGGATGCGGTTATAAAACGGGGGCGGGACCTGCCCCAGGGCCCCCAACCTTTCATCTCCCTTCTTCCTCGAGTCGCTATCGCTCGGCGTTCTTCCTCCTTCATGAGACATGGTTCGCTCCCACTTTTCGGGCGGCTCGCGCTGGGGGGGAATCCAGTGGCATAGCCGAGCCCCTGGCTAACTTACGCCCTCCGCCTGATTCTCCACCGACGGCAGGGTTGTCCCTCTCATCGGCGGCATCTGGGAGTTTCTCTGGCGGTGGCCGGAGTCGTCAGCCGTTACCCGAGTCCCAGACTGGTAACGGGAGGAAGGGCGAGGGCCGGCCCCTTCCTAAGAGGAAAAGGACGGTTTCTCGTGCGCCGCCGTCGAAGGCCCCCGAAGGGATTCCCGTGCGGGAAGGGGGCTCCGTCTTCACTGTTCCGTCTGGGCTTTCCGTTGCCACTGGTCTGCTCGCCGGGATGGAGGAATCGGCTCGGGGAAAGCTCCCTTGTGGCTCCTTGAGGGATCAATTGGAGGCCATGACCCAAAGGGCGGTCCAGGTACGAATCCTTCTACGCGCATTTGCCTTGGTATGCCTTTCCTTGGTTCGGATGCCTCCTGGTTTCTCATCGGCTTTCCGTCAGGTTCTTCAGTACTGCGCCCTCGCCATTCGCATGGAGGCCGAAGGGGCGTTCCACGCCCCGAGACCAGTAGGGACGTTTCCTTCGGAGGTCGAGATCTTGCAACGTGACCTGCGCCGGGAGAGGGATAAAGCCGACGTCGTGGCGGGTCGGGCGGAGCCTGCGGAGCTCGCCAACTCGGCGACTCGGGGTGCCCTTCGCCGTCTGAACGCGTCTCTCCGGGTTGCCGATAGGAAGCTGGCGGACATGGCCGAACGCTTTGTGGCACTGGAGAAGGAGAGGGACGCAAGTAGAGGGAATGCTGAGACGGCGCTGCTGAAGGCCCAGGTTGCCGAGGCTCGGGCTAAGAAAGTTATGGCCGAGTACAAGCATCGGAGCAGTTCTACGCCGAGCTCAGGGAGTATTCTGCCGTTGCGTGGAATAAGGCTTTGGACGCCGTGAAGGAACAGCTTCCCGAGTTCGATGATGGTGAACTCCGCACTCGGGTTCCGCTTCCGGCGACGAGGTCTTCGGTGAGGGATGACGAGGGTAACCGGGCACGCCCTTGGTGGCAAAGTCTTCGGTGGTAGGGCCTTGGGCCGTGACGCCGACGATGAAGTGGCCGAAGTAAGCCTCCGGGCAGTTTGTAGGGCTGGGGGCCCTAGAGTACCCTTTGTAAAGATCTTGATTTTGGTAATAAAAGAAAAAAAAGGAACCCTTGATTCGTCGGTTAGTGTTTTTTCTCTTCTCTTGTTTTTGTGTGAAGGACGTTTGCAGGATGTCCTTGCTTGTATTGTTGTGTTTCCGTGTAAGGTTGGCCATATGTCCGGCGATCTCCTGTTGAGTTTGCCAGCCAGCGAGGGTGCCGAGCGCTGACGTGGAGGTATCCTCATGTACCCCCTAGGTCGATGGGAGATCGTTCAGATTTGGATGAACCAGCCGTCCTTCCGGGTGTCTCAGATCCTTAAGCGCGGTCACAGGGCAACCGCCCGGGCTTGGCCGAGCAGGGTGGCCATTTGGTTGCCGCTTGGTTAGGGGTCTGATCTCTGGCGTCGTGGGTAGGCAACTACCAGCCGGAATTTTTGACGAGCAGGGTAGCCGCTCGGTTGCCTCTTGCGAGGGCTTTTGATCCTTCAGGACGGTGGTAGGAAGCTACCAGCCGTCGATGGTCAGGCAAGGACCCGACCGCCTCGGGGAGGAATTTTGATCCTCGGCGTGTGGCAGGGAAGCTGCCCGCTGGGGATAGCCGAGCGAGGGAACCTCGGGCTCGGCTACCTCTGGAAGGGCTTTCAGATCCTTCAGGACGGGGACCGAGCAGGGTTACTGCCCAGTGCCTCTTGGCGAGGACTTTGATCCCTGTCAGTTGGGGTAGGAAGCTACCAGCCGGGGATAGCCGGGCAAGGACCCGACTGCCTCTGGAAGGACTTTAGCCCTTGGCGCGAGGAAAGCTATAAGGTTGTAGGAAGCCCACTAAGGACCCTTGGGCGGGCAGGGTTACTGCCCGGTGCCTCTTGGCGAGGGCTTTTGTCCTGAAAGATAGCCGAGCGAGGGAACCTCTGGTCTCAACTTCCTCTGGGAGGGCTTTTAATCCCCGGCGTTGTGGCAGGGAAGCTGCCCGCGGGGGATAGCCGAGCGAGGGAACCTCTGGCCTCGACTGCCTCTGGGAAGGCTTTTTGATCCCCGGCGTCGTGGCAGGGAAGTTGCCCACGGGGGATAGCCGAGCGAGGGAACCTCGGGCTCGGCTGCCTTTGATAGGGCTTTTGATTCCTGGAGCGGTGGCAGGGAAGCTGCCCGCTGGGGATAGCCGAGCGAGGGAACCTCGGGCCCGGCCGTCTCTGGGAGACCCTTCTCGTTGTACTGGGGGAACCCTACCGGGAAAGAAGGTTCGAAAGTTTCTTTATTCGTAGGAATTTTAGACAACGCTATACACCATCATTTCAAAGGGAGATTTTGAGCGGTAGCCGGGGTGCGGCGCTTTGCTATTTTTGACTTCATAGGTATAGCTTAAGCTTCTCCGCGTTGTAAGGCTGAGGGAGCTTCCGTCCGCCCGCGTCTTGCAAGCGGTAGGCTCCGCCGGGGAGCGCTTCGAAGACCAGGAAGGGACCTTCCCACTTTGGGGAGAACTTGTGAAGCCTGCCTTGGTCGATGAACTCGTTCCGCCACAGGACCAGGTCCCCGGTCTTGAAGAATCGGTGTTTTACCCGAGCGTTGTAGTACCGGGCCGTTTGCTGTTGGTAGGTGGCGGCTCTAATCTGGGCCCGATCCCTTTTCTCCAACAATACGTCGAGGTTGGTTCGTAGTGCCATGGTGTTTGCTTCATCGTAAAAGTGCTCGACTCGGTGGCTGGGTAGCCCGATCTCTGCTGGGACCATTGTTTCGGTCCCGTAGCAGAGGCTGAAAGGGGTCTCCCCGGTTGGAGTCTTTTTTGACGTGCGCAGGGCCCATAAGACCCGGGGTAGTTCCTCGACCCAACCGCCTTGCCTCCCTTCCAGGCGGGTTCGGAGGCCCCTGAGGACGTCCCGGTTAGCGACCTCGGCCTGCCCGTTACATTGGGGGTGCGCGACCGCGGCAAACTTCATGAGGATGTGGTATTCTTTGCAGAAGTCCCTTACTTTCTCGTTCTCGAAGTTCGTCCCGTGGTCGGTGATAATGCACCTTGGGATCCCGAATCGGTGAATCAGGTTGTTTTGGAGGAACTTGATGGTTGTGGCGGCGTCCGATTTCCTGATGGGAACGGCCTCGATCCAATTGATGAAGTAGTCCACCGCGACGAGGACGTACTTATATCCGCCAGTCCCTGTGGGAAACTGGCCAATCATATCCAATCCCCATTGGGCGAATGGCCACGGGGACGTCAGGGCCGTTACCTCGGTAGCCGGGAGGCGGGGGATACTGCCGTGGAGTTGGCAGCTCTTACACCTCCTGACCAGCTTCAGGGCATCTTCGTGCATGGTAGGCCAATAGTACCCCTGAAGTAGTGCCTTTTGGGCCAAGGTTCGAGCCCCCTGGTGTGCGCCGCCCACCCCTTCATGGATTTCCCGCAGGACGTAGTCGGCCTCGTGGGGGTCAACGCACCGGAGTAGGGGCTGAGTGAAGGCCTTCTTGTAAAGGTTCCCGTTGCTCCAGACGAAGTGGGTGGCTCTGGCCCGGAGGCGGCGGGCGGCTGCTCTGTCTTTCGGGAGCGTGCCGTCTTTCAGGAATTCCACGAGGGGCTTCCTCCAATCCAGGTCATTCTCCTGTGTTGCGTACACTTGGAGCGTCGCCGCCTCGTCTCCAACGCTGGGTCAGGCCAAGGTTTCGAAGAGTATCGACCGCCTATTGCTGGCCGAGTATGACGAAGCCAACTTGCTCAGGGCGTTTGCTTGAGCATTCATTTGTCTAGGTTTTTGCTCCACCTGGACTTCGTCGAAGTTTTTTCGGAGCTTCCTCACCTCGTCTAGGTATTTCATCATTAGGGGCTCCCGAGCCTCGAAGCGGCCAGTCACTTGGCCGACGACCAGGGCCAAGTCGCTGCGGACCCGGACAACCTTCAGCCCCAGCCCGACGGCCATGCGCAGTCCGGCTAGGAGGGCTTCGTACTCCGCTGCGTTGTTCGATACTTTGAAACCAAGCCTCAAGGAATACTCCATCTCAGCTTCGTTCGGCCCCCGGATAATGAGGCCGGCACCGCAGCCTTCCTCGGTGGAAGACCCGTCGACGTAGATGACCCACTCCGGGGCTGAGCTAGGGCTTTCCTGGTCGGGATGTCGGGCTGCGAGGGGCGGCGCGGGATCCTACTTCCTGCTAGAAATGGTGCATTCGACGACGAAATCGGCCAGGGCCTGCGCCTTGATGGCTTGCCTCGGGCGATACCTTATGTCGAATTGAGACAGCTCCCATCTCCATTTCTCTAGGTGGCCAGAGGATTCTGGCGATGCCAGGATAGCTCCCAAGGGGCGCTTAGTGAGGACGATGATGGTGTGTTCTTGGTGTTAGTTATATGTATGCCCTAGAGGCCATTACTGTACATACGATGTATATTGTAATGGATGCTTGGACATATATAGGGAGGACTTTCTTGCTCGACATGATAGTATGCTATCTGGTTGTACTTTATCTTAACATGTACTCTGATTGTCTCTATGTTACATGTTGATAAAGCCCTTAGGATATGTACTCGACTACTGGGACTATGATGAGATCATACTAGTGGGGCCATGGTAGTCGATGAGTACATCCTATAACTGTTCCTAATCGAGGGTGTATCGAGACAGGGCATCGATGCACCAGAGTAGACTAGCGTATACGCATCTTGACCCATATGATAGGCGATGGATGATCTTATATCCATCGGTGTTTGACATCAAGGATGGTGTACGGGTGCTCAGTAGAGACTGGGTACACTGGACGGACTCGCCGAGAACTCCCAGATGGTATTATACCTCACGTCAGATGGCAGTTCTCTGGTGACACTGGTACAGAGTAGTCTGTTGACCCGAGATCGTCATAGAGTCTTGTGTGATTCCCACTGTGCTTTGATTTCCATCATACCACGTCCAAGAGGGCGTGCAAAAAGGTGGCTTTTGGGTACAGTCCCGAATCACATGGAGGCAATGAGCGATAGGAGGGGATTCGTCTCTCCCGTTATAGGGAGTTGATGTTGTGCTGTGCTTGATTGGCTATAACCGGAAATCCCTGGCCAGGGTTGCTGAGATCTACTGGTAAGTGTTATCAGTAGTTTTTCGAACTGTTATAGACCTCATATCGACACGACTTATCGAGCTACTGGGGTCTGACGTTTACCACCCCTAGGCGAGATATGCGACATATCAGACGACGAGACCAGACTGTACGGGAGTGTTACTGATTGGATTCACAGGAGAATGTACAGGCTTGCTTGTTGATCTTCTGAGCGCTCAATACCTGGGTAGCTATTACGTTTAGCTGACCGCTTGCAGCTTGTAGATGTTTGATATGATCATCATCTACTACCGGCGTATTGACGATTCTTTAGAGTCCTACACAGAGGTTTCTTGACTCAGGCAAAACGGAGTAGGGGCACGTATGTGATATGTGCGGGACCGAGGATAATGCGATATGAGATACCGTATTCTATTCTCGCGATATTTGATATCAGCCGGGTCATCGGATCAAGTGTTGATTCGATGAATCGGTACGGATAAATATTAGTCGGTTATATGCGATATAGCCGGATTGTCGGATCAAGTGTTGATTCGATAATTTAATGTATAATAATATATATGATATATTAAATTACATTAACTAATATTAGCTCACTAAAAGATTCTTTTTCTCACTCGGGTAATACATTGATATATATGCGATATATGTTAAATGTATTATTTTATTTTGTTACAATAAATATTATATATGTGATATATAATATTGTAACATGATATGATAACTAATGCAACATGATTAGTGGAGATTAAAAAAGATTAGGGTTTGATTTGGGTTAATACTTTCTAGATGATTCTAGAAGGTTTAGTTTTGTTATGTGAAAGATATTTTGTGGTGACTCATTCTTAACCTAACCCAAACCTTAGCCTTGGTTAATTCTCTACAATGGTTTATTCAACCATGGTTGCATTATTCATCATATTTATCTTTCATTATTCATCACAAAAGGTTTCTAATGATATTATTCATCATCTTCTTCCTTCTTCTTCCTTTGAGCAAAAGCTTTCTAGCTTTTTGCTTTGTGATGAAAATGAGTGAGAATATGAAAACAAATAAGAGCAAAAATCCTACTTCATCATTCTCATTTATCCTTGCCCTTTAGATGAGAGTGTTCACTTCATTTAGTGGGTGTTAGCTTGTGTTAATGAAACTTCAAGATAGATCATCTTTGTTATCGAAGATCGGAAGCAAGACTGCATCTTTCTTTTCGTGGAGCCTCTCGAGAGTCCGGAACACGATGATCGCAGCGAAGGGACCTCAACACGGAGCTTATGAAGTGAAGGACTGGATCTACAAAGGTTGTAATCCCTCTCACTTAGTGTTAAAGTGTTTAACATACTTGTTTTCGCATAAACTCTAGTTTAAAGATCTCATATCGGGTTGTTCGGCACGGCTAATTTTTAAATCGGGCATGGTTGATGCCTTGTAGACCCTTGTGAGCGTGCCCAGCAACCCTACAGTGGTATCAGAGCCAAGCTAGAGGTTTAGGCGAAGTCTGAGTGAAGTTTAAAGTCCGATCGAACCCGGAAACCCCGATGTTTACCCCTCTCTGGATATTTTTCAAAAATGTGTTTTTTTATGAATTAAAAATGCTCAGAAAATTAAGCAGGAAAAACTAAGAATTACTGTGAAGTACGGACTTTTAATTCGCTGATTTGACCGCGGAACCGCGGCAAAACCAAGGGTTTGGCTGCGGTTCCGCGGCCAAAATTGTGAATTAGTCCCTGGAACTTTATATATTTATTCTTAGGTCTTTTCTTGTTATTTTTTCTGGGAATTTTTTAATTCCACTCAAGTGTTGAGTTTTCTAGGGTTGTGACCGTCTTGAACTGCCTCTAAACCTTAGGGTTTGTGGCAGTACGGCGTGCCACATGTGAGGCGTTGGCTTGACCCTTCTACGGCTGGACCATCGGTACTGTGGCATGTGATGGATATTTTTAATCTCCGCTCAAGTATTGAGAACAATTTAGGAAAACTTGGGTGTTTGATTATTCGATCGGAAAGTTTAACATTGTCTATTTATCTGGAATGTGATACAATATTTGGAATCCACAAGATAGTTATGAGATAACTAATTTGAATGTTCTAAATTTAGCAGTTCAGTCTCAAATGATCGGTTGCCACGGAATTTTGATGTGATCAAAAGTCCGTCGCAATCACGTAGCATACACGGATACTCGCCGGGTAAACTTAATAGACAGCTATGCCCCATAGCCCCAACCAAGTGACTGTAGGAGAACCCCGTCGCCAAAAGCATCCGTTCGGATGCTCGCGGCAGCGGTGTTCCACCTTAGTACACTTCGTCGACGGCATTTAGGGGTGCGGCCGTCTACTAAAGTTTGCGACAAGCATTCGGTCAGGATGTCGGGAATCTTGTTGAATTGCCCGACTTGATATTGAAAAGAGTTTTCGATAATGAGACTAAAATGATTGTTAGGCATGCGATGTCTAAGGAATTCATTTGGTTAGGCATGTGATGTCTAAGTAGGTTGCGGATTCCAACTGTTGTAGTTTTACACTTTCTTTTCTGTGACCGTAAGCGTAGTATGTGGTGTATCGCCAGTTTCGTTGCTATACATCAACGACAATCGGGATACGCATACTTGCTTACGTTGATGATATGAGATATTATGTGTTGCTGTGATATGTTATATTAGATCGTCGCGTTTGAATAGCCGGGGGTTTTATGTAAGATGAGAGTTTTTCTTTTTCATTCATGTAAAATTCATTTGTATGTAATATTCTTTTATTGGGGCACTTCCGGGCTGAGGATGATGTCACCATTGTATATTATTTACTTTTCCGCATTAGATAGACCCAAGGCGGGGAGCACAAGTAAACGGGTTCTAAGGTCCAGTGGGAGGCCATCTCGAGGAGTCGAGACCGGGTCTCCTAACCCTAGAATTGGCAGTGTTGCTTGCCGCTCTCGTAGGGGTCTAGGGATGTGGGTTTGGCTATTCATCACGACCGTGGAATCCGTGTTTTATACAGGCTCGAATTAAAACACGGACGTATATCCAATATTTCATATATGTTTCTTCTGCTGCAAATGTTCTGTGATGAGATTATATTACTGCCTGAGACGAATGTTTATGTTATATATATGAGATATATGTTGTATTGCAGATTTCGTTTCAAATGAGATACTTGTGAAGCATAATAAAATGGGACTTCATTAATGAGATTAATGAAACTAAAAGAAACCTAAAGATGTTGTAAAAACTTATTTAAAAACTGGTAGTTCTAGTTCTTGCTTTGCATAGCGGTGTTCCTTATAGAACATCCAGCACCTTATTCGATAAGGAAAGAGCCGAGATCCCTTCACCGGGAGTGACCTCTTTAGTGAAACTAGCAGATGCTACAAACTCAGTTTGTCTTTTGATTGCTTCTATAGTTCTTACTTTGCATAGTGGTATTTGTGAAATATCCTGCACCTTATTCGATAAGGAAAGGGCCGACGATCCCTTCACCGGGAGTGACCCCTTTAGCAAAACTAGAAAGGCCTCAAAAACACTCCATTTAAAATCACTCGATTCTACAACGATATCAAGTTCATTACGCAAAAGGTTTTCTTAAAAACCTGTCGTGGCCCTCCGTCATTTTAGGAAGTAGAGTACTTAGTATTCGTGCTGCGTATGTCGACTTTAGTTGAGGCGTAGTGTACGGTAGCTAAGTGATGTCTACATAGCATATGATGCGATTAGTTAGGACATTCATGTGATTATGTCGACCATAGTTGAGGGTCATGTAGGGTGGGTCTGATTAATCATGAAATGACGGGTAGAACTTGACTAGTGCTTATGATATGTTGACCTTAGTTAAGGTCATAAGTGCTAGGGGTAAAGTATTATCGGGAATTTCAAGTGTTGAAATTTGCAATGAGATTGCACACCTTCTATAAGATAGTTGGATCCCGATACCCGCTGCGAGTAAGAGTTACTCCTGGGAGAGTTTTACACATTACAATTAGCCGATTAAGTAAGTGTCTAGAAAGGTGTCAACGGGGTTACGCCCCTGGGAAAACGAGGTTTACTTTAATTAGGTTCATGCGAAAGCACGGGGGACCTCCCTCAAAGTACCGGCACTGGCCTGACTGAAAGATTGGCGAACTTGTAGCGTGTAATTAATCCCGGCTAGTCTTTCCTTTTAGGGTTTGAAGGAAGATTTGACTAAAACAGTGGGAGACATCCTGATTAGATATATTAGATAACCAATCTAATCTTGCAAGAGCATACGCTGAGTGTTTTCTTCTCTCTCTCTCCAGGTAGCGACCATATCACGCCTTAATCAAGATAATAATACGGATGTATTGACCGAACCCGCTTTTTATTCTGAGCTGGGGAACGTTGGTCCCGCTCCAACTTATAATTGTTATAAGACAGAGCAGGAAATAGGGGATTACCAGAATTCCCATGCCGCCCAAACGAAGAAAGTGCATGCCGATGCATCTTCTTCGGGTGTGTTCATTATATAGAACTGTTTCTCAGTATCCTTTTCGTCCTGGGTATTTGATACCGGATCAGGATCCCGCATATGTAATCTGTTACATGGGCTACAGATAGGTAGAGAACTGAGAACGGGTGATAAGTTTCATGAGATAGAAACGGTGCAAGTGTTGCAGCCAAGTCTGTTGGTCACTATCACCCTGTATTACCAGAATACATTGATTCTAAACGAATGTTATTAGATACCGAACCTGATATACAATATCATATCTTTCTCTTTATTGGTAAAGAAAGGATATAATTTTGTATTGTTGGATAATGTTTTGAACATTTCCTATATCAAGAGTTGATGAGTTCAGGCACGTTATCTAAAAGCATTGACATTCTAAATCAAACTACAGTTCTTAGTATGCAGAACACACACAAGAGGAATAGTTCAGAAATGAACGAATCCTTCTTGAGGTATTGTAGACTAGGTCATATCAATGCGACCCGACTAGCCAAGTTACATTTAGATGCATATTTAAACTAGTTTGAATTTACATCTTATGAAACTTGCCGGTTATGTCACAAAGATAAGATGACTATAACTCTGTTTATTGGAAACAGAGAAAGAGTTAGTGAACTCTTGAGATTGATACATGCTGATGTATGAATGTCCCCTGTCTATACATGCCAAGACCGGTTCTTTGTACTTCATTACATTCTTTGATGATCTTTTAAGATTCAGATATATGTTTCTGTTGAAACACAAGTCCGAACCTTTTGAGATATTCACAGAATATAAGCTAGAAGTAGAGAACCAATACGGGTAAAAGTATTATGTCCTTTGATGAGATCAGGGAGGAGAATACTTGAGCACGGATTCCTGGACTATTCTAAAGGAGAATGAAATTCTCTCTCGGCATTACTCCTCCGCATACACCATAGCACGATGGTATATCGGGGCGGAGCAAACGCACCCTATGTGATATGGTGTGCTCTATGATGAGTACTACTGAGTTTCTTATTTCCTTTTGGAAGTTATGCACTTGAGAAGCTGCATACCTATTGAATGAGGATTCAATAGTTTCCAACGAACCTCAGCCTCTCCGCCGATCTAGTAGGGTTCCTCATCCACCTGAGAAATACTTCGGTTTTCTCTATGACAGTGGGAGCGATGATTGCATCATGAGATGATGACCCGACTAGTTTCGAGCTGGCCATCAGGAGTGGGACTCTGTAAGAATGGCTGGATGCTTAGCGATTTGAGATGGAATCCTTATACACCAACAAAGTATGGACTTTGGTTGCTTTATCTGAAGGGTTAAATCCCCATCAGGAGCGAGTATATCTTGAGAAGATTACTTGGTGTACATGGAAAAGTTGAGACTTTCAAAGCTATGCTTAAGTCCATCCAGATCCTACTTGCCACGGCTACATACCATGACTACGATATCTGGCGGTTGGATGTCATGACTGCTTTTCTAAATAATGATTTGGAAGAGAGTGTCTATAAGTACACAACCAGAGGGCTTCGTAGACAGTGGGAGCAGCGGAAACGTGAGCAAGATGTTTTATGTGATAAATCAGGCATCGCGGAGTTGGAACGTCTATTTTGATGTGGTAGTTAAAGAGTTTGACTTCATCAAAATGGTAAATGAACCTTGTACATACAAAAAGGTAGTAGGGAGTATAGTGGTGATCCTCGTAGAGTACGTGGATGACATACTCTTGATAGGGAAGGAGTTTCCTATGCTACACTCGGTCAATCTCCGCTTATCACAAGGATTCTCCATATAGGATCAAAGTAATACCTCATAAACCCTGAGTTTTGGATCTATGAGATAGATCTAATTGGATGTTAGGATACTCACTAGTTGTAGTGAGATGGTATCAATCGATCCTGAGGAGAATCACTGGAAAGGTTCCAGGGTGATAAGGACGACTGAATGTCAGTCGCAGGCATTGTCTTTACCCTCAGCGGAGGGACGGTATGTTGGAAGAGTTCCAAGCTAGATACCGTGACATACTAGACGATTAAAGGCAAGATACATCGTTACCAAGGATGCTACCAAAGAGGAAGTCTGGATATATAAGTTCATGAGATGAACTTCGTTCCTACCATTGTGTGACAATGGAGTTATGGCTTATACCAAGGAACCCCCCGTCCCATCAGAAATCCAGATATAATTCTTAGACAGTATCACCTGATCATGGAGATGGTTGATCTCCAGGGAGATCGAGGTTAGGAGAGTAGACATAGAGGACAACAGCGCGGATCCACTCACAAAGGCCTTTTTCCCAGTAGAGACTTTATGGGATGGTTGAGTATGAGATACTTCAACCACAGCTAATTGTTGGGTATGTGATACCACAACAGATGGCCCTAGTGCAAGTGGGAGATTGTTAGTTATATGTATGCCCTAAAGGCCATTACTGTACATACGATGTATATTGTAATGGATGCTTGGACATATATAGGGAGGACTTTCTTACTCGACATGATAGTATGCTATCTGGTTGTACTTTATCTTAACATGTACTCTGATTGTCTCTATGTTACATGTTGATAAAGCCCTTAGGATATGTACTCGACTACTGGGACTATGATGAGATCATACTAGTGGGGCCACGGTAGTCGATGAGTACATCCTATAACTGTTCCTAGTCGAGGGTGTATCGAGACAGGGCATCGATGCACCAGAGTAGACTAGCGTATACGCATCTTGACCCATATGATGGGCGATGGATGATCTTATATCCATCGGTGTTTGATATCAAGGATGGTGTACGGGTGCTCAGTAGAGACTGGGTACACTGGATGGACTCGCCGAGAACTCCTAGATGGTATTATACCTCACGTCAGATGGCAGTTCTCCGGTGACACTGGTACAGAGTAGTCTGTTGACCCGAGATCGTCATAGAGTCTTGTGTGATTCCCATTGTGCTTTGATTTCCATCATACCACGTCCAAGAGGGCGTGCAAAAAAGTGGCTTTTGGGTACAGTCCCGAATCACATGGAGGCAATGAGCGATAGGAGGGGATTCGTCTCTCCCGGTATAGGGAGTTGATGTTATGCTGTGCTCGATTGGCTATAACCGGAAATCCCTGGCCAGGGTTGCTGAGATCTACTGGTAAGTGTTATCAACAGTTTCTCAAACTGTTATAGACCTCATATCGACACGACTTATCGAGCTACTGGGGTTTGACGTTTACCACCCCTAGGCGAGATGTGCGACATATCAGACGACGAGACCGGACTGTACGGGAGTGTTACTGATTGGATTCACAGGAGAATGTACAGGCTTGCTTGTTGATCTTCTGAGCGCTCAATACCTGGGTAGCTGTTACGTTTAGCTGACCGCTTGCATCTTGTAGGTACTTGATATGATCATCAGCTACTGCCGGCGTATTGACGATTCTTTAGAGTCCTACACAAAGGTTTCTTGACTCAGGCAAAACGGAGTAGGGGCACGTATGTGATATGTGCGGGATCGAGGATAATGCGATATGAGATACCGTATTCTATTCTCGCGATATTTGATATCAGCCGGGTCATCGGATCAAGTGTTGATTCGATGAATCAGTACGGATAAATATTAGTCGGTTATATGCGATATAGCCGGATTGTCGGATCAAGTGTTGATTCGATAATTTAATGTATAATAATATATATGATATATTAAATTACATTAACTAATATTAGCTCACTAAAAGATTCTTTTTCTCACTCGGGTAATACATTGATATATATGTGATATATGGTAAATGTATTATTTTATTTTGTTACAATAAATATTATATATGTGATATATAATATTGTAACATGATATGATAACTAATGCAACATGATTAGTGGAGATTAAACAAGATTAGGGTTTGATTTGGGTTAATACTTTCTAGATGATTCTAGAAGGTTTAGTTTTGCTTTGTGAAAGATATTTTGTGGTGACTCATTCTTATCCTAACCCAAACCCTAGCCTTGGTTAATTCTCTACAATGGTTTATTCAACCATGGTTGCATTATTCATCATATTTATCTTTCATTATTCATCACAAAAGGTTTCTAATGATATTATTCATTATCTTCTTCTTTCTTCTTCCTTTGAGCAAAAGCTTTCTAGCTTTTTGCTTTGTGATGAAAATGAGTGAGAATATGAAAACAAATGAGAGAAAAAATCCTACTTCATCATTCTCATCTATTCTTGCCCTTTAAATGAGAGTGTTCACTTTATTTAGTGAGTGTTAGCTTGTGTTAATGAAACTTCAAGGTAGATCATCTTTGTTATCGAAGATCGGAAGCAAGACTGCATCTTTCTCTTCGTGGAGCCTCTCGAGAGTCCGGAACACGATAATCGCAGCGAAGGGACCTCAACACGGAGCTTATGAAGTGAAGGACTGGATCTACAAAGGTTGTAATCCCTCTCACTTAGTGTTAAAGTGTTTAACATACTTGTTTTCGCATAAACTCTAGTTTAAAGATCTTATATCGGGTTGTTCGGCACGGCTAATTTTTAAATCGGGCATGGTTGATGCCCCGTAGACCCTTGTGAGCGTGCCCAGCAACCCTACACTTGGAAGTAGTGCCGCAGCTTCCGCGAGGTTACTACGAGGGCCATGACGATCTTCTCTATAGCGGGGTAGCTCATCTCCGCGTCTTTGAATACATGGCTCACATAGTATACTGGCCTCTGCACCCATTCGGCCTCTCGGACGAGCACCGACCTTGCTGCTTGGTCGGATACCGCCAGGTACAGCGACAGCTCGTCCCCTTCCACGGGCCGGGTGAGTAGGGGCGGCGTTGCGAGGTGCCTCTTCAGTTGGTCGAAGGCGGCTTGGCAATCTTCCGACCATTTGAACCTTGGGATTTTCCTCAGCTCCTTGAAGAACGGGAGGCACTTCTCCCCCGACCTGGACATGAAACGGCTCAGAGCCGCGATCCGCCCTATGAGCCGCATGATTTCGACGTTGGTCCTGGGTGCGGTCATGTTCAGGATGGCGTCGATCTTCTCTGGGTTAGCTTCAATCCCGCGGTGAGTGACCATGAACCCGAGGAATTTCCCTCCGGTAACTCCGAACGCACACTTGGCAGGGTTCAGCTTCATGTTGAACTTGCGGAGCACCATGAACGCCTCGCCCAGGTCCTTGACATGGTCGGCCGACGAGACGGACTTGACGAGCATGTCGTCGACGTAGACCTCCATGTTCCTACCGATCTGCGGCTTGAACATGCGGTTGGCCAGCCAGCCTCTGATATGTAGCCCCGGCATTCTTGAGGCCGAATGGCATCACCCTGTAACAGCACACCCCTCGGTCCGTCGTGAATGCGGTCGTGTCTTCGTCGTCAAGGTTCATGCGGATTTGGTTGTAGCCGGAAAAAGCATCCATGAAGCTCAGGAGCTCATACCCGGCCGAGCTGTCGACGAGCTGGTCTATGCGGGGGAGCGGGAAGTTGTCCTTGGGGCAGGCCTTGTTGAGGTCGGTGAAGTCGACGCACATACGCCACTTCCCACTCGACTTCTTGACCAGGACCACGTTGGCCAGCCACTCCGAGTAGGGCACGTTCCTGATGAAGTTGGCGGCGAGGAGTCGGTCAACTTCTTCTTCGATGGCTTTTGTTTGATCGGGGCGAAGCTTCTCTTCTTCTGCCTGACGGGTCGGGCCGTAGGATCAACCCCGAGCTTGTGGGAGATGATTTTGGGGTCGATCCCAGGCATGTCGGCTGGGGCCCAGGCGAAGACGTCGGAATTGCTCCGGAGGAACTCGGTCTGGTCATCCCGCTGGGTTCCCGCCAGGAGTGACCCGACCTGGACGGTCTTCCCCGAGTCTCCTTCCGCTAAGGGCACCTCAGTCAGTGGCTCGACCGATGCCCCACGGACCTCCTTCCGCTCGTCCCGGGTGTCCAGGGACCCCTCCATGTCGCCGCATGCATCGGCGCTATCAGCGTGCTGCTCGGGGGAAGATGCCTTTGCCAGACCTACCTCCGCGACCCGTCGGCTTCCGTAGGCCCGGCCCATCCCACCTTGGTTGAGGGGGAACTTTATCGCCAGGTGGTATGTCGAGATCTAGGCCTGGAGGGAGTTCAGAGTCGGCCGGCCGACGAGGACGTTGTAGGCCGAGGGGACCCTAGCCACAATGAAGTCCACCGGCAGCGTGCGCGTGCGACCGGGCTCCCCGATCGTGAATTGCAGGGTGACCACCCCTTGTGCCGGGACGGAGTGGTTGGTGAATCCCGAGAGGACGTGGGAGGTCGGCCTCAAGTTCGCTGGGGCCAGCCCCATTCGCAGAAAGCAGTCGTGGAAGATGATGTCCGCCGAGCTGCCTAAATCGATGAGTATTTGGTGGACCTCATATCGGTGAATTCGTGCTACGATCACCAGCAGGTCGCTATGGGGCATAAATATGCCGTGGAGATCCTCGTCGCCAAAGGTGATGGGCTCCCGGCCCCTAGTTCTTTTGATCGGGCGGCCGCCGGAGCCTGTGGAGTGGCAGCCTGCGGGGAGACCGATGATCTCGGGCGAGGGTCCGCCTGCGTCCCCGTTGCGAGGGAGGCGGTAGCGAGCGTTTGGATCCTTAGGGGAGTCGGTTGCCATGCGGGCGGAGATCGGAAGACCAACTTTATATATTGTGGAGTTATTGTTCCCACAGACGGCGGCAACTGATGGAGCTCCTTTTCGGGTCTCCGTCAGATGTTGTTTTCCGTTGATCTCGAGGTGAACTTGGTTGGCTGTCCTTCGTTGCGTGTGGGTCTCAATGGGTTTTGAGAGGAGAAGGTGGGGTGAGGAGGCTGTCGCCGAGTACCTGCAAAGAAGCCCTGGGGTGGTTTGGTACCACCGAGGACCCTCCGACGCCCAAGTCAGTGATGAGATCCGAGCAGAGTAACGGCGTAAAGTGTAAGAAAGTGGCTTACTTGACCCCTCTGTGATGGGGGTTTATATAGCGGCGGTGGCATGCGGCAGCAGGCGCGAGAATCTCGCCGGCAGTTACGCTCCCGACGTCACGCCCGCGTAAAGAGCGGATCGCCCATTAATGGGGATCGTGATGGCGTGGAACGTGGGATGCTGCTGGCGGAGAATCCGCGCATGGCGAGATTTGCGGAACGGCGGTTGTGCCTGTGAGTGGTGGTGTGGGTTGGAGGACCGAGGAAGACGGCCTCAGCCGAGGGCTCGAGGAGGCCGAGGAGTCTTGGTTTTATGGTAGCTCGAGGCGAGCTGAGTGGCCGAGGAGGCATATTCGCAGGGGGGCCCGAGATGGGCCAGTTTGCACTTGCAGGTCGGGCACAGGGTGGTCTGGTCGGTCCCTGTGGACCCTTTCTTCTGAGCCTTAGGGCACGTCATCTGCCACGTGTTCTGATCTTGGAGGTCGCCAATATCGAGCATTATCAATATTTGATATTGAATGTTTTGCTTAAAATCCAATAAATTATTTTAGCCAATTAAAACTCATATTAACTTATTAAACAATAAGACTATATATAAACATATTAATCATTTGTAGATATCATCCAATAGACTCTCCATTATATAATACTAATAGAGACGATCCGAATCCGATATATACATAGATTAAATCTTTTGATTGTGCAAATCAGGAGACATATTTAGAATACAAATAGTAGCTATCCTAATATAGAACAAATCAGGTCTATGGATACATATCTCAGCTAATATCCTAAAATAGAAGATGCAACAAATCTTTACACCCCCACTCAAGTTGGCAGGTGAATGTCGTGAACACTCAACTTGCCCAAGTTTCGTAGTGGTTTTGTACATGTCAGCACGTTGGTGTTTAGTAGGCACATAAGAAGTCTTGAGTAAGCCACAATGTATTTTCTTACGAATTAGATGACAATCAAGCTCGATATGTTTTGTTCTTTTATGAAAAATATGGTTGTTTGCAATGTGGACGGATGCTTGATTATCGCAGAATAAGACCGCTGGTTGCAAATTATGAAAAGATAGATCATTGAGAAGGCATAGAAGCCAAGTTAGCTTGCAACTAGCCATAGCCATCGCTCTGTATTCTGCTTCAGCGGAAAAACGAGATACGGTAGATTGCTATTTTGTTTTCCAAGAAATGATGGAGTTGGCAAGGAAGATGCAAAAACTTGTAGTTGAGCGGCGTGTCATAGGACAACTTCCCCAATTCGAGTCACAAAAACCTCGCAAAATGAGAGGACTAGAAACTGAGAGTAGATAACCTTGTTTGTGACTTTCATTTGAGGTAGCGCAACACATGATGAGCAGCTGCTAAGTGTGTTTTGCGAGGTTGATACAAAAATTGGCTGAGAGTATGAACAGAGTATGTGATATCTGGATGAGTGATAGTGAGGTATATGAGTCACCCGACAAGGTGGCAATATGGAGAAGGATCATGAAGAATCTCTCCATATGAATCAATCATTCTCAAATGTGAATCCATAGGGAAGTCAGTTGGTCGAGCACCTAGCAGTCCAGAATCTATAAGAATGTCCAATGTATATTTTCTTTGAGAGATGCAAATTTTATCGCTGGATCTGGCTACTTTGATGCCCAAAAAAATATTTAAGATATCCTAGATCCTTAATGTGAAACCTACCGTGAAGAAACCTTCTTAATTTTGCAATGATGTCAATATCATTACCAGATATGATAATATCATTGACATAAACGAGAACGGCTGTGATGGTGTTACCAACAGCACAAACAAAAAGAGAACAATCTGCCTTTGATTAGCAAAATCCTGCATCCAGAAGAGCCATCGAAAATTTCGAGAACCAATTTCTACTAGCCTGCTTTAGTCCATATAAGGATTTCTTTAGACGGCACACTCAATTCTCCCCTTGTTTACCATAGCCGGGTGGAAGGGCCATGTATACCTTCGCATCAAGGTCGCCGTGGAGGAAAGCATTATGTACATCCATTTGATGAGCGACCAATTATGAATTGCAGCTATAGCAAGTAAACATCTTACAATTACAAGTTTAGCAACCAGAGCAAATGTATGTTTTCTCGTAACAACCCTTCTTTTTGTGTATAACTTTTGGCAACTAAACGTGCCTTATAGCGTTCAATTGTACCATCAGCTCAATGCTTCACTTTGTAAACTCATTTGCAGCTAATAGTTTTTTTTATGTGAAGGAGGAGAGATTAGTTCCCAAGTTGTGTTTTCTTCTAGAGCAGAAATCTTTGCAGCCATGTCATCACGCCAATGTTGATCTTGAATAGCCTGTGCAAATGTAGCAGATTCTATTGATGAGGTGATGGCAGTCACAAAAGCAAGGTGAGATGGAGAAAATTTATCATAAGACACGAAATTAGAGATTGGATAGCGAGTACCTGATCTTGGAACATGCACCGAATTGGACGATGGAAGCGGGTTATTGGCCATGATGGTTGGACATGAATAATCACGAAGTTTTGAGGGCACTTTTATTTTTCGTTGTGAATGTATGAAGGGAGTGACTGATTGTGTAGAGTCATCATTGTCGCGGGGAGGAGTAGAGTTATGTGTAGAAATATCATGTAAAGGAGGTGATTCAGTAGATTGAAGGGGCACATCGAAAGAATGGAGGTATTTTTGACATCTAATGTTGGAATTGGTAAAATAGGAGTTGATGGCTTTGGTTGTGTGGATTGCTTCGAAAATGGGAACTTTGTTTCATGAAAAATGACTTCACGACTAGAAAACACTTTGTGAGTATTCAGATCGTATAGGTTATAAACCTTTTGTCAAAATGAATATCCAAGAAGAATGCATTTATAAGCACGAGTGTCAAATTTTCCATGAGGATTTATGTTCATGGCATAACAAAGACATCCAAAAGGATGAAGAGGGGTATAATTTGGTATGCGTGAGAGCAAAACTTCATATGGTGTTTTCCAGATAAAACGGGAGTAGGCATACGATTAATCAAGTATGTTGCTGTTAATATGCATTCACCGCAAAACTTAATCGGCAAATTTGCATGAAAACGCAATGCCCTACCTATCTCTAAAAGTTGGCGATGCTTACGCTCAACGACTTCATTTTGTTGTGGAGTATGAGGACAACTATGTTGGTGAATAACACCGCGTGATGGAAAAAAAATTTGCATCCCAAGATAAAAAAAATTAGCCCCATTATCGGTTCGAATTTGCTTAATTTTCTTACTAAATCGTGTTTCCGCCATGGAAAAAAAAGATTTCAATAAATTTTGAGTTTTATGCTTGAAGCGTATAAGAAAACCCAAGTGCGACACATAAAGTCATCAACAATGGTAAGAAAATAATGTGCTCCGGAAAGTGGCGTAGAATATCCACTACATATATCATAAATGTATTAAATCAAAAGATTCTTTAGAAGAAATTGAACTAATACCAAATGGTAAACGAGTTTTTTTTGCTAAAGGACAAAACTCACAACTATGAGAATCATCAAAACTAACTTCTGCACTAATCTATTGATCTGCAACATACGACGGCATGAAGGATGACCGAGACGATAGTGCCAAGTTTCATGCGGGATGTTGGTGGAGTGACAAGTTCAGAAACTAACTGTAGCTTTGAGATAAGATACAGACCACCATGTTCTTTACTTATTCTAATCTCCCTCTTCGTTGCAAGGTCCCGGAAAATGCAAAAATCGAGAAAGAAACTTACTGAGCATTGTAGGGAAAGAGTGATTTTCCTAATCGAAAGAAGATTTACAGTAAAAGTTAGGACATAAAGAACATTAGTGAGATGTAGTTCTGGATTAATACTTGTAGTCTCAGTTAAGGTGATAGGTACATAATTACCATTAAGAAGTTTAACAATTTGAGGAGACAAAGATTTAGTAAACGAGTTAAGAAAAGATGGAGAGCAGACCATGTGATCTGTGGCTTTAGTGTCTATAATCCAATTTGATTGAATTGAGGTCGAGCTAAAGCAAAGAGAAGTACCTGTTGTGTTTGCACATGATTGGGAATTACCTTCATTGACTAATGCCGATATTTGATGATATTGTTCTGGTGTGAAGGATGGGTTAGCATTTGTGGTAGCGTCATTGTGAGGAGCCATCTGATTAGAAGTATTAGAGCGAGTGACCTTTAGCTTTTGCTGCAATCCTTCTGGTTTGTAAAGCTTATGGCCTACAGGAAAACCAGCAATGTGGTAGCACTTCTTGAAAATGGCCAAAAGTCTTGCAGTTGTAACAAAATGGGTGACCCTTTGGTATGGAATCAGGAACGAAAGGAGAGAGATGTTGCCCTCTTTTTTTGGAGTCTCTAGCAGTGGAACGATTCACCTGAAGAGCCGCTGTCTCCGAATTATTCGAAGATAGAGATTTTACGATGTTTTTCTTCTTGGAGGACCAGAAAGTAGGCTTTATTAACAGAGGGAAGGGGTTGCATGAGAAGTATCCGCCCTTGAATTGCAATATAGGAGTCATGAAGATTCATTAAAAATTGAAAAACTTTCTCCTATTGGTCACGATCAGACATGATCTTCATTGCACCACAAGAGCAAACGGGGCTTGGGATGCACGAGGCCAACTCATCCTAGAATCCCTTGAGTTTATTATAGTACACTGCAACAGACATGTTGTCTTAGAAGTGGGAAGAAATAGAGCGATTGATTTGAAAGATGCAAGGTGCGTTGCTTTGAGAAATTTTTTCTTGAAAGTCAGCCCAAACAACTTGGGCTGTGTCAGCATAGATGACGCTATTATCAAGCTCTCCGTCAATGGAATTCAACAACCAGGAAAGGACCATGTCGTTGCAACGTTCCCATTGAACCGAGTTAGGATTTTCAGTCCCAGGATTAGGAAGAGTTCCATCAATGAATCCAAGTTTATTTTTAGCACTAAATGCCATCTTCGTAGAACGACTCCGTGTAGCGTAGTTGTCGCCGGTGAGAACTCTCGATACAACACATGTACCGAGGTTGTCCGAATTATAGAGGTAAAGAGGGTTGGAAGGGGCAGCAACAGGAGATTCGTTGGTCATGAGATCTGATTGATCATCCATCCTCTAGTCTAGCAGAAGTGTGGTCGCGTCGGAAGATCTCGACGGTCAGGAAGAATATGACAACGGTGAGATTGTTGACGAAGACGCAATCAGAACAATGGGTGCGCTAATACCATGTGACAATGGTGATATTGATGATGAAAAATTATATATATATTCTTTTATTCATTTGGTAGAATATATACATAGATTAAATCCCTTGATTTGCAATCGTGAGACATATTTAGAATACAAATAGTAGCTACCCTAATATAGAAGATACAAATCAGGTCTATGGATACAGATCTCAGCTATCCTAAAATAGAAGATACAACTAATCTTTGCAGATATGGAGGTTTTTCTCTAATAGTGTATACTTGGTTTTTCGTTAGAAAAAAAACCACGGGATGGTTTCTCGTAAAAAGATCAAATCACATGTTGGTTCTGGTAAATATTCTGTTGTAAATTAGAGGTCTTTGTTGGATTTTGGACCTTCAAATCTTTCATATTTCTAAAAATGGCCCGGATATCCTTTTGTTTTCTTTTTAAAATACGCAAAATGCAGGGAACCTCCCACGCTTTTTGTTGGATATAATGCCTTCAAGGAAATTATTGTAATTGCAAGATGGCAATTACGTATTTGAAAGAAGATCTATACGGAGAATAATCTTAATCGAGAAGATAGTATGCTATCTGGTTTGTCTTTATCTTTCATATGATGCATTTTATTCATTATCACGTATCGTTTAGACATGAGATAAAACTCTTAAAATTTTGCTTGACTACCAGGACAATGATGGAGATCATACTAATAGGGCCTGGGTAATCAATAAGCACATACTTAAACGTCCCTAGTCGTAGGAGTATCGAGATTGGGCATCAGTACTCTAGTTTAGACTAGTGTGTACGTTTCCTAATCCAGTTGGAGGGTGATAGCTAGTCCCATAGCTATTGGTGTTTGGCACTGAGGATTGTATACAGGTGCTCATTGGATGAGTTATATTGGACGGACTCAACAAGAACTCCTAATTGATAATATACCAATGTCAGATAGCAGTTCTCTGGTGACATGAGTACAGGATAGTCCCTAGGATCTGAGATCGCCATAATGTCTCATATGTGTTCCTACTATACTTAGACTTATACCCTACCATGGCTCAAAAGAGTCGTGCAAACAGGTTTTTGTTAGGTATAGTCTAGAAGTACGTGGAAGTAGTGAGCGGTCAAAAGGGTTCGTCTCTCCCGGTATCGGGAGTTGATGCCACGCTGTGCAGAACATGACTACAACCACAAGTCGTTGGCCACTGCAGTGGAAATAAACTGATAAGTGTTATCAGTTGTATCTTCGGTTGGTTATAAGTCTTATGTCGCATGACTCATCGAGTTATTGAGGTCTGACAGATTCCAAACCCTAGACCCGATATGCGATACTCTTAGATGAAGAGAGTGGACTATACGGTGACTGTCACTTATAGACTTTGTCGGGTCCAGATGAGTTCACTCATCGACCTGCTTTTATCTTGATCGTACCTGGGTAGCCGTTATGTACAGCTAGTGCCACTGACGTGCTTATGGGTTATCCCGTCAAGGGATTGGATCTGAAAGTGTTTCAGATTCGATCAGATAACCTACTGCCGGTGTATTGACAGGTCTTTAGAGTCCCGCAACGAAGTTGCCCGCCCGTGCAAAATGTGATGTGGAGTGTGTATATGATACGTACAGAACTTCGATTAAATAGTTAATTTAATCAAACGTTCGAAAATACTAGCCGGTGTAAAAGTCAGAATATCAAATCAAGTGTTGATTTGATAACCGTATAGCTAATACGGTTTCTAGTATGTGGTATATGATACAAGTATCTCTGCGGTATGCAATACCGATATGATATGGATGGCCGGTTGTGTATTTGATGCATGACATGTGTATGTATGTGATGCATATACAAATCTCATTATATGTGTGTGTGTGTGTGTGTATTGTTGGGTTCGACAGCGCCCCGGCCATCAATCCGTGGCCAAATGCGGAACAAAAACTTTTAAAACCCGGCGCTAACGGAACCCTAATCTACGGATCGTACCATTAACCTTATACTAGTTATTAGAAAAGAGTTTAGAGAGGTTATACCGATCGATCCGTGTCCTTCGGTCTTCAACCTCTGTCCCAAGCTCTTCGCGGCTTCCCCGATCAAGTTTGATCTCCGGTCTCCCTCCGTCGAAGAAGATCCACGTCGAGGGTTCGTAATACGGGCTCCCGCCTCAAAACCGAAGCAACTCGAGCATCCAGTTTGCTATCCAAGATACTCAAGATGAAGTAGAGATAGTGTGTGAATACCTTGTCTCAAAACACCCATGAATTCTCAACTCATGAGAGGGATGGGTGGAGGTTGAAGAAGATGCCCATGAGAGGAAAGTGTGAGCTCAAGAAAGAAGCAAGTGAAGAAATGGCTTAAGTGTTGTGAGTGATATTTTTGTGAGCACTTAAAGAAAAAGCAAGGCAAGAAAAAGATCCGCCCCCTCACCCAAAAATATCCCACACAATAATAATAGCCCCAAAAACAATCCATGTCACAATGAATTATCACAAGACCCGATACCATGAGTCACCAAGTGCACACATCAAGAATCAATGCACAAAGCCAAGACTTGCACTCACACTTTCTACCCAATTAAACATTTAAACTAAATGTTTAATCGCAAAAAGAAATGGCAACCCTAAAGTAGTCTTGTAACGGAATTACAAGAATACCCTCATCCGTATATATATACCCGCATCCGTATTCCGACTGAATACGAATACAACGAGACGAAAGTAATCCAACAATATAATACTAGGATCCGGCTTAAACCAAAGCCCACTAGTATTATCCGTCCGATCATGATCCGTGCACAAGTGCACGTATATGATCGAACCCTGCCATAAAACCATACGGTCTCTACAACGTTTTGCCCGAATCAGGGAAACCCTCTGTATGGGACTCTAAAGACTCGTCAATACACTGGCAGTGGGTTTAACCATAAGCACGTCGGTGGCACTAGCTGTACGTAATGGCTGCCCAGGTATTGAGCGAAAGGGAGGCCGACGAGCAAACTCATCCTGAAACCCTACTGAGCCTGACAGTGACAATATCCGTACAGTCCGGTCCGTTCGTCTATGAGTATCGCATATCGGGTCTAGGGGGTGGATAAATTCAAACCCCTAATAACGCGATATTTAGTGTCGGTATGAAGCCCATCACCACCTGAGAAACTACTTATCCGAATCAGTGATTCTCGATTACCCTGGCCAAGGATTTCTGGTGATGGCCACCCGTACACACCGCGACATCTACCCCCAATACCGGGAGAGACGAATCCCCTGACGATCTGCTTACTGCCTCCATGTGGCTTAGGACCGTATCCAACTAAAACCTGTTTACACGACTCTTTTGAGCCGTGGTAGGCTAGTAATTAAAGAACAGTGAGAACTCACACGAGACAAATAACGATCTCAGGTCGATAGACTAACCTGTATACATATCACCAGGGAACTGCTATCTGACAATAGGTATAATACCAACTAGCATGTTCCCGGCGAGTCCGTTCGGTGTACTCATAACCCAATGAGCACCTGTATACATCTTAGGTGAACCAACTGACACTAATGGCTTGTGAGACCGTCCACCGCCCCTCGTCGGGGTCTCGATCCGTATACACTAGTCTACTCTCGGAGTATCGATGCCCAGTCTCGAAACTCCCACGACTAGGGACACTTTAAGGATGTGCTTATAGACCACCCAACTCTCATGTATATGATCGCAATCATACTGCTGGTAGTCAAGCAAGAATCCTATGGGCTCTATCAACATGTAATAGTGATCTGTAATGTCACCTGAAGCATGTACACGATGATAAAGACAAAGCATATAGCATACTATCATCTCGAGTAAGACTGTCCTACCAGTATAGGTCATCCCTCAATCATTGCAATCACGTGCCTGCGATCCAATAATTGACTTGAGGGCACTATAGCCAACAATCTCCCACTTGCACTTAAGGCTAATTATTGTGGTGTCGCATACTCATAGCCCGTGTGATACCGAACACCCAACTTCTCTACTAATCAGTTTCACAAAGCTCGTTTGTAAAACTATTGCGTTCGAGAAATAGCCTCAGTGAGTGGATCCGCTCTAATGTTTCTTTCTATGTCTCTCTTTATCTCAAGTTCGCGGAGAAAGTCATCTCCCGAAATGAGCAATACCTATCTTAGAATATGTCTGGATATCTGATGGGACCCAGTTCACAAATGAACTCCAAATCCAGCAAACTTCTTAGACTGTATCGTCAACTGAATTTAATCAGTATCCCACGCCGCTTGGACCACCTGTCCAAACTACCGCCCCTCGTCTAGAGGGAAAACTATAGCTCTGACAGTCACTCTGTCATCTAGGTCACCTTGGAAGCCTGGAATAATAACCGTCTCCCAAAGGAGGCTGCCGTTACCAAATCCCTAGAACATCCACTTATGTTCATAAACTGCTTCCGAATGTTTCTCCAGGATTGGATTAATATAGAAACTTATTGCAGCTAGTGCAAAAACAACATCTGGTGTGGTACTTGACATCTAATGATTGACTCAACTGCCTAAGCAAGTGATATGTCAATCATGCACATCCCTCTCCTCTTTAGTCTGTAAGACACCTTTAGAGAGGGTGACTCCATCACCTGCAGGTACACCACCATGCCAGGAGTCGTCCATTCTAAAACACCTTTAGAATACTGTCAAAGTACCCAGATTGGGAAACTACCCAAATCTAGATCTAAAACCATAGATCCAGTAACCAGAATGCCTAATATAATATCCATATACTATATGGAGAAACCACAGTGTGAAAACTACAGTATAACCGATCGTAATATAGGAATTTTACTTCTTACAATGTGCATGTCATCCATATACCAGGACATCACACCCTACTACCTTCTTAACAGATCCATCTCCTATTCTGATGAAGTCAAAGCCCATGACTGTCACATCAAAAACAGATGATCTATCTCCGCTATAAATGTTTTAGTCTATAAATAGACACAAGCTACTTGTCCACTATGCTTCCGCTCTCCCACTGACTACAACAACCCTCTGGCAGAGTCATATGCACGTGCACTTCTAAAGCTGGTTTAGAACGACGTTATACTCATCCTCCTGCCGGGTCTCATAGTCTAGAACAGCAGTAATGGCAAGTGTGGGTAAATAAGAACCTCCATGTCACCGTCTTTGAGGATACCGAAGTACCTCTCGGGCGCCTGAGCTTACCCACCATATCTGCGGAATGGCTAATGGAATGTCAAACTAGATTGAATCTTTAGGTTTTATTAAATTTTCAGTAATCGTTTGTGGTTCTGGAATCACTTCCAGTTCTACCATACTCCCACTACTGTTTTCTGAAAAATTCCATTTTACTAAAACTGTGGCGAGTCAAGAACAATATCACTGTTGATCTTCCAGATGGTAGAAAGTTAACCCTCGTCATTGTAGGGTTACTTAGCACGACAGCAAGGTTTCGGGAGGCATCGTCCATGCCATATTCAAATTTTTTGCCATGCTACTAAACCCTAACCCTAGAATCTTAACTTGAGATTTAGACAATAGCATATGTAAACAACTTTACAACTAAGTGAATATGGAATACAACCTTTGTAGACCGGTCCTTCACTTCAAATGCTCCGTGTAGAAGTCTCTTCGTTCCAAGTAGTGGTGATCCGAACTCTCCGTAGGCTTCACTAGTCGAAATGAACGAGCTTGCGTAATGATCTTCGAGGCCGAAGATGATCTACTTTGAGGAGACACCAACTCAAGCTACCTCTTCACTAATTAGGGATTAGTAAAGCTAACACCCTAAACTAAATGGCTAATCTAGTAGAGGATGATGAAGTAGAAATTTTTGTAAATTCCCAGTTCCATAAATGCAATTTTTCTATATTTTCCAAGTCCTCGAATGTTTTCCTATTTTTCCTCCTATTTTTGTATGAAATTGGTTTCTTAGATTTTTAATAGTTAAATTTTCCTAAACAAATAAACCCCAGCCCAATCCCTTACCAAATCAAGCCCAGCCCAAGAGAAAAAAAAACTAAAAATATAAATAAATCCCCAAAACCCATTCCCAGCCCACTCCCTACCGGCCCAAACCCAATCCCCGCCCCCATACCCCGTACCTGACCCGTTATCACCCTTCTTCCCCACTCAACTTCTTTTCCCGCTCCTTTCTTTTTTTTACCACATCCCCACGTCGCCTCCTTCGCCCAGGTCACCTCGCCGCTCCCTAACGCGACCGCGACCACGAACTTGCTCGCACGCCTCTCACTAACTCTCACCCCCTCACTCTCGTTTTCCCGCTCTTTCATCCCCCATACTTTCCCGCTCACCCCATGCCTCACCCCCACGTCCCCACTTCTCGGCGCACGACCCCGCGAGCGACCACTCACCCCTCGTCCCCGTCCCCTTCCCTCGCACAAAACCGAGCCTCCCTCACCCAACACCCCCTGTTGCTTCCATCACCCTCTTCACCAACTACCCAGAACCCCCTCCTCGCCACCGAGCCTTCCCTGCAAACCCATCGCGCCGCCGGTACACCCCGCTGAGCCCCCACGACGACGACGACGACCAACTCCCACCACCTTCACCAACCTGAGTACCACCGCTGCTTCCTCCCCCTCTCCTCGGCCTCCAAGCACCCGAGTCGACCCCCTCGCTGCACCCTCGCCGGCAACCATCTCATCCACCCCGGCTGCCTCCCTTCCAGTGCCCGAACGCCTCCGACACCCCACCATCATTCACAGCCGTCTCGCCCAGGAACCCAAGCCTCCGACGACGAACCCAAACTCGAGCCGAGACCGCGAACCCTAGCCGTGCCGTTCGTTGCGCGTTCGTGCCGTTGCCGCTGCCGTGCGTCATCAACGCGTCATCAGGCAAGTACCCGCTTGCTTCATGCTAAATCGTTTTATTACAATTCGAAATCTTATGAATTCCGTGTATACAATTCGTGTAAATTTATATGACGCAAGTGTTTGATGCAAAACCCGAACGAAAACCTTCCATTAAATTGACGGAAACTGATTACATAAGTTGGCCCATATAATAATAAGCATCTTCCTAAAATTTGGTTGAAAAATACGGTCGTTACTGACGTGAACGATCATCCCCATTTTCACTCGTTAAAACTGAAAATTTTCCGCGTCTGAAGCTTGTAAAAATCATAACTAATGGTTTATAAATTGGAATGATGCGTTCGAGGGCTCAAATAGGAGCCGACTCGACGACCTAGAACCCCATAAAAGTTTTAAATTTATTCTATGCTGAAAAGACGACGGAAACTGGTTCGGAGAGCGGCTCTGGACTGCAGTCCAGAGCAGTTATGGCTGTTGATTTCCATCTTGCAATGCTTACCCTTTGCTAATTGAACTTGTTATATTGCGGAACCATACACCATAGAGAAGATGAAACGGTTAGCTATCTAATGAAAGTGATTTTACCCCTTTTTACTGTCGTTCACTATTTAAACTGTAATTTAGATTAACAGGACATACAGCAGTCCCAAACAGAAACAGAACTTATACCTCAGTGTTGTACAGTATATAACTTCTGACGTAGAGCCGCGATTGAGAATCCGTCTAGTGCGTTGGAAACCCTATTGATAAACCTAAATTTCGTTCAACTATAGTATCGCCTAATTACGTTTCCAAAGGGGTGAAAATTGTGTTGCGAAATGGACATTCAGTTCAGGAACTGAATTTCCAGCAGCGAACACTTAAAATGAAACGGCTGTAACATGCAAACCCGAAATCCGATTGCACTGAAATAAATTTTGTTGAACTTACGAATGAGTTTACTTGCTACCTATTTTGTATCATTTTACTGAATTTTGAATGTATGATTTAAGGCAATTTTTATAAGTTCATAAGGTGCATAGTGGCTCGTATTACACATGATTTGTTAACTGCATAAATGCATATATTTTACCCGGCTGCCATACTTCTAGTGATAGCACGCGTTATTATTCAGTGTACAATGCATTATCGTGCGTGAATGGTATCAGTTTAGGAGTGTCAAGTACGCCAGTGAAAAGTGAATGATTCGTGACAGTGAACAATACAGTGAACAGTGACTAAAACCGTGTTATTGGTGCGAACTTATACACGACTAGACCATACTCATGAATAGTGTAAACCTGGGGAGAAAGGGAAAATCGAAGTGAAAAGGAAATTGTATTTAGCGAGGACAGTGATTTAGAGGATGATCATTCGAACGACTCTTATATATATTAGGTTAGGCCTAGCGGTCCGGCTGACAGGGTTATGTCCCGGGTGATAGCGGGCCGTAGTCTCGGGTATGTACGAGACCCTCGTTAAACATAATCCTCCTTTCCACAACTCGATTTCAAAAGTGACTTAGAGATCGATAGGGACACAGATCATACATTGCATCAGCTAGTGACATATTGATTACCTGCCTTTTATCCCCACTGTTACTACCTTCTTTTCTTGTTTCTTGTTACTATTATAATATTGCTATTATGTCGCTCTGACGACCTGAGTATGCATGCTCAGTGATAGAGGTGGATTTTTCTGATCTCGAGAAGACTGTGAAGATCCAGACCGGTAAACCAGTTACATTTCTCCATTGACATTCCTGGTTAGTTGCCCTTTTGCTTATTTCCACTGAGCTCAGATTTATTTATACTCGATAGTTTTAGTGACTGCATTCTCTTTACCCGTATTGTATTTTACTGATTACCATATAATGTTAGAAGCCGAAATGTGACTACGACAGGATTTTTCCTTGATCGTGGGAGCATGGCTGGCCTTGTCACCCTTATATTCCGTATTTTAGAAAGTGGGGCGTGGCAATTTTTTTGCTCACTTTAGATTTCTTTTTCTCACACTTTTTCTTCTTCTCTCAAAAACCTAGAGAGCTCTCTCATGAACAATAGGAAGATGAAGCAAATAATGGATGAGAGAGTGAATGGCAACCATGGGTGAGAAATATCACATATAACCCCTGTAGAGAATAAACCATAGTTAAAGATAATGGTTAGGTTTATAAATATCTAAAGAAAAACAAAATTGGTGGATTAAGTCAATGATCATCTCCAAGCTTCTCCAAGCTTCCAACCATGGCAAAATCCACTCAATTTTGAATTACTTAAATAAATAAAAACCTTAATATTATCTCATATATGGTGTAAGTCTCATACACCCATGTTGCATATATAAACTAGCATGACACAAAAATATATATCACACATATATTTATTGTGCAAAAAGTGAGAAAAAAGAATGCTTAAGTGAGCTAATATTAGTTAATGTAAATTAGTATATCACATATACAATCATACATTAAATTATCAAATCAACACTTGATTTAATAATCCGACTATATCACATATAACCGACTAATATCATATGTATCTTCTTATCGAATCAACACTTGATTCGATAACCCGGCTATATCACATATAACCGACCGATACCAATATCGCGAGAATAGAATACGGTATCACATACTCGTATTAATCTCGGTCCCGCACATATCACATATGTGCTCCTACTTCGTTTCGCCTGAGCCAGGAAACCTCTGTGTAGGACTCTAAAGACTCGTCAATACGCCGGCAGTAGGTGATGATCATATCAAACACCTACAAGTCATCAGCGGTACTAGCCTGACATAACGGCTACCCGGGTATTGAGCGATCAGAAGATCAACAAGCAAGCCGCTCATACTCCTGTAAAGCCTGTCAGTAACACTACCGTACAGTCCGGTCTCTTCGTCTGATATGTCGCATGTCCAGTCTAGGGGTGGTAAACGTCAGACCCCAGTAACCGATAAGTCGTGACGATGTGAGGCTCATAACAGGTCGAGAAACTACTGATAACACTTACCAGTAGATCTCCATATCGGCCCTGCTCTGGGACTTCCTGTTATAGCCAATCGAGGACAGTGCAACATCAACCCCCAATACCGGGAGATGCGAAACCCCTCCTATCGCTCATTGCTGTTGGAGATAGTGCCCTCAGAGTCAATTATTGGATCACAGGCACGTGATTGCAATGATTGAGGGGAGGACCTATCCCGGTAGGACAGTCTTACTCGAGATGATAGTATGCTATCTGGTTTATCTTTATCATCGTGTACTGCTTTAGGTGACCTTACGAGTCGCTATTACACGTTGATAGAGCCCCTAGGATTCTTGCTTGACTACCAGCAGTATGAGGGCGATCATATAAGTGAGAGCTGGAGTCTATAAGCACATCCTTAAAAGGTCCCTAGTCGTGGGAGTTTCAAGACAGGGCATCGATACTCCGGAGTAGACTAGTGTATACAGTCGAGACCCCGACGAGGGGCGGTGGTCAGTCTCACAAGCCAATGGTGTCAGTTGGTTCACCTAAGATGTATACATGTGCTCATTGGGTTATGAGTACACCGGACAGGACTCGCCGGGAACCTGCTAGTTGGGATTATACCTGATGTCAGATAGCAGTTCCCTGGTGACATGTGTACAGGTTAGTTCATCGACCTGAGATCGTCATTTGTCTCGTGTGAGTTCCCACTGTGCTTTGATTACTACCCTACCATGGCTCAAAGGAGTCATAGAAACAGGTTTTAGTTGGGTACAGTCCCGAGCCACATGGAGGCAGTGAGCGGATCTGCAGGGGTTCGTCTCTCCCGGTATTGGGGGTGAGGTCGCGCTGTGTCTAGGAGAGCCAGAACATGAAAAGTCCTTGGCCAAGGCAGGAGATTTGCTGGTAGGTATTCCAGTAGTATCTCAGGGTGTTCTAGACTACACTCCGACACGACTTGTACCGCTATTGGAGGTCTGACTTTTACCAACCCTCTAGGCCCGCCATGTGATGCTCATAGACGAACGGACCGGACTGTACAGATATTGTCACTGATAGGCTCAGTAGGGTGTCAGGATGAGTTCGCTCATCGACGTCCCTTTTGGTCAATAGCTGGTGGCCCGTCACGTATGGCTAATACCTCTGACGTGCTAGTGGTTAAATCCACAGCCATAGTATTGACGAGTCCTTAGAGTCCACCACACTCAGTTACTCAGGTTTCGGACGAAACTCTGTAGAGGCCGTATGGAGATATGGTAGGGTTCGATCAGATACGTGCGGTATTGTACGGATCGTGATCGGACGGTTTTTACTAGCCGGCTTTGGCTTAAGCCGGATCCTAGTATTAGATAGTGTAGATATTGTCTCTTTGCATTTGTGTTCACTGGGAATACAAATGCGGGCATGTATATGCAGTAGCGGGGTTTTCCTGTAATTTATTACGGGATCAGTTTTCTGAAGTTGCCAGTTTGCATTCCGTTTCGGCCGGTTTTCATTTGTTCCTTCCCGGCCGGATTTTCCGATGGAGGGGGTAATTTGAAATTATGCAAATTACTTATTGTGGAGGGTGTTTCTTGCTTATGTGTGGCTTCATCATGAGATCCTCTTCTTGTCATCTCTTTTGTTTAAATGAGATTTGAAATGGATTGGAAATTGATTTGATCAATTTCTTTTGTTTATCTTTTCTTTTTTCTCCACTTGCAAAAGATTCCTTTTTCCTCCACCATGGAGAGTGTGGGCCGGCCACTTTTGAGGGGGAGAAGAGAGAGAGGCACATTTTTCACGAGTGGCATTTTTCTCATCTCTTTTTCCTTGCTAAAATTGTGAGCACCATATTCCTCCATAGTGTTAGTTATATGTATGCCCTAGAGGCCATTACTGTACATTGGATGTATATTGTAGTGGATGCTGGGGCATATATAGGGAGGACTTTCTTGCTCGACATGATAGTATGCTATCTGGTTGCTCTTTACCTTAACGTGTACACTGATTGTCTCTCTGTTACATGTTGGTAAAGCCCTTAGGATGTGTACTTGACTACCTGGACTATGATGCGGATCATACTAGTGGGGACATGGTAGTCCATAAGTACATCCTTCAAAGTCCCTAGTCGTGGGTGTATCGAGACGGGGCATCGATATACCAGAGTAGACTAGCGTGTACCTTCTCGACCCATACAGATGGGCGATGGATGATCCCATATCCATCGGTGTTTGACATCAGAGATGATATACGGGTGCTCAGTAGAGACTGGGTACACTGGACGGACTCGCCGAGAACTCCCAGATGGTATTATACCTCACGTCAGATGGCAGTTCTCTGGTGACACTGGTACAGAGTAGTCTGTTGACCCGAGATCGTCATAGAGTCTTGTGTGGTTCCCACTGTGCTTTGATTTCCATCCTACCACGTCCAAGAGGGCGTGCGAAACGGTGGTTTTTGGGTACAGTCCCGAGTCACATGGAGGCAATGAGCGATAGGAGGGGATTCGTCTCTGCCGGTATAGGGGGGTTGATGTTGCGCTGTGTTCTATTGGCTATAACAGGAAATCCTTGGCCAGGGTTGCTGAGATTTACTGGTAAGTGTTACCAGTAGTTTCTCGAATTGTTATAGACCTCATATCGACACGACTTATCGAGCTATTGGGGTCTGACGTTTACCACCCCTAGGCGAGATATGCGACATATCAGACGATCAGACCGGACTGTACGGTAGTGTTACTGGTTGGATTCACTGGAGTGTGAGCGGGCTTGCTCGTCGATCTTCAGATCGCTCAATACCCGGGTGGCCGTTACGTTTAGCAGACCGCTTGCGGCTTGTGGGTGTTTGATATAATCATCACCTGCTGCCGGCGTATTGACGAGTCTTCAGAGTCCTACACAGAGGTTTCCTGGCTCAAGCGAAACGAAATAGGAGCGCATATGAGATATGTGCGGGACCGAGAATAATACGTGTATGTGATACCGTATTCCATTCTCGCGATGAATGTGTCGAATGGTTGTATGCGATATAACCTAGTTATCGAATCAAGGATTGATTCGATAAGCCGATACATTGTATACTAGTCGGTTGTGTGCGACATGACCGGATCATTGAATCAAGTGTTGATTTAATTATTTAATGCATAATTATATATTTGATATATTACTTTGCATTAACTAGTATCGGTTCACTTTAAATGGATTTTCTCACTCGGATGTGCGCATTGCATATGCGATATGATTTTGTGCACTTGCTTGTATCATGTTTGATGATACATGCCTTTTGGTTAAGTGTAAAGAATTAAACCTTGGTTAATGAAATGGTTAGGGTTTACTATTTCCTTATTCATTTATTTATCTATTTATTCTTTTTGGAAAATGATTTGCATAAAGATTAAATGGTGGCTTTCTTTGGATGGATTATGAAGCTTCATGAAACTTTGACTAAGTCACCATTTTGTCTTGATGCTTAACCCTAACCCTTCAATCTAACCATGATTTATTCTCTACACTAAACTATGGTTGGTTAATGATAAGTATTCATATTTATTTCTTTTTTACAAAAAAAAATAACTTATCATAACTTTCATCATCTTCTTCTTCTTCACTTCAAGAAGAAAGCTTACCTCATCAATGGTGATTGATGAATTAGAGTGAGAAATCCAATTCTAAAGTCTACCCACTTCCTATTTCTTCATCCTCTACCTCTTGCCAAGTAGTAGAGTGTGTTTCCTTCACAAGTTTTCATGACTTGGTGAAGGTGGAGCTTGATCTAGCGATGCCTCGACGTAGATCATCTTCGGCATGGACATCGACGACCTAGCTTGCCCATTCTCCGACGAAGCCGATGCTAGAGCCCGGGAACTCATTTGGACAGCGAGGGGACTTCGTTGCGGAGCTATGGAGGTGGAGCACCGGATCTACAAAGGTTGTATTTCCGTATTCTTATAGTTAAGTGTTAACTAGTTTACTTTTCGCCTAGATTTCTAGCCAACGATTCGTAGTCGGGTTTCTCGGCACCTAGATTTTTTGAAATTGGTATGGTTGATGCCTTGTGAGACCTCATTAGGGTGCCTAGGAACCCTACAGTGGTATCAGAGCCTAGCTAGAGCCTTAGGCGAAGTCTAGACGCAATTTGAAGTCCGAACGAACCCGAAACCCGATCACAAAAATGCTCTCTGTCCTTTTTTCAAAAACTGAGATTTTTCCAGATTAAAAATTGCCAAAAAATTCAGCAGGAAAACCTAAGAGTTACTGTGAAGCACTTGGTTCTATATCGACCAATGAGCCGCGGAACCGCGGCCCCACCCTGGGTTTCGCGGCGGTTCCGCGGCCATGTTAGTGATTTAGAACACGTGTCTTGCACAGTAATTCTTGTGTAAAAGTGCTGAGTCTTCTGGAAATTTTTATATTTTATTCAAGAGTTGAATTTTCTGGAGTTGTTTTGGGGATTCGGTGTTTTGATCGGAGTATCAAATTTTGTCTGTGTGGCTTTCCGGATAAATTTTAGAATATGTTAAAAAGTTCGACCGGATATAAATACCCAATTTTTCCCTTGTCGGGAAATTTCCAAGTGTTGGATTTTTCCGTAGTTTAACGACGTTCTAAGTAGTGCAAGTAACGCGATGGACCCTCTAGAAGACAACAAACCTTAACTCGATTATGTGACCGTCTTGAACTGCCCTTTGAACCTTAGGGTTTGGGGCAGTACGGCATGCCACATGTGAGGCGTTGGCTTGACCCTTCTACGGCTGGACTGTTGGTACTGAGGCACGAACTGAATGTTGTTAGACTTATTTCATGTGTTGATCTGTATCGGGAAAACTTGGGTGTTTGAATGTTCGATCGGAAAGTTTAACATTTTCTATTTATCAGGAATGGGATACAATAATTGGAATTCACAAATAGTTATGAGATAACTGAATGAATGTTATAAACATAGCAGTTTAGTCTCACTTGATCGGTTGCCACGGAATTTTGATGTGATCAAAAGTCCGTCGCAATCACGTAGCGTACGCGGATACTCGCCGAGTAAACTTAATAGACAGCCTCACGCCATAGCCCCGACCAAGTGACTGTAGGAGAACCCCGTCGCCGAAAGCATCCGTCCGGGTGCTCGCGGTAGCGGTGTTCCGTCTTGGTGCACTTCGTCGACGGTATCGGGGGTGCAGCCGTCTACTGAAGTTTGCGACGAGCATTCGATCGGACTGTCGGGAATCTTGTTGAATTGCCCGACTCGATATTGAAAAGTGTTTTCGATAATGAGACTGAAATGCGGAGTTTATAATTGTTAGGCATGTGATGTCTAAGTAATTCATTTGGTCAGGCATGCGATGTCTGAGATGGTTGCGGATTCCAACTGTTGTAGTTTTACACTTTCTTTTCTGTGACCGTAAGTGTAATATGTGATATCGCCGGTTTCGTTGCTATATGTCAACGACAATTGGGATGCGCATATTTACTTACGTTGATGACATGTGATGTTATGTGTTACTGGATATGTTATATTGGATCGTCGTGTTTGAATAGCCGGGGGTTTTTATGTGAGATGAGTGTTTTTCATTTTCATTCATGTAAAAACTTGTATGTAATATTTTTTTATTGGGGCACTTCCAGGTTGCGGAAGATGTCACCTTTTGTATATTATTTACTTTTCCGCACTAGGATAGACCCAAGGTGGGGAGCACAAGTAACCGGGTTCTGGAGTCCAGTGGGAGACCAACTCGAGGAGTCGAGTCCGGGCCTCCTAACTCTAGAATTGGTAGGGTTGCTTGCCGCTCTCGTAGGGGTCTAGGGGTGTGGGTTTGGCTATTCATCACGACCGTGGAATCCGTGTTTTATACTGGCTCGTACTAAAAACACGGACGTCCTAGTATATCCAATATTTCATATGATTCTTCTGCTGCGATATCTGTGATGTGATCATGTGATGTTCTGTGATAGATACAGTATATAGTATATATGATATATTATATAGGCGTTACTTATGTTTTACACCCGTGCTAGCCCTGCCCCGCTCTGCCGTTAGTTACCTAACCTAACGGTGCACGAGGGGACATCGAGGCGAATGCGGATGGCATAAGTGTACGTCGTATTTATCTGTGATGTTTAGGTACTTAAATGATGGGACTTCATTAATATGATTAATGAAATAAAAGAAACCTAAGATGTTGTAGAATCGAATTTCAAAATAAAACAGGTAGCTACAGTTCTTGCTTTGCACAGCGGTATATGTGATATATCCTGCACCTTATTCGATGAGGAAAGGACCGAGATCCCTTCACCGGGAGTGACTCCTTTAGCAATAACTGGCAGATGCTACAACCTTCGGTTTGTCTTTTGATTGCTTTTAAGTGTTTTTGCTTTGCACAGTGATATATATGATATATCCCACACCTCATTCGACGAGGAAAGGACCGACGATCCCTTCACCGGGAGTGACTCCTTTAGCAAAACTAGAAAAGCCTCAAAAGCACTCCATTTCAAAATCATTTGATTCTACAACGATATCAAGTTCATTACGCAATAGGTTTTCAGAAAAACCTGTCGTAGCCCTCCGTCATTTCAGATAAGTACTAGTTAGTATTCGTGCTACGTTTGTTGACTATGTTAAGGCGTAGTGTGCGGTAGCTAATTAGTGCTTATCTGCATAAGCATATGATGTGATTAGATTAGGGTAGTCGTGCGACTTTGTTGACTATGTTAAGGGTCGTGCGGGTGGGTTTAATTCAATCGGGAAATGACGGGTTGAACTTGACTAGCACTTATGATTTGTTGACTATGTTAAGGTCATATAGCTGCTAGGGGTAAAATATTATCGGGAATTTCAAGTGTTGAAATTTGCAATGAGATTGCATACCTTCTATGAGATAGTTGGATCCCGATACCCGCTGCGAGTAAGAGTTACTCCTGGGAGAGTTTTATACATTACAATTAGCCGATCAAGTAGGTGTCTAGAAAGGTGTTAACGAGGTTACGCCTCTGGGAAAACGAGGTTTACATTAATTAGGTTCGTGCGAAAGCACGGGGGACCTCCCTCAAAGTACCGACACTGGCCTGGCTGAAAGATTGGCGAACTTGTAGTGTGTAATTAATCCCGGCTAGTCTTTCCTTTTAGGGTTTGAAGGAAGATTTGATAAAAAGCAGTGGGAGCCATCCTGATTAGATAAAATAATAACCAATCTATTCTTGCAAGAGCGCACGCTGAGTGTTTTCTTCTCTCTCTCTCCTGGTAGCGACCATGTCATGCCTTAATCAAGATAATAATACGGATTTTTGACCGAACCCGCTTGTTATACTGAGCTGGGGAACGTTGGTCCCGCTTTAACTTATAATTGTTATAAGACAGAGCAGGAAATTGGGGAATACCAGATTTCCCGTGCCGCCCAAACGAAGAGAGTGCATGTTGATGCATCATCTTCGGGTTTGTTCATTATACAGAACTGTTTCTCAGTATCCTTTACGTTCTGGGTATGTGATACCGGATCAGGATCCCAGATATGTAATCTGTTACATAGGGCTACAGATAGGTAGAGAACTGAGAACGGGTGATAAGTTTCATGAGACAGAAAACGGGACAAGAGTTGCAGCCAAGTCTGTTGGTCACTGTCACCCTGTATTACAATACATTGATTCTGAACGAATGTTATTAGATACCGAACCTGATATACAAAATCATATCTGTCTCTTTATTAGTAAAGAAACGGTAAAATTTTGTATTGTTGGATAATGTTTTGAACATTTCCTATATCAAAAGTTGATCGGTTCAGGCACGTTATCTAAAAGCGTTGATGTTCTAAATCAAACTACAGTTCTTAGTATATGGACCACACATAAGAGGAAGAGTTCAGAAATGAATGGATCCTTCTTAAGGTATTGTAGACTAGGTCAGATCAATGTGACCCGACTAGCTGAAGTTACATGTAGATGCATATTTAAATCAGTTTGAATCTACATCTTGTGAAACTCGCCAGTCATGTCACAAAGATAAGATGACCACAGCTCCGTTTACTGGAAACAGAGAAAGAGTTAGTGAACTCTTGGGATGATACATGTTGATGTATGTAGGTCCCCTGTCTACACTTACCAAGACCGGTTCTTTATACTTCATTACATTCTCTGATAATCTCTCAAGATTCAGATATATGTTCCTGTTGAAACACAAGTCAGAACCTTTTGAGATATTCACAGAATATAAGTTAGAAGTAGAGAACCAATACGGGTATAAGTATTATTTCCTTTGATGAGATCAAGGAGGAGAATACTTGAGCACGGAATTCTTGGACTTTTCTAAAGGAGAATGAGATTCTCTCTCAGCATTACTCCTCCGTATACACCATAGCACGATGGTATATCGGGGCGGAGCAATCACACCCTATATGATAAGGTGTGCTCTATGTTGAGTACTACTGAGTTACCTATTTCCTTTTTGGGAGTTATGCACTTGAGAAGCTGCATACCTATTGAATAGGGTTTGAATCAAATCAGTTACCTACCACTTCATATGTGATATGGAAAGGGAAGAGCCCATGTCTTAAGCTAGTTAAGATTTGGGGTTGTACGGCCTATGTCTAAAAGCAAAATCCGGACAAACTCGAGGCAAGGTCTGTTATGTAGAACTGGAAATGTTCCAGCTATACAAACTACAGCAGATGATTTGATAAAACCAAAGGATTCAGTAGATTCCAACGAACCTCAGCCTCTCCGCCGATCTAGTAGGGTTCCTCACCCACCTGAGAGATACTTCGGTTACTCTATGACAGTGGGAGCGAGGATTGCATCATGAGATGATGACCCAACTAGTTTCGACCTGGCCATCAGGAGTGGGACTCTGTAAGAATGGCTGGATGCTTAGTGATCTGAGATGGAATCCTTATACACCAACAAAGTATGGACTTTGGTTGCTATATTTGAAGGGTTAAATCCCCATCAGGAGCAAGTATATCTTGAGAAGATTACTTGGTGTAGATGGAAAAGTTGAGACTTTCAAAGCTAGACATGTTAAAAGTTTGCATCATTGACCAGGTGTGGATAATGATGAAACCTTTTCAAGTAGCTATGCTTAAGTCCATCCAGAGCCTACTTGTCACGGCTACATACCATGACTACGATATCTGGTGGTTGGGTGTCATGACTGCTTTTCTAAATGATGTTTTAGAAGAGTGCGTCTATAAGTACACAGCCAGAGGGCTTCGTAGACAGTGGGAGCAGCGGAAACGTGTACAAGATGCTTTATATGATAAAGCAGGTATCGCGGAGTTGGAACATCTGTTTTGATGTTGTAGTTAAACAGTTTGACATCATCAAAATGGTGGATGAACCTTGTATATACAAAAAAGGTAGTAGGGAGTATGGTGATGATCCTCGTAGAGTACGTGGATGACATACTCTTGATAGGGAAGAAGTTTCCTATGCTACGCTCGGTCAATCTCCGCTTATCACCAGAATTCTCCATAAAGGATCAAAGTGATACCTCCTAAATCCGGGGTTTTGGATCTATGAGATAGATCTAATTGGATGTTAGAATTCTCACTAGTTGTAGTGAGATGGTATCAATCGATCCTGGGGAGAATCACTGGAAGTGTTCCAGGGTGATAAAGACGACTGAATGTCAGTCACAGGCATTGTCTTTACCCTCAGTAAAGGGACGGTATGTTGGAAGAGTTCCAAGCTAGATACCGTGACATACTAGACGATAAAGGCAGGATACATCGCTACTTAAGATGCTACCAAATGTTGGAGATAGTGCCCTCAGAGTCAATTATTGGATCACAGGCACGTGATTGCAATGGTTGAGGGAGGACCTATCCCGGTAGGACAGTCTTACTCGAGATGATAGTATGCTATCTGGTTTATCTTTATCATCGTGTACTGCCTTAGGTGACCTGACATGTCGCTATTACACGTTGATAGAGCCCCTAGGATTCTTTCTTGACGACCAGCAGTATGATGGCGATCATATACGTGGGAGCTGGGGTCTATAAGCACATCCTTAAAAGGTCCCTAGTCGTGGGAGTTTCGAGACTGGGCATCGATACTCCATTAGTAGACTAGTGTATACAGTCGAGACCCCGACGAGGGGCGGTGGCCGGTCTCACAAGCCACTGGTGTCAGTTGGTTCACCTAAGATGTATACAGGTGCTTATTGGGTTATGAGTACACCGGACAGGACTCGCCGGGAACCTGCTAGTTGGGATTATACCAGACGTCAGATAGCAGTTCCCAGGTGACATGTGTACAGGTTAGTTCATCGACCTGAGATCGTCATTTGTCTCGTGTGAGTTCCCACTGTGCTTTGATTACTACCCTACCACGGCTCAAAGGAGTCATGCAAACAGGTTTTAGTTGGGTACAGTCCCGAGCCACATGGAGGCAGTGAGCGGATCTTCAGGGGTTCGTCTCTCCCGGTATTGGGGGTGAGGTCGCGCTGTGTCTAGGAGAGCCATTACGCAAAGCCCTCGGCCGAGGCAGGAGATTTACTGGTAGGTATTCCAGTAGTATCTCAGGGCGTTCTGGGCTACGCTCCGACACGACTTGTACCGCTTTTGGGGGTCTGACTTTTACCAACCCCCTAGGCCCGCCATGCGATACTCATAGACGAACGGACCGGACTGTACGGATATTGTCACTGACAGGCTCAGTAGGGTGTCAGGATGAGTTCGCTCATCGACGTCCCTTTTGGTCAATAGCTGGTGGCCCGTCACGTATTGGCTAATACCTCTGACGTGCTAGTGGTTAAATCCACAGCCATAGTATTGACGAGTCTTTAGAGTCCACCACACTTACAGTTACTCAAGCTTTCGGGCGAAACGCTGTAGAGGCCGTATGGAGATATGGCAGGGTCCGATCATTTACGTGCGGTATTGCACGGATCAGGATCGAACGGATTTTACTAGCCGGCTTTGGTTTAAGCCGGTACTAGTTTAGTACAGTGTAGGTTTTGTCTCATTGCATTTGTATCCGGTCAGAATACAGATGCGGGTGTGTATGCACAGTATCGGGGTTTTCCTGTAATTTATTACGGGACCAGTTTTCTGGAGTTGCCAGTTTGCATTCCGTTCCGGCCGTTTTTCCTTTGTTCTTTCCCGGCCGGACTTTTCCGATGGAGGGGGTTATTTGCAAGTTTGCAAATAACATTTTGTGGAGGGCTTTCTTGCTTATTGGTGGCATCATGATAGTTTTTCATGATGAGATTCTTTTTCCTTCTTATCACTTGCTTTATGTTGATTAGAATTGATGTGAGATTGTGATGATGGTGTTTGGATATGGTCACCTTTCTTTTTCTCCTACACTCACCTCCCTCTTGTTTGATATACATTCTTTCCTCCACCATTTATTAAAAGATGATAAGTTTTTCCATGGTTGAGAGAAGAAGAAGAAGAGAGCTTCATTCTTGAGAGTTTCTTTCTTGATCTCATTTTTCATGCTAGAAAAATGCAAGCACCATTTTTTTTAATCCTTGTTTCCTCCATCATCCTCAATGGCAACTACAAACCCCAAATGAGACTAGCATGATCTACTACACATTCTACAGCATATCTTGAGCATGTCGAGTTGCCGGCTTCATGCCCGAGTTGCCTCGGTATCGAGGCGGGAGCCCGTAAAAGACGCAGGCGATGTGGTGCCCTTCCGGCGAGGAGGCGACGATGCGGAGACAAGACTTTCCGCGGGAGATCGGGACGACGACGAGAAGACCGGAGGACTCAGATCACTCGGTATACTTCTCTTCCCATCTCTTGTTAGCTAGCATAGGTTAATGGTTAACGATCCGGGTTTTCTTTGTCCGCGGTAGCGCCGGTTTCCAAGTAAGGAAAAATTTTGATTCCGCAATTTGGCCTCGGATAGACGGCCGGGGCGCTGCCGTGGCGCAACATGGTATCAGAGCCACGCCATTAACCTTACCTAACTTGTTCTAATGTGTTTTGCTTATCCGATCTACCGAAATTCCAAAAAAAACCTCATTTTGTTCACATCAGTTTTCTGTTGAAAATTTTTGGTCTCAAAAAATTTTTCAGGTTGTAAAAAACGCATGTACTAAACATTCTAAGACTTCTGTAAAATTTTGACTCAGTCAGTCGTTGACCTAAGCGCGGAACCGCGACCAAACCGACCCTTGGGCCGCGGTTCCGCCGCGTGTTGGTATCTTCGCTGTGTCAAAATTCTACAGTGGGCTTATGGGCTGATTTTGGGGCTTTTGGGATATTAAATTTGGGCCCAGTTTCTCTGTGAGTGCTACAGTTTTTCTTGGGGGCCCACTTGTTAATTGTTTGATCGATCGGATATTTTTAAACACATTATTTCACAGTATTTACATTATATCTGCGATCGTGAATGTCACTTGATCGGTAAATCCCGTCTAACTGCTATAGCCCGGTTAGACGGATTTGCGAACGTGATTTTCACGTTGATGTTCTATGTTTATGCTGTGTTGTTGCGGATCGGTCGTGGGGGATAGCCTGGATGCGATGTTGGTACAGTTTTGTTTTATATGTACATTTGATATTGCGGGGCGAGCGTCCGACATGTGGACTGCCGTCACTGCCTGTTTGTATTATTCTTTTGGGGCACGACCTGGTTGCGGTCGATGTACCCGGTGTATGTATATTTTACTTTCTGTACTAGGGTTGCCCCGCGGTGGGGTGCACGGATAGCCGGGTTCTGGAGGGCAACGGGCCCGCATCTCAGGGCATTGAGACGGAGGGGGATTCAGTCCAGGATTGGCGGGCTATTCGCCGCACTCGTAGGGGGTACAGGTTGACCCAGGAGGGGTGCCCGAGTTACCGGATTCCGTGAAGTGCTGGGTGGTCCATTCACGTTGCTGAAGGGGGCTGCCTCGCTTCAGGTTTTGACGGGTGACTTGCCGCGCCCGTAGGGGTCTAGGTTTTCATTGCATAGGCTATCCACACGACCAGGGGAACGTCGGGTTTCAGCAGCGGCTCTGTGAAACCCGGGGCTTCCAGATATCTGTATTGTTCTGTGATGCTGTACATTTCTGTGATGTTGCATTTTATTCACGCCTTGAGCGAATATAATATATTGGTATATATATTAGTAGATGTTGTATATGTTTTTCATCCGCGCTAGTCCAGTCCCCGCTCTGCCGTTAGTTAGCTAACCTAACGGGTGATGACGGGACCCAGTGGCGAATGCGGATGGCATATACGTACGTCAGTATATTTTCGTTCTTTGTAGTGTGATCAAATTGATGGGAATGCATTGATTCGGATCAATGCAAGATAAACAAACCTATTCTGATGTTGTTGGAACACTTTTCAAAAAGCTGTTATTGCAAGGACGTTCACTTTTGTTTTGCATCGTGGTATTCATTTGGAATATCCTGCTCCTCACTCGACGAGGCAAGGGCCGAGATCCCTTCACCGGGAGTGACCCCGTGGACAGAAGTTTGCGTCAGGGCATTAACTTCACTATAGCCGATTACTTTTGCTTTGCATCGTGGTATTCAGTTGGAATATCCTGCACCTCATTCTACGGGGAAAGAGCCGAGATCCCTTCACCGGGAGTGACCTCTTTAGCAAAGGTTTTCGTCACTATATTTTTATAAAAAGTTATGCAGTTCCTTCAACGATATCAAGTTCATTACGTTAAAGGTTTTTCGCCAAAAACCAGTCGTAGCCCTCCGTCATTTCTTACAAGTATTACTTAGTATTCGTGCTGCGTTTGTTGACTGTGTCAAGGCGTAGTGTGCGGTAGCTAAGTAGTGTTTGTTTGCAGCATATTAATGGGATTGGTTAGGACAGTCGTGCGACCTTGTTGACTGTGTCAAGGGCTCGTACGGGTGGGTTTAATGCAATCCAGGATAATGACGGGCTGAACTTGACTAGGACTCTTTGATTTGTTGATTGTGTCAAGGTCACTTGGGTCCTAGGGGTAAAAATCACATCGGGAGTTTCAAAAGAACTGAAACTTGCCAGGTATGCGCATACCTTCTGGAGTGTGGTGACGTGAGTGGATTCCGTCACGTTATCATGCGATGATAGTTGGATCCCGATTCCCACTGATGAGTTGGTTTACTCCTCGGGTGACCCCGACTAATTCTTCTTTCAGGTTTGGAGGAGAATTTGAGGTACAGTGGGAGGTTTCCAGATTAGACAAAGTGGTAACCATTCTGATCTAGGCTAGAGTGCACGCTGAGTGTTTCTTTTCTCTCTCTTTGGCAGCGACCATTGACCCGACCCTGGACTATGACTCAGTGACCAAGTTGACCGAACCTTCTTAACACTGGCTTTTGGATTGTCAGAGTTGCAGACCTCATTGCCACTCCTACTTTTACCCTTTTCTCCAGGACACCCCGTATTACTACGAACGTCCACTTCCATTGGACAAAACCATCGTATGGTTATATACGAACTCGAAGGACTTCGAGGATGGTTTCTGGTTCTGGAGAAAACGAATAGGATTATTCAGTTGTCTTTTCCCTTTTACCTTCTCTCAAGTTGTGAGTACTCCTTAGTTTAGGAGATAGTACACCTATTGCGCAAATTGGATAGTCTTCTTCCAAACCTTAGGCTGGTGCCGACCGGTAGGGAATGAAGAAAACCAATTAGCCTAAACGGTGTGCAGAAGGTATTAAGATTAAGACAAAATAAAGGGATTAGTAGGAGGGCAAAGTAAATTGCGACTGATATTCACGACCAAACCAAGTATTTCTTCGCCAATCCTAAATCACCTTTGTATTTCTCCAGGACACTCCGTATCACTACGAAGATCCACAGTTTATTTGGATACTCCATCGTATGGTTATATACGAACTCGAAAGGAACTTGTTCCAGTTCGGGGATGGATTCTGGTTCAGGAGAAATAGGAATAAAGTACATTCAGGTGTCTTTTATCTTCACCTTCTCTCGCGTTGCGAGTGCTCCTAGGATTAGGACAGTACACCCTTTATGCTTTTTGGATAGTCTTCTTCCAAACCATAGGCTGGTGCCGAACGGTAGGGAAAGAAGAAAACCATTTGGCCTAAAGGGGTGTGCAGACGGTAATGACTAAAGACATATAAAGGGATTTGGAGAGGTGGCAAAGAACTATACGGTTACAGTCGTGAATCTGGAAGAGGCATTACTAGGAATACCAGGATACCCCATCGAAACATTTCAATATTTCAGTTCAACTGTGTACTGTTAAAAGAAAACTGATTTCCCGATTGGACACTTGCTCCAGGGTATGTATTTACCAGGTTTGATTCTCACATCTGTATGGTTTTACAGATGATGGGTGGGAGTAAGTTATTGGGAATTGGGTGATCATCCTCATTATATCAGGATTCGTTGTAATCGGTGATATTTGAGGAAGTCACCTGGGTTGTTTGCCCGTCGGCAAATATTTGGTTTTGAATATCCGTTGTTATGCACCAATTTCAAATTGATATATCTGTACGTCTATTTTTATAGAGTGAGATATACTTTTTGAAATTATGTCTTTGACATTTACCTATATCAGTGGATGGTTAGGTAAGGAGTATTAAACAACGGTGTAATTCTTCTTAACCATAAGTACAGTTTTCAACCTACGACACACAGTGAATGAGTTATCAGACTCAAGGGACTTATACAGAGTATTGTATGTCGTCCAAGGTCCATCAGGACAGAGGGGTTGGTGCTCGTACTATATTCGGTTTACTTATGACTTCTCTAGATTTTAGACAGCTGTTTCGTGGAAACACAAGGTCTAAGTTTTGAGGAGTTATAGGTATTTGAATAGAGTAGAGAACCAGGTGTAGCAAGTATCGGGATTCTTCAAGGTGATCGAAGATGTAGATACTTGTGTATGGTATTCAGTTGATAGTAATAATAAAGAGAAATTGCTTCTCTTTCAGGTTACTCATAATTGGAAGCATTCCTAAGTTGAGTAACGCTGATCGGCCTCCTTCCATTTCGTTGACATGCACTGGAGACAGCTGCATGATTTGAATCTGGTTCAATTAAATCAGTGCCTCTGTTTCTATATTGGATATAGAACAGTTCATATCTTGACATTGTTAAGGTACGGGGAGTTGTCCGGCTTATGCTTAAAACCAGACACTGGACAACTCAAGGCACGTTTCTGTAATGGCTGTTTGTGGGTTGACCCAGGCTATGACGAGGGTTGACTTTCTACCATCTGAAAGATCAATAGAAATATTGTTCTAGACTCGCCACAGTTTTATTAAAAATGGATTTTTTCAAAAACAGTAGTGGGAGTATGGTAGAACTGGAAGTGATTCCAGAACCGCAAACGATTATTGAAGATTTGATAAGGAACCTAAAGATTCAATCTGTTTTGACATTCCATTGGCCACTCCGCAGATAAGGTGGGTAACTTCAGGCACCCGAGAGGTACTCCGGTAGCCTCAAGGACGGTGACAGGGAAGTTCTTGTTTACCCACACTTGCCATTGCTGTTGTTCCAGGCCGCGAGACCCGGCAGGAGGATGAGTGTAGCGTCGTTCTGAACTAGCTTCAGAAGTGTACGTGTATATGACTCTGCCAGAGGGTTGTCGTAGTCAGTGGGAGCAGTGGAAGCATTGGTGGACAGGTGGCTTATGTCTATTTATAGACTAAAGCAGATATAGCGGAGATAGATCATCTATTTCTGACATGACAGTCACAGGTTTGACGTCATCAGAATAGGAGATGGATCTGTTGAGAAGGTAGTAGGGTGTGATGTCATGGTATTTGGATGACATACACAGAGTAGGAAGTGATATTCCTATACTACGATCGGTTATACTTTGGTCGTCACACAGTGGTTTCTCCACATGGGACTTGGATATTATATCTGACATACTGGTTACTAGATCTATGGTTTTAGATCTAGATTTGGGTGGTTTCCCAATCAGGGTATTTTGACAGCATTCTATGAGTATTTAGAATGGACGACTCCTGGCACGGTAGTATACCTGCAGGTAATGGAGTCACCCTTTCTAAAGGTGTCTTATAGACTAAAGTAGAGAGGGATGTGTATGATTGGCAGATCACTTGCTTAGGCAATTGAGTCAATCATGAGATGTCAAATACCACACCAGATGTTGTTCTTGCACTAGATGCAATAAGTTGATATTGATCCAATCCTGGAGGAACGGTCGGAAGCAGTTTTAGAACATAAGTGGATGTTCTAGGGATATGATAACGGCTGCCTCCTTTAGGAGACGGTTATCACTCCAGGCTTCCAAGGTGACATGGATGGCAGAGTGGTTGTCAGAGTTATAGTTTTCCTTCTGACGAGGGGCAGTATTTTGGACAGGTGGTCCAAGGCAATACTGAGGGTGGCATAGCGCAGGGTACTGATTAAGTTCAGTAGACGATACAGTCTAAGAAGTTTGGATTTGGAGTTCATTTATGAGCTAGGTCCCATCAGACATTCAGACATTCTAAGACAGGTATTGCTCATTTCGGGAGATGGCTTTCTCTGCGAACTTGAGATATAGAGAGACATAGAAAGAAACATCACAGCGGATCCACTCACTGAGGCTATTCCTCGAACGCAATAGTTTCGCAAACGAGCTTTGTGAGACTGACTAGTAGAGGAGTTGGGTGTTCGGTATCACACGGGCTGTGAGTATGCGACATCGCAATAATTAGCCTTGAGTGCAAGTGGGAGATTGTTGGAGATAGTGCCCTCAGAGTCAATTATTGGATCACAGGCACGTGATTGCAATGGTTGAGGGAGGACCTATCCCGGTAGGACAGTCTTACTCGAGATGATAGTATGCTATCTGGTTTATCTTTATCATCGTGTACTGCTTTAGGTGACCTGACATGTCGCTATTACACGTTGATAGAGCCCCTAGGATTCTTGCTTGACGACCAGCAGTATGATGGCGATCATATACGTGGGAGCTGGGGTCTATAAGCACATCCTTAAAAGGTCCCTAGTCGTGGGAGTTTCGAGACTGGGCATCGATACTCCATTAGTAGACTAGTGTATACAGTCGAGACCCCGACGAGGGGCGGTGGCCGGTCTCACAAGCCACTGGTGTCAGTTGGTTCACCTAAGATGTATACAGGTGCTTATTGGGTTATGAGTACACCGGACAGGACTCGCCGGGAACCTGCTAGTTGGGATTATACCAGACGTCAGATAGCAGTTCCCAGGTGACATGTGTACAGGTTAGTTCATCGACCTGAGATCGTCATTTGTCTCGTGTGAGTTCCCACTGTGCTTTGATTACTACCCTACCACGGCTCAAAGGAGTCGTGCAAACAGGTTTTAGTTGGGTACAGTCCCGAGCCACATGGAGGCAGTGAGCGGATCTTCAGGGGTTCGTCTCTCCCGGTATTGGGGGTGAGGTCGCGCTGTGTCTAGGAGAGCCATTACGCAAAGCCCTCGGCCGAGGCAGGAGATTTACTGGTAGGTATTCCAGTAGTATCTCAGGGCGTTCTGGGCTACGCTCCGACACGACTTGTACCGCTTTTGGGGGTCTGACTTTTACCAACCCCCTAGGCCCTCCATGCGATACTCATAGACGAACGGACCGGACTGTACGGATATTATCACTGACAGGCTCAGTAGGGTGTCAGGATGAGTTCGCTCATCGACGTCCCTTTTGGTCAATAGCTGGTGGCCCGTCACGTATTGGCTAATACCTCTGACGTGCTAGTGGTTAAATCCACAGCCATAGTATTGACGAGTCTTTAGAGTCCACCACACTTACAGTTACTCAAGCTTTCGGGCGAAACGCTGTAGAGGCCGTATGGAGATATGGCAGGGTCCGATCAGATACGTGCGGTATTGCACGGATCAGGATCGAACGGATTTTACTAGCCGGCTTTGGTTTAAGCCGGTACTAGTTTAGTACAGTGTAGGTTTTATCTCATTGCATTTGTATCCGGTCAGAATACAGATGCGGGTGTGTATGCACAGTATCGGGGTTTTCCTGTAATTTATTACGGGACCAGTTTTCTGGAGTTGCCAGTTTGCATTCCGTTCCGGCCGTTTTTCCTTTGTTCTTTCCCGGCCGGACTTTTCCGATGGAGGGGGTTATTTGCAAGTTTGCAAATAACATTTTGTGGAAGGCTTTCTTGCTTATTGGTGGCATCATGATAGTTTTTCATGATGAGATTCTTTTTCCTTCTTATCACTTGCTTTATGTTGATTAGAATTGATGTGAGATTGTGATGATGGTGTTTGGATATGGTCACTTTTCTTTTTCTCCTACACTCACCTCCCTCTTGTTTGATATACATTCTTTCCTCCACCATTTATTAAAAGATGATAAGTTTTTCCATGGTTGAGAGAAGAAGAAGAAGAGAGCTACATTCTTGAGAGTTTCTTTCTTGATCTCATTTTTCATGCTAGAAAAATGCAAGCACCATTTTTTTTAATCCTTGTTTCCTCCATCATCCTCAATGGCAACTACAAACCCCAAATGAGACTAGCATGATCTACTACACATTCTACAGCATATCTTGAGCATGTCGAGTTGCCGGCTTCATGCCCGAGTTGCCTCGGTATCGAGGCGGGAGCCCGTAAAAGACGCAGGCGATGTGGTGCCCTTCCGGCGAGGAGGCGACGATGCGGAGACAAGACTTTCCGCGGGAGATCGGGACGATGACGAGAAGACCGGAGGACTCGGATCACTCGGTATACTTCTCTTCCCATCTCTTGTTAGCTAGCATAGGTTAATGGTTAACGATCCGGGTTTTCTTTGTCCGCGGTAGCGCCGGTTTCCAAGTAAGGAAAAATTTTGATTCCGCAATTTGGCCTCGGATAGACGGCCGGGGCGCTGCCGTGGCGCAACACCAAAGAGGCTGTTTGGGTGTATATAGGTTCATGAGATGAACTATGTTCCTCCCATTGTGTGACAATGGAGTTGTGGCTTATACCAAGGAACGCCGGTCCCATCAGTGATCCAGACATATTCTAAGGCAGTATCACCTGATCATGGAGATGGTTGATCTCCAGGGAGATCGAGGTTAGGAGAGTAGACTCAGAGGACAACACAGCGGATCCACTCACAAAGGCCTGTTCCCAGAGAGAGACTTTTATGGGATGGTTGAGTATGAGATACTGCAACCACTGCTACAGATGGCCCTAGTGCAAGTGGGAGATTGTTAGTTATATGTATGCCCTAGAGGCCATTACTGTACATTGGATGTATATTGTAGTGGATGCTGGGACATATATAGGGAGGACTTTCTTGCTCGACATGATAGTATGCTATCTGGTTGCTCTTTACCTTAACGTATACACTGATTGTCTCTCTGTTACATGTTGGTAAAGCCCTTAGGATGTGTACTTGACTACCTGGACTATGATGCGGATCATACTAGTGGGGACATGGTAGTCCATAAGTACATCCTTCAAAGTCCCTAGTCGTGGGTGTATCGAGACGGGGCATCGATATACCAGAGTAGACTAGCGTGTACCTTCTCGACCCATACAGATGGGCGATGGATGATCCCATATCCATCGGTGTTTGACATCAGAGATGATATACGGGTGCTCAGTAGAGACTGGGTACACTGGACGGACTCGCCGAGAACTCCCAGATGGTATTATACCTCACGTCAGATGGCAGTTCTCTGGTGACACTGGTACAGAGTAGTCTGTTGACCCGAGATCGTCATAGAGTCTTGTGTGGTTCCCACTGTGCTTTGATTTCCATCCTACCACGTCCAAGAGGGCGTGCAAAACGGTGGTTTTTGGGTACAGTCCCGAGTCACATGGAGGCAATGAGCGATAGGAGGGGATTCGTCTCTCCCGGTATAGGGGGTTGATGTTGCGCTGTGTTCGATTGGCTATAACAGGAAATCCTTGGCCAGGGTTACTGAGATTTACTGGTAAGTGTTACCAGTAGTTTCTCGAATTGTTATAGACCTCATATCGACACGACTTATCGAGCTATTGGGGTCTGACGTTTACCACCCCTAGGCGAGATATGCGACATATCAGACGATCAGACCGGACTGTACGGTAGTGTTACTGGTTGGATTCACTGGAGTTTGAGCGGGCTTGCTCGTCGATCTTCAGATCGCTCAATACCCGGGTGGCCGTTACGTTTAGCAGACCGCTTGCGGCTTGTGGGTGTTTGATATGATCATCACCTGCTGCCGGCGTATTGACGAGTCTTTAGAGTCCTACACAGAGGTTTCCTGGCTCAAGCGAAACGAAATAGGAGCGCATATGAGATATGTGCGGGACCGAGAATAATGCGTGTATGTGATACCGTATTCCATTCTCGCGATGAATGTGTCGAATGGTTGTATGCGATATAACCTAGTTATCGAATCAAGGATTGATTCGATAAGCCGATACATTGTATACTAGTCGGTTGTGTGCGACATGACCGGATCATTGAATCAAGTGTTGATTTAATTATTTAATGCATAATTATATATTTGATATATTACTTTGCATTAACTAGTATCGGTTCACTTTAAATGGATTTTCTCACTCGGATGTGCGCATTGCATATGCGATATGATTTTGTGCACTTGCTTGTATCATGTTTGATGATACATGCCTTTTGGTTAAGTGTAAAGAATTAAACCTTGGTTAATGAAATGGTTAGGGTTTACTATTTCCTTATTCATTTATTTATCTATTTATTCTTTTTGGAAAATGATTTTCATAAAGATTAAATGGTGGCTTTCTTTGGATGGATTATGAAGCTTCATGAAACTTTGACTAAGTCACCATTTTGTCTTGATGCTTAGCCCTAACCCTTCAATCTAACCATGATTTATTCTCTACACTAAACTGTGGTTGGTTAATGATAAGTATTCATATTTATTTCTTTTTTACAAAAAAAAATAACTTATCATAACTTTCATCATCTTCTTCTTCTTCACTTCAAGAAGAAAGCTTACCTCATCAATGGTGATTGATGAATTAGAGTGAGAAATCCAATTCTAAAGTCTACCCACTTCCTATTTCTTCATCCTCTACCTCTTGCCAAGTAGTAGAGTGTGTTTCCTTCACAAGTTTTCATGACTTGGTGAAGGTGGAGCTTGATCTAGCGATGCCTCGACGTAGATCATCTTCGGCATGGACATCGACGACCTAGCTTGCCCATTCTCCGACGAAGCCGACGCTAGAGCCCGGGAACTCATTTGGACAGCGAGGGGACTTCGTTGCGGAGCTATGGAGGTGGAGCACCGGATCTACAAAGGTTGTATTTCCGTATTCTTATAGTTAAGTGTTAACTAGTTTACTTTTCGCCTAGATTTCTAGCCAACGATCCGTAGTCGGGTTTCTCGGCACCTAGATTTTTTGAAATTGGCATGGTTGATGCCTTGTGAGACCTCATTAGGGTGCCTAGGAACCCTACACATAGTTCATTCCTTCATTACCTCCATCAATGGCAACCTCATAAACCCTAAAGAGACATAGACTCTACATTAGCCTACAGCAAATCTTGGACGCGTCGGCTAGCCAACTTCGCGCCCGAGTTGCCTCGGTCCAGAGGTGGGAGCCCGTAAAAGTATCCCGCTACGTGGTGCCCTTTCCGACGAGGAGGAGATGAACGGAGATTCCGCGGGAGATCGAAGTGGAGACGAAGACCGAAGGACACGGATCGCTTGGTATACTTCTCTACCCGTATTTTAGTTTGCTAGTTGCTAGGTTGATGGCCCGATCCGGGTGAAAAGTGCGCGGTGGTGCCGGTTCAATAGTTTTTGAAAGTTTTTGTTTCCGCGTTTCCGGCGTCGGATCGACGGCCGGGGCACCGCCGCGGACTTACATTGGTATCAGAGCCACGCCGTTAACCTAGCCTAGCTTGCTCTAGTATGTTTAGAACTCGATCGAACAAAAATCCCCAAAAACCGTATTTTCCAATGCTTCATGTTTCTGTCGAAATTTTTTCTGCTCCAAAAATTTTTCAGGTTGTTTCAGAATACTGTGCATGAAAATCTAAGAAATCTGTGAAAATTTGGTCGCGAGATCTCTCCATATCGCCGCGGAACCGCGGCCAAACCCATGCTTGGGCCGCGGTTCCGCCGCGCTTTTAACTGATCAGTGTGCCAAATTTTTCGAGAGGGCTTTAGACTTGGAAATAGGGGTTTTGGGATATTATTTTTGGGCCCAGATTTTCTGCAAGTGCTACAGTACTGCTTGGGGCCCACTTGATAAAATTTGTTCGATCGGATATTTTAAACATGCTAGTTCACAGTATTTACATTATATCTGCGACCGTGAATGTCATTTGATCGGTAAATCCTGTCTGACTGCTACAGCCCGGTTAGACGGATTTGCGAACATGACATTCACGTTGATGTTCTGTGTTGTGCTGTGATGTTGCGGATCGGTCGTGGGGGATAGCTTGGATGCAATGTTAGTACAGCTTTGTTTTATATGTACATTTGATATTGTGGGGCGAGCGTCCGACCTGTGGACTACCGTCACTACCTGTTTGTATTATTCTTTTGGGGCACGACCAGGTTGTGGTCGATGTACCCGTTGTATGTATATTTTACTTTCTATACTAGGATTACCTCGCGGAGGGGTGCACGGATAGCCAGGTTCTAGAGGGCAACGAGCCCGCATCTCATGGCATTGAGACGGAGGGGGCTTTACTCTAGAATTGGCGGGCTATTCGCCGCACTCGTAGGAGGTACAGGTTTACCCAGGAGGGGTGCCCAAGTTACCGGATTCCGTGAAGTGCTGGGTGGTCTATTCACGTTGCTGAAGGGGGCTGCCTCGCTTCAGGTTTTGGCCGGTAACTTGCCGCGCCCGTAGGGGTCTAGGATTTTCATTGCACAGGCTATCCACACGACCAGGGGAACGTCGGGTTTCAGTAGCGGCTCTATGAAACCCGGGGATCCCAGATATCTGTATTGTTCTGTGATGCTGTATATTTTTGTGATGTTGCTTTTTATCACGCCTTGAGCGAAAATTATATATTATATATATACTAGTAGATGTTGTATATGTTTTGCATCCACGCTAGTCCAGTCCCCGCTCTGTTGTTAGTTAAGTAACCTAACGGGTGATGACGGGACCCAGTGGCGAATGCGGATGGCATATACGTACATCATTATTTTCGTTCTTTTGTGGTGTGATCAATTGATGGGACTGCGTTGATTCGGATCAATGCAAGTTAAACAAACCTATTCTGATGTTGTTGGAACACTTTTTCAAAAAGCTGTTATTGCAATGGCGTTCTCTTTTGTTTTGCACAGTGGTATTCAGTTGGAATATCCTGCTCCTCAGTCGACGAGGCAAGGGCCGAGATCCCTTCACCGGGAGTGACCCCTTGGACAAAAGTTTGCGTCAGGGCAGTAACTTCACTATAGCCGTTTACTTTTGCTTTGCATCGTGGTATTCAGTCGGAATATCCTGCACCTCATTCTACGGGAAAAGAGCCGAGATCCCTTCACCGGGAGTGACCTCTTTAGCAAAGGTTTTCCTCACTATATTTTTTAAAAGCTATCCATTCCTTCAACGATATCAAGTTCATTACATTAAAGGTTTTCGCCAGAAACCATTCGTGGCCCTCCGTCGTTTCAGACGGAAAGCACGTAGTATTCATGCTATGTTTGTTGGCCTTCGTCAAGGCATAGTGTATGGTAGCTACTTGTTACCTTTCTGCTGCATAGATAGATGCGTTAGTTTGGGACAGTCGTATAGCCTTGTTGACCTTCGTCAAGGGCTTGTACGGGTGGGTTCAAATTAACCTGGACAATGACGGGTAGAACTTGACATGTGACTTATGATTTGTTGACCTTCGTCAAGGTCATAAGTGTTAGTTATATGTATGCCCTAGAGGCCATTACTGTACATAGGATGTATATTGTAGTGGATGCTGGGACGTATATAGGGAGGACTTTCTTGCTCGACATGATAGTATGCTATCTGGTTGAACTTTACCTTAACGTGTATGCTGATTGTCTCTCTGTTACATGTTGGTAAAGCCCTTAGGATGTGTGCTTGACTACCTGGACTATGATGCGGATCATACTAGTGGGGACATGGTAGTCCATAAGTACATCCTTCAAAGTCCCTAGTCGTGGGTGTATCGAGACGGGGCATCGATATACCAGAGTAGACTAGTGTGTACCTTCTCGATCCATACAGATGGGCGATGGATGATCCCATATCCATTGGTGTTTGACATCAGAGATGATATACGGGTGCTCAGTAGAGACTGGGTACACTGGACGGACTCGCCGAGAACTCCCAGATGGTATTATACCTCACGTCAGATGGCAGTTCTCTGGTGACACTGGTACAGAGTAGTCTGTTGACCCGAGATCGTCATAGAGTCTTGTGTGGTTCCCACTGTGCTTTGATTTCCATCTTACCACGTCCAAGAGGGCATGCAAAATGGTGGTTTTTGGGTACAGTCCCGAGTCACATGGAGGCAATGAGCGATAGGAGGGGATTCGTCTCTCCCGGTATAGGGGGTTGATGTTGCGCTGTGTTCGATTGGCTATAACAGGAAATCCCTGGCCAGGGTTGCTGAGATTTACTGGTAAGTGTTACCAGTAGTTTCTCGAACAGTTATAGACCTCATATCGACACGACTTATCGAGCTATTGGGGTCTGATGTTTACCACCCCTAGGCGAGATATGCGACATATCAGACGATCAGACCGGACTGTACGGTAGTGTTACTGGTTGGATTCACTGGAGTGTGAGCGGGCTTGCTCATCGATCTTCAGATCGCTCAATACCCGGGTGGCCGTTACGTTTGGCAGACCGCTTGCGGCTTGTGGGTGTTTGATATGATCATCACCAGCTGCCGGCGTATTGACGAGTCTTTAGAGTCCTACACAGAGGTTTCCTGGCTCAAGCGAAACGAAATAGGAGCGCATATGAGATATGTGCGGGACCGAGAATAATGCGTGTATATGATACCGTATTTCATTCTCGCGATGAATGTATCGATTAGGTTATATGCGATATACCCTAGTTATCGAATCAAGGGTTGATTCGATAAACCGATGCATTGCATACTAGTCGGTTATATACGATATGACCGGATCGTTGAATCAAGTGTTGATTTAATGATTTAATGCATAATTATATATTTGATATATTAGTTTGCATCAACTAGTATCGGTTTACTTAAGATGGATATTCTCACTCGGGAGTGCACATTGTATATGTGATATACTTTTTGTGCACTTGATTGTATCATGTTTGATGATACATGTTATGCTAGGGTTTTTGTGTAAAGATTAAACCATGGTTATTTAAATGGTTAGGGTTTTGTTTTTCATATCTATTTATTTATTTATTTATTTATTTATTTTCTTTTTGGAAAAGGAAATGAGAAGAATGGTGGCTTTCTTTGTTTGTAGTTGAAGATTCATGAACCTTTGACTTTGTCCACCATTCTTATCTCATGCTTAACCTAACCATTTGATTTAACCCTAGTTCAATCTCTACACTTTACCATGGTTTAGTCATGATAAGTTTTGATTATTCTTTTCTTTTTCTAATTAACTTATCATAACTATTTCCTTCTTCTTCTTCATTCTTCAAGTGAAGAAAACCAAGGTCCATCAATGGTGATTGTTGGAAAAGAGTGAGAAATCCAAAACTAAAGTCTACCCACTTCCTATTTCTTCATCCTCTACCTCTTGCCAAGTAGTAGAGTGTGTTTACTTCACAAGTTTCTTGACTTGGTGAAGTTGTGAGCTTGATCTAGCGATGCTTCGACGTAGATCATCTTCGGCATGGACATCGACGACCTAGCTCCCTTTTTCTCCGACGAAGCCGACTCTAGAGCCCGGATTTGATTTGGACAGCGGAGAGGACCTCGTTGCGGAGCCGTGGAGGTGGAGCACCGGATCTACAAAGGTTGTATTTTCGTTTTCTCATTAGTTAAGTGTTAACTAGTTCTTTTTCGCCTAGACATCTAGTTATCGATCCGTAATTTAGGGTTTGTAGGCACCATAATTTTTGAAATTGCCATGGTTGATGGCTTGGGAGACCTCACTAGCGTGCCTAGGAACCCTACAGTGGTATCAGAGCCAAGCTAGAGCCTTAGGCGAAGTCCATACGGAATTTGAAGTCCGATCGAACCAAAACTTAACCCGGAAAAATGCTCTCTGTCCAATTTTTAAAATCTGGTCTTTTTCCACATTAAAAATGTTCAGAAAAATAAGCAGATAATCCTAAGAATAACTGTGTAGCACGAGTTCCTAAATCCATCATTCAGCCGCGGTTCCGCGGCACGAGCTTGACTCGTGCGGCGGATCCGCGGCATCTTTGTCGTTTTGTGTGTATCATTCTGCACAGTAATTCTTAGTTTTGTATGCTGGTGTTTCTGGGAATTTTTAATATTTTTTCCAGAGTTGATTTTTCTGAGTTGTTTTGGGGATTCGAATGTTCGATCGGATTATCAAATTTTGTCTGTGTGGCTTTCCGGATAAATCTTAGAATATGTTAAAAAGTTCGACCGGATATAAATACCCAATTTTTCCCCTGTCGGGAAATTTCCAAGTGTCGGATTTTTCCGTAGTTTAACGACGTTCTAAGTAGTGCAAGTAACGCGATGGTCCCTCTAGAAGACAACAAACCTTAACTCGATTATGTGACCGTCTTGAACTGCCCTTTGAACCTTCGGGTTTGGGGCCGTACGGCGTGCCACATGTGAGGCGTTGGCTTGACCCTTCTACGGCTGGACCGTTGGTACTGAGGCACGAACGGAATGTTGTTAGACTTGTTTCATGTGTTGATCTGTACCGGGAAAACTTGGGTGTTAGAATGTTCGATCGGAAAATTTAACATTTTCTATTTATCTGGAATGTGATACAATAATTGGAATTCACAAAAAGGTTATGAGATAACTAAATGAATGTTATAAACATAGCAGTTTAGTCTCACTTGATCGGTTGCCACGGAATTTTGATGTGATCAAAAGTCCGTCGCAATCACGTAGCGTACGCGGATACTCGCCGGGTAAACTTAATAGACAGCCTCACTCCATAGCCCCGACCAAGTGACTGTAGGAGAACCCCGTCGCCGAAAGCATCCGTTCGGGTGCTCGCGGTAGCGGTGTTCCGCCTTGGTGCACTTCGTCGACGGTATCGGGGGTGCGGCCGCCTACTGAAGTTTGCGACGAGCATTCGATCAGGATGTCGGGAATCTTGTTGAATTGCCCGACTTGATATTGAAAAGTGTTTTCGATTTTGAGACTAAAATGCGGGGTTTATAATTGTTAGGCATGCGATGTCTAAGTAATTCATTTGGTCAGGCATGCGATGTCTGAGGTGGTTGCGGATTCCAACTGTTGTAGTTTTACACTTTCTTTTCTGTGACCGTAAGTGTAATATGTGATATCGCCGGTTTCGTTGCTATATGTCAACGACAATTGGGATGGACATATTTACTTACGTTGATGACATGTGATGTTATGTGTTGCTGGATATGTTATATTGGATCGTCGTCTTTGAATAGCCGGGGGGTTTTTATGTGAGATGAGTGTTTTTCATTTTCATTCATGTAAAAACTTGTATGTAATATTCTTTTATTGGGGCGCTTCCAGGTTGCGGAAGTTGTCACCGTTTGTATATTATTTACTTTTCCGCACTAGGATAGACCCAAGGAGGAGGGCACAAGTAACCGGGTTCTGGAGTCCAGTGGGAGACCAACTCGAGGAGTCGGGTCCGGGTCTCCTAACTCCAGAATTGGTAGGGTTGCTTGCCGCTCTCGTAGGGGTCTAGGGGTGTGGGTTTGGCTATTCATCACGACCGTGGAATCCGTGTTTTATACTGGCTCGTATTGAAAACACGGACGTCCTAGTATATCCAATATTTCATATGATTCTTCTGCTGCGATATCTGTGATGTGATCATGTGATGTTCTGTGATAGATACAGTATATAGTATATATGATATATTATATAGGCGTTACTTATGTTTTACACCCGCGCTAGCCCTGTCCCGCTCTGCCGTTAGTTACCTAACCTAACGGTGCACGAGGGGACATCGAGGCGAATGCGGATGGCATAAGTGTGTTGCGCCACGGCAGCGCCCCGACAGTCTTACTCGAGGCCAAATTGCGGAATCAAAAAATTTTCCTTACTCGGAAACCGGCGCTACCGCGGACAAAGAAAACCCGGATCGTTTACCATTAACCGATACTAGCTAACAAGAGATGGGAAGAAAAGTATACCGAGTGATCCGAGTCCTCCGGTCTTCTCTTCATCATCCCGATCTCCCGCGGAAAGTCTTGGCTCCACATCGTCGCCTCCTCGCCGGAAAGGGCACCACATCGCCTTCGTCTTTTACGGGCTCCCGCCTCAATACCGAGGCAACTCGAGCATGAAGCCGGCAACTCGACATGCTCAAGATATGCTGTAGAATGTGGTGTAGAACGTCTATGTCTCTTTTGGGGTTTGGTGTTGCCTTGATGGAGGAATGAGGTTAAGGAAAAATGGTGCTTACATTTTTCCAAAACAAGAAGAAATGAGATGAAGAAATTTGTGTCATGCCAAAAATGAAATTTTCTCTCATCTCCTCACAAGAGTGGCCGGCCAAAAATCAAGTAGGAAATTGGTGGGAGGAAAAACAAAGGGAGGTGAGTGTAGGATCAAAGAATGGTGACCACATCCAAGGTCAAAGAAACATATACCATACTTCATATCAAATCACACCATACTCATTTCAAATCACATTAAAGCAAGTAATGGATGAAAGAGAACAAAGATATCATAATCAATCTTTATGCATATAAAACCTCCACAAAGTGTTATTTGCAAACTTGCAAATAACCCCCTCCATCGGAAAAGTCCGGCCGGGAAAGAAGAAGGAAAACCGGCCGGAACGGAATGCACACTGACAACTCCAGAAAACTGGTCCCGTAATAAATTACAGGAAAAACCCCGACACTGTGCATACACACCCGCATCTGTATTCCGACCGGATACAAATGCAAAGAGACAAAATCTACACTGTACTAAACTAGGACCGGCTTAAGCCAAAGCCGGCTAGTTAAATCCGTTCGATCCTGATCCGTGCAATACCGCACGTATCAGATCAAACCCTGCCATATACCTATACGGCTACTAGTACAAACCGTCCGATCCTGATCCGTGCAATACCGCACGTATCTGATCGGACCCTGCCATATCTCCATACGGTCTCTACAGCGTTTCGCCCGAAAGCTGAGTAACTGAAAGTGTGGTGGACTCTAAAGACTCGTCAATACAATGGCTGTGGATTTAACCACTAGCACGTCAGAGGTATAAGCCAATACGTAACGGGCCACCAGCTATTGACTAAAAGGGACGTCGATGAGCGAACTCATCCTGACACCCTACTGAGCCTGTCAGTGACAATATCCGTACAGTCCGGTCCGTTCGTCTATGAGTATCGCATGGCGGGCCTAGGGGGTTGGTAAAAGTCAGACCCCCAAAAGCGGTACAAGTCGTGTCGGAGTGTAGCCCAGAACGCCCTGAGATACTACTGGAATACCTACCAGTAAATCTCCTGCCTCGGCCGAGGGCTTTGCGTAATGGCTCTCCTAGACACAGCGCGACCTCACCCCCAATACCGGGAGAGACGAACCCCTGCAGATCCGCTCACTGCCTCCATGTGGCTCGGGACTGTACCCAACTAAAACCTGTTTGCACGACTCCTTTGAGCCATGGTAGGGTAGTAATCAAAGCACAGTGGGAACTCACACGAGACAAATGACGATCTCAGGTCGATGAACTAACCTGTACACATGTCACCAGGGAACTGCTATCTGACATCTGGTACAAGACCAACTAGCAGGTTCCCGGCGAGTCCTGTCCGGTGTACTCATAACCCAATGAGCACCTGTATACATCTTAGGTGAACCAACTGACACCAGTGGCTTGTGAGACCGGCCACCGCCCCTCGTCGGGGTCTCGACTGTATACACTAGTCTACTAATGGAGTATCGATGCCCTGTCTCGAAACTCCTACGACTAGGGACCTTTTAAGGATGTGCTTATAGACTACCAGCTCCCACGTATATGATCGCCATCATACTGCCGGTAGTCAAGCAAGAATCCTAGGGGCTCTATCAACGTGTAATAGCGACATGTCAGGTCACCTAAAGCAGTACACGATGATAAAGATAAACCAGATAGCATACTATCATCTCGAGTAAGACTGTCCTACCGGGATAGGTCCTACCTCAATCAATGCAATCACGTGCCTGTGATCCAATAATTGACTCTGAGGGCACTATCTCCAACAATCTCCCACTTGCACTTAAGGCTAATTATTGCGATGTCGCATACTCACAGCCCGTGTGATACCGAACACCCAACTCCTCTACTAGTCAGTTTCACAAAGCTCGTTTACGAAACTATTGCGTTCGAGGAACAGCCTCAGTGAGTGGATCCGCTGTGATGTTTCTTTCTATGTCTCTCTATATCTCAAGTTCGCGGAGAAAACCATCTCCCGAAATGAGCAATACCTGTCTTAGAATGTCTGGATGTCTGATGGGACCTAGCTCATAAATGAACTCCAAATCCAAACTTCTTAGACTGTATCATCCACTGAACTTAATCAGTATCCTGCGCCATGCCTCCCTCAGTATTGCCTTGGACCACCTGTCCAAAATACTGCCCCTCGTCAGAAAGAGAACTATAACTCTGACAACCTCCTTGTCGTCCATGTCACCTTGGAAGCCTGGAATGATAACTGTCTCCCAAATGAGGCTGTCGTTATCATATCCCTAGAACATCCACTTATGTTCTAAAACTGCTTCCGACTGTTTCTCCAGGATTGGATCAATGTCAACTTATTGCATGTAGTGCAAGAACAACATCTGGTGTGGTACTTGACATCTCATGATTGACTCAATTGCCTAAGCAAGTGATCTGCCAATCATGAGTATCCCTCTCCCCTTTAGTTTATAAGACACCTTTAGAGAGGGTGACTCTATCAACTGCAGGTGCACTACCGTGTCAGGAGTCGTCCATTCTAAATACTCATAGAATGCTGTCAAGGTACCCAGATTGGGAAACCACCCAAATCTAGAAAAACCATAGATCTAGTAACCAGTATGTCTGACATAATATCCAAGTCCCTTGTGGAGAAACCACTGTGTGACGACCAAAGTATAACCGATCGTAGTATAGGAATATCACTTCCTACTACCTTCTCAACAGATCCACCCCTTATTCTGATGACGTCAAACCTATGACTGTCACATCAGAAATAGATGATCTATCTCCGCTACATCTGCTTTAGTCTATAAATAGACATAAGCCTGATGTCCACCAATGCTTCCGCTGCTCCCACTGACTACGACAACCCTCTGGCAGAGTCATATAGACGTGCACTTCTAAAGCTAGTTTAGAACGACGCTATACTCATCCTCCCACCGGGTCTCGCAGCCTGGAACAACAACAATGGCAAGTGTGGGTAAACAAGAACTTCCCTGTCACCGTCCTTGAGGCTACCGGAGTACCTCTCGGGTGCCTGAAGTTACCCACCGTATCTGCGGAGTGGCCAATGGAATGTCAAATCAGATTGAATCTTTAGGTTCCTTATCAAATCTTCAGTAATCGTTTGTGGTTCTGGAATTACTTCCAGTTCTACCATACTCCCACTACTGTGGCGAGTCTAGAACAATATTTCTACTGTTCATCCAGATGGTAGAAAATCAACCCTCGTCATAGCCTGGGTCAACCCACAAACAGCCATTACAGAAACGTGCCTTGAGATGTCCAGTGTCTGGTTTTAATCATAAGCCGGACAACTCCCCGTACCTTAACAACGTTAAGATATGAACTGTTCTATATCCAATATAGAAACAGAGGCACTGATTCAATTGAAGCAGATTCAAATCATGCAGCTATCTCCAGTGCATGTCAACTAAATGGAAGGAGGCCGATCAGCGTTACTCAACTTAGGAATGCTTCCAATTATGAGTAACCTGAAAGAGAAGCAATTTCTCTTTATCATTACTATCAACTGAATACCATACACAAGTATCTACATCTTCGATCACTTTGAAGAATCCCGATACTTGCTACACCTGGTTCTCTACTCTATTCAAATACCTATAACTCCTCAAAACTTAGACCCTGTGTTTCCTCGAAGCACATGTCTAAGAACTAGAGAAGTTAAAAGTAAACAGAATATAGTATGAGGACCAACCCCTCTGTCCTAATGGACACTGGACAACATACAATACTCTGTATAAGTCCGCTGAGTCTAACAACTCTTTCACTGTGTGTCGTAGGTTGAAAACTGTACTTATGGTTAAGAAGAATTACACCGCTGTTTAATGCTCCTTACCTAACCATCCACTGATATAGGTAAATGTCATCGACATAATATCAAAAGGTATATCTCACTCCATGAAAATAGACGTACAGATATATCAATTTGAAATTGGTGCACAACAGCGGATATTCATAACCAAATATTTGCCGACCGGCAAACAGCCCAGGTGATCTCCTCAAATATCACCGATTACAACGAATCCCGATATAATGAGGATGATCACCCAATTCCCAATAACTTACTCCCACTCATCATCTGTAAAACCATACAGATGTGAGAATCATACCTGGTAAATACATACCCTGGAGTAAGTGTCTAATCGGGAAATCATTTTTCTTTTAACATTACACAATGAAACTGAAACATTGAAATGTTTCTGTGGGGAATCCTGGTATTCCTAGTAATGCCTCTACCATTATCTAGATTCACAACTATAACCGTATAATTCTTTGCCACCTCTCCAAATCCCTTTATATGTCTTTAGTCATTACCTTCTGCACACCCCTTTAGGCCAATTGGTTTTCTTCCTTCCCTACCGTTCGGCACCAGCTTATGGTTTGGAAGAAGACTATCCAAAAAGCATAAAGGGTGTACTGTCCTAATCCTAGGAACACTCGCAATGCGAGAGAAGGTGAAGATAAAAGACACCTGAATGTACTTTATTCCTATTTCTCCTGAACCAGAATCCATCCCCGAACTGGAACAAGTTCCTTTCGAGTTCGTATATAACCATACGATGGAGTATCCAATAAACTGTGGATCTTCGTAGTGATACGGAGTGTCCTGGAGAAATACAAAGGTGATTTAGGATTGGCGAAGAAAAACTTGGTTTGGTCGTGAATATCAGTCGCATTTTACTCTGCCCTCTTACTAATCCCTTGCTTTGTCTTAATCTTAATACCTTCTGCACACCGTTTAGGCTAATCGGTTTTCTTCATTCCCTACCGGTCGGCACCAGCCTAAGGTTTGGAAGAAGACTATCCAATTTGCGTAATAGGTGTACTATCTCCTAAACCAAGGAGTACTCGTAATGAGAGAAGGTGAAAAGAAAAGACAACTGAATAATCCTATTCGTTTTCTCCAGAACCAGAAACCATCCTCGAAGTCCTTCGAGTTCGTATATGACCATACGATGGTTTTGTCCAATGGAAGTGGACGTTTGTAGTAATACGGGGTGTCCTGGAGAAAAGGGTAAAAGCAGGAGTGGCAATGAGGTTTGCAACTCTGACAATCCAAAAGCCAGTGTTAAGAAGGTTCGGTCAACTTGGTCACTGAGTCATAGTCTTAGGGTCGGGTCAATGGTCGCTGCCAAAGAGAGAGAGAAAAGAAACACTCAACGTGCACTCTATCCTAGATCAGAATGGTTATCACTTTAACTAATCTGGAAACCTCCCACTGTACCTCAAATTCTCCTCCAAACCTGAAAGAAGAACTAGTCGGGGTCACCCGAGGAGTAAACTAACTCATCAGTGGGAATCGGGATCCAACTATCATCGCATGATAACTTGACGGAATCCACTCAAGTCACCACACTCCAGAAGGTATGCGCATGCCTGGCAAGTTTCAGTTCTTTTGAAACTCCCGATAAGATTTTTTTACCCCAAGCGGTTTATGACCTTGACTAGGTCAACAAACCATAAACCGCCAGTCAAGTTCAACCCGTCATTTTTCTGGATTGCATTAAACCCACCCGTACGTGCCCTTGACTAGGTCAACAAGGCCGCACGACTGTCTTAACCAATCCCACTTATGCAACAAACAAGTACCACTTAGCTACCGAACACTACGTCTTGACTAGGTCAACAAACGCAGCACGAATACCAAATAATACCTGTAGGAAATGACGGAGGGCTACGAATGGTTTTTGGCGAAAAACCTTTAACGTAATGAACTTGATATCGTTGAAGGAACTGCACAACTTTTTATAAAATATAGTGACGAAAACCTTTACTAAAGAGGTCACTCCCGGTGAAGGGATCTCGGCTCTTTCCCCGTAGAATGAGGTGCAGGATATTCCAACTGAATACCACGATGCAAAACAAAAGTGAACGTCCTTGCAATAACAGCTTTTTTTTTTGAAAAAGTGTTCCAACAACATCAGAAAAGGTTTGTTTATCTTGCATTGATCCGAATCAACGCAGTCCCATTAATTAATCACACCACAAAGAACGAAAATATACTGACGTACGTATATGCCATCCGCATTCGCCACTGGGTCCCGTCATCACCCGTTAGGTTAGCTAACTAACGGCAGAGCGGGGACTGGACTAGCGCGGATGTAAAACATATACAACATCTACTAATATATATACCAATATATAGTATTTCGCTCAAGGCGTGAATAAAAATGCAACATCACAGAAATGTACAGCATCACAGAACAATACAGATATCTGGAAGCCCCGGGTTTCACAGAGCCGCTGCTGAAACCCGACGTTCCCCTGGTCGTGTGGATAGCCTGTGCAATGAAATCCTAGACCCCTACGGGTGCGGCAAGTCACCCGCCAAAACCTGAAGCGAGGCAGCCCCCTTCAGCTCCGTGAATGGACCACCCAGCACTTCACGGAATCCGGTAACTTGGGCACCCCTCCTGGGTCAACCTGTACCCCCTATGAGTGCGGCGAATAGCCTGCCAATTCCAGACTGAAGCCCCCTCCGTCTCAATGCCATGAGATGCGGGCCCGTTGCCCTCCAGAACCCGGCTATCCGTGCACCCCTCCGCGGGGTAATCCTAGTACAGAAAGTAAAATATACATACACCGGGTACATCGACCGCAACCAGGTCGTGCCCCAAAAGAATAATACAATCAAGCAGTGACGGCAGTCCACATGTCGGACGCTCGCCCCGCAATATCAAATGTACATAATACAACAGCACTGTACTAGCATTGCATCCAGGCTATCCCCCACGACCGATCCGCAACAACACAGCATAAACATAGAACATCAACGTGAAAGTCACGTTCGCAAATCCGTCTAACCGGGCTATAGCAGTCAGACGGGATTTACCGATCGAGTGACATTCACGGTCGCAGATATAATGTAAATACTGTGAAATAATGTGTTTAAAAATTTCCGATTGACCAAAAATTAACAAGTGGGCCCCCAATCAAAACTGTAGCACTCACAGAAAACCTGGGCCCAATTTTAATATTCCAAAAACCCCATTTTTAAGTGCAAGACAATCTGGAAAAAATTGGTACAGTGAAGAGTTTAATCCGCGGCGGAAGCGCGGCCAAAGCAATGCTTTGGCCGCTCTTCCGCGGTGCTATGTAGGATTCAGGCTACCAATTTTTACCACATCTCTTATATTTCCCTGTACATCATTCTACAACCACCTGAAAAATTTTTCGAGCCCGGAAAAAATCGACAGAAAACTGATGTACACTAAAATACGGTTTTTTGAGATTTTGGTCGATCGGAGACGCAAACACATCAAACGAAGCTAGGTAAGGTTAATGGCGTGGCTCTGATACCATGTTGCCCCACGGCAGCGCCCCGGCAGTCTTACTCGAGGCCAAATTGCGGAATCAAAAAATTTTCCTTACTCGGAAACCGGCGCTACCGCGGACAAAGAAAACCCGGATCGTTTACCATTAACCGATACTAGCTAACAAGAGATGGGAAGAAAAGTATACCGAGTGATCCGAGTCCTCCGGTCTTCTCTTCATCATCCCGATCTCCCGCGGAAAGTCTTGGCTCCACATCGTCGCCTCCTCGCCGGAAAGGGCACCACATCGCCTTCGTCTTTTACGGGCTCCCGCCTCAATACCGAGGCAACTCGAGCATGAAGCCGGCAACTCGACATGCTCAAGATATGCTGTAGAATGTGGTGTAGAACGTCTATGTCTCTTTTGGGGTTTGGTGTTGCCTTGATGGAGGAATGAGGTTAAGGAAAAATGGTGCTTACATTTTTCCAAAACAAGAAGAAATGAGATGAAGAAATTTGTGTCATGCCAAAAATGAAATTTTCTCTCATCTCCTCACAAGAGTGGCCGGCCAAAAATCAAGTAGGAAATTGGTGGGAGGAAAAACAAAGGGAGGTGAGTGTAGGATCAAAGAATGGTGACCACATCCAAGGTCAAAGAAACATACACCATACTTCATATCAAATCACACCATACTCATTTCAAATCACATTAAAGCAAGTAATGGATGAAAGAGAACAAAGATATCATAATCAATCTTTATGCATATAAAACCTCCACAAAGTGTTATTTGCAAACTTGCAAATAACCCCCTCCATCGGAAAAGTCCGGCCGGGAAAGAACAAGGAAAACCGGCCGGAACGGAATGCACACTGGCAACTCCAGAAAACTGGTCCCGTAATAAATTACAGGAAAAACCCCGATACTGTGCATACACACCCGCATCTGTATTCCGACCGGATACAAATGCAAAGAGACAAAATCTACACTGTACTAAACTAGGACCGGCTTAAGCCAAAGCCGGCTAGTTAAATCCGTTCGATCCTGATCCGTGCAATACCGCACGTATCAGATCAAACCCTGCCATATACCTATACGGCTACTAGTACAAACCGTCCGATCCTGATCCGTGCAATACCGCACGTATCTGATCGGACCCTGCCATATCTCCATACGGTCTCTACAGCGTTTCGCCCGAAAGCTGAGTAACTGAAAGTGTGGTGGACTCTAAAGACTCGTCAATACAATGGCTGTGGATTTAACCACTAGCACGTCAGAGGTATAAGCCAATACGTAACGGGCCACCAGCTATTGACTAAAAGGGACGTCGATGAGCGAACTCATCCTGACACCCTACTGAGCCTGTCAGTGACAATATCCGTACAGTCCGGTCCGTTCGTCTATGAGTATCGCATGGCGGGCCTAGGGGGTTGGTAAAAGTCAGACCCCCAAAAGCGGTACAAGTCGTGTCGGAGTGTAGCCCAGAACGCCCTGAGATACTACTGGAATACCTACCAGTAAATCTCCTGCTTCGGCCGAGGGCTTTGCGTAATGGCTCTCCTAGACACAGCGCGACCTCACCCCCAATACCGGGAGAGACGAACCCCTGCAGATCCGCTCACTGCCTCCATGTGGCTCGGGACTGTACCCAACTAAAACCTGTTTGCACGACTCCTTTGAGCCGTGGTAGGGTAGTAATCAAAGCACAGTGGGAACTCACACGAGACAAATGACGATCTCAGGTCGATGAACTAACCTGTACACATGTCACCAGGGAACTGCTATCTGACATCTGGTACAAGACCAACTAGCAGGTTCCCGGCGAGTCCTGTCCGGTGTACTCATAACCCAATGAGCACCTGTATACATCTTAGGTGAACCAACTGACACCAGTGGCTTGTGAGACCGGCCACCGCCCCTCGTCGGGGTCTCGACTGTATACACTAGTCTACTAATGGAGTATCGATGCCCTGTCTCGAAACTCCTACGACGAGGGACCTTTTAAGGATGTGCTTATAGACTACCAGCTCCCACGTATATGATCGCCATCATACTGCCGGTAGTCAAGCAAGAATCCTAGGGGCTCTATCAACGTGTAATAGCGACATGTCAGGTCACCTAAAGCAGTACACGATGATAAAGATAAACCAGATAGCATACTATCATCTCGAGTAAGACTGTCCTACCGGGATAGGTCCTACCTCAATCAATGCAATCACGTGCCTGTGATCCAATAATTGACTCTGAGGGCACTATCTCCAACAAAGTATACGTCGTATTTATCTGTGATGTTTAGGTACTTAAATGATGGGACTTCATTAATGTGATTAATGAAATAAAAGAAACCTAAGATGTTGTAGAATCGAATTTCAAAATAAAACAGGTAGCTACAGTTCTTGCTTTGCACAGAGGTATATGTGATATATCCTGCACCTTATTCGATGAGGAAAGGACCGAGATCCCTTCACCGGGAGTGACTCCTTTAGCAATAACTGGCAGATGCTACACACTCGGTTTGTCTTTTGATTGCTTTTAAGAGTTTTTGCTTTGCACAGTGATATATATGATATATCCCGCACCTCATTCGACGAGGAAAGGACCGACGATCCCTTCACCGGGAGTGACTCCTTTAGCAAAACTAGAAAAGCCTAAAAAACACTCCATTTCAAAATTCATTCGATCCTACAACGATATCAAGTTCATTACACAATAGGTTTTCAGAAAAACATGTCGTAGCCCTCCGTCATTACAGATAAGTACTAGTTAGTATTCGTGCTGCGGTAGTTTGGCATTCGTCAAGGCGTAGTGTGCGGTAGCTAACTAGTATTTATTTGCTTATGCATATGATGCAGATTGGATTAGGGTATTCGTACAGCGTTGTTTGGCATTCGTCAAGGGTCGTGCGGGTGGGTTTAATTCGATCAAGTAATGTACGGGTTGAACTTGACTAGTGGACTATGGGTTGTTTGGCATTCGTCAAGGTCATAGCGAGCTAGGGGCAAAATATTATCGGGAATTTCAAGTGTTGAAATTTGCAATGAGATTGCATACCTTCTATGAGATAGTTGGATCCCGATACCCGCTGCGAGTAAGAGTTACTCCTGGGAGAGTTTTATACATTACAATTAGCCGATCAAGTAGGTGTCTAGAAAGGTGTCAACGGGGTTACGCCTCTGGGAAAACGAGGTTTACATTAATTAGGTTCGTGCGAAAGCACGGGGGACCTCCCTCAAAGTACCGACACTGGCCTGGCTGAAAGATTGGCGAACATGTAGTGTGTAATTAATCCCGGCTAGTCTTTCCTTTTAGGGTTTGAAGGAAGATTTGATAAAAAGCAGTGGGAGCCATCCTGATTAGATAAAATAATAACCAATCTATTCTTGACAGAGCGCACGCTGAGTGTTTTCTTCTCTCTCTCTCCAGGTAGCGACCATATCACGCCTTAATCAAGATAATAATACGGATTATTGACCGAACCCGCTTGTTATACTGAGCTGGGGAACGTTGGTCCCGCTCCAACTTATAATTGTTATAAGACAGAGCAGGAAATTGGGGATTACCAGAATTCCCGTGCCGCCCAAACGAAGAGAGTGCATACTGATGCATCATCTTCGGGTGTGTTCGTTACAAAGAACTGATTCTCTGTATCCTCTACGTCCTGGGTATGCGATACCAGATCAGGATCCCATATATGTAATTTGTTACATAGGGCTACAGATAGGTAGAGAACTGAGAACGGGTAATAAGTTTCATGAGGCAGAAAACGGGGCAAGAGTTGCAGCCAAGTCTATTGGTCACTGTCACCCTGTATTACCAATACATTGATTCTGAACGAATGTTATTAGATACCGAACCTGATATACAAAATCATATCTGTCTCTTTATTAGAAAAGAAACGATAAAATTTTGTGTTGTTGGATAATGTTTTGAACATTTCCTATATCAAAAGTTGATCGGTTCAGGCACGTTATCTAAAAGCATTGATGTTCTAAATCAAACTACAGTTCTTTAGTATACGGAACACACACAAGAGGAAAAGTTCAGAATTGAACGATTCCTTCTTGAGGTATTGTAGACTAGGTCAGATCAATGTGACCCGACTAGCTAGAGTTACATAAAGATGCATATTTAAATCTTGTGAAACTCGCCAGTCATGTCACAAAGATAAGATGACCACAGCTCCGTTTACTGGAAACAGAGAAAGTGTTAGTGAACTCTTGGGATTGATACATGTTGATGTATGTAAGGTCCCCTGTCTACATATGCCAGGACTGGTTCTTTGTACTTCATTACATTCTCTGATAATCTCTCAAGATTCAGTCATATGTTCCTGTTGAAACATGAGTCCGAACCTTTTGAGATATTCACAGAATATAAGCGAGAAGTAGAGAACCAAAATATGGGTATAAGTATTATGTCCTTTGATGTGATCAAGGAGGAGAATACTTGAGCACGGAATTCCTGGACTATTCTAAAGGAGAATGAGATTCTCTCTCAGCATTACTCCTCCGTATACACCATAGCACGATGGTATATCGGGACGGAGCAATCACACCCTATATGATATGGTGTGCTCCATGATGAGTATTACTGAGTCACCTATTTCCGTTAGGGAGTTATGCACTTGAGAAGCTGCATACCTATTGAATAGGGTTCGAATCAAATTAGTTGCCTACCATTTCATATGTGATGTGGAAAGGGAAGAGCCCATGTCTTAAGCTAGTTAAGATTTAGGGTTGTCCGGCCTATGTCTGAAAAGCAAAATCCGGACAAGCTCGAGGCAAGGTCAGTTATGTAGAACTGGAAATGTTCCAGCTATACAGACTGCAGCTGATGATTTGATAGAACCAAAGGATTCAGTAGATTCCAACGAACCTCAGCCTCTCCGCCGATCTAGTAGGGTTCCTCACCCACCTGAGAGATACTTCTGTTTCTCTATGACAGTGGGAGCGAGGATTGCATCATGAGATGATGACCCAACTAGCTTCGAGCTGGCCATCAAGAGTGAGACTCTGTAAGAATGGCTGGATGTTTATCGATCTGAGATGGAATCCTTATACACCAACAAAGTATGGACTTTGGTTGCTATATCTGAAGGGTTAAATCCCCATCAGGAGCAAGTATATCTTGAGAAGATTACTTGGTGTACATGGAAAAGTTGAGACTTTCAAAGCTAGACTTGTTAAAGGTTTGCATCATTGACCAGATATGGATCATAATGTTAAAACCTTTTCAAGTAACTATGCTTAAGTCCATCCAGATCCTACTTGTCACGGCTACATACCATGACTACGATATCTGGTGGTTGGGTGTCATGACTGCTTTTCTAAATGATGTTTTAGAAGAGTGCGTCTATAAGTACACAGTCAGAGGGCTTCATAGACAGTGGGAGCAGCCGAAACGTGTGCAAGATACTTTATAGGATAAAGCAGGCATCGCGGAGTTGGAACATCTGTTTTGATGAAGTAGTCAAAGAGTTTGACATCATCAAAATGGTAGATGAACCTTGTATATACAAAAAGGTAGTAGGGAGTATGGTGGTGATCCTCGTAGAGTACGTGGATGGCATACTCTTGATAGGGAAGGAGTTTCCTATGCTACGCTCGATCAATCTCCGCTTATCACAATGATTCTCCATATAGGATCAAAGTGATACCTCCTAAATCCTGGGTTTTGGATCTATGAGATAGATCTAATTGGATGTTAGGATTCTCACTAGTTGTAGTGAGACGGTATCAACCGATCCTGGGGAGAATCACTGGAAGGGTTCCAGGGTGATAATGACGACTGAGTGTCAGTCGCAGGCATTGTCTTTACCCTTAGTAAAGGGACGGTATGTTGGAAGAGTTCCAAGCTAGATACCGTGACATACTAGACGATAAAGGCTTGATACATCGCTACTTAAGATGCTACCAAAGAGGCTGTTTGGGTGTATATTGGTTCATAAGATGAACTACGTTCCTGCCATTGTGTGACAATGGAGTTGTGGCTTATGCCAAGGAACGCCCGTCCCATCAGTGATCCAGACATATTCTATGGCAGTATCACTTGATCATGGAAATGATTGATCTCCAGGGTGATCGAGGTTTGGAGAGTAGACTCAGAGGACAACACAGCGGATCCACTCACAAAGGCCTGTTCCCAGAGAGAGACTTTTATGGGATGGTTGAGTATGAGATACTACAACCACTGCTATCAGATGGCCCTAGTGCAAGTGGGAGATTGTTAGTTATATGTATGCCCTAGAGGCCATTACTGTACATAGGATGTATATTGTAGTGGATGCTGGGACGTATATAGGGAGGACTTTCTTGCTCGACATGATAGTATGCTATCTGGTTGAACTTTACCTTAACGTGTATGCTGATTGTCTCTCTGTTACATGTTGGTAAAGCCCTTAGGATGTGTGCTTGACTACCTGGACTATGATGCGGATCATACTAGTAGGGACATGGTAGTCCATAAGTACATCCTTCAAAGTCCCTAGTCGTGGGTGTATCGAGACGGGGCATCGATATACCAGAGTAGACTAGTGTGTACCTTCTCGACCCATACAGATGGGCGATGGATGATCCCATATCCATTGGTGTTTGACATCAGAGATGATATACGGGTGCTCAGTAGAGACTGGGTACACTGGACGGACTCGCCGAGAACTCCCAGATGGTATTATACCTCACGTCAGATGGCAGTTCTCTGGTGACACTGGTACAGAGTAGTCTGTTGACCCGAGATCGTCATAGAGTCTTGTGTGGTTCCCACTGTGCTTTGATTTCCATCTTACCACGTCCAAGAGGGCATGCAAAATGGTGGTTTTTGGGTACAGTCCCGAGTCACATGGAGGCAATGAGCGATAGGAGGGGATTCGTCTCTCCCGGTATAGGGGGTTGATGTTGCGCTGTGTTCGATTGGCTATAACAGGAAATCCCTGGCCAGGGTTGCTGAGATTTACTGGTAAGTGTTACCAGTAGTTTCTCGAACAGTTATAGACCTCATATCGACACGACTTATCGAGCTATTGGGGTCTGACGTTTACCACCCCTAGGCGAGATATGCGACATATCAGACGATCAGACCGGACTGTACGGTAGTGTTACTGGTTGGATTCACTGGAGTGTGAGCGGGCTTGCTCGTCGATCTTCAGATCGCTCAATACCCGGGTGGCCGTTACGTTTGGCAGACCGCTTGCGGCTTGTGGGTGTTTGATATGATCATCACCTGCTGCCGGCGTATTGACGAGTCTTTAGAGTCCTACACAGAGGTTTCCTGGCTCAAGCGAAACGAAATAGGAGCGCATATGAGATATGTGCGGGACCGAGAATAATGCGTGTATGTGATACCGTATTTCATTCTTGCGATGAATGTATCGATTAGGTTATATGCGATATACCCTAGTTATCGAATCAAGGGTTGATTCGATAAACCGATGCATTGCATACTAGTCGGTTATATACGATATGACCGGATCGTTGAATCAAGTGTTGATTTAATGATTTAATGCATAATTATATATTTGATATATTAGTTTGCATCAACTAGTATCGGTTTACTTAAGATGGATATTCTCACTCGGGAGTGCACATTGTATATGTGATATACTTTTTGTGCACTTGATTGTATCATGTTTGATGATACATGTTATGCTAGGGTTTTTGTGTAAAGATTAAACCATGGTTATTTAAATGGTTAGGGTTTTGTTTTTCATATCTATTTATTTATTTATTTATTTATTTTCTTTTTGGAAAAGGAAATGAGAAGAATGGTGGCTTTCTTTGTTTGTTGTTGAAGATTCATGAACCTTTGACTTTGTCCACCATTCTTATCTCATGCTTAACCTAACCATTTGATTTAACCCTAGTTCAATCTCTACACTTTACCATGGTTTAGTCATGATAAGTTTTGATTATTCTTTTCTTTTTCTAATTAACTTATCATAACTATTTCCTTCTTCTTCTTCATTCTTCAAGTGAAGAAAACCAAGGTCCATCAATGGTGATTGTTGGAAAAGAGTGAGAAATCCAAAATTAAAGTCTACCCACTTCCTATTTCTTCATCCTCTACCTCTTGCCAAGTAGTAGAGTGTGTTTACTTCACAAGTTTCTTGACTTGGTGAAGTTGTGAGCTTGATCTAGCGATGCCTCGACGTAGATCATCTTCGGCATGGACATCGACGACCTAGCTCCCTTTTTCTCCGACGAAGCCGACTCTAGAGCCCGGATTTGATTTGGACAGCGGAGAGGACCTCGTTGCGAAGCCGTGGAGGTGGAGCACCGGATCTACAAAGGTTGTATTTCCGTTTTCTCATTAGTTAAGTGTTAACTAGTTCTTTTTCGCCTAGACATCTAGTTATCGATCCGTAGTTTAGGGTTTGTAGGCACCATAATTTTTGAAATTGCCATGGTTGATGGCTTGGGAGACCTCACTAGCGTGCCTAGGAACCCTACAATAAGAGCATGGGGCAAAAATCCACATCGGGAGTTTCAAAAGAACTGAAACTTGCCAGATATGCGCATACCTTCTGGAGTGTGATAGCGTGAACGGATTCCATCACGTTATCATGCGATGATAGTTGGATCCCGATTCTCACTGATGAGTTGGTTTACTCCTCGGGTGATCCCGACTAATTCTTCTTTCAGGTTTGGGGAAGAATTTGACGTTACAGTGAGAGGTTCCTAGATTGGATAAAGTGATAACCATTCTGATCTAGGTTAGAGTGCACGCTAAGTGTTTCTTTTCTCTCTCTCTTTGGCAGCGACCATTGACCCGACCCTAGACTATGACTCAGTGACCAAATTGACCGAACCTTCTTAACACTGGCTTTTGGATTGTCAGAGTTGCAGACCTCATTGCCACTCCTACTTTTACCCTTTTCTCCAGGACACCCCGTATTACTATGAACGTCCACTTCCATTGGACAAAACCATCGTATGGTTATATACGAACTCGAAGGAATTCGAGGATGGTTTCCGGTTCTGGAGAAAACGAATAGGACTATTCAGTTGTCTTTTCATTTTACCTTCTCTCTCAGATTTCGAGTACTCCTTGGCTTAGGAGATAGTACACCTATTACGCAAATTGGATAGTCTTCTTCCAAACCTTAGGCTGGTGCCAACCGGTAGGGAATGAAGAAAACCAATTAGCCTAACGGTGGTGTACATAAGGTATTATGTAAAGACAAAGAAAGAGATTAGTAAGAGGGCATAGTAAATTGCGACTGCTATTCACGACCAAACCAAGTATTTCTTCACCAATCCTAAATCAACTTTGTATTTCTCCAGGACACTCCGTATCACTACGAAGATCCCAAGTTTATTGGATAATCCATCGTATGGTTTTATACGAACTCGATAGGAACTTGTTCCAGTTCGGGGATGGATCCTGGTTCAGGAGAAATACGAATAAAGTTCATTCAGGTGTCTTTTATCTTCACCTTCTCTCGTGTTGCGAGTGCTCCTAGGACTAGGACAGTACACCCATTATGCTTATTGGATAGTCTTCTTCCAAACCATAGGCTGGTACCGAATGGTAGGGAAGGAAGAAAACCATTTGGCCTAAAGGGGTGTACGGAAGGTATTGACTAAAGGCATATAAAGAGATTTGGAGAGATGGCAAAGAGATATACGGTTATAGTTGTGAATCTGGATAATGGAAGAGGCATTACTATGAATACCGGGATACCTCATCGAAACATTTCAATGTTTCAGTTTCACTGTGTATTGTTAAAAGAAAACTGATTTCCCAATTAGACACTTACTCCAGGTTATGTATTTTCCAGGTATGATTCTCACATCTGTATGGTTTTACAGATGATGAGTGGGAGTAAGTTATTGGGAATTAGGTGACCATCCTTATTATATCGGGATTCGTTATAATTGGTGATATTTGAGGAAGCCACCTGGGTTGTTTGCCGGTCGGCGAATATTTGGTTTTGAATATCCATTGTTGTGCACCAATTTCAAATTGATATATCTGTACGTCTATTTTTATAGAGTGAGACATACCTTTTTGAAATTATTTCTATGACATTTACCTATATCAGTGGATGGTTAGGTAAGGAGCATTAAACGGCGGTGTAATTCTTCATAACTATAGTACAATTTTCTACCTACGACACACAGTGAACGAGTTACTAGACTCAAGGGACTTGTACAGAGTATTGTATACTGTCCAGTATCCATAAGGACAGAGGGGTTGGTCCTCGTACTATATTCAGTTTACTTATGACTTCTCTAGTTCTTAGATAAGTGTTTCTACGAAACACAGGGTCTGAGTTTTGAGAAGTTATAGGTATAAGAATAAAGTAGAGAACCAGGTATTGCAAGTATCAGGATTCTTCAAGGTGATCGAAGATGTAGATACTTGAATATGGTATTCAGTTGATAGTAATGGTTAAGAGAACTTGCTTCTCTTTCAGGTTACTCATAATTGGAAGCACTCCTAAGTTGAGTAACGCTGATCGGCCTCTCTCCATTTACTTGACATGCACTGGAGACAACTACATGAATTGAATCTGGTTCAATTAAATCAGTGCCTCTGTTTCTGTATTGGATATAGAACAGTTCATATCTTGACATTGTTAAGATACGGGGAGTTGTCCGGCTTATGCTTAAAACCAGACACTGGACGACTCAAGGCACGTTTCTGTAATGGCTGTTTGTGGGTTGACTCGGGCTATGACGAGGGTTGATATTCTACCATCTGGAAGATCAATAGTGATATTGTTCTAGACTCGCCACAGTTTTATTAAAAATGGATTTTTTCAGAAAACAGTAGCGGGAGTATGGTAGAACTGGAAGTGATTCCAGAACCGCAAATGATTACTGAATATTCGATAAGAACCTAAAGATTCAATCTGGTTTGACATTCCATTGGACACTCCGCAGATATGGTGGGTAACCTTAGGCACCCGAGAGGTACTTCGGTATGCTCAAGGACGGTGGCAGGGAGATTCTTGTTTACCCAGACTTGCCATTGCTGTTGTTCTAGACTGTGAAACCCGGCAGGAGGATGAGTATAGTGTCGTTCTAAACTAGCTTTAGAAGTGTACGTCTATATGACTCTGCCAGAGGGTTGTCGTAGTCAGTGGGAGCAGCGGAAGCAGCGGAAGCATTGGTGGACATCAGGCTTATGTCTATTTATAGATTAAAGCAGATATAGCGGAGATAGATCATCTATTTCTGATATGGCAGTCATAGGTTTGACTTCATCAGAATAGGGGATGGATCTGTTAAGAAGGTAGTAGGGTGTGATGTCCTGGTATTTGATGACATACACAGAGTAGGAAGTAATATTCCTATACTACGATCGGTTATACTTTGGTCGTCACACAGTGGTTTCTCCACATAGGACTTGGATATTATATCGTACATTCTGGTTACTAGATCTATGGTTTTAGATCTAGATTTGGGTGGTTTCCCAATCTGGGTACTTTGACCGCATTCTAAGGGTATTTAGAATGGACGACTCCTGGCATGGTGGTGTACCTGCAGGTAATGGAGTCACCCTCTCTAAAGGTGTCTTACAGACTAAAGGGGAGAGGGATACGCATGATTGGCAGATCACTTGCTTAGGCAATTGAGTCAATCATGAGATGTCAAGTACCACACCAGATATTGTTCTTGCAGTAGGTGCAATAAGTTGATATTCATCCAATCCTGGAGAAACAATCGGAAGCAATTTTAGAACATAAGTGGATGTTCTAGAGATATGATAACGACAGCCTCCTTTAGGAGACGGTTATCATTCCAGGCTTCCAAGGTGACCTGGATGGCAGAGTGGCTATCAAAGTTATAGTTTTCCCTCTGATGAGGGGCAGTATTTTGGACAGATGGTCCAGGTGGACACTGAGGGAAGGCATGGCGCAGGATACTGATTAAGTTCAGTTGACGATACAGTCTAAGAAGTTTGGATTTGGAGTTCACTTATGAGTTAGGTCCCATCAGATATCCAGACACATTCTAAGACAGGTATTACTCATTTCGGGAGATGGCTTTCTCCGCGAACTTGAGATAAAGAGAGTCATAGAAAGAAACATCAGAGCGGATCCACTCACTGAGGCTATTCCTCGAACGCAATAGTTTCGCAAACGAGCTTTGTGAGACTGACTAGTAGAGGAGTTGGGTGTTCGGTATCACACAGGCTGTGAGTATGCGACATCGCAATAATTAGCCTAGAGTGCAAGTGGGAGATTGTTAGAGATAGTGCCCTCAGAGTCAATTATTGGATCACAGGCACGTGATTGCAATGATTGAGGGGAGGACCTATCCCAGTAGGATAGTCTTACTCGAGATGATAGTATGCTATCTGGTTTATCTTTATCATCGTGTACTGCTTTAGGTGACCTTACGAGTCACTATTACACGTTGATAGAGCCCCTAGGATTCTTGCTTGACTACCAGCAGTATGAGGGCGATCATATAAGTGAGAGCTGGAGTCTATAAGCACATCCTTAAAAGGTCCCTAGTCGTGGGAGTTTCGAGACAGGGCATCGATACTCCGGAGTAGACTAGTGTATACAGTCGAGACCCCGATGAGGGGTAGTGGCCGGTCTCACAAGCCACTGGTGTCAGTTGGTTCACCTAAGATGTATACAGGTGCTCATTGGATTATGAGTACACCGGACAGGACTCGCCGGGAACCTGCTAGTTGGGATTATACCTGATGTCAGATAGCAGTTCCCTGGTGACATGTGTACAGGTTAGTTCATCGACCTGAGATCGTTATTTGTCTCGTGTGAGTTCCCACTGTGCTTTGATTACTACCCTACCACGGCTCAAAGGAGTCATGCAAACAGGTTTTAGTTGGGTACAGTCCCGAGCCACATGGAGGCAGTGAGCGGATCTGCATGGGTTCGTCTCTCCCGGTATTGGGGGTGAGGTCACGCTGTGTTTAGGAGAGGCAGAACATGAAAATTCCTTGGCCAAGGCAGGAGATTTGCTGCTAGGTATTCCAGTTGTATCTCAGGGTGTTCTGGGCTACACTTCGACACGACTTGTACCGCTATTGGGGGTCTGACTTTTACCAACCCCCTAGGCCCGCCATGCGATGCTCATAGACGAACGGACCGGACTGTACGGATATTGTCACTGACAGGTTCATTAGGGTGTCAGGATGAGTTCGCTCATCGACGTCCCTTTTGGTCAATAGCTGGTGGCCCGTCACGTATGGCTAATACTTCTGACGTGCTAGTGGTTAAATCCACAGCCATAGTATTGATGAGTCCTTAGAGTCCACCACACTCAGTTACTCAGGTTTCGGGCGAAACGCTGTAGAGGCCGTATGGAGATATGGCAGGGTTCGATCAGATACGTGCGGTATTGCACCGATCGTGATCGGACGGTTTTTACTAGCCGGCTTTGGCTTAAGCCGGATCCTAGTATTAGATAGTGTAGATATTGTCTCTTTGCATTTGTGTTCGGTGGGAATACAAATGTGGGCATGTATATGCAGTAGCGCGGTTTTCCTGTAATTTATTACGGGATCAGTTTTCTGAAGTTGCCAGTTTGCATTCCGTTTCGGCCGGTTTTCATTTGTTCCTTCCCGGCCGGATTTTCCGATGGAGGGGGTAATTTGCAATTGTGCAAATTACTTATGTGGAGGGTGTTTCTTGCTTATGTGTGGCTTCATCATGAGATCCTCTTCTTGTCATCTCTTTTGTTTAAATGAGATTTTAAATGGATTGGAAATTAATTTGATCAATTTCTTTTGTTTATCTTTTCTTTTTTCTCCACTTGCAAAAGATTCCTTTTTCCTCCACCATGGAGAGTGTGGGCCGGCCACTTTTGAGGGGGAGAAGAGAGAGAGGCTCATTTTTCACGAGTGGCATTTTTCTCATCTATTTTTCCTTGCTAAAATTGTGAGCACCATATTCCTCCATAGTTCATTCCTTCATTACCTCCATTAATGGCAACCTCATAAACCCTAAAGAGACAGAGACTCTACACTAGCCTACAGCAAATCTTAGACGCGTTGGCTAGCCAACTTCACGCCCGAGTTGCCTCGGTCCAGAGGTGGGAGCCCGTAAAAGTATCCGGCTACGTGGTGCCCTTTTCGACGAGGAGGAGATGAACGGAGATTCCACGGGAGATCGGAGTGGAGACGAAGACCGAAGGACATGGATCGCTTGGTATACTTCTCTACCCGTATTTTAGTTTGCTAGTTGCTAGGTTGATGGCCCGATCCGGGTGAAAAGTGCGCGGTGGTGCCGGTTCAATAGTTTTTGAAAGTTTATGTTTCTGCGTTTCCGGCGTCGGATCGCCGGCCGGGGCACCGCCGCGGACTTACATTGGTATCAGAGTCACGCCATTAACCTAGCCTAGCTTGCTCTAGTATGTTTAGAACTCGATCAAACAAAAATCCCCAAAAACCGTATTTTCCAATGCTTCATGTTTCTGTCGAAATTTTTTCTGCTCCAAAAATTTTTCAGGTTGTTTCAGAATACTGTGCAAGAAAATCTAAGAAATCTGTGAAAATTTGGTCGCGAGATCTCTCCATACCGCCGCGGAACCGCAGCCAAACCCATGCTTGGGCCGCGGTTCCGCTGCGCTTTTAACTGATCAGCGTGCCAAATTTTTCCAGAGGGCTTTAGACTTGGAAATAGGGGTTTTGGGATATTATTTTTGGGCCCAGATTTTCTGCAAGTGCTACAGTACTGCTTGGGGCCCACTTGATAAAATTTGTTCGATCGGATATTTTAAACATGCTAGTTCACAGTATTTACATTATATCTGCGACCGTGAATGTCATTTGATCGGTAAATCCTGTCTGACTGCTATAGCCCGGTTAGACGGATTTGCCAACGTGACATTCACGTTGATGTTCTGTGTTGTGCTGTGATGTTGCGGATCGGTCGTGGGGGATAGCCTGGATGCAATGTTAGTACAGCTTTGTTTTATATGTACATCTGATATTGTGGGGCGAGCGTCCGACCTGTGGACTGCCGTCACTGCCTGTTTGTATTATTCTTTTGGGGCACGACCAGGTTGCAGTCATTGTACCCGTTGTATGTATATTTTACTTTCTGTACTAGGATTACCCTGCAGAGGGGTGCACGGATAGCTGGGTTCTAGAGGGCAACGAGCCCGCATCTCATGGTATTGAGACGGAGGGGGTTTTACTCTAGAATTGGTGGGCTATTCGCCGCACTCGTAGGGGGTACAGGTTGACCCAGGAGGGGTGCCCAAGTTACCGGATTCCGTGAAGTGCTGGGTGGTCCATTCACATTGCTGAAGGGGGCTGCCTCGCTTCAGGTTTTGGCGGGTAACTTGCTGCGCCCGTAGGGGTCTAGGATTTTCATTGCACAGGCTATCCACACGACCAGGGGAACGTCGGGTTTCAGTAGCGGCTCTATGAAACCCGGGGATCCTAGATATCTGTATTGTTCTGTGATGCTGTACATTTTTGTGCTGTTGCTTTTTATCACGCCTTGAACGAAAATTATATATTATATATATACTTGTAGATGTTGTATATGTTTTGCATCCGCGCTAGTCCAGTCCCCGCTCTGTCGTTAGTTAAGTAACCTAACGGGTGATGACGGGACCCAGTGGCGAATACGGATGGCATATACGTACATCATTATTTTCGTTCTTTTGTGGTGTGATTAATTGATGGGACTGCGTTGATTCGGATCAATGCAAGTTAAACAAATCTATTCTGATGTTGTTGGAACACTTTTTCAAAAGGCTGTTATTGCAAGGGTGTTCTCTTTTGTTTTGCATAGTGGTATTCAGTTGGAATATCCTGCTCCTCAGTCAACGAGGCAAGGGCTGAGATCCCTTCACCGGGAGTGACCCCTTGGACAAAAGTTTGCGTCAGGGCAGTAACTTCACTATAGCCGTTTACTTTTGCTTTGCATCGTGGTATTCATTTGGAATATCCTGCACCTCATTCTATGGGGAAAGAGCCGAGTTCCCTTCACCGGGAGTGACCTCTTTAGCAAAGGTTTTCGTCACTATATTTTTTAAAAGATATCCGTTCCTTCAACGATATCAAGTTCATTACGTTAAAGGTTTTCGCCAGAAACCATTCGTAGCCCTCCGTCATTTTAGACGGGTAGCACGTAGTATTCATGCTATGTTTGTTGGCCTTCGTCAAGGCATAGTGTATGGTAGCTGCTTGTTACCTTTCTGCTGCATAGATAGATGCGTTGGTTTGGGACAGTCATATAGCCTTGTTGACCTTCGTCAAGGGCTTGTACGGGTGGGTTCAAATTAACCTGGACAATGACGGGTAGAACTTGACATGTGACTTATGATTTGTCGACCTTTGTCAAGGTGATAAGAGCATGGGGCAAAAATCCACATCGGGAGTTTCAAAAGAACTGAAACTTGCCAGATATGCGCATACCTTCTGGAGTGTGATAGCGTGAGTGGATTCCGTCACGTTATCATGAGATGATAGTTGGATCCCGATTCCCACTGATAAGTTGGTTTACTCCTCGGGTGATCTCGGCTAATTCTTCTTTCAGGTTTGGGAAAGAATTTGATGTTACAGTGGGAGGTTCCTAGATTGGATAAAGTGATAACCATTCTGATCTAGGTTAGAGTGCACGCTGAGTGTTTCTTTTCTCTCTCTCTTTGGCAGCGACCATTTACCCGACCCTAGACTATGACTCACTGACCAAGTTGACCGAACCTTCTTAACACTGGCTTTTGGATTGTCAGAGTTGCAGACCTCATTGTCACTCCTACTTTTACCCTTTTCTCCAGGACACCCCGTATTACTACGAACGTCCACTTCCATTGGACAAAACCATCGTATGGTTATATACGAACTCGAAAGAATTCGAGGATGGTTTCCGGTTCTGGAGAAAACGAATAGGACTATTCAGTTGTCTTTTCCTTTTACCTTCTCTCTCAGATTGCGAGTACTCCTTGGCTTAGGAAATAGTACACCTATTACGAAAATTAGATAGTCTTCTTCCAAACCTTAGGCTGGTGCCGACCGGTAGGGAATGAAGAAAACCAATTAGCCTAACGGTGGTGTACAGAAGGTATTATGTAAAGACAAAGAAAGGGATTAGTAAGAGGGCAAAGTAAATTGCGACTGCTATTCACGACCAAACCAAGTATTTCTGCGCCAATCCTAAATTACCTTTGTATTTCTCTAGGACACTCCGTATCACTACGAAGATCCCAAGTTTATTGGATAATCCATCGTATGGTTATATACGAACTCGATAGGAACTTGTTCCAGTTCGGGGATGGATCCTGGTTTAGGAGAAATAGGAATAAAGTTCATTCAGGTGTCTTTTATCTTCACCTTCTCTCGCGTTGCGAGTGCTCCTAGGACTAGGACAGTACACCCATTATGCTTATTGGATAGTCTTCTTCCAAACCATAGGCTGGTGCCGAACGGTAGGGAAGGAAGAAAACCATTTGGCCTAAAGGGGTGTACGGAAGGTATTGACTAAAGGCATATAAAGGGATTTGGAGAGATGACAAAGAGATATACGGTTACAGTTATGAATCTGGATAATGAAAGAGGCATTACTATGAATACCGGGATACCCTATCGAAATATTTCAATGTTTCAGTTTCACTGTGTATTGTTAAAAGAAAACTGATTTCCCAATTAGACACTTACTCCAGGGTATGTATTTACCAGGTATGATTCTCACATCTGTATGGTTTTACAGATGATGAGTGGGAGTAAGTTATTGGGAATTAGGTGACCATCCTCATTATATCGGGATTCTTTGTATTTGGTGATATTTGAGGAAGCCACCTGGGTTGTTTTCCGGTCGGCGAATATTTGGTTTTGAATATCCGTTGTTGTGCACCAATTTCAAATTGATATATCTGTACGTCTATTTTTATAGAGTGGGACATACCTTTTTGAAATTATGTCCATGACATTTACCTATATCAGTGGATGGTTACGTAAGGAGCATTAAATGGCGGTGTAATTCTTCATAACCATAGTACAGTTTTCAACCTACGACACATAGTGAACGAGTCACTAGACTCAAGGGACTTGTACAAAGTATTGTATATTGTTCAGTGTCCATAAGAACATAGGGGTTGGTCCTCGTACTATATTCAGTTTACTTATGACTTCTTTAGTTCTTAGACAAGTGTTTCGTAGAAACACAGGGTCTGAGTTTTGAGAAGTTATAGGTATAAGAATAAAGTAGAGAACCAGGTATTGCAAGTATCGGGATTCTTCAAGGTGATCGAAGATGTAGATACTTGTATATGGTATTCAGTTGATAGTAATGGTTAAGAGAACTTGCTTCTCTTTCAGGTTACTCATAATTGGAAACACTCCTAAGTTGAGTAACGCTGATCGGCCTCTCTCCATTTATTTGACATGCACTGGAGATAGCTGCATGATTTGAATCTGGTTCAATTAAATCAGTGCCTCTATTTCTGTATTGGATATAGAACAGTTCATATCTTGACATTGTTAAGATACGGGGAGTTGTCCGGCTTATGCTTAAAACCAGACACTGGACGACTCAAGGCACATTTCTGTAATGGCTGTTTGTGGGTTGACCCGGGCTATGACGAGGGTTGATATTCTACCATCTGGAAGATCAATAGTGATATTGTTCTAGACTCGCCACAGTTTTATTAAAAATGGATTTTTTCAGAAAACAGTAGTGGGAGTATGGTAGAACTGGAAGTGATTCCAGAACCGCAAACGATTACTGAAGATTTGATAAGAACCTAAAGATTCAATTTGGTTTGACATTCCATTGGCCACTCCGCAGATATGGTGGGTAACCTCAGGCACCCGAGAGGTACTTCGGTATGCTCAAGGACGGTGGCAGGGAGGTTCTTGTTTACCCAGACTTGCCATTGCTGTTGTTCCAGACTGTGAAATCCGGCAGGAGGATGAGTATAGCGTCGTTCTAAACTATCTTTAGAAGTGTACGTCTATATGACTCTGCCAGAGGGTTGTCGTAGTCAGTGGGAGCAGCGGAAGCATTGGTGGACATCAGGCTTATGTCTATTTATAGACTAAAGCAGATATAGCGGAGATAGATCATCTATTTCTGATGTGACAGTCATAGGTTTGACTTCATCAGAATTTGGGATGGATCTGTTAAGAAGGTAGTAGGGTGTGATGTCCTGGTATTTGATGACATACACAGAGTAGGAAGTAATATTCCTATACTACGATCGGTTATACTTTGGTCGTCACACAGTGGTTTCTCCACATAGGACTTGGATATTATATCGTACATTCTGGTTACTAGATCTATGGTTTTAGATCTAGATTTGGATGGTTTCCCAATCTGGGTACTTTGACCGCATTCTAAGAGTATTTAGAATGGACGACTCCTGGCATGGTGGTGTACCTGCAGGTAATGGAGTCACCCTCTCTAAAGGTGTCTTACAGACTAAAGGGGAGAGGGATACGCATGATTGGCAGATTACCTGCTTAGGCAATTGAGTCAATCATGAGATGTCAAGTACCACACTAGATGTTGTTCTTGCAGTAGGTGCAATAAGTTGATATTCATCCAATCCTGGAGAAACAATCGGAAGCAGTTTTAGAACATAAGTGGATGTTCTAGGGATATGATAACGACAGCCTCCTTTAGGAGACGGTTATCATTCCAGGCTTCCAAGGTGACCTGGATGGCAGAGTGGCTGTCAGAGTTATAGTTTTCCCTCTGATGAGGGGCAGTATTTTGGACAGATGGTCCAGGTGGACACTGAGGGAAGGCATGGCGCAGGATACTGATTAAGTTCAGTTGACGATACAGTCTAAGAAGTTTGGATTTGGAGTTCACTTATGAGCTAGGCCCATCAGATATCCAGACACATTCTAAGACAGGTATTACTCATTTTGGGAGATGGCTTTCTCCGCGAACTTGAGATAAAGAGAGACATAGAAAGAAACATCAGAGCGGATCCACTCACTGAGGCTATTCCTCGAACGCAATAGTTTCGCAAACAAGCTTTGTGAGACTGACTAGTAGAGGAGTTGGGTGTTCGGTATCACACGGGCTGTGAGTATGCGACATTGCAAATATTAGCCTTGAGTGTAAGTGGGAGATTGTTGGAGATAGTGCCCTCAGAGTCAATTATTGGATCACAGGCACGTGATTGCAATGATTGAGGGGAGGACCTATCCCAGTAGGATAGTCTTACTCGAGATGATAGTATGCTATCTGGTTTATCTTTATCATCGTGTACTGCTTTAGGTGACCTTACGAGTCGCTATTACACGTTGATAGAGCCCCTAGGATTCTTGCTTGACTACCAGCAGTATGAGGGCGATCATATAAGTGAGAGCTGGAGTCTATAAGCACATCCTTAAAAGGTCCCTAGTCGTGGGAGTTTCGAGACAGGGCATCGATACTCCGGAGTAGACTAGTGTATACAGTCGAGACCCCGACGAGGGGCGGTGGCCGGTCTCACAAGCCACTGGTGTCAGTTGGTTCACCTAAGATGTATACAGGTGCTCATTGGGTTATGAGTACACCGGACAGGACTCGCCGTGAACTTACTAGTTGGGATTATACCTGATGTCAGATAGCAGTTCCCTGGTGACATGTGTACAGGTTAGTTCATCGACCTGAGATCGTCATTTGTCTCGTGTGAGTTCCCACTGTGCTTTGATTACTACCCTACCATGGCTCAAAGGAGTCGTGCAAACAGGTTTAAGTTAGGTACAGTCCCGAGCCACATGGAGGCAGTGAGCGGATCTGCATGGGTTCGTTTCTCCCGGTATTGGGGGTGAGGTCACGCTGTGTCTAGGAGAGCCAGAACATGAAAAGTCCTTGGCCAAGGCAGGAGATTTGCTGGAAGGTATTCCAGTAGTATCTCAGGGTGTTCTGGGCTATACTCCAACACGACTTGTACCGCTATTGGGGGTCTGACTTTTACCAACCCCCTAGGCCCGCCATGCGATGCTCATCGACGAACGGACCGGACTGTACGGATATTGTCACTGACAGGCTCAGTAGGGTGTCAGGATGAGTTCGCTCATCGACTGTTAGTTATATGTATGCCCTAGAGGCCATTACTGTACATAGGATGTATATTGTAGTGGATGCTGGGACATATATAGGGAGGACTTTCTTGCTCGACATGATAGTATGCTATCTGGTTGATCTTTACCTTAACGTGTACACTGATTGTCTCCCTGTTACATGTTGGTAAAGCCCTTAGGATGTGTACTTGACTACCTGGACTATGATGCAGATCATACTAGTGGGGACATGGTACTCCATAAGTACATCCTTCAAAGTCCCTAGTCGTGGGTGTATCGAGACGGGGCATCGATATACCAGAGTAGACTAGCGTATACCTTCTCGACCCATACAGATGGGCGATGGATGATCCCATATCCATTGGTGTTTGACATCAGAGATGATATACGGGTGCTCAGTAGAGACTGGGTACACTGGACGGACTCGCCGAGAACTCCCAGATGGTATTATACCTCACGTCAGATGGCAGTTCTCTGGTGACACTGGTACAGAGTAGTCTGTTGACCCGAGATCGTCATAGAGTCTTGTGTGCTTCCCACTGTGCTTTGATTTCCATCCTACCACGTCCAAGAGGGCGTGCAAAACGGTGGTTTTTGGGTACAGTCCCGAGTCACATGGAGGCAATGAGCGATAGGAGGGGATTCGTCTCTCCCGGTATAGGGGCTTGATGTTGCGCTGTGTTCGATTGGCTATAACAGGAAATACTTGGCCAGGATTGCTGAGATTTACTGGTAAGTGTTACCAGTAGTTTCTCGAATTGTTATAGACCTCATATCGACACGACTTATCGAGCTATTGGGGTCTGACGTTTACCACCCCTAGGCGAGATATGCGACATATCAGACGATCAGACCGGACTGTACGGTAGTGTTACTGGTTGGATTCACTGGAGTGTGAGCGGGCTTGCTCGTCGATCTTCAGATCGCTCAATACCCGGGTGGCCGTTATGTTTAGCAGACCGCTTGCGGCTTGTGGGTGATTGATATGATCATTACCTGCTGCCGGCGTATTGACGAGTCTTTAGAGTTCTACACAGAGGTTTCCTGGCTCAAGCGAAACGAAATAGGAGCGCATATGAGATATGTGCGGGACCGAGAATAATACGGTATGTGATACTGTATTCAATTCTCGCGATGTGACATTGATCGGTTATATGCGATATAGCCGGGTTATCGGATCAAGTGTTGATTCGATAAGTTGTTACTGATGATACCAGTCGGTTATGTGCGACATGACCAGATCGTTAAATCAAGTTTTGATTTAATGATTTAATGCATAATTGTATATTTGATATATTACTTTGCATTAACTAGTATCGGTTCACTTTAAAATGGATTTTCTCACTCGGGTGTGCGCATTGCATATGCGATATGATTTTGTGCACTTGCTTGTATCATGTTTGATGATGCATGCCAAACTTGGTTAATTGTAAAGAATGAACCATGGTAATGAATGGGTTAGAGTTTTGATTTTTATTTATTCATTTATCTTTCTTATTTATTCTTTTTTTTGAAAAAGGAAAAAGAAAGATAAATGGTGGCTTATTTTGGATTTAGTTGAAGTTTCTTGAAACTTTGACTAAGTCTTCATTCTTGTCCTATACTTAACCCTAACCATTTTAACTAACCTAAGTTAATTCTCTACACTTAACTAGAGTTAAAAGTATGATAAGTATTGTTTTATTTTCTATTTTTAATTCAAGACTTATCATATCATCTTCATCTTCTTCCATTCTTCAAGTGAAGAAAGCTTCATTTTCATCAATGGTGATTGATGATTAAGAGTGAGAAATCCATTTCTAAAGTCTACCCACTTCCTATTTCTTCATCCTCTACCTCTTGCCAAGTAGTAGAGTGTGTTTACTTCACAAGTTTCATGACTTGGTGAAGTTGTGAGCTTGATCTAGCGATGCCTCGACGTAGATCATCTTCGGCATGGACATCGACAACCTAGCTTGCCCATTCTCCGACGAAGCCGACGCTAGAGCCCGGGAACTCATTAGGACAGCAAAGGGACTTCGTTGCGGAGCTATGGAGGTGGAGCACCGGATCTACAAAGGTTGTATTTCCGTTCCTTTAGTTTAATTGTAAACTAGATTACTTTTTCGCCTAGTTTTCTAGCAAACGATCCGTAGTCGGGTCTCTCGGCACCTAGATTTTTTGAAATTGGCATGGTTGATGCCTTGTGAGACCTCACTAGTATGCCTAGGAACCCTACAGTGGTATCAGAGCCTAGCTAGAGCCTTAGGCGAAGTCCAGACGGAGTTTGAAGTCCGAACGAACCCGAAAACCCATTTCTAACATGCTCTCTGTCCTTTTTTGAAAACAGTGAGTTTTTCTATATTAAAAATATGCAGAAAAACATGCAGGAATATCTAAGAGTTACTGTGAAATCGTGTGCCCTAATTCCATTAAACCGCCGCGTTTCCGCGGCACGAGCTTGGCTTGTGCGGCGGAAACGCGGCCTGTTTGTCGTATTATGGGGTGATGTTTGCACAGTAACTCCTATTTGACAGTGCTGGTTTTCCTGGGTATTTTTAATATTTTTTCAAGAGTTGAATTTTTCTGGGTTGTTTTGGGGATTCGAATGTTCGATCGGATTATCAAATTTTATCTGTGTGGCTTTCCGGATAATTTTTAGAATATGTTAAAAAGTTCGACCGGATATAAATACCCAATTTTTCCCCTGTCGGGAAATTTCCAAGTGTTGGATTTTTCCGTAGTTTGACGACGTTCTAAGTAGTGCAAGTAACTCGATGGACCCTCTAGAAGACAACAAACCTTAACTCGATTATGTGACCGTCTTGAACTGCCCTTTGAACCTTCGGGTTTGGGGCAGTACGGCGTGCCACATGTGAGGCGTTGGCTTGACCCTTCTACGGCTGGACCGTCGGTACTGAGGCACGAACTGAATGTTGTTAGACTTATTTCATGTGTTGATCTGTATCGGGAAAACTTGGGTATTCGATCGTTCGATCGGAAAGTTTAACATTTTCTATTTATCTGGAATGTGATACAATACTTGGAATTCACTTACAGTTATGAGATAACTGAATGAATGTTATAAACACACCAGTTTAGTCTCACTTGATCGGTTGCCACGGAATTTTGATGTGATCAAAAGTCCGTCGCAATCACGTAGCGTACGCAGATACTCGCCGGGTAAACTTAATAGACAGCCTCACCCCATTGCCCCGACCAAGTGACTGTAGGAGAACCCCGTCGCCGAAAGCATCCGTTCGGGTGATCGCGGCAGCGGTGTTCCGCCTTGGTGCACTTCGTCGACGGTAACGGGGGTGCGGCCGTCTACTGAAGTTTGCGACGAGCATTCGATCAGGATGTCGGGAATCTTGTTGAATTGCCCGACTTGATATTGAAAAGTGTTTTCGATAATGAGACTAAAATGCGGGGTTTATAATTGTTAGGCATGCGATGTCTAAGTAATTCATTTGGTCAGGCATGCGATGTCTGAAAAGATTGCGGATTCCAACTGTTGTAGTTTTACACTTTTCTGTGACCGTAAGTGTAATATGTGATATCGCCGGTTTCGTTACTATATGTCAACGACAATTGGGATGGACATATTTACTTACGTTGATGACATGTGATGTTATGTGTTGCTGGATATGTTATATTGGATCGTCGTCTTTGAATAACCGGGGGTTTTTATATGAGATGAGTGTTTTTCATTTTCATTCATGTAAAAACTTGTATGTAATATTCTTTTTTTGGGGCACTTCCAGGTTGCGGAAGTTGTCACCGTTTGTATATTATTTACTTTTCCGCACTAGGATAGACCCAAGGAGGAGGGCACAAGTAACCGGGTTCTGGAGTCCAGTGGGAGACCAACTCGAGGAGTCGAGTCCGGGTCTCCTAACTCCAGAATTGGCAGGGTTGCTTGCCGCTCTCGTAGGGGTCTAGGGGTGTGGGTTTGGCTATTCATCGCGACCGTGGAATCCGTGTTTTATACTGGCTCGTATTGAAAACACGGACGTCCTAGTATATCCAATATTTCATATGATTCTTCTGCTGCGATATCTGTGATGTGATCATGAGATGTTCTGTGATAGATACAGTATATAGTATATATGATATATTATATAGGCGTTACTTATGTTTTACACCCGCGCTAGCCCTGCCCCGCTCTGCCGTTAGTTACCTAACCTAACGGTGCACGAGGGGACATCGAGGCGAATGCGGATGGCATAAGTGTACGTCGTATTTATCTGTGATGTTTAGGTATTTAAATGATGGGACTTCATTAATGTGATTAATGAAATAAAAGAAACCTAAGATGTTGTAGAATCGAATTTCAAAATAAAACAGGTAGCTACAGTTTTTGCTTTGCACAGCGGTATATGTGATATATCCTGCACCTTATTCGATGAGGGAAGGACCGAGATCCCTTCACCGGGAGTGACTCCTTTAGCAATAACTGGCAGATGCTACACACTCGGTTTGTCTTTTGATTGCTTTTAAGTGTTTTTGCTTTGCACAGTGATATATATGATATATCCCGCACCTCATTCGACGAGGAAAGGACCGACGATCCCTTCACCGGGAGTGACTCCTTTAGCAAAACTAGAAAAGCCTCAAAGACACTCCATTTCAAAATTCATTCGATCCTACAACGATATCAAGTTCATTACGCAATAGGTTTTCAGAAAAACCTGTCGTAGCCCTCCGTCATTTCAGATAAGTCCTATTTAGTATTCGTGCTACGTTTGTTGACCTCCGTCAAGGCGTAGTGTGCGGTAGCTAACTAGTATTTATCTGTTTATGCATATGATGCAGATTGAGTTAGGGTAGTCGTGCGGCCTTGTTGACCTCCGTCAAGGGTCGTGCGGGTGGGTTTAATTCGATCAAGAAATGACGGGTTGAACTTGACTTGTAGCCTATGGTTTGTTGACCTCCGTCAAGGTCATAGGGTGCTAGGGGTAAAATATTATCGGGAATTTCAAGTGTTGAAATTTGCAATGAGATTGCATACCTTCTATGAGATAGTTGGATCCCGATACCCGCTGCGAGTAAGTGTTACTCCTGGGAGAGTTTTATACATTACAATTAGCCGATCAAGTAGGTGTCTAGAAAGGTGTCAACGGGGTTATGCCTATGGGAAAACGAGGTTTACATTAATTAGGTTCGTGCGAAAGCACGGGGGACCTCCCTCAATGTACCGACACTGGCCTGGCTGAAAGATTGGCGAACTTGTAGTGTGTAATTAATCCCGGCTAGTCTTTCCTTTTAGGGTTTGAAGGAAGATTTGATAAAAAGCAGTGGGAGCCATCCTGATTAGATAAAATAATAACCAATCTGATCTTGCAAGAGCGCACGCTGAGTGTTTTCTTCTCTCTCTCTCCAGGTAGCGACCATATCACGCCTTAATCAAGATAATAATACGGATTATTGACCGAACCCGCTTGTTATACTGAGCTGGGGAACGTTGGTCCCGCTCCAACTTATAATTGTTATAAGACAGAGCAGGAAATTTGGGAATACCAGATTTCCCGTGCCGCCCAAACGAAGAGAGTGCATGCTGATGCATCATCTTCGGGTGTGTTCATTACAGAGAACTGTTTCTCAGTATCCTTTACGTCCTGGGTATGTGATACCAGATCAGGATCCCAGATATATAATTTGTTACATAGGGCTTCAGAAAGGTAGAGAACTGAGAACGGGTGATAAGTTTCATGAGGCAGAAAACAGGGCAAGAGTTGCAGCCAAGTCTGTTGGTCACTGTCACCCTGTATTGTAATACATTGATTCTGAACGAATGTTATTAGATACCGAACCTGATATACAAAATCATATCTGTCTCTTTATTAAGTAAAGAAACGATAAAATTTCGTATTGTTGGATAATGTTTTGAACATTTCCTATATCAAAAGTTGATCGGTTCAGGCACGTTATCTAAAAGCGTTGATGTTCTAAATCAAACTACAGTTCTTAGTATACAGAACACACACAAGAGGAAGAGTTCAGAAATGAACGAATCCTTCTTGAGGCATTGTAGACTAGGTTATATCAATGCGACCCGACTAGCTGAAGCTACATGTAGATGCATATTTAAATCAGTGTGAATTTACATCTTGTGAAACTTGCCAGTCATGTCACAAAGATAAGATGACCATAGCTCCGTTTACTGGAAACAGAGAAAGAGTTAGTGAACTCTTGGGATGATACATGTTGATGTATGTAGGTCCCCTGTCTACACATGCCAGGACAGGTTCTTTGTACTTCATTACATTCTCTGATAATCTCTCAAGATTCAGACATATGTTCCTGTTGAAACACAAGTCCGAACCTTTTGAGATATTCACAGAATATAAGTTAGAAGTAGAGAACCGATACGGGTATAAGTATTATGTCCTTTGATGAGATCAAGGAGGAGAATACTTGAGCACGGAATTCCTGAACTATTCTAAAGGAGAATGAGATTCTCTCTCAGCATTACTCCTCCGTATACACCATAGCACGATGGTATATCGGGGCGGAGCAGATACACCCTATTTGATATGGTGTGCTCTATGATGAGTACTGCTGAGTTACCTATTTCCTTTTGGGAGTTATGCACTTATGAAGTTGCATACCTATTGAATAGGGTTCCAATCAAATCAGTTGCCTACTATTTCATATGTGATATGGAAAGGGAAGAGCCCATGTCTTAAGCTAGTTAAGATTTGGGGTTGTCCGGCCTATGTTTAAAAGAAAAATCCGGACAAGCTCGAGGCAAGGTCTGTAGAACTGGAAATGTTCCAGCTATACAGACCGCAGCTGATGATTTGATAGAACCAAAGGATTCAGTAGATTCCAATGAACCTCAGCCTCTCCGCCGATCTAGTAGGGTTCCTCACCCACCTGAGAGATACTTCTGTTTCTCTATGACAGTGGGAGCGAGGATTGCATCATGAGATGATGACCCAACTAGTTTCGAGCTGGCCATCAGGAGTAAGACTCTGTAAGAATGGCTGGATGCTTAGTGATCTGAGATGGAATCCTTATACACCAACGAAGTATGGACTTTGGTTGCTATATCTGAAGGGTTAAATCCCCATCAGGAGCAGGTATATCTTGAGAAGATTACTTGGTGTACATGGAAAAGTTTAGACTTTCAAAGCTAGACTTGTTAAAGGTTTTCGTCATTGACCAGGCGTGGATAATGATGAAACCTTTTCAAGTAGCTATGCTTAAGTCCATTCGGATCCTACTTGCCACGGCTACATACCATGACTACGATATCTGGTGGTTGGGTGCCATGACTGCTTTTCTAAATGATGATTTAGAAGAGTGCGTCTATAAGTACACAGCCAGAGGGCCTCGTAGACAGTGGGAGCAGCGGAAACGTGTGCAAGATGTTTTATATGATAAAGCAGGCATCGCGGAGGTGGAACGTCTGTTTTGATGTAATAGTCAAAGAGTTTGACATCATCAAAATGGTAGATGAACCTTGTATATACAAAAAGGTAGTAGGGAGTATGGTGATGATCCTCATAGAGTACGTGGATGACATACTCTTGATAGGGAAACAGTTTCCTATGCTACGCTCGATCAATCTCCGCTTATCACAATGACTCTCCACATAGGATCAAAGTGATACCTACTAAATCCTGGATTTTGGATCTATGAGATAGATCTAGATGGATGTTAGGCTACTTACTAGTTGTAGTGAGATGGTATCAATTGATCCTAGGGAGAATCACTAGAAAAGTTCCAGGGTGATAAAGACGACTGAATGTCAGTTGCAGGCATTGTCTTTACCCTCAGTAAAGGGACGGTATGTTGGAAGAGTTTCAAGCAAGATACCGTGGCATACTAGACGATAAAGGCATGATACATCGCTACTAAAGATGCTACCAAAGAGGCTGTTTGGGTTTATATTGGTTCATGAGATGAACTATGTTCCTCCCATTGTGTGACAATAGAGTTGTGGCTTATGCCGAGGAACGCCTGTCCCATCAGTGACCCAGACATATTCTAAGGCAGTATCACTTGATCGTAGAGATGGTTGATCTCCAGGGTGATCGAAGTTAGGAGAGTGGACTCAGAGGACAACACGGCGGATCCACTCACGAAGGCCTGTTCCCAGAGAGAGACTTTTATGGGATGGTTGAGTATGAGATACTACAACCACTGCTACAGATGGCCCTAGTGCAAGTGGGAGATTGTTAGTTATATGTATGCCCTAGAGGCCATTACTGTACATAGGATGTATATTGTAGTGGATGCTGGGACATATATAGGGAGGACTTTCTTGCTCGACATGATAGTATGCTATCTGGTTGATCATTACCTTAACGTGTACACTGATTGCCTCCCTGTTACATGTTGGTAAAGCCCTTAGGATGTGTACTTGACTACCTGGACTATGATGCAGATCATACTAGTGGGGACATGGTAGTCCATAAGTACATCCTTCAAAGTCCCTAGTCGTGGGTGTATCGAGACGGGGCATCGATATACCAGAGTAGACTAGCGTATACCTTCTCGACCCATACAGATGGGCGATGGATGATCCCATATCCATTGGTGTTTGACATCAGAGATGATATACGGGTGCTCAGTAGAGACTGGGTACACTGGACGGACTCGCCGAGAACTCCCAGATGGTATTATACCTCACGTCAGATGGCAGTTCTCTGGTGACACTGGTACAGAGTAGTCTGTTGACCCGAGATCGTCATAGAGTCTTGTGTGGTTCCCACTGTTCTTTGATTTCCATCTTACCACGTCCAAGAGGGCGTGCAAAACGGTGGTTTTTGGGTACAGTCCCGAGTCACATGGAGGCAATGAGCGATAGGAGGGGACTCGTCTCTCCCGGTATAGGGAGTTGATGTTGCGCTGTGTTCGATTGGCTATAACAGGAAATCCCTGGCCAGGGTTGCTGAGATTTACTGGTAAGTGTTACCAGTAGTTTCTCGAATTGTTATAGACCTCATATCAACACGACTTATCGAGCTATTGGAGTCTGACGTTTACCACCCCTAGGCGAGATATGCGACAGATCAGACGATCAGACCGGACTGTACGGTAGTGTTACTGGTTGGATTCACTGGAGTGTGAGCAGGCTTGCTCATCGATCTTCAGATCGCTCAATACCCGGGTGGCTGTTACGTTTAGCAGACCGCTTGCGGCTTGTGGGTGATTGATATGATCATCACCTGCTGCCGGCGTATTGACGAGTCTTTAGAGTCCTACACAGAGGTTTCCTGGCTCAAGCGAAACGAAATAGGAGCGCATATGAGATATGTGCGGGACCGAGAATAATACGGTATGTGATACTGTATTCAATTCTCGCGATGTGACATTGATCGGTTATATGCGATATAGCCGGGTTATCGGATCAAGTGTTGATTCGATAAGTTGTTACTGATGATACCAGTCGGTTATGTGCGACATGACCGGATCGTTAAATCAAGTGTTGATTTAATGATTTAATGCATAATTGTATATTTGATATATTACTTTGCATTAACTAGTATCGGTTCACTTTAAAATGGATTTTCTCACTCGGGTGTGCGCATTGCATATGCGATATGATTTTGTGCACTTGCTTATATCATGTTTGATGATGCATGCCAAACTTGGTTAATTGGAAAGAATGAACCATGGTAATGAATGGGTTAGGGTTTTGATTTTTATTTATTCATTTATCTTTCTTATTTATTCTTTTTTTTGAAAAAGGAAAAAGAAAGATAAATGGTGGCTTATTTTGGATTTAGTTGAAGTTTCTTGAAACTTTGACTAAGTCTTCATTCTTGTCCTATACTTAACCCTAACCATTTTAACTAACCTAAGTTAATTCTCTACACTTAACTAGATTTAAAAGTATGATAAGTATTGTTTTATTTTCTATTTTTAATTCAAGACTTATCATATCATCTTCGTCTTCTTCCATTCTTCAAGTGAAGAAAGCTTCATTTTCATCAATGGTGATCGATGATTAAGAGTGAGAAATCCATTTCTAAAGTCTACCCACTTCCTATTTCTTCATCCTCTACCTCTTGCCAAGTAGTAGAGTGTGTTTACTTTACAAGTTTTATTACTTGGTGAAGTTGTGAGCTTGATCTAGCGATGCCTCGACGTAGATCATCTTCGGCATGGACATCGACGACCTAGCTTGCCCATTCTCCGACGAAGCCGACGCTAGAGCCCGGGAACTCATTAGGACAGCAAAGGGACTTCGTTGCGGAGCTATGGAGGTGGAGCACCGGATCTACAAAGGTTGTATTTCCGTTCCTTTAGTTTAATTGTAAACTAGATTACTTTTTCGCCTAGTTTTGTAGCAAACGATCCGTAGTCGGGTCTCTCGGCACCTAGATTTTTTAAAATTGGCATGGTTGATGCCTTGTGAGACCTCACTAGTGTGCGTAGGAACCCTACATCGACGTCCCTTTTGGTCAATAGCTGGTGGTCCGTCACGTATGGCTAATACCTCTGACGTGCTAGTGGTTAAATCCACAGCCATAGTATTGACGAGTCCTTAGAGTCCACCACACTCAGTTACTCAGGTTTCGGGCGAAACGCTGTAGAGGCCGTATGGAGATATGGCAGGGTTCGATCAGATACGTGCGGTATTGCACGGATCGTGATCGGACGGTTTTTACTAGCCGGCTTTGGCTTAAGCCGGATCCTAGTATTAGATAGTGTAGATATTGTCTCTTTGCATTTGTGTTCAGTGGTAATACAAATGCGGGAATGTATATGCAGTAGCGGGGTTTTTCTGTAATTTATTACGGGATCAGTTTTCTTAAGTTGCCAGTTTGCATTCCGTTTCGCCCGGTTTTTATTTGTTCCTTCCCGGCCGGATTTTCCGATGGAGGGGGTAATTTGCAATTGTGCAAATTACTTATTGTGGAGGGTGTTTCTTGCTTATGTGTGGCTTCATCATGAGATCCTCTTCTTGTCATCTCTTTTGTTTAAATGAGATTTGAAATGGATTGGAAATTGATTTGATCAATTTCTTTTGTTTATCTTTTCTTTTTTCTCCAGTTGCAAAAGATTCCTTTTTCCTCCACCATGGAGAGTGTGGGCCGGCTACTTTTGAGGGGGAGAAGAGAGAGAGGCTCATTTTTCACGAGTGGCATTTTTCTCATCTATTTTTCCTTGCTAAAATTGTGAGCACCATATTCCTCCATAGTTCATTCCTTCATTACCTCCATCAATGGCAACCTCATAAACCCTAAAGAGACATAGACTCTACACTAGCCTACAGCAAATCTTGGACGCGTCGGCTAGCCAACTTCGCGCCCGAGTTGCCTCGGTCCAGAGGTGGGAGCTCGTAAAAGTATCCGGCTACGTGGTGCCCTTTCTGACGAGGAGGAGATGAACGAAGATTCCGCGGGAGATCGGAGTGGAGACGAAGGCCGAAGGACACGGATCGCTTGGTATACTTCTCTACCCGTATTTTAGTTTGCTAGTTGCTAGGTTGATGGCCCGATCCGGGTGAAAAGTGCGCAGTGGTGCCCGTTCAATAGTTTTTGAAAGTTTTTGTTTCCACGTTTCCAGCGTCGGATCGACGGCCGGGGCACCGCCGCGGACTTACAATTGCCTCCATGTGATTCGGGACTGTACCCAAAAGCCACCATTTTGCACATTCTCTTAAACGTGGTAAGGTGGAAATCAAAGCGCAGTGGTAATCACACAAGACTCTATGACGATCTCGGGTCTACAGAGTAACCTGTACCAGTGTCACCAGAGATCTGCTATCTGACAATAGGTATAATACCAAATAGGAGTTCTCGGCGAGTCCGTTCAGTGCACCCAGTCTCCACTGAGCACCTATATACCATCTTTGATGTCAAACACCAATGGATGTGGGATCATCCATCGCCCATCATATGGGTCAAGAGGCGTATACGCTAGTCTACTCTGAATATCGATGCCCTGTCTCGATACACCCTCGACTAGGAACAATTAAAGGATGTACTTGTGGACTACCCTGGCCCCACTAGTATGATCTCCATCATAGTCCTAGTAGTCAAGTACACATCCTAAGGGCTTTATCAACATTTGAGCGCAATATAGTATCACAATACAAGTCTACATGTTAAGACAAAAAGCAACCAGATAGCATACTATCATGTCGAGCAAAAAAGTCCTATATATATATATCCAAGCATCCACTATAATATACATCATATGTACAATAATGGCCTTTAGGGCATATACATAACTAACGGTCATAGCCCAGGATAACCCACAAACTGCCATTACTGAAACGTGCATTGAGTTATCCAGAGTCTGGTTTTAAGCATAAGCCGGACAACTCCATATACCTTAACATCGTTAAGATATGAACCATTATGTATACAATATAGAAACAGAGGCACTGATTTAATTGGAACCAGATTCAAATCATGCAGCTGTCTCCAGAGCATGTCAACTAAATGGAAGGAGGCCGATTAGCATTACTCAACTTAGGAGTGCATCCAGATATGAGTAACCTGAAAGAGAAGCAAGTTCTCAAAACCATTACTATCAACTGAATACCAAACACAAGTATCTACATCTTCGATCACCTTGAAGAATCCTGATACTTTCAACACATGGTTCTCTACTTTATTCTTATACCTATAACTTTTCAAAACTTAGACCTTGTATTTCTACGAAATACTTGTCTAAAACTGGAGAAGTCATAAGTAAACAGAACATAGCACGAGCACCAACCCCTCTGTCCTAATGGACACTGGACAACATACAATACTTTGTATAAGTCCCCTGAGTTGAATAACTCAAACCCTGTGCGTCGTAGGTTGAAAACTGTAATATGGTTAAGAAGAATTACACTGCTGTTTAATGCTCCTTACCCAATTATCAACTGATATAGGTAAATGTCATGGACATAATTTCAAAAAGTTATATCTCACTTTATAAAATAAACGTACAAATATATCAGTTTGAAATTGGTGCATAACAACGGATATTCAAAACCAAATATTTGCCTTAAGGCAAAACCCCATGCGATTTCCTCAAATATCACCAATTACAATGAATTCCGATATAATGAGTATATAATCACCTAATTCCCAATAACTTACTCCCACTCATCATCTGTAAACCCATACAGATGTGAGAATCAAACCTGGTAAATACATATCCTGGAGTAAGGATCTAATTGGAAAACCAGTTTTTAATTAACAATGCACAGTGAAAATGAAACATGAAAATGTTTCGAAGGGGTAGCCGGGTATTCCTAGTAATGCCTCTTCCATTAATCAGATTCATGACTGTAACCGTATATTTCCTTGCCATCTCTCCAAATCCCTTTATTTGTCTTTACTTATTACCTTCTGTACACCACCCTTACACTAAATGGTTTTCTTCTTTCCCTACCGTTCGGCACCAGCCTATGGTTTGGAAGAAGACTATCCAATAAGCGTAATAGGTGTAAGCTTCTTCTTCCAGGTAGAGCTTATTACATACCTCACAACTATTCTAGAACAAGGCGAAAAGCTCCTAATCCTAGGAGTACTCGCAACATGAGAGAAGGTAAAGATAAAAGACAACTGAATAAACATTATTCTATTTCTCCTGAACCAGAATCCATCCTCGAAATGGGAAAAGTTCTTTCAAGTTCTTATATAACTATACGATGGATTATCCAATAAATGTGGATCTTCGTAGTGATATGGGGGGTTCTGGAGAAATACAAAGGTGAAGTAGGAGCGGCGATGATATACGCGGTTTGGTCATGAATGATAGCAGTCGCAATTTACTTTGCCCTCTTTCTAATCCCTTTAATCGTCTTTATTTATTACCTTCTGTACACCATACTTAGGCTAATTGGTTTTTTTCCTTCCCCACCTTTCGGCACCTACCTATGGTTTGGAAGAAGACTATCCAATAAGCGCAATAGGTGTACCCTCTCCTAATCCTAGGAGCCCTCACAACCTGAGAGAAGGTAAAAAGAAAAGACAACTGAATAGTCCTATTCATTTTCTCCAGAACCGGAAACCATTCTCGAATCTGAAACAAGTTTCTTCAAGTTCGTATGTAACTATACGATGGTCATATCCAATAAATGTGGATCTTCGTAGTGATACGGTATGTTCCAGAGAAGAGCAAAGGGTAAAAGTGGGAGTGGCAATGAAGTATGCAACTCTGACAATCCAAAGGCCAGTGTTTTAAAAAGGCCAGTGTTTTAAGAAGGTCCGGTTAACATGATTTCTGAGTTCTAGTCTAGGGTCGGGACATGGTCGCTGCCAAAGAGAGAGAGAAAAGAAACACTCAGCGTGCACTCTTACCTAGATCAAAATGGTTAATCACTTTATTTAATCAGGATGTCTCCCACTGTATCCTCAAATTCTCCTCCAAACCTGAAAGAAGAATTAGTCGGGATCATCTAAAATCACCCGAGGAGTAAACTAACTCATCAGTGGGTATCGGGATCCAACTATCATCGCATGATAACCTGATGGAATCCACTCATGTTATCACACTCCGGAAGGTATGCGCATGCCTGGCAAGTTTCTTGTATGTTTGAAACTCCTGATATGAATTTTTACCCCATACTCTTATGACCTTGACGAAGGCCAACAAATCATAAGTCATATGTCAAGTTCTACCCGTCATTGTCCAGGTTAATTTGAAACCACCCGTACTCGCCCTTGACGAAGGCCAACAAGGCTGTACGACTGTCCCAAACCAACGCATCTATCTATGCAACAGAAATGTAACAAGCAGCTACCATACACTATGCCTTGACGAAGGCCAACAAACATAGCATGAATACTAAGTGCTGTCCGTCTGAAATGACAGAGGGCTACGAATGGTTTTTGGCGAAAAACCTTTAACGCAATAATCTTGATGTTAGCTATAGTGCCCTCAAGGAAATTATCGTAATCGAAGGCAGGTGATTATGATGATTGAGGGAAGACCTATATGTTGATATAGTGCCCTCAAAGTCAATTATTGGATCGCAGGTACGTGATTGCAATGATTGAGGGAGGACCTATACCGATAGAACAGTCTTACTCGAGATGATAGTGTGCTATCTGGTTTGTCTTTATCATCATGTAGATGTTGATAGAGCCTATAGGATTCTTTCTTGACTACCAGCAGTATGATGGCGATCATATATGTGGGAGCTGGGGTCTACAAGCACATCCTTAAAGTGTCCCTAGTCGTTGGAGTTTTGAGACAGGGCATCGATACTCCGGAATAGACTAGTGTATACATTCGAGACCCCGACGAGGGGCGGTGGCCGGTCTCACAAGCTATTGGTGTTAGTTGGTTCATCTAAGATGTATACAGGTGCTCATTGGGTTATGAGTACACCGGACAGGACTCGCCGGGAACTTGCTGGTTGGTATTATATCTAGTGTCAGATAGCAGTTCCCTTATGACACGTGTACAGGTTAGTTCATCGACCTGAGATCATCATTTGTCTTGTGTGAGTTCCCACTGTGCTTTGATTTATACCCTACCACGGGTCAAAGGAGTCGTGCAAACAGGTATATTTTGGGTACAGTTCCGAGCCACGTGGAGGCAGTGAGCAGATCGTCGGGGATTCGTCTCTCCCGGTTTTGGGGGTGAGATCGCGCGGTGTTTAGGAGAGCCATTACACGAAATCCCTGGCCAGGGTAATCGAGATTTACTGGAAGGTATTCCAGTAGTATCTCAGGGTGTTCTGGGCTGCTCTCTGACACGACTTATACTGCTATTGGGGGTCTGACATTTACCGCCCCCCTAAGCCCTATATGCGATACTCATAGACGAATGGACCAGACTGTACGGATATTGTCACTGTCAGGCTCAGTAGGGTTTATAGATGAGTTCGCTCGTCAGCTTCCCTTCCAATCAATACATAGGCAAACCGTTACGTACAGCTTGTACCTCTGACGTGCTAGGGGTTATACCCAGCGCCAGTGTATTGATGAGTCATTAGAGTCCCCCACAGACACTTTCCCAAGTTTGGGCGAAACGTTGTAGATGCCGTATGGTTTTATGGCAGGGTTCGGAAAATGCACGTGCGTTTTCGCACGTGTCATTTTTCGGGCAGATAATACTGGTAGGCTTTGGTTTAAGCCGGATCCCAGTATTATACTGTGTAGATATAATACCTTTGTCTCAGTTGTATTTGTATTCGGTCGTAATACAAATGCGGGTATATTTATACTGTTACGGGGTTGTCCTGAAATTCGTTTCAGGATCGCTTTTGGAAGTTGCCAATTTCCAGTTTTCTATCATCCGTATTTAACATTCGGTTAAATGCGGATTTATCTTTTCGTCACTTGGGTGAGTCATGGTTCTAGAAGATTCTAGAAATGGTGACTAGGATTAGTGACTCATCATGGCATTGATTGTTTGGTGACCAGGTTTTCATGACTCATTAATCATTAATTGATTCATTTAATTTGTTCATACATGGTGTTTCATGACTCATTCTTTCTTCATGATAAGTATTGCTTATGGTCACCTCTCCTCTCCTACACTCACCTCCCCCCTCTCCTATATATGGCCGGCCCCTCTTCAAAGAAGAAGAGGGATTCATTTTGTGAGAAAACGATACAAGAAATTTAGTTCATGGAAATTTCACATAGCTCAATTTCCATTTACCCGATTCCAATTGGCAACTTCATTAACCGTTCGTCCATAGCCTTGGACGTAACGAGACAAAGTGTTCTACTCATTCTCTATATCAATCTTGGTCATCTCTTTTAGCAAACTTGATGATCGAGTTGCCTCGGTTCAGAGGCGGGAGCCCGTTTAAAGATTCGTCGACGTGGTGCCACCTGGACGACGAGACTGGAGTTTTCAGAAGATCGAAGCCGCCGCAACAAAGCGTGGGATGATGGTTGAAGACCGAAGGACTCGGATCGTTCTGTATAACATTTCTACCCACTTTGTAGTTTGTTAGTTTAGCTTTAATGGATGATCCGGGTTATAGTACGCGATAGCGCCAGTCGTAAAAGTTTTGTTCCGCATTTGGCGTCTGTTAGACGGCCGGGGCGCTACCGTAGACTTACACTATACCGGTAGAACAGTCGTACTCGAGATGATAGTATGCTATCTGGTTTGTCTTTATCATCATGTACATGTTGATAGAGCCCATATGATTCTTTCCTGACTACTAGCATTATGATGGCGATCATATACGTGGGAGCTGGGGGTCTATAAGCACATCCTTAAATATCCCTAGTCGTGGGAGTATCAAGACTGGGCATCGATACTCCAATGTAGACTAGTGTATACTGATCGAGACCCCGACGAGGGGTGGTGGCCAGGTCTCACAAGCCATTGGTATTAGTTTGTTCACCTATGATAGTATACAGACACTCATTGGGTTATGAGTACACTGGAAGGACTCGCTGGGAACCTGCTAGTTGGTATTATACATATTGTCAGATAGCAGTTCCCAGGTGACATGTGTACAGGTTAGTCTGTCGACCTGAGTGTATGGTTCCTAAGCATAACAACAAGGTTTCGGGTGACATCATCCATGCCAAATTAAAATTTTGCCATGCTTAAAAGATCCCTAACCAAGATCTTATACTAGAGAATCATACGGGAACATAAAGTAAACAACTTTACTTCTAAATGATTAGAGATTACAACATTTGTAGTTCGTTCCTTCACTTCATTAGCTCCAAGTAGTGGTCCCTTCTTGTTAGTTATATGTATGCCCTAGAGGCCATTACTGTACATTGGATGTATATTGTAGTGGATGCTGGGACATATATAGGGAGGACTTTCTTGCTCGACATGATAGTATGCTATCTGGTTGCTCTTTGCCTTAACGTGTATACTGATTGTCTCTCTATTACATGTTGGTAAAGCCCTTAGGATGTGTACTTGACTACCTGGACTATGATGCGGATCATACTAGTGGGGACATGGTAGTCCGTAAGTACATCCTTCAAAGTCCCTAGTCGTGGGTATATCGAGACGGGGCATCGATATACCAGAGTAGACTAGCGTGTACCTTCTCGACCCATACAGATGGGCGATGGATGATCCCATATCCATTGGTGTTTGACATCAGAGATGATATACGGGTGCTCAGTAGAGACTGGGTACACTGGACGGACTCGCCGAGAACTCCCAGATGGTATTATACCTCACGTCAGATGGCAGTTCTCTGGTGACACTGGTACAGAGTAGTCTGTTGACCCGAGATCGTCATAGAGTCTTGTGTGGTTCCCACTGTGCTTTGATTTCCATCTTACCACGTCCAAGAGGGCGTGCAAAACGGTGGTTTTTGGGTACAGTCCCGAGTCACATGGAGGCAATGAGCGATAGGAGGGGATTCGTCTCTCCCGGTATAGGGAGTTGATATTGCGCTGTGTTCGATTGGCTATAACAGGAAATCCCTGGCCAGGGTTGCTGAGATTTACTGGTAAGTGTTACCAGTAGTTTCTCGAACAGTTATAGACCTCATATCGACACGACTTATCGAGCTATTGGGGTCTGACGTTTACCACCCCTAGGCGAGATATGCGACATATCAGACGATCAGACCGGACTGTACGGTAGTGTTACTGGTCGGATTCACTGGAGTGTGAGCGGGCTTGCTCGTCGATCTTCAGATCGCTCAATACCCGGGTGGCCGTTACGTTTAGCAGACCGCTTGCGGCTTGTGGGTGTTTGATATGATCATCACCTGCTGCCGGCGTATTGACGAGTCTTTAGAGTCCTACACAGAGGTTTCCTGGCTCAAGCGAAACGAAATAGGAGCGCATATGAGATATGTGCGGGACCGAGAATAATACCAGTATGTGATACTGCATTCGATTCTCGCGATGTGACATTGATCGGTTATATGCGATATAGCCGGGTTATCGGATCAAGTGTTGATTCGATAAGTTGTTACTATTGATACCAGTCGGTTATGTGCGACATGACCGGATCATTGAATCAAGTGTTGATTTAATGATTTAATGTATAATTATATATTTGATATATTACTTTGCATTAACCAGTATCGGTTCACTTTGAATGGATTTTCTCACTCGGATGTGCGCATTATATATGTGATATGATTTTGTGCGCTTGCTTGTATCTTGTTTGATGATGCATGCTTTTTGGTTAAGTGTAAAGTATTAAACCTTGGTTAATGAAATGGTTAGGGTTTATTATTTGTTATTCATTTATCTTATTTAATTATCCATTTATTTTTGATAAATGAATAAAAGAAAATGAAATGAAAATGGTTGCTAATTTTGGATTCTAGTTGAAGCTTCTTGAAGTCTTTGACTTTGTAACCATTTTTGTCTCATGCTTAACCTAACCATTCCACTAAACCATGATTGATTCTCTACACCTAACTATGGTTCAATTATGATAAGAATGAATTTCTTTTCTCATTTTTATTATTCTTATCATAATTAGCTTCATCTTCTTCTATTCTTCAAGTGAAGAAAGCTTCATTTTCATCAATGGTGATTGATGATTAAGAGTGAGAAATCCATTTCTAAAGTCTACCCACTTCCTATTTCTTCATCCTCTACCTCTTGCCAAGTAGTAGAGTGTGTTTACTTCACAAGTTTCATGACTTGGTGAAGTTGTGAGCTTGATCTAGCGATGCCTCGACGTAGATCATCTTCGGCATGGACATCGACGACCTAGCTTGCCCATTCTCCGACGAAGCCGACGCTAGAGCCCGGATTTGATTTGGACAGCGGAGACGACCTCATCTCGGAGCCGTGGAGGTGGAGGACCGGATCTACAAAGGTTGTATTTCCGTATCTCTTAGTTAAGTGTTAACTAGTTAGCTTTTTCGCCTAGTTTTCTAGTAAACGATCCGTAGTCGGGTCTCTCGGCACCGTTAGAATTTGAAAATGGCATGTTCGATGCCTTGTGAGACATCATTAGGGTGCCTAGGAACCCTACACTTCGCTGTGATCAAAGAACTCCCGGACTCTTGAGAAGCTCCACAAGGTGAATGATGCATGCATGCTTGCATTCTTCGAAATCCAAGATGATCTACTTCGAGGAAACAAAAACTCAAGCTATCTCTTCACTAATATGAAATTAGTGAAGCTAACATCCTAATCTTTATGGCAAGTATAGAAGAGGATGATGAAGTAGGAATTTTGCTCACTTTAGAATTTATTTTCTCACAATTTTTTCTTATCTCCTCAAAACCTAGAGAGAGCTTGAAGGAGATGAAGGAGGAAGAAGATGAATGAATAATTGAGGTGAGGTTAGAAAATGCAACCTTGGTGAGTTATGTCATCCTTAACCCTTATAGAGAATAAACCATGGCTAAGTGTTTAGGGTTAGGTCAACAAATATCTTAGGTTAAAACAAAATTGGTGGACTTAGTCAATGAATCCACAAGCTTCTTCAAAGCTCATCCATGACTAATTCCAAGCAATTTTGAATTAACTAAAATAAATAAAAACCTAACATAATCTCAAGTATGGTGTTAGTCTTATACACCCAAGTTGCATGTATAACCAAGCATGTCACTATTTTATATATCACATATATAATTTGTGAACATAAGAAACCTATACAATAAACATATATCACATATATGTTAAATGTATAATAAGTGAGAAAAAGAAATACTTAAGTGAGCTTATATTAGTTAATGTAATTAATATATCAAATATATAAAATTATACATTAAATTATTAAATCAACACTTGATTTAATAATCCGGCTATATCACATACAACCGACTAATATAACATGTATCATTTCATCGAATCAACACTTGATCCGATAACCCGACTATATCACATATAACCGGCTGATATCACATATCGCGAGAATAGAATACGGTATCTCATACACGTATCAATCTCAGTCCCACACATATCGCATATGTGCTTCTACTCCGTTTCGCCTGAGCCAGGAAACCTCTGTGTAAGACTCTAAAGACTCGTCAATACGCCGGCAGTAGGTGATGGTCATATCAAACACCTACAGGCCGCAAGCGGTCAGCTAAACGTAACGGCCACCTGGGTATTGAGCGATTAGAAGATCAACAAGCAAGCCTGTACATACTCCTGCGAATCCAATCAGTAACACTACCGTACAGTCCGGTCTCTTCGTCTGATATGTCGCATATCCAGTCTAGGGGTGGTAAACGTCAGACACCAGTAACCGATAAGTCGTGTCGATGTAAGGCTCATAACAGGTCGAGAAACTACTGATAATACTTACCAGTAGATCTCCATATCAGCCCTGGCCAGGGACTTCCAGTTATAGCCAATTGAGCACAGCGCAACATCAACCCCCAATACCGGGAGAGACGAAACCCCTCCTATCGCTCATTGCCTCCATGTGATTCGGGACTGCACCCAAAAGCCACCGTTTTGCACGTTCTCATGAACGTGGTAAGGTGGAAATCAAAGCACAGTGGGAATCACACAAGACTCTATGACGATCTCGGGTCTACAGACTAACCTGTACTAGTGTCACCAGAGAACTGCTATCTGACGATAGGTATAATACCAACTAGGAGTTCTCGGCGAGTCTGTTCAGTGTACCCAGTCTCCACTGAGCACCTGTATACCATCTTTGATGTCAAACACCAATGGATGTGGGATCATCCATCGCCCATCATATAGGTCAAGAAGCGTATACACTAGTCTACTCTGGAGTATCGATGCCCTGTCTCGATACACCCTCGACTAGGAACAATTATAGGATGTACTTGTGGACTACCCTGGCCCTACTAGTATGATCTCCATCATAGTCCTAGTAGTCAAGTACACATCCTGAGGGCTTTATCAACATGTGAGAGCAAGACAGTATCACAATACAGATATACATTTTAAGACAAAGAGCAACCAGATAGTATACTATCATGTCGAGCAAGAAAGTCCTTTCTATATATATCCAAGCATCCACTATAATATACATCATACGTACAATAATAGCCTCTAGGGCATATACATAACTAACACTGAGATCATCATTTGTCTCGTGTGAGTTCCCACTGTTCTTTGAGTACTAACCTACCACGGCTCAAAGGAGTCGTGCAAACAGGTTTTAGTTGGCCTCTAGGGCATATACATAACTAACACTGAGATCATCATTTATATATATGTATTCTAGTATTATTGTTCACTATTCATTTTCTCCCTTGGCTATATGTATTTTATTACGAATACGCGTATATGTAGACTTGGCCTTGCTCATTTTTCTCCACTTGGTTTTCTACACTTGCTTCATGGTTCACTCATTTATTTTCTCATTCACTTGGAAAAAAGACATAGCCTTTCTTGAGTTGCTCATGCCACATGTTTCCTCACCTCCTTCTTCATCCTCTATGGTTGCTTATTGAGCATATGTGATAAAAGAAAATTATAGTGACACGTTCCTACACCTCCACTCTCCATTGTTAGCAACCTTGGAGCGTCGGTTGCCTCGCTCGATGCCGTTTCCCTCAGGTGGATCATCGTAGATGGAGGAAGACCGGCAACCAAATTCGATCAAGGAGCCACTAGGAGATTGGGGATGATGGTTGAAGACCGAAGGACACGGATCAACTCGGTATAACATTCTAACTTCTTTTTATAGCTTGCTAGTTTAAGGTTTAGGGTAGATCCGGGTATCGGGTAATGGTAGTGCCAGTTTAGAAAATTTTTGTTCCTCATTTGTCCACGGTTTGATGGCCGGGGCGCTGCCGTAACCTAACATGGTATCAGAGCCAGCCTTTAAACCCTAAACTAGCTTGTTTAGAAAATGTTAAAGTATCGAAACCGAAACAACTCCAAAACAGTGCACTGCACATTCCAGTCTCTGTCGATTTTTAAAGTCTTAAAAAAAAATTTTAAGCAACTGCAGAAGACTACTTATATGACTACTAGAACATACCTCAAATACGAACCCATTCTACCCGTTTTGACCCGAGCACATGCTCACAAAATCCGAGCCGGCCGGCCTGGGTAGGGATTTTGGACTTCGTATTTTGGGTGTTGTCTGGTCTCTGGAATTTTGGTTCAGTGGTATTGCTTGTTTTGCCCAGTTTGGATATAGTGTTGTCTTTTGTTCAAGGACAATTCGGGGTGTTTCAAAGTCGATAATTTAACACTGTTTAAATGTTTACGGTACTTACATTACTATCAGCGACCGTGAATGTCATTAGATCGGTACAACTTGTCTAATTGCTATAGTTCTTTTAGACGGGTTTGCGAACGTGACATTCACGTTGATGTTCTATGTTGTGCTGTGATGTTGGTTGGATCGTCGTGGTGGATAGCTTGGGTGCAATGATAGTACAGTTTAGTTTCATTTGTACATTTGATATTGCGGGGCGAGCGTCCGACATGTGGACTGCCGTCACTGCCAGTTTGTATATTGTTTATTTGGGACACGACCGGGTTGAGGTCGATGTCACCGTTGTACATATTATTTTCTTTTCTGTACTAGGATTACCCCGCGGTGGAGTGCACGAATAGACGGGTTCTAGAGGGCAACGGTTCCGCATCTCATGGCGTTGAGACGGAGGGGACCTTACTCTAGAATTGGCGGGCTATTCGCCGCACTCGTAGGGGGTGTAGGTTGACCCATGGAGGGGTGCCCGAGTTACCGGATTCCATGAAGTGCTGCGTGGCTTATTCACGTTGCTGAAGGGGGTTGCCTCGCTTCTGGTTTTGGCGGGTAACTTTCCGCGCTCGTAGGGGTCTAGGTTTTCATTGCACAGGCTATCCACATGACAGGGGAACGTCGGGTCTCACTTGCGGCTCAGGTGAAACCCGGGGCTCCAAGATTATCCACCATTCCGTGTTGCTTCTGTGATGCTTCTGTGATGTTGCTTTATATCATGCCTGGGACGATTGTTATATATATTTATATATATATTAGTAGATGTTGTATATGTTTTCCACCCGCGCTAGTCCAGTCCCCGCTCTGTCGTTAGTTAAGTAACCTAACGGGTGATGACGGGGCCCAGTGGCGAATGCGGATAGCATATACGTACATCATATTTTCGTTCTTTTCTGGTGTGATTAATTGATGGGACTGCATTGATTCTTATCAATGCAAGGATAAAACAAATCTATATAATGTTGTTGGAACCAAGTTTTTAAAAACTGACATTACAGACGTTTTTCTTTTGCTTTGCACAGTGGTATTCGGTTATGAATCCAGCACCTCAATCGACGAGGCAAGGGCCGGGATTCCTTCACCGGGAGTGACCCCTTGGGTAGAAGTTTGCGTCAGCGTAATAACTTCACTATAGCCGATTCTTTTGTTTTGCATCGTGGTATTCAGTTTGGAATATCCTGCACCTCATTCGACGAGAAAAGAGCCGAGATCCCTTCACCGGGAGTGACCTCTTTAGTAAAAGTTTTCGCTACTATACATTTGTAAAAACCACTTGGATTCCTTCAACGATATCAAGTTCATTACGTTAAAGGTTTTTCGCCAAAAACCAGCCGTAGTCCTCCATCATTTCGGATAAGTAGCGCATAGTATTCGTGCGGTGTTTGTTAGCTAAAGTCAAGGTATCGTGTGCGGTAGCTGTGTGTTGCTTGTCCGTTGCATGGATATGCATTGGTTTAGGACAGTCGTACCACTTTGTTGGCCAAAGTCAAGGGTGTGTGTAACACCTTAGAATGCGATTAGTGTTAATTACGCGATAATACGGATTTTTTTGATAAAAAGTTTACCAAAATAATTTTCAAATATTTTATAAAAATTAATTAATATTTTATTAATATTTATTTCGGGCTTGCACACACTTGTGCATGTTAACCTAGGATTAATTAGGTGTCAGACCATGCTTAAGTAGCCATGGCATATTAACCCATTCCATTAAGTATTAAGTAATTAGTTAATTAAATTAGTTTTCAAAATAAATAATGGGGTTTTAAAATTTAGTTGACTTGAGAGAGAGGAAGAGAGAGAGAGGGCATGATGAGGCATGGCAAGCATGCCATGCATTAAATGAAGAGAAAGGAAGGCATGGCTTATGTTAAACTCACACCCATTTGTGTTTCCTCATCCTCACTCATACACCCTCACACTCACCTCATTTTCTCACTCTCACTTATTATTTTCTTCATCTCATTTTCTCACATCCTCACCTCCTTCAAACTGAACACTCCCCTTGTTCTTCACCAAAACCCTAACCCAAATCCTCATAAACCCTCACTACTCTTCACAAAACTCAATACACCCTTCATTAAACTTGATCTAAAGCTAATGGTGATCACTTGGAGCAAGGAAAGATAGGATTTTGGAGCAAGTGTGAATAGGTAATGGCCCTGATTGTTAAATAGGCCCTAATGATGTTGTGTTGCTTAGTAGTTTCTGTTTTAAACTATAAAGTTTTAATCGTTAGCGAAATGTCGTATTTTGGTGTAGTTTTGGTGTCCTGTTGAATCTGCTATCAACTCGGGTTGTTATTTAGAAAGTTGCCGTTACTGAGAGGTGTTTGTGAGACATAGAACCCATCACCAAAACCTGAGACTATCCCTCCCTAACTGGGCCACAAATTTATAGATTCTGGCCGCAAATTATGGCCAGGCTGGTGATTGAGGGATTGTGTTTCGGTCGTGGGATCTCTGGGGTTGTGTGTAGGCTCGTGGAACTTGTAAGTTTCACTAATTGTTTGTGTAGCAAAATCTGGGACCAGTTAGCTAGTTTTAGGCATTTCGGCAACGTGCGATGTGGATTATTCGATATTTGTTTGAGTGTTTCGTACGATGTGTAGCCGTAGGGCCGGTCTAGGAAGTTGCTGCACGCGTTTAGCCGCTATGAGAACACTTGGGAGCTTTTGGGAGTCGGTTTGTTGTTGCCGTTGTTTGCGTGTGTTATCGAAGGTTTCTAATATGCACTTGTTATGTTGTTGTTGTATGATTTTAGGATTGCAGGCGGGGAATTCGGACGCCGCGAAGAAGGGGAAGCAGGTGGTTGGATGCTCGAGATCACCGGTGAGTAGATTTAACATCTACGAGGAAATCGCCCATATGGCGTTATGCGTCAGGGCTTGATAGGATATTATAGCCGCATGTTTATATATGTATATACATTAATTTCGCATGTGTACCATTGTTGCATACCCCATTCCCTATTGCATATGGACGTATTATTAATGAGACACATCACTGTTACTAACGGTTCATGTTTGTACGAGCACTAAACTGTATGCCACACACACACACCGTCAGAAATTGCCATGACACTCGCACTATAGAATTGCCATGGATAATACATTGTTTAGCTTACCTTATCATTGATGATTAGACATGATTCTTGTTATGTTGCACATATGAATTACATTATGCGTACATACATACTTGCGTACTTATATACTTGCGTACATACATACTTACATACACCCATACTTGCTATAGTTACATGTGCACCCTTAGATAATGTTGGATTTGATTTTTTGGAGAATTGGGAACCGCGTGATATATTTTAAAACTGGATTCATTTAAAAGAGTGGTCTTCCCTTGATATGCTCATATTACGGTTTTATGTTGCATATATCATATTGCATGGATTTACGCATTGAGATACGGATTTCATGTGATTTATGGATTTAAGAACCGTGGTATTTTTCAAGAAGTATGCATTGTTTTGAAAACCTGGTTCTCTTGATATGATATTTCAGTGTGTTCACCATGCGTTTTCTCGGTTCTGAGACGTGTGATAGAAACCCGATTCGAGGAGCTGGATCATCCGTTTGCGGGTTCATGGTGGACCCGGTATGGTACCCCGGGGCGAGAATGGAAGGTTGTGCAGTAGACGATGAGCCTGGCAGAGGGACTACTACCTACCGGTGATTGGTTGGACATGGCGGTTATCCGGAGGATACCGACCGGAGTGGAGAGATGGATATGAGCCGACCCGTACTGCCGGAGCCCTAGGGCCGATTCGGACAGACGGAGCCCATGGGCCGATCCGGACTGACGGAGTCCAATATATATGGATTTGCATGTCGATGTTGGACACGAGTATTTCATGATGTTTTCGAGTGCCGATGTTGTGCACTCAGGTTCCATGAGATTTACAGGATTATGAGGGCTGATCAGAGTGACGGTGCCTGAGGTATTGGGATTTGGGGTGTCGTTGATGGACACCGGTTTTTCCACGATGATGATTTATTGATGATGACATGTTTTATCCCATACTCAGCATTCATTGATATGCATCGCTTCATGTATTTGTAGTACCTGATAGAGTACCTTTCATGATTATTGCATATCCATATTAGTATATTGATACTTTCAGATTGCATGTGATAGAGTATCGCAGTACGTGCATACCTGCGATTACCTGTATGATGTTACTTACTATTCACGAGTTGGAAACTCACCTCCGTTGTGCCACAGTGTTTTGCAGGTTGACCCTCAGAGTACTCGCGGTAGGGCTATCTCATTGTATCTTTTTGCAGCGGATACCGCTACAGTTGGCTGTGAGCCGTTTTGCTATAGGTGGGTTTTGCGGTTATCCGTTTATATTCACTGTACACCTTATTGTATCTAGTACGCTCCATCTACCACTTCATGTATTGACTTAGAGACGAGATGTGAGGACGATATTGTATATTATTTTGTGACTCTGGATGTCGAGCTCGTGTGAGCCGGCTTTTATTATGCAGTTTTATCTTTTATGCTGTTTTCGCTTATATTGTCATTTCTTCGCTAAGGCGTCGTATAAATGCTTGTGGTGGTTGTTTCCGCCTTTTGGCGTGATTTGCTCCTGTTTGGGGATGCTTTATTTATATCATATGATGCTTTACTTATATCTTATGCCTGTACCCGTTTCGGGGCTAGTTTTTACAAAGGAGGTGCTGCCAAAATTTTTAAGAAAATAAATTTAAACTTTAAATATTTTTACTTGAGATTTCCAAAGGTTTTTAATGATGTTTTTTTTATCACTTACTACTTTTAAGGGTTTAGATTTCTGGGTTTTCGGCTTACTTAAATTGCGTTACGCCTGTGGACGTCACGTAGTTTAAGTGCCGGTCACGTGCCAAATTTTGGGTCGTGACAGTGTGTGCGGGCGGGTCTAAATCAATCAGGATAATGAAGGGTAGAACTTGACTTGCGAGTTATGATTTTATGGCCCAAGTCAAGGTCATAAACCGCTTGGGGTAAAAATCATATCGGGAGTTTCAAACATACATGAAACTTGCCAGGCTTGCGCATACCTTCTGGAGTGTGGTAACTTGAGTGGATTCCGTCAAGTTATCATGCGATGATAGTTGGATCCCGATTCCCACTGATGAGTAGCATTACTCCTCGGGTGAGACCGACTAATTCTCCTTTTGGGTTTGGAGGAGAATTCGAGGAAACAGTGGGAGCCATCCTGATTAGATAAAGTGATTCACCATTCCGATCTAGGTTAGAGTGCACGCTGAGTGTTTCTTTTCTCTCTCTCTCTCAGGCAGCGACTATGACCCGACCTTTGACTAAAACTCATGAACCCAATTAACCGAACCTTCTTAAAATACTTTGGCTTTTGGAATGTCACGGTGTCGCATATATCATTGCCACTTCTATATCACCTTTGCATCTCTCCAGAACACCCCGTATCACTACGAACATCCACTTCCATTGGATAAATTCATCGTATAGTTACATACGAACTCGAAGGAACTTGTTCCAGATTCGAGGATGGATTCTGGTTCTGAAGAGATTGAATAAGATTATTCGGTTGTCTTTTCCCTTTACCTTCTCTCAGGTTGTGAGGGCTCCTAAGATTAGGAGAGGGTACACCATTGAGCTTATTGGATAATCTTCCTCCAGACCATAGGCAGGTGCCGAAAGGTGGGGAAGGAAGAAAACCAATAAGCCTAAGTGTGGTGTACAGAAGGTAATAAGTAAAGACATGATAAAGGGATTAGAATAAGAGCAAAGGAAATTGTGACTGCTATCAATCACGACAAAAACCATGTATATCCCTACCACTCCTACATCCACTTTGCATTTCTCCAGAACACTCCGTATCACTACGGATATCCACTCCTATTGGATATGCCATCGTATAGTTACATACTAACTCGAAGGAACTTGTTCCAGATTCGAGAATGGTTTCCGGTTCAGGAGAAATAGAATAGGATTATTCAGATGTTTTTTCCCTTTACCTTCTCTCAAGTTGCGAGGGCTCCTAGGATTAGGAGAGTACACCTATTACACTTATTGGATAGTCTTCTTCCAAACCTTAGGCTGGCGCCGAAGGGTAGGGAAGGAAGAAAACCAATTAGCCTAAAGGTGGTGTACAGAAGGTAATAAGTAAAGACATAATAAAGGGATTGGAGTGAGGGCGGGTAAGTATATGGTTACTGTCATGAATCAGGATAGTGGAAGAGGCGTTACTAGGAATACCAGTTAACCCCTTTTGAAACATTTTCATGTTTCAGTTTCACTGTGCGATATTAATTGAAAACTGTTTTCCCAATTGGAATCTAACTCCAGGGTATGTATTTACCAGATCAGTCTCTCACATTTGTATGTTATTACGGATGGTGAGTGGGAGTAAGATATTGGGAATTGGGTGATTAGATCCTCAATAAATTGGAATTCGTTGTAATTGGTGATATTTGAGGAAATCACCTGGCTTTTGCTTGACGGCAAATATTTGGTTTTGAATATCCGTAGTTGTGCACCAGTTTCAAACCGATATATCTGTACGTTTATTTTATAAAGTGAGATATAACTTTTTGAAATTATGTCTGTGATATTTACCTATATCAGTTGGTGATTAGGTAAGGTGCATTCAACAGCGGTGTAATGGTTCTTAATCATAGTACAGTTTTTCAACCTACGACGCACAAGGTTTGAGTTATTAAACTCAGTGGACTTATACAAAGTATTGTATGTTGTCCGGTGTCCATTAGGACAATGGGGTTGGTACGCGTACTATATTCTGTTTACTCATGACTTCTCTAATTTTAGACAGGTATTTCGTTGAAATGCAAGGTCCAGATATTGAGAAGTTATAGGTATAAGAATAAAGTAGAGAACCATTTGTTGGAAGCATCAGGATTCTTCGATGAAGTCGAAGATGTAGATACTTGTGTTTGGTATTTCGTTGATAGTAATGGTTTTGAGAACTTGCTTCTTTTTCAGGTTACTCATATATGGATGCACTCCTAGATGAGTAATGTTGATTGGCCTTTTTCCATTTGGTTGACATGCACTGGAGACAGCTGCATGATTTTGAACCTGGTTCCAATTAAATTAGTACTTTTGTTTCTATATTGGATATATATAGAATCAATTTATATCTTAACGATGTTAAGGTATAGGGAGTTGTCCGACTGATGCTTACAACCAGAATCCGGATAAACTCAAGGCACGTTTTAGTAATGGCAGTTTGTGGGTTATCCCGGGCTTTGACGATGGTTAACTTTCTACCATCAGGAAGATCAATATTTATATTGTTCTTGACTCGCCACAGTTTTAGTAAAATGGATTTTTCAGAAAAACAGAAGTGGGGGTATGGTAGAACTGGAAGTGATTCCAGAACCATTAACGATCACTGAAGATTTAATAGAACCTAAGGATTCAATTAGTTTCGACATTCCATTAGCCACTCCGCAGATTTGGTGGGTAACCTCAGGCACCCGAGAGTTACTTCGGTCTTCTCAGTGACGGTGATAAGGAGGTTCTTATTTACCCAGACTTACCATTGCTGCTATTCTAAACTATAAGACCCGGCAGGAGGATGAGTATAGCATCATTCTAAACTAGCTTTGGAAGTGCACGTGTATATGACTCTGCCAGAGGGTTGTTGTAGTCAGTGGGAGCAGCGAAAGGATAGTGGGCAAGTAGCTTATGTCTATTTATAGACTAAAACAGGTATGGCGGAAATAGATCATCTATTTTTGATGTGACAGTCATAGGTTTTGACTTCATCAGAATAGGAGATGGATCTGCTAAGAAGGTAGTAGAGAGTGATGTCCAGGTATTAGGATGACATGCACTTGATAGGAAGAGATATTCCTATACTATGATCGGTTATACTGTGGTTGTCACAAAGTTGTTTCTACACATAGGCTATGGATATAATATCAGGGTTTCTGGTTACTAGAACTATGGTTTTAGATCTAGATTTGGGAAGTATCCTAATCTGGGTATTTTGGCATTATTCTAAAGGTATTTTAGAATGGACGACTCCTGGCATGGTGGTCTACCTGTAGGTGATGGAGTCACCCTCTCTAAAGGTGTCTTATAGACTGAAAGGGAGAGGGATCTGCATGATTAGCATATCACTTGCTTAGGCAATTGAGTTAATCATGAAATGTCAAGTACCACACCAGATGTTGTTTTGCACTAGCTGCAATAAGCATATATATTAATCCAATCCTGGAGAAACGAGGGGAAGTAGTTTATGAACATAAATGGATATTCTAGAGATATGGTAATGGCAGCCTCCTTCGGAAGACAGTTATCATTTCAGGCTTCCAAGGTGACCTGGATGACAGAGTGACTGTTAGAGTTATAGTTTTCCCTCTTTTGAGGGACAGTATGTTGGACAGGTGGTCCAAGCGGATACTGAGGAAAGGCATGGTGCAGGATATTGATTAAATTCAGTGGACGATACAGTCTAAGAAGTTTGCTGGATTTGGAGTTTATTTGTGAACTGGGTTCCGTAAGATATCCAGACAAATTCTAAGACAAGTATTGCTCATTTCGGGAGATAGTTTTCTCCGCGAAGTTGAGATATAGAGAGATACAGAAAGAAACATTGGAGCGGATCCACTCACTGAGGCTATTTCTCGAACGCAATAATTTCGCAAACGGGCTTTGCAAAACTGATTACTAGAAAAGTTGGGTGTTCGGTATCACACAGGCTGTGAGTATGCGGCATCGCAATAATTGGCTTTAAATGCAAGTGGGAGATTGTTAACTATAGTGCCCTCAAGGCAATTATCGTAACCGCAGGCAGGTGATTATGATGATTGAGGGAGAACCTATACCGGTAGAACGGTCTTACTCGAGATGATAGTATACTATCTGGTATGTCTTTATCATTATGTACATGTTGATAAAGCCCATAGGATTCTTGCCTGACTACTAGCATTATAATGGCGATCATATACGTGGGAACTGGGGGTTTATAAGCACATTCTTAAATGTCCCTAGTCGTGGGAGTATCGAGACTGGGCATCGATACTCCAATGTAGACTAGTGTATACTGATCGAGACCCTGACAAGGGGCGGTGGCCAGGTCGTACAAGCCATTGGTGTTAGTTTGTTCACCTAAGATAGTATACAGGCGCTCATTGGGTTATGAGTACACTGGACGAATTCGCCGGGAAACTGCTAGTTGTTATTATACCTATTGTCAGATAGCAGTTCCCAGGTGACATGCGTACAGGTTAGTCTGTCGACCTGAGATCGTCATTTGTCTCGTGTGAGTTCCCACTGTGCTTTGATTACTACCCTACCACAGCTCAAAGGAGTCGTGCAAACAGGTTTTAGTTGGGTACAGTCCCGAGCCACATGTTGGCAGTGATCGGATCGTCGGGGATTCGTCTCTCCCGGTATTGGGGGTTGATGTCGCGTTGTGCACGGGTGGCTATCACCAGAAATCCGTGGCCACGGTGGAAGAGAATTACCGATCCAGGATCGATAGTTTCTCAGGTGGTGATGGGTTTCATGCCGACACTAAGTGTCGCGTTGTTAGGGGTCTGACTTTATCCACCCCCTAGACACGATATGCGATACTATTAGAAGAAAATACCGGACTGTACGGATATTGTTACTGTCAGGCTCAGTAGGGATTCAGGATGAAATTACTCGTCGGCCTCCCTTTCGCTCAATACCTGGGTAGCCGTTACGTACAGCTAGTGCCGCTGACGTGCTTGTGGTTAAACCTACTGCCAGCGTATTGACAAGTCTTTAGAGTCCCACACAGAGGGTTTTCACGGTTCAGGCGATATGGTGTAGATGACGTATGTTGGTACATACAGGTGTCCGATTAAATATGTGCACATGCTGCTCAGACTTTAATCGGACGGTTGATAATACTAGCGGCTTAGGATTAAGCCGGATTATTAAATCAGGTTTTGATTTAATAATTTATATATGTATTTATATATATGTATTCTAGTATTATTGTTCACTATTCATTTTCTCTCTTGGTTATTCGTATTTTTTTAGGAATACGTGTATATGTATTTCGATACATGTACCGGGTTGTATTCCGTATTTATACGGAATAGATTCTAGAAGTGGACACCTCATTTGTATGATTTTTCTTTTTTGGAAATTCATTTGTTTCATAAATGAGGTGGAGGAGTGAGGTGGCATGAGCATGGGCTTAAGCATGTAGAGAGGTATGGCATGCAATTGTTTATTGGAAAATGGTGAAGAGATATTTTTTGTGTGTGCATTATTGAGAGAGGGAGTGAAGGCAGCCACCATTCTAGACTTGGCCTTGCTCATTTTTCTCCACTTGGTTTTCTACACTTGCTTCATGGTTCACTCATTTATTTTCTCACTCACTTAGAAAAAAGACATAACCTTTTTTGAGTTGCTCATGCCATATGTTTCCTCACCTCCTTCTTCATCCTCTATGGTTGCTCATTGAGCATATGTGATGAGAGAAAGTTATAGTGACACATTCCTACACCTCCACTCTCCATTGCTAGCAACTTTGGAGCGTCGGTTGCCTCGCTCGACGAGGCTGAAGCTTGCGCCGCTTCCCTCAGGTGGATCATCGTAGATGGAGGAAGACCGACAACCAAATTCAATCAAGGAGCCACTAGGAGCTTGGGGATAATGGTTGAAGACTGAAGGACACGGATTAACTCGGTATAACATTCTAACTTCTTTTTATAACTTGCTAGTTTAGGGTTTAGGGTAGATCCGGGCATCGGGTAATGGTAGCGCTAGTTTAGAAAAATTTTGTTCCACATTTAGCCACGGTTTGATGGCCGAGGCGCTGCCGTAACCCAACACTTGATATTGTTGAAGGAACCGGATAGCTTTTTACAAATATATAGTGGTGAAAACCTTTGCTAAAGAGGTCACTCCCGGTGAAAGGATCTCGGCTCTTTCCTCGTAGAACGAGGTGCTGGATATTCCCACTGAATACTGTGGTGCAAAGTAAAAAGCAATCGACTATAGTGATGTTATTACCCTGACGCAAACTTCTGCCTAAGAGGTCACTCCCGGTGAAGTGATCTCGGCTCTTGCCTCGTCGAATGAGGTGCTGGATATTCATAACCGAATACCGCCGTGCAAAACAAATGAAAACGTCCTTGTAATAACAGCTTTTGAAAATTGTTCCAACAATATCGAATAGATATGTTTTCCTTGCATTGATCTGAATCAACGCAGTCCCATCAATTAATCACACCACAAAAGAAAGAAAATATGATGTACGTATATGCCATCCGCATTTGCCACTGGGTCTCATCATCATCCGTTAGGTTAATTAACTAACGACAGAGCGGGGACTAGACTAGCGGGGGTGTAAAATATATACAACATCTACTAGTATATATATATAACAATATATAATAATCGCTCCAGGCATGATAAATGCAACATCACAGATAAGTGATAAGCATTACAGAACAATACAGATAATCTGGGAGCCCCGGGTTTCCATTAAGCCACAAGTGAAAACCCGACGTTCCCCCGATCGTGTGGATAGCCTGTGTAATGAAAACCTAGAACCCTACGAGCGCGGCAAGTTACCCGCCAAAACTAGAAGTGAGGCAGCCCCCTTCATCAAAGTGAATGGGCCACCCGACACTACACGGAATCCGGTAACTTGAGCACCCTTCCTTGGGTCAACCTGTACCCCTACGAGTGCGGCGAATAGCCTGCTAATTCTAGAGTGAGGCTCCTCCTTCTCAACTCCATGAGATGCCGACCCGTTGCTATCTAGAACCCGGCTATCCGTGCACTCCATCCCGGGGTAATCCTAGTATAGAAAAAGAAAAATATATACAAACGGTGACATCGACCTCAATCCGGTCGTGCCCCAAACAAATAATATACAAACAGGCAGTGATGGCAGCCCACATATCGGACGCTCGCCCCGCGATATCAAATGTACAAATAAAATTAAACTGTACCAACATTTCACCCAAGCTATCCACCACGACGATTCTGCAACAACACAGCACAATACAGAACATCAACGTGAATGTCATGTTTGCAAACCCGTCTAAAAGAACTATAGCAATTAGACAAGTTGTACCGCTCTAATGACATTCACGGTCGCAGATAATAATGTAAGTATGTAAATGTTAGAAATATCGACTTCGAAATAACCCCGAATAGTCCCAAACAACTAGATAGAACCATATCCAGACTGGGCTAAACTAGCAATACCACTGAACGAATATTCCAGAGACTAAACAACACACCAAAACTCAAGTCCCAGATCCTCTAAAAAACCGGCCAGGCTGGATTTTACCTCAATGTGGCCGGTCTAATAGTGGAGTTAGGGGTTCGTGTTTGGTGTGTAGTCTAGTTGTCACCTAGGTAGTCTTCTGCAGTTGCTAAAATATTTTTAGAAGACCATTAAAAATTCGACAGAGAATGGAATACTATGGGTATTGTTTCGGAGTTGTTTCGGTTTCGATACTTGAACATCGTTTAAACAAACTAGTATGCGGTTAATGAGTTGGCTCTGATACCATGTTGGGTTCTGGCAGCGTCCCGGTCATCAATCCGTGGCCAAATGCGGAACAAAAACTTTTAATACCCGGCGCTAACGAAACCCTAATCTACGGATCGTACCATTAACCCTATACTAGTTATTAGAAAGGAGTTTAGAGAGGTTATACCGATTGATCCGTGTCTTTCGGTCTTCAACCTCTATCCCAAGCCCCTCACAGCTTCCCCGATCAAGTTTGATCTCCGGTCTCCCTCCGTCGAAGAAGATCCACGTCGAGGGTTCGTAATACGGGCTCCCGCCACAAAACCGAAGCAACTCGAGCATCCAATTTGCTAGCCTAGATACCCAAGATGAAGTAGAGATAGTGTGTGAATACTTTGTCTCAAAACACCCATGGATTCTCAACTCATGAGAGGGATGGGTGGAGGTTGAAGAAGATGCCCATGAGATGAAAGTGTGAGCTCAAGAAAGAAGCAAGTGAAGAAATGGCTTAAGTGTTGTGAGTGATATTTTTGTGAGCACTTAAAGAAAAAGCAAGGCAAGAAAAAGATCTGCCCCCTCACCCAAAAATATCCCACACAATAATAATAGCCCCAAAAACAATCCATGTCACAATGAATTATCACAAGACCCAATACCATGAGTCACCAAGTGCACACATCAAGAATCAATGCACAAAGCCAAGACTTGCGCTCACACTTTCCACCCAATTAAACATTTAAACTAAATGTTTAATCCCAAAAAGAAATGGCAACCCTAAAGTAATCTTGTAACGGAATTACAAGAATATCCCTCATCCGTATATACATACCCACATCTATATTCCGACTGAATACGAATACAACGAGACGAAAGTAATCCAACAATATAATACTAGGATCTGGCTTAAACCAAAGCCCACTAGTACTATCCGTCCGATCATGATCCGTGCACAAGTGCACGTATATGATCAAACCCTGCCATAAAACCATATGGCCTCTACAACATTTCGTCCGAACCAGAGAAACCTTCTGTGTGGGACTCTAAAGACTCGTCAATACGCTGGCAGTGGTGTAACATTTCCAAAAAATAAAGTATTATTTTTGGGAATTTTTAGAATTTAATATTATTTTTAATGAATATTTTAATATTTCGGTATAATTAAATACCGATAAATTGGGGAAATTTTTTGAAAATTTTAGAAATTATTAAAAGAGGGTGTTTTATGTGAATTATGCAATTTTTAAGTTTTTATGGTTAATTATATGCTAATATAGTGCTAATCGCGATTAAAAATCGCTAATCGCGTTTTTAGCATATTTTGTGCAAAACATGCACCATATCATTTTACACTTGTTGCATTTTCCTACATGTTTTGGGTGCATGACTTTGTTTTGGGGTTACTATTGAGGTGAGAAAGAAAACAAAAAAGAATAGAATATATAGGTATGGGTTAGAGAGAGAAAGAGTGGGTGAGGGTCAACCCTTGCCTTGAGCCATCCTCCATCATTGTTCCCCTCATTTCTCTCCCCTCTCCTTCCCCTAGTTGCTGCTGCTGCTCCTTCTCCCTTCCCTCTTCATCTTCCCAAAACTACATGCTAAACACTTTAAAACCCAAATCCCACTTCTTTAAAAAGATGCACAAGCTCAAGGGAAACACATTGGACCAAGAAAGCAAGGATTTTGGCCACTTGGGGCAACTCAAGAATTTTCTTGAGTTGCCAAATGAGGTATTTTCTGAACCATAAGCTTAGTGTTTCCATTACTTTTACCCCCATGTTAGATTAGACCCGATATTGAGTGGTTTGGGTGAACTTTGAAAACTCTAGTTAGGGTTTAGGGAAATTTTGGGTAGTGATGTGTAATTGAGCCCAGTAGAGGCCACACAAACTCCATAGTGATAGAATTCAGGCCTAACCAGAGAATAGAACCCTGGAATATGGAATTAGAAAAGCCGATATCGGAAAATTATGGAATCTGTGAGGGTTAATTGAAATCTGCTAACACCCCGAGACTCTGAAAATTATTTTGCAAGGACAGTGATACATGCAGGCACCTAGGAAGCTACCACCAAAGCCCTGACCCCTAACCCTCAACCATGGACGCAAATTTAATCTTTCTGGCTGAAAATTGCGGCCAGACCAGGGTGGAATTGGTTCGTGTTGGTTCTGTGGTCCCCTCATAAGTAAACTAGACCCTTGGTATATGCAAAATTGTCCAATTTGACCTAGGGTAGAATCTGGAGCATCTTTCCCGAGTTGCTGTTTTAATTCGTGTTTTCGTTTTGCGTATTTTAAATTCTGTATTTGTATAATTGCGTTTTACCTCGATTACTTGTCGTTTATACGACGATATCGAGGATTGTTTGATGGTTTTGAAAGCGTAGTCCATAGGTTCTAGCCTATAGGCCTTAGCGCGTCGTTTGGTTTTCTCGATGTGATTTTAAGGTTTATTTGCGATTGTGTTATCTTGTAGGTACCTTCTCGAGGGCTTCATACGATGAAGAAGATGAAGGCGACATCGACACTAACACGCAGGATGCAATGTGAGTAGATTATATCTACGGGGGAAGTCGGGTGGATGGCGTATAGCACCCCCGCAGTTCGATGTTTAGTATAGAGCATATATACTATATATAGTAGCTTATTGTGTGTCGTGGATATTTGAGATGAGATTAGGTGTACTATGGTTAGATTAGGGCATAGAAGTAAATTGGTATAGTTCCTAGTTGCGAACCCTAGAATAGATTTACACCCACACGCATACATATGCTTACTCGTTATAGTTATACCTGGATGATGAGGATAGTGGATGATATTTGGAGATGAGTCGAGGAGATTGGGCATAGTGCCATGAGATCAGTGATATGATGTGATTCGTATTTGGGATACGATATGTGATTTTAGCGGGCCTTGGGACATGTGTTCCATACACGCAATTATATTTATATAGGTGGTATCGATTTGTACTAGACATAGATCAGTACTCCAGATCATGAGATATGATGATAAGGATACCTGATAATTGATGAGAGGAATATGATATTGACCCGTACCCAGCTTTTGGGACGCCGTACGATGATTTGCCGTACGAGATTTATATTGATGTCATATGATATTGTATCGTATGCGGTACCTTTGAGGTAGGATCACCGACTATTATACTTATATATATATATATCGACTCAGATTTAGGTGGTTTCCATACCCCTCCCGATTAGCGTGTTAGCTAGATCTGTAGTTGCTTAGTAGATGTTAGACTAGGTTAATGTCATGCCTATTTTAAACTAACGAATCAGGAGTATTTCAAAGATAGGCAAAAGGATTCTACGGATATTTTCAAAAGACGCATCTTTTCTTAAAAACACCGTAGCCCTTATTTTACTGAAAACCCCGATTCGTCTTATTGCAAATGGCAAACTGTAGGACTTTTTATATTGATGCAGATGCGTCACTATTGCATTTATTATTCGATTTCTGCATATTCTTGCTATTCCCATTGCATTGCATGTTTAAATATGTTATTGTTATATCAAAACCATGCTGTTAGGACACCAGCACCATTATTGATGATGCATATGTTCAACGTACACTTGTTTGCCGGCTCACACACTTCATCATCGATAATTGCCATGTCACTACATTGTAGTACTGTTGCATTCAGGATATGACCCTTGCATGGCATATTCGTGTACTTACAATTTGTACACTCATACTTGTGCACATACCTATTGTACATTCATATTCGTGTACTTACATTTTGTACACTCATACTTGTGCACATACCTATTGTACATTCATTTTCGTGTACTTACATTTTGTACACTCATACTTATGCACATACCTATTGTACATTCATACTCGTGCACTTCCATATTCTACACCCATACTTGTACACATACTCATTTGCACATACATAAATGATTCTCGCTTGATTTGGAGATTTGGGAACCGTAAGATACTCTTTAAAACTGATTCATTTTAAAAGAGCGGTTTCCCCCAATATGTGCATATTACTATTCCATGTTGCATGATATACTGATATGCTTACATTCTTTTATATGTCGCATACATCATGATTTCTGATTATGCGCATTGAGATATGTTGTTTCCATGATATTTCTGGATTTGGGAACCGTGGGTATTTAAAAAGGAGAGTATGTATTGTTTTAAAAACCCGGTTACCCTTGATATGATATTTCAGTGCGTCCACCATGTGTTTTCTCGGTTCTGAGAGTGGCATGTGAAACCCGATTCGAGGAGCGGTAGGTACCGTCTGCCGGTACATGGTGGACCCGGTGAGGTACCCCAGGGCAAGAAGACTCGTATATGCTAGATGGTGAGACTGGCAGGGGAGTACTACCTACCGGTGATTGTGTTGAGATCGGCAGATATCTGGGGGATACCGACCGGAGTTGAGAAATGATATAAGCCGATCCGGACGGACGGGGCCTTATATATATGAGGATTTACGTGCCGATACTAGGCACAGGTTTCATGATGTTTTCGAGTGTCGATGCTTAACACTCAGGTTCCATGATTTTGATATGTCGCGAGTGACACCTGTTGATTTACATCCTCATACTTCCATGCATATGTTTATGATATTCACATGCATGATGCTTATTGTCATTGGGTGACACGTGGACGATTTCCACATACATATATTGACATTGATTACATAGTTGGATGATATCCACTTTTTCATAGACTTCATGATATAGTCGATATTGATCATACCTCATATTTATTACCTGAGGCACGGGTACGAGCACTTGGCACTACACTCATGTATAGATGTTACATTGCCACGTTATCATGCTTCAGACTTGTTTATTTGAGGTTTATATATATCTGATCGTATTGACCTAGGATTGTGTCATACATACGATTTCTGCTCTGTGATGTTTTCTATTCACGAGTTGGCAACTCACCCCCGTTGTGCCACAGTTCTTGCAGGTTTTGCCGTACAGGTTCCGTGGCGGTATTTCTGGCACACTGCTTCCCTTACGGGTGATTTGCTTTGGTAGGTGGGTTCTTTTGCCTCAGAACCACCATTGTACATGTATTATTCAGTTGTATCTAGAAATTCCATCAACCAAACTTGTATATTATTTCAGACTTAGAAAACCAGTTGTGTATTATTTCGATCTTAGAGTCGCGCGTTGTAGTATTATGGTTTTCAAGCTGATTTGAGTTTTTCCTTTGAGTTTTGATCCTCGCCCTTTGGCGTTGTATATTATACTGCTTGCGTGGTTGTGATCGTCGATTGATGAAGAGCTAGCTCCCGCTTGGGGATGCCTTTTATCATTGTATATATATTATTCTTGTTGTACCCGTTCGGGGCCAGTATTTACAAAGGAAACTCTGCCGAAATTTTCAGAAAGGACGAGACATTTTAAAAATGAATATTCGACTTACTTATTTAAAAACCTTGCTTTTAAGACATGTTTTCTCACTTCTTAAAAACTAGTTTTCCTTATTTACTCCATAAAATGGTTTTAGATTTCTGGGCTTTTGGCTTACTTGAATTAGATGGGGTCCTATAGACTTCATATGATTCAAGTGCCAGTCACGTACTATTTCGGGTCATGACAAAGTTGGTATCAGAGCGCTAGGTTAACCTTAGTTCGAGTCTAAGTTTGACTATGCGGAGCCTAGAGCGTTTATATATATGTGGAACTTAGGCTTGACCTTACGGAACTTAGACTTAGTCGAGGGGGTATTATACCCGAACTTTCGTCGCGTAGGATGACCCTTGGTTGATGGAGTAGGTAGCTTGAGTAGAGTGACGTACCGTACGTATGTTCCGGGCATATTTACGATACGCTACTCCGCTTAAGAAACCTTAGGATGTACATTTCCTTGCACAGTATTATATTCATTCCTATGATCTATCCTCATCGATACTAGTTATGACTTTGCTGCCACGATTATACGGGCAGAGAGAGCTACGGCTAGAGTTGCGTCAGCTTGAGCTCGTCACAGACGAGGACTGACCAGGGTGTGATTCCAGAGACATACGATTGCATATGGAGGCGTTGTCTTATTGTGTTTTCGCGCCATGAGCGTTTGACCGATCGTTGTTACGAGATTTCCCGGATGTGCTAATCGGAACTAGAGGATTAAGCTACTGCTAGAGGCCAGCCAGAATGTGATTGTTAGTGTATATGCCCTAGAGGCCATTACTGTATCATACTAGCTTGTATATTACTTGATGGAAGCTTGGGATATTCACAGTTGTATAGACAATCTTGCTCAAAATGGTAGTATGCTACTTGGTTTGTCACTACTTCAATATGTGCATGTGTTTCTTTTAGCATATCGCTTATATATATATTAGTAGAGCCCTTAGGATCTTTTCTTGATTACCAGCGTTGTGATGGCGCTCACACTCATGGGGGCTGTAAGTGCACGGCGGCGCCCCGGCCTCCATCCCGAGGCCAAATGCGGAAGAGATGGTTAACTTTAATTTTTCTTGAACCGGCACCACCGCGCACTAAAACCCGGATCGAACCATTAACTAGTCCTAGCTAACTACAAGATGGGGAAGAGAGATATACCGACTGATCCGAGTCCTCCGGTCTTCTCGTCGTCATCCCGATCTCCTGTGGAACTCCGGTCGTCGCCTCCTTGCCGGAAGGGCACCACATCGTCTGCATCTTTTACGGGCTCCCACCTCAATACTGAGGCAACTCGGGCACGAAGCTGGCAAGTCGACGTGCCCAAGATTTGCTGTAGAATCTAGTGTGGAACTCATGTCTCATTTGGGATTATAGGAGGTTGCCATTTTAGTGGAGGAAATGGTTGTAGGATTTTGTGATGAACTAGAGAGTATTTTTCAAGCAAAAATGAGAGCATCAACCCTTTTCAAAACCCAATCAGCCCCACACCTAAAGTGGCCGGCCTCATACCATGTGAATGGGGAGAAGAAGAAGCCAAGACAAAAAGGGGTGGGTGGAAATCATACAAGAGTGTGAAGTGATCATGAGAAGGAATGATCACATAACAAATCTAACACCCCAACCTAACATCATGTCCCTCCATCATCATACAAAAGTCAAGCCATGATGAGGTTATGAAGTCAAATGGTCAAGGAATGGGGCAACCATCATGATCCAATAAAATGCAAAGAACACCCTCCATAAATGCTTATTTGCACAAATGCAAATAAGCCCTCCTCCACCAATCTTCGGCCAATGGACGATACAAAGGAAATTGGCCAAAACGGAAAACAAACTGGCAACTCCAGAAAACTGGTCCCGTAATAAATTACAGGAAAACCCCGCTACTGTGCATACACACCCGCATTTGTATTCCGACCGAAATACAAATGCAATGAGACAAAATCTACACTGTACTATACTAGGATCCGGCTTAAACCAAATCCGGCTAGTAATATCCGTTCGATCCTGATCCGTGCAATACCGCACGTATCTGATCGAACCCTGCCATATAGCCATACGGCCTGTAGTACAATCTGTCCGATCCTGATCCGTGCAATACCGCACATATCTGATCAGACCGTGCCATATCTCCATACGGCCTCTACAACTTTTCGCCCGAAAGCTGAGTAACTGAATGTGGGGGATTCTAAAGACTCGTCAACACCTTGGTTGTGGATTTAACCACTAGCACGTCAGAGGTATAAGCCAATACGTAACGGGCTACCAGGTATAGACTAAAAGGGACGTCTTTGAGCGAACTCAGCCTGACACCCTACTGAGCCTGTCAGTGACAATATCCGTACAGTCCAGTCCATTCGTCTATGAGCATCGCATGGCGGTCCTAGGGGGTTGGTAAAAGTCAGACCCCCAAAAGCGGTACAAGTCATGTCGGAGTGTAGCCCAGAACACCCTGAGATACTACTGGAATACCTACCAGTAAATCTCTTGCCTCGGCCGAGGGCTTCGTGTAATGGCTCTCCTAGACACAGCACGACCTCACCCCCAATACCGGGAGAGACGAACCCCTGAAGATACGCTCACTGCCTCCATGTGGCTCGGGACTGTACCCAACTAAAACCTGTTTGCACGTCTTCTTTGAGCATGGTAGGGTAGTAATCAAAGTACAGTGGGAACTCACACGAGACAAATGACGATCCCCAGGTCGATGAACTAACCTGTACACATGTCACCTGGGAACTGCTATCTGACGTCTGGTATAAGACCAACTAGCATGCTCCCGGCGAGTCCTGTCCGGTGTACTCATAACCCAATGAGTACCTGTATACATCTTAGGTGAACCAACTGACACCAGTGGCTTGTGAGACCGGCCACCGCCCCTCGTCGGGGTCTCGACTGTATATACTAGTCTACTCTGGAGTATCGATGCCCTGTCTCGAAACTCTCACGACTAGGGACCATTTAAGGATATGCTTATAGACTGCCAGCTCCCACGTATATGATCGCCCTCATACTGCTGGTGGTCAAGCAAGAATCCTAGGGGCTCTACCAACGTGTAATAGCGACCTGTAAGGTCACCTAAAGCAGTACACGATGATAAAGGTAAACCAGATAGCATATTATCATCTCGAGTAAGACTGTCCTACCGGGATAGGTCCTCTTTCAATCATTGTAATCACGTGCCTGTGATCCAATAATTGACTCTGAGGGCACTATCTCCAACAATCTCCCACTTGCACTCAAGGCTAATTATTGCGATGTCGCATACTCACAGCCCGTGTGATACCGAACATCCAACTCCTCTACTGGTCAGTCTCACAAAGCCTGTCTGCGAAACTATTGCGTTCGAGGAATAGCCTCAGTGAGTGGATCCGCCTTGATGTTTCTTTCTATGTCTCTCTATATCTCATGTTCGCGGAGAAACTCATCTCCCGAAATGAGCAATACCTGTCTTAGAATGTGTCTGGATGTCTGATGGGACATAGTTCATAAATGAACACCAAATCCAAACTTCTTAGACTGTATCGTCAACTGAACTTAATCAGTATCCTGCGCCATGCGTCCCTCAGTATTGCCTTGGACCACCTGTCCAAAATACCGCCCCTCGTCAGAAGGAAAACTACAACTCTGATAACCTCCTTGTCGTCCAGGTCCCCTTGGAAGCTTGGAATGATAACTGTCTTTCGAATGAGGCTGTCGTTATTATATCCCTAGAACATCCACTTATGTTCTAAAACTGCTTCCGACTGTTTCTCCAGGATTGGATCAATGTCAACTTATTGCATCTAGTGCAAGAACAACATCTGGTGTGGTACTTGACATCTCATGATTGACTCAATTGCCTAAGCAAGTGATCTGCCAATCATGCACATCCCTCTCCCCTTTAGTCTGTAAGACAGCTTTAGAGAGGATGACTCCATCACCTGCAGGTACACTACCGTGCCAGGAGTCGTCCATTCTAAATACTCTTAGAATGCTGTCTAAGTACCCTGATTGGGAAACCACCCAAATCTAGATCTAAAACTATAGATCTAATAACCAGTATGTCTGATATAAAATCCATTTCCTTTATGGAGAAACCACTGTGTGACGACCAAAGTATAACCAATCGTAGTATAGGAATATCTCTTCCTACTCTGTGTATGTCATCCAAATACCATGACAACACACCCTACTACCTTCTCAACAGATCCATCCCCTATTCTGATGAAGTCAAACCTATGACTGTCACGTCAGAAATAGATGATCTATCTCCGCTACATCTGCTTTAGTCTATAAATAGACATAAGCCTCATGTCCACCATGCTTCCGTTGCTCCCACTGACCACGACAACCCTCTGGCAGAGTCATATAGACGTACACTTCTAAAGCTAGTTTAGAATGACGCTATACTCATCTTCCTGCCGGGTCTCTCGGTCTGGAACAACAGCAATGGCAAGTGTGGGTAAACAAGAACTTCCCTGTCACCGTCCTTGAGGCTACCGTAGTACCTCTCGGGTGTCTGAAGTTACCCACCGTATCTGCGGAGTGTCTAACGGAATGTCAAACTAGATTGAATCTTTAGGTTCCTATCAAATCTTCAGTAATCGTTTGTGGTTCTGGAATCACTTCCTGTTCTACCATACTCCCACTACTGTTTTTCTGAAAAAAGAATCCATTTTTAATAAAAACTGTGGCGAGTCTAGAACAATATTTCTATTGATCTTCCAGATGGTAGAAAGTCAACCCTCGTCATAGCCTGGGTCAACCCACAAACAGCCATTACAGAAACGTGCCTTGAGTTGTCCAGTGTCTGGTTTTAATCATAAGCCGGACAACTCCCCGTACCTTAACAATGTTAAGATATGAACTGTACTATATCCAATATAGAACCAGAGGCGCTGATTTAATTGAACCAGATTCAAATCATGCAGCTATCTCCAGTGCATGACAACTAAATGGAAGGAGGCCGATCAGCGTTACTCAATTTATGAATGCTTCCAATTATGAGTAACCTGAAAGAGAAGCAATTTCTCTTTATCATTACTATCAACTGAATACCATACACAAGTATCTACATCTTCGATCACTTTGAAGAATTCCGATACTTGCTATACCTGGTTCTCTACTCTATTCAAATACCTATAACTTCTCAAAATTCGGACCCTGTGTTTCCAAGAAACACCTGTCTAAAAACTAGAGAAGTCATAAGTAAATCGAATATAGTACGAGGACCAACCCCTCTGTCCTGATAGACCCTGGACAACATACAATACTCTGTATAAGTCCCTTGAGTCTGATAACTCATTCACTGTGTGTCGTAGGTTGAGAACTGTATTTATGGTTAAGAAGAATTACACCGCTGTTTAATGCTCCTTACCTAACCATCCACTGATATAGGTAAATGTCATAGACATAATTTCAAAAAGGTATGTCTCACTCAATAAAAATAGACGTACAGATATATCAATTTGAAATTGGTGCATAACAACGGATATTCAAAACCAAATATTTGCCGACCGGCAAACAACCCAGGTGACTTCCTCAAATATCACTGATTACAACGAATCCCGATATAATGAGGATGATCACCCAATTCCCAATAACTTACTCCCACTCATCATCTGTAAAACCATACAGATGTGAGAATCATGTCTGGTAAATACATACCCTGGAGCAAGTGTCTAATCGGGAAATCAGTTTTCCTTTAACGGTAGACAGTGAAACTGAAACATAAAAATGTTTCGTTGGGGTATCCTGGTATTCCTAGTAATGCCTCTTCCATTATCCAGATTCACAACTGTAACCTTGTAATTCTTTGCCACCTCTCCAAATCCCTTTTTATGTCATTAGTCATTACCTTCTGCACACCCCTTTAGGCCAAATGGTTTTCTTCCTTCCCTACCGTTCGGCACCAGCCTATGGTTTGGAAGAAGACTATCCAATAAGCATAATGGGTGTACTGTCCTAATCCTAGGAGCACTCGCAATGCGAGAGAAGGTGAGGATAAAAGACAACCGAATAAATCTTATTCCAATTTCTCCTGAACCAGAATCCATCCCTGAACTGGAACAAGTTCCTATCGAGTTCGTATATAACCATACGATGGAGTATCCAATAAACTGTGGATCTTCGTAGTGATACGGAGTGTCCTGGAGAAATACAAAGGTGATTTAGGATTGGCGAAGGAATACTTGGTTTGGTCGTGAATAGCAGTCGCAATTTACTTTGCCCTCTTACTAATCCCTTGCTTTGACTTAACTTAATACCTTCTGCACACCATCGTTATGCTAATTGGTTTCCTTCATTCCCTACCGGTCGCCACCAGCCTATGGTTTGGAAGAAGACTATCCAATTTGCGTAATAGGTGTACTATCCCCTAAACCAAGGAGTACTCACAACTTGACAGAAGGTAAAAGGAAATGACAACTGAATAATCCTATCCGTTTTCTCCTGAACCGGAAACCATCCTCGAATAAATTCCTTCGAGTTCGTATCTAACCATACGATGGTTTTGTCCAATGGAAGTGGACGTTCGTAGTAATACGGGATGTCCTGGAGAAAAGGGTAAAAGTAGGAGTGGCAATGAGGTTTGCAACTCTGACAATCCAAAAGCCAGTGTTTAAGAAGGCCCGGTTAACTTGGTCACTGAGTCATAGTCTTAGGGTCGGGTCAATGGTCGCTGCCGAAGAGAGAGAGAAAAGAAACACTCAGCGTGCACTCTAACCTAGATCAGAATGGTTACCAATTTATCTAATCTGGAAACCTTCCACTGTACCTCAAATTCTTTTCCAAACCTGAAAGAAGAATTAATCGGGGTCACCCGAGGAGTAAACTAACTCATCAGTGGGAATCAGGATCCAACTATCATCGTATGATAACGTGACGGAATCCGCTCACGTCATTACACTCCAGAAGGTATGCGCATATCTGGCAAGTTTCAGTTCTTTTGAAACTCCCGTTGAGATTTCTGCCCCATGCTCTTATGACCTTGGCGTGAGGTCAAAATATCATAAGTCACATGTCAAGTTCTACCCGTCATTATCCAGGTTAATTTGAACCCACCCGTACATACCCTTGACGTAGGCCAAAATAGTAGTACGACTGTCCCAAACCAACATATCTATCTATGCAACAGATAAATACCCGGCAGCTACCAATCACTATGCCTTGGCGTGAGGTCAAAATACATAGCTTGAATACTACCGAATATTTAACTGAAATGACGGAGGGCTACGAATGGTTTCTGGCGAAAACCTTTAACGTAATGAACTTGATATCGTTGAAGGAACTGATAGCTTTTAAAAATTTAGTGACGAAAACCTTCGCCAAAGAGGTCACTCCCGGTGAAGGGATTTCAGCTCTTTCCCCGTAGAATGAGGTGCAGGATATTCCAACTGAATACCACGATGCAAAGCAAAAGTAATCGGCTATAGTGAAGTTAATGCCCTGACGCAAAATTTTTGTCCAAGGGGTCACTCCCGGTGAAGGGATCTCGGCCCTTGCCTCGTCGACTGAGGAGCAGGATATTCCAACTGAATACCACGACGCAAAACAAAAGTGAACGTCCTTGCAATAACAGCTTTTTGAAAAGTGTTCCAACAACATCAGATTAGGTTTGTTTTTAACTTGTATTGATCCGAATCAACGCAGTCCTATCAATAGATCACACCAAAAGGAACGAAAATATACTGATGTACGTATATGCCATCCGCATTCGCCACTGGGTCCCGTCATTACCCGTTAGGTTAGCTAACTAACGACAGAGCGGGGACTGGACTAGCGCGGATGTAAAACATATACAACATCTACCAATATATATACCAATATATAATTTTTCGCTCAAGGCGTGATAAAAAGCAACATCACAGAAATGTACAGCATCACAGAAACAATACAGATATCTGGGATCCCCGGGTTTCACAGAGCCACTACTGAAACCCGACGTTTCCCTGGTCGTGTGGATAGCCTGTGCAATGAAATCCTAGACCCCTACGGGCGCGGCAAGTCACCCGTCAAAATCTGAAGCGAGGCAGCCCCCTTCAGCAACGTGAATGGAATACCCAGCACTTCACGGAATCCGGTAACTTGGGCACCCCTCCTGGGTCAACCTGTACCCCCTACGAGTGCGGCGAATAGCCTGCCAATTCTAGAGTGAAGCCTCCTCCGTCTCAATGCCATGAGATGCGGGCTTGTTGCCCTCTAGAACCCGGCTATCCGTGCACCCCTCCGCGGGGTAATCCTAGTACAGAAAATAAAATATACATACAACGGGTACATCGACCACAACCTGGTCGTACCCCAAAATAATAATACAAACAGGCAGTGCCGGCAGTCCACATGTCGGACGCTCGCCCCGCAATATCAAATGTACATAATACAACAAAACAGCACTAGCATTGCATCCAGGCTATCCCCCATGACCGATCCGCAACATCACAGCAATACATAGAACATCAACGTGAAAGTCACGTTCGCAAATCCGTCTAACCGGGCTATAGCAGTTAGACTGGATTTACCGATCATGTGACATTCACGGTCGCAGATATAATGTAAATACTGTGAACTAATGTGTTTAAAATATCCGATCGATCAAATTTTAACAAGTGGGCCCCAAGTACTACTGTAGCACATCAAGAAATTCTGGGCCCAAAATTAATATTCCAAAAACCCTAATTTTAACCCAGAAAGCAACTGCTGAAATTTGATGCAGTGATCTCAACATAGTGCGGCGGAACCGCGGCCTAAAGGGGGGTTTGGCCGTGGTTCCGCGCTCCTATTATGGATTCACTGTATCGAATTTCTACAGTGTTCTTAGAATTTCCAGTACATCACTTTTCTACAACCTGAAAAATTTTTCGACTCCAGAAAATTTCAACAGAAAACTGATGCATGTGAAAAACGCGGATTTTGGAATTTTGGTCGATCGGAAATATAAACACATTAAACAAAGCTAGACTATGTTAATGGCGAGGCTCTGATACCACTGTAAGTGCACGGCGGCGCCCCGGCCTTCATTCCGGGGCCAAATGCGGAAGAGATGGTTAACTTTAATTTTTCTTGAACCGGCACCACCGCGCACTAAAACCCGGATCGAACCATTAACTAGTCCTAGCTAACTACAAGATGGGGAAGAGAGATATACCGACTGATCCGAGTCCTCCGGTCTTCTCGTCGTCGTCCCGATCTCCTGCGGAAACTCCGGTCGTCGCCTCCTTGCCGGAAGGGCACCACATCGTCTGCATCTTTTACGGGCTCCCACCTCAATACCGAGGCAACTCGGGCACGAAGCTGGAAAGTCGACGTGCCCAAGATTTGCTGTAGAATCTAGTGTGGAACTCATGTCTCATTTGGGGTTATAGGAGGTTGCCATTTTAGTGGAGGAAATGGTTGTAGGATATTGTGTTGAACTAGAGAGTATTTTTCAAGCAAAAATGAGAGCATCAACCCTTTTCAAAAACCAATCAGCCCCACACCTAAAGTGGCCGGCCTCATACCATGTGAATGGGGAGAAGAAGAAGCCAAGACAAAAAGGGGTGGGTGGAAATCATACAAGAGTGTGAAGTGATCATGAGAAGGAATGATCACATAACAAATCTAACACTCCAACCTAACATCATGTCCCTCCATCATCATACAAAAGTCAAGCCATGATGAGGTTATGAAGTCAAATGGTCAAGGAATGGGGCAACCATCATGATCCAATAAAATGCAAAGAACACCCTCCATAAATGCTTATTTGCACAAATGCAAATAAGCCCTCCTCCACCAATCTTCGGCCAATGGACGATACAAAGGAAATTGGCCAAAACGGAAAACAAACTGGCAACTCCAGAAAACTGGTCCCGTAATAAATTACAGGAAAACCCCGCTACTGTGCATACACACCCGCATTTGTATTCCGACCGAAATACAAATGCAATGAGACAAAATCTACACTGTACTATACTAGGATCCGGCTTAAACCAAAGCCGGCTAGTAATATCCGTTCGATCCTGATCCATGCAATACCGCACGTATCTGATCGAACCCTGCCATATAGCCATACGGCCTGTAGTACAATCTGTCCGATCCTGATCCGTGCAATACCGCACATATCTGATCGGACCGTGCCATATCTCCATACGGCCTCTACAACTTTTCGCCCGAAAGCTGAGTAACTGAATGTGGGGGACTCTAAAGACTCGTCAACACCTTGGTTGTGGATTTAACCACTAGCACGTCAGAGGTCTAAGCCAATACGTAACGGGCTACCAGGTATAGACTAAAAGGGACGTCTGTGAGCGAACTCAGCCTGACATCCTACTGAGCCTGTCAGTGACAATATCCGTACAGTCCGGTCCGTTCGTCTATGAGCATCGCATGGAGGGCCTAGGGGGTTGGTAAAAGCCAGACCCCCAAAAGCGGTACAAGTCGTGTCGGAGTGTAGCCCAGAACACCCTGAGATACTACTGGAATACCTACCAGTAAATCTCTTGCCTCGGCCGAGGGCTTCGTGTAATAGCTCTCCTAGACACAGCACGACCTCACCCCCAATACCGGGAGAGACGAACCCCTGAAGATACGCTCACTGCCTCCATGTGGCTCGGGACTGTACCCAACTAAAACCTGTTTGCACGTCTCCTTTGAGCGTGGTAGGGTAGTAATCAAAGTACAGTGGGAATTCACACGAGACAAATGACGATCCCCAGGTCGATGAACTAACCTGTACACATGTCACCTGGGAACTGCTATCTGACGTCTGGTATAAGACCAACTAGCATGTTCCCGGCGAGTCCTGTCCGGTGTACTCATAACCCAATGAGCACCTGTATACATCTTAGGTGAACCAACTGACACCAGTGGCTTGTGAGACCGGCCACCGCCCCTTGTCGGGGTCTCGACTATATACACTAGTCTACTCTGGAGTATCGATGCCCTGTCTCGAAACTCTCACGACTAGGGACCATTTAAGTATATGCTTATAGACTGCCAGCTCCCACGTATATGATCGCCCTCATACTGCTGGTGGTCAAGAAAGAATCCTAGGGGCTCTACCAACGTGTAATAGCGACCTGTAAGGTCACCTAAAGCAGTACACGATGATAAAGGTAAACCAGATAGCATACTATCATCTCGAGTAAGACTGTCCTACCGGGATAGGTCTTCCCTCAATCATTGTAATCACGTGCCTGTGATCCAATAATTGACTCTGAGGGCACTATCTCCAACAGGGGCTGGGTAATCCATAAGCACATCCTTATACAGGTCCCTAGTCGTTGGACTATCGAGACAGGGCATCGATACTCCGGAGTAGACTAGCGTGTGCGCTTCTCATCCCAGCGGGGGAGACGGTCTGTCCCACAGCCATCAGTACGTCATACTTGAGATAGTATGCGGATGCTTGTTAGGTTACGAGTACACTGGACAGGACTCGTCGGGAACTGTTGGTTGGTATTATACCTATCGTCAGTTATCAGTTCCCAGGTGACATGAGTACAGCTTAGTCCGCTGACTTGACACTGTCACTTCGCCTCGAGTGTGTTCCCACTATACTTAGATTACTACCCTACCACGGCTCAAAGGAGTCGTGCAAACAGGTAGTAGTTGGGTGCAGTCCCGAAGCACTTGGAGGCAGTGACGGTTAGATAGGATTCGTCTCTCCCGGTATTGGGGGTTGACATCGTGCTGTGTCTAGGAGAGCCATTACACAAGTAGTCCCTGGCCAGGGCAAGCGAGATATACTGGTAGGTTTCCAGTGTTATCTCAGGGTGTTCTGGGCTACACTCTGACACGACTTGTACCGCTATTAGGGGACTGACGTTCACCGCCCCTAGGCCCGCCATGCGATGTATCAGACGAACAGACCGGACTGTACGGAGATTGTCACATACAGGCTCAGTAGGAGTTCGGATGGGTTTACCTTATCGGCCTTCTTATCGACATCTACCTGGGGACCGTTACGTACAGCTAGTGCCGCTTGCGTTCTGTGGTTAAACCCACTGCCAGCGTAGTGTCGAGTCTTTAGAGTCCTACACAGAGAGTTTCCCTGCACTGAGCGAAACGTGTAGAGGCTGTATGGTTTTACGGCAGGGCTTCGATCACTTACGTGCACTTGTGTGCGTATGCTGTTCGGGCAGGCAATACTAGTGGGCTTTGGTTTAAGCCAGATCCTAGTATTGCACAGATGGATTTGATTTGTCTTCTGTGCATTCGCATTCTACGGAATGTGGATGCGGGTGTGTATGCACAGTTTTGAGGAGCGATGAAGGAGGAGGTGCCCCATTAGGGTTTTGGCAGTTGGTTCGGCCAAAACCGTAATGTGGCACACTCATTAGGGTTTTGACAATTCGTTTGGTCAAAACCGTTATGAGCCGGAGACATTGTTTACTAATCCTTTTAGTGATAGTTTAGTGATGGCTAATTGCATTGACCATTTGACCACTTAGATCTCCCTTGTCTTTGTTGACCCATTGACCGTGTTGACCATTGACCTTCAAGAGAGATCCACACTCTTCTTTCATATTCTTTTTATTTCTTGTTATTTCTTGTGTTATGATAATGGTCAATTCAATGTGCCATCAAGTCTTTCATGATAGGATTAGTAATGATGATTATTATGTATTATTGCAACCATGGTTCATTTCATTTGTCTTAATCCCTTTTTTTTTCAGTATTCTCTTCTCATTCTCTCTTATGAAGTGAGAAGAAAAAGAAAAGCTCCATGGTTGAAAACTTTCTCCTTCTTCTTCCTCCTCTTGATCTCTTCTTTTGATCTCATGTGTTGAGAGAAAAAGAATCCACAAAGACAAACACATCCATATATCTCCTCTACACATTCTAGGGCTTCTTGACTAGCAATCACTTTGCCCTAGTTGCCTTGGTTTGAGGCGGAGCTTAGTGTACAACTCTCGGGTGGATCATCTTCGACTCAAGAAGGCCGCGGAGGTGCCCAAGGTCCGGATCGACGCTTGGAGCTTGGATGGACGAGTGGGACAGCGGGATGATGACCCGAAGGACCGGTTCTGTGAGATATACTTTCTACAGCATAGTAGCTAAAACCTCTTAGTGTTTACTAGTTTCTAGTTTAGCAAAGATCCTTGCTTTTGAGTCCATGTTGCCTTGCGCCAAATCATTGTTTTTGCCGTTTCTGCCTCCCCGTAAGAACCGGGGTGAGCAATGTGGACTTACAGTGATGACCGTTGATATATCGCTTATTCATGGTAATTGAGGCGCTGTTCAGCGTACAGTCGAATGAGCCAGTTGTTGCTGTAAATAACGAGATATCGCCCAGATGATTGGAGCTACTGCAGCATGAGTATATACTCAGAGATATGATGGAAAGTCGCTAGTCACCCAAGGAGGAACGGCTAGGACATATGGTTCATTCGCTTACCCCGATGCGGGGTCATCAGATAGATTGGTTCCAGCTAGAGACGACTTCACATAGATTCGTTGAGAGTCGATAAAGACGATCGAATGTCAGAAAACCATTTCCAAATTTAAAGTATTCGGAAGGCAATGCAAGTAATGCTATGGACCCTCTAGAAGAATGAAACCCTAACTCGACGTAATGACTATGGAATGCCTCCGAACCTTAGGATTTGCGGCAGTTTAGTGTAGGGTTCCTAGGCACTCTCAAGAGGTCTCACAAGGCATCAACCATGCCAATTTCAAATTTTACGGGTGCCGAGAAAACCTAATACGGATCGTTGACTAGAGTTTAGGCGAAAAACGAAACTAGTTAACAATATAACTAAAAGAGAGAGGCTACAACCTTTGTAGATCCGGTTCTCCACTTCCTTAGCTCCACGTAGGCATCCTCTCGCTGTCCATCTCGAATCACGGACTCAATCGTCGGCTTGATCGGAGAAATGGGCGGGCTAGGTCGTCGGCTTCGTGCCGAAGATGATCTACGTCGAGGCATCACAAGTTCAAGCTCCAACTTCACCAAGTTGTGAAACTTGTGAAGAAAACACCCTATACTACTTGGCAAGAGGTAGAGGGTGAAGAAATAGAAGGTGGGTTCACTTTAGAATTGGATTTCTCTCACTTTAGCTCGAGTTGCCATTAATGGACTTAAGCTTTTTCTTTTAAGATGAAGAAGAAGATGAAGCTAGAATATGATAAGTCTTAATTAAAAAATTGAAAAGTAAAATGAATACTTATCATATACTAACTAAGGTAGAGTGTAGAGAATTGACCATGGTTACTTGGAAGGGTTAGGGTTAAGCATGAAGACAAGAATGGTTACAAAGTCAAAGCTTCATGAAGCTTCAACTAGAAACAAAGAAAGCCACCATTCTCATCATAATCTTCTCCAAATAAATAAATAAACAAACAAATAAATAAATGAATAAGCAAAACCCTAATCATCAACTTAACCATGGTTTAATTGTATACACTTAACCAAATGAGCAAGTATCATCAAACATGATACAAACATGTGCATAAAAGTATATCACATATACAACTTGCACATCAAGTGAGAAAATCCATTTAAAGTGAACCAATACTAGTTAATGCAAATTAATATATCGAATATATAATTATACATTAAATCATTAAATCAACACTTGATTCAATGATCCGGTCATGTCGCACATAACCGACTAGCATCCAATGTATCGGCTTATCGAATCAATCCTTGATTCGATATCTAGGTTATATCGCATATAACCAGTCGATACATTCATCGCGAGAATGAAATACGGTATCACATACACGCATCATTCTCGGTCCCGCACATATCTCATATGCGCCCCTATTTCGTTTCGCTTGAGCCAGGAAACCTCTGTGTAGGACTCTAAAGACTCGTCAATACGCCGGCAGCAGATGATGATCATATCAAGCACCCACAAATCGCAAGCGGTCTGCTAAACGTAACGGCCACCCGGGTATTGAGCGATCAGAAGATCGACAAGCAAGCTCGCTCACACTCCTGTGAATCCAACCAGTAACACTTACCGTACAGTCCGGTCTGTTCGTCTGATATGTCGCATATCAAGTCTAGGGGTGGTAAACGTCAGACCCCAGTAACCGATAAGTCGTGCCGATGTGAGGATCATAACGGGTCGAGAAACTACTGGTAACACTTACCAGCAAATCTCTGATCAGCCCTGGCCAGGGACTTCCCTGTTACAGCCAATCGAGCACAGCGCAACATCAACCCCTAATACCGGGAGAGACGAAAACCCTCCTATCGCTTATTGCCTCCATGTGACTCGGGACTGTACCCAAAGACCACCGTTTTGCATGCCCTCATGGACGTGGTAAGGTGGAGATCAAAGCACAGTGGGAATCACACAAGACTCTATGACGATCTCGGGTCTACAGACTAACCAGTACAAGTGTCACCTGAGAACTGCCATCTGACGTGAGGTATAATACCATCTGGGAGTTCTCGGCGAGTCCGTCCAGTGTACCCAGTCTCCACTGAGCACCCGTATACCATCTCTGATGTCAAACACCAATGGATATGGGATCATCCATCGCCCATCTCATGGGTCGAGAAGCGTATACGCTAGTCTACACTGGTATATCGATGCCCCGTCTCGATACACCCACGACTAGGGACCTTGAAGGATATACCTATGGACTACCATGTCCCCACTAGTATGATCTGCATCATAGTCCAGGTAGTCAAGTACACATCCTAAGGGCTTTACCAACATGTAACTATAAGACAGTTTAAAGAGACAAGTGTACATGTTAAGATAAAGAGCAACCAGATAGCATACTATCATATCGAGCAAGAAAGTCATCTCTATATATGTCCAAGCATCCAATATAATATACATCATCTGTACAATACTGGTCTCTAGGGCATACATACAACTAACAATCTCCCACTTGCACTAGGGCCAGCTGCTGTAGTATCGCATACCGAGCATCCCGAAGAGTCTCTCAAACTGTATCTGGGGAATGGCCTTCGTGAGTGGATCCGCCGTGTTGTTCTTCGTGTCAACCCTCCTGACCTCGATCTCCCAGCGATCAACTATCTCCCGGATCAGGTGATACCGCCTCAGAATGTGCCTGGATCGCTGATGGGACCTAGGTTCCTTGGCCAAAGCCACCGCTCCATTGTTATTGCAATACAAAGGTATTGGATTCTCAATGGATGGAACCACTCCAAGTTCAGTAATGAACTTCTTGATCCAGACAGCCTCTTTAGCAGCATCGTTGGCAGCGATGTATTCAGCCTCCATCGTCGAGTCTGCCACAGTTTCCTGCTTGGAACTCTTCCAGCTAACCGCCCCTCCGTAAAGGGTAAAGACAAATCCCGACTGCGACTTAGAGTCGTCCTTATCACTTTGGAAGCTCGAATCGGTAAAGGACTCCACTTGGAGTTCTCCGTTACCATACACCAAGAGCATCTCTTTAGTCCTTCGCAAGTACTTGAGAATGCTCTTCACAGCTGTCCAGTGACTCTCTCCAGGATCAGCTTGATACCTGCTCACTACACTTAGTGAGTATGCTACATCGGGTCTGGTACATAGCATCGCGTACATGATAGAGCCTACAGCCGAAGCATAGGGTATCCCTTGCATGCGAGCTCTCTCCAAATCAGTCTTGGGAGACATCTCTTTGGAGAGAGTGACTCCAGAGATCGTGGGCAAGTTCCCACGCTTGGATTCTTCCATACTAAACCTCTTTAGTATGGTGTCAATATACCTGGATTGGGACAATCCCAAAATCCTTTTGGATCTATCTCTATAGATCCTAATTCCCAAAATGCAGGAGGCATCACCAAGATCTTTCATTGAGAATCTTTGTGATAAGAAGAGCTTGACCGATTGCAGTATAGGAATATCATTTCCTATCAAGAGTATGTCGTCCACGTACAATACGAGGAAGACAACCTTACTCTCTGCCACCTTCTTGTAAATACAAGGTTCATCTGGGTTTTTGACGAAATCAAACTCTTTGATAACGACGTCAAAGCAGATGTTCCAACTCCGCGATGCTTGCTTTAATCCATAAATGGATTTAAGCAGCTTGCACACCTTCCCGCTGCTCCCACTGTCTACGAAGCCCTCTGGCTGAGTCATGTACACGCACTCTTCTAAATCACCATTTAGAAAGGCGGTCTTAACATCCATTTACCAGATTTCATAATCATGATATGCAGCGATGGCAAGCATGATCCGGATGGATTTAAGCATAGCCACTGGAGAAAAGGTTTCGTCATAGTCCACACCTGGTCTTTGACGAAAACCCTTTGCAACAAGTCTAGCTTTGAAAGTCTCCACTTTCCCATCTACACCAAGTTTCTTCTTGAAGATCCACTTGTTCCCAATGGGTTTTACCCCTTCAGGAGCAACTTCCAAAGTCCATACTTTGTTGGTGTACATGGATTCCATCTCGGACCGCATAGCATCCGGCCATTTCACTGAGTCTCTACTCGTGATGGTCTGCTCGAAGCTAGTTGGGTCATCATCCTACATGATGCAATCCTCGCTCCCACCATCCATGAGAAAACCGTAGTATCTCTCAGGTGGGCGAGGAACCCTACTAGATCGGCGGAGAGGCTGAGGTTCATCGGGAGCTACTGAATCCTCTGGTTCAACCAAATCTTCTGTTGTAGTCTTTATTGCTGGAACCTCTTCCAGTTCTACCTCCTTGCCACTAATCTCTTTTTCAAGAAATTCCTTTTCTAAAAAGGTGGCATGTCAAGAAACAAACACCTTTTGTTCCTCGGTGTGGTAAAAGATATACCCTCGCGAATGTTTGGGATATCCAATAAACTTAAACAGAATGGACCATGCCGCGAGTTTGTCCGGATTTTGAGTTTTTACATATGCCGGACAACCCCATATCTTAACATAATTAAGACATGGTCTCTTTCCTTTCCATATCTCATATGGAGTGGTTGGCACGGTTTTGGTGGGAACCATATTCAATAGGTCTGCAGCTGTTTCCAGTGCATATCCCCAGAAGGAAATCGGTAACTCAGCCGTGCTCATCATAGAGCGCACCATATCCAATAGGGTGTGGTTCCTCCGTTCTGATACACCGTTGTGCTGTGGTGTATATGGAGGAGTCAGCTGAGAGAGAATCCCATTCTCTTTTAGGAAGTCCAGGAATTCATTTCTTAAGTATTCTCCTCCTCGATCAGATTGAAGGATTTTAATACTTTTTCCGGTTTGGTTCTCGACTTCTTGTTTATATTCTCTAAATTTCTCAAAAGCTTCTGATTTGTGTTTCATCAGGAACACATATCCGAATCTAGAGAGATCGTCAGTGAATGTAATGAAGTACGAAGAACCATCCCTGGCATGTGTAGACATGGGACCGCATACATCACTATGTATCAGTCCCAAGAGTTCGGTAACTCTTTCTCCGTGTCCCGTAAATGGAGTTTTGGTCATCTTGCCTTTGAGACATGACTGGCAAGTGTCATAAGATGAAAATTCAAACAGATTTAAATATCCATCTTTATGCAACTTAGCTAGTCGTGTCGCATTGATGTGACCCAGTCTACAATGCCACAAGAAGGATTCGTTCAGTTCTGAACTCTTCCTCTTGTGTGTATTTGTTATGCTCAGAACTGTTGATTGATTTAGAACATAAATGCTATTGCACAACGTGCCTGATCCAACCAACTTTTGGTTACGGAAAATGTTCATAACATTGTCCTGTAATACAAAATTATATCCCTCTTTACTCAACAAAGAAACCGATATAATGTTGCATATCAGGTTCGGCATGTAATAGCATTCGTTCAGAACCAATGTATTACCAGTTGGTAATACAAGGTGATATTCCCCGACAGTCTTAGCTGCAATAATTGCACCATTTCCAACTCTAATGTCTTTATCACCTTCTCCAAGTTCTCTACCTTTTCTAAGCCCATGTAACTGATTACATATATGGGATCCTGACCCGGTATCTAATACCCAGGACGTAGAGCAAATGGAGAAACAGTTCTCTGTAACGAACACACCCGAAGATAATGCATCAACATGTACTTTCTTCATTCGGGTGGCATGGGAATCCTAGTATTCCCCTATATCCTGTTCAGTCCTATAACTCTTATAAGAAAGAACGGAACCAACGTTCCCCAGCACAGTATAACATGCGGGTTCGGTCAATACATCCATATTATTATCTTTATTAGGGCATGACATGGTCGCTACCTGGAGAGAGAGAGAAGAACACACTTTAGCGTATGCTCGTGCAAGATCAGATTGGTTATTATCTTATCTAATCAGGATGGCTCCCACCGGTTTTTATCAAATCTTCCTTCAAACCCTAAAAGGAAAGACTAGCCGAGATTAATTACACACTACAAGTTCGCCAATCTTTCAGCCAGGCCAGTGTCGGTACTTTGAGGGAGGTCCCCCGTGCTTTCGCACGAACCTAATTAATATAAACCTCGTTTTCCCAGAGGCGTAACCCCGTTGACACCTTTCTAGACACCTACTTGATCGGCTAATTGCAATGTGCAAAACTCTCCCAGGAGTAACTCTTACTCGCAGTGGGTATCGGGATCCAACTATCTCATAGAAGGTATGCAATCTCATTGCAAATTTCAACACTTGAAATTCCCGATAATATTTTGCCCCTAGCGTCCTATGACCTTGACGCAGGCCAACAAACCATAGTGCTCTAGTCAAGTTCAACCCGTCATTTCCTGATTGAATTAAACCTACCCGTATGACCCTTGATGCAGGCCAACAAAGTCGCACGACTACCCTAATCCAATCTGCATCATATGCATAAGCAGATAAATACTAGTTAGCTACCGCACACTACGCCTTGACGCAGGCCAACAAACGTAGCACGAATACAAACTACTACTCATATGAAATGACGGAGGGCTACGACAGGTTTTTCTGAAAACCTATTGCGTAATGAACTTGATATCGTTGTAGAATCAAATGAAGTTTTGAAATGGAGTGATTTTGAGGCTTTTCTAGTTTTGCTAAAGGAATCACTCCCGGTGAAGGGATCGTCGGTCCTTTCCTCGTCGAATGAGGTGCGGGATATATCATATATATCGCTATGCAAAGCAAAAACTCTTAAAAGCAATCAAAAAACAAACCGAGTTTGTAGCATCTGCCAGTTATTGCTAAAGGAGTCACTCCCGGTGAAGGGATCTCGGTCCTTTCCTCATCGAATAAGGTGCAGGGTATGTCATATATACCGCTATGCAAAGCAAGAACTGTAGCTACTTGTTTTATTTTGAAATTCGATTCCACAACATCTTAGGTTTCTTTTCTTTCATTAATCACATTAATGAAGTCCCATCATTTAAGTACCTAAACATCACAGATAAATACGACGTACACTTATGCCATCCGCATTCGCCTCGATGTCCCTTCGTGCACCGTTAGGTTAGGTAACTAACGACAGAGCAGGGCAGGGCTAGTGCGGGTGAAAAACATAAGTAACGTCTATATAATATATCATATATACTATATAAAGTATCTATCACAGAACATCATATGATCACATCACAGATATCGCAGCAGAAGAAACATATGAAACATTGGATATACTAGGACGTCCGTGTTTTCAATACGAGCCAGTATAAAACACGGATTCCACGGTCGTGATGAATAGCCAATCCCACACCCCTAGACCCCTACGAGAGCGGCAAGCAACCCTACCAATTCTAGGGTTAGGAGACCCGAATTCGACTCCTCGAGATGGTCTCCCACTGGACCCTAGAACCTGGTTACTTGTGCTCCCCTCCTTGGGTCTATCCTAATGCGGAAAAGTAAATAATATACAAAAGGTGACAACTTCCGCAACCTGGAAGTGCCCCAAATAAAAGAATATTATATACAAGTTTTTACATGAATGAAAATGAAAAACACTCATCTCACATAAAAAACCCCCGGCTATTCAAACACGACAATCCAATATAACATATCCAGCAACACATAACATCACATGTCATCAACGTAAGTAAGTATGCATACCCCAATTGTCGTTGACGTATAGCAACGAAACCGGCGATATCAACATACTACACTTACGGTCACAGAAAAGAAAGTGTAAAACTACAACAGTTGGAATTCGCAATCTCTTTAGACATCGCATGCCTAATCAAATGAAATACTTAGACATCACATGCCTAACAATTATAAACCCCGCATTTTAGTCTCATTATCGAAAACTCTTTTCAATATCAAGTGAGACTAAAGCGCTAGATTTATAACATTCATTCAGTTATCTCATAACTGTTTGTGAATTCCAATTATTGTATCCCATTCCGGATAAATAGAAAATATTAAACTTTCCGATCGAATATTCGAACACCCAAGTTTTCCCGAAACCGTTCAACACATGAAATAGGTTCAAAGACATTCACTACATGCCTCAGTACCAACGGTCCAGCCGTAGAAGGGTCAAGCCAACGCCTCACATGTGGCACGCCGTACTGCCCCAAACCCGAAGGTTCAAAGGGTAGTTCAAGATGGTCACATAATCGAGTTAAGGTTTGTTGTCTTCTAAAGGGACCATCGCATTACTTGCACTACTTAGAACGTCCTTAAACCACAGAAAAATCCAACACTTGGAAATTTTCCGGCAGGGGAAAAGTTGGGTATTTATATCCGGTCGAACCTTTTAACATATTCTAAAATATCCGGAAAGCCACATAGACAAGGTTTGATAATCCGATCGAATCGTCGATTCCCAATACAACCCCAGAACACTCAACTCTTGAGTCAAATTAAAAATTCCCAGAAAATTCAGCATAATTAAATATGAATTACTGTGCAAAAATGGACAGATGATGTCATCAGATGGCCGCGGAAACGCCGCAGAAGCCAGGCTTCTGCCGCGGTTCCGCCGCGCCCTTAGCAGATCATGGGATAAATTTTGCATCATAATTCTTAGAATTCCCTGCTGAATTTTAAAGCATTTTTAATATGGAAAAATCCCAGATTTTAGAAAAAGTCCAGAGAGCATATCGGGAATTAGGGTTTCGGTTCGATCGGGTTTCAAACGTCGTCTAGACTTCGCCTAAGGCTCTAGCCAGGCTCTGATACCACTGTAGGGTTCCTAGGCACTCTCAAGAGGTCTCACAAGGCATCAACCATGCCAATTTCAAATTTTACGGGTGCCGAGAAAACCTAATACGGATCGTTGACTAGAGTTTAGGCGAAAAACGAAACTAGTTAACAATATAACTAAAAGAGAGAGGCTACAACCTTTGTAGATCCGGTTCTCCACTTCCTTAGCTCCACGTAGGCATCCTCTCGCTGTCCATCTCGAATCCCGGACTCAATCGTCGGCTTGATCGGAGAAATGGGCGGGCTAGGTCGTCGGCTTCGTGCCGAAGATGATCTACGTCGAGGCATCACAAGTTCAAGCTCCAACTTCACCAAGTTGTGAAACTTGTGAAGAAAACACCATATACTACTTGGCAAGAGGTAGAGGGTGAAGAAATAGGAGATGGGTTCACTTTAGAATTGGATTTCTCTCACTTTAGCTCAAGTTGCCATTAATGGACTTAAGCTTTTTCTTTTAAGATGAAGAAGAAGATGAAGCTAGAATATGATAAGTCTTAATTAAAAAATTGAAAAGTAAAATGAATACTTATCATATACTAACTAAGGTAGAGTGTAGAGAATTGACCATGGTTACTTGGAAGGGTTAGGGTTAAGAATGAAGACAAGAATGGTTACAAAGTCAAAGCTTCATGAAGCTTCAACTAGAAACAAAGAAAGCCACCATTCTCATCATAATCTTCTCCAAATAAATAAATAAACAAATAAATAAATAAATGAATAAGCAAAACCCTAATCATCAACTTAACCATGGTTTAATTCTATACACTTAAACAAATGAGCAAGTATCATCAAACATGATACAAACATGTGCATAAAAGTATATCACATATACAACTTGCACATCAAGTGAGAAAATCCATTTAAAGTGAACCAATACTAGTTAATGCAAAGTAATATATCGAATATATAATTATACATTAAATCATTAAATCAACACTTGATTCAATGATCCGGTCATGTCGCACATAACCGACTAGCATCCAATGTATCGGCTTATCGAATCAATCCTTGATTCGATATTTAGGTTATATCGCATATAACCAGTCGATACATTCATCGCGAGAATGAAATACGGTATCACTGTTAGTTATATGTATGCCCTAGAGGCCATTACTGTACATAGGATGTATATTGTAGTGGATGCTGGGACATATATAGGGAGGACTTTCTTGCTCGACATGATAGTATGCTATCTGGTTACCCTTTACCTTAACGTGTATGTTGATTGTCTCTCTGTTACATGTTGGTAAAGCCCTTAGGATCTGTACTTGACTACCTGGACTATGATGCGGATCATACTAGTGGGGACATGGTAGTCTATAAGTACATCCTTCAAAGTCCCTAGTCGTGGGTGTATCGAGACGGGGCATCGATATACCAGAGTAGACTAGCGTATACCTTCTCGACCCATATAGATGGGCGATGGATGATCCCATATCCATTGGTATTTGACATCAGAGATGATATACGGGTGCTCAGTAGAGACTGGGTACACTGGACGGACTCGCCGAGAACTCCCAGATGGTATTATACCTCACGTCAGATGACAGTTCTCTGGTGACACTGGTACAGAGTAGTCTGTTGACCCGAGATCGTCATAGAGTCTCGTGTGGTTCCCACTGTGCTTTGATTTCCATCTTACCACGTCCAAGAGGGCGTGCAAAATGGTGGTTTTTGGGTACAGTCCCGAGTCACATGGAGGCAATGAGCGATAGGAGGGGATTCGTCTCTCCCGGTATAGGGGGTTGATGTTGTGCTGTGTTCGATTGGCTATAACAGGAAATCCCTGGCCAGGGTTGCTGAGATTTACTGGTAAATGTTACCAGTAGTTTCTCGAATTGTTATAGACCTCATATCGACACGACTTATCGAGCTATTGGGGTCTGACGTTTACCACCCCTAGGCGAGATATGCGACATATCAGATGATCAGACCAGACTGTACGGTAGTGTTACTGGTTGGATTCACTGGAGTGTGAGCGGGCTTGCTCGTCGATCTTCAGATCGCTCAATACCCGGGTGGCCGTTACGTTTAGCAGACCGCTTGCGGCTTGTGGGTGTTTGATATGATCATCATCTGCTGCCGGCGTATTGACGAGTCTTTAGAGTCCTACACAGAGGTTTCCTGGCTCAAGCGAAACGAAATAGGAGCGCATATGAGATATGTGCGGGACCGAGAATAATGCGTGTATGTGATACCGTATTATATTCTCGCGATGAATGTATCGAATGGTTGTATGCGATATAACCTAGTTATCGAATCAAGTATTGATTCGATAAGCCGATACATAGGATACTAGTCGGTTATATGCGATATGACCGGATCGTTAAATCAAGTGTTGATTTAATGATTTAATGCATAATTATACATTTGATATATTAGTTTGCATCAACTAGTATCGGTTTACTTAAGATGGATATTCTCACTCGGGAGTGCACATTGTATATGTGATATACTTTTTGTGCACTTGATTGTATCATGTTTGATGATGCATGTTATGCTAGGGTTTTTGTGTAAAGATTAAACCATGGTTATTTAAATGGTTAGGGTTTTGTTTTTCATATCTATTTATTCATTTATTTATTTATTTTCTTTTTGGAAAAAGAAATGAGAAGAATGGTGGCTTTCATTGTTTGTAGTTGAAGATTCATGAACCTTTGACTTTGTCCACCATTCTTATCTCATGCTTAACCTAACCATTTGATTTAACCCTAGTTTAATCTCTACACTTGACCATGGTTTGCATTATGATAAGTTTGGATAATTCTTTTCTTTTTGAATTAACTTATCTTATCATAATATTCTTCTTCTTCTTCATCTTCTTTCATGAAGAAAAAGCTTTCTTCATCAATGGTGATTGATGATAAAGAGTGAGAAATCCAATTCTAAATAGAACCCACTTCCTATTTCTTCATCCTCTACCTCTTGCCAAGTAGTAGAGTGTGTTTCCTTCACAAGTTTCATGACTTAGTGAAGGTGGAGCTTGATTCATCGATGCCTCGACGTAGATCATCTTCGGCTTGGACATCGACGACCTAGCCCGCCCATTCTCCGACGAAGACGACGCTAGAGCCCGGATTCTTCTTGGACAGCGGAGGCGACTTCGTTATGGAGCTATGGAGGTGGACAAACGGATCTACAAAGGTTGTATTTCCGTATTTCATATAGTTAAGTGTTAACTAGTTCTTTTTCGCCTAGACATCTAGTTATCGATCCGTAGTTTAGGGTTTCTCGGCACCATAATTTTTGAAATTGCCATGGTTGATGGCTTGTGAGACCTCACTAGGGTGCCTAGGAACCCTACAGTGGTATCAGAGAGTAGCTAGAGCCTTAGGCGAAGTCTAGACGCGATTTGAAGTCCGATCGAACCGAAACCCTACCCGGAAAATTGCTCTCTGTCTTTTTTTCAAAAACTGGGATTTTTCCAGATTAAAAAATGTTAAAAATATCAGAAGGGAAATATAAGAGTTACGGTGAATTTTGATGACGTAATTCCACATTAAAGGCGCGGATCCGCGGCACGAGCGTGGCTCGTGCGGCGGATCCGCGGCGGTTTTATAGTACTGTTCATCTAAATTTGCACCATAATTAATATTTTTCAGTGCTGAGTTCTCTGGGTATTTTTAAAATTTATTCCAGAGTTGAATGTTCTGGGTTGTTTTGGGGATTCGTATGTTCGATCGGAGTATCAGATTTTGTCTATGTGGCTTTCCGGATAAATTTTTAGAATATGTTAAAAAGTTCGACCGGATATAAATACCCAATTTTTCCCCTGTCGGGAAATTTCCAAGTGTTGGATTTTTCCGTAGTTTAACGACGTTCTAAGTAGTGCAAGTAACGCGATGGACCCTCTAGAAGACAACAAACCTTAACTCGATTATGTGACCGTCTTGAACTGCCCTTTGAACCTTCGGGTTTGGGGCATTACGGCGTGCCACATGTGAGGCGTTGGCTTGACCCTTCACGGCTGGACCGTTGGTACTGAGGCACGAACTGAATGTTATTAGACTTATTTCATGTGTTGATCTGTATCGGGAAAACTTGGGTGTTCGATTGTTCGATCGGAAAGTTTAACATTTTCTATTTATCCGGAATGTGATACAATAATTGGAATTCACATAAGTTATGTGATAACTGAATGAATATTATAAACATAGCAGTTTAGTCTCACTTGATCGGTTGCCACGGAATTTTGATGTGATCAAAAGTCCGTCGCAATCACGTAGCGTACGCGGATACTCGCCGGTAAACTTGATAGACAGCCACGCCCCATAGCCCCGACCAAGTGACTGTAGGAGAACCCCGTCGCCGAAAGCATCCGTTCGGGTGCTCGCGGCAGCGGTGTTCCGCCTTGGTGCACTTCGTCGACGGTATCGGGGGTGCGGCCGTCTACTGAAGTTTGCGACGAGCATTCGATCAGGATGTCGGGAATCTTGTTGAATTGCCCGACTCGATATTGAAAAGTGTTTTCGATAATGAGACTAAAATGCGGGGTTTATAATTGTTAGGCATGTGATGTCTAAGGTATTCATTTGATTAGGCATGCGATGTCTATGCAGGTTGCGGATTCCAACTGTTGTAGTTTTACACTTTCTTTTCTGTGACCGTAAGTGTAATATGTGATATCGCCGGTTTCGTTGCTATATGTCAAAGGCAATTGGGATGCGCATATTTACTTACGTTGATGACATGTGATGTTATGTGTTGCTGGATATGTTATATTGGATCGTCGTGATTGAATAGCCGGGGGTTTTTATGTGAGATGAGTGTTTTCTTTTTCATTCATGTAAAAACTTGTATGTAATATTCTTTTATTGGGGCGCTTCCAGGTTGCGGAAGTTGTCACCGTTTGTATATTATTTACTTTTCCGCACTAGGATAGACCCAAGGAGGAGGGCACAAGTAACCGGGTTCTGGAGTCCAGTGGGAGACCAACTCGAGGAGTCGGGTCCGGGTCTCCTAACTCTAGAATTGGTAGGGTTGCTTGCCGCTCTCGTAGGGGTCTTGGGGTGTGGGTTTGGCTATTCATCACGACCGTGGAATCCGTGTTTTATACTGGCTCGTATTGAAAACACGGACGTCCTAGTATATCCAATATTTCATATGTTTCTTCTGCTGCGATATCTGTGATGTGATCATGTGATGTTCTGTGATAGATACGGTATATAGTATATATGATATATTATATAGACGTTACTTATGTTTTACACCCGTGCTAGCCCTGCCCTGCTCTGCCGTTAGTTACCTAACCTAACGGTGCACGAGGGGACATCGAGGCGAATGCGGATGGCATAAGTGTACGTCGTATTTATCTGTGATGTTTAGGTACTTAAATGGTGGGACTTCATTAATGTGATTAATGAAATAAAAGAAACCTAAGATGTTGTAGAATCGAATTTCAAAATAAAACAGGTAGCTACAGTTCTTGCTTTGCATAGCGGTGTATATGATATACCCTGCACCTTATTCGTTGAGGAAAGGACCGAGATCCCTTCACCGGGAGTGACTCCTTTAGCAATAACTGGCAGATGCTACACACTCGGTTTGTCTTTTGATTGCTTTTAAGTGATTTTGCTTTGCATAGCGATATATATGATATATCCCGCACCTCATTCGACGAGGAAAGGACCGACGATCCCTTCACCGGGAGTGACTCCTTTAGCAAAACTAGAAAAGCCTCAAAAGCACTCCATTTCAAAATCATTTGATTCTACAACGATATCAAGTTCATTACGCAATAGGTTTTCAGAAAAACCTGTCGTAGCCCTCCATCATTTCAGATAAGTATTAGTTAGTATTCATGCTGCGGTTGTTTGGCATGCGTCAAGGCGTAGTGTACGGTAGCTAACTAGTGCTTATCTGCCAGCATATGATGCGATTGGATTAGGGTATTCGTACGGCGTTGTTTTGCATGCGTCAAGGGTCGTGCGGGTGGGTTTAATTCAATCAAGAAATGTACGGGTTGAACTTGACTAGCAGACTATGGATTGTTTGGCATGCGTCAAGGTCATAGCGAGCTAGGGGCAAAACATTATCGGGAATTTCAAGTGTTGAGATTTGCAATGAGATTGCATACCTTCTATGAGATAGTTGGATCCCGATACCCGCTGCGAGTAAGTGTTACTCCCGGGAGAGTTTTATACATTACAATTAGCCGATCAAGTAGGTGTCTAGAAAGGTGTCAACGGGGTTACGCCTCTGGGAAAACGAGGTTTACAGTAATTAGGTTCGTGCGAATGCACGGGGGACCTCCCTCAAAGTACCGACACTGGCCTGGCTGAAAGATTGGCAAACTTGCAGTGTGTAATTAATCCCGGCTAGTCTTTCCTTTTAGGGTTTGAAGGAAGATTTGATAAAAAGCAGTGGGAGCCATCCTGATTAGATAAAATAATAACCAATCTATTCTTGACAGAGCGCACGCTAAGTGTTTTCTTCTCTCTCTCTCCTGGTAGCGACCATATCACGCCTTAATCAAGATAATAATACGGATTATTGACCGAACCCGCTTGTTATACTGAGCTGGGGAACGTTGGTCCCGCTCCAACTTATAATTGTTATAAGACAGAGCAGGAAATTGGGGATTACCAGAATTCCCGTGCCGCCCAAACGAAGAGAGTGCATGCTGATGCATCATCTTCGGGTGTGTTCATTACAAAGAACTGTTTCTCCGTATCCTCTACGTCCTGGGTATGTGATACCAGATCAGGATCCCAGATATGTAATCTGTTACATAGGGCTACAGAAAGGTAGAGAACTGAGAACGGGTGATAAGTTTCATGAGGCAGAAAACGGGGCAAGTGTTGCAGCCAAGTCTGTCGGTCACTGTCACCCTGTATTACCAATACATTGATTCTGAACGAATGTTGTTAGATAACGAACCTGATATACAAAATCATATCAGTCTCTTTATAAGTAAAGAAATGATAAAATTTTGTATTGTTGGATAATGTTTTGAACATTTCCTATATCAAAAGTTGATCGTATCAGGCACGTTATCTAAAAGCGTTGATGTTCTAAATCAAACTACAGTTCTTAGTATATGGAACACACACAAGAGGAAGAGTTCAGAAATGAACGAATTCTTCTTGAGGTATTGTAGACTAGGTCAGATCAATGTGACCCGACTAGCTGGAGTTACATTTAGATGCATATTTAAATCAGTTTGAATTTACATCTTGTGAAACTCGCCAGTCATGTCACAAAGATAAGATGACCATAGCTCCGTTTACTGGTAACAGAGAAAGAGTTAGTGAACTCTTAGGATGATACATGTTGATGTATGTAGGTCCCCTGTCTACACTTGCCAAGACCGGTTCTTTATACTTCATTACATTCTATGATAATCTCTCAAGATTCAGATATATGTTCCTGTTGAAACACAAGTCAGAACCTTTTGAGATATTCACAGAATATAAGTTAGAAGTAGAGAACCAAAATACGGGTAAAAGTATTATGTCCTTTGATGTGATCAGGGAGGAGAATACTTGAACACGGAAATCCTGGACTTTTCTAAAGGAGAATGAGATTCTCTCTCAGCATTACTCCTCCACATACACCATAGCACGATGGTATATCGGGGTGGAGCAATTACACCCTATGTGATAAGGTGTGCTCTATGATGAGTAATACTGAGCTACCTATTTCCTTTTGGGTGTTATGCACTTGAGAAGCTGCATACCTATTGAATAGGGTTCTAATCAAATCAGTTGCCTACCGCCTCATATGTGATATGGAATGGGAAGAACCCATGTCTTAAGTTAGTTAAGATTTGGGGATTGTCCGTCCTATGTCTAAAAGCAAAATCCGGACAAGCTCGAGGCAAGGTCTGTTGTGTAGAACTGGAAATGTTCCAGCTATACAAACTACAGCAGATGATTTGATAGAGCCAAAGGATTCAGTAGATTCCAACGAACCTCAGCCTCTCCGCCGATCTAGTAGGGTTCCTCACCCACCTGAGAGATACTTCGGTTACTCTATGACAGTGGGAGCGAGGATTGCATCATGAGATGATGACCCAACTAATTTCGAGCTGGCCATCAGGAGTGAGACTCTGTAAGAATGGCTGGATGCTTAGTGATCTGAGATGGAATCCTTATACACCAACAAAGTATGGACTTTGGTTGCTATATCTGAAGGGTTAAATCCCCATCAGGAGCAAGTATATCTTGATAAGATTACTTGGTGTACATGGAAAAGTCGAGACTTTCAAAGCTAGACTTGTTAAAGGTTTTCGTCATCGACCAGGCGTGGATAATGATGAAACCTTTTCCAGTAGCTATGCTTAAGTCCATCCAGATCCTACTTGTCACGGCTACATACCATGACTGCGATATCTGGTGGTTGGGTGTCTTGACTGCTTTTCTAAATGATGACTTAGAAGAGAGTGTCTATAAGTACACAGCCAGAGGGCTTCGTAGACAGTGGGAGCAGCGGAAACGTGTGCAAGATGTTTTATCTATTAAAGCAGGCATCGCGGAGTTGGAATGTCTGTTTTGATGTGTTAGTCAAAGAGTTTGACATCATCAAAATGGTAGATGAACCTTGTATAAAAAAATAGGTAGTAGGGAGTATGGTGGCGATCCTCGTAGAGTACGTGGATGACATACTCTTGATAGGGAAGGAGTTTCCTATGCTACGCTCGATCAATCTCCGCTTATCACAAAGATTCTCCACGTAGGATCAAAATGATACCTACTAAATCCTGGATTTTGGATCTATGAGATAGATCTAATTGGATGTTAGGAATCTCACTAGAAGCAGTGAGATGGTATCAATTGATCCTGGGGAAAATCACTGGAAGTGTTCCAGGGTGATAAAGACGACTGAAAGTCAGTCACAGGCATTGTCTTTACCCTCAGTAAAGGGACGGTATGTTGAAAGAGATCCAAGCTAGATACCGTGACATACTAGACGATAAAGGCACGATACATCGCTACTTAAGATGCTACCAAAGAGGCTGTTTGGGTGTATATTGGTTCATGAGATGAACTATGTTCCTACCATTGTGAGACAATGGAGTTGTGGCCTATGCCAAGGAACGCCGGTCCCATCAGTGATCCAGACATATTCTAAGGCAGTGTCACTTGATCATGGAGATGGTTGATCTCCAGGGAGATCGAGGTTAGGAGAGTAGACTCAGAGGACAACACAGCGGATCCACTCACAAAGGCCTGTTCCCAGAGAGAGACTTTTATGGGATGGTTGAGTATGAGATACTGCAACCACTGCTACAGATGGCCCTAGTGCAAGTGGGAGATTGTTAGTTATATGTATGCCCCAGAGGCCATTACTGTACATAGGATGTATATTGTAGTGGATGCTGGGACATATATAGGGAGGACTTTCTTGCTCGACATGATAGTATGCTATCTGGTTACCCTTTACCTTAACGTGTATGTTGATTGTCTCTCTGTTACATGTTGGTAAAGCCCTTAGGATCTGTACTTGACTACCTGGACTATGATGCGGATCATACTAGTAGGGACATGGTAGTCTATAAGTACATCCTTCAAAGTCCCTAGTCGTGGGTGTATCGAGACGGGGCATCGATATACCAGAGTAGACTAGCGTATACCTTCTCGACCCATATAGATGGGCGATGGATGATCCCATATCCATTGGTGTTTGACATCAGAGATGATATACGGGTGCTCAGTAGAGACTGGGTACACTGGACGGACTCGCCGAGAACTCCCAGATGGTATTATACCTCACGTCAGATGACAGTTCTCTGGTGACACTGGTACAGAGTAGTCTGTTGACCCGAGATCGTCATAGAGTCTCGTGTGGTTTCCACTGTGCTTTGATTTCCATCTTACCACGTCCAAGAGGGCATGCCAAACGGTGGTTTTTGGGTACAGTCTCGAGTCACATGGAGGCAATGAGCGATAGGAGGGGATTCGTCTCTCCCGGTATAGGAGGTTGATGTTGCGCTGTGTTCGATTGGCTATAACAGGAAATCCCTGGCCAGGGTTGCTGAGATTTACTGGTAAGTGTTACCAGTAGTTTCTCGAATTGTTATAGACCTCATATCTGTTAGTGTTTATGCCCTAGAAGGCCATTACTGTATCATACTAGCTTGTATATTACTTAATGGAAGCTTGGGATATTCACATGTATATAACAGTCTTGCTAAACATGGTAGTATGCTACTTGGTTTTTCTATCTTAATATGTGAGTGTACGTATTGATAGAGCTCTTAGGATCTTGCTTGTCTACCAGCGTTGTGATGGCAGTCACACTAGTGGGGGCTGGGTAGTCTACAAGCACATCCTTATTCAGGTCCCTGGTCGTTGGATTATCGAGACAGAGCATCGATACTCCGGAGTAGACTAGTGTGTACGCTTCTCATCCCAGTTGGGGAGATGGTCTGTCCCACAGCCGTCAGTACGTCGTACTGGAGATAGTATACAGGTGCTCGTTAGGTTACGGGTACACCGGACAGGACTCACAGGGAACTGTTGGTTGGTTTGATACCAGTCGTCAGTGAACAGTTCCCAGGTGACATGAGTACAGCGTAGTCCGCAGACTTGACACTGCTACTTCGCCTTGAGTGTGTCCCACTGTTCTTAGATTGCTACCCTACCACGGCTCAAACGAGTCGTACAAACAGGTAGCAGTTGGGTGCAGTCCCGAGCACTTGGAGGCAGTGGCGGTTAGACAGGATTCGTCCCTCCCGGTATTGGGAGTAGATATCGTGCTGTGTCAGAGAGCCATTACGCAAAGTCCCTGGCCAGGGCAAGCGAGATTTGCTGGTAGGTTCCAGTAGTTTCTCAGGGTGTAATGGGCTTCCCTCCGACACGACTTATACCGCTATTAGGGGACTGACGCTTGCCGCCCCCCTAGGCCTGATATGCGATAGTCTTGGACGAACGGACCGGACTGTATGGAGATTGTCACATCAGACTCAGTAGGAGTTCGGATGGGTTTTCTCATCGGCCTTCTTATCGACAACTACCTGGGGACCGTTACGTACAGCTAGTGCCGCTTGCGGTCTGTGGTTAAACCCACTGCCAGCGTAGTAGTCGAGTCTCTAGAGTCCCACACAGAGAGTTTCCTACTCCAGGCGAAACGATATAGAGGTTGCATGGTTTTGCGACAAAGGGTTCGGACGCATACGTGCGTTTACGCGCGTACGACTTTCGGACAGTTTTTACCAGTCGGCTTTGGTTTAAGCCAGTTACTGGTATCCGGTTATTGGATTTTTATAGTCTAAATTTTTTCCGTATTTTTACGGATCGGAGGGCGTTCTCGTAATTGTTCGAGAAGCTTCTAGAAGATGGTGACTAAGGAGGGTTATGTGTCATATTCATTAAATGAGGTTATGAGTCATCGTGGTGATTCATTCATTTCATTAATGCACATTTATTGCTTAATGACTCATGCTAATGAATCACCACTAGATATTTTATGAAGCATGATTTATCATCACTCTTTATTCTTTTCTCATTATTAGAAAATGCTTCATAATATATTATGATAGACTCTCTCTCATCTCATTATCTTATCTCACATTCTCTCTCCTCAAGCTCTCTCTCTTCAAAAGACTAATCCTCACCCTCATGTGTTGAGATCTAGGATTAGTAAGACTAATCAATCCATAACCATCTCTATATTACACCTAGCTTCTTTGATTAGCAATCCAAGAAGGTTAGTTGCCTCAAGCTTAGAGGTTTAGCTTGGAGTTTTGCTCTCGGGTGGATCGTCTACTACCTAGAGAAGGCCGAGGAGAACAAGGAGATCGTAAAGACGAAGGACTAGTATCGATAGGTATAATCCCTTAACACTATAGTTTAGTATAGCTATGTGTTCGGTTATTAGTTGTTTAGCTTCGATTTAAGCGGTTAGTCGATGTTCGTTCTTTAAACTTGATCGTTTTTGAAAATTCCGCCTCCCCACAAGTACTGGGGTGTACTACATCGACTTACAGTGGTATCAGAGCCTCGCTAAACACTAAATAACTTGATTGCAAATTTATACGAATTTCGAACGGAAAAACGAAGCCGGAAAACCCTAAAAGTTTCAAGTTTCTGTCGAACTTAAAATGAAGTCCAAAAATTTTTCAGGTGTGTTCAGAAAGCATGAAATGAGTCTAGGAGAACACCCATGAAATTTGAACCCATGACTCGGCAACTCGGCCGCGGAAGCGCGGTGGATCGGTGGGATCCGCCGCTCTTCCGCGGCGCTTTGGCCGAATCATGGGCTCATCTTTCATGTGTGGGTCCCCTCTGGTGTTTGGGGTTTTCTGGAATGTTTAATTATTGCTCAGGTTACTGTTTAACATAGCAGATTTTGGAGCAATATTGATGTTGTTTATTCGATCGAAATTGTACAGTATTTGCATATGGATTATATCTGTGATTGTTTAATGTGTTCGTAAACCTCCCCTAACTGCTAGTATGTCGGTTGGCAGGGGGTTGCACATTTCTAAAATGGTTATATCTGTTTGTGCATATAAACTGTATTGGACTGTTGTGGTGTATAGCCGGGGTATGCAATGGGTTATTGTTTAATTCATTTGTTGTAAATGTAAATTGTTGTAATATTATTTTTGCGGGGCACTTCTAGGTTGCGGTTGTAGCCACCGTTGTATTATTTCATTTTACTGTTTTTGCTCCTAGGACTGACCCAAGGTGGGGTACACAAACTGCCGGGCGGGTAGTTTGCCGTACCCGTAGGGGTCGAGGGTGGGGTAACGGCTATTCATCACAACTGTGTAATCTGTCTTTTCTTGCAGGCTCAAAAGAAATACAGATTGCTTGCAAATCCAATATTGTTTATCTGTGTTCTGGAATGAATATCATTGCGTCAGACGAATGTAAAATATCTATATATATTGTAGCTATTTAGACGTCACTTATGTTTTACACCCGCGCTAGCCCAGCCCCCGCTCTGTCGTTAGTTAAGTAACCTAACGGGTGATGACGGGACCCCGTGGCGAATGCGGATGGCATAAGAGGACGTTGTATTTTCGTTGTTTTCTGCAATGATAGGTTAATGATGGGACGCATTATCTATAATGCAAAGTAAAACAAACCAAAGTTTAAATCGTTGGAACAATTTAAAAGAAACCACTCGGTTATTTTTAAAACAGATATTTTTAAATGCGGAGCTTTAACCACTCCTTTTAAAAGCTATCAGGTTCCTTCGGTTATATCAAGTTCACTACGTTCACGGTTTCGCCAAAACCATTCGTAGCCCTCCGTCATTTCATCTGGGTATTCAGTAGTATTCAAGCTATGTATTTTGACCTAACGCCAAGGCATAGTATTTGGTAGCTACTGGGTATTCATTTGTTGCATAGGTAGATGTAGTTAGTTTGGGACAGTCGTATTATCATTTTGGCCGAACGTCAAGGATATATACGGATGGGTTCAAATTGACAAGATAATGATGGGTAGAACTTGACATGTGACTTATGACATTTTGACCTAACGCCAAGGTCATAAGAGCATGGGGCAGAAATAAATATCGGGAATTTCTAAAGAAACTGAAATTTGCAAAGAGATGCATACCATTTTGAGTTTGATGAATGTTGGTAGCATTCCTACAACATTATCAGACGATGATATTTGGATCCCGATCCTACTGTGAGTATATGCTACTTATCAGGATATTCGTCACTTAACGATCAATGCTATAAACCTAGTAGGTGTCCAGAAAGGTGTCAGCGGGGTTACGCCCCCAGAGAAAAGAGGTTATTTAATTAAGGAACTTCGCGAAAGCGTTGGAAAACCTCCCTTGAAGTATCGACACTGGCCTGGCTGAACGGTTAAGCAAGTATTGTACGGTGAGAATAGTCCTGGCTAATTCTTCTTTTATGGTTTGAGGAAGGATTCGAGAAACAGTGGGAGCCATCCAGTTTAGATAAACTAAAAACCACTCTAAACTTGCAAGAGCATCATGCTAAAGTGTTTTCTTCTCTCTCTCCTAATTGCAGCGACCCTGAAAATGACTGGACTTAAGTTACTTTTAGAAAAGAATATACTGACTGGGCCAAACTATAAAGATTGGCTGCGGAATGTCAAAATGGCCTTGACCTATGACAAACTGGGGTACGTCCTCACCGCTACGGCACCTGCTGTCCTTGGTCCCAAATCCAGCAATGCGGATAAGGAAATCCGCAAAACCTGGGATTTAGATTGCGCGAGAGCCAAGTGCATCGTGCTTGCCTCTATGAACAACGAACATCAGAGGAGGCACGAGGATATGTCTCTAGATGGCATATTTCTCCATACAAAGGAACTTTATGGAGAGCAATCTCGTATTGCTAGATACGAGACCTCGAAGAAATTATTTCGAGCGAGGTTGGCTGTCGGGTCATCGGTAGGTGAACATGTCCTACAGATGATCGGCTATATTGAGGAGCTCGCAGACCTTGGGACGACTTTGGATAATGAGCTCTATACAGACCTTATTCTCCAGTCCCTTCCTCCCACCTACGCCCAGTTTATCCTCAACTTCAACCTTCAAGGAAAAGAAGTTGAACTTGCGGAACTCCTGAACATGTTAAGGAGTGCAGAGGGCACCTTACAGAAGGTAAGGGAAACACCCGCTATGTTTGTTGGCGGTTCATCTTCTTCAGGGTCCAAGGCTAGGGCCAAAGGAAGGAAGAAGAAGGCCGCACCCAAACCTAGAGGAGGTGTTAGTAAGGTGGGAAAGAAGGGAAAGAAAAAGCTTGCAGCACCGGTAGTTGGCCAGGATGAGTGCTTCCACTGTCACAGGAAAGGGCACTGGAAGAAGGATTGCAAGGCGTGGAACGCCAAGAACCAGGAACCGAAGCAAGCTGTGGCTTCGACTTCAGGTGTGTTTGTAATTGAGAATTGTCTGTCAATCAACTCTACTTCCTGGGTATTGGATACCGGATCAGGATCTCATATTTGCAATTCATTGCAGGCACTGAGAAACCGTAGGGTGCTGAAGGAAGGTGATATGATCCTCAGGGTTGCTAACGGAGCTAGCGTGGGAGCTGCGTCCGTCGGGGATTATCACCTAGGATTGACGAGTGGACATATTTTGGTTTTGCATAACTGTTATTTTGTACCAAGCTTAACGTGTAATATCATATCAGTTTCCTTGTTATCAAATAAAGGTTATGATTTCACGTTTGTAAGAGATGTTGTAAACATCCACCTTAATCATGGTTTGATTGGGTCCGGTACTCTAAATAACGGCATATATGTTTTAAACCAACTCCAAATTTTCAATGTCCAGAACACACTAAAAAGAAAGTCTCCAGATTTAAATAAAGCTTTCTTATGGCATTGTAGACTGGGTCACATCAATGAGAGAAGGTTGACTAAGTTGCATAGAGAAGGATATTTAGACACGTTCGAATATCAATCTTATGACACTTGTCAATCCTGTCTCAAAGGAAAGATGACAAAGACTCCATTTACTGGACAAGGAGTAAGAGCGAGCGAGCTCTTAGGACTCATACACAGTGATGTATGCGGTCCAATGTCTACACATGCGAGAGGTGGTTATTCCTATTTCATTACTTTCACGGATGATTACTCAAGATACGGATTCATTTATCTGATGAAACATAAATCCGAGACTTTTGAGAAATTCCAAGAGTATAAGAATGAAGTAGAAAACCAAACCGGCAAAAGTATTAAGACACTAAGATCTGATCGAGGTGGAGAATACTTAAGTGCCGAGTTCCTAGGTTACCTAAAAGAGAAAGGAATTCTCTCTCAGCTTACTCCTCCATACACTCCACAGCATAACGGTGTATCGGAGAGACGGAATCGAACCCTATTGGATATGGTACGATCCATGATGAGTAATGCTGAGTTACCGCGATCTTTCTGGGGTTATGCGCTAGAATCAGCGGCATATCTTTTGAACATGGTTCCTACCAAGACTGTGCCTACCACTCCATATCAGATGTGGAGCGGGAAGAAACCCCATCTACAGTATATAAAGATTTGGGGATGTCCAGCTTTAGTTAAAAAGCAGCATGTGGACAAGCTCGAGGCACGATCAGTAAAATGTATGTTTGTGGGATATCCAAAGCACTCCAGGGGATATCTTTTCTATTACGCAGAGGAACAAAAGGTGTTTGTTTCTCGTAATGCCCATTTTCTAGAACATCAGTTTTTAGAAAAGGAATCAAGTGGGAGCGAAATAGAACTGGAAGAAATTCCAGAACCACAAACTGCTACTGAAAGTTTGGTAGAACCAGAGGTTCAAGAAGAACAGAACATTCCCGCACCCCTCCGCAGGAGTAGTAGGCCGTCTCATCCGCCTGAGAGATACTACGGTTTTCTCATAGATGGGGATAGAGAGGATTGCATCATAGATGATGATGAACCTACTGACTTCCGGCAGGCCATCCAGAGCGGCGACTCGGTACGATGGCTAGATGCAATGCGGACCGAGATGGAGTCCATGTACACCAACAAAGTATGGACTTTGGACTTTGCTCCAGATGGGGTAAAACCCATAGGATGCAAATGGATCTTCAAGAAAAAGATTGGTGTAGATGGACAGGTGGAAACCTATAAGGCTAGACTTGTTGCAAAGGGTTTTCGTCAAAGACCTGGTTTGGACTATGACGAAACTTTTTCTCCAGTGGCTATGCTCAAATCCATTCGGGTCCTTCTTGCTATTGCTGCCTTCCATGATTATGAAATCTGGCAGATGGACGTAAAGACGGCTTTTCTGAATGGAAATTTAGAAGAGAGCGTCTATATGGATCAGCCAGAGGGTTTCAATCAGAGTGGGAGCAGCGGGAAAGTATGCAAGCTGCTTAAGTCCATCTATGGACTAAAGCAGGCATCGCGGAGTTGGAACATCTGTTTTGATGAGACAGTCAAAGAGTATGACTTTATCAAAAATCCAGATGAACCGTGCATATATAGTAAAGTTGTGGCCAGAAGTGTCGTATTCCTCGTCTTGTACATAGATGACATTCTATTGATAGGAAATGACATTCCTATGCTACAATCTGTCAAAGGATTCTTGTCACACAGGTTCTCCATGAAAGACCTGGGTGATGCCTCTTACATTCTGGGGATCCGGATCTATCATGATAGATCCAAGAGGATGTTGGGACTTTCGCAGTCCAGGTATATCGACACTGTACTGAAAAGATTCAGTATGGAAGATTCTAAGCGCGGTAATCTACCGGCTTGTCACGGAATCACCCTCTCCAAAGAGATGTCTCCCAAGACTGATTTGGAAAGGGAACGCATGTCTATTATACCCTACGCTTCTGCGGTAGGCTCTATAATGTATGCGATGTTGTGTACCAGACCAGATGTAGCTTACGCACTGAGCGTGGTAAGCCGGTATCAGTCTGACCCAGGGGAGAAACATTGGATAGCAGTAAAGAACATTCTCAAGTACCTGAGGAGGACTAAGGAGATGTTCTTGGTTTACGGCGGAAAAGACCTTAGGTTGGAGGCCTTTGCTGATTCCGGCTTCCAAAGTGATAAGGACGATTCCAAGTCCATGTCGGGTTATGTCTTTACCCTCAATGGAGGGGCGGTGTGCTGGAAGAGCTCCAAGCAGGACACCGTTGCTGACTCGACGATGGAAGCGGAGTATATTGCTGCTTGCGATGCCGCAAAAGAAGCAGTCTGGATGAAGAAGTTCCTAACAGAACTTCAGGTGGTTCCTACCATAGTTGATCCAATACCTCTGTATTGCGACAACAACGGAGCTATAGCTTTAGCGAAGGAACCAAGGTCCCATCAGAAGTCCAGACACATCTTGAGGCGGTATCACCTGATCAGGGAGATCATTGATCGTCAGGAGATCGAGGTTCGGAGAGTTGCTTCAGAAGAGAACATTGCTGATCCATTCACGAAGGCCCTTCCTCAGATTCAGTTCGAGAGGCTACTCGAGATCATTGGTCTGCGATATGCCAGTACATGGCCCTAGTGCAAGTGGGAGATTGTTAGTGTTTATGCCCTAGAAGGCCATTACTGTATCATACTAGCTTGTATATTACTTAATGGAAGCTTGGGATATTCACATGTATATAACAGTCTTGCTAAACATGGTAGTATGCTACTTGGTTTTTCTATCTTAATATGTGAGTGTACGTATTGATAGAGCTCTTAGGATCTTGCTTGTCTACCAGCGTTGTGATGGCAGTCACACTAGTGGGGGCTGGGTAGTCTACAAGCACATCCTTATTCAGGTCCCTGGTCGTTGGATTATCGAGACAGAGCATCGATACTCCGGAGTAGACTAGTGTGTACGCTTCTCATCCCAGTTGGGGAGATGGTCTGTCCCACAGCCGTCAGTACGTCGTACTGGAGATAGTATACAGGTGCTCGTTAGGTTACGGGTACACCGGACAGGACTCACAGGGAACTGTTGGTTGGTTTGATACCAGTCGTCAGTGAACAGTTCCCAGGTGACATGAGTACAGCGTAGTCTGCAGACTTGACACTGCTACTTCGCCTTGAGTGTGTCCCACTGTTCTTAGATTGCTACCCTACCACGGCTCAAACGAGTCGTACAAACAGGTAGCAGTTGGGTGCAGTCCCGAGCACTTGGAGGCAGTGGCGGTTAGACAGGATTCGTCCCTCCTGGTATTGGGAGTAGATATCGTGCTGTGTCAGAGAGCCATTACGCAAAGTCCCTGGCCAGGGCAAGCGAGATTTGCTGGTAGGTTCCAGTAGTTTCTCAGGGTGTAATGGGCTTCCCTCCGACACGACTTATACCGCTATTAGGGGACTGACGCTTGCCGCCCCCCTAGGCCCGATATGCGATAGTCTTGGATGAACGGACCGGACTGTATGGAGATTGTCACATCAGACTCAGTAGGAGTTCGGATGGGTTTTCTCATCGGCCTTCTTATCGACAACTACCTAGGGACCGTTACGTACAGCTAGTGCCGCTTGCGGTCTGTGGTTAAACCCACTGCCAGCGTAGTAGTCGAGTCTCTAGAGTCCCATACAGAGAGTTTCCTACTCCAGGCGAAACGATATAGAGGTTGCATGGTTTTGCGACAAAGGGTTCGGACGCATACGTGCGTTTACGCGCGTACGACTTTCGGACAGTTTTTACCAGTCGGCTTTGGTTTAAGCCAGTTACTGGTATCCGGTTATTGGATTTTTACAGTCTAAAGTTTTTCCGTATTTTTACGGATCGGAGGGCGTTCTCGTAATTGTTCGAGAAGCTTCTAGAAGATGGTGACTAAGGAGGGTTATGTGTCATATTCATTAAATGAGGTTATGAGTCATGGTGGTGATTCATTCATTTCATTAATGCACATTTATTGCTTAATGACTCATGCTAATGAATCACCACTAGATATTTTATGAAGCATGATTTATCATCACTCTTTATTCTTTTCTCATTATTAGAAAATGCTTCATAATATATTATAATAGACTCTCTCTCATCTCATTATCTTATCTCACATTCTCTCTCCTCAAGCTCTCTCTCTTCAAAAGACTAATCCTCACCCTCATGTGTTGAGATCTAGGATTAGTAAGACTAATCAATCCATAACCATCTCTATATTACACCTAGCTTCTTTGATTAGCAATCCAAGAAGGTTAGTTGCCTCAAGCTTAGAGGTTTAGCTTGGAGTTTTGCTCTCGGGTGGATCGTCTACTACCTAGAGAAGGCCGAGGAGAACAAGGAGATCGTAAAGACGAAGGACTAGTATCGATAGGTATAATCCCTTAACACTATAGTTTAGTATAGCTATGTGTTCGGTTATTAGTTGTTTAGCTTCGATTTAAGCGGTTAGTCGATGTTCGTTCTTTAAACTTGATCGTTTTTGAAAATTCTGCCTCCCCACAAGTACTGGGGTGTACTACATCGACTTACAATATCGACACGACTTATCGAGCTATTGGGGTCTGATGTTTACCACCCCTAGGCGAGATATGCGACATATCAGACGATCAGACCAGACTGTACGGTAGTGTTACTGGTTGGATTCACTGGAGTGTGAGCGGGCTTGCTCGTCGATCTTCAGATCGCTCAATACCCGGGTGGCCGTTACGTTTAGCAGACCGCTTGCGGCTTGTGGGTGTTTGATATGATCATCATCTGCTGCCGGCGTATTGACGAGTCTTTAGAGTCCTACACAGAGGTTTCCTGGCTCAAGCGAAACGAAATAGGAGCGCATATGAGATATGTGCGGGACCGAGAATAATGCGTGTATGTGATACCGTATTCTATTCTCGCGATGAATGTATCGAATGGTTGTATGCGATATAACCTAGTTATCGAATCAAGTATTGATTCGATAAGCCGATACATAGGATACTAGTCGGTTATATGCGATATGACCGGATCGTTAAATCAAGTGTTGATTTAATGATTTAATGCATAATTATATATTTGATATATTAGTTTGCATCAACTAGTATCGGTTTACTTAAGATGGATATTCTCACTCGGGAGTGCACATTGTATATGTGATATACTTTTTGTGCACTTGATTGTATCATGTTTGATGATGCATGTTATGCTAGGGTTTTTGTGTAAAGATTAAACCATGGTTATTTAAATGGTTAGGGTTTTGTTTTTCATATCTATTTATTCATTTATTTATTTATTTTCTTTTTGGAAAAAGAAATGAGAAGAATGGTGGCTTTCTTTGTTTGTAGTTGAAGATTCATGAACCTTTGACTTTGTCCACCATTCTTATCTCATGCTTAACCTAACCATTTGATTTAACCCTAGTTTAATCTCTACACTTGACCATGGTTTGCATTATGATAAGTTTGGATAATTCTTTTCTTTTTGAATTAACTTATCTTATCATAATATTCTTCTTCTTCTTCATCTTCTTTCATGAAGAAAAAGCTTTCTTCATCAATGGTGATTGATGATAAAGAGTGAGAAATCCAATTCTAAATAGAACCCACTTCCTATTTCTTCATCCTCTACCTCTTGCCAAGTAGTAGAGTGTGTTTCCTTCACAAGTTTCATGACTTGGTGAAGGTGGAGCTTGATTCATCGATGCCTCGACGTAGATCATCTTCGGCTTGGACATCGACGACCTAGCCCGCCCATTCTCCGACGAAGACGACGCTAGAGCCCGGATTCTTCTTGGACAGCGGAGATGACTTTGTTATGGAGCTATGGAGGTGGACAAATGGATCTACAAAGATTGTATTTCCGTATTTCATATAGTTAAGTGTTAACTAGTTCTTTTTCGCCTAGACGTCTAGTTATCGATCCGTAGTTTAGGGTTTCTCGGCACCATAATTTTTGAAATTGCCATGGTTGATGGCTTGTGAGACCTCACTAGGGTGCCTAGGAACCCTACAATCACATACACGCATCATTCTCGGTCCCGCACATATCTTATATGCGCCCCTATTTCGTTTCGCTTGAGCCAGGAAACCTCTGTGTAGGACTCTAAAGACTCGTCAATACGCCGGCAGCAGATGATGATCATATCAAGCACCCACAAGTCACAAGCGGTCTGCTAAACGTAACGGCCACCCAGGTATTGAGCAATCAGAAGATCGACGAGCAAGCCCGCTCACACTTCTGTGAATCCAACCAGTAACACTTACCGTACAGTCCGGTCTGTTCGTCTGATATGTCGCATATCAAGTCTAGGGATGGTAAACGCCAGACCCCAATAACCGATAAGTCATGCCGATGTGAGGCTCATAACGGGTCAAGAAACTACTGGTAACACTTACCAGCAGATCTCTGATCACCCCTGGCCAGGGACTTCCCTGTTACGGCCAATCGAGCACAGCGCAACATCAACCCCCAATACCGGGAGAGACGAAACCCCTCCTATCGCTCATTGCCTCCATATGACTCGGGACTGTACCCAAAGACCACCGTTTTGCACTCCCTCATGGACGTGGTAAGGTGGAGATCAAAGCACAGTGGGAATCACATAAGACTCTATGACATCTCGGGTCTACAGACTAACCAGGACAAGTGTCACCTGAGAACTGCCATCTGACGTGAGGTATAATACCATCTGGGTGTTCTCGGCGAGTCCGTCGAGTGTACCCAGTCTCCACTGAGCACCCGTATTCCATCTCTGATGTCAAACACCAATGGATATGGGATCATCCATCGCCCATCTCATGGGTCGAGAAGCGTATACGCTAGTCTACACTGGTATATCGATGCCCCGTCTCGATACACCCACGACTAGGGACCTTGAAGGATGTACCTTTGGACTACCATGTCCCCACTAGTATGATCTGCATCATAGTCCAGGTAGTCAAGTACACATCCTAAGGGCTTTACCAACATGTAACTATAAGACAGTTTAAAGAGACAAGTGTACATGTTAAGATAAAGAGCAACCAGATAGCATACTATCATATCGAGCAAGAAAGTCATCTCTATATATGTCCAAGCATCCAATATAATATACATCATCTGTACAATACTGGCCTCTAGGGCATACATACAACTAACATTTAGCGATGCCATTTGTGAGGCTTGGGTTTGCCCTTCTACGGTTGGTCCATAGGTGCTGTGGTATGTACCGGAATACTATTAAACTGTACTCAAGATATTTATCTCTTGGGGGATTATAAGTATCTGACGAATCGATTGGATGGTTCGACATCATTCGGATATCATGTGATAGGACACATTGCTTGGAAGACTCCAGATACGAGTATAGCCGTTGGAGCGCAGTCCATGCAGCCACGAGAAGACGAGTCCGAATCAGTTGACATTGAAACAAAGTGGAGCAAAGAGTTCGCACGAGATTTCGACGAGATGACGTTCCATTCCGCTGATATCAGAGATGCGATACGCATGAAGAGGCGACGATTATTGATATATCTTCTAGAAAGAAGCGCGATGAGTATGCAGCCATTCCGGAACAACAAACAGATATAGTAAAGATGATAACTTCCGGGCAATTCGGCAGAAACGAGATTTGAGTGAGACCTCGATAGGACCTTTCTGGAATACTATACGAGAAGACTTGGACCCAGGAGTGGTCATATTGCGCACACCCAGCAGGCCAGAGTTCGGCATCGTCGACGAGATAGTTGACCAGGTTCGGATAGAGGACCTCACCCAGATGCGTTGTGAATTGATCAAGGATGGACGAGAATGGAGTATATCTCCGCAGGTTGGGACGAGTTCCTGAGGACGTGTTCGGCTAGATATCTTCCACAGAGTGATGAAGATACCGAGTTCATGATTTCGAGTCCGTGTGAGAGACTTCGGATGGACTGTAGCCGAGAACAATTGCAGTGCGCAGATAGAGACGTGACTTTGGAGTAGACGACGAAACAGACAAATGGGACAAGAAGTTCGTGCGAGGTGCTGACGAGCTGTTGTTACTTCCCGTTAAGATTTAAGGTCAGATATGTCTACAGAGGCGTTGGAATGCGACCAGTTTCCGAGGAAATGCCGTGCTGAGGACGCAAATGTCTAGAGAGCGAGAAAAGATTACGAGAGAGTACCAGCCTCCGTACCGTTCGGCATAGGCGAAATCGGAAGAGACCTTGAGCAGGATTCCTTCCAGGACACTGCTGCGATCAGGTTTGCACCCAGAATCAAATTGTGATGTGTATTCAGAGGACCAGAGGTCGGCGCTAGTGACGTGCTGCTTTACGACTGGCCGCGAAGATCGACCGAGAAATGACTAGAGAAGTGCCAGAACGGAATCGTCCCCGTTAGCACACCTGAAAGGGCCGATGAGCCGATGGATCGCGAGATTAGTAATCCACAGAGAAGATAAGGGCCCAGAGACAGAGGACGCCAGACCGTGAGCAAGAGGCAAGTAGATATCTTGCACTGTTAGCATTGGATGCACCGACACCTTCTCGACTTTGAAGGAGGATATACCGACGACGGTATTTATGATTTGTGATTTTGTGATTCGATTATCACCTATCCGTCATCTTGGATTTCGATGTTTTTGGGCGATCTATTCGTATGATTTAGCCTTGATGGCTGAGTTCCATGATTTCTGTTTTCGTGCACCATGGTTGCACCTACTGGGTATTCATATTTGTGCATAGTTATCGCACCTGATATCGTTTTTGTGCCTAAGTTGCACATGTTTATGACTTCATGGATTTCTTACCGCTGGGTTGATTTTGTGCACATGGTATGCACATGATTTGGCTTTTTGCACTCGGTATGCTTATATGTGCTTGTAGTGTATTGATATGTGTTTTGTGCATACAGTTGCACACGTTTATGATTTTCTTTACACTTGGTACACTCGGTGTTGCTGCTTACGCATTTGAGTTATTGTTTGGTATTTGTGCACAGAATGCACCGTATTTGTATTTCTTGCCCAGGATGCACCAGTTTTATACTTCGTGCGTTTGTCGCACCAGTTCTATGTTTCGTGCGTTTATCGCACCGGATTTATATTTTGTGCACTACAGTTGCACCTGATTTCGATTTGATGTCATTCGATATGTTGATTTTGATTTCATGCCTATGTTATACATGCGATTTGACTTATGCCTTTGGCATCGTTTACATGCATTTTTAGTGTTTTGATTTGATTTGTACACGCTGATGCACATGGTTGTGAGTTTATATACCGCGGTATACCTATTTTTTGATTGAGCTGTATTGTAAACCGTCGATTTTGATTATACTATTGATGTTGATTTCTTGCACTCCGTGCACCTGATTTGGATTTTTGCGCGTGTTGAGCGCATATTTTGAGATGCGATTTTGGTGCACACCAGATGTACTAAATCAGGATTTTTCGTGCATGTCAGATGCACCTGATTTTGTTGCCAGGCACACACGTTGCCTATGACAGATGTTTCGTGCACACCCGTTGCATCTAGATGTTATTTCTGTGGACATATATGGCACATAGATGGATTTTGATTTCCGTGCGCACCAGACGCACATGGTATTCTTATATACATTTTTGGGATTTATTCCTTATGGACCAGTACGTTTTTATGATATTTGCTATGTGTTTTCGTACTGAGCAGGACTAGTCAGAGGACAGTGCCTGGATACTTTTCATGCATTGATAGTTATCGAAAAGATTTCCAAAAAGAGAGCTATAGTCTCAATATATACCTACGTGTCCGATATGACACGAAATGTTTAAAATAAGGAAACCCTTCTAAATTGTTTTCAAAACGGCGGAACGTACATATTAAACAAAGGATATATACGTATATGGTTATTTTATTATAATAGACGTCCGCCACTGTGCAGTGTTATGCGCATCGCACATCGACTTAAAAGGATTTGGCATGCATTTTCTTCAGATATTTATATGAATAGATTTGATATCTACATGTGTGTTTATGATTATATCATATCGGTTTTGTTTTGGATTTGACATTTATGTCTTTACCATGACTCCGAAGATTGCGGGATGCTTGACGGAGCTTTGTTTTTGAGTTATCTACTCATTGTTCATGCGCATGCATTGCGCTATGATGCGTTTTATGTATTGATGATTTCGGTGCCCGACGACTTAGACTTTTACTGAAATGTTTTAGTATTTGAGGGGTTTTAAATTAAATTTGAGGACCGAATTTATTTAAGGAGGGAATATTGTAACATTTCAAAAAAATAAAATATTATTTTTGGGAATTTTTATAATTTAATATTATTTTTAATGAATATTTTAATATTTCGGTATAATTAAATACCGATAAATTAGGGAAAATTTTTGAAAATTTTAGAAATTATTAAAAGAGGGTGTTTTATGTGAATTATGCAATTTTTAAGTTTTTATGGTTAATTATATGCTAATATAGTGCTAATCGCGATTAAAAATCGCTAATCGCGTTTTTTGTGCAAAACATGTACCATATCATTTTACACTTGTTGCATTTTCCTACATGTTTTGGGTGCATGACTTTGTTTGGGGTTACTATTGAGGTGAGAGAAAATAGAAAAGAAAAGGGAAAAGAATAGAATATATAGGTATGGGTTAGAGAGAGAAAGAGTGGTTGAGGGTCAACCCTTGTCTTGAGCCATCCTCCATCATTGTTCCCCTCATTTCTCTCCCCTCTCCTTCCCCTAGCTGCTGCCGCTGCTGCTCCTTCTCCCTCCCCTCTTCATCTCCCCAAAACTACATGCTAAACACTTCAAAACCCAAATCCCACTTCTTTAAAAAGATGCACAAGCTCAAGGGAAACACATTGGACCAAGAAATCAAGGATTTTGGCCACTTGGGGCAACTTAAGAATTTTCTTGAGTTGCCAATGTTAGTTATATGTATGCCCTAGAGGCCATTACTATACATAGGATGTATATTGTAGTGGATGCTTGGACATATATAGGGAGGACTTTCTTGCTCGACATGATAGTATGCTATCTGGTTGCTCTTTACCTTAGCGTGTACACTGATTGTCTCTCTGTTACATGTTGGTAAAGCCCTTAGGATGCATACTTGACTACCTGGACTATGATGCGGATCATACTAGTGGGGACATGGTAGTCCATAAGTACATCCTTCAAGGTCCATAGTCGTGGGTGTATCGAGACGGGGTATCGATATACCAGAGTAGACTAGCGTATACCTTCTCGACCCATACAGATGGGCGATGGATGATCTCGTATCCATTAGTGTTTGACATCAGAGGTGATATACGGGTGCTCAGTGGAGACTGGGTACACTGGACGGACTTGCCGAGAACTCCCAGATGGTATTATACCTTACGTCAGATGGCAGTTCTCTGGTGACACTGGTACAGGTTAGTCTGTAGACCCGAGATCGTCATAGAGTCTTGTGTGATTCCCACTGTGCTTTGATTTCCACCTTACCACGTTCAAGAGGGCGTGCAAAACGGTGGTTTTTGGGTACAGTCCCGAATCATATGGAGGCAATGAGCGATAGGAGGGGATTCGTCTCTCCCGGTATAGGGAGTTGATGTTGTGCTGTGTTCTATTGGCTATAACCGGAAATCCCTGGCCAGGGTTGCTGAGATTTAATGGTAAGTGTTACCAGTAGTATCTCGAAGTGTTTTAGACCACATATCGACACGACTTATCGAGCTACTGGGTATAACGTTTACCATCCCTATGTAAGATATGCGACATATCAGACGATCAGACCGGACTGTACGGTAAGTGTTACTGGTTGGATTCACAGGAGTGTGAGCGGGCTTACTCGTTGATCTTCTGATCGCTCAATACCCAGGTGGCCATTACGTTTAGCAGACCTCTTGCGGCTTGTGGGTGTTTGATATGATCATCACCTGCTGCCGGCATATTGACGAGTCTTTAGAGTCCTACACAGAGGTTTCCTGGCTCAAGCGAAACGAAATAGGAGTGCATATGAGATATGTGCGGGACCGAGAATAATACCAGTATGTGATACTGTATTCTATTCTCACGATTAGTATCATCGGTCGGTTATATGTTATATAGCCGGGTTACCGAATCAAGTGTTGATTCGATATATTGATACACTTGATATTAGTCAGTTATATGCAGTATGACCGGATCATTAAATCAATTGTTGATTTAATGATTTAATGTATAATTATATATTTGATATATTACTTTACATTAACTAGTATTTGTTCACTTAAGATTGATTATCTCACTTGATGTGCACAAGTAGTATATGTGATATATTTTTGTGCACTTGATTGTATCATGTTTGATGATACATGCAAACTTGGGTGTGTGTGTATGCTATACACTATGTTTAGTTAATGGTTAGGGTTTCATTTGCCTTATTTATTTATTCATTTATTTTTTTGGGCAAAAACAAATATGGTGGCTTTCTTTGTTTTATTCTTGGAGTTTCATGAAGCTTCACCATTTTGTTTTTATTCTTAAACCTAACCATTACCTAAACCCTAGTTTATTCTCTACATGAGTTAAACTAACCCATGGTTGCTATATGATAAGAATCACTTGAATTTTCTAAATAATTAATTCATTTTCTTTTTTTCTTCTTCATCTTCTTCTCTTCTTCTTCATCTTCTTCATGAGTTGTAGAATGCTTTCTTGAAAATTCCAAGTGATGATTCTAAGTGAGAAATTCAATTCTAAAGTGAACCCACTTCCTATTTCTTCATCCTCTACCACTTGCCATGTAGTATAGGGTGTTTTCTTCACAAGTTTCATGACTTAGTGAAGGTGGAGCTTGAGTTTGAGTTGCCTCGACGTAGATCATCTTCGGCATTGAAGTCAATGACCTAGCCCGATCATTTCTCCGACGAAACCAACGCTAGAGTCCAGGATCCGGTTGATCGCAGTGGAGGGACGTCATCACGGAGCTAAGGAAGTGGAGGACCGGATCTACAATGGTTGTAGTCTCTTTCACTTAGCAATAAAGTTGTTTACTTGCTTGCTTTTCGCCTAATCTCTAGTTAACGATCTTGCATAGGATTCTTAGGCACATGAAAAATTTGATTTTGGCATGGTTGATGCCTTGTGGAACCTCTTGAGTGTGCCTAAGAACCCTACAGTGGTATCAGAGCCTAGCTAGAGCTTTAGGCGATGCGTAGACGAAGTTAGAAACCCGATCGAACCCCAAAACCCTAACTTAGAGCCCTCTCTGTCCTTTTTTCAAAACTGTGGATTTTTCCAAATTAAAAATTCTCAAAAATATCAGCAGGCAAATACAAGGGTTACTGTGAAAAACATGACTATAATACGACTAAACCGCCGCGGAACCGCGGCCTTACCCTGGTAATGGCCGCAGTTCCGCGGCCGTATATAAAGATCATGGAATAATTTTTGCTCAGTAACCTCAGTTGGTGTTTGCTGATCCTTTTGGGAAATTTTATTTTTCGCTCAACAGTTGAGTTTTCTGGGGTGTTTTGGGGATTCGATGATTCGATCGGAAACTTTGACTTTGTCTATGTGCCTTTCCGGATAATTTAGAATATGTTGAAAAGTTCGACCGGATATAAATACCCACTTTTTCCCCTGCCGGGAATTTTCCAATTGTTGGATTTTTCCGTAGTTTAATAACATTCTAAGTAGTGCAAGTAACGCGATGGACCCTCTAGAAGACAACAAACCTTAACTCGATTATGTGACCGTCTTGAACTGCCCTTTGAACCTTAGGGTTTGGGGCAGTACGGCGTGCCACATGTGAGGCGTTAGCTTGACCCTTCTACGGCTGGACCGTTGGTACTATGGCATGAAGTGAATGTTTTTAAACTTATTTCATGTGTTGAGCTATTTCGGGAAAACTTGGGTGTTTGATTGTTCGATCGGAAAATTTAACATTTTCTATTTATCTGGAATGTGATATAACATTTAGAATTCACAAGTAGTTATGAGATAACTGAATGGATGTTACAAACATAGCACTTTAGTCTCACTTGATCGGTTGCCACGGAATTTTGATGTGATCAAAAGTCCGTCGCAATCACGTAGCGTACGCGGATACTCGTCGGGTAAACTTAATAGACAGCCACACACCATAGCCCCGACCAAGTGACTGTAGGAGAACCCCGTCGCCGAAAGCATCCGTTCGGGTGCTCGCGGCAGCGGTGTTCTGCCTTGGTGCACTAAGTCGACGGCATCGGGGGTGTGGCCGTCTACTAAAGTTTACGACGAGCATTCGATCAGGATATCGGGAATCTTGTTGAATTGCTCGACTTGATATTGAAAAGAGTTTTCGATAATGAGACTAAAATGCGGGGTTTATAATTGTTAGGCATGCGATGTCTAAGGAATTCATTTGGTTAGGCATGCGAAGTCTAAAGAGATTGCGGATTCCAACTGTTGCAGTTTTACACTTTCTTTTCTGTGACCGTAAGTGTAATATGTGATATCGCCGGTTTCGTTGCTATATGTCAACGACAATTGGGATGGGCATATTTACTTACGTTGATGACATGTGATGTTATGTGTTGCTGGATGTGTTATATTGGATTGTCTTGTTTGAATAGCCGGGGGTTTTTATGTGAGATGAGTGTTTTTCCACTTTCATTCATGTAAAAACTTGTATGTAATATTCTTTTATTGGAGCACTTCCAGGTTGCGGAAGATGTCACCGTTGATGTATATTATTTTCTTTTCCGCACTAGGATAGACCCAAGGAGGGGAGCACAAGTAACCGGGTTCTAGGGTCCAGTGGGAGACCATCTCGAGGAGTCGAGTACGGGTCTCCTAACTCTAGAATTGGTAGGATTGCTTGCCGCTCTTGTAGGGGTCTAGGGGTGTGGGTTTGGCTATTCATCACGACCGTGGAATCCTTGTTTTATACTGGCTCGTATTGAAAACACGGACGTCCTAGTATATCCAATATTTCATATGATTCTTCTGCTGCGATATCTGTGATGTGATCATTTGATATGTTGTGATGGGTACTATATATAGTATATACGATATATTATATAGACGTTACTTATGTTTTGCACCCGCGCTAGCCCTGCCCCGCTCTGCCGTTAGTTACCTAACCTAACGGTGCACGACGGGACATCGAGGCGAATGCGGATGGCATAAGTGTACGTCGTATTTATCTGTGATGTTTAGGTGATTTAAATGATGGGACTTCATTAATGTGATTAATGAAAGAAAAGAAACCTAAAAGATGTTGTGGAATCGAATTTTCAAAAACAGGTAGCTACAGTTCATGCTTTGCATCGCGGTGTTCCTTGTAGAACATCCTGCACCTTATTCGATGAGGAAAGGGCCGAGATCCCTTCACCGGGAGTGACCCCTTTAGCAATAACTGGCACATGCTACAACCCTCGGTTTGTATTTTGATTGCTTCTATAGTTTTTGCTTTGCATAGTGGTATATATGATATATCCTGCACCTCATTCGACGAGGAAAGGGCCGACGATCCCTTCACCGGGGATGACCCTTTTAGCGAAACTAGAAAAGCCTAAAAAACACTCCATTTCAAAATCATTTGATTCTACAACGATATCAAGTTCATTACGCAATAGGTTTTCAGAAAAACCTGTCGTAGCCCTCCGTCATTTCAGATAAGTAGTAGTTAGTATTCGTGCTGCGTTTGTTGGCCTTTGTCAAGGCGTAGTGTACGGTAGCTAACTGGTGCTTATCTGCTTATGCATATGATGCAGATTGGGTTAGGATAGTCGTGCGACCTTGTTGGCCTTTGTCAAGGGTCGTGCGGGTGGGTTTAATTCAATCAGGAAATGACGGGTTGAACTTGACTAGCATCCTATGGTTTGTTGGCCTTTGTCAAGGTCATAGGAGGTTAGGGGCAAAATTATCGGGAATTTCAAGTGTTGAAATTTGCAATGAGATTGCATACCTTCTATGAGATAGTTGGATCCCGATACCCGCTGCGAGTAATTGTTACTCCTGGGAGAGTTTTACACATTACAATTAGCCGATCTAGTAGGTGTCTAGAAAGGTGTCAACGGGGTTACGCCTATGGGAAAACGAGGTTTACATTAATTAGGTTCGTGCGAAAGCACGGGAGACCTCCCTTAAAGTACCGACACTGGCCTGGCTGAAAGATTGGCGAACTTGTACCGTGTAATTAATCCTGGCTAGTCTTTTCTTTTAGGGCTTGAAGGAAGATTTGATAAAAACAGTGGGAGCCATCCTGATTAGATAAAATAATAACCAATCTGATCTTGCAAGAGAATACGCTGAGTGTTTTCTTCTCTCTCTCTCCAGGTAGTGACCATATCACGCCTTAATCAAGATAATAATACGGATTATTGACCGAACCCGCTTGTTATACTGAGCTGGGGAACGTTGGTCCCGCTCCAACTTATAATTGTTATAAGACAGAGCAGGAAATTGGGGATTACCAGAATTCCCGTGCCACCCAAACGAAGAAAGTGCATGCTGATGCATCATCTTCTTCGGGTGTGTTCGTTACACAGAACTGTTTCTCAGTATCCTCTGCGTCCTGGGTATCTGATACCGGATCAGGATCCCAGAAATGTAATCCGTTACATAGGGCTACAGAAAGGTAGAGAACTGAGTACGGGTGATAAGTTTCATGAGACAGAAAACGGGGCAAGTGTTGCAGCCAAGTCTGTTGGTCACTGTCACCCTGTATTACCAGTACATTGATTCTGAACGAATGTTATTAGATACCGAACCTGATATACAAAATCATATCAGTCTCTTTATTAGTAAAGAAATGATAAAATTTTGTATTGTTGGATAATGTTTTGAACATTTCCTATTTCAAAAGTTGATCGGTTCAGGCACGTTATCTAAAAGCATTGATGTTCTAAATCAAACTACAGTTCTTAGTATACGGAACACACACAAGAGGAAGAGTTCAGAAATGAACAAATCCTTATTGAGGCATTGTAGACTAGGTCATATCAATGCGACCCGACTGGCTGAAGTTACATTTAGATGCATATTTAAATTATCTTGAATTTACATCTTGTGAAACTTGCCATTCATGTCACAGAGATAAGATGACCATAGCTCTGTTTACTGGAAACAGAGAAAGAGTTAGTGAACTCTTGGGATGATACATGTTGATGTTTGTAGGTCCCCTGTCTACACATGCCAAGACCGGTTCTTTTGTATTTCATTACATTCTGTGATAATCTCTCAAGATTCAGACATATGTTCCTGTTGAAACACAAGTCCGAACCTTTTGAGATATTCACAGAATATAAGTTAGAAATAGAGAACCAAAACGGGTATAAGTATTATGTCCTTTGATGTGATAGAGGAGGAGAATACTTGAGCACGGAATTCCTGGATTATTCTAAAAGAGAATGAGATTCTCTCTCAGCATTACTCCTCCGTATACACCATAGCACGATGGTATATCGGGGCGAAGCAATCATACCATATTAGATATGGTGCGCTCTATGATGAGTACTACTGAGTTCCCTATTTCCTTTTGGGGTTGTGCACTTGAGAAGTTGCATGCCTATTGAATTGGGTTCGAATCAAATCAGTGCCTACCACTCCATATAAGATATGGTATGGGAAGAGCCTATCTCTTAAGTAAGTTAAGATTTGGGATTGTCCGGCCTATGTCAAAAGCAAAATCCGGACAACATCGAGGCAGGGTCAGTTCTGTAGAACTGGAAAGGTTCCATCTATACAAACTGCAGCTGATGATTTGGTAGAACCAAAGGATTCAATAGTTTCCAACGAACCTCAGCCTCTCCGCCGATCTAGTAGGGTTCCTCACCCACCAGAGAGTTACTTCGGTTTCTCTATGACAGTAGGAGCGAGGATTGCATCATGAGATGATGACCCAACTAGTTTCGAGCTGGCCATCAAGAGTGGGACTCTGTAAGAATGGCTGGATGCTTAGCGATCTGAGATGGAATCCATGTACACCAACAAAGTATGGACTTTGGTTTCTATATCTGAAGGGTTAAATCCCCATCAGGAGCAAGTATATCTTGAGAAGATTACTAGGTGTAAATGGAAAAGTTGAGATTTTCAAAGCTAGACTTGTTAAAGGTTTTCGTCATCGACCAGGTGTGGATAATAATGAAACCTTTTCTAAGGAGCTATGCTTAAGTCCATCCAGATCCTACTTGCCACGGCTACATACCATGACTACGATATCTGGTGGTTGGGTGTCATGACTGCTTTTCTAAATGATATTTTAGAAAAGAGCGTCTATAAGTACACAGCCAGAAAGCTTCGTAGACAGGGGGAGCAGCGGAAACGTGTGCAAGATGTTTTATGTGATAAAGCAGGCATCGCAGAGATGGAACGTCTGTTTTGATGAGTTAGTCAACGAGTTTGACTTCATCAAAATGGTAGATGAACCTTGTATATACAAAAAGGTAGTAGAGATTATGGTGGTGATCCTCGTAGAGTACGTGGATGACATACTCTTGATAGGGAAGGAGTTTCCTATGCTACGCTCGATCAATCTCCGCTTATCACAATAATTCTCCATATAGGATAAAAGTGATACCTCCTAAATCCTGGGTTTAGGATCTATGAGATAGACCTAAATGGATGTTAGGATACTCACTAGATGTAGTGAGATGGTATCAATTGATCCTGGGAAGAATCACTGGAAGTGTTCCAGGGTGATAAGGACGGCTTAATGTCGGTCACAGGCATTGTCTTTACCCTCAGTAGAGGGACGGTATGTTGGATGAGTGCCAAGCTAGATACCGTGACATACTAGACGATTAAAGGCAAGATACATCGCTACTTAAGATGCTACCAAAGAGGCAGTCTGGATGTATATTTGTTCATGAGATGAACTTCGTTCCTCCCATTGTGTGACAATGGGGTTGTGGCTTATGCCAAGGAACGCCCGTCCCATCAGTGATCCAGAAATATTCTAAGGCAGTGTCACCTGATCATGGAGATGGTTGATCTCTAGGGGATCGAGGTTAGGAGAGTAGACTCAGAGGACAACACGGCGGATCCACTCACAAAGGCCTTTACCCAGAGAGAGACCTTTATGGGATGGTTGAATATGAGATACTACAACCACTGCTACAGATGGCCCTAGTGCAAGTGGGAGATTGTTAGTTATATGTATGCCCTAGAGGCTATTACTATACATAGGATGTATATTGTAGTGGATGCTTGGACATATATAGGGAGGACTTTCTTGCTCGACATGATAGTATGCTATCTGTTTGCTCTTTACCTTAACGTGTACACTGATTGTCTCTCTGTTACATGTTGGTAAAGCCCTTAGGATGTGTACTTGACTACCTGGACTATGATGTGGATCATACTAGTGGGGACATGTTAGTCCATAAGTACATCCTTCAAGGTCCCTAGTCATGGGTGTATCGAGACGGGGCATCGATATACCAGAGTAGACTAGCGTATACCTTCTCGACCCATACAGATGGGCGATGGATGATCCCATATCCATTGGTGTTTGACATCAGAGGTGATATACGGGTGCTCAGTGGAGACTGGGTACACTGGACGGACTCGCCGAGAACTCCTAGATGGTATTATACCTTACGTCAGATGGCAGTTCTCTGGTGACACTGGTACAGGTTAGTCTGCAGACCCGAGATCATCATAGAGTCTTGTGTGATTCCCACTGTGCTTTGATTTCCACCTTACCATGTCCAAGAGGGCGTGTAAAACGATGGTTTTTGGGTACAGTCCCGAATCACATGGAGGCAATGAGCAATAGGAGGGGATTCGTCTCTCCCGGTATAGGGAGTTGATGTTGTGCTGTGTTCGATTGGCTATAACCGGAAATCCCTGGTCAGGGTTGCTGAGATTTACTGGTAAGTGTTACCAGTAGTATCTCGAACTGTTATAGACCACATATCGACACGACTTATCGAGCTACTGGGGTCTGACGTTTACCACCCCTAGGCAAGATATGCGACATATCAGACGATCAGACCGGACTGTACGGTAAGTGTTACTGGTTGGATTCATAGGAGTGTGAGCGGGCTTGCTCGTTGATCTTCTGATCGCTCAATACCCGGGTGGCCGTTACGTTTAGCAGACCGCTTGCGGCTTGTGGGTGTCTGATATCATCATCACCTGCTGCCGGCGTATTGACGAGTCTTTAGAGTCCTACACAGAGGTTTCCTGGCTCAAGCGAAACGAAATAGGAGCGCATATGAGATATGTCCGGGACCGAGAATAATACCAGTATGTGATACTGTATTCTATTCTCGCGATTAGTATCATCGGTCGGTTATTTGTGATATAGCTGGGTTACCGAATCAAGTGTTGATTCGATACATTGATACACTTGATATTAGTCGGTTATATGCAGTATGACCGGATTATTAAATCAAGTGTTGATTTAATGATTTAATGTATAATTATATATTTGATATATTACTTTACATTAACTAGTATTTGTTCACTTAAGATTGATTATCTCACTTGATGTGCACAAGTAGTAAATGTGATATATTTTTGTGCACTTGATTGTATCATATTTGATGATACATGCAAACTTGGGTGTGTGTGTATGTTATACACTATGTTTAGTTAATGGTTAGGGTTTCATTTGCCTTATTTATTTATTCATTTATTTTTTTGGGCAAAAACAAATATGGTGGCTTTCTTTGTTTTATTCATGGAGTTTCATGAAGCTTCACCATTTTGTTTTTATTCTTAAACCTAACCATTACCTAAACCCTAGTTTATTCTCTACATGAGTTAAACTAACCTATGGTTGCTATATGATAAGAATCACTTGAATTTTCTAAATAATTAATTCATTTTCTTTTCTTCTTCTTCATCTTCTTCATGAGTTGAAGAATGCTTTCTTGAAAATTCTAAGTGATGATTCTAAGTGAGAAATTCAATTCTAAAGTGAACCCACTTCCTATTTCTTCATCCTCTACCACTTGCCATGTAGTATAGGGTGTTTTCTTCACAAGTTTCATGACTTAGTGAAGGTGGAGCTTGAGTTTGAGTTGCCTCGACGTAGATCATCTTTGGCATCGAAGTCAACGACCTAGCCCGATCATTTCTCCGACGAAACCAATGCTAGAGTCCAGGATCTGGTTGATCGCAGCGGAGGGACGTCATCACGGAGCTAAGGAAGTGGAGGACCAGATCTACAAAGGTTGTAGTCCCTTTCACTTAGCAATAAAGTTGTTTACTTGCTTGCTTTTCGCCTAATCTCTAGTTAACGATCTTGCATAGGATTCTTAGGCACATCAAAAATTTGATTTTGGCATGGTTGATGCCTTGTGGAACCTCTTGAGTGTGCCTAGGAACCCTACAGCCAAATGAGGTATTTTCTGAACCATAAGCTTAGTGTTTCCATTACTTTTACCCCCATGTTAGATTAGACCCTATATTGTGTTGTTTGGGTGAACTTTGAAAACTCTAGTTAGGGTTTAGGGAAATTTTGGGTAGTGATGTGTAATTGAGCCCAGTAGAGGCCACACAAACTCCATAGTGATAGAATTTAGGCCTAACCGGAGACTAGAACCCCGAAATACGGAATTAGAAAAGCCGATATCGAAAAATTATGGAATCTGTGAGGGTTAATTGAAATCTGCTATCACCCCGAGACTCTGAAAATTATTTTGCAATGACAGTGATACAAGCAGGCACCTAGGAAGATACCACCAAAGCCCTGGCCCCTAACCCTCAACCATGGCCGCAAATTTAATCTTTCTGGCCGCAAATTTAATCTTTCTGGCCGCAAATTGCAGCCAGACCAGGGTGGAATTAGTTTGTGTTGGTTTTGTGGTCCCCTCATCTATAAACTAGACCCTTGGATATGCAAAATTGTCCAATTTGACCTAGGGTAGAATCTGGAGCCTCTTTCCTGAGTTGCTGTTTTAATTCGTGTTTTCGTTTTGCGTATTTTAAATTCTGCATTTGTATAATTGCGTTTTACCTCGATTACTTGTCGTTTATACGACGATATCGAGGATTGTTTGATGGTTTTGAAAGCGTAGTCCATAGGTTCTAACCTATAGGCCTTAGCGCGTCGTTTGGTTTTCTCGATGTGATTTTAAGGTTTATTTGCGATTGTGTTATCTTGTAGGTACCTTCTCGAGGGCTTCATATGATGAAGAAAATGAAGGCGACATCGACACCGACATGCAGGATGCAATGTGAGTAGATTATATCTACGGGGGAAGTCGGGTGGATGACGTATATCACCCCTGCAGTTCGATGTTTAGTATAGCATATATATACTATATATAATAGCTTATTGTGTGTCGTGGATATTTGAGATGAGATTAGGTGTACTATGGTTAGATTAGGGCGTAGAAGTAAATTAGTATAGTTCCTAGTTGCGAACCCTAGAATAGGTTTACACCCACACGCACACACATGCTTACTCGTTATAATTATACCTGGATGATGAGGATAGTGGATGATAATTGGAGATGAGTCGAGGAGATTGGGTATAGTGCCATGAGATCGGTGATATGACGTGATTCGTATTTGGGATACGATATGTGATTTTAGCGGGCCATGGGACGTGTGTTCCACACACGCAATTATATTTATATAGATGGTATCGATTTGTACTAGACTTATATCAGTACCCCAGATCATGAGATATGATGATAAGGATACCTGATAATTGATGAGAGGAATGTGATATTGACCCGTACCCAGCTTTTGGGATGCCGTACGATGATTTGCCGTACGAGCTTTATATTGATGATTGATCCGCACTCATGACTCGAGCATGTCATATGATATTGTATCGTACGCGGTACCTTTGAGGCGGGATCACCGGCTATTATACTTATATATATATCTATATATATATATATATCGACTCAGATTTAGGTGGTTTCCATACCCCTCCCGATTAGCGTGTTAGCTAGATCTGTAGTTTCTTAGTAGATGTTAGACTAGGTTGATGTCATACCTATTTTAAACTAACGAATCAGGAGTATTTCAAAGATAGGCAAAGGGATTCTACAGATATTTTCAAAAGACACATCTTTTCTTAAAAACACCGTAGCCCTTATTTTACTAAAAACCCCGATTATATATATATATATATATATATATATATCGATTCAGATTTAGGTGGTTTCCATACCCCTCCCGATTAGCATGTTAGCTAGATCTGTAGTTGCTGAGTATATGTTAGACTAGGTTGATGTCATACCTATTTTACACTAACGAATCGGGAGTATTTCAAAGATAGGCAAAGGGATTCTACGGATATTTTTAAAAGACGCATCTTTTCTTAAAAACACAGTAGCCCTTATTTTACTAAAAACCCCGATTCGTCTTATTTCAAATGGCAAACTGTAGGACTTTTTATATTGATGCAGATGTGTCACTGTTGCATTAATTATTCGATTTCTGCATATTCTTGCTATTCCCATCGCAATGCATGTTTAAATTTGTTATTGTTATATCAAAACCATGCTGTTAGGACACCAGCACCATTATCGATGATGCATATGTTCCACGTACACTTGCTTGCCGGCTCACACACTTCATCATCGATAATTGCCATGTCACTACACTGTAGTACTGTTGCATTCAGGATATGACCCTTGCATGGCATATTCGTGTACTTACATTTTGTACACTTATACTTGTGCACATACCTATTATACATTCATATTCATGTACTTACATTTTGTACACTCATACTTGTGCACATACCTATTGTACATTCATATTCATGTACTTATATTTTGTACACTCATACTTATGCACTTACTTATTGTACATTCATACTCGTGTACTTGCATATTGCACACCCATACTTGTACACATACTCATTTGCACATACATAGATGATTCTCGCTTGATTTGGAGATTTGGGAACCGCAAGATACTCTTTAAAACTGATTCATTTTAAAAGAGCGGTTTTCCCCAATATGTGCATATTACTATTCCATGTTGCATGATGTACTGATATGCTTACATTCTTTTATATGTCGCATACATCATGATTTCTGATTATGCGCATTGAGATATGTTATTTCCATGATATTTCTGGAATTGGGAACCGTGGGTATTTAAAAAAGAGATTATGTATTGTTTTAAAAACCCGGTTACCCTTGATATGATATTTTAGTGCGTCCATCATGTGTTTTCTCGGTTCTGAGAGTGGCATGTGAAACCCGATTCGAGGAGCGGTAGGCACCGTCTGCGGGTACATGGTGGACCCGGTGAGGTATCCCGGGGCAAGAAGACTCGTATATGCTGGACGGTGAGCCTGGCAGGGGAGTACTACCTACCGGTGATTGTGTTGAGCTCGGCTGATATCTGGGGGATATCGATCGGAGTTGAGTAGTGATATAGGCCGATCCGGACGGACGGGGCCCTATATATATGAGGATTTACGTGCCGATGCTAGGCACAGGTTTCATGTTGTTTCTGAGCGTCGATGCTTAACACTCAGGTTCCATGATTTTGATATGTCGCGAGCGACACCTGTTGATTTACATCTTCATACTTCCATGCATATGTTTATGATATTTACATGCATGATGCTTATTGTCATTGGGTGACACGTGGACGATTTCCACATACATATATTGACATTGATTACATAGTTGGATGATATCCACTTTTTCATAAATTTCATGATATAGTCGACATTGATCATACCTCATATTTATGATATGTTATTATCTGAGGCACTGGTACGAGCACTTGGCACTACACTCATGTATAGATGTTACATTGCCACCTTATTATGCTTCAGACTTATTTATTTGAGGTTTATATATATCTGATCGTATTGACCTAGGATTGTGTCATACATACGATTTCTGCTCTGTGATGTTTTCTATTCATGAGTTGGCAACTCACCCCCATTGTGCCACAATTCTTGCAGGTTTTGCCGTACAGGTTCCGTGGCGGCATTTCTGGCACACTGCTTCCCTTACGGGTGATTTGCTTTGGTAGGTGGGTTCTTTTGCATCAGAACCACCATTGTACATGTATTATTCAGTTTTATCTAGAAATTCCATCAACCAAACTTGTATATTGTTTCAGACTTAGAAAACCAGTTGTGTATTATTTCGACCTTAGAGTCGTGCGTTGTAGTATTATGGTTTTCAAGCTGATTTGAGTTTTTCCTTTGAGTTTTGATCCTCGCCCTTTGGCGTTGTATATTATACTGCTTGCGTGGTTGTGACCGTCGATTGACGAAGAGTTAGCTCCCGCTTGGGCATGCCTTTTATCATTGTGAATATATTATTCTTGTTGTACCCGTTCGGGGCCAGTATTTACAAAGGAAACTCTGCCGAAATTTTCAGAAAGGACGAGACATTTTAAAAATGCATATTCGGCTTACTTATTTAAAAACCTTGCTTTTAAAACATGTTTTCTCTCTTCTTAAAAACTAGTTTTCCTTATTTACTCCTTAAAATGGTTTTAAATTTCTGGGCTTTTGGCTTACTTGAATTAGATGGGGTCCTATAGACTTCATATGATTCAAGTGCCAGTCACGTATTATTTCGGGTCGTTACAAGTGGGTTTAACCACAAGCACGTCAGTGGCACTAGATGTACGTAACGGCTGCCCAGGTATTGAGCGAAAGGGAGGCCGACGAGCAAACTCATCATGAAACCCTACTGAGCCTGACAGTGACAATATCCGTACAGTCCTGTCCGTTCGTCTAAGAGTATCGCATATCGGGTCTAGGGGGTGGATAAAGTCAGACGATTCCTGATGTCACGACCCGAAGGTACGGAACGTGACTGGCACTTAAACTACGAAACGTCTCAAGGCGCAACATAATCTAAGTAAGTCAAAGCCCAGAAAACTAAACCGATTAACAATTAGAGTGAAGGAAAACTTGTTTTAAAGCAAATGGTTTTAACAAAATAAGTGGCATTAAACTTTTAAAAGCAACATCATATTTTCCCAAAAATTTCGGCAGAGTCTCCTTTGTAAATACTGGCCCCCAAATGGGTACAACACATGAAAATACATATAAATGATGAATAAGGCATCCCCAAGCGGGAGCTAGCTCTTCGCCAATGGAGGAATCACAACAACAAGCAATATGTATATCAAAAGTGCACAATAAGTATCTGAAAGCAAGAAATAAGAAGATACCATGTCGGCTCAAGTGAGCATCGACACCACACACCACAAATACAAGTCTCAGGAGTCTCTCTGTCTAGTAAAATATACAAGGGTAGATGGAGTATACTAAATACAAAATAATAATACAAGATGGAACAAAATATCCTCGCAACCCACCTACGAGCAAGCCGCAAGTCAAGCAAAAGAAGCTAAATGAGGAAGTACGCCCGCCGCTACTGTGCTGACGGGTCAGACCTGCAAGATACTGTGGCACAACGAGGGTGAGTTGCCAACTTGTGAGTAGTAAGTAACATCTAATAAGGTTATCGTAAGCATGCACGCAAATGCGTCTCAACCTACGCATATCGATATAATACGATGTACTAACATGCATGCAACATGAATGCATAATCAAACACGAAACCTGAACAAGTAAGGTATGAGAAAATCATTGTTCATATCATAGAAAAACCTCTGTGCAATAAACTGAAGTATCATCAATGAAATCAACAGAAAAACCGTGTCAAGCATCGACACAATATATATATATATATCCCAATATCTCAATGTCTCAGTATCTCAATGTCTCAATATCTCAATATCTTAATGTCTCAATATCTCAATGTCCCGATATCTCAATATCTCAATATCTCGGGCTCCGTCAGTCTGGATCGACCCATATCATCAAATCTCATGACTACGTCAGTATCCTCCGGATATCCTCCGCGTCACAAATAACCGGTCGGTAGTGCTCCCCTGCCGGGCTCAACGCCATCTGTGCGAACTTCTTGCCCCGAGGTACTGCACCGGGTCCACCATGTACCCGCAGACGATGCATCCCCCTCCTCGAATCAGGTATATGATACTGTTCAAGAACCGAGAAAACACATGGTGGACGCCGCTCACATTATATCACGAGAAAACCGCAATTTCTACTTTAAAATGATAATAGGTTTATAAAATCCTTGCGGTTTTCCCCAAAATCCATAAATCTCATAAATACTGAAATCCTTGAGAATAATCACAATATGTAAACATGTCGGTGATGATGGATGTCTATGATACGATAGTATATACCACGCGAAGTACGGCCAGAAACTATGCATGAACAATGGTGCAATGAAGTATATACATATAAGTAGCAATCCAACGTATCCAATCCTGATGAGATGAATATACAACTACAAGTATACATATCATATATGATGCAAATGCATGGGTATCGATTCTAAGCAAGTTCTATAGTGTTCGTAACATAGCAATTACCAATGGTGTGTGTTCGCATGAATAGTGCACGTGCGGCATGAACCAATGGTAATAGTGCAAGTGTCCTATGAGATAATATCATATATATCCATGATGATGCAATGCAATGAGATGACTACACATATACATATAAGCGCTAATAGAATCCTGACTATCTGGCGCCTCACGCCATCCAGACGATTCTCCCGTAGATGTGTACATCTACTCACCGGGACGCCTCGACTAATCTGATCCGATTTCAGCTCTGCCATTTCCGCACCACATCCGACGCCTCTGCACTTGATCATAGAAACGTACACAAGGAAATAAGAGAATAAGAGAATAAATATATAAATAGTCGCGGACACAAACAATACAAGTCAACCATGCGCACTAACTAAACGCGCACGCACTTGGTGCACAAAACGCGCTCGCGACAACGCCACAAACCACAACTAGGGTCGCTATACGTGGCAACTACCAAACCAAAAACCCAATCGCATCAATCGCACGTTCACAACACACTAAATATTATATGAAATAGGTTGTATATCATCAAAACCTCAAACTCAATTAAACGCTATTTATTTCGTAAACCTAGTAAGCAACAATTACCATTTTAGTTCAAATCTAGATGTTTTAGAAAATCTAATGGCCACATAGCTCACTTAATATCTTACTTAGGTCACACCAATATTACTAAAATTTAATCTTACCTCTTTAAATTAATCCTAAAAATCTAGTTTGCAAATTATATAATTTGGACAAATTTTAACGTAACAATTTACAACTTAACAACTAGAATAAATTTTGTATGCCTTCAAATGTCCAACTACTAATTGCAACCATGATCAATGATAAAAACCCTAACTTTAATTTAAACCCTTTTCTTTACAAGTTCTAACTAGAAATTAAAACCATCTTAATATCTAAATAAGTTTGATTTAAGGTAATTAAACAACAATTTAACTATTGGGTTAAGATTATAACTCAACAAACAATAGATCTAGCTTGCAACTTAGCCATCCCAAAATGCTCTCTTGCTACAAAATCCATGCTAGATTTGGCCAAGGAAAAATGGGTAAAGATTTAATTTGGACATTGTGGGATTTTGTGTGGATTTTTATTGAATTTTGGAGAATTTTTTTTGAAAAGAATGAGGTGGGGAAACATGGGGAGGGGCTGCTGGAAATGGCCGAGCATGGGAGGGGGGGACTACTGCTAGTGAGGAGAGGAAGAGAGAGAGAGAGAGTGTGTGTCCAAGTTAAGAATCAACCCATACCTCACATGACATGCACCATACCTCAAATAACCCTTCACTTTATTTTATCTTTTCTTTGATGAGATGAAGTGAGTTGAATGGAGGGGGGGCTGTGCTCGACCAGAAAAAAGGGTGTGTGTGTGTGTGTGAGTGAGAGTGGAAACCAAGTAACATGCAAGCATACCCCAAGTCAACAAACCCAAACCTCGTTTCTATTTAATTTATTTTCACAATTTAAGCCTTTTTATTTTATATCTTCTAAAACCATCTTGACAACTTCTTTTCATTTCAAAAACAACATGTTACATTTTGATTTAATGGGTCATGATGCACAAAACTTGTATTAACCCATTCTAATTTGTAATTATCACTCATTAAATGTATTAGTGAAAGCTTAGAATAATATTAAAAATACTTAATTAATGAAAATATTTAAGTAAACTAACAATTTTTAAACGACTAATTAAATATCAATACTAGCCATTACATAGCTCAAATAGGTATATTTAAGTCTATATTGAAAAATAATTATATCTTGGATTTTACGAAAAACACCGGTTATATTACCGATTATCGGAAATTTCACCTAAACGATTTTTTCAGAACGCTTCAATCTTACCCCTTAAATAAATTCGGTCCCCGAATTTAAAATTTAATTACGCGTACCCGCGAAGAGATGGGAATATTTCTTCCACATCCCGTCCTCGGTTTTCCCACATATCTGGAACTAAGCCTTCCTTTTCTTTCCGAATCTCGACACGCCCTTCATCGGAGAAACCTTCAAGAAAAACATGATCGCCTATTACGACGAACTCAAGTTTGCGCCAACATCGGTCTGCATAAAATTTCTGCCTGCTCTGAGCCGCTCTCATCCTATACCGAATCAACATAATCTTTTCGGTCGTCTCCTGCCCAATCTGTGGTCCCAAAATACTGCTCTCACAGAGCTCTGTCCAACAACTGGTGATCGACATTTCCTCTCATATAATATCTCGAAGGGTGCTATCTGAACCGTCTCCTGGAAGCTGTTATTATAGGAAAACTCTATCAAAGGCAAGTGGCGATCCCAACTGCCATGTAATCTAGAACGCAAACCCGGAGCATGTCCTCAATAATCTGAATGGGCCGCTCTGATTGATAGTCGATCTGCGGATAGAAAACTGCACTGAAACTCAATCTAGTGCCCAAAGCCTTCTGAAGTTTCTGCCATAGTCGGCTGGTGAACTGGGTGCTTCTGTCGGACACAATACAAGTCGGAACTCTATATAGTCGCACAATCTCATCAATATATATCTGAGCATACTGAACGAATCCGAAAATGGTCCTCACTGGCAAAAAGTGAGCTGCTTCCATCAATCGTTCTATGATCACTTAAATAGAGTCATACTCTCAACTGGTCCTAGGTAGACCCACGATAAAATCCATAGAAATTTGTTCCCACTTCCACTCTGGAATGGGCACAGGTTGTAATTCTCATGCTGACTCCTGATGCTCGGCCTTGACTTGCTGACCAGTCAGCATCCCGAAACAAAATCTGTGACAACTCTATTCATTTCATCACATCAGTAGACCTCTCCCAAATCATAATACATCTTGGTGGAAACCGGATGAACACTATATGCTGACTGATGTGCCTCCTCAGAATCTCGCGTTTCAATCCCTCGAAATCTAGCACACATAGTCTAGTCCCAAATCATAGTACTCCATGATCATCAATCATGAACTCTGAATCTCTGCCTTGTCGAACCTGCTCCACGATCTCTGACAAACGAACGTCATCGGACTATGCCTCACGGATATGATCAAATAACTGTGGATGTGTACGGACACCGACAAGTTGTCTCCTAGTCGACGTAACTCTAAATGCACTCGGTTGTCATAAGGAATCTTCTAATCTGCCGTTGACAGTCTCTGAACTGTGCTCAAACATGAAAAGCTATCTCCAGCCTCCGACTCAAGCATCTGCCACAACTATCGCCTTGCCCGGATGATAAAGAATCTTGCAGTCATAGTCTTTCACTAGCTCCATCCAACTGTGCTATCTCAAATTCAGATCTCGCTGCTGAAAAAAATGTACTTTAAACTCTTGTGGTCCATGACTATCTGGCACGACTCACCGTATAAGTAGTGTCTCCAAATCTTAAGTGCAAAAATCACCGCAGCCATCTCTAAGTCATACGTGGAATAGTTCTGCTCGTGCTCCTTCAACTGCCGAGAAGTATCGCAATAAACAACAACACCTCCTGATCCTTAAGGCAAAGATAATATTGGCGCTGTAATCAAACGAGTTTTCAACTGCTGAAAGCTCTGCTCGCATACCTCAGTCCAAAGAAAAAGGAACTCTCTTCCGGGTCAACCCGGTCAACGTTGCAGCTATATGCGAAAAATCATGTATGAAATATCAATAGTATCCATCCAAACCCAAAATGCTGCGAACCTCCGTCACTGATACAGGTCTGGGCCAGTGCTGAATGGCCCTGATCTTCTTCGGTTCCATACTTGCCACCTCTTGTAACTACGACCCAAGAAGTCAACGCTATCCAACCGGAAAACACACTTGGATAATTGAGCGAATAGCTGGCGCTCCCTCAAAGTCTGCAACGAAATACTCAATTACTGCTCAGGCTCCTCTCGGTTCCAAAAGTATACTAAAACGTCATCAACAAACACGATAATAACTGATCAAGAAACGGCCTGAATATATGGTTCATCCAATCCATGAACGCTGCTGGGCATTGGTAGTCTGAACGATATCACCAAAAACTCATAATGCCCGTAACGTGTGCAAAAAGCAGTATTTAGAATATCATCCTCTCGAACCCGCAACTAATGGTCACCTGATCGCAAATCAATATCCGAGAAATGTCCCGCACCCTGGAGCTAATCAAATAAATCGTCAATACGAGGTAAGGGATATCTGTTCCGCACAGTAACCCGATTCAACTGACAAAAATCGATGCACAAAAACAACTGCCGTCTTTCTTCTTGACGAACAGAACAGGAGCTCCCCAAAGTGACACACTCGGATGAACAAGCCCTTTATCCAACAAATCTTGCAACTGATCCTTCAGTTCTTTAAGCTCCGCCAGGTCCATCCGATATAGTGGTATAGAAAAAGGCTCCGTGCTGGAAATCAAGTCAAAGCAGAACTCAATATCGCGCGCTGACGACAAACCAAGGAACTCGTCAGGAAAACATTTGGAAACTTTCTCCCAATCGGGACCTGGTCCAACAGGACCTCTGCGGCTCTAACATCACAAACATATGCAAAGAATTCCTGACATCCTTTCTCAAAAGATGACTAGCGCGATGAGAAGAAATCAAACCGGGAAAGGAGACGCTACGGTCTCCCCGAAAAACAAAAACCATCTCACCCGGAAAACTAAATCTGACTGCCTTCTCACGGCAGTCCACGGACGCAGAACACGTGGCTAACCAATCCTTGCTCAGAAAAACTTCGAAGTCAAACATATTGAGAAGAATCAAATTGACAAAAGAATCCCTATCTCCGATACGAAAAAAACAAACAAGAATGAGAAACACATAGAGCTACAAAAGAATAGCCTATGGAACAAATCACAACAAGCGGCTGATTTAGCAAGGACTACTATCGGCTAGACTTCGATACAAAATATGTGGATACCATTTCAAACAACACCAGAAAGAAATACGCATCGGAATAAAACACCGAAAGAATACTTATCACAACTGCGCCTATCTAATCGCCTCTGAGCTTATCGGTACAAAACCGCTTCGATCCAGAAACGACCGAAATCTCAGAAATGCGCTCCTTTAGCAGTAAGGTTGCATCCATCGTGGCTGCATGAGTGTCAAAATGCCGGGTGCCGATGGAAAGAAATAACTGCATGTCTAATCTCCACACAAAGCTCTTTATCCGTTTCTCTTCAGTGTCCACCAGGCAAGGAGCATATCGGACCGCTGAGTAAACTAAATGTCGTACTCGGACACTGTCATCCCCGAAGTCTTACGCAAAGGTTCGAAACTATGAGCTCGAGCATTTCGAACGCTCTCCAGAAGGAAACGAGCAAGAAATACAGCTGTGAACTCCTCCCAAGTCATAGGAAGTAAGTCTGCAGCTCGGCCTCTCTCAATTGACTCGCACCACGTCTGAGCAAGACCTCTCTAGACGAAGACTCGCATGCTCAATCCATATCTCGTCAGAACATCTCTGTGAACGAAAATTCCTAGCCATCCTGTCAAGGATTGTCTATGGATCCTCCGCTGCATCTGTGCCGGTAAAAACAAACTGGAGGCCTCAGCCTCAAAAACTTCTATAAGGATACGGAAATAATCTTGGTACAACAGAAACAGCTGCCTGAGCAGCAAGTATAATCACAGTCCCTGCAGCAGAAAGAACATCATCGGCTCTCGGAGCTCGGCTAGCCTCAACTAACAATCCAACCATCTGTCGCAAGTCCTAAATACTCGACTTCAGCCTAGCTATCTGTCCTGGAGAAGGCGGATCACTCTATCCCTGAGGAGTAGGCGTACCGTCCTGAACGGTCCTCGTCTCAAACGAGCCTACTCTAATCTCATCTCTGGCGGCAGCCCTCTAACTCTCGTAGTCTCCGGCGGCATAGTGGCTGGAACAAGAAACATGATCGATAGGAACATTGCGATCGAATCAAAGGGTTTTCGGAATCAAGGAAGGTAGTACAAGCAAATATATTTCCTAAGGTCACTTAGGAGGAGTACCGTATCGTAAGTATGCCGCGGAACATACACACGTTACGTCGCTCTGCTTAAGTCACCTACTCCACCTACCAAGGGTCATCCTACACTCAGTAAGGTAAAACCTATCACTCTGATACCAACTTTGTCACGACCCGAAGGTACGGAACGTGACTGGCACTTAAACTATGAAACGTCTCAAGGACCAACGTAATCTAAGTAAGCCAAAGCCCAGAAAACTAAACCGATTAACAATTAGAGTGAAGGAAAACTTGTTTTAAAGAAAATGGTTCTAACAAAATAAGTGGCATTAAACATTTAAAAGCAACATCATATTTTCCCGAAAATTTTGGCAGAGTCTCCTTTGTAAATATTGGCCTCCAAACGGGTACAACACATGAAAATACATATAAATGATGAATAAGGCATCACCAAGCGGGAGCTAGCTCTTCGCCAATGGCGGAATCATAATCACAAGCAATATGTATATCAAAAGTGCACAATAAGCATCTGAAAGCAAGAAATATGAAGATACTGTTAGTTATATGTATGCCCTAGAGGCTATTACTGTACATACGATGTATATTGTAGTGGATGCTTGGACATATATATGGAGGACTTTCTTGCTCGACATGATAGTATGCTATCTGGTTGCTCTTTATCTTAACATGTACACTGATTGTCTCTATGTTACATGTTGATAAAGCCCTTAGGATGAGTACTTGACTACCAGGATTATGATGCAGATCATACTAGTGGGGACAGTGTAGTCGATAAGTACATCCTTCAAATGTTCCTAGTCGTGGGCGTATCGAGACAGGGCATCGATATACCAGAGTAGACTAGCGTATAGCTTCTCGATCCATGTAGATGGGCGATGAATGATCCCATATCTATTGGCGTTTGACATCAGAGACAGTATACGGGTGCTCAGTGGAGACTGGGTACACTGAACGAACTCACCGAGAACTCCCAGATGGTATTATACCCAACGTCAGATGGCAATTCTCTGGTGACACTGGTACAGGTTAGTCTGTAGACCCGAGATCGTCATAGAGTCTTGTGTGATTCCTACTGTGCTTTGATTTCCACCTTACCACGTTCAAAAGAACGTGCAAAACGGTGGCTTTTGGGTACAGTCCCGAATCACATGGAGGCAATGAGCGATAGGAGGGGTTTCGTCTCTCCCGGTATTGGGAGTGGATGTTGCGCTATGCTCGATTGGCTATAACAGGAAGTTCCTGGCCAGGGCTGCTTCAGAGATATACTGGTAAGTGTTATCAGTAGTTTCTTGACCCGTTATGAGCCTCATATCGGCATGACTTATCGAGTTACTGGGGTCTGACGTTTACCACCCTTAGATGAGATATGCGACATATCAGACGAAGAGACCGGACTGTACGGTAGTGTTACTGATTGGATTCGCAGGAGTACGAGCAGGCTTGCTTGTTGATCTTCTGATCGCTCAATACCCGGGTGGCCGTTACGTTTAGCAGACCGCTTGTGGCTTGTAGGTGTTTGATATGATCATCACCTACTGCCGGCGTATTGACGAGTCTTTAGAGTCCTACACAGGGGTTTCCTGGCTCAAGCGAAATGGAGTAGGAGCACATATGTGATATGTGTGGGACCGAGATTAATACGATATGGGATACCATATTCTATTCTCATGATTTGTGACATTGGTCAATTATATGCGATATAGCCGGGTTATCGGATCACGTGTTATTCGATAAGTTGTTACATATGATATTAGTCGGTTATATGTGATATGGCCGGATTATTAAATCAAGAGTTGATTTGATAATCTAATGTATAATTATATATTTGATATATTACATTACATTAACTAGTATTAGCTCACTTAGGATTTCTTTTATCTCTAGTTTGTGCATGTGTATATATGTGATATATATTAGTGTACAAAAGTATGTGTCATGCTTGATGATACATGCAAGATGGGTGTATGAGACTTATACCATGTTAGAGTTAAGTTAGAGTTTATAATTTATTCAAAGCTAAACAAATTAGGAGACAATTAGTTTAAGGTTCTTAGCTTTTAGAAGCTTGTATGAACCTTTGACTAAGTCCACTCTGTTGTCTAGCTTAGTATATTTGTTAACCCAACCCTTAACCTTATCCCTTGGTTTATTCTCTACATGAGTTAGGCATGAGGACTTAACTCACCCATGGTTGCAATAATTCATTTGGATGAATTCATATGATGAGTTCATTCTTCTTCTTCTTCTTCCTTAAAACTTTCTAGCTTCAATGGAGGTATGAGAAAAAATGTGAGAAAATCAAATCTAAAGTGAGCCCACTTCCTACTTCATCATCCTCTACTACTTGCCATTTAGTATACGGTGTTTGCTTCACTAATTTCACAATTAGTGAAGAGATAGCTTGGGTTAGTGTCTCCTCGACGTAGATCATCTTCGGTCTCGAAGACATCGAAGCAAGCATGTTCGTTTCTTCATGGAAGCTTTTCTAGAGTCCGGAGTTCACGATCGCAGCGAAGGGACGACTACACGGAGCTAATGAAGTGAAGGAGCGGTCTACAAAGGTTGTATTCCTTGCTCACTAAACTTGCAAAGTGTTTGCATTTACATTTCCGTCGATTTCTAGTATACGATTCTAGGGTTAGGGTTAGCTAGAACGACAAAATTTTAATTTGGTATGGAAGATACCTCCCGAAACCTTGCTGCCGTGCTAGACAACCCTTCGGATACCACGTCGGCTCAAGTGAGCATCGACACCAAACACCACAAATACAAGTCTCACGAGTCTCACTGTCTAGTCAAATATACAAGGGTAGATGGAGTATACTAGATACAAAATAATAATACAAGATGGAACAAAATATCCTCGCAACCCACCTACGAGCAAGCCGCAAGTCAAGCAAAAGAAGCTAAATGAGGAAGTACGCCCGCCGCTACTGTGCTGACGGGTCATACCTGCAAGATACTGTGGAACGGGGGTGAGTTGCCAACTCATGAGTAGTAAGTAACATCTAATAAGGCTATCGTAAGCATGCATGCAAATGCGTCTCAACTTACGCAAATCGATATAATACGATGTACTAACATGCATGCAACATGAATGCATAATCAAACACGAAACCTGAACAAGTATGGTATGAGAAAATCTTTGTTCTTATCTTAGAAAAACATCTGTCTAATAAACTGAAGTATCATCAATGAAATCAACAGAAAATCCGTGTCAAGCATAGACACAATATATATATATCCCAATATCTCAATGTCTCAGTATCTCAATGTCTCAATATCTCAATATCTCAATGTCTTAATATCTCAATGTATTAATATCTCAATATCTCAGGCTCCGTCAGTTCGGATCGACCCATATCATCAAATCTCACGACTACGTCGGTATCCGGTATCCTCCGGATATCCGCCGCGTCATAAATAACCGGTCGGTAGTGCTCCCCTGCCGGGCTCAACGCCATCTGTGCGATCTTCTTGCCCTGAGGTACCGCACCGGGTCCACCATGTACCCGCAGACGGTGCATCCCCCTCCTCGAATCGGGTATATGATACTGCTCAAGAACCGAGAAAACACATGGTGGACGCCGCTCACATCATATCACGAGAAAACCGCAATTTCTACTTTAAAATGATAATAGGTTTATAAAATACTTGCGGTTTTGCCTAAAATCCATAAATCTCATAAATATTGAAATCCTCGAGAAGAATCACAATATGTAAACATGTCGGTGATGATGGATGTCTATGATACGATAGTATATACCAGGCGAAGTACAGCCAGAAGCTATGCATGAACGATGGTGCAATGAAGTATATACATATAAGTAGCAATCCAACGTATCCAATCCTGATGAGATGAATATACAACTACAAGTATACATATCATATATGATGCAAATGCATGGGTATCGATTCTAAGCAAGTTCTATAGTGTTCATGACATAGCAATTACCAATGGCGTGTGTGTTCGCATGAATAGTGCACGTGCGGCATGAACCAATGGTAATAGTGCAAGTGTCCTATGAGATAATATCATATACATCCATGATGATGCAATGCAATGAGATGACTAAGTAGGAGACTACGCATATAAATACAAGCGCTACTAGAAATCCTGACTATCGGGCGCCTCGCGCTATCCAGACGATTCTCCCGTAGATGTGTACATCTACTCACCGGGACGCCTCGGCTAATCTGATCCGATTTCAACTCTGCCATTTCAGCTCTGCCATTTCCGTGCCAACTCTAAATATTATATGAAATAGGTTGTATATCATCAAACCCTCAAACTCAATTAATCGCTATTTATTTCGAAAACCTAGTAAGCAACAATTACCATTTTAGTTCAAATCTAGATATTTTAACAAATCTAACGGCCACATAGCTCACTTAATATCTTACTTAGGTCACACCAATATTACTAAAATTTAATCTCACCTCTTTACATTAATCCTAAAAATCTAGTTTGCGAATTATATAATTTGGACAAATTTTAACGTAACAATTTACAACTTAACAACCAGATTAAATTTTGTATGCCTTCAAATGTCCTGTTAGTGTATATGCCCTAGGGGCCATTATTGTATCATACTAGCTTGTATATTACTTAATGGAAGATTGGGATATTCACAGTTATATTAACAGTCTTGCTAAACATAGTAGTATGCTATTAGGTTTATGTCTATTTTAATATGTGTATATGTTAGCATATCGAGAATACATATTGATAGAGCCTTTAGGATCTTGCTTGACTACCAGCGTTGTGATGGCAGTCACACTAGTGGGGGCTGGGTAGTCTACAAGCATATCCTTTACCAGGTCCGTAGTCGTAGGATTATCGAGACAGGGCATCGATACTCCAGAGTAGACTAGTGTGTACTCTTCTCATCCCAGTTGGGGAGATGGTTTGTCCCACAGCCATCAGTACGTTGTACTGGAGATAGTATACAGGTGCTCGTTGGGTTACGGGTACACCGGACAGGACTCATAGGGAACTGTTGGTTGGTATTATACCCGTCGTCAGTTAACAGTTCCCAAGTGACATGACTACAACATAGTCCGCAGACTTGACACTGCTGCTTCGTCTCGAGTGTGTTCCCACAGTTCGTAGATTTCTACCCTACCACGGCTCAAAAGAGTCGTGCAAACAGGTAGCAATTGGGTGCAGTCCCGAAGCACTTAGAGGTAGTGGCGGTTAGACAGGATTCGTCTCTCCCAGTATTGGGAGTTAATATCGCGCTGTGTCTGGAGAGCCATTACGCAAAGTCCCTGGCCAGGGCAAACGTGATTTACTGGTAGGATTTCCAGTATCTTCTCAAGGTGTAATGGGCTTCGCTCCGACATGACTTATACCGCCTTTAGAGGACTGACACTTGCCACCCCCTGGGCCCGATATGCGATAGTCCTAGACGAACAGACCGGACTATACGGAGATTGTCACATCAGGCTCAGTAGGAGTTCGAATGGGTTTCCTCATCGGCCTTCTTATCGACATCTACCTGGGGATCGTTACATACAGCTGGTTAAACCCACTGCCAGCGTAAGTGTCGAGTCTTTAGAGTCCCACACAGAGAGTTCCCCTCTTTCAGGCGAAGCGATATAGAGGTCGTATAGTTTTACGATAGGGTTCGGACACATACGTGTTTTTACGCACGTATGATGTTCGGACGGTTTATACTAGCAGGCTTTCGTTTAAGACAGATTCTAGTATTGGATTATTGGATTAATACAGTCTCAGTATTTCCGTGTTTTCATGGATGGGAGGGGCATTCTTGTAATTAGTCGAGAAGCTTCTAGAAGATTGATGAGTTGGAGGCTTAGGTGGAATTTGCATTAAATGGATTAATGACTCATGGATGATTCATCCAAATGAGTTAATGAAGCATTTATTGCTTAATGACTCATGAGATGATTCACACAAGATGAGTTAATGAAGCATGGTTGATATTATCATATGTTATTTATTTAATAATTATCATGCTTCATATATTCACAAATGAGATATTATTCATATCATTCTCACTCTCACCTTCTCTCTCCTCAAGCTCTCTCTCTCTTCAAAGACCTAACCATAATCCTCTCATGTGTTGAGATCCAAGGGTTAGCAAGACTAATAAATCCCTAATCCTCTTTTATATCCTCTAGGTTACTTTGATTGGCACTCATAGCCACCTAGTTACCTCAAGTGAGAGGTTAAAGCTTGGAGAAGAAGCTCTCGGTTGGATCTTCTATCACATCGAGGAGGCCGACGAGGAGGTGAACTACAACGACAAGAAGGACTTGAATCTCTAGGTATAATCATCTATCATAGTAGCTAATCACTTCTAGATAGTTGTTAGTTAGGGTTTAGCAAAGATCCGTAAAGTTAGTCGATATTAACTTAAACAAAATGATTGTTTTACCTATTCCGCCTCCCCGCATCTTGTGGGGTGTCTAACGTTGACTTACATGTCCAACTACTAATTGCAACCATGATCAATGATAAAAACCATAATTTTAATTTAAACCCTTTTCTTTACAAGTTCTAACTAGAAATTAAAACCATCTTAATATCCAAATAAGTTTGATTTAAGGTAATTAAACAACAATTTAACTATTGGGTTAAGATTATACCTCAACAAACAATAGATCTAGCTTGCAACTTAGCCATCCCAAAATGCTCTCTTGCTACAAAATCCATGCTAGATTTGGCCAAGGAAAAATGGGTAAAGATTTAATTTGGAGTTTGTGGGATTTTGTGTGGATATTTATTGAATTTTGGAGAATTTTTTTTTGAAGAGAATGAGGTGGGGAAATATGGGGAGGGGATGCTGGAAATGGCCGAGCTTGGGAGTGGGGGGGGGGGCTGCTGCTAGTGAGGAGAGGAAGAGAGAGAGAGAATGTGTGTCCAAGTTAAGAATCAACCCATACCTCACATGACATGCACCATACCTCAAATAACCCTTCACTTTATTTTATATTTTTTTTCTTTTCTTTGATGAGATGAAGTGAGTTGAATGGAGAGGGGGGCTGTGATCAGCCAGAAAAAAAGGGTATGTGTGTGTGTGTGTGAGTGAGAGTGGAAACTAAGTAACATGCAACCATACCCCAAGTCAACAAGCCCAAACCTCATATCTATTTAATTTATTTTCACAATTTAAGCCTTTTTATTTTATATCTTCTAAAACCATCTTGACAACTTCTTTTCATTTTAAAAACAACATGTTATATTTTGATTTAATGTGTCTGTAGGGTTCCTAGGCACTCTTGTGAAGGTTCATAAGGCATCAAACATGCCCGGATAAAAATTTAGACGTGCCGAACAACCCAAAGCCGGGATCTTTGCTAGATTATTAGGGTTAAACATGCAAGATGATAACTTTTATCTAAGTGTGAGGGATTACAACCTTTGTAGTCCGCTCCTTCGCTTCATAAGCTCCGAGTAAAAGTCCCTTCGCTGCGATCCACGATCTCCCGGACTCATGAGAGGCTCCACGACTCGAACGATCCATGCTAGCTTGAAATGTTCCAAATCTCCGATGATCTACGTCGAAATTGCAAAAACTCAAGCTTTCTCACTCTAAAGAGATGAACACACTAATCTCATGGGCTAGATGAGATGAGGATGAGAGAGTAGTATTTTTACTTTCTTTTTAAATCATTTTCTCATATTTATTCGTCACATAAAGAATTTCTAGTGAGCTTTTTCAAGAGAGAAGAAGATGATAATGGAAAATGATAATCCTTTTGTGATGAATAGAAATAAAACTATATGATTGATATATCAACCATGGTCAAGGATGAGTGGCTAATAATGTGTAGAGAATAAACTAGAGTTAGGGTTTGGTTAGGTTTAGAAATGAGTCATCAAGAAATATCTTAACCATGACAAAAGAAATTGCTTCTAGAAGGTGCATGAAGCAACTAACCCTAATCAAACCCTAACCTCATTTAATCATCCTTAAACATGTTTAACAATAAATCATATCATGTCACAATAATATATATCACATATATATTATATATTTGCAACAAAAGAAAATAATACAATTAACATATATCGCATATATATCAATGTATCATCCAGTGAGAAAATGAAATAATAAAGCGAGCCAATATTAGATAATGTAATACAATATATCATATATATTATTATACATTAAATCATCGAATCAACACTTGATTTGATGATCTGGCTATATCGAATATTACCGACTAATATATCATGTACCGATTTATCGATTCAACACTTGATCCGATGTCTCAGTTCATATCTAAATATCGTGAGAATATAATACGGTATCTCATATCGCATTATTCTCGGTCCTGCACATATCACATATGTGCCTCTACTCCGTTTCGCCTGAGCCAAGAAACCTCTGTGTAGGACTCTAAAGAATCGTCAATACGCCGGTAGCAGGTGATGATCATATTAAACACCCACAAGCTGCAAGCGGTCAGCTAAACGTAACAGCCACCCAGGTATTGAGCGATCAGAAGATCAACAAGCTAGCCTGTGCGTTCTCCTGTGAATCCAATCAGTAACACTCCCGTACAATCCGGTCTGTTCGTCTGATATGTCGCATATCAAGTTTAGGGGTGGTATACGTCAGACCCCAGTAACCGATAAGTCGTGTCGATGTGTGGCTCATAACGGGTCGAGAAACTACTAGTAACACTTACCAGTAAATCTCTATATCATCCCTGGCCAGGGACTTCCAGTTATAGCCAATCGAACACAGCACAACATCAACTCCCTATACCGGGAGAGACGAATCCCCTCCTATCGCTCATTGCCTCCATGTAATTCGGGACTGTACCCAAAAGCCACCGTTTTGCACGCCCTCTTGGACGTGGTAAGATGGAAATCAAAGCACAGTGGGAATCACACAAGACTCTATGACGATCTTGGGTCTACAGACTACCCTGTACCAGTGTCACCGGAGAACTGCCATCTGACGTGTGGTATATCACCATCTGGGAGTTCTCGGCGAGTCCGTCCAGTGTACCCAGTCTCCACTGAGCACCCGTACACCATCTCTGATGTCAAACACCGATGGATATGGGATCATCCATCGCCCATCATATGGGTCAAGATGCGTATACGCTAGTCTACTCTGGTAGATCGATGCCCTGTCTCGATATACCCACGACTAGGAACAGTTATAGGATGTACTCATCGACTACCGTGGCCCCACTAGTATGATCTCATCATAGTCCCAGTAGTCGAGTACAGATCCTAAGGGCTTTATCAACATGTGAAAGAAAAACAGTAAACCAATACAAGTCAACATGTTAAGATAAAGTGAAACCAAATAGCATACTATCATGACGAGCAAGAAAGTCATCTCTATATATATCCAAGAATCCATTATAATATACATCATATGTACAACAATGGCCTCTAGGATATATAAATAACTAACAGTGTCATGATGCACAAAACTTGTATTAACCCATTCTAATTTATAATTATCACTAATTAAATGTATTAGTGAAAGCTTAAAATAATATTAAAAATACTTAATTAAGGAAAATATTTAAGTAAACTAACAATTTTTAAACGACTAATTAAATATCAATACTAGCCATTACATAGCTAAAATAGGTATATTTAAGTCTATGTTGAAAAATAATTATATCTTGGTTTTTATGGAAAACACAAGTTATATTACCGATTATCGGAAATTTCACCTAAACGATTTTCTCAGAACGTTACACCCGAGTCCAATCGAGACCGAAATGTTAAATTTACAAGCAACTAATTAATTTTCATAAAACCAATTAGTGTAGATTCTAAATATTGTATTGTAAGTGCACGGCGGCGCCCCGGCCGTCGATCCGACGCCGGAAACGCGGAAACGAAAAACTTTGCGAAACTTGCAAGCCGGCACCACTGCGCACTATCAATCCGGATCGGGCCATTAACCTAACTCTAGCAAACATGAGAAAGGGGTAGAATGCTATACCAAGCGATCCTTGTCCTTCGGTCTTCGTCTCCACTCCGATCTCCTCGCGGAATCTCCGGTCGTCGCCTCCTCGTCGAAACGGGCACCACATCGCCGGGTTCTTTTATGGGCTCCCACCTCTAGACCGAGGCAACTCGAGCGCGAAGTTGGCTAGCCGACGCGTCCAAGATTTGCTGTAGACTAGTTTAGAAAACCTTTGTCTCAATGGGGTGAAGTTTCCTTGATGGAGGAATAGAATGAACTATGAACTTTTAAGTGGAGCTTGAATTTGTGTAGCAAGAAAATGAGATGAACAAATTTCCCTTCATCAAAAATGAACCCCCTTACCCTCTCCCAAAATGGCCGGCCCCTTCTAGGAAAAATGGTGGAGAAAAAAAAACAAGAAGGGGGTGAGTGTAGGATAGCTCAAGGTGACCATAAGAGATGTGAAGAAAACTAGGAATAAAAGTCACACCGTTTCAAATCTTTTCTTATCTCATTAATGCAAAGGATAAGAATAAAATGGAATCTCATGATGCTAAATCTATCATAATGCCACAAATGCAAGAAACCCCTCCACAATAACTTATTTGCATAATTGTAAATAACCCCCTCCATCAAAAAGTCGGGCCGTGAAGGAACAAAGGAAAACTGGCCGGAACGGAATGCAAACTGGCAACTTCAGAAAACTGATCCCGTAATAAATTACAGGAAAATCCCGCACCTGTATATACATACCCGCATTTGTATTCCCACTGAATACAGATGCAAAGAGACAAAATCTACACTGTACAATACTAGGATCCGGCTTAAACCAAAGCCCGCTAGTATTATCCGTCCGATCACGATCCGTGCAATACCGCACGTATCTGATCGAACCCTGCCATATCTCCGTATGGCCTCTACAGCGTTTCGCCCGAAACTTGAGAAACTGGTCTGTAGGGGACTCTAAATACTCGTCAATACTTTGGCTGAGGATTTAACCACTAGCACGTCGGAGGTATTAGCCAATTGTTCATATCAGGTTTTTGCATTTTCATACCACCCAATTTTTATCACATTGCATATCGGTAGGTACTCTTGAGCCGTGTTTGCTAGTCAATTGCAGGATACAAGTTCTCGGCTCTAAACGGTGAAATTCATGGAAAAACACAACAAAATCCGGGTTCCTGCCAACCATAGATAAAACACGGGTCTCCGCTCTTTATCCGTCTATTGCCACACACCAGTTTAAGAGACAAAATGGCAAATCAATGTCATTTTCATGCACAAGGCTCAATGGCAACACAAGATCCAAGAAATCTACGCGGAGCTCAAGAAAATCATGACAAAAGATCCATGTCCAATCACCTTTTGATCCACTAGAATTCTGGAAGAAATGTGGAAAGATTATCAGAAAAAACATGTACCAGACAAAAGGGGACAGCAAAACAGGAAAAGCCACCAAATACGATGAATCAATTCCCCTAAAGTGCCACGGTTCCGCGGCAATAGCAGGCTTAGGCAGTGGAACCGCGGCCGTACAGTGGAGACAGAAGATGGGCTTTTATGGTTATTTTGGTCTTTTTATATTGAGGCAGAATTTAGCCCTAGATTTTCAGTTCACTGCCTATAAATAGCCCAGAATCTTGTGAAGCCAAGGGTGCTTAATCTTGTATTTTTCTAGGTTTTAGAATACTTGTTCTTCTTCCTCTTCTCATCTCTTCTCCATTGAAAAACTTGTAGTGAGCTTTTGTGAGTGAAGAATGATGAATAAAGAAGTTCATTTTATTATTATACTTGTCTTGCACTTATGTTAATTGCTTGTAATTTTCATTTGTTAACTTAGTTGTTATTTCTTGTTGTTTCTTTCTTTTCTCTTTTCCGTTATCCTTAAACAACCATGATGCTTACGCTTGATCCTTGCCAAGGTGATGTCGCAAATAGCTAGTTGTTATCTTCTAATCTCTTTCTTTCTATCTTCCTCTTTTGTTTTGTTTTCTTTTCATTATGATGTGTGAGTAGTTTCCATACTTGTTAGGGTAGGATAAGGGAAGTTTGAGAGAAGGAAATCTCTCTCACTCTTTCCTTGCCCAACATCTTAAATCGACTCCCGTTAATTGAACCACAATCCGCTCCCTTCGGCACCCTATCCTACATGATAGCGGTGATTCCGTAGTGAGACCGGTTATGGTTGAATTAACCGGAGGTTATGGCTAAGAGCCAAGAACGGACGGACAAGCACCAAAAGGAAGAACTTAAGCGTTGGAAAGCTTAGCTTATACTCGCAAGTTCCTTCCTAGTCGTGCTAATCCCCGTTGTTGCCGATTACCGTAACACCGATATTATGAGTGGCAACGAAAGAAGTGAGCGACTCCTAACTCAAACTAACCTAATCCTAACCCTAACAAGCTCTCTTTACATATCATTTTAACACTTAGTTAATCACAAACAAATCTGGACTTTCGGACTTAACTCGTTAAAGCACATAGAAAAAGATTCCCATCTCCCTGCGGACGACCCGTACTCAACCGGCTAGCTACAAGCGAAACCGTCTTGATTGCGGTAATTAACTAAACTTGAACACGCAGAATCTCTACCAATTAAATGGCGCCGTTGCCGGGGAGACGGTAGTTTATTTCTTTGTGTAATTTCGGGTTAACTTGTGAATATAAATCTAACTGAAAAACAAAAAAAAATACTTCGTAAAAAAAAAATCATTATCTTGTTATTTTTGATTAGTTTTTGTGCAAGTATGCAGGATAATACGGAGTTCAAGTTCAGTGCCAAAGACGTGGGAAGATAGACCCATATTTCGCGGCTACACCGCGACGGATCAAAACGAAGCAAACGGTCTACTGTAAAAATCTGGAGCAGCTACAGTGAGCAAATCAAGATTCAGTAAATTCAGACAAGAAGAGGACAACCACTGCAGCACACCCCAAAATTTCAGAGCCCCAACTCCACTACCTTGCCGCGGAACCGCGACATAAGCTGGCTTAGGCTTCGGAACCGCGGCCACTTGGTGGAGTTAGTGTGCAAAATTATCTGTAAGTCCTCCTTTTCTCTCCCCCACTCCTCTGGACTCCAATAAACTGTGTTTTCTACAGCATTCTTTGCGCAAACTCTCTTCCCCCTTCCAATAAACTGTTTTTATGCAGGATTCTTTGCGCCGCGCTAAAAATAAAAATTGTTTGCAGTTGATTTGTTACCGCTTTGCATTCATTAATACGGACTTAAGGGGCTTGAAACCAATTCAGATTGGGTGGGGATTTCATCACCCTTCCCAGGACCCCAGAAATCACAAAAATCATATGCATTGACCATTGTTAAATTAAAAAATACTAGACTCAGCCCTAAGGACTTCGCGCTCAATAGGACAGAGGACTAGTTACAGGCATCGGCCGTTTATCCTATCTGACTTTTGCGGTGCCTAGTCAAGTGTGACGAAGGCAAGTGGTTTATAATTAAGGAACTTCGCGAAAGCGTTGGACAACCTCCCACTTACCTGGCACTTATCTGGCCGCATTTGACGGAGAAGAGGCGGTTTGAGGTCCTATTTCTAGCCCTCTAGAACAGTTAGGAGCTGTCTAGCAGACCTAGGTGAGATTGTGCATATCTTGTTTATGATTGCTTAAAGCCGTAAGTCCGTACATATTTCTGTAAAGCTCTTTCTAAAAAAAAAACAAAAAAGGAAAAATTCAAAAACTTTTATAAAAACTTGCCCTTTGTCGCCAAATCCATTTTTTCACCCACCACCCATCGTATTTCTCCATTGACGTTTTCTTACCCTCACCTTCTCCGCTTTGACTATACTAAACTCGTTTAGTGTATGTCCGCTTGGACTCGGGACACTAGCGCTCGTCTAGTCCGCGTTACGTTAGTCGCTACCGACTACGCGATCAACTCAGACGTCGAAACTCCGTCCACTCCTCTTTCACCCTTACCTTTGCCGGCCAACTCCGACGTTGACCGGAATTCTGTTCATACATCTTCACCTTCACCATTACCAACCTCTTCTTCCGCGATGTCAGGATTTAATCCGAACATCTCTGTGACTACCCCTGGATTGGCTCCACCGCCTACGGAGACCAACAACCCACCACCACTGTCTGTTGTAGCACCGCAGCGAATCGCGCTCCAGGATCGTTTCTATCCCACCCGTTCTGCACTTCCCACCTGCCTTTCTCTTCCACCGGCCAATGGGGATAATTTTGAAATTAAGCCCCACTTCATCAACATGCTTCCACGATTTCATGGGCTTGAATCTGAAGATGCCTATATCTTCATCAATAAATTTCAAAACGTTTGTGCCATGATGAAAACTACCCAACTGTCGGACGATGCTATACGTCTACGGGTCATTTCGTTCACTTTATGCGATCTTGCTGAAAAATGGCTGTATAGCACCGCTTCCCACTCCATAACCAGTTGGGACGTGTTTGTAAAAGCGTTTCTAAAGAAATTTTATCCGAATCATAAAACCGCAAGGATCCGCAATGAAATCAACCAATTCTCTCAGCTTCTTTCTGAACCCTTCTGGAAGTGCTTTGACCGGTACAAAGACCTTCTTGTTCAGTGTTCTCACCACGGTATAGAGAAATGGCAACTTTGCCAAACCTTATACGAGGGCCTGAACCCAGCAACGAAGCAGTTGTTGGAAACCATCTGTCAGGGCCACTTCCTATCGAAATCTGACGAGGAAGCGTGGCAATTCTTCGACGACCTTACGGAGCAAACGCTACATTGGGAGAGCACCAGATCGACTTCTTCTTCTTCTACCTCCACTTCTACCGGTCAGTCTAGGGTAGGAATTCACCAACTTGATATCTCTATTGCGATGAAAGCTGAAATGGCTGCAATAACGAGAAAGCTTGAAGCGATAGAGAGCAAATTTTCTTCTCCTGCTCCTGCCCCTGTTCTCCCCCTTCGTACCATTTGTGCTTGTTGTTCTGATCCTTCTCACTTGACCGAAGAGTGTCCTTACAATCCACCATCTCAAGGACAGGATCAAGTTAATGCTGTATTTCAGCAAAGACCGAGGAATGATCCATACTCTTCCACTTACAATCCCGGTTGGAGGAACCACCCCAATTTCGCCTGGAATCAGAATCAGAATCAATTCCAAGGCAACAATTTCCAAAGGGCCCCTCCTCTGCAACAACAAGCGCAGCAACAAACTCAACAGCTGTTTCAGCAGCCCTTCCAACCCCAACCTTTTCAAAATCAGACGAACAACTTTGCACCCAACAATTCTTTTCCACCAAACAACTTTGTTCCGTCAAACAACGATAAGGTTTCCTCGCTCGAACGAAGTCTGGAGGCGTTCGTTAAACAATCGACTCAGTCCACCGCCAACATCCAGTCTTCCATTCAGTCCTTAGTGCAACACACTGCCGCTCACGGGCAAAGCATCAAGACCATCGAGGCCCAGATTGCACAGCTGAACGCGGCCTTAAGCGAACGAGAGAAGGGGAAGCTCCCGTCCCAGCCACTCCCAAATCCCGGTCACCCACATAATGTACATGTTGCTCTTGAACAACAGAACCATAATGTGAGTGCCGTGACCACATTGAGATCGGGAAGGATGCTGCAAAACAACATTGGCACACGGATCAACGATGACACCCCGGCCGCTGCTTCTTCTTCTTCTTCTTCTCCTGCTTCTTCGTCTTCTGAGCCTATTCTCCATTCTTCAAAAGGCTCTCCTTCTTCTTCTTCTTCTTCTGCTCTGAACGGACCCACTTCTCATCCACGAAAACACCTGTTCTGGGATCCGTTCTAACTCCACAATCTCCTCCACAAGCATTAGACTCAACCAATTTTAAAAACGTCCCATTTCCAAACCGGTTGAGGTCTAATAAACAAAATCCATAACTGGAGAAGATTCTGGAGTTGTTTAAGCAGGTTAACATTAACATTCCTCTTTTAGATGCTGTCCAACAAATCCCGTCCTACGCGAAAATCTTAAAGGACTTGTGCACGAAAAAGAGGAAGTCTCAGGTACCCAAGAAATTTTTCTTGGCTAGTGCTGTGACTGATGCTCTTACCCAATCTTTACCACAAAAACGGAAGGACCCTGGCTATCCTACGATCTCTATTACCATTGGGGATAAGAACATCAACCGCGCACTATTAGATCTTGGTGCCAGTGTTAACCTGCTTCCGTACTCAGTATACGAGCAATTAGGAGTAGGAGAGCTGAAACCCACTCACTGCACTCTCCAAATGGCCGACCGATCGATCACCCATCCTAGGGGTAAGCTAGAGGATGTGTTAATAAAAGTCGGGGACTTCATATTCCCCGTTGACTTCATTGTATTAGACACACAGCCTGTAGCTAACCCCCGGAATCAAATTCCGGTGATACTCGGTCGCCCATACCTTGCAACCTCAAATGCTGTGATCAATTGTCGCAATGGTTCGATGAACCTCTCTTTTGGAAATATGACGATTGAACTCAACATTTTTAGGTTGGGGAATCAGCCCTCCGAACCTAATGCTCATATACTGGACGTCTGCTCGATCCAGGAGATCACCCCAGAAGAATGTGAACTCGAGGAGTTTCTGTTTGATCACGATAACCTTAACACCACTAGTGCATTCCTTTTCGAACCTGCTGCTGCTTCTGCGCCCGACAACGACTATGAGTGTTTCACGTTCTCGAATGATCTTAGCCGCTCATCACCCGAGTTTGAATCCTTCGAATTCCGGATGAGTTACCTGAACCATCCAACTCGGTCGCCTACACTCGTTTTGAACCTTTGCTGGAGTCCTTTGAGTTCGAGACCTCTGCACCAATCTTGCTTTCAATCGTTTCACCTCCAACGCTCGAACTCAAGCCTTTGCCGTCTCACATTAAGTATGCTTACTTAGGTGAGAACGAGACCCTCCCTGTCATCATCTCGGCTTCTCTAGCTCCAGAGCAAGAGAAAACCCTTCTCACGGTCTTGCACAGCAACAGGCAAGCTTTTGGCTGGTCCATGGCGGACATCAAGGGGATTAGTCCCCTGATCGTTGAACATCACATTCATCTGATGGATGATGCCAAACCATCCCGGGATCCATAAAGACGTCTCAATCCAGTCATGAAAGAGGCTGTGAAGAAGGAGATCGTAAAATGTCTAGATAGTGATATCAGTTACTCTATCTCTGATAGCCAGTGGGTTAGCCCCATTCATTTTGTCCCCAAGAAGTCGGGCATCACGGTCATAACCAACGAGGCGAATGAGTTAATCCCTACTCGCACCCAAACTGGGTGGCGAGTATGCATCGATTACAGAAAACTCAACGCCGCAACGCGGAAAGACCACTTTCCGCTACCTTTCAATGACCAGATGCTTGAACGATTGGCCGGACACGAGTACTACTGCTTTCTTGATGGCTACTCCGGCTATAATCAGATTCCCATCGTCGAAAAAGACCAGGACAAGACCACATTCACTTGTCCTTTCGGCACGTTTGCATATCGACGCATGCCCTTTGGGTTATGCAATGCGCCCGCTACCTTCCAGCGGTGTATGATGGGAATCTTCTCAGACATGGTGGAAAAATTTCTGGAGATCTTCATGGACGATTTCTCCATCTTCGGCGATTCCTTCAACGAGTGCTTGCTGCATCTTGACGTTGTCCTCACCCGATGTAAGGACAAGAACCTCACTTTGAATTGGGAGAAGTGCCACTTCATGGTGCGCGAAGGTATTGTCTTAGGACATATCATCTCGCAAAATGGCATAGAGGTTGACAAAGCGAAGATTGAGGTCATTTCCAATCTCCCTCCTCCCAGATGCGTCAGAGACATCCGAGCCTTCCTTGGCCATGCCGGTTTCTATAGACGGTTCATCAAGGACTTTAGCAAGATTGCTAGGCCCTTGACTCTTTTGCTGGCCAAGGACACGCCATTCGACTTCAACTCGAGCTGTGTGACTGCGTTCGAGTCACTAAAAATCTCACTCACTTCTGCTCCCGTTCTTTCTTCACCTGACTGGACGCACCCATTTGAGATTATGTGCGATGCATCCGACTTTGCCATTGGTGCTGTCCTAGGACAACACATCAACAAGATGCCGCACGTAATCTATTATGCGAGCCGAATCCTGAATGACGCCCAACTCAATTATACAACAACTGAGAAGGAATTCTTAGCTATTGTATTTGCTTTAGGGAAGTTCAGGCCTTACCTCATCGGCTCTCCAGTCATTGTCTACACAGACCATTCTGCTCTGCGCCATCTTTTTGCGAAGAAAGATGCAAAATCTCGGTTAATACGTTGGATCCTCTTGCTTCAAGAGTTTGACCTTGTCATTAAGGACAAACGAGGATGTGAAAACGTAGTTGCCGACCATCTCTCACGACTTCCTTCTTCGCCTTCGCTTCTAATTCCGATCAACGACGTTTTCCCGGATGAACAGCTCTTGACAGTATCTTGCGAACCCTGGTTCACAGATATTGTGAACTATTTGGCCACGGGATTACTACCGACTGAATGGTCAAGTCAGGAAAGACTACGCTTCTTATCCCAAGTAAAACACTTTTACTGGGACGAACCCTATCTGTTCAAGTACTGTCCCGACCAGATTATTCGTCGGTGTGTCCCTGACGAGGAATTCAAGAGTGTGCTGTCATTTTGCCACGATCAAGCATGTGGCGGGCATTTTGGCCCCAGAAAGACAGCTGAGAAGATCTTGCAATGTGGTTTTTACTGGCCACAACTCTTCAAAGACGCTCATGACTATTGCAAGACTTGCTCCCGGTGCCAACACTTGGGCCGGATATCCTGGAGGAACGAGATGCCGCTCCAACCGATCTTGGTTGTGGAGATTTTCGATGTTTGGGGGATAGATTTCATGGGGCCGTTTCCCAGCTCTTTCGGGAACTTGTACATCCTTCTCGCTGTTGATTACGTCTCTAAATGGGTCGAGGCTGTGCCCAGCCGGACTAACGATAACAAGGTTGTCGTTAGGTTTCTTAAAGAAAACATTTTCTCCCGGTTTGGGCACCCCCGAGCGATCATTAGCGACAATGGCAGTCATTTCTGCAATAAGACTTTCGAGACCTTGATGCGGAAATATTCCATTAATCATAAGCTCTCTACGCCCTACCACCCCCAAACCTACGGGCAGGCCGAAGTTTCAAATCGGCAAATCAAGCAGATACTGGAGAAGACGGTTTCCAAGAACCGTAAGGATTGGTCGCTGAAACTCACTGATGCCTTTTGGGCATTTCGAACCGCTTATAAGACTGATCTTGGCATGTCTTCCTATCGGCTTGTGTACGGAAAAGCTTGCCACCTACCTGTCGAAATAGAGCATCGTGCGTTTTGGGCGATAAAGGAGCTGAATCTGTCTCTCGAAGATGCGGGTAGCCATCGGAAGCTGCAGTTGAACGAATTGAGCGAGCTTAGGGATGCGGCTTACGATAACGCGGTTGTCGTTAAGAACCGAATGAAGGTGTTTCACGATAAACACATTTTGCGCAAAACTTTCGTACCTGGTCAACAGGTACTGCTTTAAGACACCAGACTACACTTCCATCCAGGAAAGCTCAGATCTCGCTGGAAAGGGCCGTATTTTATGCGGAATGTATATCCGCAGGGCGCTGTGGATTTGGAGAATCCAAAGGACGGTTCATTTTTCAAAGTGAACGGCCACCGACTAAAACCGTACCTTAGCGCCGGACCAACAGAGGAGCTCTTGGTCTTACAGGAGCCGGTTTACCCTGCATAATCTTCCTCTGCCTACCACCAAACTTTGATTATCCAGCCAAGAACAGTGGACACTGTTCCAAATAAGTTTGGGGGTATGTATATACCTCTTTTTATTTATTTGTGGATATTCTTTTCCTTTTTTCTCTTTACAAACATAAAAAAAAAATTGTGTATCTAACCGACAATTTTGACCCTTCAAATGATCTCTTCATGCGATGACAGTGAGGACACTGTCCAGTTTAAGTTTGGGGGTACGCTCGGTACGCATTTCTAACCTTCGCATTCATATGTATATTTTGCATCTGCATATTAAAATCCATAAAATCCATAAAAATCTGAAAATTTTCTAAAAACATAAAAACTTTTCTGTCAAGTTAGCTAGTGGGAGGACTCTGATTCAACATTTCGACGGTTTTGTTTGATAAAATAAGAATAACTAAATCTTATGTTTAGATTTTGAAAACCTGAAAGATAACTCTCCTTTGAAGTTAACTATAGCTGATATATGTCTTTACATCACACTACACGTGTCGTGAGTTTTGGAAATTAGATGACAAATCTTTTATGTCTAAAAACTTTTAAATGGATCAATGATTTTCTGAAGATCAAATAGGTTTGTTCTGAAATAAGTAATATCAAGAATAGTTTATGAAGTAAGTGAATATGAAGGAATGTTATTAATGCCTTAATTAGAACTAAGTCTGAAAAATAACCCATCTGAAACTTGATTGGAATGATTACACACCAAACCCACTAAACACGTCTTTTATCCAAAAAATAATTGAACTGCCGGTTATATCTCCGTTCGTATTAAATCATCATGATTTTCACGCCAAACTGTCTTTTGTTTTTGGACCTAGGTAACTTGAGTAATTAAGTTCGCTGGGGTGTTTCTACACCTAATGCCCTAAAACCAACCGGTTTGGGTGCATTGGCCCAAAGCTCGCTAAGAAGCCTAGAAAAGTCCAGATTAAAACAAAGTCAAGTAAGTGTTCTCTCCGAGTTAAAATTCCTAACGGTTCTTTTTGTGAGAATAATCTTGATAAAAGACAGGCTTTTATAAAAATTTTAGTGGAGATATGAAGGTTTTATTCTATGATAAAGACTATTGCATGTTCACAGAGGTGTGTATGAAATGAAAACAAGAAAAAGGTGGAGTGAAAAATACGACCTAGTTTCCTGTTAAGGAAGATAGAAATTCTGAAGTTGAAACCTTACTGGAAAACGAAACTTGAAAAATGCTTAACTCTTTATAAAACTTATGTGATCCTTTCAAAATTCTTATCTGGGCTTTATTGTGTGACATGAGGACTTTATTCGACCTTTCTGGAACTTAACGACACTATTTGCACTGCACGTAAAGACATATAAAATCTGTAGTTAAATAAGAAGTGAGGTGTGAAAAATAAAGGTTCGATAATCTAGACTTAGGATCATAGAATTGTTATTTTCTGAAACAAAATTTTAGGGGTTTGAATCATAGTTATTTTACAAAACTAGCTTGACTGGATTTTGTGGGTAGTATCCGCTGAAAACCCTTAGGAGACAACACTCCTCCTACCAGGGACACCTAGAGGTTTAACGGCTTGTTGCACATGCTCAGTGCAATCGCGTTCCCTGCGAAAGTGAGGTTAGGAAACTTTTTGTGAATAAATTGGCTTTGCTCGGGACGAGCAAATGATAAGTTTGGGGGTATTTGTTCATATCAGATTTTTGCATTTTCATACCACCCAATTTTTATCATATTGCATATCGGTAGGTACTCTTGAGCCGTGTTTGCTAGTCAATTGCAGGATACAAGTTCTCGTCTCTAAACGGTGAAATTCATGGAAAAACACGACAAAATCCGGGTTCCTGCCAACCACAGATAAAACACGGGTCTCCGCTCTTTATCCGTCTGTTGCCACACACCAGTTTAAGAGACAAAATGGAAAATCAATGTCATTTGCATGCACAAGGCTCAATGGCAACACAAGATCCAAGAAATCTACGCGGAGCTCAAGAAAATCATGACAAAAGATCCATGTCCAATCACCTTTTGATCCACTAGAATTCTGGAAGAAATGTGAAAAGATTATTAGAAAAAACATGTACCAGACAAAAGGGGACAGCAAAACAGGAAAAGCCACCAAATACGATGAATCAATTCCCCTAAAGTGCCGCGGTTCCACGGCAATAGCAGGCTTAGGCCGCGGAACCGCGGCCGTACAGTGGAGACAGAAGATGGGCTTTTAGGGTTATTTTGGTCTTTTTATATTGAGGCAGAATTTTGCCCTATATTTTCAGTTCACTGCCTATAAATAGCCCAGAACCTTGTGAAGCCAAGGGTGCTTAATCTTGTATTTTTCTAGGTTTTAGAATACTTGTTCTTCTTTCTCTTCTCATCTCTTCTCCATTGAAAAACTTGTAATGAGCTTTTGTGAGTGAAGAATGATGAATAAAGAAGTTCATTTTATTATTATACTTGTCTTGCTCTTATGTTAATTGCTTGTAATTTTCATTTGTTAACTTAGTTGTTGTTATTTCTTGTTGTTTGTTTCTTTTCTCTTTTCCGTTATCCTTAAACAACCATGATGCTTACGCTTGATCATTGCCAAGGTGAGGTCGCAAATAGCTAGTTGTTATCTTCTAATCTCTTTCTTTCTATCTTCCTCTTTTGTTTTGTTTTCTTTTCATTATGATGTGTGAGTAGTTTCCATACTTGTTAGGGTAGGATAAGGGAAGTTTGAGAGAAGGAAATCTCTCTCACTCTTTGCTTGCCCAACATCTTAAATCGACTCCCGTTAATTGAACCACAATCCGCTCCCTTCGGCACCCTATCGTACATGATAGCGGTGATTCCGTAGTGAGACCGGTTGTGGTTGAATTAACCGGAGGTTATGGCTAAGAGCCAAGAACGGACGGACAAGCACCAAAAGGAAGAACTTAAGCATTGGAAAGCCTAGCTTATACTCGCAAGTTCCTTCCTAGTCGTGCTAATCCCGGTTGTTGCCGATTACCGTAACACCGATATTAAGAGTGGCAACGAAAGAAGTGAGCGACTCCTAACTCAAACTAACCTAATCCTAACCCTAACAAGCTCTCTTTACATATCATTTTAACACTTAGTTAATCACAAACAAATCTGGACTTTCGGACTTAACTCGTTAAAGCACATAGAAAAAGATTCCCATCTCCCTACGGACGACCCGTACTCAACCGGCTAGCTACAAGCGAAACCGTCTTGATTGCGGTAATTAACTAAACTTGAACACGCAGAATCTCTACCAATCACCAATACATAACGGGCTACCAGGTACTGACCAAAAGGGACCTCGATGAGCGAACTCATCCTGACACCCTACTGAGCCTGTCAGTGACAATATCCGTACAATCCGGTCCATTTGTCTATGAGCATCGCATGGCGGGCCTAGGGGGCTGGTAAAAGTCAGACCCCAAAAAGCGGTACAAGTCGTGTCGGAGTATAACCCAGAACACCCTGAGATACTATTAGAATACCTACCAGAAAATCTCCTGCCTTGGCCAAGGACTTTTCATGTACTGGCTCTCCTAGACACAGCGCGGCCTCACCCCCAATACCGGGAGAGACGAACCCCTGAAGATCCGCTCACTGCCTCCATGTGGCTCGGGACTGTACCCAACTAAAACTTGTTTGCACGTCTCCTTTGAGCGTGGTAGGGTAGTAATCAAAGCACAGTGGGAACTCATACGAGACAAATGACGATCTCAGGTCGATGAACTAACCTGTACACATGTCACCAGGGAACTGCTATCTGACGTCAAGTATAATACCAACTAGCAGGTTCTCGGCGAGTCCTGTCCGGTGTACTCATAACCCAATGAGCACCTGTATACATCTTAGGTGAACCAACTGACACCTGTGGCTTGTGAGACCGGCCACCGCCTCTCGTCGGGGTCTCGACTGTACACACTAGTCTACTCTGGAGTATCGATGCCCTGTCTCGAAACTCCCACGACTTGGGACCTTTTAAGGATTTGCTTATAGACTCCAGCTCCCACGTATATGATCGCCCTCATACTGTTGGTAGTCAAGCAAGAACCCTAGGGGCTCTATCAACGTGCAATAGTAACCTGTAGGGTCACCTAAAGCAGTACACGATGATAAAGATAAACCAGATAGCATACTATCATCTTGATTAAGACTGTCCTACCGGGATAGGTCCTCCCTCAATCATTACAATCATGTGCCTGTGATCTAATAATTGACTCTGAGGGCACTATCTCCAACAATCTCCCACTTGCACTCAAGGCTAATTATTGCGATGTCGCATACTCACAGCCTGTGTGATACTGAACACCCAACTCCTCTACTAGTCAGTCCCACAAAGCTTGTTTGCGAAACTATTGCGTTTGTAGAATAGCCTTAGTGAGTGGATCCGCTGTGATGTTTCTTTCTATGTCTCTCTTTATCTCAAGTTGGCGGAGAAAGCTATCTCCCGAAATGAGCAATACCTGTCTTAGAATGTGTCTAGATGTCTGATGGGACCTAGTTCATAAGTGAACTCCAAATCCAAACTACTTAGACTGTATCGTCAACTGAACTTAATCAGTATCCTGCGCTATCCTTCCCTCAGCATCCGCCTGGACCACCTGTCCAAACTACTGCCCCTCATCAGAGGGAAAACTATAACTCTGACAACCTCTCTGTCATCCAGGTCACCGTGGAAGTCTGGAATGATAACCGTCTCCCAAAGAAGGCTGCCGTTATCGCATCCCTAGAACATCCACTTATGTTCTAAAACTGCTTCCGATCGTTTCTCCAATATTGGATTAATATCAACTTACTGCACCTACTGCAAGAACAATATCTGGTGTGGTACTTGACATCTCATGATTCACTCAATTGCCTAAGCAAGTGATCTGCCAATCATGTATATCCCTCTCCCCTTTAGTCTGTAAGACTCCTTTAGAGAGGGTGACTCTATCACCTGCAGGTACACCACCATGCTAGGAGTCGTCCATTCTAAATACTTATAGAATACTGTCTAAGTACACTGATTGGGAAACCACCCAAATCTAGATCTATAGATCTAGTAACCAGAATGTCTGATATAAAATCCAATTCCTTATGTGGAGAAACTACTGTGTGACAACCAAAGTATAACCGATCGTAGTACAGGAATATCACTTCCTACTCTGTGTATGTCATCCAAATAACAGGACATCACACCCTACTACCTTCTTAACAGATCCATCCCCTAATCTGATGAAGTCAAACCTATGACTGTCACATCAGAAATAGATGATCTATCTCTGCTGTATCTGCTTTAGTCTATAAATAGACATAAGCCACCTGTCCACCAATGCTTCCGCCGCTCCCACTGACTACGACAACCCTCTGGCAGAGTCATATAGAAGTATACTTCTAAAGCTAGTTTAGAATGACGCTATACTCATCCTCCTGCCGGATCTCATAGTCTGGAACAACAGCAATGGCAAGTCTGGATAAACAAGAACCTCCCTGTCACCGTCCTTGAGCATACCGAAGTACTTCTCAAGTGCCTGAAGTTACCCACCATGTTTGCGGAGTGGCCAATAGAATGTCAAACCATATTGAATCTTTAGGTTCTTATCAAATCTTCAGTAATCATTTGCGGTTCTGGAATCACTTCCAGTTCTACCATACTCCCACTACCGTTTTCTGAAAAAATCCAGTTTTGGTAAAACTGTGGCGAGTCAAGAACAATATCACTATTGATCTTCCAGATGGAAGAAAGTCAACCCTCGTCATAGCCTGGGTCAACCCACAAACAGCCATTACAGAAACGTGCCTTGAGTCATCTAGAGTCTGGTTTTAAGCATAAGCCGGACAACTCCATGTACCATAACATCGTTAAGATATGAACTGTTCTATATCTAATATAGAAACAGAGGCACTAATTTAATTGAACCAGATTCAAATCATGCAGCTGTCTCCAGTGCATGTCATCTAAATGGAGAGTGGCCGATCATCATTACTCAACTTAGGAGTGCTTCCAATTATGAGTAACCTGAAAGAGAAACAAGTTCTCTTAAACATTACTATCAACTGAACACCATTCACAAGTATCTACAACTTCGATCACCTTGAAGAATCCCGATACTTGCAATACCGGGTTCTCTACTTTATTTATATACCTATAACTTCTCAAACTCAGACCCTGCGTTTCTACGAAACACCTGTCTAAGAACTAGAGAAGTCATAAGTAAACCGAATATAGTACGAGGACCATCCCCTCTGTCCTAATGGACACTGGACAACATACAATACTCTGTATAAGTCCCTTGAGTTTAATAACTCATTCACTGTGTATCGTAGTTTGAAAACTGTACTTATGGTTAAGAAGAATTACACCGCTGTTTAATGCTCCTTACCTAACCATCCACTGTTATAGGTAAATGTCACCGACATAATTTCAAAAAGATATATCTCACTCTATAAAAATAGATGTACAGATATATCAATTTGAAATTGGTGCATAACAACGGATATTCAAAACCAAATATTTGCCGTCCGGCAAATAGCCCAGGCGATTTTCTCAAATATCACCAATTACAACGAATTCCGATATGATGAGGATGATCACCTAATTCCCAATAACTTACTCCCACTCATCATCTGTAAAACCATACAGATGTGAGAATCATACCTGGTAAATACATACCCTGGAGCAAGTGTCTAATTGGGAAATCAGTTTTCTTTTAACAGTACACAGTGAAACTGAAACATCGAAATGTTTCGATGGGGTATCCTGGTATTCCTACTAATGCCTCTTCCATTATCCAGATTCACAACTGTAACCGTATATTTTTTTGCCATCTCTCTAAATCCCTTTATATGTCTTTAGTCATTACCTTCTGCACACCCCTTTAGGCCAAATGGTTTTCTTTCTTCCCTACCGTTCGGCACCAGCTTATGGTTTGGAAGAAGACTATCCAATAAGCATAATGGGTGTACTGTCCTAATCCTAGGAGCACTCACAACCTGAGAAAAGGTGAGGATAAAAGACAACTGAATAAACCTTATTCCTATTTCTCCTGAACCAGAATCCATCCCCGAACTGGAACAAGTTCTTTTCGAGTTCGTATATAACCATACGATGGAGTATCCAATAAACTGTGGATCTTCGTAGTGTCCTGGAGAAATACAAAGGTGATTTAGGATTGGCGAAGAAATACTTGGTTTCGTCGTGAATAGCAGTCGCAATTTACTTTGCCCTCTTACTAATCCCTTTCTTTGTCTTAACTTAATACCTTATGTACACCGTTTACGCTAATTGGTTTTCTTCATTCCCTACCGTTCGGCACCAGCCTAAGGTTTGGAAGAAGACTATCCAATTTGCGTAATAGGTGTACTATCTCCTAAACCAAGGAGTACTCGAAACCTGAGAGAAGGTAAAAAGAAAAGACAACTGAATAGTCCTATTCGTTTTCTCCAGAACCGGAAACCATCCTCGAATTCCTTCGAGTTCGTATATAACCATACGATGGTTTTGTCCAATGGAAGTGGACGTTCATAGTAATACGGGGTGTCTTAGAGAAAAGGGCAAAAGTAGGAGTGGCAAAGAGGTTTGCAACTCTGACAATCCAAAAGCCAGTGTTTTAGAAGGTTCGGTTAATTTTGGTCACTGAGTCATAGTCTAGGGTCGGGTCATGGTCGCTGCCAATGAGAGAGAGAGAAAAGAAACACTCAGTGTGCACTCTAACCTAAATCAGAATGGTTATCACTTTATCTAATCTGGAAACCTCCCACTGTACCGTCGAATTCTTCCCCAAACCTGAAAGAAGAATTAGTCAGGATCGCCCGAGGAGTAAACCAACTCATCAGTGGGAATCGGGATCCAACTATCATCGCATGATAACGTGATGGAATCCGCTCACGTTATCACACTCCAGAAGGTATGCGCATATCTGGCAAGTTTCAGTTTCTTTAGAAACTCTCGATATGATTTTTGCCCCATGCTCTTATGACCTTGACTAAAGCCAACAAATCATAAGTCACATGTCAAGTTCTACCCGTCATTGTCCAGGTTAATTTGAACCCACTCGTACAAGCTCTTGACTAGGGCCAACAAGGCTATACGACTGTCCCAAACCAACGCATCTATCTATGTAGCAGAAAGGTAACAAGCAGCTACCATACACTATGCCTTGACTAAGGCCAACAAACATAGCATGAATACTACGTGCTACCTGTCTGAAATGACGGAGGGCTACGAATGGTTTCTGGCGAAAAACTTTAACGTAATGAACTCGATATCGTTTAAGGAACCGGATAGCTTTGTAAAAATATAGTGACGAAAACCTTTGCTAAAGAGGTCACTCCCGGTGAAGGGCGCTCGGCTCTTTCCCCGTGGAATGAGGTGCAGGATATTCCAAATGAATACCATGATGCAAAGAAAAGGTAAATGACTATAGTGAAGTTATTTCCCTGATGCAAACTTCTATCCAAGGGGTCACTCCCGGTGAAGGGATCTCGGCCCTTGCCTCGTCGACTGAGGAGCAGGATATTCCAACTGAATACCACGATGCAAAACAAAAGAGAAAGCCCTTGCAATAACAGCTTTTTGAAAAATGTTCCAACAACATCAGAATAGGTTTTTTTAGCTTGCATTGATCCGAATCAACGCAGTCCCATCAATTGATCACACCATAAAAGAACGAAAATAATGATGTAGGTATATACCATCCGCATTCGCCACTGGGTCCCGTCATCACCCGTTAGGTTACTTAACTAACGACAGAGCGGGGACTGGACTAGCGCGGATGCAAAACATATACATCATCTACTAGTATATATATCAATATATAATATCGCTCAAGGCGTGATAAAATGCAACATCACAGAAATGTAATAAGCATCACAAAACAATACAGATATCTGGGATACCCGGGTTTCATAGAGCCACTACGGAAACCCGACGTTCCCCTGGTCGTGTGGATAGCCTGTGCAATGAAATACTAGACCCCTACGGGCGCGGCAAGTTACCCGCCAAAACCTGAAGCGAGGCAGCCCCCTTCAACAACATGAATGGACCACCCAGCACTTCACGGAATCCGGTAACTTGGGCACCCCTCCTTAGGCCAACCTATACCCCCTACGAGTGCGGCGAATAGCCCGCCAATTCTAGAGTGAAGCCCCCTCCGTCTCAACGCCATAAGATGCGAGTTCGTTTCCCTCTAGAACACACCCCTCCGTGGGGCAATCCAAGTACAGAAAGTAAAATATACATACAACGGGTACATCGACCTTGACCCGGTCGTGCCTCAAAAGAATAATATACAAACAGGCAGTGACGGCAGTCCACATGTCGGACGCTCGCCCCGCAATATCAAATGTACATATAAAATAAACTATACTACCATTGCATCCAGGCTATCCCCACGACCAATCCGTAGCATCACAGCATAACACAGAACATCAACGTGAATGTCACGTTCGCAAATCCATCTAAAAGGGCTATAGCAGTTAGACAGGATTTACCGATCAAATGACATTCACGGTCGCAGATATAATGTAAATACTGTGAACTAACATGTTTAAAATTTTCGATCGATCAAATATACCCAAGTGGGCCCCAAGCACTCCTGTAGCACTTACAGAAAATCTGGGCCCAAAAAGAATGTTCCAAAAACCCCATTTCACAGAGTAGGACCCACTAGAAAAAAATGGTGCAACAAGGGGTCATTATGGCCGCGGAACCGCGGCCAATGCATATGTTTGGCCGCGGTTCCGCGGTGGAAAAGTTGAATCATGCCACCAAATTTTTCCAGAAGTCTTAGAACACCCTGCACATATTTCTGCACACCCTGAAAAATTTTTAGAGCTAAAAAAATTTCGACAGAAACCTGATGCAAGAAAAATACGGTTTTTGGGAATTTTGTTCGATTGAGTTCTAAATAAACTAGAGCAAGCTAGACTAGGTTAACGGCGTGGTTCTGATACCAATGTAAGTGCACGGCGGTGCCCCGGCCGTCGATCCGACGCCGGAAACGCGGAAACGAAAAACTTTGCGAAACTTGCAAACCGGCACCACCGTGCACTATCAAACCAGATCGGGCCATTAACCTAACTCTAGCAAACATGAGAAAGGGGTAGAATGCTATACCAAGCGATCCGTGTCCTTCGGTCTTCGTCTCCACTCCGATCTCCTCGCGGAATCTCCGGTCGTCGCCTCCTCGTCGAAACGGGCACCACATCGCCGGGTTCTTTTACGGGCTCCCACCTCTGGACCGAGGCAGCTCGGGCGCGAAGTTGGCTAGCCGACGCATCCAAGGTTTGCTGTAGACTAGTGTAGAAAACCTTTGTCTCAATGGGGTGAAGTTGCCTTGATGGAGGAATAAAATGAACTATGAACTTTTAAGTGGAGCTTGAATTTGTGTAGCAAGAAAATGAGATGAACAAATTTTCCCTCATCAAAAATGAACCCCCTCACCCTCTCCTAAAATGGCCGGCCCCTTCTAGGAAAAATGGTGGAGGAAAAAAACAAGAAGGGAGGTGAGTGTAGGATAGCTCAAGGTAACCATAAGAGATGTGAAGAAAACTGGGAATAAAAGTCACACCATTTCAAATATTTTCTTATCTCATTAATGCAAAGGATAAGAATAAAATGGAATCTCATGATGCTAAATCTATCATAATGCTACAAATGCAAGAAACCCCTCCACAATAACTTATTTGCACAATTGCAAATAACCCCCTCCATCAAAAAGTCCGGCCGTGAAGGAACAAAGGAAAACTAGCCGGAACGGAATGCAAACTGGCAACTTCAGAAAACTGATCCCGTAATAAATTACAGAAAAACCCTGCGCCTGTATATACATACCCGCATTTGTATTCCCACTGAATACAGATGCAAAGAGACAAAATCTACACTGTACAATACTAGGATCCGGCTTAAACCAAAGCCCGCTAGTATTATCCGTCCGATCACGATCCGTGCAATACCGCACGTATCTGATCGAACCCTGCCATATCTCCATACGGCCTCTACAGCGTTTCGCCCGAAACTTGAGAAACTGGTCTGTGGGGGACTCTAAAAACTCGTCAATACTTTGGCTGAGGATTTAACCACTAGCACGTCAGAGAGATTAGCCAATACGTAAGGGGCTACCAGGTACTGACCAAAAGGGACCTCGATGAGCGAACTCATCCTGACACCCTACTAAGCCTGTCAGTGACAATATCCGAACAGTCCGATCCGTTCGTCTATGAGCATCGCATGGCGGGCCTAGGGGGTTGGTAAAAGTCAGACCCCCAAAAGCAGTACAAGTCGTGTAGGAGTGTAGCCCAGAACACCCTGAGATACTACTGGAATACCTACCAGTAAATCTCCTGCCTTGGCCAAAGACTTTTCATGTATTGGCTCTCCTAGACACAGCGCGACCTCACCCCCAATACCGGGAGAGACGAACCCCTGAAGATCCGCTCACTGCTCCATGTGGCTCGGGACTGTACCCAACTAAAACCTGTTTGCACGTCTCCTTTGAGCGTGGTAGGGTAGTAATCAAAGCACAGTAGGAACTCACACGAGAAAAATGACGATCTCAGGTCGATGAACAAACCTGTACACACATCACCAGGGAACTGCTATCTGACGTTGGGTATAATACCAACTAGCAGGTTCCCGGCGAGTCTTGTCCGGTGTATTCATAACCCAATGAGCACCTGTATACATCTTAGATGAACCAACTTACACCAGTGGCTTGTGAGACCGGCCACCGCCCCTTGTCGGGGTCTCGACTGTATACACTAGTCTACTCAGGAGTATCGATGCCCTGTCTCGAAACTCCCACGGCTAGGGACCTTTTAAGGATTTGCTTATAGACCCCAGCTCCCACGTATATGATAGCCCTCATACTGCTGGTGGTCAAGCAAGAATCCTAGGGGCTCTATCAACGTGCAATGGTGACCTGTAGGGCCACCTAAAGCAGTACACGATGATAATGATAAACCAGATAGCATACTATCATCTTGAGTAAGACTGTCCTACCGGGATAGGTCCTCCCTCAATCATTGCAATCACGTGCCTGTGATCCAATAATTGACTTTGAGGGAACTATCTCCAACATGTATCACATTCCACAGATAGCTAGACAATCTTAAATATTCCGATCGAATCAACAAGCATCCAAAATTTCCCAAAGAGCCCAACACTTGAGCACAGTTAAGAAATACCCAGAACATGCCACAATACCTATGGACCAACCGTAGAAGGGCCAACCCCTACCTCACCTATGGCGCCGCGGAACTACCGCAAACCCTAGGGTTTGACGGCGATTCCGACGGTCATAGAATCGAGTTAGGGTTTCATTCTTCTAGAGGGTCCATAGAATTACTTGCATGATTTTTGAATGTTCTTTAACTTGGAAAAATCTAACTTTTGGAAAATTTCCAGCGAGGGAGAAAATTGGGTATTTGATATTCGTTCGAACTTTGTAACGTCGTCTAAAATGCCTGAAACGATGTTAGAATTACGACTACGAAACACTTCGAATTGCCTTTATAGAAAGTTAACATCACATGCAATTTCAGTAAAAACAAGCAACGCCTAAAATACCAAAACCCAGAGCCTGATGCACCAAACCAAAACGAACCCCAATGCCCTTACTTGAACCGGCCAGGCCGGATTATTTGCTCATTTCGTCGGGTCAAATCCGGCGAAATGGGTTCGTATTGGTCTCGTGTTCATGTTACATCATATGCAACAATCTGCAATTGCTTAAAAAAATTTTAGAGGCTTTTAAAAAATCGACAGAAACTTGGTTTTTGTTTCGAGTGTTTCGGAGTTGTTTCGGTTTCGTAATTCTATAAATATCGTCTAATTCTCTAGCTTGGCTCTGATACCACTGTAGGAGTGCCTAGCAAGACAACAAGGTTTCGGGAAGCATCGTCCATTCCATTTTCAATATTACATAATGAACCTAATATGCAATCTTATATCAGTTTCTTTATTAAGTAAAGAAGAATATAATTTTATAGTACAGGATAATGTTGTGAACATTTTTCTAAATCAAAAGTTGATTGGATCAGGCTCGTTAAATAATGGCATATACGATACCTCCCAAAACCTTGCTGTCTTGCTAAGCATTCCTACAGTGGTATTGTAAGTCTATGTTACACACCCCGGTACTTACGGGAAGGCGGAATAGGTAAAAATCAAAATTTTCTTACAAGGAAACATAGACTATACTTGAGGATCTTTGCTAAACCATTACTAACAAACTAACTAGAGGTTTAATCAAGTATGCTAGAAGATTATACCTCATGCTACAAGTCCTTCGGGTCTTCTCCGCTATCCTCCTCGTCTCCGTAGGCTCGATGGGTCGATTCGGATCGTGGCTTCTTCAACGGCCTCCTTGAGTCGAAGACGATCCACCCGAGAGTCTATAGTCCGAGCTCCACCTCAAGACCGAGGTAACTAGGGCAACAAACTTGCTAATCTTGATGTCCTAGGTGATTTAGAGTATGAAGATGGATTTGTTTGTCTATTTAAACTCTAATTTTCTCAACACATGAGAGCTTAAGAGTTTTCTAGTGAGGAAGAAGAAGGAGAGCAAGCATGGGAGCTCTCTTGAAGAGAGAGATAGTGAATGAGATAATGAACGATGGGAAAAAGAAAACAAATCTTTTATCATGATAATTATGATGGCAACCTTGATTTGACTATTATCATGTCACCATTAATGCTAAGCAAAATATCTAGTGCTTAACAAAAATATCTAAGTCAACCATAGTCAACATGGTCAAATGGTCAAACCAATTAGCCATGACACAATTATCACTAAAAAGATTAGTAAACATTTTCCACCACCTCATAATGGTTTTAATCAAGTCAATGGTCAAAACTCTAATGAGGCATCTTCTTTGCTCCTCATATCCGTGCATACACACCCGTATCCGCATTCCGAAGAATACGAATACTAAGAGACAAAACTAATCCATCAATATATAATACTAGGATCCGGCTTAAACCAAAGTCCACTAGTATTATCCGCCCGAACATCATACGCGCACAAGTGCACGTAAATGATCGTAGCCCTGCCGTAAAACCATACGGCCTCTAAACCTTTTGCCCAGTGCAGGGAAACTCTCTGTGTGGGAATCTAAAGACTCGACACTATGCTGGCAGTGGGTTTAACCACATGCCGCAAGCGGTACTAGCTGTATGTAACGGTCCCCAGGTAGATGTCGATAAGAAGGCCGATAAGGAAAACCCATCCGAACTCCTACTGAGCCTGAATGTAACAATCTCCGTACAGTCCGGTCTGTTCATCTAAGAATATCGCATATCGGGCCTAGGGGGCGGTAAACGTCAGACCCCTAATAGCGGTATAAGTCGTGTCGGAATGTAGCCCAGAACACCCTGAGAAACTACTGGAGCAACTACCAATAAATCTCACTTGCCCTGGCCAGGGACTTTGTGTAATGGCTCTCCAGACACAGCGCGATATCAACCCCCAATACCGAGAGAGACGAATCCTGTCTAACCGCCACTGCCTCCAAGTGCTTCGGGACTGTACCTAACTACTACCTGTTTGCACAACTCCTTTGAGCCGTGGTAGGGTAGTAATCAAAGTACAGTGGGAACACACTCGAGGCGAAGTGGCAGTGTCAAGTCGACGGACTAAGCTGTACTCATGTCACCTGGGAACTACTATCTGACGATAGGTATAGTACCAACCAGCAGTTCCCGACGAGTCCTGTCCGGTGTACTCATAACCTAACGAGCACCTGCATACTATCTCCAGTACGACGTACTAATGGCTGTGGGACAGACCATCTCCCCTGCTAGGATGAGAAGCGTATACACTAGTCTACTCTGGAGTATCGATGCCCCGTCTCGATAATCCTATGACTAGGGACCTGTATAAGGATGTGCTTGTAGATTACCCAGCCCCCACTAGTGTGACTGCCATCACAATGCTGGTAATCAAGCAAAGATCCTAAAGGCTCTACTAATATGTATAAGCGATATGCTAAAAGAAATACATGCACATATTGAAGTAGAAACAAACCAAGTAGCATACTACCATTTTGAGCAAGACTGTCAATACAGCTGTGAATATCGCAAGCTTCCATTAAATAATATACAAACCAGTATGATACAATATTGGGCCTCTAGGGCATATACACTAACAATCTCACACTTGCACTAGGGCCATGTACCGGCCTATCGCAGACCTATCATCTCGATTAGCCTCTCGAACTGTGTCTGAGGGATGGCCTTCGTGAGTGGATCAGCAGTGTTATTCTCTGAATCTACTCTCCTCACCTCGATCTTCTGGCGATCTACAATCTCCCTGATCAGGTGGTACCGCCTCAAAATGTGTCTGGACTTCTGATGGGACCTGGGTTCCTTCGCCAAAGCTATAGCGTCGTTGTTGTCACAATATAGCGGTATTGGATCAATAATGGTTGGAACCACCTGATGTTCTGTGAAGAACTTCTTTATCCAGACAGCTTCTTTTGCGGCATTGCAAGAAGCTATGTACTCCGCTTCCATCGTCGAGTCTGCAACGGTGTCCTGCTTGGAGCTCTTCCAACAGACCGCCCCTCCATTGAGGGTAAAGACATAACCCGACATGGACATAGAGTCATCCTTATCACTCTGGAAGCTGAAGTCAGCAAAGGCCTCGATCTGGAGGTCTTTTCCGCCATACACCAAGAACATCTCCTTAGTCCTTCTCAGGTACTTGAGAATGTTCTTTACTGCTATCCAGCATTTCTCCCCTGAGTTTGACTGATACCGGCTTACAACGCTCAATGCGTATGCTACATCTGGTCTGGTACACAACATCGCATACATTATAGAGCCTACCGCAGATGCGTAGGGTATATATGACATGTGAGCCCTTTCCAAATCAGTCTTGGGAGACATCTCTTTGGAAATGGTGATTCCGTGACAAGCCGGTAGATTACCGCGCTTCGAATCTTCCATACTGAATCGTTTCAGTATGGTGTCGATGTACCTGGACTGTGAAAGTCCCAACATCCTCTTAGATCTATCACGATAGATCTGGATCTCCAGAATGTAGGAGGCATCACCCAGGTCATTCATGGAGAACCTCTGTGACAAGAATCCTTTGACTGACTGTAGCATAGGAATGTCATTTTCTATTAAGAGAATGTCATCCACGTATAAGAAGAGGAATACCACAGTTCTCCCTACAATCTTACTGTAAATGCATGGTTCATCCGTATTTTTGATAAAGTCGAATTCTCTGACAGTATCATCAAAGCAGATGTTCTAACTCCGTGATGCCTGCTTTAGTCCATAAATGGACTTAAGCAACTTGCACACTTTCCCGCTGCTCCCACTCTGAATGAAACCCTCCGGCTGATCCATATAGACGCGCTCTTCCAAATTACCATTTAGAAAAGCCGTCTTTACGTCCATCTGCCAAATCTCATAATCGTGGAAGGCAGCAATGGCAAGAAGGATCCGAATGGATTTGAGCATAGCCACTGGAGAAAAGGTTTCGTCATAGTCCAAACCAGGTCTTTGACGAAAACCCTTTGCTACAAGTCTAGCCTTATAGGTTTCAACCTATCCATCTACACCAATCTTCTTTCTGAAGATCCATTTGCAGCCTATGGGTTTTACCCCTTCTGGAGCAATGTCCAAAGTCCAAACTTTGTTGGTGTACATGGACTCCATTTCGGTCCGCATTACATCCAGCCATTTTACCGAGTCTCCGCTCTGAAGGGCTTGCTGGAAGCTAGTAGGCTCATCATCGTTAATGATGCAATCCTCTCGATCCCCGTCTATGAGAAAACCGTAGTATCTCTCGGGTGGATGAGACTGCTTACTACTCCTGCGAAGTGTCATTGGGGTGTCCGGTTCTTCTGAAACCTCTGGTTCTACCAAGCTTTCAGTAATAGCTTCTGGTTCTGGAATTTCTTCCAGTTCTATTGCGCTCCCACTTTTCTGATTTTCTAAAAATTCAGCTTCCAAGAAGTGGGGATGCTGAGAAACAAAAACCTTTTGTTCCTATGCGTAATAGAAAAGATACCCCCTGGCGTTCTTCGGGTATCCCACAAACATACACAATACTGAGCGTGCTTCGAGCTTGTCCGCATGATGCTTTTTTACAAAAGCTGGACATCCCCATGTCTAAAGGTACTTAAGACAGGGTTTCTTCTCACTCCACATCTGATATGGCGTGGTAGGCACAGTCTTGGTTGGAACCTTGTTCGAAAGATATGCAGCTAATTCTAGTGCATAACCCCAGAAGGATCGTGGTAACTCAGCCTTACTCATCATGGAACGAACCATATCCAATAGGGTTCGATTCCGCCTTTCCGATACACCATTGTGTTGTAGTGTGTATGGAGGAGTAAGCTGAGAGAGAATTCCATTCTCTTTTAAGTAGCCCAGGAACTCGGCAATTAAGTATTCACCACCTCGATCAGATCTCAGTGTCTTGATACTTTTGCCTGTTTGCTTTTCCACTTCATTCTTGTATTCCCGGAATTTCTCAAAGGCCTCGGATTTATGCTTCATCAAGAAGATATGTCCATACCTAGAGAAATCATCCGTAAAAGTAATGAAATAGGAATAGCCACCTCGCGCATGTGTAGATATTGGACCATATACATCGCTGTGTATAAGTCCCAAGAGCTCGCTCGCTCTCTCTTACTCCGTGTCCAGTGAACGGAGACTTTGTCATCTTTCCCATGAGACAAGATTCACAAGTAGCTTAAGATTGATATTCGAACGGATCCAAATATCCTTTTCTATGTAACTTCGTCAACCGTGTTTCATTGATGTGACCCAGTCTACAATACCATAAGAAAGCCTGATTTGTTTCCGGAGACTTTCTTTTAAGTGTGTTCTGGACACTGAAAACCTGAGCTTGATTTAATACGTATATACCGTTATCTAATGTACCTGACCCAATTAGAACTTGATTTAGGTGGATGTGGACCACATCGCTTACAAATGTAAAATCATATCCTTCCTTAGAAAGTAAGGATACAGATATGATATTACAAGATAGACTAGGTACATACAAACAGTTACGTAGAATCAATATCTACCCACTTGTCAATCCTAGATGATATTCCCCTACGGATTCGGCATTCACGCTCATTCCGTTCGCAACTCTGATAGTCATATCACCTACCTGATAACTCTATGGTTTCTCAAAGCCTGTAATGAATTACAGATATGAGATCCTGATCCGGTATCTAGTACCCAAGAAGTAGAGTTAATTGACATACAATTTTCTATTACAAACACACCCAAAGCCGAAGCCACAACATGCTTCGAGTCCTGGCTACTGGCTTTGCAAGCCCTGCAATCCCTCTGCCAATGTCCTTTCCCGTAACAATACGAACGTCCCTCTTTCCCTACTTTCAGTCCCGAAACTTTTGCCCTTCCCTTTCCTTCTACCTTCCTGACACCGCATATCGGCTTTGTGGAGGTCTTCTTTTTCTCACCCTTTGCTTTCGCCTTGGATGCAGAAGAGGGAGATTCCCCAATAAGCAGAGTGGGTGTCTCCATGGTTTCCTTCAGGGTGTAAGTAGAGGGTAAGGACTGTAGAAACAAGTCAACATATGACCTGTTTCCCAACGTGGTCTCCAGGTCCGTGAGCTTATCAATATAGCCAGTCATCGTAAGGACGTTGTCCCCTACAGATGATCCGACAGCCAACCTCGCTTGAAGCAATTCCTTCGAGGTCTCATATCTTGCGATACAAGATTGCTCTCCATATAAATCTTTTTTATGGAGGAAGATGGAGGCTAAGTCCATCTTCTCGTGTTGCCTCCGGTTTATACCATCTACTGAGGCCAACACGAGGCACTTGGCATTCGTATTATCTTTTTCCGATGTCTTACGGATATCATTATCCGTGACGGTGGAAACTGGACCTGGGACGGCAGGGGCTTGAGTAGTATTGAGGTTTCCCAGCTTGCCATAGGCAATGGATATCTGGAAAGACCTTTGCCAGTCAGATTCATTCATTTTATTATCTAGATGTAACCTATGTCTGGTCACTGGGTCACTGCAGGAGAGAGAGAAGAAAAACACTTAGCATGATGCTCTTGCAACTTTAGATTGGTTTTTAATTTATCTAAACAGGATGGCTCCCACTGTTTCTCGAATCCTTCCTCAAACCATAAAAGAAGAATTAGTCAGGATTGATCTCACCGTACAATTCTTGCTTAACCGTTTAGCCAGGCTAGTGTCGGTACTTCGAGGGAGGTTTTATGACGCTTTCGCGAAGTTCCTTAATTAAATAACCTCTTTTCCCTGGAGGCGTAGCCCCGCTAACACTGTTCTAGACACCTACTTGGTTTATAGCATTGATCGTTAAGTGAAAAAATCTCCCGAGGAGTAGCGGATACTCATAGTAGGATTGGGATCCAAATATCATTGTATGATAATGCTGAAGGAATCCTACCAACATTATCAAACTCCAAATGGTATGCAACATTAGCATGTTTTGGTTTCTTTAGAAACTCCCGATGTGGATTTTTTTCCCATGCTCTTACGACCTTGATGAAGGTCAACAAATCATAAGTCACATGTCAAGTTCTATCCATCATTGTCCAGGTTAATTTGAACCCACCCGTATATACCCTTGACGAAGGTCAACAAGGTAATACGACTGTCCCAAACCAACGCATCTATCTATGCTACATATGAACATCCAGCAGCTACCAATCACTATGCCTTGACGAAGGTCAAGAAACATAGCTTGAATACTATTGAATATTCATATGAAATGACGGAGGGCTACGAATGGTTTTGGCGAAACCGTGAACATAGTGAACTTGATATAATCGAAGGAACCTGATAGCTTTTAAAAGGAGCGGTTTAAGCTTCGCATTATAAAAGTTTTGCTGTTTTGAGAAAACCGAGTGGTTTTGAAATTGTTCCAACGATTCAGTTTTGGTTTGTTTTCTTTGCATTAATATAATGCATCCCATCAATTAATCCTACCATTGCAGAGAACAACGAAAATATAACGTACGCTTATGCCATCCGCATTCGCCACGGGGCCCGTCATCACCCGTTAGGTTACTTAACTAACGACAGAGCGGGGGCTGGACTAGCACGGATGTAAAACATAAGCAACGTCTACTAGATATCATATATAGATATATACATTCGTCAGATGCAATGATAATCATTCCAGATCACAGATGAACACATTGGATATACTAGGAATCCGCACTTCGTTCGAGCCTGCAACGAAAGACGGATTACACGGTCATGATGAATAGCCAAACCCCACCCTAGACCCCTACGGGTGCGGCAAACTACCCGCAAAATACCCGAAGTGAAGCAGCCTCCCTCAACAAAGTGAGTAGGCCACTCGGCACTTCAAAGTACCCGGTAGTTTGTGCACCCCACCTTGGCTCTATCCTAGGAGCGGAAAACAGTAAAAGAAATAATATTCAATGGTGGCTACAACCTCAACCCGGATGTGCGACCATAAAATAATATTACATCAATTTACAATTTATATCAAATGAAAGATAAATAAACACTCATCTCACATCCCCGGCTATTTATCCACGACGATCCAACAAGTTCATATACACAATCCAACATCACAGAACACAGATATGTACTGTTAGTTGTATGTATGCCCTAGAGGCCAGTATTGTACAGATGATGTATATTATATTGGATGCTTGGACATATATAGAGATGACTTTCTTGCTCGATATGATAGTATGCTATCTGGTTACTCTTTATCTTAACATGTATACTAGTCTCTTTAAACTGTCTTATAGTTACATGTTGGTAAAGCCCTTAGGATGTGTACTTGACTACCTGGACTATGATGCAGATCATACTAGTGGGGACATGGTAGTCCATAGGTACATCCTTCAAGGTCCCTAGTCGTGGGTGTATCGAGATGGGGCATCGATATACCAGTGTAGACTAGCGTATACGCTTCTTGACCCATGAGATGGGCAATGGATGATCCCATATCCATTGGTGTTTGACATCAGAGATGGTATACGGGTGCTCAGTGGAGACTGGGTACACTGGACGGACTCGCCGAGAACTCCCAGATGGTATTATACCTCACGTCAGATGGCAGTTCTCAGGTGACACTTGTGCAGGTTAGTCTGTAGACCCGAGATCGTCATAGAGTCTTGTGTGATTCCCACTGTGCTTTGATCTCCACCTTACCACGTCCATGAGGGCATGCAAAACGGTGGTTTTTGGGCACAGTCCCGAGTCACATGGAGGCAATGAGCGATAGGAGGGGTTTCGTCTCTCCCGGTATTGGGGGTTGATGTTGCGCTGTGCTCGATTGGCCGTAACAGGGAAGTCCCTAGCCAGGGCTGACCAGAGATTTGCTGGTAAGTGTTACCAATAGTTTCTCGACCCGTTATGAGCCTCACATCGGCATGACTTATTGGTTATTGGGGTCTGACGTTTACCGCCCCTAGACTTGATATGCGACATATCAGACGAACAGACCGGACTGTACTGTAAGTGTTACTGGTTGGATTCACGGGAGTGTGAGCGGGCTTGCTCGTTGATCTTCTGATCGCTCAATACCCGGGTGGCCGTTACGTTTAGCAGACCGCTTACGGCTTGTGGGTGCTTGATATGATCATCATCTGCTGCCAGCGTATTGACGAGTCTTTAGAGTCCTACACAGAGGTTTCCTGGCTCAAGCGAAATGAAATAGGAGCGCATATGAGATATGTGCGGGACCAAGAATAATGCGTGTATGTGATACCGTATTTCATTCTCGCGATGAATGTTTCGATTGGTTGTATGCGTATAACCTAGTTATCGAATCGAAGGTTGATTCGATAAGTCGATACATTGGATACTAGTCGGTTATGTGCGACATGACCGGGTCATTGAATCAAGTGTTGATTTAATGATTTAATGTATAATTATATATTTGATATATTACTTTGCATTAACTAGTATTGGTTCACTTTAAAAGGATTTTCTCACTTGATGTGCACATTGTATATGTGATATATTTTTGTGTACACTTGATTGTATCATGTTTGATGATACATGATAACTTTTGCATGTGTAAAGATTAAACCATGGTTATATGAATGGTTAGGGTTTTGTTTATTTACTTAGTCATTTATTTATTTTGTTTATTTATTTTGGAAAAGCAAACAGGAAATGGTGGCTTTTCTTGTTTCTTTCATGAAGCTTCATGAAGAGTTGAAAGCTTGACCATTTTGTTTGCTTCTCTTGACCTAACCATTCACCTAACCCTAGTTTACTCTCTACACTTGACTATGGTTAGTATATGATAAGTATTCATATTTGTTTCTTTTTTAAAAGAAATACTCATCATATTCTATCATCTTCTTCTTCTTCTTCAAGAAGAAAACTTGATTCCATTAATGGCATCTTGAGTAAAAGAGTGAGAAATCTAATTCTAAAGTGAACCCACCTCCTATTTCTTCATCTTCTACCTCTTGCCAAGTAGTATAGGGTGTTTTCTTCACAAGTTTCATTGCTTGGTGAAGTTGGAGCTTGATCTTGTGTTGCCTCGACGTAGATCATCTTCGGCATCGAAGCCGACGACCTAGCCCGCCCATTTCTCCGATGAAGCCGATGCTAGAGTCCGGGATCCGACATGGACAGCGAGAGGACATCTACATGGAGCTAAGGAAGTGGAGAACCGGATCTACAAAGGTTGTAGCCTCTTTCTTTTAGTTAATATGTTAACTAGTTTTACTTTTCGCCTAAACTCTAGTCAACGAATCCGTATTAGGGTTTCTCGGCACTTGTAAAATTTGAAATTGGCATGGTTGATGCCTTGTGAGACCTCATTATTGTGCCAAGGAACCCTACATGTACAACCCCTACTAATCGACGTATAGCGATTAGTAGACGTTCAGTACATATATCACATCACAGAAGATCCGATTAGCTAAAGTACTTAGAATTTCGATCGATTACCAGATTTGAATCTACCCCAAGCACAACACGGTACTCAAAAAATTTTAGGCAGAAACAAAATATCAGAGAAATCACAAAACACTAAGATAGACACACTGCAGGAAAAACGAGTTGACTCGGCGTCCACTCGGCCGCGGATCCGCGACGGAACGCTTGGTTCTGCCGCGGTTCCACGGTTGTCTGACCGATTCACTTCCTCATTTTTCTTGGGTGCCCATAAAAAATCCTGCACGTATTTTTAAGGTCCCTGGAAAAATTTTTGGACCGGATTTTAAACTCGACAGAAAACTTGCATTTTTTACGTGGTTTTGTGATTTTTCCGGCGATCGAATTTCTATCACTTTGCTAACATGTTAGTAATGGTTTATCTAGGCTCTGATACCTCTGTAAGTCTATGTTACACACCCCGGTACTTACGGGGAGGCGGAATAGGTAAAAATCAAAATTTTCTTACAAGGCAACATAGACTATGCTTGAGGATATTTGCTAAACCATTGCTAACAAACTAACTAGAGGTTTAGTCTACTATGCTAAAAGATTTTACCTCATGCTACAAGTCTTTCGGGTCTTCTCCGCTGTCCTCCTCGTCTCCGTAGGCTCCATGGATCGATCCGGATCGTGGCTTCTTCAACGGCCTCCTTGAGTCGAAGACGTTCCACCCAAGAGTCTATAGTCCGAGCTCCACCTCAAGACCGAGGTAACTAGGGCAACAAACTTGCTAATCTTGATGTCCTAGGTGATTTAGAGTATGAAGATGGATTTGTTTGTCTATTTAAATTCTAATTTTCTCAACACATGAGAGCTTAAGAGTTTTCTAGTGAGGAAGAAGAAGGAGAACAAGCATGGGAGCTCTCTTGAAGAGAGAGAGAGTGAATGAGATAATGAACCATGGGAAAAAGAAAACAAATCTTTTATCATGATAATTGTGATGGCAACCTTGATTTGACCATTATCATGTCACCATTAATGCTAAGCAAAATATCTAGTGCTTAACAAAAATATCTAAGTCAACCATAGTCAACATGGTCAAACCAATTAGCCATGACACAATTATCACTAAAAAGATTAGTAAACATTTTCCACCACCTCATAATGGTTTTAATCAATTCAATGGTCAAAACCCTAATGAGGCATCTCCTTCTTTGCTCCTCACATCCGTGCATACACACCCGCATCCGCATTCCGAAGAATACGAATACTAAGAGACAAAACTAATCTATCAATATATAATACTAGGATCCGGCTTAAACCAAAGCCCACTAGTATTATCCGGCCGAACATCATACGCGCACAAGTGCACGCAAGTGATCGTAGCTCTGCCGTAAAACCATACGGCCTCTACACCTTTTGCCCAGTGCAGGGAAACTCTCTATGTGGGACTCTAAAGACTCGACACTAGGCTGGCAGTGGGTTTAACCACAGGCCGCAAGCGGTACTGGCTGTACGGAACGGTCCCCAGGTAGATATCGATAAGAAGGCCGATGAGGAAAACCCATCCGAACTCCTACTGAGCCTGAATGTGACAATCTCCGTACAGTTCGGTCTGTTCGTCTAAGAGTATCGCATATCGAGCCTAGGGGCGGTAAACGTCAGACCCCTAATAGCGGTATAAGTCATGTCGGAGTGTAGCCCAGAACACCCTGAGAAACTACTGGAGCACCTACCAGTATATCTCACTTGCCCTGGCCAGGGACTTTGTGTAATGGCTCTCCGGTCATAGCGCGATATCAACCCCCAATACCGAAAGAGACGAATCCTGTCTAACCGCCACTGCCTCCAAGTGCTTCGGGACTGCACCCAACTAATACCTGTTTGCACGACTCCTTTGAGCCATGGTAGGGTAGTAATCAAAGTACAGTGGGAACACACTCGAGGCGAAGTGGCAGTGTCAAGTCGACGGCCTAAGCTGTACTTATGTCACCTGGGAACTGCTATTTGAAGATAGGTATAGTACCAACCAGCAGTTCCCAACGAGTCCTGTCCGGTGTACTCGTAACCTAACGAGCACCTGCATACTATCTCCAGTATGACGTACTAATGGCTGTGGGACAGACCATCTCCCCTGCTGGGATGAGAAGCGTATACACTAGTCTACTCCGGAGTATCGATGTCCCGTCTCGATAATCCTACGACTTGGGACCTGTATAAGGATGTGCTTGTAGATTACCCAGCCCCCACTAGTGTGACTGCTATCACAATGCTAGTAATCAAGCAAAGATCCTAAGGGCTCTACTAATATGTAAAAGCGATATGCTAAAAGAAACACATGCACATATTGTAGTAGAAACAAACCAAGTAGCATACTACCATTTTGAGCAAAACTGTCAATACAACTGTGAATATCCCAAGCTTCCATTAAGTAATATACAAACCAGTATGATATAATAATGGTCTCTAGGGCATATACACTAACAGGTATCAGAGCCAAACTAGAGAATTAGACGTTGTTTGTAGAATTACGAAACCATGCTGCTTTATCAACATGTAAGAGCAAGACAATATCTCTTCACTAATTAGGGATTAGAAAAGCTAACACCCTAAACTAAATGGCTAGTCTAGTAGAGGATGATTAAGTAGGAATTTTGCTCACTTTAGAAATATTTTTCTCACTAATTTTCCTCACCTCCTCAAAAGCTAGAGAGATCACTCTTGATGAAGAAGAAGATGAAGAGAATAGAATGAGTGAATCTTGCAACTATGGGTGAGAAAAATATCATATACTAACTCTTGTAGAGACACTACAATCGACTATGTTTCGTAATTCTATAAATATCGTCTAATTCTCTAGCTTGGCTCTGATACCACTGTAGGAATACCTAGAAAGACAACAAGGTTTCGAGAGTCATCGTCCATATGTCACGACCCAAAAAATTAGCTCATGACCAGCACTTAAATCACGCAACGTCTAAAGGCGTAACGTAATTCAAGTAAGCTGAAACCCAGAAATCTAATCCTTTTTAAGAAAATAAAAGGGATGAAGTTTTTTAAAATAAGGTATGATGAAATCAAAATTTTTCCTAAATATATAAACAATGGAACATAAAAATGCAAGTGGGGGTTACTAGTTGAAAACATGTTTCGACTTTTAAAAATTTGGGCGGCACCTCCTTTGTATTTTTTGATCCAAAACCACAATACATAAAGATAATAAAGGCATCCCCAAGCGGGAGCTAGCTCTTCGCCAAACGGCGGATCACAACCACGCAAGACAATATATATAAGTATACGACGCCCAACAGTGAAGATCAACACCAAAAATAAAGAATAAAGCGATAAATCAACCCAAAAGGCAAACATAAAACCCATCGCTCAAGTCTCGCAACTACAAGTCTCACTAAGTCTCATTACTTATACAATTACTAGTTTTGACTGATGGAGTTAACTAGATACAATATGAAATATAAATACAAGAGTGGGTACGATACAAATGTCCCACCTACCAAAGCAATCACCCGAAAGCAACTGTGTGTCAGCGATGCCGCTACTGATCCATGCGGTCAACCTACAAGAACTGTAGCACAACGGGGTGAGTTGCCAACTCGTGAGTAGAAAAACATCAACAAGTAGAAATCGAATAAACAATGACTCCTAGATCAACTATATCATAAAGGCAATACTATGATATCTAGGGTGACCGGGTCTGTATATGTGCCAACACTAATATCAATGTCAATCAGCATGTGGATATCATCCAACAATATAATCAATGTCTGTAGGCAACCATATCATCAATGTATGTATGCAAGTGGATCCCGTCCACGTGTCAACCAATGACACAACATCATGCATGTAAATATCATAAAAGCATATCCATGGAAGTATGAAGATATAAATCAACGTGTGTCCCTCGCGACACATCAAAATTATGGAACCTGGGTGTCCAACATCGACACTCGAAAACATCATGAAACCCATGTTCAACATCGACACGTAAATCCTCATATCTTGGGCTCCGTCAGTCCGGATCGGCCCATATCATCTTTCGACTCCGGTCGGTATCCTCCGGATATCTTCCGAGTCCAAATACTATCACCGGTAGGTAGTGGTCCCTCTGCCAGGCTCACCGTCTACTGCACAGCAAATCCGTTCTCGTCCTGGGGTACCATACCGAGTCCACCATGTACCCGCAATCGGCCTCATCCAGCTCCTCGAATCGGGTTTCACATGTCATACGTCTCAGAACCGAGAAAACGCATGGTGGACTCACTGAAATATCATAGCAAGAGAAACCGGGTTTTTAAAACAGTACATGATTTCTTTTGAAATAGCCACGGTTCTCAAATCCAAAAATCTCAGGAAACAATATATCTCAATGCGTGTAATCATAAAGCATGATGTATGCGATATATAACAGAAATGTAATCATATACGTATATCGTGCAACATGGAACAGTAATATGCACATATCGAGGGAAATCCACTCTTTTAAATGAATCCAGTTTTAAAATATATCATGCGGTTCTCAAATCTCCAAAATCAAATGCAATGTCGTATAAAGGTGCATATGTGTATGTACGCAAGTATGGACGTACAAATGTGTATGTCCGCAAGTATGGGTGTACAATATGTATGATCGCAAGTATGGGTGTACAATATGTATGTACGCAAGTATGTCATGCAAGGAGTCACATCCTGATGCAGCGATTCTACTATGTAAGTGACATAGCAATTATCGATGATGAAGTGTGTGAGCCGGCCAATCTGTGTAAGTATAGCATACGCATCATCGATAATGGTGTAGGTATACTAACACAGGTATATATATGATGCAATGAGAATGACATGAATCCAGCATAAGGTAAATCATCAGCTAAAAGCTATAAGGTATACGTGTCTACAAGACCGAGTTGGTGAATCTATCAATCGGCATCCAGCCTCACAACATCGCGTACGGTGCAATCTATCGTGCGGCATCCTCTAGTCAAGGGTATGGATCAATCATCAAGTCAACTCATCACGTACGGAAAAATCATCGTACGACGGCATTAAAACATTAAGGATCCTATCAACCTATATGACAATGAGTGGTACTTTCACGACCCAAGTTTGGCCCATAACCGGCACTTAAACTACGTAACGTCAATAGGCGTACGCAACTCAAGTAAGCCGAAAACCTAGAAATCTAAACCACCCAAAACTGGATCAACGGAGAAAACATAGTTTAAAACATTTAGAAAATCACAAGTAAAATCTCTAACTCTAGTTTTCTTTCTTGAAAATTTCGGCAGCACCTCCTTTGTAAAAACTAGCCCCGAAAACGGGTATAACACAGATAATATATAAAGCATCCCAAATGGGAGCAAAATCACGCCCAACGGCGGAGACAATCACGACAACAAGTATACGACGCCGAAGAGAAGAATATAAAAGGAAACAGTAATAAGAATTCTTTTTTGAAAAAGATATTCACCCAAAGTCACTAAAATAATACAACACTAAATCCTCACAAGTCGTCTCTAAGTCATATACAACAGTGGTAGATGGAGAATACTAGATCCAACAAAAAGATATACATTGTACAAACGGATAACCGCAAACCCACCTAAAAACAAAAGCCTCACCGCCTAAAGTAGCCGTATCCGCAAAAGTAGAGATGATAAGATGCACTACCGCAACCACTCTGAGGGTGAGTCCTGTAAAACACTGTGGCACAACGGGGGTGAGTTTCCAACTCGTGAATAGTAATTAACACCATACTGTAATCGCAGGTATGCACGAACAGCGATCTATCTATCACATGTAATCCGATAGCATAAGTATGATAAGTGAATATGCAACGATCATGTAAAGGTACATCGTCAGGGTACTACAACTATATGAAACAATGCATAATAACAATAATCCTGAGTGTGTGGGATGATACAATAAAATCTCATGCAAAATCATTAGCATGGAAAACACCAGTGTCCCTCACTGACACATCAAATCCCAAATCCTTAGGCACCGCATCCTCAGATCGACCATCACATCCTGTAAGTCTCATGGAACCTGAGTGTCTATCATCGACACCCAAAACATCATGAAAACATATACCTGTAAGTATATATACATATATAAGGATATCAACCATGTATGTCCACCGACGATACGTAAAAATCGTGAAAACCTGAGTGTCTAACACCGACACTTGAAACATCATGAAACCTGTGTCTAGCAGCGACACGTAAATCCTCATAACTCATGTGTTGTCACCACGAATGGCCCTGACGATATGTCGTACATCACTCCGGTCGGTATCCCCACGATAACCGCCGAGTCAAAATACAATCACCGGTAGGTACATGCCCACCTTCCAGGCTCATCGTCTGTGCCACGAACATCTTGCCGAGGGGAACCGTACCGGGCCCCACCATGTACTCGCACACGGCCCACTCACTCCTCGTATCGGGTATATATCACAAATCTCAGAATCGAGAAATCTCATGGTGGACGCATCAAATATCATATCAAGAGAAACCGGGTTTTCAAACAATACACAGTTTCTTGAAAATACCCCCACGGTTCTCAAATCCATAAATCATATGAAATCCATATCTCAATGCGTAAAATCCACATAATACTGATATATGCAACATAAAATATCAATATGAGCATATAAAGGGAAAACCGTTCTTTTAAATGAATCCAGCTTTTAAAATATATATCGCGGTTCCCAAAATCCTCCGAAAACAAATGCAGCATCATATGAAATGTACATATAAGTGTAGTAAGGTTTAAGTATCTACATGTAAGCAAGTGGATATGATGCATTTCATAAGCGCAATGATCAACAACTCAGTACCACATACCAAAACAATACCACTTGGGGTACATACAACTATAGCAAAAATATGCAGTGTACATGTCAATATGAGTGCATGATATACATGTAACTATAATAGACTATGTGGGTGTACGTGTCAATATGTATGCAAGATGTACAAATAGCTATAGTAAGGTATACGTGAAATGGAATAAGGGTTACTACCTCAACTATTCCTGCCCAATGCAATGTCATGTATGTAAGTATCAACAATATCTCATATGCATAATGGGATAAGGGCTACTACCATAACTATCCCGATCCATTACCGTATCACGTATGTAGACGGTTTGTGCATGTCATGGCAATTACAGACGGTGTGGGTGTAGCATACAATTTAGTGCTCGTGCAACATGAACCATCAGTAATGTGTTATATCTAAGGGTACGAGTCAGGTATAACAGATAATGCTATACAATGACATTCATATGAAAGTAACTAATATGCAAATACTATGCAGCTAACATATCATATTCTCCCCGACGCATAACGCCATACGGGCGATTTCCCCGTAGATGTTAAATCTACTCACCATGGTCTCCAGCTATGAAAATCCGACCACCTGCTTCCCCTTGTTCGCAGCGTCCGAAGTCCCCGCTTGCGACGCTATAATTTCACAAAACACAAAAAATAATGCGAACATCTCATAATCGATCAACATAACGCAAAACTACGTATTCATAAACGCACCAACACACTAAACTAACTCGCGAGAGCACGTCTAGTGGCTAACGCGCGTCACGATACCTCAAAACCTAACTGAGTACAGCAGCAGCACAAGATCACGATTCATGTCGCAACACGTAACACGCAGACTCAAAACACTATATTATAGGTAATCGATCCCAGATTTTGTATACTACAATTACTAAAAAAGTAAACAGTACCAAACACCCCTAACCAACAGCAGACAACTACCCACAGAAGACCGACCCCAACCCTTTCCTGCCCAGCCGGCGTCGCCGGATCGCGCAATAGGGGTCGCCGGCCCGGCCGATGAGGTGGTTCCCGTCTCTCAGGTGGTGTTTCAGGTTCACTAGTGCATCTCTAAAATTTTGTTTGGTCAAACACTAAATTCTCCAGATCACAACAGGTATAAAAGTTCTAAAAAGACTTTAAAACCCCGATATCGCACTAATCGATATAAAAATCGTTCTACGCTACAACCAACGAGCAAAACAACATACAAACTCCTAATTAACAGTGTAGGGATTATACCTAACAATCTTGCTCACAAGATCCAAGCTTTCCCTAGCTCCAAGTGATCCAAGAGCAAAAATCAAGACTTTTTGGTATTTTTGTGATATTTTAAGGATTTTTTTGAGGATTTATGAGTTTGGATTGATGAAAAATGAGAAGGAAAAGAGCAAGAGCAGTAGAGAGAGAGAGAGGGATTCAGCCAAGGTAAGGAGGTGAGGAATTATGAGAAATTTCCTAGCAATTACCAACATTAAATGCAATGTTAATGCATTCACACTACACATGCACACATGCATGCATCTAATTTCATTTTCCTTTTTCTTTTAAACTTAATCCCTAAAACCCAAAAAATATCTAGATATGATGAGAAGGGTAAATTACTCAAACATAAATGATGAGAAGCCCGCTTAACAGAAATTTCCCAAAATGCGAATACCGCATTAAAATAACATTAAAATTGGGAAAAAATCAAATTGAACCAAAACGTACCATATACCCCCAAAGCTCGCGCACTAGCTTTATTTTAGCTAAACTAGGTGCTGGCAAGTCTATATGGTCGTTTGATCACAGTCGGGTCAAAACGGAAAATACCGACAATTTAACCCTAAAACGGACAAATTCGCATAACAATTTCTAAAACGTTATAGGTACGGACCTAACGTCTCGTACGGCATAACACTCATGATTCACGACATTCTATATATATCTATACACCTATGTCCTAGGTCACATCCATAACAAACTCACATCAGGGGGCCGGCAAATGTATCAATCATCTCAATCGATTCACATCCGTATACCAACATATCATCATATCACATGTCAAATCGTATTCTCTTTTCATCACATCGTTATCTCATTAAGTCATCTTACAACAAGTCATTTATATATACATCTACCTTATACATCAAATGTCACACTACTCTAAAACTCATACCTATTCTAGTGCAACTACATGTCTATAAGTCGTGATGCACATTCACTTTTCATATCCCTAAATCCTTCTCATATCTCAAATATATATCCATTCGCTAATATCATTTCTAACTATCTTTTAAACCATATCCCTAGTTTCCTAATCTAGGTTTCCTTAACTATATTCTAAGAATCGGTTTCTATCAAAAACTTGCGGGGGTGCTATACGCCATCCACCCGACTTCCCCCGTGGATCTATATCCACCCACCATGATCCTTTCTTGCCGAAGTCGATGACGCCATGCTCCGTCGTCTCGGAATCCACACGAAGGTACCTACAATAATACACAGTCGCAAACGTTATTAAAATCGAATCCGAAAACCAAAACGGCACACGGATCGCCTATAGGTTAGAACCTACAGGCCACGCATGAAAAACCAACCAATTATCCCTTGTCGTTGATATACGAACATCTAAAAACCAAATACAATACCAAATATCAAAACCTAGCATTCAAAAATACGGAAAACATAATCAAAATCACACCAATGTGCTATCAGATTTTGACTCAGGTGAAAATGGGATGAACAAACAATACTGGGATGATGTATATAGAGTATTTAACCTACAGAAGCAACCTGGACCCAAAATTTCCCTATGTGGCCGGCCATAAGTCCCCAAAATCCGGCCTCCTCAGACCCCAGTGCTCAGATGTGGTTCGTAAGGTCAGGGCGGTCTCCTAGTAACCTAATTTGGTCCCTGGACTTGTTTGCTAAACTCAAAAATTCCTCGGGTTGCTTCAGATTCACAGTAGGCACACCAAATGCAACAAAACCGACATGGACACAAATCTTAGTTTGTATTCTCCATTATAGGTCCACCAATTGCTCTCTAGGGTCTTGCACACCCTCACTACAGCTCACAAGCCCACAAGTCACCAAAACCTCTCTTGAATTTTTCAATTTCACAAACCCACACCTTAAACCCATTCTAAACTAACTAGAATGCTAGCAAAACATAAACTAAACTAAACGGAATGGATTATACCTCATGGATGAAACTCAAGAGAACCCTAGCTTCCCAATGTTATCAAAATCTCACTTTGCTTGGTCCATTGTGTAGAGGATGAAGAGGGGATCGTTTAATGTGAAAGGGGTTTAGGGTTTTGATGGAGTTTTTAAGGTGGATCTTGGGGTTGATGGTGGAGGGAAGTGAGGTTGAAGGAGATGAAGGAAATAATGGGATGAACAATAGATGGCAGCCCCCCTCTCTCTCACTCTCTTATTCTCTCCCTCTCTCACTATTATTTACCCTTTTACCCTTTCTCTTTTAAATTTTAAAACCAAATCACATAATACCCATAAAACAACACAAATGCAACAACATGTAACCAAATGCAACATGACATGGTGCACTAGCCACGGAAAACTGTAGAAACACGAATTTGGCTTAATCGCGATTAGCAGTGTACTAATCGGGTTTTTATCCAAACTGCATATAATAAATTTTAAAAATGCCAAATCCTTTAAATATATTTTTAAATGAATAAATCATTTTAATTTCCATTTATTTCACAATTATTGGTATATATTTATACATTTTTTCGAAAACCCCAATTTCGCAAATCGGCAGTTTTCGGGAAATATATTATTTTAATATTAAATTCCAAAAATAATATTTTATATTTTTCTGAAATGTTACACCATACCATTCTCAAAAATTTTCCATGCTAAACAACCCTAAACCCAGAATCTTAACTAGAGAATTAGACAAACTAAGCATGTAAACAACTTTACATCAAGTGAACAAGGAATAAAACCTTTGTAGACCGGTCCTTCACTTCTATAGCTCCGTGTAGTAGTCCCTTCACTTCAAGTAGTGATCTCCCGAACTCTAGAATGACTCCACAAGATGAAAGGAACAAGTTTGCTTGAAGTCTTCGAGACCGAAGACGATCTACGTCGAGGAGACACCAACTCAAGATACCTCTTCACTAATTTGGAGTTAGTGAAGCAAACACCCTAAACTAAATGGCTAGTCTAGTAGAGGATGATGAAGTAGGATTTTTGCTCACTTTAGAATTAATTTTCTCACTAGTTTTCTTCACCTCTCAAAAATCTAGAGAGCTCACTCTTGATGAAGAAGAAGATGAAGAGATAATATTGTGTGTGAGAATAGCAACCATGGGTGAGATAATATCTCATATTAACTCATGTAGAGACTTAACTATGGCTAATGACAATGGTTGGGTTAATAAATATCTAATGTAAGACAAAATTAGTGGACTAAGTCAATGGGTTCTACAAGCTTCCACTAAGTATCAACCATGACTAAATTCCATCAAATTTTGATTTACTTTAAATAAATAAACCTCACATTATCATAAGCATGGTGTGAGTCTCATACACCCATGTTGCATGTAGCAATAAGCATGACACAATAATATATATCACATATATATTAAGTGTACACATGTGAGAAAAAGAAATGCTTAAGTGAGCTAATATTAGTTAATGTATGTTAGTATATAAAATATACAATTATATATTAAATTATTAAATCAATACTTGATTTAATAATCCGGCTATATCACTTATAACCGACTAATATCATTTGTATCAACTTATCGAATCAACACTTGATTCGATAACCCGGCTATATCACATATAACCGACCGATATCACATATCGCGAGAATAGAATACGGTATCACATACTCGTATTAATCTCGGTCCCGCATATATCATATATGTGCTCCTACTTCGTTTCTCCTGAGCCAGGAAACCTCTGTGTAGGACTCTAAAGACTCGTCAATACGCCGACAGTAGGTGATGATCATATCAAGCACCCACAAGTCGTCAGCGGTACTAGCTGGACATAACGGCTACCCGGGGATTGAGCGATCAGAATATCAACAAGTAAGCCTGCTCATACTCCTGTAAAGCATGTCAGTAACACTACAGTACAGTCCAGTCTCTTCGTCTGATATGTCGCATATCTAGTCTAGGGGTGGTAAACGTCAGACCCCAGTAACCGATAAGTCGTGCCGATGTGAGGCTCATAACGGGTCGAGAAACTACTGATAACACTTACCGGTAAATCTCCGTATCAGCCCAGGCCAGGGACTTCCTGTTATGGCCAATCGAGCACAGCGCAACATCAACCCCCAATACCGGGAGAGACGAATCCCCTCCTATCGCTCATTGCCTCCATATGACTCGGGACTGTACCCAAAAACCATCGTTTTGCACGTTCTCTTGAACTCGGTAAGGTGGAAATCAAAGCACAGTGGGAATCACACAAGACTCTATGACGATCTCGGGTCTACATACTAACCTGTTCCAGTGTCACCTGAGAACTGCTATCTGACGATAGGTATAATACCAACTAGGAGTTCTCGGCGAGTCCGTTCAGTGTACCCAGTCTCCACTGAGCACCCGTATACCATCTTTGATATCAAACACCAATGGATGTGGGATCATCCATCGCCTATCATATGGGTCAAGAAGCGTATACGCTAGTCTACTCTGGAATATCGATGCCCTGTCTCGATACACCCTCGACTAGGATCAATTAAAGGATGTACTTATGGACTACCCTGGCCCCACTAGTATGATCTCCATCATAGTCCTGGTAGTCAAGTACACATCCTAAGGGCTTTATCAACATGCGAGAGCAAGACAGTATCACAATAAAAGTCTACATGTTAAGAAAAAGAGCAACCAGATAGCATACTATCATGTTGAGCAAGAAATTCCTCTCTATATATGTCCAAGCATCCACTATAATATACATCATATATACAATAATGGCCTCTAGGGCATACATATAACTAACAGCTATAACAGGAAGTCCATAACCAGGCTGATGAGATTTACTGATAAGTGTTATCAGTAGTTTCTCGATCTGTTATAGGCCTTATACCGGCATGACTTATTGAGTTATTGGGGTCGACGATACCATCCCTAGACTCGATATGCAGCATATCTGATGAAGATACCGGACTGTACGATAAGTGTTGCCAGTTGGCTTGACGGGAGTTTTGACAGGTTCGCTTGTTTTTCTTCTGATCGCTCAATACCTGGGAGCCGTTACATATAGCTAGCGCCGCTGACGGTTTGTGGATATGTGATATGATCACAGCCTACTTCCAGCGTATTGACGAGTCTTAGAGTCCCACAAAGGGGTTACCTAGCTCGGGCGAAATGATGTGGGGTGCATATAGGGATATGCGCGGGAGCTCGATTAAATGCGTGTATATGATACCGTACTTTAATCGGGCGTTTTCTATTGGTCGGGTCGTATGTGATATGACAGGATTATTAAATCAAGTGTTGATTTAGTATTAATGACCATTAGCTCATTTATTTTTAAACCCTTTTCTTTTAAGTGTATGCATGAATGTATGTATGTATATATTGATATGAATGCACACATGAATGCATACATGTGTCATGGTTGATGATCCGCTCACTGCCTCCATGTGGCTCGGGGCTGTACCCAACTAAAACCTGTTTGCACGACTCCTTTGAGCCGTGGTAGGGTAGTAATCAAAGCACAGTGGGAACTCACACGAGACAAATGACGATCTCAGGTCGATGAACTAACCTGTACACATGTCACCAGGGAACTGCTATCTGACGCTAGGTATAATACCAACTAGCATGTTCCCGGCGAGTCCTGTCCAGTGTACTCATAACCCAATGAGCACCTGTATACATCTTAGGTGATCCAACTGACACCAATGGCTTGTGAGACCGGCCATCGCCCCTCATCGGGGTCTCGATCATATACACTAGTCTACTCATGGAGTATCGATGCCCAGTTTTGAAACTCCCACGACTAGGGACACTTTAAGGATGTGCTTATAGACTACCCAACTCACACGTATATGATCGCCATCATACTGCTGGTAGTCAAGAAAGAATCCTAATGGCTCTATCAACGTGTAATAGTGATCTGTAATATCACTTAAAGCATGTACACGATGATAAAGACAAACCAGATAGCATACTATCATCTCGAGTAAGACTGTCCTACCAGCATAGGTCCCCCCTTAATCATTGCAATCATGTGCCTGCGATCCAATAATTGACTTTGAGGGCACTATATCCAACACTATATTCATCTCAACATATCAAATGATCACATCACAGATATCGCGGCAGAAGAAACATATGAAATATTGGATATACTAGGAGGTCCGTGTTTTATTGCGAGCCTATATAAAACACGGATTCTACGGTCGCGATGAATAGCCAATCCCACTCCCCTAAACCCCTACGAGAGCGGCAAGCAACCCTACCAATTCTAGAGTTAGGACACCCGGTCTCGACTCCTCGAGATGGTCTCCCACTGGACCCTAGAACCCGGTTACTTGTGCTCCCCACCTTGGGTCTATCCTAATGCGGAAAAGTAAATAATATACAATGGTGATATCATCCTCAACCCGAAAGTGCCCCAATAAAAGAATATTACATACAATGAATTTTATATGAATGAAAATGAAAAAACTCTCATCTCACATAAAACCCCCGGCTATTCAAAACACGACGATCCAATATAACATATCACAGCAACACATAACATCACATGTCATCAACGTAAGTAAATATGCGTATCCCAATTGTCGTTGATGTATAGCAATGAAACCGGCGATACACCACATATTACACTTACGGTCGTAGAAATGAAAGTGAAAAACTACAACAGTTGGAATCCGCAACCACCTTAGACATCGCATGCCTAACCAAATGAATTCTTTAGACATCGCATGCCTAACAATTATAAGCCCCGCATTTTAGTATCGATCTCGAAAACACTTTTCAATATCTAGTCGGGCAATTCAACAAGATTCTGACATACTGATCGAATTCTCGTCGGAAACTTTAGTAGACAGCCGCACCCTCCGATGCCGTCGACGAAGTGCACTAAAGCAGAACACCGCTGCCGCGAGCACCCGAACGGATGCTTTTGGCGACGGGATTCTCCTACAGTCACTTGGTCGGGGCTATGGGGCGTGGCTATCTATTAAATTTACCCGGCGAGTATCCGCGTACGCTATGTGATTGCGACGGACGTTTGATCGCATCAAAATCCGTGGCAACCGATCAAAATGAGACTAAACTGCTAGATTTGTAAAATTCAAACTAGTTATCTCATAACTACATGTGGATTCCAAATATTGTATCATCTTACAGAAAAAAGTTAGACAACGTTAAACATTCCGATCGAATAAAAAAACACTCAAAATTTCCCTAAATTCTCAACACTTGAACTTAGTTTAAAAGCATCTATCACATGCCACAGTACCAATGGTCCAGCCGTAGAAGGGTCTAACCAACGCCGAACTACCACAAACCCTAAAGTTTAGAGGCGGTTCTGACGGTCACATAATCGAGTTAAGGTTTTCGTTCTTCTAGAGGGTCCACCGTGTTACTTGCACGATATTTTAATGTTCTTTAAGTAAGGAAAAATCCAACACTTGGAAATTTTCCGACACGGGAAAAAGTGAGTTATTGATATCCGTTCGAACTTTTTAACACTGTCTAAACAAACCGAAACAAAACTATAATTGCGAATACGAAACACTCCGAATTAGTTAATACAGTAAATTAACATCACATGCAATTTTAGCAAAAACAAACAACACCTGAAGTACCAAACCCTAGAGATGAGAACACCACCAAAACGCAAACCCCAAAGCCCTCAGAAATCCGAGCAGGCCGGATTTATTGGCCTTCTGGCCGGTCAAATTCCGAGCGGGGGAGGGGGGGTTGGGTTTTGGAATGTGTTCATATTGTATCTCATACAAAATTCTACAAGTGTTTGAAAATTTAATTGAACCCAGAAATAATTCGACAAAAACTATGGTTTTGCATCGGGTGTTTCGGAGTTGTTTCGGTTTCGTAATGCTACACTTATCCGTCTAATTCTCTAGCTAGGCTCTGATACCACTGTTGGGATACCTACAACGGCAGCAAGGTTTTGGGTGGCATCTCACATGCCAATTTTAAAATTTTCCATTATAGATAACCCTAAACCTAAATCATTAACTAGAGAATCAAACAATACTAGCATGTTAGCACTTTAACATCTAAGAGTTAGGGATTACAACCTTTATTGTCACGACCCAAAGTTTGGCCCGTGACCGGCACTTAACCACGTAACGTCTACAGGCATAACGCGACTAAGTAAGCCGAAACACAGAAATCAAAACCATTAAAAGTATTGAGTGTTAAAACATTTAATAGAAACATTTGTTAAAATGTTTAGAAAACCTTAAGTAATTCAGTAAAATTCTTTAAAGTTCAAGTTATTGTCTTAAAAATTTTGGCAGCATTTCCTTTGTAAAAACTAGCCCCGAAATCGGGTACAAGACAATATATGAGTAAAATGATAAACAATAGAAATAAAGCATCCCAAATGGGAGCAATCATGCCCAACGGCGGAAACAATCACCAGGATAATAATATACGATGCCGTAGCGAAGAATGAGCAAAAATAAGTGAAGACAACATGAAATATAAAACTGCATAAATAAAGTCGGCTCACAACGAGCTCGACATCAGAGTACAAATAATATACATCGTCCTCACAACCGGTCTCTAAGTCAATACTTAAGTAGTAGATGGAGAGTACTAGATGTATACAACTGGAAAAAATAAACAGATACCGCACAACCCACCTATCAGTAAAAGGTCTCACGCGCTAACTGCAATGGTATCTGTATCAAAAGATGCAAGAAAAGCAGCCTGCCGTGACTACTCTGAGGGGCAACCTACAAACACTGTGGCACAACGGGGGTGAGTTGCCAACTCGTGAATAGTAGATAACATATAAAGGTAATCGCGAGTATGCACGTGCTGCGATACTCTAACCTATGCCAACAGATAACATCTCTATATGATGAGCAGGGTATGCAATAATTGTGCATAGCAAATGCAATCTAATAACATCTATATAGGATGAGCAGGGTATGCAATAATCATGCATAGAAAGTGTACTCTATCAAGTACTACAAATACAGGATGAGATGTATAACATTGAATGCTGAGCATGGGAATAAATAACATCTAAACGGAATGTCAACGTGGAAAATAACCGGTGTCCATCAATACACCCAAATTCCAGTAAAACTCAGGCGCCGTCACTCCAATCGGCCCTCAAATCCTGTAAATCTCGTAGAATCGTGAGTGCCCAAAATCGGCACTCGAAATATCATAAAATAATCGTGTCTAGCATCGACACGCAAATCCTCAAATATCGGGCTCCGTCAGTCCAGATCGGCCCATAGGCTCCGTCTGCGGAATCGGCCTTCGGCCCCGGCAGTACATGTCGTTCCGTATCCATCTATCGACTCCGGTCGGTATCCTCCGGATAACCACCAGGTCCAACCAATCACCGCTAGGTAGTAGTCCTTCTGCCAGGCTCACCGTCTACTGCACAACGATCTGTTCTCGCCCCGGGGTACCATACCGGCTCCACCATGTATCCGCAATCGGTGCCTACCACTTCTCGAATCGGGTATACTCACACAAGCTCTCTGGAACCAAGAAAACTCATGGTGGACGCACTAAAATATCATATCAAGAGAAACCGGGTTTTTAAAACAGTGCGTATTTTCTTAAAATAATACCACGGTTCTCAAATCCAGAAATCCCATAAATCCAAACTCAATGCGTATGTATGGATGTGCAAATGGATATATACACGAATATGAGTGTAGCACTAGTATGAATATACAGTGTGCATGTGTGCAAGTATGAAGATATCAATATATGTGTGCACTGGTATGAATATACAGTGTGCATGTGCGCAAGTATGAAGATATCAATATATGTGTACACTGGTATGAATATACAGTGTGCATGTGCGCAAGTATGAAGATATCAATATATGTATATGCCCATCTGCGACAAGTCATAACAATCATCAATGGTGCGGTAATCAGGATGATATATAATTCGTAGCAATCCTATAGTGCGAGTGTCATGGCAATCACTAACGGTATGAGTGTAACATACAAATAGTGCTCGTGTAGCTTGAATCGTTAATGACAGTGCAGTGTTCTATAACTACCATTTCTATATGCAACAAGGAAGGTATGCTACAATAGTACATATAAACATCTATGACTAAATATCCTATCACGCCCTGACGCTTAATGCCATACGGGAAATTTTCCCGTAGATGTTAAATCTACTCACCTGGTCTCGTGCTAAGTATAGCCGACCACTTGCTTCCCTTTCTTTGCGGTGTCCGACGTACCTGCTTGCGAACCTAAAATTCATATAGAGAATCCACATAAGCAAATATCTCGCAAAAGACGATATCGAAATCAAACGACAAACTCGCGTTGCGAACTATATGCGCGTGCGTTCGATACGCTAAAACGTGTGTATACGCAGCTAAAACTATCCTGACACGTTGTGATACGCTGGAACGTAGAACCCACTCACGTATCACAGGTGTCGCGCAAACAAAACGTATTGGAAAAACGATACTACGCTCCAGATTCTAGCTCAGGTGAAAACTTACAAAATTGCACATACCACAGACCCTAAAAATATAGCAGACTCCTCTAGCCAAAACCCTAACCCCTAAGTCCCCTGTCTGGCCGCAAATTGCGGCCAGAACGAATAAACTGGCGGCCAAAAGTTGGGTAGGGGGTCTCGTTCTCTGGTGGTGTGATCAAGGTCTATCAAGTATGCCCCAGTTGCTAGTGGGCTCAGTACCATTCCGGGATTTTATCTGAAACCACCGGGTCAACAGCAGATCACAGAAAGGCCAAAGTTTGCTTTAAAATGTTAATTTTTGCACTAAATGAAAACCTATGGTATTTTGGCGAAATTTGGGTTGAAGCTAGGTTTAAGTGGCCCTAATAACACTTAATTGGGCTAGGCTAACCAGTAAAATCATCACTTGGCCACAACTTCACACAAAACATCATTTCTAGCACTAAATCTTACTTTTAACACTAACCGATGCTAATTCTACACATAAGCTTAGGAAAATGGAATTGAGTTCAGAAATTATACCTCACTTGACCCTACGATGCAGGAAGGGGGAGAAGGAGAAGAAGGGAAGGAGCTGCTGCTACCTGCTACTGCTGCTGTGCTGCTGCTATGCTGTTGATGCTGGTGCTGCTGATGCTACTGGAGCTGCTGCTGATGCTGCTGCTTCTGCTGCTGCTATGGCTCCTGCTGCTGCTGTTGTTGTGTTTGTGTGTGTGTGAGTGAGAGAGTTGTGAGAAATGAGTGGCAAAAGAAATGAGAGCACAAGAGTCAACCCCCCTCTCTCTCATTGAATGCAAGCATGAGCTCATGCCATGATGCCCATCCTCTCTCTCTCTCTCCAAGTCAACCACAACAATTCAAATCATTTCCCATTTTAAAAAAAGAAACACACAATTAATTAAAAACCAAATATACTTAAGGAAAATGGGTTAATCCACCATGGCTGCTAAACATGGTTTAACCCTAATTTTAACCCTAATTTACATGCACATGTGCGTGCAAGGCTAAATAAATTCTAATAAAATATTCATTAATTTTGATAAAATATTTGAAAATCGATTTGGTAAAATTTTTATTAAAAACCATAAATTAAAGTATAATTAGCCATTAATCACATCCTAAGGTGTTACAATCTTCCCCCTTAAAGAAATTCATCCCCGAATTAAAAATATATAGCTACGCGTACCTTCAAAGAGATGAGGGAATTTCTTCTGCATCTCGCCCTCGGCCTCCCAAGTGATCTCTTCACCATTCGGGCTGCGCCAAAGCACCTTCACTGATGGCAAGACCTTCGATCTAAGTTTCATCACCTGCCGGTCCAATATCACGACTGGCTGCTCGGTGAACGAAAGATCGCGCTCGAGCTGAATGGTCTGATGCTGAATCATGTGCGAAGGGTCATGTAGGTATCTGCGAAGTATCGACACGTGGAATACGGGGTGATCATCTGGGAATTCAGGTGGAAGAGCCAAACGATATGCTACTGCGCCCACACGCTTGAGGATCTCGAAGGGACCTATGCATCTGGGACTAAGCTTCCCCTTCCGTCCAAACCTCATCACTCTCTTCATCGGAGAGACCCTCAAAAAAACATGATCGCCAACTGCGAACTCTAATCTGCGGCGGCGTCTGTCAGCATACGATCCCTGCCTGCTCTAAGCGGTCCTTATCCTATCTCGAATCAGTTGTATCTTCTCGGTCGTCTCCTGTACGATCTGTAGCCCCAAAACACTGCTCTTACTGAGCTCTGTCCAACAGACGGGCGATCTACATCTCCTCCCATACAAGGCCTCGAAAGGTGCCATCTGAATTGTAGCATTTTGAAAATTTAGAAATAAATAAAAATTAATTAAATTAAGAATAATATGTTAAATCACAAAGTGGTTAAAGTCAAATAAGTCAATTTTCATAACTTATATGTAAATCAATTTAAGTTAAAATTTTAGTATGCAACATAAATAAGTTATAAGGGTTTTAATGACAAATTTAGCTTCATTTTAATAAAATGGGTGTTTTATAATAAGCTAGGTTGTGAAGGGTTTATAAGTAAAGTTTAAATTTTTTTTATGCAAATAGGAAATTGTTGAGGATATAAGTGAAAGTGGAATAGAAATCAATTTAGTTCAGAATTCAATTTCAAATTAAAACAAAATTTAAAAATAAGGCATGGAACACCTCATGCTTGCATGCACACACTCACCTTACACCTCCTACTTGCATGAAACCCTTACCTCTAGCTTGCTTCCACCTACTCCTTCACCTTATCCTTTCCTCCTCTCATATATATAGCACATATTCAGTTCACAAGCTCAGATTAAAAACTCAAAAGATTTAAAGGAAAAGAAAAATTTTAAAGAGAAAAGAAAGAACAAGAGGAAGAAGAAGAAGAAGGAAACTATATTCTTGGTTTTTCATCACCATCAAGCTAGGAGGAACTTAGCATCGTGGAGGGTTATTCCAACAGCTAATTGGAAGGTAAAATTCTTAAACACAGTAGGAAATTTTAAGTTTTGTAGATTAGTTATTTTGAATTGAACCAAGTGACATAATATCGTATTTTGGTGAAATTTTAAGTTTTGTAGATTAGTTATTTCGAATTGAACCAAGTGACATAATATCGTATTTTGGTTAATATTAAGCTCTATTGAAATCTGCTTTTAATCAGAAGATAATTAACTTAACAAAACAGTGTTAAAATGATGTAAGAAACACCTAGAACAAACTATAGGACCACGAACCCAGGGGGCCGGTTTTTGGCCGGCGGCCAAACTTGAAATTCCGGCGTCGCCGGCTATAAGGGGAGCTATGTGGGTTTGTCTTGTTGGGTAGTTTTCAGTGTATAATTTTGGCTATTTTGGTGTTGTTTAATTAAATTAGTTTCACTGTAAATAGAATCTAGAAAACGTATATCGGAAAGGATATCTTAAAACAACAAATACGACACGGTTAAAAAACATCGCGATTTAAATTCTGTAGCGATGCAGGTTAAGGTTAAAATTCAGTAAGTTTAAGTGTTTAATAGCTCGATATAGTCGTATATTATATAATTAGTACGTGGGAATGGGTGTTTTTCATTTCCGTCATGTCGGAATGGCCGTTTTCTTATATACGTTAAATTGTGATATTAGATTCGAATACGGGAATTACGGAGGCAGCGAGGAAAGGGAAAGGATTAGCAATTCCTGAATAGTTTCGACGTTTCCGGTGAGTAGACTAAACATCTACCGGGAAATTTTGTAAAGATGGCGTGTTACACCCGTAGTTTAATTAACTTAAATGCTTTATATTATTATGCCAAATTGATAATATGCATTCATCATTCACATATATAATTGTTTAGTTGCTAGAACACTTCACAAGTATCGACGAGTCATGCCACATGCACATCTTATATGTTACACACACCTCGTCAATATTGCTATATCACTTTTACACTTAGCATAATACTTGTTAAAATGATTTATATCGTATCTCACATATCAATAATAGTAGTAAATTTCATCATTTATACCATGTTAATATATGTATATTTCATGTTGATTTAAGAGGTAAATGTATTATTGAGGATTTGTGGTTTTGAGTTTTGAATACTATTACATAAATCCAGTGATTTTATGATTGATGTGTCATGTCTACCATGAGATGTTTTATGATTTGATTTTTATTCCGGACCGAGTGGGGGAGATATACGGTCGCGGATTTTACGTTATCCATACTGAGTGGGGGAGATATACAGTTGGATACATGGTGGACCCGGTCGAGACCGAGGGGCAGGATTGCCGCATCGAGGCGGGGGAGCCTAGCGAGGTTACTCGATACCGGAGATAGTGATAAAAATACGGCGCATATCTAGATGATAACGACCGGTATTATTGATTTCAGGATCATTCGAGGAATGATGCCCGTGAGAAATGGAAGTTTTGTGTCGATGATGGACACTGGGAAATGAATTTATTGGGAATAAATGATGAGATTTCAGTTGGACTATGAGATTTGTATTATATATTGTTTATTTTCATATATAATCATACATTATACTTGTTCACATTTCAGTTAGTATGATCGCCATATTTATATTATTAACCGTTATATGTTAGTTATATTCACTGAGTTGGAAACTCACCCCCGTTGTGCCACAGTTCCTTGCAGGGGTAGAGTGGACAGTTAGCTGAGGTGCAGATCTACTTTTGCAGCTGTATTGCATCTTTTTACATATGAAGTAACCTTCTCTTTTGGTATTGTATTTTTGTATCTAGAAAGTCTCCATCAGACCTGTATGTTGACTTAGAGTGAGAGATGATATATATACACATATTTGATAGTTGAGCTCGTTTAGTTCTATACATTGTGGTTTCTTTCTTTATGTCTGAGTTCATGTTGATGTCCTATATATTGAGATTTATTTCCGTTGTTGATCCCAACTAGGGATGCAACCAAACTTAACACTTTATATTTCTTTATTAATTTAACTTCATAAATTGTGATGTTTATTTAAAAACTAAAATTTTTATAAAGAATTCCGCAAAAAGGTATTGTGATCTTGGTTTTCGGCTTACTTGGACTGTGTGCATATCTTTAGATATGATACAATCTATATGCCGGTCACATCCACATTTGGGTCGTGACTTGAATAGTATCCTGGAACCTATTGTTGTAGGAGAACTCCACCAAGGGTAAATGATGATCCCAGTTACCACCAAAGTCTAAAACGCAGGCTCGGAGCATGTCTTCGAGAGTCTGAATAGTCCGCTCTGACTGGCCGTCGCTCTGCGGATGAAATGCTGTGCTGAAATTCAAGCGGGTGCCCAAGGCCTCCTGAAGCCTCTGCCATAGTCGGCTGGTAAACTGGGTGCCTCGGTCGGACACGATACACGTCGGGACTCCATGCAGTCGTACTATCTCGTCGATGTAAATCTGGGCATACTGAGCAAATACGAAAGACGTCTTCACTGGCAGGAAGTGAGCCGCTTTCGTCAAACGATCCACGATCACCCAAATGGAGTCATACCCTCGTCTGGTCCTGAGTAGACCCGCAATGAAGTCCATCGAAATCTGCTCCCATTTCCATTCCGGAATGGGTAACGGCTGTAGCTCTCCTGCTGGCCTCTGGTGCTGGGCCTTGACTTACTGACAAGTCAGGCACCTCGACATGAAGTCTGTGATGTCCCTCTTCATTCTGTCCCACCAGTAAACATCTCTCAAATCATGGTACATCTTGGTGGAACCCGAATGAATACTATACACCGATCGATGTGCCTGCTCAAGAATTTCACTCCGCAGTCCCTCGGCATATGGTACACACAGTCTAGTCCCAAATCGCAGTATCCCCTGATCATCGACCCCGAACTCGGAAAATCTGCCCTGTCCAATCTGTGCCATGATCTCTGAGTAACGGTCATCACTGTACTGTGCCTCATGTATACGGTCAAGCAACTGTGGGCGTGCACGAACATGCGCAAGCTGTCCCCCGATCGGCGTGAACTCGAACTGCACCCGGCTATCGCATAAGATCTGCCAATCTGCCGATAACTGCCTCTGCACTATGCTCAAACAAGATAGACTACCCCCGGGCCTCCTACTCAAGGCATCCGCCACTACATTCGCCTTGCCCAGGTGATACAAGATCTCGCAATCGTAGTCCTTCACTAGTTCCATCCAACGGCGTTGTCGGAGATTCAGGTCTCGCTGCTGAAATATATACTTTAAGCTCTTGTGATCTGTGAATATCTGGCATGACTCGCCATATAGGTAATGTCGCCAGATCTTGAGTGCAAAGACCATTGCAGCCATCTCTAAATCGTGAGTGGGGTAGTTCTGTTCATGTCTCTTCAACTGCCGTGAAGCATACGTGATCACCCTGTCATGCTGCATCAATACGCACCCTAGCCCCACTCGAGAAGCATCACAATAGACCACAAATCCGCCTGATCCTGAAGGCAACGATAACACCGGCGCCGTAGTCAAATAAGTCCGTAGCTGCTGAAAGCTATGCTCTCACTCCTCCGTCCAATCGAAAGGAACTCCCTTCCGGGTCAACCCGGTCAAAGGTGCAGCAATGCTGGAGAAGTCCTGCATAAATCGCCTGTAGTAGCCGGCCAGTCCTAGAAAGCTGTGGATCTCCGTAACTGATGAGGGTCTGGGCTAACTCTGAACGTCCTCGATCTTCCTCGGGTCCATACATATACTATCTCGTGTAATTACGTGACCCAAGAAGTCTACGCTGTCAAGCCAGAATGCAGACTTGGAGAATTTTGCGAATAGCTGGTGCTCCCTCAAAGTCTGCAGTGTGATCCACAGGTGCTGCTCGTACTCCTCTCGGCTCCGGGAATACACCAAAATATCGTCAATGAATATGATGATAAACAAATCAAGATACGGCCTGAAAATACGGTTCATCAAGTCCATAAATGCTTCTGTGGCGTTGGTGAGTCCGAACGACATCACCAAAAACTCATAATGGCCATAGCGCATGCGGAAAGCTGTCCTCGGTATATCTTCCTGTCGAACCCGCAACTGATGGTATCCTGATCGCAAGTCGATCCTCGAAAAATATCCTGCCCCCTGAAGCTGGTCGAACATGTCTTCGATGCGTGGAAAAGGATATCTGTTCCGCACGGTAACCCTGTTCAGCTGGTGGTAGTCGATATACAAACGCATACTGCCGTCCTTCTTCTTGACAAACAGAACCGGAGCACCCCAAGGAGAAACACTGGGTCGAATAAGTCACTTGTCCAGCAAATCTTGTAACTGATGTTTCAACTCTCTAAGCTCCGCCGGGGCCATCCGATAAGGCGGTATAGAAATAGGCTCCGTGCCTGGAATCAAATCAATACAGAAACCAATATCGCGCTCAGGCGGTAGCCCAGGAAGCTCGTCAGGGAAAACATCAGGGAACTCACAAACAATCGGAACCTGGTCCAACGGAACATCCGTAGCTCTAGTATCGCAAACATAGGCTAGGAATCCTTGACATCCCTTCCTCAACAGCTGTCCAGCACGAAAAGAAGAAATCAAACTGTGAGGGGCGGCACCACGGTCCCCTTGCACAATAAAAGCCGACTCACCGGGAAAACAAAATCTAACTATCTTCTCACGGCAGTCCACAAATGCATAGCACGTGGCTAACCAATCCATGCCCAAAAGAACGTCGAAGTCCAACATCTCAAGAAGGATCAAGTCGACAGGCAACTCTCTCTCGCCAATACGGACAACATAGGATTGGAACACGTGTCTAGCAACAAATGACTCGCCCACAGGAGTGGTTACAATAAGCGGCTGATCAAGCAAACCAGACTCTCTACCCAAACCCGGCATGAAGTGTGTGGAAACGTACGAGTGCGTGGATCCGGGATCAAACAACATGTGTGCATCAACAGAACATACTGATAGGGTACCTGAAACTATGGCATTGGACGCCTGCGCGTCCTGATGCGTCAACACAAAAACCCATGCCTGTCCTCCACCTGCGATTGGCGGTCCCCTACTAGCAACTGGCTGTACTCTACCGGCAGCTGGCTGTCCTCTGCCTCGGCCACCTCATCCTCTATCAGTAAACCCTTCGCGACCACGGCCTCTCTGTGCATGAGTCTGACGCGGAGCAACAGTAGGTACAATAGGTAATGCCCTCTGGGGTGGAGAAGGTGGAAGTGTGACATGTGGTACTGCTGCCTCCCTCTGGCGTATCTCGGTACAATCTCTGATGCGGCGACGGGGACTACCACACCCAAAGCATCCACGCGATGACTGCTGACCCTCTTAGGGATAAGAGCTAAACATCTTACCTCGCCCTGAGTCTCTGCCACCTGTACGACATCTATCACGGCGTCCGAATGGAAGTCTCCGTGCTGCTGTATCGGTACGAACCCTCTTCGGCCTTGGAACTACCGAAGTCTCTGCAAGGCGCTCCTCGACTAATAGGGCTACGTTTACAGCTGCTGCATAAGTCTCGCAATGCTGTGCACTGATCGCGAGGAACAGTGGGGTAAGTAAGCCTCGAACAAACCTCTTGACTTGCATCTCCTCAGTAGCCACTAGGTATGGGGCATAAACAAATAGCTTGGTGAATAGTACATCGTACTCTGCCACTGTCATCTCTGGCGTCGGATGTAAGGACTCAAATCTGCGCGCTCGGGCATCCCTAACACTCTGGGGAAGGAAACGGGCTAGAAATACCGTCACAAACTCGGTCCAGGTCATAGGAGGAAGACCTGCTGCTCTGCCCTTCTCGATCGATTCACACCATTTCTGCGCAAGACCTTCCAGGCGAAAGCTCGCGAACTCTACCCATCTCGCATCTGAGCATCTGAGTGAACGACATATCCGGGTCATCCTATCAATAAAAGACTGTGGTTCCTCGGCTGCATCAGTGCACGTGAAGACCAGAGGCTTCAGCCTCATGAACTCTGATAGCGATACTGTAATAACCTCCATGGCTGTAGGGGCAACTGCCTGTACTGTAGGTACCATCGCGGTCCCCGTAACGGGTGGAACTACCTCTGGTCGCTGCGCTCGAAGCATCTCGACTAACGACCCTATCATTTGGCGCATCTCCTGCATACCGGCCTCTAGCATAGCGATCTGATCTGTCGTAGGAGGAACAGTCTGATCTTGCACAACGGGTGTACTACCCGGGTCAGTCCTCGTCTCGGACGAGTCAACTCTAATCTCGGCTCTCGCGGCCGATCTTTGTGCCCTCGTAGTCTTTGGTGGCATAATGGCTGAAAAGAAAGTAGGATTCGATAAGGATACGGAAATCAAATCACAAGAATGTTTACAATCATGAAGGAATTTCCAATCAATAAGTCTTAAGGTCGCTTAGGCGGAGTACCGTGTCGTGAGTATGCTGCGGAATATATGCACGCTACGCCACTCTGCTTCAGCTACCTACTCCATCATACCAGGGTCATCCTGCACTCCGAAAGTAAAACCTACACTCTGATACCAACTTTGTCACGATCCAAAGTTCGGCCCGTGACCGGCACTTAACCACGTAACGTCTACAGGCGTAACGCGACTAAGTAAGCCGAAACCCAGAAATCAAAACCATTAAAAGTATTGAGTGTTAAAACATTTAATAGAAACATTTGTTAAAACGTTTAGAAAATCTTAAGTAATTTAGTAAAATTCTTTAAAATTCAAGTTATTGTCTTAAAAATTTTGGCAGCATTTCCTTTGTAAAAACTAGCCCCTAAATCGGGTACAAGACAATATATAAGTAAAATGATAAACAATAGATATAAAGCATCCCAAACGGGAGCAATCATGCCCAACGGCGGAAACAATCACCATGATAATAATATACGACGCAGTAGCGAAGAATGAGCAAAAATAAGTGAAGACGACATGAAATATAAAACTGCATAAATAAAGCCGGCTCACAACAAGCTCGACACCAGAGTACAAATAATATACACCGTCCTCACAACTGGTCTCTAAGTCAATACATAAGTAGTAGATGGAGAGTACTAGATACAACCCTCGTATTGTACTCTGGTGCTGGATGTTCTACAAGGAACACCGCTATGCAAAGCAACAACTAGAGCTAGCTGTTTTTGAAAATTCGATTCCACACCATCTTTAGGTTTCTTTTATTTCATTAATCTCATTAATGAAGTCCCATCATTTTAAGTTACCTAAACATCACAGATAAATACAACGTACGCTTATGCCATCTGCATTCGCCTCAATGTCCCCTCGTGCACCGTTAGGTTAGGTAACTAACGGCAGAGCGGGGCAGTGCTAGCGCGGGTGTAAAACATATCGGGTCCACCATATACCCGCAGACGGTTCCTCCACTCCTCGAATCGGGTCTCGAAAACAAATCTCAGAACCGAGAAAACTCATGGTGGACATCTTGAAATATTATATCAAGAGAAACCGGGTTTTTAAAACAATGCATACTTTCTTTTTAAAATGACCACGGTTCTCAAATCCAGAAATCTCATGAAAACAGCATATCTCAATGCGTATAATCATAAATCATGATGTATGTGACATATAACATAATGTAAGCATATCCGTATATCATGCAACATGGAACAGTAATATGCACATATCGAGGGAAAACCGCTCTTTTGAATGAATCCAGTTTTAAAATATATCCTGCGGTTCCTAAATTCTCCAAAGTCCAATGCAACATCGTATAAAGGTGCATATGCAACTATAGCAAGTAAATTATGCAAGGAGTCATATCATGATGCAGCAATTCTACTGTGTAGTGACATAGCAATTATCGATGAAGAAGTGTGTGAGCCGGCAAATCTGTGTATGTGTAACATACGCATCATCGATAATGGTGTAGGTGTACTAGCACAGGTATATGCAATGCAATGTAAATAACATGAATGTAGCATAAGGTAAATCGTCAGCTAAATGCTATAAGGTATACGTATCTAACATGATCGAGTCGGTGAATCTATCAATCGGCATCCAGCCACACAACATCACGTACGGTATAATCTATCGTACAGCCTCCTCTAGTCAAGGGTATGGATCAAACATCAAGTCAAACTCATCACGTACGGAAAATCATCGTACGGCGGCAATAAACCATTAGGGATCATATCCACCTATATGTCAATGAGGGTACGGACCTAACGTCTCGTACGGCAATCACTCCAGATTCATAATATATATAATAATCTATATACCTATATCCCCGGGTCACATCCATAACAATCTCATATCAAGGGACTGGCAAAGGTATCAATAATCTCCATCGACTCGCATCTGTATACCAACATATCATCAAATCATCATATCACATCGTATTCTCTTTTCATCGCATCTATATCTCACATAAAGTCAAATTTACAAATACATTCTACCCTTACCATAAGCATAAGTATCTAATCTAACATACACACCCGAACCATACAATCAGTTTTTAAAAGATGCGAATTGTAGTTTTGAAAGTAGGGGCTACGGTGTTTTTAAGGAAAAGATATCGTTTGAAAATCCGTAATGTCCCTCAAGGTATCTGTTTAAAAGATTCATACGATTCTTCAGTTTGGAAATAGGTTTGGTTCGGTTGACACATTTACATCGGCTATCTAGTCTTATGGTATCCAATACAGCAATATCATCGAACATCATCCTCGAATCCCGTCATCACATATTAACCATATCATATCACTTCTAACTATCCTTTTAGCCATATCCCTAGTTTCCTAATCTAGGTTTCTACGACTGTATCCTATAGATCGGTTTCCATCAAATTGCGGGGGTGCTATACGCCATCTACCCGACTTCCCACGTAGATATAGATCTACTCACCTTGATCCTTACTTGCCGAAGTCGATGACGCCATGCTCCGTCGCCTCGGAATCCACACGAAGGTACCTACAATGATTCACATTTGAAATCGCTATTAAAATCGAATCCGGAAAAACCGATACAACACACGGTGCGCTCATAGGTTAGAACCTATAGTCTACGTGTGCAAAAACGATCAAACAACCCTTCTTGTTGACGTACAAACGCCCAACAAACAAATACAATACCAATTACCAAAACCAAGCATTCAAAATACGGAAAACATATCCAAAAATCAAACCAATGTGCTCCCAGATTTTGACTAAGGTCAAATGGGGATAAACAAACGGTGTTATGGGGTAGTATATGGAGTGTGTGAGCTACTGTACCAATCCCAGCACCAGACACCACAAAGTGGTCGGCCACTTACCTTCTAAATCCGGCCACCTCGGCCAAGTTGCCTCCGTTTGGGTTCGTATCGTCAGGGTGGTCTCCTGGTGTGGTAATTAGGCCTTTGGACTTGTTTGTTAAACTTAGAAACTTCCTGGTCATCCCAGATTCCCTGTAGTCCCCAATTTGTACACAAAACCGACATGGAACTAATCTAAGTTTGTATTCTCTGTTCTTGGTCCAGAATTTGATCTCTAGGGTCTTGTAAACCCTCACTACAGCTTACAAGTCTAAAAGTCACCCAAACCCTTCCCTTGAAATTCCAAGTTTACAAATCCACACCTTAAACAATTTCTAAACTAACTAGAATGCTAGGAAATATAAACTAAAGTAAATGAAAGGAATTATAGCTCATGGATGCAACCAATCCAAACCCTAGAAGTCCAAAGTCTTCAAAAATCCAATTTTTTCTTGGTCCAATGTGTTGAGGATGAGGAGGTGATCATTTTTTGTGAAAGGGGTATAGGGTTTTGGTGAATATTTTGAGATGGGTCATGAGGGTAGAAGATGGAGCTTGAAGATGAAGAAGGAGAAGATAAAATGGTTGGCGAAAAGAATGGGCAGCCCTCTCCCTCTCTTAATCTCACCCACACTATCTCTCATGGCATGGCCTCAACATCATTATGTTCCCTCTCTCTCTCCTTAATCATTCCTCTCATTTCTTTCTTTTTCTCACCAAAAATAAAACCAACCATAACTAAAACAACACAAAAGAAACATGTAACCAAATGAAACATGTCATGGTGTACTAACCATGGAAAATGTAGAAATACGGATTTGGCTTAATCGCGATTAGCAGTGCACTAATCAAGTTTTTATCCAAACTGCATATAATTAAATATAAAAATGCCAAATCCAATAAAGATAATTTTAAATGAATAAATCATTTTAATCTTCAATTATTTCATAATTATTGGTATATATTTATACCTTTTTTCGAAAACCCCAATTTCGCAAATCGGGCAGTTTTCGGGAAATGTATTATTTTAATATTAAATTCCAAAAATAATATTTTATATTTTCTGAAATGTTACAGATTCACAGGAGTTTGGACAAACTTGCTTGTTGATCTTCTGATCGCTCAATACCTAGGTAGTCGTTACGTCCAGCTAGTACCGCTGACGGCTTGTGTGTTAGTTATATGTATGCCCTAGAGGCCATTACTGTACATGAGATGTGTATTGTAGTGGATGCTGGGACATATATAGGTAGGACTTTCTTGCTCGACATGATAGTAAGCTATCTGGTTGCTCTTTATCTTAACATGTATACTTACTGTCCCTCTATTACATGTTGATAAAGCCCTTAGGATGTGTACTCGACTTGCAGGACTATGATGCAGATCATACTAGTAGGGCCTGGGTAGTCCGTGAGCATATCCTTCAATGTTCCTAGTCATGGGAATATCGAGACGGGGCATCGATATTCCAGAGTAGACTAGCGTATATCTTCTTGACCCATGTGATGGACGATGGATGATCCCATATCCATTGGTGTTTGACATCAGAGATGGTATGCGGGTGCTCAGTGAAGATTGGGTACACTGAACGGACTCACCGAGAACTCCCAGATGGTATTATACCTCACGTCAGATGGCAGTTCTCTGGTGACACTGGTACAACTTAGTCTGTTGACCCAAGATCATCATAGAGTCTTGTGTGTCTCCCACTGTGCTTTGATTTCCACCCTACCACGGCTCTACTGAGTCGTGCAAACGGGTGGTTTTTGGGTACAGTCCCGATTCACATGGAGGCAATGAGCTATAGGAGGGGATTCGTCTATCCCGGTATTGGGGGTTGATGTTGCGCTATGCTCGACTGGCCATAACTGGAAATCCCTGGCCAGGGTTGCACTGATTTACTGGTAAGTGTTATCGGTAGTTTCATGCTTGTTATGGACCTTACATCGGCATGACTTATCAAGCTTCTAGGGTCTGACGTTTACCACCCCTAGGCGAGATATGCGACATATCAGACGAACAGACCGGACTGTGCGGTAAGTGTTACTGATTGAATTCGCAGGAGTGTGAGCAGGCTTGCTTGTTGATCTTCTGATAGCTCAATACCCGGGTGGCCGTAACGTTTAGCAGACCTCTTGCGGCTTGTGGGTGTTTGATATGATCATCATCTACTGCCGGCGTATTGATGAGTCTTTAGAGTCCTACACAGGGGTTTCCTGGCTCAAGCGAAACGGAGTAGGAGCACATATGTGATATGTGCGGGACCAAGATTGATACATTATGATATACCATATTCTATTCTCGCGATTTGTAACATTGATCGGTTGTATGCGATATAGCCGGATTATCGGATCAAGTGTTGATTCGATAAGTTTTTACACATGATATTAGTCGGTTATAGCCGGATTATTAAATCAAGAGTTGATTTAATAATTTAATGTATGATTATATATATTTGATATATTACATTACATTAACTAGTATTAGCTCACTTAAGATTTATTTTCTCACTTGATTGTGCATAAGTGTATATGTGATATATATTTGTGTACATATGATTGTGTCATGCTTGATGATAAATCAAAGATGGGTGTATGAGACTTATAGCAAGATTAGGGTAAAGATTAGGGTTTTGTTTATATCTTAAGAATAACAAAAGAGAAAGACTTTGTCAAAGTTCTCAAGCTTTCATGAAGCTTGTGGAAACATTGACAAAGTCAACTCTTTTGTCATTCTTTAGGATATTTAGTTAACCCAACCCTTAACCTCATATTTTGGTTAATTCTCTACATGAGTTAAGCATGATATCATAACTCACCCATGGTTACATTATTGAGAAGAATATAATTCATATGATGATATTATTCTTTCTTCTTCATCTTCATCAAGCTCCTTGAAAAAGCTTTCAAGCTCTAATGGTGCTATGAGAAAAAATGTGAGAAAATCAATTCTAAAGTGAGCTCATCTCCTACTTCTTCATTCTCTACCACTTTCCATGTAGTAGAGTGTGTTCTCTTCACAAAGTTCTTGACCTAGTGAAGATGGAGCTTGAGTTTGAGTCTCCTCGACGTAGATCATCTTCGGCCTCGAAGTCAACGACCTAGCCCGCTCATTTCTCCGAGGAAACCATCGCTAGAGTCCGGGATCACGATGATCGCAGCGAAGGGGACATCTACACGGAACTAATGAAGTGAAGGACCGGATCTACAAAGGTTGTAATCGCTTTCACTTAGTGTTAAGTTGTTCACTTGCTTATAGTTTTCGCATAATCTCTAGTATACGATCTTGGTCAGGGTTGTTCGGCACGTCTATTTTTTTGAATCGGGCATGGTTGATGCCTTGTAGAACCTTGTGACAGTGCCTAGAAACCCTACAGTGGTATCAGAGTGTAACCCTTCGAAAATCGTTTAGGCAGTTTTTCGGTAATCGGCTAATTTTTCGACTTTTTCCGTAAAAAGTCAAAATTGATATTTTTCATTGTAGACCTAATTATACAAAATTTAGATAAGATATTACTATAATTTTGTCATTAAAATGTCACTTATAATTATCTAGTTAAAAAAAAAAATTCGTAATTAATTATTTTTTTTATTATTTTAAGCCTTTTTAAATACATTTAATTAGGGATAAATACAAATTTAATTAGGTAAATTCCTTAATTAGGAGTCTTTATAAGCTAAAATATGGTGTTAATAAAATTATATCATGTCTTGCAAACTTTTAGATTTTTGGGTGGGAAAATTATGAAAAAATGGCTTAAAAAGGGGTTTTTTTGGAAAAAGGTTGATATGAAAGCATGATATGATATCATATGATGTTGTAATTAGCTAGAAACTTCTCAAAATTTCCCACACCCCTCTCTCTTGCTGCTGGCCGGCCTAGAGCTGCTGGATCCCCATTTTCCACTTCATTTTTGCTTCATTTCCTTGCAAAAAATTCATAAAAATTCACAAATTTCTTTCTCCATTCAAACCAAAACCCTAATCCTTTCTCTCTCAAACCAAATTAGTTCAAAAACATGATGAAAGGAGGCTTCTTGGAGACTTGATCAAGCTAGGGTTCAAGCTTGAGAGGTTAAAATTCTAAACTAGTTGCAAATTGGTAGTTTGTTTATGCTAAATTAGATGTGTAAAGTATTAATTTAGTGTAAATCCTTGTTCATGAAAAATCAAGAGAAGGTTTTGGATTTTTATAAATTAGGGTTTGTAGCATAATGGTTGGATTATGTTAGGGATGGTTGTCTAATTGATTAGAATGGTTAATGGTGAAATTATTTGCTTACTAAATCGACAAATCTCAATGTTTGTATCGATTTGGTTTAAAAATCGCTTACTAGATTTTTACGAAAAATAGTATGCGGTCGATTTGTGTTAGGTTAGAAATATTATTAGCGTCGTATAGGGTTATTAGAATGCGTGAACGCGGGGTTTCGTCTAGTCGGGTGGTAGTTTGTCGATTTCCCCGAAATGACGATTTTTTGTTAATGGATTGCGATTTTCGTGCGTTTTTCCGCGCACCGAGTGCATGCTATGTTTAATACGAGAGCGTGGATATTTGTATAATGTGACTTGCATCGTTTAGGGTTATGTAATCTTATACTTGGTGTTGTGCAAATTTAGGATCGGTCGGGGAAACTTCGGATACGGCGCGAAAAGGCAAAGCGGTGGCCGGATCAGATTAGCGGGGATTTCAGGTGAGTAGATGTATTCATCTATGGGGGAATCGTCTGGATGGCGCGATGCGCCCCCCTAGTTAGGATTACCCTACTTTATGCAAGATTTATATTGTTAGATAGCTTACCCCTTTATGTACATTGCATACCCTCACAGCTAACCGTATGCTAGATTGCATGGACATTCATCTTCATATATATGATATCACTTCGTAGGACACGAACACCATTACCATTGGCATCTGTTGCACGTTCACTATTCATGTGACACACACGCCTTGGTAATTGACATGCCACGTGCACGATAGAACCTGTTTATCTTAATATCATCACCTGCATTCATACTTGATATATGAAACTGCACCGCATGCACATATCTCGCATCATCATCATATTTACATAGAACTCTAGCCAAAATTCACATCATAGACATTGATATCATAGACATTTATCATACATATAACATGTGGACATTATGATTTTCTTGAGGATTTCAGTTTTGCTCCGATTTCTGGATTTTTGGGGAAAACCGCAAGAATTTAACAAAACCTTATCTTTATCATTTTCAAAACAAAAGTTGATGTTTTCTCGTGATGTATGTGTCGTCCACCATGAGTTTTCATGTTTTCTGTTGGATTTCGAGACCCGATTCGAGGAGTGGATGAACCGTCTCGGGTACATGGTGGGCCCGGTATGGTACCCCGGGGCAAGAAGATCGAGTTGTAGACGATGAGCCTGGCAGGGGAAGACTACCTACCGGTGATGTCTGGCGCGGCGGATATCCGGAGGATACCGACCGTTGTCGTGAGATTTATGATATGGGCCGATCCGGACTGACGGAGCCCGATATTGAGACAGATGTGATTCCTATTTGGTGTCGATGCTTGACACAGGTTTTCAGAGGATTTCTTGATGATATTTAGCTATTATGCAGACATTCATTTTTCTAAAAGTTAAGAATGCAGTAACATTAACATTTAAAACACTTAAAGAGTTAGAAAAGATATTGTATACATGTGCATGCATACTAGAGTTATTATATCACATATGGACATACATGTTGTTCCGCATTGCGTGCATTCTTACGATTGCCTTGCTAGATGTTATATTCTACTCACGAGCTGGCAACTCACCCCCGTTGTGCCACAGTGTCTTGCAGGTCGGACCCGTCAGTCTTGTAGCGGCGGGCTATCTTGTCATCAGTTCCTTTTGCTCAGACTCGCGACATCGCCCGTAGGTGGGTTGCGAGTATACTTTATTTCTTTTTGCTTTATCATTGTATCTAGTATTCTCCATCTACCACTTGTATTGTATATGCGACCTAGTGATGAGACTGAGAGATTTGTATATTTGTGGTTTCTTTTGGGTCGAGCTCACTTGAGCCGACGTGTGTTTTCTGGTATTTGCATCTCTTTTATGCTCTTTTTCTTGATATTACTATTATATTGCATGTGGTTGTGATCCGCCTTGGGCGAAGAGCTAGCTCCCGCTTGGGGATGCCATTTTTATAATTACAGGTTTATTATCTTGTTGTACCCATTTTGGGGGATAGAAAATACAGGGGAGACTCTGCCGAAATTTTCGGGAATTTTTGATGTTCTTTTTTTTGGATTCTATGCAACTTAATTGATTTCAAAACCGTTTTCATTTAAGGTTTTCCTTCACTCTCTTTTGATTTTGGGTTAGATTTCTGGGCTTTGGCTGACTTAGGTTACGGTACGCCTTTAGACGTCTCGTAATCTAAGTGCCAGTCACGTTCCGTACTTTCGGGTCGTGACACAGAGCCAAGCTAGAGCTTTAGGCGAAGTCTAGACGAAGTTTAAAGTTCGATCGAACCCGGAATCCCCCGATTTTACCCCTCTCTGGACATTTTTGAAAATGTTGATTTTTTTCTGGATTAAAAATGCTTAAAAAAATCAATAGGAAATTATATGGAAAATTGTGCAAAACGACAAAGTTTGGCGCCTAAAGCGCCGCGGAACCGCGGCACGAGCATGGCTCACGCGGCGGTTCCGCGGCCAGAAGGTGACATCACGCTTATCATTTTGCACAGTAATGTTCCTATTAAATTTCCCAATGTTTCTGAGTATTTTTAATTTATACTCAAGAGTTGAGTTTTCTGGGTTGTATTGGGGACTCGATGATTCGATCGGATTATTTAACTTTGTTTATTTTGTCCGGGTAATTTTTAGAACGTGTTAAAAAGTTCGATTGGATATCAATAACTTACTTTTTCCCCTGCCGGAAAATTTCCAAGTGTTGGATTTTTTCGTAGTTTAAGAACGTTCTAACTCGTGCAAGTAACGCGATGGACCCTCTAGAAGACAACAAACCTTAACTCGATTATGTGACCGTCTTGAACTGCCTTTTGAACCTTAGGGTTTGGGGAAGTACGGCGTTGCCACATGTGAGGCGTTGGCTTGACCCTTCTACGGCTGGACCGTTGGTACTGTGGCATGAAATGGATGTTTTTAAACTTATTTCAAGTGTTGAGCTATTTGGGAAAACTTGGGTGTTTGATTATTTGATCGGAAAGTTTAACATTATCAATTTTTCTGGAATGTGATACAATATTTGGAATCCACAAGCAGTTATAAGATAACTAAATTGAATGTGGTAAATCTAGCGGTTCAGTCTTAATTGATCAGGTGCCACAGAATTTTGATGTGATCAAAAGTCCGTCGCAATCACGTAGCGTACGCGGATACTCGCCGGGTAAACTTAATAGACGGCCACGCCCCATAGCCCCGACCAAGTGACTGTAGGAGAACCCCGTCGCCAAAAGCATCCGTTCGGGTGCTCGCGGCAGCGGTGTTCTGCCTTAATACACTTCGTCGACGGCATTCGGGGTGCGACCGTCTACTAGAGTTTGCGACGAGCATTCGATCAGGATGTCGGGAATCTTATTGAATTGTCCGACTTGGTATTGAAAAGAGTTTTCAATAATGAGACTAAAATACTGGGTTTATAATTGTTAGACATGTGATGTCTAAGGAATTCATATGGTTAGGTATGTGATGTCTAAGGAGGTTGCAGATTCCAACTGTTGAAGTTTTACACTTTCTTTTCTGCGACCGTAAGTGTAATATGTGATATCGCCGGTTTCGTTGCTATATGTCAACGACAGTTGGGATGGGCATATTTACTTACGTTGATGACATGGAATGCTATGTGTTGCTGGATATGTTATATTGGATCGTCGTGTTTGAATAGCCAGAGGGTTTTTATGTGAGATAAGTGTTTTTCATTTTCATTCATGTAAAAACTTGTATGTAATATTCTTTCATTGGGGCACTTCTGGGCTGAGGATGATGTCACCATTGTATATTATTTATTTTTCCGCATTAGGATAGACCCAAGGCGGGGAGCACAAGTAACCGGGTTCTAGGGTCCAGTAGGAGACCATCTCGAGGAGTCGAGTCCGGGTCTCCTAACTCTAGAATTGGTAGGGTTGCTTACCGCTCTCGTAGGGGTCTACGGGTGTGGGATTGGCTATTCATCACGACCGTGGAATCCGTGTTTTATACAGGCTCAAAATTGTTAGTTATATGTATGCCCTAGAGGCCATTACTATACATAGGATGTATATTGTAGTGGATGCTGGGACATATATAGGGAGGACTTTCTTGCTCGACATGATAGTATGCTATCTGGTTGCTCTTTACCTTAACGTGTACACTGATTGTCTCTCTGTTACATGTTGGTAAAGCCCTTAGGATGTGTACTTGACTACCTGGACTATGATGCGGATCATACTAGTGGGGACATGGTAGTCCATAAGTACATCCTTCAAAGTCCCTAGTCGTGGGTGTATCGAGACGGGGCATCGATATACCAGAGTAGACTAGCGTATACCTTCTCGACCCATACAGATGGGCGATGGATGATCCCATATCCATCGGTGTTTGACATCAGAGATGATATACGGGTGCTCAGTAGAGACTGGGTACACTGGACGGACTCGCCGAGAACTCCCAGATGGTATTATACCTCACGTCAGATGGCAGTTCTCTGGTGATACTGGTACAGAGTAGTCTGTTGACCCGAGATCGTCATAGAGTCTTGTGTGGTTCCCACTGTGCTTTGATTTCCATCTTACCACGTCCAAGAGGGCGTGCAAAATGGTGGTTTTTGGGTGCAGTCCCGAATCACATGGAGGCAATGAGCGATAGGAGGGGATTCGTCTCTCCCGGTATAGGGAGTTGATGTTGCGCTGTGTTCGATTGGCTATAACCGGAAATCCCTGGCCAGGGTTGCTGAGATTTACTGGTAAGTTTTACCAGTAGTTTCTCGAACTGTTATAGACCTCATATCGACACGACTTATCGAGCTATTGGGGTCTGACGTTTACCACCCCTAGGCGAGATATGCGACATATCAGACGATCAGACCGGACTGTACGGTAGTGTTACTGGTTGGATTCACTGGAGTGTGAGCGGGCTTGCTATTCGATCTTCTGATCGCTCAATACCCGGGTGGCCGTTACGTTTAGCAGACCGCTTGCGGCTTGTGGGTGTTTGATATGATCATCATCTGCTGCCGGCGTATTGACGAGTCTTTAGAGTCCTACACAGAGGTTTCCTGGCTCAAGCGAAACGAAATAGGAGCGCATATGAGATATGTGCGGGACCGAGAATAATGCGTGTATGCGATACCGTATTCTATTCTCGCGATGAATGTGTCGAATGGTTGTATGCGATATAACCTAGTTATCGAATCGAGGATTGATTCGATAAGCCGATACATTGTATACTAGTCGGTTGTGTGCGACATGACCGGATCATTGAATCAAGTGTTGATTTAATTATTTAATGCATAATTATATATTTGATATATTACTTTGCATTAACTAGTATTGGTTCACTTTAAATGGATTTTCTCACTCGGTTGTGCGCATTGCATATGCGATATGATTTTGTGCACTTGCTTGTATCATGTTTGATGATACATACCTTTTGGTTAAGTGTAAAGAATTAAACCTTGGTTAATGAAATGGTTAGGGTTTACTATTTCCTTATTCATTTTATTCATTTATTTATTCTTTTGGAAAAAGAAAAGCAAATGAGAAAATGGTGGCTTGTTTTGTTTTGTTCATGAAGTTTCATGAACACTTTGACTTTGTAACCATTTTGTCTCATGCTTAACCCTAACCATTCCACTTAACCCTAATCAATTCTCTACACTATACCATGGTTATATTATGATAATTATTCTTTTTACTTTTCATTTTATTATGCTTATCATAACATTATTCTTCTTCTTCTTCATTTGTTCAAGTGAAGAAAGCTTGCCTCCATCAATGGCAAGTGATGAAAAAGAGTGAGAAATCCAAATCTAAAGTGAACCCACCTCCTATTTCTTCATCCTCTACCTCTTGCCAAGTAGTAGAGTGTGTTTCCTTAACAAGTTTTCATGGCTTGGTGAAGGTGGAGCTTGATCTAGCGATGCCTCGACGTAGATCATCTTCGGCATGGACATCGACGACCTAGCTCGCCATTTCTCCGACGAAGCCGACGCTAGAGCCCGAGAATTCATTTGGACAGCGAGGGGACTTCGTTGCGGAGCTATGGAGGTGGAACACCGGATCTACAAAGGTTGTATTTCCGTTTTAACTTTAGTTAAGTTGTTAACTAGTTTCTTTTTCGCCTAGAATTCTAGCCAACGATCCGTACACTAGGGTTTCTCGGCACCATAATATTTGAAATTAGCATGGTTGATGCCTTGTGAGACCTCCTTGGGGTGCCTAGGAACCCTACAGTGGTATCAGAGCCTAGCTAGAGCCTTAGACGAAGTCTAGACGCAATTTGAAGTCCGAACGAACCCGAAACCCAATTCCAAACATGCTCTCTGTCCTTTTTCCAAAATCTGGGATTTTTCAACATTAAAAATATGCAGAAAAATCAGCAGGAATATCTAAGAGTTACGGTGAATTTTGATGACCTAATTCCATCATTACGCCGCGGATCCGCGGCAAGAGCATGGCTTGTGCGGCGGATCCGCGGCCATTTTATCGTATTGCTCATCGAAATTTGCACCATAATCAATAATAGTCAGTGCTGATTTTCCTGGGAATATTTTAATATTTATTCCAGAGTTTTATTTTCTGGGTTGTTTTGGGGATTCGGTGTTTCGATCGGAGTATCAGATTTTGTCTATGTGGCTTTCCGAATAATTTTTTGAATATGTTAAAAAGTTCGACCGGATATAAATACCCAATTTTTCCCCTGTCGGGAAATTTCCAAGTGTTGGATTTTTCCGTAGTTTAACGACGTTCTAAGTAGTGCAAGTAACGCGATTGACCCTCTAGAAGACAACAAACCTTAACTCGATTATGTGACCGTCTTGAACTTCCCTTTAAACCTTAGGGTTTGGGGCAGTACGGCGTGCCACATGTGAGGCGTTGGCTTGACCCTTCTACGGCTGGACCGTTGGTACTGAGGCACGAACTGAATGTTGTTAGACTCATATTTCATGTGTTGATCTGTATCGGGAAAACTTGGGTGTTCGATTGTTCAATCGGAAAGTTTGACATTTTCTATTTATCCGGAATGGGATACAATAATTGGAATTCACAAGAAGTTATGAGATAACTGAATGAATGTTATAAACATAGCAGTTCAGTCTCACTTGATCGGTTGCCACGGAATTTTGATGTGATCAAAAGTCCGTCGCAATCACGTAGCGTACGCGGATACTCGCCGGGTAAACTTAATAGACAGCTTCACTCCATAGCCCCGACCAAGTGACTGTAGGAGAACCCCGTTGCTGAAAGCATCCGTTCGGGTGCTCGCGGTAGCGGTGTTCCGCCTTGGTGCACTTCGTCGACGGTATCGGGGGTGCAGCCGTCTACTGAAGTTTGCGACGAGCATTCGATCAGGATGTCGGGAATCTTGTTGAATTACCCGACTTAATATTGAAAAGTGTTTTCAATGTTGAGACTAAAATGTGGGGTTTATAATTGTTAGGCATACGATGTCTAAGTAATTCATTTGGTCAGGCATGCGATGTCTGAGGTGGTTGCGGATTCCAACTGTTGTAGTTTTACACTTTCTTTTCTGTGACCGTAAGTGTAATATGTGATATCGCCGGTTTCGTTGCTATATGTCAACGACAATTGGGATGCGCATATTTACTTACGTTGATGACATGTGATGTTATGTGTTGCTGGATATGTTATATTGGATCGTCGTGTTTGAATAGCCGGGGTTTTTTATGTGAGATGAGTGTTTTTCATTTTCATTCATGTAAAAAACTTATATGTAATATTCTTTTATTGGGACACTTCCAGGTTGCGGAAGATGTCACCTTTTGTATATTATTTACTTTTCCGCACTAGGATAGACCTAAGGAGGAGGGCACCGGTAACTGGGTTCTAGGGTCCAGTGGGAGACCAACTCGAGGAGTCGAGTCCGGGTCTCCTAACTCTAGAATTGGTAGGGTTGCTTGCCGCTCTCGTAGGGGTATAGGGGTGTGGGTTTGGCTATTCATCACGACCGTGGAATCCGTGTTTTATACTGGCTCGTATTGAAAACACGGACGTCCTAGTATATCCAATATTTCATATGATTCTTCTGCTGCGATATCTGTGATGTGATCATGTGATGTTCTGTGATAGATACAGTATATAGTATATATGATATATTATATAGATGTTACTTATGTTTTACACCCGCGCTAGCCCTGCCCCGCTCTGCCGTTAGTTACCTAACCTAACGGTGCACGAGGGGACATCGAGGCGAATACGGATGGCATAAGTGTACGTCGTATTTATCTGTGATGTTTAGGTACATAATTGATGGGACTTCATTAATGTGATTAATGAAAATAAAAGAAACCTAAGATGTTGTAGAATCGAATTTCAAAATAAAACAGGTAGCTACAGTTCTTGCTTTGCACAGCGGTATATATGATATATCCTGCACCTTATTCGATGAGGAAAGGACCGAGATCCCTTCACCGGGAGTGACTCCATTAGCAATAACTGGCAGATGCTACACACTCGGTTTGTCTTTTGATTGCTTTTAAGAGTTTTTGCTTTGCACAGTGATATATATGATATATCCCACACCTCATTCGACGAGGAAAGGACCGACGATCCCTTCACCGGGAGTGACTCCTTTAGCAAAACTAGAAAAGCCTAAAAAAAACTCCATTTCAAAATTCATTCGATCCTACAACGATATCAAGTTCAATACGCAATAGGTTTTCAGAAAAACCTGTCGTAGCCCTCCGTCATTTCAGATAAGTACTAGTTAGTATTCGTGCTACGTTTGTTGACTATGTTAAGGCGTAGTGTGCGGTAGCTAATTAGTGCTTATCTGCATAAGCATATGATGTGATTGGATTAGGGTAGTCGTGCGACTTTGTTGACTATGTTAAGGGTCGTGCGGGTGGGTTTAATTCAATCGAGAAATGACGGGTTGAACTTGACTAGCACTTATGATTTGTTGACTATGTTAAGGTCATATAGCTGCTAGGGGCAAAATATTATCGGGAATTTCAAGTGTTGAAATTTGCAATGAGATTGCATACCTTCTATGAGATAGTTGGATCCCGATACCCGCTGCGAGTAATTGTTACTCCTGGGAGTGTTTTACACATTGCAACTAGCCGATCAAGTAGGTGTCTAGAAAGGTGTTAACGGGGTTACGCCTCTGGGAAAACGAGGTTTACATTAATTAGGTTCGTGCGAAAGCACGGGGGACCTCCCTCAAAGTACCGACACTGGCCTGGCTGAAAGATTGGCGAACTTGTAGTGTGTAATTAATCCCGGCTAGTCTTTCCTTTTAGGGTTTGAAGGAAGATTTGATAAAAAGCAGTGGGAGCCATCCTGATTAGATAAAATAATAACCAATCTATTCTTGCAAGAGCGCACGCTGAGTGTTTTCTTCTCTCTCTCTCCAGGTAGCGACCATATCACGCCTTAATCAAGATAATAATACGGATTATTGACCGAACCCGCTTGTTATACTGAGCTGGGGAACGTTGGTCTCGCTCCAACTTATAATTGTTATAAGACAAAGCAGGAAATTGGGGATTACCAGAATTCCCGTGCCGCCCAAACGAGGAGAGTGCATGATGATGCATCATCTTCGGGTGTGTTCATTACAGAGAACTGTTTCTCAGTATCCTTTACGTCCTGGGTATGTGATACCAGAACAGGATCCCAGATATGTAATCTGTTACATAGGGCTACAGAAAGGTAGAGGACTGAGAACGGGTGATAAGTTTCATGAGGCAGAAAACGGGGCAAGAGTTGCAGCCAAGTCTGTTGGTCACTGTCACCCTGTATTACCAATACATTGATTCTGAACGAATGTTATTAGATACCGAACCTGATATACAAAATCATATCTATCTCTTTATTAGTAAAGAAATGATAAAATTTTGTATAGTTGGATAATGTTTTGAACATTTTCTATATCAAAAGTTGATCGGTTCAGGCACGTTATCTAGAAGCATTAATGTTCTAAATCAAACTACAGTTCTTAGTATACTGAACACACACAAGAGGATGAGTTCAGAAATGAACGAATCCTTCTTGAGGCATTGTAGACTAGGTCATATCAATGCGACCCGACTAGCTGAAGTTACATGTAGATGCATATTTAAATCAGTTTGAATTTACATCTTATGAAACTCGCCAGTCATGTCACAAAGATAAGATGACCACAGCTCTGTTTATTGGAAACAGAGAAAAAGTTAGTGAACTCTTGGGATGATACATGTTGATGTATGTAGGTCCCCTGTCTACACATGCCAAGACCGGTTCTTAGTACTTCATTACATTCTCTGATGATCTCTCAAGATTCAGACCTATGTTCCTGTTGAAACACAAGTCCGAATCTTTTGAGATATTCACAGAATATAAGTTAGAAGTATAGAACCAATACGGGTATAAGTATTATGTCCTTTGATGAGATCAAGGAGGAGAATACTTGAGCATGGAATTCCTGGACTATTCTAAAGGAGAATGAGATTCTCTCTCAGCATTACTCCTCCGTATACACCATAGCACGATGGTATATCGGGGCGGAGCAATCACACCCTATATGATATGGTGTGCTCTATGATGAGTACTACTGAGTTACCTATTTCCTTTTGGAGGGTTATGCACTTATGAAGTTGCATACCTATTGAATAGGGTTCGAATCAAATCAGTTGCCTACCACTTCATATGTGATATGGAAAGGGAAGAGCCCATGTCTTAAGCTAGTTAAGATTTGGGGTTGACCGGCCTATGTCTAAAATGCAAAATCCGGACAAGCTCGAGGCAAGGTCTGTAATGTAGAACTGGAAAGGTTCCAGCTATACAAAACTGCAGCTGAAGATTTGACAGAACCAAAGAATTCAATAGTTACCAACGAACCTCAGCCTCTCCGCCGATCTAGTAGGGTTCCTCACCCACCTGAGAGATACTTCGGTTTCTCTATGACAGTGGGAGCGAGGAATGCATCATGAGATGATGACCCAACTAGCTTCGAGCTGGCCATCGAGAGTAAGACTCTGTAAGAATGGCTGGATGTTTATCGATCTGAGATGGAATCCTTATACACCAACAAAGTATGGACTTTGGTTGCTATATCTGAAGGGTTAAATCCCCATCAGGAGCAAGTATATCTTGAGAAGATTACTTGGTGTACATCGAAAAGTTGAGACTTTCAAAGCTAGACTTGTTAAAGGTTTTCGTCATCAACCAGGCGTGGATAATGATGAAACCTTTTCAAGTATCTATGCTTAAGTCCATCCAGATCCTACTTACCACGGCTACATACCATGATTACGATATCTGGTGGTTGGGTGTCATAACTGCTTTTCTAAATGATATTTTGGAAGAGAGCGTCTATAAGTACACAGCCAGAGGGCTTCATAGACAGTGGGAGCAGCGGAAACGTGTGCAAGATGTTTTATAGGATAAAGCAGGCATCGCAGAGTTGGAACATCTGTTTTGATGAATTAGTCAAAGAGTTTGACATCATCAAAATGGTAGATGAACCTTGTATAAACAAAAAGGTAGTAGGGAGTATGGTGATGATTCTCGTAGAGTACGTGGATGACATACTCTTGATGGGGAAGGAGTTTCCTATGCTACGCTCGGTCAATCTCCGCTTATCACCATAATTCTCCATATAGGATCAAAGTGATACCTCCTAAATCCTGGATTTTGGATCTATGAGATAGATCTAAATGGATGTTAGGATACTCACTAGCTGTAGTGAGATGGTATCAATCGACCCTGGGGAGAATCACTGGAATGGTTCCAGGGTGATAAAGACGACTGAATGTCAGTCACAGGCATTATCTTTACCCTCAGTAAAGGGACGGTATGTTGGAAGAGTTCCAAGCTAGATACCGTGACATACTAGACGATAAAGGCTGGATATATCGCTACTTAAGATGCTACCAAAGAGGCAGTCTGGGTGTATATTGGTTCATGAGATGAACTTTGTTCCTCCCATTGTGTGATAATGGAGTTGTGACTTTTGCCAAGGAACGTCCGTCCCATCAGTGATCCAGACATATTCTAAGGCAGTATCACCCGATCATGGAGATGGTTGATCTCCAAGGAGATCGAGGTTAGGAGAGTAGACTCAGAGGACAACACAGCGGATCCACTCACAAAGGCTTGTTCCCAGAGAGAGATTTTTATGGGATGGTTGAGTATGAGATACTACAACCACTGCTATCAGATGGCCCTAGTGCAAGTGGGAGATTGTTCGTTATATGTATGCCCTAGAGGCCATTACTATACATAGGATGTATATTGTAGTGGATGCTGGGACATATATAGGGAGGAATTTCTTGCTCGACATGATAGTATGCTATCTGGTTGCTCTTTACCTTAACGTGTACACTGATTGTCTCTCTGTTACATGTTGGTAAAGACCTTAGGATGTGTACTTGACTACCTGGACTATGATGCGGATCATACTAGTGGGGACATGGTAGTCCATAAGTACATCCTTCAAAGTCCCTAGTCGTGGGTGTATCGAGACGGGGCATCGATATACCAGAGTAGACTAGCGTATACCTTCTCGACCCATACAGATGGGCGATGGATGATCCCATATCCATCGGTGTTTGACATCAGAGATGATATACGGGTGCTCAGTAGAGACTGGGTACACTGGACGGACTCGCCGAGAACTCCCAGATGGTATTATACCTCACGTCAGATGGCAGTTCTCTGGTGACACTGGTACAGAGTAGTCTGTTGACCCGAGATCGTCATAGAGTCTTGTGTGGTTCCTACTGTGCTTTGATTTCCATCTTACCACGTCCAAGAGGGCATGCAAAACGGTGGTTTTTGGGTGCAGTCCCGAATCACACGGAGGCAATGAGCGATAGGAGGGGATTCGTCTATCCCGGTATGGGGAGTTGATGTTGTGCTGTGTTCGATTGGCTATAACCGGAAATCCCTGGCCAGGGTTGCTGAGATTTACTGGTAAGTGTTACCAGTAGTTTCTCGAACTGCTATAGACCTCACATCGACACGACTTATCGAGCTATTGGGGTCTGACGTTTACCACCCCTAGGCGAGATATGCGACATATCAGACGATCAGACCGGACTGTACGGTAGTGTTACTGGTTGGATTTACTGGAGTGTGAGCGGGCTTGCTCGTCGATCTTCTGATCGCTCAATACCCGGGTGGCCGTTACGTTTAGCAGACCGCTTGCGGCTTGTGGGTGTTTGATATGATCATCATCTGCTGCCGGCGTATTGACGAGTCTTTAGAGTCCTACATAGAGGTTCCCTGGCTCAAGTGAAACGAAATAGGAGCGCATATGAGATATGTGCGGGACCGAGAATAATGCGTGTATGTGATACCGTATTCTATTCTCGCGATGAATGTGTCGAATGGTTGTATGCGATATAACCTAGTTATCGAATCGAGGATTGATTCGATAAGCCGATACATTGTATACTAGTCGGTTGTGTGCGACATGACCGGATCATTGAATCATGTGTTGATTTAATTATTTAATGCATAATTATATATTTGATATATTACTTTGCATTAACTAGTATCGGTTCACTTTAAATGGATTTTCTCACTCGGTTGTGCGCATTGCATATGCGATATGATTTTGTGCACTTGCTTGTATCATGTTTGATGATACATGCCTTTTGGTTAAGTGTAAAGAATTAAACCTTGGTTAATGAAATGGTTAGGGTTTACTATTTCCTTATTCATTTTATTCATTTATTTATTCTTTTGGAAAAAGAAAAGCAAATGAGAAAATGGTGGCTTGTTTTGTTTTGTTCATGAAGTTTCATGAACACTATGACTTTGTAACCATTTTGTCTCATGCTTAACCCTAACCATTCCACTTAACCCTAATCAATTCTCTACACTATACCATGGTTACATTATGATAAGTATTCTTTTTACTTTTCATTTTATTATGCTTATCATAACATTATTCTTCTTCTTCTTCATTTCTTCAAGTGAAGAAAGCTTGCCTCCATCAATGGCAAGTGATGAAAAAGAGTGAGAAATCCAAATCTAAAGTGAACCCACCTTCTATTTCTTCATCCTCTACCTCTTGCCAAGTAGTAGAGTATGTTTCCTTCACAAGTTTTCATGGCTTGGTGAAGGTGGAGCTTGATCTAGCTATGCCTCGACGTAGATCATCTTCGGCATGGACATCGACGACCTAGCTCGCCATTTCTCCGACGAAGCCGACGCTAGAGCCCGGGAATTCATTTGGACAGTGAGGGTACTTCGTTGCGGAGCTATGGAGGTGGAGCACCGGATCTACAAAGGTTGTATTTCCGTTTAAACTTTAGTTAAGTTGTTAACTAGTTTCTTTTTCGCCTAGAATTCTAGCCAACGATCCGTACACTAGGGTTTCTCGGCACCGTAATATTTGAAATTGGCATGGTTGATGCCTTGTGAGACCTCCTTGGGGTGCCTAGGAACCCTACAAAAATAAAATACGGACGTCCTAGTGTATCCAATATTTCATATGTTATTTTCTGCTGCGTTATCTGTGATGTGATCATGTGATATGTTCAAATAGATACTGTATATAGTATATATGATATATTGTATAGACGTTGTTTATGTTTTACACCCGCGCTAGCCCTGCCCCGCTCTGCCGTTAGTTACCTAACCTAACGGTGCAGACGGGACATCGAGGCGAATGCGGATGGCATAAGTGTACGTTGTATTTATCTGTGATGTTTAGGTGGACTTAAATGATGGGACATTCATTAATGAGATTAATGAAAGAAAATTAACCTAAAAGATGTTGTGGAATCAAATTTTAAAAAATCAGGTAGCTCTAGTTGTTGCTTTGCATAGCGGTGTTCCTTGTAGAACATCCAGCACCTTATTCGATAAGGAAAGAGCCGAGATCCCTTCACCGGGAGTGACCTCTTTAGCAATAACTAGCAGATGCTACAACCTTCGGTTTGTCTTTTGATTGCTTTTATAGTTATTGCTTTGCATAGTGGTATTGTGAATATCCTGCACCTCATTCGACGAGGAAAGAGCCGATATCCCTTCACCGGGAGTGACCATTTTAGCGAAACTAGCAAAAGCCTAAAAAAACACTCCATTTAAAACCATTTGATTCTGCAGCAAGATCAAGTTCAAAGCGTTAAAGGTTTTCTTAAAAACCATTCGTAACCCTCCGTCATTTTAGGAAGTAGAGTACTTAGTATTCGTGCTGCGTTTGTCGACCATAGCCGAGGCGTAGTGTACGGTAGCTAAGTGATGTCTTCCTACACAGCATATGATGCGATTTGTTAGGACAGTCATGTGACTTTGTTGACCTTAGCCAAGGGTCATGTGGGTGGGTCTAATTAATCACGAAATGACAGGTAGAACTTGACTAGTGCTTATGATTTGTTGACCATAGCCAAGGTCATAGGTGCTAGGGGTAAAAACCTTTATCGGGAGTTTCAAGTGTTGAAATTTGCAATGAGATTGCATACCTTCTATGAGATAGTTGGATCCCGATACCCACTGCGAGTAATTGTTACTCCTGGGAGAGTTTTGCACTTTACAATTAGCCGATCAAGTAGGTGTCTAGAAAGGTGTCAATGGGGTTACGCCCCTGGGTGTTGCGCCATGGCAGCGCCCCGGCCGTCTATCCGAGGCCAAAATGCGGAATCAAAATTTTTCTTAATTTTAAAATGGCGCTACCACGGACAATATACCCGGATCGTAACCATTAACCGATACTAGCTATCAGGAGAAAGGGTGAGAGATATACCGAGTGATCCGAGTCCTCCGGTCTTCTCATCATCGTCCCGATCTCCCGCGGAAACTCCGGTCGTCGCCTCCTTGCCGAAAAGGGCACCACATCTCCTGCATCTTTTACGGGCTCCCACCTCAATACCGAGGCAACTCGGACACGAAGTTGGCTAGTCGACGTGCCCAAGGTTTGCTGTAGATTGTAGTGTAGAATGCGCTTTGTCTCAATGGGGTTTGTAGCTGCTTTGATGGAGGAATAGAAATGAAAATGAACTTTCATGTGGAGCTAGAATGTGTGTAGCAAGAAAAATGAGATGAACCAATTATCCTCATAAAAAATGAAACCCTCTCATTTTTCTCCCCCCATCCAAAATTGTGGCCGGCCATTCATCTAAGGAAATGGTGGAGGGAATCAAAACTAATACATTGGGAGGTGAGTGTAGTAAAAGGTAAGAGGTGACCATATCCAAAGCAAACCTCACATCATTAACCAAATCAATCTCTTCACAATAACCATCATAAACAATGCAAGTGATGTAAAGAGAATAAAATGATGATGGTCATATCATAATCCCACATATGCAAGAAACCCCCTCCCCAAAAGTTATTTGCAAACTTGCAAATAACCCCCCTCCATCGGAAAAGTCCGGCTGGGAAAGAACAAAGGAAAACCGGCCGGAACGGAAAGCAAACTGGCAACTCCAGAAAACTGGTCCTGTAATAAATTATAGGAGAACCCCGATACTGTGCATACACACCCGCATCTGTATTCTGACCGGATACAAATGCAATGAGACAAAATCTACACTGTACCAAACTAGGATCCGGCTTAAACCAAAGCCGGCTAGTAATAACCGTTCGATCCTGGTCCGTGCAATACCGCACGTATCTGATCGAACCTTGCCATATATCTATACGGCCTCGAGTACAAACCGTCCGATCCTGATCCGTGCAATACCGCATGTATCTGATCGGACCCTGCCATATCTCCATACGGCCTCTACAGCGTTTCGTCCGAAAGCTTGAGTAACTGAAAGTGTGGTGGACTTTAAAGACTCGTCAATACTGTGGCTGTGGATTTAACCACTAGCACGTCAGAGGTATAACCCAATACGTGACGGGCCACCAGCTATTGACCAAAAGGGACGTCGATGAGCGAACTCATCCTGACACCCTACTGAGCCTGTCAGTGACAATATCCGTACAGTCCGGTCCGTTCGTCTATGAGTATCGCATGGCGGGCCTAGGGGGACGGTAAAAGTCAGACCCCCAAAAGCGGTACAAGTCGTGTCGGAGTGAAGCCCAGAAGACCCTGAGATACTACTGGAATACCTATATGTAAATCTCCTGCCTCGGCCGAGGGCTTTGTGTAATGGCTCTCCTAGACACAGCGCGACCTCACCCCCAATACCGGGAGAGACGAACCCCTGAAGATCCGCTCACTGCCTCCATGTGGCTCGGGACTGTACCCAACTAAAACCTGTTTGCACGATTCCTTTGAGCCGTGGTAGGGTAGTAATCAAAGTACAGTGGGAACTCACACGAGACAAATGACGATCCCCAGGTCGATGAACTAACCTGTACACATGTCACCAGGGAACTGCTATCTGACGTCAGGTATAAGACCAACTAGCATGTTCCCGGCGAGTCCTGTCCGGTGTACTCATAACCCAATGAGCACCTGTATACATCTTAGGTGAACCAACTGACACCAGTGGCTTGTGAGATCGGCCACCGCCCCTCGTCGGGGTCTCGACTGTATACACTAGTCTACTCTGGAGAATCGATGCCCTGTCTCAAAACTCCCACGACTAGGGACCTTTTAAGGATGTGCTTATAGACCACCAGCTCTCACGTATATGATCGCCATCATACTGCCGGCAGTCAAGCAAGAATCCTAGGGGCTCTATCAGCGTGTAATAGTGACCTGTAAGGTCACCTGAAGCAGTACACGATGATAAAGGTAAACCAGATAGCATACTATCAACTCGCGTAAGACTGTCCTATCGGGATAGGTCCTCCCTCAATCATTGCAATCACGTGCCTGTGATCCAATAATTGACTCTGAGGGCACTATCTCCAACAATCTCCCACTTGCACTCAATGCTAATTATTGCGATGTCGCATACTCACAGCCCGTATGATACCGAACACCCAACTCCTCTACTAGTCAGTCTCACAAAGCTCGTTTGCGAAACTATTGCGTTCGAGGAATAGCCTCAGTGAGTGGATCCGCTGTGATGTTTCTTTCTATATCTCTCTATATCTCAAGTTCGCAGAGAAAGCCATCTCCCAAAATGAGCAATACCTGTCTTAGAGTATGTCTGGATATCTGATGGGACCTAGCTCATAAATGAACTCCAAATCCAAACTTCTTAGACTGTATCGATAACTGAACTTAATCAGTACCCAGCGCCATGCCTCCCTCAGTATTGCCTTGGACCACCTGTCCAAAATGCTGCCCCTCCTCATAAGGAGAAACTATAACTCTGACAGCCACTCTGCCATCCATGTCACCTTGGAAGCCTGGAATGATAACCGTCTCCTAAAAGAGGCTGTCGTTATCACATCCCTAGAACATCAACTTATGTTCTAAAACTGCTTCTGACTGTTTCTCCAGGATTGGATTAATACCAACTTATTGCATCTACTGCAAGAACAACATCTGGTGTGGTACTTGACATCTTATGATTGACTCAATTGCCTAAGCAAGTGACATGTCAATCATGCGTATCCCTCTCTCCTTTAGTCTGTAAGACACCTTTAGAGAGGGTGACTCCATCACCTGCAGGTACACTACCATGCCAGGATTCGTCCATTCTAAATACTCATAGAATGCTGTCAAGGTACCCAGATTAGGAAACCACCCAAATCTAGATCTAAAACCATAGATCTAGTAACCAGAATGTCTGATATAATATCCAAGTCCTGTGTGGAGAAACTACTGTGTGACAACTAAAGTATAACCGATCGTAGTATAGGAATATCACTTCTTACTCTGTGTATGTCATCCAAATACCAGGACATCACACCCTACTACCTTCTTAACAGATCTATCCCCTATTCTGATGAAGTCAAACCCATGACTGTCACATCAGAAATAGATGATCTATCTCCGCTATTTCTGCTTCAGTCTGTAAATAGACATAAGCCAACTGTCCACCAATGCTTCCACTGCTCCCACTGACTACGACAACCCTCTGGCAGAGTCATATAGACGTACACTTCTAAAGCCAGTTTAGAATGACGCTATACTCATCCTCATGCCGGGTTTCACAGTCTGGAACAACAGCAATGGCAAGTCTGGGTAAACAAGAACCTCCCTGCCACCGTCCTTGAGCATACCGAAGTACCTCTCGGGTGCCTGAGGTTACCCACCATATCTGCGGAGTGGCTAATAGAATGTCAAACCAGATTGAATCTTTAGGTTCCTATCAAATTTTCAGTAATTGTTTGCGGTTCTGGAATCACTTCCAGTTCTACCATACTCCCACTGCTGTTTTCTGAAAAAATCCATTTTTGTCAAAACTGTGGCGAGTCAAGAACAATATTACTATTGATCTTCCAGATGGTAGAAAATCAACCCTCGTCATAGCCTGGGTCAACCCACAAACAGCCATTACAGAAACGTACCTTGAGTTATCCGGAGTCTGGTTTTAAGCATAAGCCGGACAACTCCCCGTACCTTAACATCGTTAAGATATGAACTGTTCTATATCCAATACAGAAACAGAGGCACTGATTTAATTGAACCAGATTCAAATCATGCAGCTGTCTCCAGTGCATGTCAGCTAAATGGAAGAGAGGCCGATCAGCGTTACTCAACTTAGGAATGCTTCCAATTATGAGTAACCTGAAAGAGAAGCAAGTTCTCTTAATCATTACTATCAACTGAATACCATACACAAGTATCTACATCTTCGATCTCCTTGAAGAATCCCAATACTTGCAATATCCGGTTCTCTACTTTATTCATATACCTATAACTTCTCAAAATTCGGACCCTGTGTTTCCACGAAACAGCTGTCTAAAAACTAGAGAAGTCATAAGTAAACCGAATATAGTATGAGGACCAACCTCTCTGTCCTGATGGACGCTGGACAACATACAATACTCTGTACAAGTCCCTTGAGTCTGATAACTCATTCACTGTGTGTCGTAGGTTGAAAACTGTACTTATGGTGAAGAAGAATTACACCGCTGTTCAATATTCCTTACCTAACCATCCACTGATATAGGTAAATGGCATAGACATAATTTCAAAAAGGTATATCTCACTCTATGAAAATAGACGTACAGATATATCAATTTGAAATTGGTGCATAGCAACGGATATTCAAAACCAAATATTTGCCGACCGGCAAACAACCCAGGTGGCTTCCTCAAATATCAACAATTACAACGAATCCCGATATAATGAGGATGGTCACCTAATTCCCAATAACTTGCTCCCACTCATCATCTGTAAAACCATACAGATGTGAGAATCCAACCCGGTAAATACATACCCTGGAGCAAGTGTCTAATCGGGAAATCAGTTTTCTTTTAACAGTACACAGTGAAACTTGAAACATTGAAATGTTTCGATGGGGTATCCTGGTATTCCTAGTAATGCCTCTTCCATTATCCAGATTCACATTTATAACCTTATATCTCTTTGCCATCTCTCCAAATCCCTTTATATGTCTTTAGTCATTACTTTCTGCACACCCCTTTAGGCCAAATGGTTTTCTTCCTTCCCTACCGTTCGGCACCAGCCTATGGTTTGGAAGAAGACTATCCAATAAGCATAATGGGTGTACTGTCCTAATCCAAGGAGCACTCGGAATGCGAGAGAAGGTGAAGATAAAAGACAACCGAATAAACCATATTCCTATTTCTCCTGAACCAGAATCCATCCCCGAACTGGAACAAGTTCCTTTCGAGTTCGTATATAACCATACGATGGATTATCCAATAAACTTGGGATCTTCGTAGTGATACGGAGTGTCCTGAAGAAATACAAAGGTGATTTAGGATTGGCGAAGAAATACTTGGTTCGGTTGTGAATAGCAGTCGCAATTTACTTTGCCCTCTTACTAATCCCTTGCTTTGTCTTAACTTATACCTTCTGTACACCATCGTTATGCTAATTGGTTTTCTTCATTCCCCACCGTTCGGCACCAGCCTAAGGTCTGGAAGAAGACTATCCAATTTGCGTAATAGGTGTACTATCTCCTAAACCAAGGAGTACTCGCAATGAGAGAAGGTGAAAAGAAAAGACAACTGAATAATCCTATTCGTTTTCTCCAGAACCGGAAACCATCCTCGAATAAATTCCTTCGAGTTCGTATATAACCATACGATGGTTTTGTCCAATAGAAGTGGACGTTCGTAGTAATACGGGGTGTCCTGGAGAAAAAGGGTAAAAGTAGGAGTGGCAATGAGGTCTGCAACTCTGACAATCCAAAAGCCAGTGTTAAGAAGGTTCGGTCAACTTGGTCACTGAGTCATAGTCTAGGGTCGGGTCAATGGTCGCTGCCAAAGAGAGAGAGAAAAGAAAACACTCAGCGTGCACTCTAACGTAGATCAGAATGGTTATCACTTTATCTAATCTAGAAACCTCCCACTGTACCGTCAAATTCTCCTCCAAACCTGAAAGAAGAATTAGTCGGGATCACCCGAGGAGTAAACCAACTCATCAGTGGGAATCGGGATCCAACTATCATTGCATGATAACGTGACGGAATCCGCTCTCGTCATCATACTCCAGAAGGTATGCGCATATCTGGCAAGTTTCAGTTCTTTTGAAACTCCCGATGTGATTTTTACCCCTAGGACCCAAGTGACCTTGACTGAGCCAACATATCAAAGGATCCTAGTCAAGTTCAACCCATCATTATCTTGATTGCATTAGACCCACCCGCACGAATCCTTGACTGAGCCAAAATGACCGCACGACTGTCCTAACCAATCTCATATCCATGCAACAGAAAAGCACTACATAGCTACCGAACACTACGCCTCGGCTAAGCACGACATACGCAACACGAATACTAAGTAATACTAATCTGAAATGACGGAGGGCTACGACTGGTTTTTGGCGAAAAACCTTTAACGTAATGAACTTGATATCGTTGAAGGAACTGCATAACTTTTTATAAAAATATAGTGACGAAAACCTTTGCTAAAGAGGTCACTCCCGGTGAAGGGATCTCGGCTCTTTCCCCGTAGAATGAGGTGCAGGATATTCCAACTGAATACCACGATGCAAAGCAAAAGCAATCGGCTATAGTGAAGTTAATGCCCTGACGCAAACTTCTGTCCAAGGGGTCACTCCCGGTGAAGGGATCTCGGCCCTTGCCTCGTCGACTGAGGAGCAGGATATTCCAAATGAATACCACGATGCAAAACAAAAGTGAACGTCCTTGCAATAACAGCTTTTTGAAAAATGTTCGAACAACATCAGAATAGGTTTGTTTATCTTGCATTGATCTGAATCAACGCAGTCCCATCAAATGATCACACCACAAAGAACGAAAATATACTGATGTACGTATATGACATCCGCATTCGCCACTGGGTCCCGTCATTACCCGTTAGGTTAGCTAACTAACGACAGAGCGGGGACTGGACTAGCGCGGATGCAAAACATATACAACATCTACTAATATATATACCAATATATTATATTTCGCTCAAAGCATGATAAAATGCAACATCACAGAAATGTACAGCATCACAGAACAATACAGATATCTGGAAGCCCCGGGTTTCACAGAGCCGCTGCTGAAACCCGACGTTCCCCTGGTCGTGTGGATAGCCTGTGCAATGAAATCCTAGACACCTACGGGCGCGGCAAGTCACCCGCCAAAACCTGAAGCGAGGCAGCCCCCTTCAGCACCGTCAATGGACCACCCAGCACTTCATGGAATCCGGTAACTTGGGCACCCCTCCTGGGTCAACCTGTACCCCCTACGAGTGCGGCGAATAGCCCGCCAATCCTAGAGTGAAGCCCCCTCCGTCTCAATGCCATGAGATGCGGGCCCGTTGCCCTCTAGAACCCGGCTATCCGTGCACCCCTCCGCGGGGTAATCCTAGTACAGAAAGTAAAATATACATACAACGGGTATATCGACCGCAACCAGGTCGTGCCCCAAAAGAATAATACAAACAGGCAGTGACGGCAGTCCACATGTCGGACGCTCGCCCCGCAATATCAAATGTACATATAAAACAAAACTGTACTAATATTGCATCCAGGCTATCCCCCACGACCGATCCGCAACATCACAGCATAAACACAGAACATCAACGTGAAAGTCACGTTCGCAAATCCGTCTAACCGAGCTATAGCAGTTAGACAGGATTTACCGATCAAGTGACATTCACGGTCGCAGATATAATGTAAATACTATGAACTAGCAAGTTTAAAATATCCGATCGAACAAAATATACCAAGTGGGCCCCAAAGCATTACTGTAGCACTTACAGAAAATCTGGGCACAAACAAAATATACCAAAACCCTTATTTTCAGCCCACAAGCCCACTGAAGAAATATGGTGAAGTGATTCCAACTTCCTGCGGCGGAACCGCGGCCAAAGAGGGGTTAAGGCCGCGGTTCCGCGGTTGTACGGAAGGATTAGGTTTCCAAATTTTTTCAGTGTTCTTAGGATTCTCTGTACATCATTCTGCAACAACCTGAAAAATTTTTGGACTCCAAAAAATTTCGACAGAAACTGATGTGAAGAAAAATACGGTTTTGGGATTTTTGTTCGATCGGGTCTTTAAACATACTAGAGCAAGCTAGACTAGCTTAATGGCGTGGCTCTGATACCATGTTGCGTCACGGCAGCGCCCCGGCCGTCTATCCGAGGCCAAAATACGGAATCAAAATTTTTCTTAACTTTAAACTGGCGCTACCGCGGACAATATACCCGGATCGTAACCATTAACCGATACTAGCTATCAAGAGAAAGGGTGAGAGATATACCGAGTGATCCGAGTCCTCCGGTCTTCTCATCATCGTCCCGATCTCCCGCGGAAACTCCGGTAGTCGCCTCCTTGCCGAAAAGGGCACCACATCGCCTGCATCTTTTACGGGCTCCCACCTCAATACCGAGGCAACTCGGGCACGAAGCTGGCTAGTCGACGTGCCCAAGGTTTGCTGTAGATTGTAGTGTAGAATGCGCTTTGTCTCAATGGGGTTTGTAGTTGCTTTGATGGAGGAATAGAATGGAAAATGAACTTTCATGTGGAGCTAGAATGTGTGTAGCAAGAAAAATGAGATGAACCAATTATCCTCATCAAAAATGAAACCCTCTCATTTTTCTCCCCCCATCCAAAAATGTGGCCGGCCATTCATCTAAGGAAATGGTGGAGGGAATCAAAACTAATACATTGGGAGGTGAGTGTAGTAAAAGGTAAGAGGTGACCATATCCAAAGCAAACCTCACATCATTAACCAAATCAATCTCTTCACAATAACCATCATAAACAATGCAAGTGATGTAAAGAGAATAAAATGATGATGGTCATATCATAATCCCACATATGCAAGAAACCCCTTCCCCAAAAGTTATTTGCAAACTTGCAAATAACCCCCCTCCATCGGAAAAGTCCGGCTGGGAAAGAACAAAGGAAAACCGGCTGGAACGGAAAGCAAACTGGCAACTCCAGAAAACTGGTCCTGTAATAAATTACAGGAGAACCCCGATACTGTGCATACACACCCGCATCTGTATTCCGACCGGATACAAATGCAATGAGACAAAATCTATACTGTACCAAACTAGGATCCGGCTTAAACCAAAGCCGGCTAGTAATAACCGTTCGATCCTGGTCCGTGCAATACCGCACGTATCTGATCGAACCTTGCTATATATCTATACGGCCTCGAGTACAAACCGTCCGATCCTGATCCGTGCAATACCGCATGTATCTGATCGGACCCTGCCATATCTCCATACGGCCTCCACAGCGTTTCGCCCGAAAGCTTGAGTAACTGAAAGTGTGGTGGACTCTAAAGACTCGTCAATACTATGGCTGTGAATTTAACCACTAGCACGTCAGAGGTATAAGCCAATACGTGACGGGCCACCAGCTATTGACCAAAAGGGACGTCGATGAGCGAACTCATCCTGACACCCTACTGAGCCTGTCAGTGACAATATCCGTACAGTCCGGTCCGTTCGTCTATGAGTATCGCATGGCGGGCCTAGGGGGGTGGTAAAAGTCAGACCCCCAAAAGCGGTACAAGTCGTGTCGGAGTGAAGCCCAGAACACCCTGAGATACTACTGGAATACCTACCAGTAAATCTCCTGCCTCGGCCGAGGGCTTTGTGTAATGGCTCTCCTAGATACAGCGCGACCTCACCCCCAATACCGGGAGAGACGAACCCCTGAAGATCCGCTCACTGCCTCCATGTGGCTCGGGACTGTACCCAACTAAAACCTGTTTGCACGACTCCTTTGAGCCGTGGTAGGGTAGTAATCAAAGTACAGTGGGAACTCACACGAGACAAATGACGATCCCCAGGTCGATGAACTAACCTGTACACATGTCACCAGGGAACTGCTATCTGACGTCAGGTATAAGACCAACTAGCATGTTCCCGGCGAGTCCTGTCCGGTGTACTCATAACCCAATGAGCACCTGTATACATCTTAGGTGAACCAACTGACACCAGTGGCTTGTGAGACCGGCCACCGCCCCTCGTCGGGGTCTCGACTGTATACACTAGTCTACTCTGGAGAATCGATGCCCTGTCTCGAAACTCCCACGACTAGGGACCTTTTAAGGATGTGCTTATAGACCACCAGCTCTCACGTATATGATCGCCATCATACTGCCGGCAGTCAAGCAAGAATCCTAAGGGCTCTATCAGCGTGTAATAGCGACCTGTAAGGTCACCTGAAGCAGTACACGATGATAAAGGTAAACCAGATAGCATACTATCATCTCGAGTAAGACTGTCCTATCGGAATAGGTCCTCCCTCAATCATTGCAATCACGTGCCTGTGATCCAATAATTGACTCTGAGGGCACTATCTCCAACACTGGGAAAACGAGGTTTATTTTAATTAGGTCCGTGCGAAAGCACGGGGAACCTCCCTCAAAGTACCGGCACTGGCCTGGCTGAAAGATTGGCGAACTTGTAGAGTGTAATTAATCCCGGCTAGTCTTTCCTTTTAGGGTTTGAAGGAAGATTTGATAAAAACAGTGGGAGCCATTCTGATTAGATAAAATATATAAACAATCTAATCTTGCAAGAGCGCACACAGAGTGTTTTCTTCTCTCTCTCTCCAGGTAGCGGCCATGTCACGCCTTAATCAAGATAATAATATGGATGTATTAACCGAACCCGCTTGTTATACTGAGCTGGAGAAAGTTGGTCACGCTCCAACTTATAATTGGTATAAGACCGAGCAGGAAATAGGGGAATGCCAGGATTTCCATGCCGCCCAAACGAAGAAAGTGCATGATGATGCATCTTCTTCGGGTGTGTTCATTACAAAGAACTGTTTCTCTGTATCCTCTACGTCCTGGGTATTAGATACCGGATCAGGATCCCGCAAATGTAATCTGTTACATGGGCTACAGATAGGTAGAGAACTGAGAACAGGTGATAAATTTCATGAGATAGAAACGGTGCAAGTGTTGCAACCAAGTCTGTTGATAGTTATCACCCTGTATTACTAGAATACATTGATTCTGAATGAATATTATTAGATACCGAACCTGACATACAATATCATATCAGTCTCTTTATTAATTAAAGAAGGATATAATTTTGTATTGTTGGATAATGATTTGAACATTTCCTATGTCAAGAGTTGATCGGTTCAGGCACGTTATCTAAAAGCATATACATTCTGAATCAAACCACAGTTCTTAATGTACAGAACACACACAAGAGGAAGAGTTCAGAAATGAACGAATCCTTCTTGAGGCATTGTAGACTAGGCCATATCAATGCGACCCGATCAGCTAAGTTACATTTAGATGCATATTTAAATCAGTTTGAATTTACATCTTGTGAAACTTGCCAGTCATGTCACAAAGATAAGATGACCATAGCTCTGTTTACTGGAAACAGAGAAAGAGTTAGTGAACTCTTGGGACTGATACATAGTGATGTATGAAGGTCCCCAGTCTATATATGCCAGGACTGATTCTTTGTACTTCCTTACATTCACTGACGATCTCTCAAGATTCGGACACATGTTCCTGTTGTAACACATGTCTGAAGCTTTTGAGAAATTCAAAGAATATAAATAAGAAGCAGAGAACCAAAACTGGTAGAAGTATTATGTCCGATGATGAGATCAGGGAGGAGAATACTTGTGCATGGAATTGTTGGATTATTCTAAAAGGAGAATGAGATTCTCTCTCAGTATTACTCCTCTGAATACACCACAGCACAACGGTGTATCGGGGCGGAGCAATCGCACCATATGAGACATGGTGCGCTCTATGATGAGTACTACTGAGTTACCCATTTCCTTTTGGGGGTTGTGCACTTGAGAATCTGCATACCTATTAAATTGGATTCCAATCAAATCAGTGCCTACCACTCCATATGAGATATGGTATAGGAAGAGCCCATCTCTTAAGCAAGTTAAGATTTGGGGTTGTCCGGCCTATGTCAAAAGCAAAATCCGGACAAGATCGAGGCAAGGTCAGTTCTGTAGAACTGGAAGGATTTCCAGCTATACAAACAACAGCTGATGATTTGACAGAACCAAAGGATTCAATAGTCCCTGACGAACCTCAGCCTCTCCGCCGATCTAGCAGGGTTCCTCATCCGCCTGAGAGATACTTCGGTTTCTCGATGACAGTGGGAGCGAGGATTGCATCATGAGATGATGACCCAACTAGTTTCGAGCAGGCCATCGAGAGTAAGGACTCTGTAAGAATGACTAGATGCATAGCGATCTGAGATGGAATCTATGTACACCAACAAAGTATGGACTTTGGTTGCTATATCTGAAGGGTTAAATCCCCATCAGGAGCAAGTATATCTTGAGAAGATTACTTGGTGTAGATGGAAAAGTTGAGACTTTCAAAACTAGACTTGTTAAAGGTTTTCGTCATCGACCAGGCGTGGATAATGATGAAACCTTTTCCAGTGGCTATGCTTAAGTCCATCCAGATCCTACTTGCCATTACTACATACCATGACTACGATATCTGGTGGTTGGGTGTCATGACTATTTTTCTAAATACTGATTTAGAAGAGAGTGTCTATAAGTACACAGCCAGAGGGCTTCGTAAACAGTGGGAGCAGCGGAAACGTGTGCAAGATGTTTTATGGGATAAAGCAGGCATCGCGGAGTTAGAACATCTGTTTTGATGTGGTAGTCAAAGAGTTTGACTTCATCAAAATAGTAGATGAACCTTGTACATACAAAAAGGTAGTAGAGAGTAAGGTGGTCATCCTCGTATTGTACGTGGACAACATACTCTTGATAGGAAAAGAGTTTCCTGTGCTACGCACGGTCAATCTCCGCTTATCACAAGGATTCTCCGTATAGGATAAAGGTGATACCTCCTAAATCCTGGGTTTTGGATCTATGAGATAGATCTAAATGGATATTAGGATTCTCACTAGATGTAGTGAGATGGTATCAATCGATCCTGGGAAGAATCACTGGAAAGGTTCTAGGGTGATAAGGACGACTGAATGTCAGTCGCAGGCATTGTCTTTACCCTCAGTAGAGGGACGGTATATTGGAAGAGTTCCAAGCTAGATACCGTGGCAAACTAGACGATAAAGGCTGGTGACATCGCTATCAAAGATACTACCAAAGAGGAATTTTGGGTGTATATTAGTTCATGAGATGAACTAGGTTCCTACCATTGTATGACAATGGAGGTGGGTCTTTGGCCCAGAAACCCCGGTCCCATCAGTGATCCGGACATATTCCAAGGCAGTATCACCTGATCATGGAGATAGTTGATCTCCAGGAAGATCTAGGTTAGGAGAGTAGACTCAGAGGACAACACGGCGGATCCACTCACAAAGGCTTTTTCCCAGAGAGAGACTTTTATGGGATGGTTGAGTATGAGATACTGCAACCACTGCTACAGATGGCCCTAATGCAAGTGGGAGATTGTTAGTTATATGTATGCCCTAGAGGCCATTACTGTACATGAGATGTGTATTGTAGTGGATGCTGGGACATATATAGGTAGGACTTTCTTGCTCGACATGATAGTACGGTATCTGGTTGCTCTTTATCTTAACATGTATACTTACTGTCCCTCTATTACATGTTGATAAAGCCCTTAGGATGTGTACTCGACTTGAAGAACTATGATGCAGATCATACTAGTGGGGCCTGGGTAGTCCATGAGTACATCCTTCAATGTTCCTAGTCATGGGAATATCGAGACGGGGCATCGATATTCCAGAGTAGACTAGCGTATATCTTCTCGACCCATGTGATGGACGATGGATGATCCCATATCCATTGGTGTTTGACATCAGAGATGGTATGCAGGTGCTCAGTGAAGACTGGGTACACTGAACGGACTCGCCGAGAACTCCCAGAAGGTATTATACCTCACGTAAGATGGCAGTTCTCTGGTGACACTGGTACAGCTTAGTCTGTTGACCCGAGATCATCATAGAGTCTTGTGTGTCTCCTACTGTGCTTTGATTTCTACCCTACCACGGCTCTACTGAGTCGTGCAAACAGGTGGTTTTTGGGTACAGTCCCGATTCACATGGAGGCAATGAGCGATAGGAGGGGATTCGTCTCTCCCGGTATTGGGGGTTGATGTTGCGCTATGCTCGACTGGCCATAACTGGAAATCCCTGGCCAGGGTTGCACTGATTTACTGGTAAGTGTTATCGGTAGTTTCATGCATGTTATGGACCTTACATCGGCATGACTTATCAAGCTTCTGGGGTCTGACGTTTACCACCCCTAGGCGAGATATGCGACATATCAGACGAACAGACCGGACTGTGCGGTAAGTGTTTCTGATTGGATTCGCAGGAGTGTGAGCAGGCTTGCTTGTTGATCTTCTGATAGCTCAATACCCGGGTGGCCGTTACGTTTAGCAGACCGCTTGCGGCTTGTGAGTGTTTGATATGATCATCACCTACTGCCGTATTGACGAGTCTTTAGAGTCCTACACAGGGGTTTCCTGGCTCAAGCGAAACGATGTAGGAGCACATATGTGATATGTGCGGGACCGAGATTGATACGATATGAGATACCGTATTCTATTCTCGCGATTTATAACATTGATCGGTTGTATGCGATATAGCCGGGTTATCGGATCAAGTGTTGATTCGATAAGTTGTTACACATGATATTAGTCGGTTATAGCCGGATTATTAAATCAAGAGTTGATTTAATAATTTAATGTATGATTATATATATTTGATATATTACATTACATTAACTGCTATTAGCTCACTTAAGATTTATTTTCTCACTTGATTATGCATAAGTGTATATGTGATATATATTTGTGTACATATGATTATGTCATGCTCGATGATATATCAAAGATGGGTGTATGAGACTTATACCAAGATTCGGGTAAAGATTTGGGTTTTGTTTATATCTTAAGAATAACAAAAGAGAAAGACTTTGTCAAAGTTCTCAAGCTTTCATGAAGCATGTGGAAACATTGACAAAGTCAACTCTTTTGTCATTCTTTAGGATATTTAGTTAACCCAACCCTTAACCTCATACTTTGGTTAATTCTCTACATGAGTTAAGCATGATAGCTTAACTCACCTATGGTTACATTATTGAGAAGAATATAATTCATATGATGATATTATTCTTTCTTCTTCATCTTCATCAAGCTCCTTGAAAAAGCTTTCAAGCTCTAATGGTGCTATGAGAAGAAATGTGAGAAAATCAATTCTAAAATGAGCCTATCTCCTACTTCTTCATACTCTACCACTTGCCATGTAGTAGAGTGTGTTCTCTTCACAAAGTTCTTGACATAGTGAAGATGGATCTTGAGTTTGAGTCTCCTCGACGTAAATCATCTTCGGCCTCGAAGTCAACGACCTAGCCCGCTCATTTCTCCGAGGAAACCATCGCTAGAGTCCGGGATCACAATGATCGCAGTGAAAGGGACATCTACACGGAGCTAATGAAGTGAAGGACCGGATCTACAAAGGTTATAATCCCTTTCACTTAGTGTTAATTTGTTCACTTGCTTATAGTTTTCGCATAATCTCTAGTATACGATCTTGGTCAGGGTTGTTCGGCACGTCTATTTTCTTGAATCGGGCAAGGTTGATGCCTTGTAGAACCTTGTGACAGTGCCTAGGAACCCTACATTGTGGGTGACTGATATGATCATCATATACTGCTGGCGTATTGACAAGTCTTTAGAGTCCTATACAGAGGTTTCCTGGCTCAAGCGAAATGAAGTATGGCACATATGTGATATGTGCGGGACCGAGATTAATACTTGTATGTGATACAGTATTCTAATCTCGCGATATAGGTTATATGTGATATAACTGGATTATTGAATCAAGTGTTGATTCAATAATTTGTTATATGTATATTTGATATACATGTGAATGATATTAGTCGGTTGTATGTGATATAGCCGGGTTATTAAATCTGGTGTTGATTTAATAATTTAATGTATAATTATATATTTGATATATTAATATACATTAACTAATATTAGCTCACTTAAGAATTTGTTTTCTACAAATACATACAAATATATATGTGATATATATTAATATATTTATTTATGTGTCATGCTAGATGATACATTGGACTTGGGTGTATGAGACTCATACCTAACTAAAGATAATTTGGGTAATTAATTATTTAGAGATAAATCAAAATTAGATGGAAATTGGCATGGTTTGAGATGCTTGTGGAAGCATATAGAAACCTTGACTTAGTCCACTAATTTTGTTTTACTCTAGATATTTATTAACCTAACCATTATCTTTAGCCATGGTTAAGTCTCTACAAGTGAGATTATATGAGATATTTTCTCACCCATGGTTCATACTTGATCACTTGAGTTTCTTCTTCATCTCCCTCCTTGCTCTCTAGATTTTAAGTAAGAAGAAAAAGAGAAAATTAATTCTAAAATGAGCAAAATTCCTACTTCATCAATCTATACCAAACTAGCTATTTAGTATAGATTGTTTACTTCACTAATTCATCAATTAGTGAAGAGGTAGCTTGAGTTAGAGATTCTTCGACGTAGATCATCTTCGGCCTCGAAGATCCTTAAGCAAGCTCGTTCCTTTCGTCTAGTGGAGCCTAAGGAGAGTCCGGGACACCACTACTTGGAGCAAAGGGACTACTACACGGAGCTTTAGAAGCGAAGGACCGGTCTACAAAGGTTGTATTCCTATATCATTTAGTGTAAAGTTTGTTTACATGCTATAAAAACCCTAATTCTCTAGTTAGATCCTTGATCGGGCTCGCTGGGCACCCTAAATTTTTTAACATAGCATACTTGATGCGTGCTGAAAACCATCGGGGGTGCTAAGCGAACCCAGCAAAAAGACTGATCATCTCTAATCGACATGCCAAAGGAAAATTCGACCCAAACTGGGAAGGACCATTCGTCATCGAGAAAGTGTTTGATGGAGGATCATACTAGCTGATAAATGCCGAGGGAGAAAGGCCCATGCCACCCATCAATGGCTGATATCTCAAGAAATACTATGAGTGAATGCTCCAAGCCGCAGACGAATTGAGCAGACAGGTCCTACGGTCTGGACCATACATCCTGTAAAACCGTATACAATCCACGGGTGCAAATGATCCCTGTCTCCCAGGTCCAGCCGGAGAGACTACATCTGAAGTCCTACCAGCGATGAAGCAAAAAAAGGGTATGTCCACAAGAAAAATAGGCACGAATGCAAACCCGAAAGGGCTCCGTGAGAAAAACAGCAGGACTGCCGGTGAGTTTGTGAAAACCCGAAAGGGCGCAAACTCGTGAAAAGAAATGAAATACACTCGCAAAATCCTCTCGACCTTGTGAGGAGAAAATCCCCGCGTGAGATCTTTATAACTCACAAAGGAGCAACACACTTAGGAATCCCAACAATTCCGAGGGAGAAATACACCTGCGAGATCCTCTCGACTCGTAGGGAGACAATGCTTTTATAAGATCCTTACGGCTCATAAAATTGAAAAGCCTTAGGTGACAGGGATCTAAAACTGTCTCTAAGCCGTCGTTCCACAACGGGCAACGAAAAATGATGAGCCGCTCTTGGCGTTACGCTTCAGTGTTAGCGGTGCTGATGCCGACCCAAAAACCAAATCCCAAGTCCTCCCAGGGCAAATGATGAGTTGCTCCTGGTATTATTCCAGTGCAGCAATGCTGATGCTAAACAAAACCCAAAGTCCTGTAAGTCTACGGTAGCGCCTCGGCCGTCAATCCGAGGCTAAACGCGTAACAAAAATTTTTATAAAACCGGCGCTAACGTAGGCTTTCACCCGGATCGTACCATTAATTCTAAACTAGCTAACTACAAAGAAGTTAGAATTGCTATACTGATCGATCCGTGTCCTTCGGTCTTTAGACACCATCCTTAGCTCCGCGCGGCATCTCCGATCTCGCTCGATCTCCGGTCTCCTCGTCGAAGTGGCACCACGTCAAGGAATCTTTTTACGGGCTCTCGTTTCAAAACCGAAGCAACTCGGACATGAAGTTTGCTAGCCGACATGTCCAAGGTGAAGTAGAGAATGTGTGTGATAACTTTGTCTCTAGACATCCATTGATTTTCAACACATGAGATGGTATGGATGGAGGTTGAAGAAGAAGCCATTGATGGAGGTTGTGAGCACAAGAAAAGCTAGTGAAGAAGAAGAAGCTTGCTTATACTTTTGGGATGAAAATGTGAGAGCTCACTTTATCTCAAGACCAAGCCCCACACTATATGTGGATGCCCTATCTCTCTTTACATGTTAATCCCACATAATAATTAATCAAGAGATTAGACATGGCACAAAAAATAACACCATGACTCATCAACAAAGCACATGCCACATTTAATGCTCTTGATCATGACTAGCACTCACAATTTCCACCTAATAAACATTAATCCAAATGTTTAGAACAATAAATAGAATGGCATCTTCTAAAGTAAACTCGTGACAGATCATAAGAATACACCTCATCTGTATATACATACCTACATCCGTATTCCGACTGAATACGAATGCAATGAGACGAAAGCAATCCAACAAATCTAATACTAGGATCCAGCTTAAAACAAAGCCCACTAGTATGATCCGTCCGATCATGATCCGTGCACGAGTGCACGTATATGATCGAACCCTTCCATAAAACCATACGGCCTCTACAACGTTTCGCCCAAACTTGGGAAACTTTCTGTGGGGGACTCTAAAGACTCGTCAATACGCTGGCAGTGGGTTTGACCACAAGTACGTCAGTGGTACTAGCTGTACGTAACGGCTGCCCATGTATTGAGCGAAAAGGAAGCTGACGAGCAAACTCATCCTGAAACCCTACTGAGCCTATCTGTAACAATCTCCGTACAGTCTGGTCTGTTCGTCTATGAGTATCGCATATCGGGCCTAGGGGAATGGTAAACGTCAGACCCTCAATAGCGGTATAAGTCATGTTGAAGTGTATCCCAGAACACCTTGAGAAACTACTGGAATACCTACCAGTAAATCTGACTTGCCTTGGCCAAGGACTTTGTATAATGGCTCTCCAGACACAGCGCGAAATCAACCCCCAGTACCGAGAGAGACGAATCCTAGCTAACCGCCACTGCCTCCAAGTGCTTCGGGACTGCACCCAACTACTACCTGTTTGCATGACTCCTTTAAGCCGTGGTAGGGTAGTAATCAAAGAACAGTAGGAACACACTTGAGACAATGTAGCAGTGTCAAGTCAACGGACTAACCTGTACTCATGTCACCTGGGAACTGCTCCTGACAATAGGTATAGTACCAATCAGCAGTGCCCCTACGTGTCCGTCCGGTGTACTCATAACACAATGAGCACCTGTATAATATCTTAGGTGAGCCAACTTACAAGAATGGCTTGTGAGACCAGCCACCGCCCATCGTCGGGGTCTCGATCCGTATACACTAATCTACTCATGGAGTATCGATGCCCAGTCTCGAAACTCCCACGACTAGGGACACTTTAAGGATGTGCTTATAGACTACCCAACTCTCAAGTATATGATCGCCATCATACTGCTGGTAGTCAAGAAAGAATCCTAAGGGCTCTATCAACGTGTAATAGTGATCTGTAATATCACCTTAACCATGTACACGACGATAAAGACAAACCAGATAGCATACTATCATCTCGAGTAAGACTGTTCTACCGGTATAGGTCCCCCCTCAATCATTGCAATCACGTGCCTGCGATCCAATAATTGACTTTGAGGGCACTATATCCAACAATTTCCCACTTGCACTTAAGGCTAATTATTGCGATGTCGCATACTCACAGTTCGTGTGATACCGAACACCCAACTCCTCTACTAATCAGTTTCACAAAGCTCGTTTGTAAAACTATTGCGTTCGAGAAATATCCTCAGTGAGTGGAACAGCCCTGATGTTTCTTTCTATGTCTCTCTTAATCTCAAGTTCGCGAAGAAAGCCATCTCCCGAAATGAGCAATACCTGTCTTAGAATATGTCTGGATATCTGATGGGACCTGGTTCATAAATGAACTCCAAATCCAGCAAACTTCTTAGAATGTATCATCAACTGAATTTAATCAGTATCTTACGCCATGCCTCCCTCAGTATCCGCTTGGACCACCTGTCCAAATTACTGCCCCTCGTCAGAAGGAAAACTATAACTCTTACAGTCACTCTGTAATCCAGGTCACCTTGGAAGCCTGGAATGATAACCGTCTCCCGAAGGAAGCTGCCATTATCAAATCCCTAGAACATCCACTTATGTTCTAAAACTGCTTCTGAATGTTTCTCCAGGTTTGGATTAATATCAACTTATTGCAGCTAGTGCAAAAACAACATCTGGTGTTGTACTTGACATCTGATGATTGACTCAATTGCCTAAGCAAGTGATATGCCAATCATGCATATCCCTCTCCCCTTTAGTCACCTTTAGAGAGGGTGACTCCATCACCTGCAGGTTCACTACCATGCCAGGAGTCGTCTATTCTAAAACACCTTTAGAATACTGTCTAAGTACCCAAATTGGGAAACTATCCAAATCTAGATCTAAAACCATAGATCTAGTAACCAGAATGCCTAATATGATATCTATATCCTTTGTGGAGAAACCACTGTGTGACAACCACAGTATAACCGATTGTAGGATAGGAGTTTTACTTCCTATAAGTGCATGTCATCCAAATACCAGGACATCACACCCTACTACCTTCTTAACAGATCCATCTCCTATTCTGATGAAGTCAAAACCTATGACTGTCACATCAAAAATAGATGATCTATCTCCGCTATATCTGCTTTAGTCTATGAATAGACACAAGCTACTTGTCCACTATGCTTCCGCTGCTTCCACTGACTACAACAACTCTCTGGCAGAGTTATATACACGTGCACTTCTAAAGCTAGTTTAGAACGACGCTATACTCATCCTCCTGCTGGGTCTCATAGTCTAGAACAACAGTAATGGCAAGTATGGGTAAACAAGAACTTCCATGTCACCGTCTTTGAAAATACCGAAGTACCTCTCGGTTGCCTGGGGTCACCTACCATATCTACGGAGTGGCTAATGGAATGTCAAACCTGATTGAATCTCTTGGTCTTATTAAATTTTCAGTAATCGTTTGCGGTTCTGGAATCACTACCAGTTCTACCATACTCCCACTACTGTTTTCTGAAAAAGTCCATTTTCCTAAAACTGTGGCGAGTCAAGAACAATATCACTATTGATCTTCCAGATGGTAGAAAGTTAACCCTCGTTATAACCCGGGTTAACCCACAAACTGCCATTACAGAAACGTGCCTTGAGTTATCCAGAGTCTGGTTTTAAGCATAAGCCGGACAACTCCATATATCTTAACATCGTTAAGATATGAGCCATTCTATATACCATATAAAAACAGAGGTACTGATTTAATTGGAACCAGATTCAAATCATGCAGCTGTCTCCAGTGCATATCAACTAAATGGAGAGAGGCCGATCGGCATTACTCAACTTAGGAGTGCATCCAATTATGAGTCACCTGAAAGAGAAGCAAGTTCTCAAAACCATTATTATTAACTGAATACCAAACCCAAGCATCTGCATCTTCGATCACCTTGAAGAATCCTGATACTTGCGACACCTGGTTCTCTACTTTATTCTTGTACCTATAACTTCTCAAAACTTAGACTTTGTATTTCTACGAAACACATGTCTAAAACTGGAGAAGTCACAAGTAAACAAAATATAGTACGAGGACCAACCTCTCTGTCCTAATGGACACTGGATAACATACAATACTTTGTATAAGTCCCCTGAGTTGAATAACTCAAACCCTGTACGTTGTAGGTTGAAAACTGTACTATGGTTATGAAGAATTACACCGCTGTTGAATGCTCCTTACCTAACCATTAACTGATATAGTTAAATATCATGGACATAATTTCAAAAAGTTATATCTCACTTTATTAAAATAAACGTACAGATATATCAATTTGAAATTGGTGCATAACAACGGATATTCAAAACCAAATATTTGTCGTCCGGCAAAAACCCAGGCGATTTCCTCAAATATCACCAATTACAATGAATCCTGATCTAATGAGGATGATCACCTAATTCCGAATAACTTACTCCCACTCATCATCTGTAAAACCATATAGATGTGATAATCAAACCTGGTAAATACATACCCTAGAGCAAGGTTTAATTGGGAAATCCGTTTTCTATTAATAACGCACAGTGAAACTGAAACATGAATATGTTTCAAAGGGGTATCCGGGTATTCCTAGTAATGCCTCTTCCACTATCCAGATTCATGACTGTAACCGTATATTTCTTTGTCATCTCTCCAAATCCCTTTATTTGTCTTTAGTCGTTACCTTCTGTACACCATCGTTAGGCTAAATGGTTTTCTTCCTTCCCTACCGTTCGTCACTAGCCTATGGTTTGGAAGAAGACTATCCAATAAGCGTAATAGGTGTACTGTCCTAATCCTAGGACTACTCGCAACCTGAGAGAAGATAAAGATAAAAGACAACTGAATAAAACCTTATTCTATTTCTCCAGAACCAGAATCCATTCTCGAATCTGGAACAAGTTCCTTCGAGTTCATATGTAACCATACGATAGATTTATCCAATGGAAGTGGATGTTCGTAGTGATACGGGCTGTTCTGGAGAAATGCAAAGGTGAAATAGGAGTGGCAATGAAATGCTTGGTTTGGTCGTGAATGATAGCAGTCGCAATTTACTTTGCCCTCTCTAGTCCCTTTATTTGTCTTTACTTATTACCTTCTGCACACCACACTTAAGCTAATTGGTTTTCCACCTTCCCTAGCTTTCGGCACCTGCCTATGGTTTGGAAGAAGATTATCCAATAAGCGTAATAGGTGTACTTGTAGGATTAGCTTAGCACCTTAGCAAGGTTTTGGCAAGCATAAAACATGCTATATTAAAATTTTGGGGTGCTAAACAAACCAACCTAGTAATCGAACTAGAGAATTAGGGTTAACTTTGCATGTAAACAACTTTACATCTAAGTGATAGGGATTACAACCTTTGTAGTCCGTTCCTTCGCTTCATAAGCTCCGAGTAGTAGTCCCTTCGCTGCGATCCACGAACTCCTGGACTCTTGAGAGGCTCCATAAGATGTGTGATGCATCCTTGCTTGAAGTCTTCAAAGTCTACGATGATCTACGTCGAGGAAACACGGACTCAAGCTCTCTCTTCACTAATACGGAATTAGTGAAGCTAACACACTAATCTATATGGCTAGTATAGAAGAGGATGATGAAGTAGGAATTTAGCTCACTTTAGTATTTAATTTCTAACTATTTTTCTTCTTGATCTCAAAATCTAGAGAGCAAAAATGAGATGAGGAAGAAGAAGATGAATGAATGAGATAAGGTTAGAAATGCAACCCTTGGTTAGTATATGTGAATACCTAACCCTTGTAGAGAGTTAACCATGGCTATGTGTCATGATTGGGTTAGAAAATATCTTAAGCAAAACAAAAAGGGTGGACTTTGTCAATGGTTATCAATAAGCTTCATGAAGCTTCCACCATGACTCATTTCCACATTTTTGAATTACTTAAGAATTTAAACCCAAACATTATATGTAGCATGGTATAATTCTCATACATCCTTGTTGCATGTATAACCTAGCATGTCACAATATTATATATTACATATATAATATTATGTAACAAAGAAAACAATACAATAAACATATATCACATATATCTTAAATGCATCATAAGTGAGAATAATAAATATTTAAGTGAGCATATAATATATATATATATATATATATTATTTCATCGAATCAACACTTTATCCGATAACCCGGCTATATCACATATAATCGGCCGATATCACATATCGCGAGAATAGAATACGGTATCTCATACGCGTATCAATCTCGATCCCGCACATATCACATATGTGCTCCTAGTCCGTTTTTCCTAAGCCTGGAAACCTCTATGTAAGACTCTAAAGACTCGTCAATACGCCGGTAGTAGGTGATGATCACATCAAACACCAACAAGCCGCACGCGGTCAGCTAAACGTAACGGCCATCCGGGTATTGAGCGATCAGAAGATCAGCAAGCAAGTCTGCTCTAACTCCTGTAAATCCAAACAGTAACACTACCGTATAGTCCGGTCTCTTTGTCTGATATGTCACATATCCAGTGTAGGGGTGGTAAACGTCGGACCCCAGTAACCAATAAGTCGTGTCGATGTGAGCCTCATAACGGGTCGAGAAACTACTGATAACTCTTACCAGTAAATCTCCATATAAGCCCTGGCCAGGGACTTCCTGTTATAGCCAATCGAACACAGCGCAACATCAACCCCCAATACCGGGAGAGACGAAACCCCTCCTATCACTCATTACCTCCATGTGATTCGGGACTGTACCCAAAAGCCACCGTTTTGCACGTTCTCTTGAACGTGGTAAGGTGGAAATCAAAGCACAGTAGGAATCACACAAGACTCTATGACGATCTCGGGTTTACAGACTTACCTGTACCAGTGTGACCAGTGAAATGCTATCTGACAATAGGTATAATACCAACAAGGAGTTCTCGGCGAGTCCGTTCAGTGTACCCAGTCTCCACTGAGCACCCGTACACCATTTTTGATGTCAAACACCGATGGATATGGGATCATCCATCGCCCATCATATGGGTCAAGATGCGTATACGCTAGTCTACCCTGGAGTAACAATCCCATGTCTCGATACACCCTCGACTAGGAACAGTTATATGATGTACTTGTGGAATACCCTGGCCCCACTAGTATGATCTACATCATAGTCCTAGTAGTCAAGTACATTTCCTAAGGGTTTTATCAACATGTGAGAGCAAGACAGTAACCCAATACAAGTCAACATGTTAAGACAAAGTGAAACCAGATAGCATACTATCATGTCGAGCAAGAAAGTCCTCTATATATATATCTCCAAGCATCCACTATAATATACATCATATGTACAACAATGGCCTCTAGGGCATATACATAACTAACAATCTCCCACTTGCACTAAGGTCAGCTGTTGTAGTATCTCATACCCAACATCCCGAAGAGTCTCTCAAAATGTATCTGGGGAATGGCCTTCGTGAATGGATCCGCAGTGTTATCCTTCATGTCTACTCTCCTGACCTCGATCTCTCGGCAATCAACAATCTCCCGAATCAAGTGATACCGCCTCAGAATATGCCTGGATCTCTGATGGGACCTGGGTTTCTTGGCCAAAGCCACAGCTCCATTATTATCACAATACAAAGGTATTGGATGCTCGAATGACTGAACCACACTAAGTTCGGTAATGAACTTCTTTATCCAGACAGCCTCTTTGGCAGCATCGTTGGCAGCGATTTATTCGGCCTCCATCGTCGAGTCTGCAACGGTTTCCTGTTTGGAACTCTTCCAACAAACCGCCCCTCCATTCAGGGTAAAGACAAATCCCGAGTGCGACCTAGAGTCGTCCTTATCACTTTGGAAGCTTGAATCGGTAAAGGACTCCACCTGGAGTTCTCCGTTACCATACACAAGAACATCTCTTTAGTCCTTCTCAAGTACTTGAGAATGTTCTTCACAGCTATCCAGTGACTCTCTCCTGGATCTGCTTAATACCTACTTACTACACTTAGTGAGTATGCTACATCGGGTCTGGTACATAGCATCGCGTACATGATAGAGCCTACTGCCGAAGTATAAGGTATCCCTTGCATGCGAGCTTTCTCCAAATCAGTCTTGGGAGACATCTCTTTGGAGAGAGTGAGTCCAGAGATCGTGGATAAATTCCCACACTTGGATTCTTCCATACTAAACCTTTTTAGTATGGTGCCAATGTACCTGGATTGGGACAATCCCAGTATCCGTTTAGATCTATCTCTATAGATCTTAATCCCCAAAATGCAGGAGGCATCATCTAGATCTTTCATTGAGAATCTTTGTGATAAGAAAAGCTTGACCGAGTGCAGCATAGGAACATAATTTCCTATCAAGAGTATGTCATCCATGTACAATACGAGGAAGACAACCTTACTCTCTGCTACCTTCTTGTATATATAAGGTTCATCTATATTGTTGATTAAGTCAAACACTTTGACTACCACATCAAAACAGATGTTCCAACTCCGCGATACCTGTTTTAACCCGTAGATGGATTTAAGCAGCTTGCACACCTTTCCGCTGCTCCCACTATCTACGAAGCCCTCTGGCTGAGTCATGTACACGCACTCCTCTAAATCACCATTTAGAAAGGCGGTTTTAACATCCATTTGCCAGATTTCATAGTCATGGTACGCAGCAATGGCAAGTAGGATCCGGATGGACTTAAGCATAGCCACTGGAGAAAAGGTTTCGTCATAATCCACACCTGGTCGTTGATGAAAATGCTTTGCAACAAGTCTAGCTTTGAAAGTCTCAACTTTTCCATCTACACCAAGTTTCTTCTTAAAGATCCATTTACTCCCAATAGGTTTTACCCCTTCAGGAGAAACTTCCAAAGTCCATACTTTGTTGGGGTACATGGATTCCATCTCAGATCGCATTGCATCCAGCCACTTCACAGAGTCCCCACTAGTGATGGCCTGCTCGAAGCTAGTCGGGTCATCATCTTCCATGATGCAGTTCTCGCTCCCACCATCAATGAGAAAACCGTAGTATCTCTCAGGTGGATGAGGAACCCTACTAGATCGGCGGAGAGGCTGGGGTTCGTCGGGAATTATCGAATCCTCTGGTTCCTCTAAATCATCAGTTGCAGTTTGTGCTGCTGGAACTTCTTCCAGCTCTACCTCTTCGCCACTAATTTATTTTACAAAAAATTCCTTTTCTAAAATGGTGGCATATTGAGAAACAAACACCTTTTGTTCCTCAGCGTGGTAGAAAATATATCCATAAGATTCTTTTGGATATCCCACAAACTTACATAGAACTTATCTTGCTTCGAGTTTGTCCGGATTTTGCTTTTTAACATAGGCCGGATAACCCCATATCTTAACTCGTTTAAGAGATGTTCTCTTCCCATTCCATATCTTATATGGAGTGGTAGGCGCTGATTTGGTTGGAACTCTATTCAATAGGTATGTGGCTGTCTCTAGCGCATAACCCCAAAAGGAAATAGGCAGCTCAGCAGTGCTCATCATAGAGCGCACCATATCTAATTGGGTGCGATTCTTCCGTTCTGATACACCGTTGTGCTGTGGTGTATGGGGAGGAGTAAGCTCTGAGAGAATCCCATTCTTTTTTAGATTGTCCCGGAATTCATTGCTCAAGTATTCTCCTCGTCGATCAGATCGAAGGATCTTAATATTTTTACCCGTTTGGTTCTCGACTTCGTTCTTAAATTCTTTGAATTTCTCAAAACCTTCAGACTTGTGTTTTAACAGGAACACATGTCCGTATCTTGAGAGATCGTCAGTGAATGTAATGAAGTATGAGGAACCATTCCTGGCATGTGTAGATATGGGACCACATATATCACTATGTATCAGTCCCAAGAGTTCTGTAACTCTTTCTCCGTATCCAATAAACGGAGATTTGGTCATTTTTCCTTTGAGACATGACTGGAAAGTGTCATAAGAAGAAAATTCGAACGGATTCAAATATTCATCCTTATGTAACTTAGCTAGTCGTATCGTATAGATATGACCTAGTCTACAATGCCACAAGAAGGATTCATTCATTTCTGAACTCTTCCTCTTGTGAGTGTTTTGTACATTAAGAACTGTGGTTTGATTTCGAATGTATATGCCATTATATAACGAGCCTGATCCAATCAACTTTTGATTTAGAAAGATGTTCACAACATCATCTTGTATTACAAAATTATATCCTTCTCTACTTAATAAAGAAACTGATATAAGATTGCATATCAGGTTCGGTATGTAATAGCATTCGTTCAGAATCAATGTATTACCATTTGGTAATACAAGGTGATATTCGCCAACTGCTTTGGCTGCAACATTTACACCATTCCCTACTCCTACAGAATGATCACCTATTCCCCGTTCTCTACCTTTCCTTAGCCCATGCAACATATTGCATATGTGGGATCCTGATCCGGTATCTAATGCTCAGGACGTAGAGTGAACTGAGAAACAGTTCTCGATAACAAATACACCCGAAGAAGATGCATCATTATGCTTATTCTTCGTTTGGGCTGCGAGTGAATTCTGGCATTTCCCTATTTCCTGTTCAGTCTTATAACAATTATAAGAAAGAACGGAACCAACGTTCCCCTGCTCAGTATAACAAGCGGGTTCGGTCAATACATCCATATTATTATCTTAATTAAGGTCTGACATGGTCGCTACCTGGAGAGAGAGAGAGAAGGAAACATTTTAGCGTATGCTCTTGCAAGATTAGATTGGTTATTATCTTATCTAATCAGGATGGCTCCCACTGTTTTTCATCAAATCTTCCTTTAAACCCAAAAGGTTAAGAATAGCCGGGATTAATTACACCTTACAAGTTCGCCAATCTTTCAGCCAGGTCAGTGTTGGTACTTTGAGGGAGGTTCCCCGTGCTTTCGCACGGACCTAATTAAGATAAACCTCATTTTCCCAAAGGCATAACCCCGTTAACACCTTTCTAGACCCCCACTTGATCGGCTAATTGTCATGTGTAAAAGTCTCCCAGGAGTAACTCTTACTCGCAGTGGGTATCGGGATCCAACTATCTCATAGAAGGTATGCAATCTCATTGCAAATTTCAACAATTGAAATTCCCGATAATACTTTTTACCCCTGGTGACTTATGACCGTAACTAAGGTCAACAAATCATAAGCACTAGTCAAGTTCTATCCGTCATTTCTTGATTGGTTAGACCCACCCATATGACCTTTAACTATAGTCAACAAAATCATATAACTGTCCCAATTAATCGCATCATATGCTTATATAGGAAGACATCACTCAGCTACCGTACACTGCGCCTTAACTATGGTCAACAAACGCAGTACGAATACTAAGTACTCAACTTCCTAAAATGACGGAGGGTTACGTCAGGTTTTTCAGAAAACCTTTCGCGTAATGAACTTGATATCGTTGTAGAAACAAGTGATTTTGAAAAGGAGTGTTTTTGAGGCTTTTACTAGTTTCGCTAAAGAGGTCACTCCCGGTGAAGGGATCTCGGCTTTTTCCTTATCGAATAAGGTGCTGGATATTCTATAAGGAATACCGCTATGCAAAGCAAGAACTATAGAAGCAATCAAAAACAAAACCGAGTGAGTTGTAGTAGCTGCTAGTTTCGCTAAAGAGGTCACTCCAGGTGAAGGGATCTCGGCTCTTTCCTTATCGAATAAGGTGCTGGATATTCTACGAGGAATACCGCTATGCAAAGAAAAAAACTAGAGCTACCCTTTTTTTTTGAAAATTTGATTCTACAACATCTTTTAGGTTTCGTTTCGTTTCATTAATCTCATTAATGAATTCCCATCATTTATGCTTCCTAAGCATCACAGAAGAAACGAAAGCAATAATATTTATATATCATATATATATAGTATAAGCATTCATCTCACGTATATAAAATGATCACATCATAGAATATCAGCAGCGGAAGAATCACATATGAAATATTGGATATACTAGGAATTCCGTGTTTTAATTAAGCCGGTAAAAACGCGGATTCCACGGTCGCGATGAATAGCCAAACCCACATCCCTAGAACCCTACGAGAGTTGCAAGCAATCCTATCAATTCTAGAGTTAGGAGACCCGGTCTCGACTCCTCGAGATGGCCTCCTACTGGACCCTAGAACCCGGTTACTTGTGCTCCCTGCCTTGGGTCTATTCTAATGCGGTAAAGTAAATAATAAACAACAATGGTGACATCATCCTCAACCCGGAAGTGCCCCAATAAAAGAATATTAAATACAATGAATTTTACATGAATGAAAATAAAAACTCTCATCTTTCATAAAACCCCCGGCTATTTTAATCACGACGATCCAATAGAACATATCACAGTAACACATAACATCACATGTCAACAACGTAAGTAAATATGCGTATCCCAATTGTCGTTGATGTATAGCAACGAAACCGGCGAAACACCACATATTACACTTACGGTCACAGAAAATAAAATGAAAAACTATAACATTTGGAATCCATAATCACCTTAGACATCATAGACCCGAAATATCACATATTACGGATTTCATGCCTAACTATATGAATTCCACATATTGTATCACATTACAGAAAAAGCTAGATGATGTTAAACTTTCCGATCGAATCAATAAACACCCAAAATTTCCAAGAGAGCTCAACACTTGAGCACAGTTAAAATTAACCAGAAACATCCTACATCACCTACGGACGTTGTTCACACCAGAATATTGCATTATTATATTCCCCATTCTTATTCTTTTTATAAATAAACAGGTACTTTTGACGCATGTCTGCTACATATTACAGGTTACAGGTTCTTGGACAGAAAACAGTGCAAACGATGTAAAGACGATGAAAATGTGGACTTTAACCAACAAACAGAGAATCTTGATCAAGCCTACATAAGGAACAATTCACAAAGCAAGATTCAAGACATCGACTCAAAGTGGACGGTTAAAAATCCATTGCAAATTGTTCACTGAAGATCTGGAACCAACCTAGAAGCCCAAATGGAAAAAAATATATAGAAATAAGAAGCCCAAGCCAACAAGAAGCAGCCCAGGAAAATTCATGAGGTTATCTCACCAATGGGCCGCAGAACCGCGGCCCAAGCCTGCCATTGCCGCGGTTCCGCGGCCGTCTAGTGCCCGTGCTGCGTAAAAATTTTACAGTAATTTGGGTTCTGTGCTGAAAAGATTTTCTAGGGCTATTTTTGTAATTTTATACATGCGGATCAAAATGTAACCTAGGGTTTCTATTTCCTATAAATAGAACTCTAAAGCTTGCAATTTCTTATGCCTCCCTGTGTCTCTTTTTATCAATAAAATACAAATTCTTTTAGAGAGCATCGGTGTTTCTTTTCCATTCAGAAATTCAGATCTGACAAACCTACATGGATGATTGGAGGGATGCATCTGTAAGTAGATTTAATTTCTCGTCCTAGTTTAGATTTCAATTCTTTGCCCTAGGTAGATTTAATTTCATGCCCTAGGAACTTGTTTAGGGTTTAGCTTTGGGGAAGGATTTTGAGAGATGAGATCTCTCATCCCTTTCTTACCCACCAAATATTTACAATAGGACTCCATGCATACGCGCGCGCACCGCGCCCTACGGCATCCTACCCCTCGAGGTAACGATGACACCGTAGTGTAAAAGCCGGGTTATGCGCGTTTTCCATGGAGGTTAGGGTAAGGATCTCTAAAGGAAGGACAAGAACCTAGAGGAAGGAACACCTTCCCGAATGGATCTAATCCCCTTTATTGATAATTACCATAACTCCTCACAGATCTTCATTCGGGTATAGAAAGTGTTGAGATTTAATTGCATTTCCAAAGCCATCCCTAAACCTAACCCTAGCAAGAATAGATCTAGATAATTGCCCTAGGTTAATTAGATTTTTAGATTTAATAATCAACCGAACACCCTTCGGAATTAACTCGTAAGAACGAATCGGAAATTCACAACATCCCTATGGACCGACCCGTACTCACCGGCTAGCTTCATGCGACGCCGTTCTTGATTGTGGTTACAAATATTTTTGATCTATCTTTTAGAAAGTGCAAGCAAACTAAATCAATACAAATCAAATGGCGCCGTTGCCGGGGATGGCGTAGAAATTTCCCTTTCGCGATTTCGGGTTAATCTTAAAATTAAAAAAATCATAAAAATCTGAAAAACACAAAAATTATAAAAATATATCAATTGTTATTCTTGGAAAGGATACTTTGTTGTTTTAATTTTTGCAGGATATACAAATTTGGATCTGGAGATTTCTAGAAAGCAAAACAGAAAACAACACATCAGAACAGAGGTAGATTGCAACCACAGAGCCGTACAATTTTTTTCAGGACCCGATCCCGCAGAACAACCGCGGAACCGCGGCCTTGATGCGCCAAAAACCGCGGAACAGTGGCTGTTTGGACTGTTCATCGCAAAAATTTTGCACGGTTTGATTTCTAATTCTCCCCTCTGCAAATCCCCATATATCTTTTCTGGAAATTCCTGCAAGATTCCGTGCGCTTTAAAAATATATTCCTTTCCAGAATAACAATCTTGTGCAGGATTTTTGGGCCCCGCTTGAAATGAAATTAGATTGCAAGTAATATTTTGCTGTTGCATATCTTGTGTTGAAAATCTTTTTGCAACAAAATTTTTCCAAATAAAGAGAAAGAATAAAAATAAAAAGGACAAATTTTTTATAGAAACTTGCAAAATTTTTTGCCGCAAATAAATCCTTGCACCACCACAAATCTTTCTTTCTTTCACCCTTTTTTCTAACATGGGTATCCCACATAATAAATCACTTGCCGAACTTTGGTATCCCGAACCTAATTTTGCGTCGTACGTCAATTTGTTCGGTCAATTTAAAGACGATCCTTCCTTACCTAAAATATCTTTGAAAGATCAAATAGAGGCGTCTAGGAGAAACAGTTTGACTTTTCAACCCACTTTGTGTCAACCGAGTCAACCTTTACCACCTCCATATGTTGATACTACTTTTTCAAGTCCTTCTGTCACTCCTAAGCCGATGTCCATTGCTGAGCATATTGCTCAATCTCGCAGCCGATCTTTCACCCCTCTCTACTCATCTAGTTCTAGGGATCCGCACGATTATTCACCTTTTTATCCATATGTTGACCCTACCCCTGTCCAATCACCCACTTCCTACCAGTCCTACCCGACTTTCCCACCGTCACTAGACATTGATTCTACACAGCCATTAAGGAGTTTCACATATCCACACAATTTCGAATGTTTTACCGAAACCCCCTTACCACCCAAGTCTAGTTTGGAAGAGTCGTTAGAGGCGTATATCGCAGCAACAAACAAAATGGTTAGGAATGTGGAAGCGTCCGTGGCCGCCCTTATGCAACCTGCTGAACCGGTAGCTAGTTTCCCGCTAGCCCCAAATTTTTCAATGTATGAGGAGGCGGTTAGACAGAATGAGAATGTGAGAGGATTTCCAAATCAAACCTACCATTACCTAATTGAAGCCCACAACTCCAGTTTTCCATCGAATGTCCTAAATGATTCACATGTTCAAAATAAAAACGAGTTGTGTGATTTTGTAGTGTTTGATTTGCCAAATTGTGAGGAACCCCTTTCGAGTGAAACCGCACCTAATCCTTTCGATCTTTACACCTCCCATCTAGAACCTAAATTGATAAATATCCATACTTTTGATGAGGTGTCCAAAGAAATTGATTTTCACTTGATTGAGAAGATAGACGCCGGGAATATTTCGGATGATGAACCTGTCGATTTGCTTGAAATTTTATGTTCAACTCATCATCCCGAGTCATTAGATGTTTCTCCCGAACTTCATATGCGTCTGGATTTTGATGATAATGGCATGGATAAGTTGAATTTTGAGGAGAATTATAAGGATAGTATTGAGGAGAGTTTTGAGGACCATATTGAGGTTGAACCATTTTTATATGATGTGTCTGATTTTCCAATCCATCCTCTTGAACCTTTAACTAAATCACCCTCCCTCCTTTCCATCGTTCCGACCACACTTGAAGATTGTGCGCTTGCAAAATTTTCCTTTGAATCTGACACAGTTCTCACAGCCGATAACACTTACGAGTGTTTCACTTTTTCGGACGATGTTGATGACTCACCGCCCGAGTTTGAATCCTTTACATTTTCAGATGAGTTAGTTGAACCATCAGACTCGGTTGCTTACAGTAGTTTCGAACCATTAATGGAATCTTTCAAGTTCGAGATAGTTTACTACGGTGAGAATGATACTATCCCTAATTCACTCCCTTTCGTCCTTCCTATCGTTCTGACCGTACAAGAGACCATTACGCTTTCATCTCATGTACCAAGTTCGGCGTACCTATGTTTTCTTGCGAATCTTGAAGGATTTGACCCCATTTCACGACGAGTTGATAGGTTAGCGCAATCGCTTTTAACACATCGGTCATCACATATTGCGCTAATTTATTCACTCGATTTACACCCTCAAGATCGCGTGACCCTTCTTTCTTCTTTCCGCCATTCTTCTCCCCCACCGATACCATATTCTCTTCTTCCCATTCGGTCTCGTGTGTTTCTCATTTCTTTCCTTTACACCCCATTCTTTCACCAACCCTACCATTACCACGATAAAATCTTTGAATGGTTGGTGCTAACCTTTGGCTTGTGTAAGGCCAAGCTTAAGTTTGGGGGGAATCTTATTGTATATGTGTATATATATTTTTGTTTTCTTTTTCTATAAAAAAATTTAAAAAAATTCAAAACAAAAAAAATATATAAAAAAATTATAAATAAATAAACAGGGGATTACCGGCATTTTGACCCTCTTGGTTTAGCATGACAGTGAGGACACTGTCAGGTTTAAGTTTGGGGGTATGCTCGGTACGTCTTCTTCCTTCGCATTCATTTGTACATATTTTTGCATTTGCATACTTATTTGAAAACCCATAAAAATTTCAAAAATTTCAAAAATTATAAAAATTATTGTATTCAATTTTAGCTAATTGACTTGAGTTTGACAAATAGTTAACTGGCTAGGAACAACTAGATCTTAGACTTAGTGAATTAAAAACCCTAAAAATAACATTCCTTAAAGTTTAACGGTAGAAAGTATATGCCTTGTAGTTTATTTAGAAATAGGCAAATTTTGGGTTTACTTCTTGGGCTATGTCAAAACAAGGGAAGAGTATTGATGTTCTTATTAGAATATACGTTTGAAAAATAGTTCCTAGCTTAAGTCTAGATTCTGAAAATGTATACCCTACAATTTGCACAATCACGCATCTTGAAACTTGGAATAGTAGAAGAGACCTTGAAATGCTCTTGTCTAAAGTCCTTAATACGAAGAAAATAAAAGAAAAAAAAAGTGAATAAAGAAAAAAATGGACACTGGTTTTTGTGATTACTTAAGGCGGTAAAAAAAGAAAAAATATTTAGCGAGGGTGCCTTATCACCTAGTGCCTTAGACCAATTGGTTTGGGAGTCACTGCTAAAGCCTTGGGTGTTGCAAAACTAGGAAGTACGCCTTAAAATGCTAACGCATCTTGTAATCGGTTGTTGGTACCTCAAGAAGTATTAACGATCGCATGAAGGATGTGTAAGCAAATTTCATTTAAAAATTCACTAATTAATAAGTGCTTTGGACAATGGACGAGAGTACGATTGCTTGATTTGAATTTCCAAGTGTAGGGGTGATTTATACACACACGTGGGGATAAGTGATTGGAGTTTAGATGAGAGAAAGGGATGAAGAATAGAACTTGTATCTTTAGTAGAGTTGATAGAAATTCCTAAGTGGAAATGGAACCCTAGAAGGAAAACTTAAGAAATGCCGAAAGCTAAGTAGGTCTAAATAACATATATAATCTTAAGTTAGATGATGAGGAAGTGCGAAGAATATGGGTGGATAATTTATGAGTAGAAGATAATAGAATTCCTTGTTAGAAAACCAAATTGGAGAACAAAAGTCAATGGGCCGAGTTGATAGGATTTTGTGGGTGTAATCTGCTGAAAACCCTCAGGAAACAACACTCCTCCTACTAGGGACACCTAGAGGTTTAACGGCTTGTTGCACGTGCTCAGTGCAGTCGCGTTTCCCTGCGAAAGTGCGGTTAGGATTTTAGTGAATAAAAATAAGTTTGCTCGAAGACGAGCAAAAGATAAGTTTGGGGGTATTTGTTCACACCAGAATATTGCATTATTATATTCCCCATTCTTATTCTTTTTATAAATAAACAGGTGCTTTTGACGCATGTCTGCTACATGTTACAGGTTACAGGTTCTTGGACAGAAAACAGTGCAAACGATGTAAAGACGATGAAAATGTGGACTTTAACCAACAAACAGAGAATCTTGATCAAGCCTACATAAGGAACAATTCACAAAGCAAGATTCAAGATATCGACTCAAAGCGAACGGTTAAAAATCCATTGCAAATTGTTCACTAAAGATCTGGTACCAACCTAGAACCCCAAATGGAAAAAATATATAGAAATAAGAAGCCCAAGCCAACAAGAAGCAGCCCAGGAAAATTCATGAGGTTATCTCACCAATGGGCCGCGGAACCGCGGCCCAAGCCTGCCATTGCCGCGGTTCCGCGGCGTCTAGTGCCCGTGCTGCGTAAAAATTTTACAGTAATTTGGGTTCTGTGCTGAAAAGATTTTCTAGGGCTATTTTTGTAATTTTATACATGCGGATCAAAATGTAACCTAGGGTTTCTATTTCCTATAAATAGAACTCTAAAGCTTGTAATTTCTTATGCCTCCCTGTGCCTCTTTTTATCAATAAAATACAAATTCTTTTGGAGAGCATCGGTGTTTCCTTTCCATTCAGAAATTGAGATATGACAAACCTGCATGGATGATTGGAGGGATGCATCTGTAAGTAGATTTAATTTCTCGCCCTAGTTTAGATTTCAATTCTTTGCCCTAGGTAGATTTAATTTCATGCCCTAGGAACTTGTTTAGGATTTAGCTTTGGGGAAGGATTTTGAGAGATGAGATCTCTCATCCCTTTCTTACCCACCAAATATTTACAATAGGACTCCATACATACGCACGCACACCGTGCCCTACGGCATCCTACCCCTCGAGGTAACGATGACACCGTAGTGTAAAAGCCCGGTTGCGCGCGTTTTCCATGGAGGTTAGGGTAAGGATCTCTAAAGGAAGGACAAGAACCTAGAGGAAGGAACACCTTCCCGAATGGATCCAATCCCCTTTATTGATAATTACCATAACTCCTCACAGATCTTCATTCGGGTATAGAAAGCGTTGAGATTTAATTGCATTTCCAAAGCCATCCCTAAACCCCCTAGCAAGAATAGATCTAAATAATTGCCCTAGGTTAATTAGATTTTTAGATTTAATAATCAACCGAACACCCTTCGGCATTAACTCGTAAGAACGAATCGGAAATTCACAACATCCCTGTGGACCGACCCGTACTCACCGGCTAGCTTCATGCGACGCCGTTCTTGATTGCAGTTACAAATATTTTTGATCTATCTTTTAGAAAGCGCAAGCATGCTAAATCAATACAAATCAGACGTATAGCTGAAAGCTCGACCCAAGCTACTCAAGTTTTGGCAGCGGATCCGCCGCCAAAACCATGTTTTGGCCGCGGATCCGCGGTCACTTGGACGAGTTAGGGTTTCGTTCTTCAGGTGTGTCCATAGAATTCCCTGCATGATTTTCTGAATATTTTTAACATGGAAAAATCCAACTTTTTGAAAATTTCCAGAGAGGGGGTCCGTTTCGGCTATTCAGAGTTCGATCGGACTTTAAACATCGTCTAGATAACGCCTAATGCTCTAGCTTGTCTCTGATACCATTGTATGGTTAGCTTAGCACCTTAGTAAGGTTTTGGCAAGCATCAAACATGTTATACTAAAATTTTAGGGTGCTAAATAAACCAACCTAGTAATCGAACTAGAGAATTAGGGTTAACTTTGCATGTAAACAACTTTACATCTAAGTGATAGGGATTACAACCTTTGTAGTCCGTTTCTTCGCTTGATAAGCTCTGAGTAGTGGTCCCTTCGCTACGATCCATGAACTCCTGAACTCTTGAGAGGCTCCACAAGATGTGTGATGCATCCTTGCTTGAAGTCTTCAAAATCTATGATGATCTACGTCGAGGAAACACGGACTCGAGCTCTCTCTTCACTAATATGGAATTAGTGAAGCTAACACACTAATCTATATGGCTAGTATAGAAGAGGATGATGAAGTAGGAATTTAGCTCACTTTAGTATTTAATTTCTCACTATTTTTCTTCTTGATCTCAAAATCTAGAGAGCAAAAATGAGATGAGGAAGAAGAAGATGAATGAATGAGATAAGGTTAGAAATGCAACCTTTGGTTAGTATATGTGAATACCTAACCCTTGTAGAGAGTTAACCATGGCTATGTGTCATGGTTGCGTTAGAAAATATCTTAAGCAAAACAAAAAGGGTGGACTTTGTCAATTGTTATCAACAAGCTTCATGAAGCTTCCGCCATGACTCATTTCCACATTTTTGAATTACTTAAGAATTTAAACCCAAACATTATATGTAGTATGGTATAATTCTCATACATCCTTATTGCATGTATAACCTAGCATGTCACAATATTATATATCACATATATAATATTTATGTAACAAAGAAAACAATACAATAAACATATATCATATATATGTTAAATGCATCATAAGTGAGAATAATAAATATTTAAGTGAGCATATAATATATATATATATATATATTATTTCATCGAATCAACACTTGATCCGATAATTATTTCATCGAATCAACACTTGATCCGATAACCCGGCTATATCACATATAACCGGCCGATATCACATATCGCGAGAATAGAATACGGTATCACATATGCGTATCAATCTCGATCCCGCACATATCACATATATGCTCCTACTCCGTTTTGCATGAGCCTGGAAACCTCTATGTAGGACTCTAAAGACTCGTCAATACGCCGGTGGTAGGTGATGATCACATCAAACACCAACAAGCCGCAAGCGGTCAGCTAAACTTAACGACCACCTGGGTATTGAGCGATCAGAAGATTAGCAAGCAAGTCTGCTCTAACTCCTGTAAATCCTAACAGTAACAATACCATATAGTCCGGTCTCTTCGTCTGATATGTCGCATATCCAGTCTAGGGGTGGTAAACGTCAGACCCCAGTAACTGATAAGTCATGTCGATGTGAGGCTCATAACGGGTCGAGAAACTACTGATAACTCTTACCAGTAAATCTCCATATAAGCCATGGCCAGGGACTTCCAGTTATAGCCAATCGAACACAGCGCAACATCAACCCCCAATACCGGAAGAGACGAAATCCCTCCTATCGCTCATTGCCTCAATGTGATTCTGGACTGTACCCAAAAGCCACCGTTTTGCACTTTCTCTTGAACGTGGTAAGGTGGAAATCAAAGCACAGTGGGAATCACACAAGACTCTATGACGATCTCGGGCCTACAGACTAACCTGTACCAGTGTGACCAGAGAACTGCTATCTGACGATATGTATAATACCAACAAGGATGTTCCCCTCCGAATACAGAGACGCGACCGCGTAGGCTCGTCTTGCCTGAGATTCGGGGCAGATGCTATTTGGTTTTATTCGTCCACTTCTCCGAAGATACCAAGTTGATTTATGGCACCGTGTATCGGAGGTTTAGACGGATGCGGCCAATGTAGCAGACTTCGTCAGATTCCCCCTCGTTAAAGGGGTTTTTGATTGTGGGGACGCTCTTCCCTGCAAGTGCAAGCCTGTAGGGTTCCTAGGCACTCTCAAGAGGTCTCACAAGGCATCAACCATGCCAATTTCAAATTTTACGGTGCCGAGAAACCCTAGACTAGATCATTAACTAGATATTTTAGGCGACAAAAGCGAATAGTTAACAACTTAACTACAAGAACGGAAATACAACCTTTGTAGATCCGGTCCTCCACCTCCATAACTCCGTAATGAAGTCTCCTCACTGTCCAAATGGAAACCCGGGCTCTAGCGTCGGCTTCATCGGAGAAACGGGCGGGCAAGGTCGTCGGCTTCGTGCCGAAGATGATCTACGTCGAGGCATCACAAGATCAAGCTCCCACTTCACCAAGTCATGAAACTTGTGAAGAAAACACACTTTACTACTTGGCAAGGGATAGAGGATGAAGAAATAGGAAGTGGGTTCACTTTAGAATTGGATTTCTCACTCTTTTTCTCACTTTGCCATTTTTTTGGTAGCAAGCTTCTTCATGTGAAGAAGAAGAAGAAGAAGATAATATTATGATAAGTTATTAGAATAGAATAGAAAATCAATTCTTATCATAATTTTAACTATAGTTATGTGTAGAGAATTGACCAAGGTTAAAGGAATGGTTAGGGTTAAGCATGAAGACAAGAATGGTTACAAAGTCAAAGCTTCATGAAGCTTCAACTAGAAACAAAGAAAGCCACCATTCTCTTCAAAATCTTTTCCAAATAAATCAATAAATAAATAAAAGAATAAGCAAAACCCTAATCATCATCTTAACCATGGTTTAATTCTATACACTTAACCAAAGAAGCAAGTATCATCAAACATGATACAAACTTGTGCACAAAAATATATCACATATACAATGTGCACAAACAAGTGAGAAATCCATTTAAAGTGAACCAATACTAATTAATACAAAGTAATATATCAAATATATAATTATACATTAAATTATTAAATCAACACTTGATTTAACGATCCGGTCATATCGCATATAACCGACTAGTATCCAATGTATCGGCTTATCGAATCAATTCTCGATTCGATAACTAGGTTATATCGCATACAACCATTCGACACATTCATCGCGAGAATGAAATACGGTATCACATACACGCATTATTCTCGGTCCCGCACATATCTCATATGCGCTCCTATTTCGTTTCGCTTGAGCCAGGAAACCTCTGTGTAGGACTCTAAAGACTCGTCAATACGCCGGTAGCAGATGATGATCATATCAAGCACCCACAAGCTGCAAGCGGTCTGCTAAACGTAACGGCTACCCGGGTATTGAGCGATCAGAAGATCGACGAGCAAGCCTGCTCACACTCCTGTGAATCCAACCAGTAACACTTACCGTACAGTCCGGTCTGTTCGTCTGATATGTCGCATATCTCGCCTAGGGGTGGTAAACGTCAGACCCCAATAGCTCGATAAGTCGTGTCGATATGAGGTCTATAACAATTCGAGAAACTACTGGTAACACTTACCAGTAAATCTCAGCAACCCTGGCCAGGGATTTCCGGTTATAGCCAATCGAATACAGCACAACATCAACTCCCCATACCGGGAGAGACGAATCCCCTCCTATCGCTCATTGCCTCCATGTGACTCGGGACTGTACCCAAAAACCACCATTTTGCACGCCCTCTTGGATGTGGTAAGGTGGAAATCAAAGCACAGTGGGAACCACACAAGACTCTATGACGATCTCGGGTCAACAGACTACTCTGTACCAGTGTCACCAGAGAACTGCCATCTGACGCAAGGTATAATATCATCTGGGAGTTCTCGGCGAGTCCGTCCAGTGTACCCAGTCTCTACTGAGCACCCGTATATCATCTCTGATGTCAAACACCAATGGATATGGGATCATCCATCGCCCATCTACATGGGTCGAGAAGGTATACGCTAGTCTACTCTGGTATATCGATGCCCCGTCTCGATACACCCACGACTAGGGACTTTGAAGGATGTACTTATGGACTACCATGTCCCCACTAGTATGATCCGCATCATAGTCCAGATAGTCAAGTACACATCCTAAGGGCTTTACCAACATGTAACAGAGAGACATTCAGTATACACGTTAAGGTAAAGAGTAACCAGATAGCATACTATCATGTCGAGCAAGAAAGTCCTCCCTATATATGTCCCAGCATCCACTACAATATACATCCAATGTACAGTAATGGCCTCTACGGCATACATATAACTAACAATCTCCCACTTGCACTAGTGCCATCTGATAGCAATGGTTGAAGTATCTCATACTCAACCATCCCATAAAAGTCTCTCTCTGGGAATAGGCCTTCGTGAGTGGATCCGCCGTGTCGTCCTCTGAGTCTACTCTCCTAACTTCGATCCCTTAGAGATCAACCATCTCCATGATCATGTGATACTGCCTTAGAATATGTCTGGATCACTGATGGGACCTGCGTTCCTTGGCACAAGCCACAACTCCATTGTCTCACAATTGTAGGAACGTAGTTCATCTCATGAACCAATATACACCCAGACTGCCTCTTTGGTAGCATCTTTAGTAGCGATGTATCCTGCCTTTATCGTCTAGTATGCCACGGTATCTAGCTTGGAACTCTTCCAACATACTGTCCCTCCACTGAGGGTAAAGACAATGCCTGTGACTGACATTCAGTCGTCCTTATCACCCTGGAACCCTTCCAGTGATTCTCCCCAGGATCATGTGATACCATCTCACTTCGACAAGTGAGAATCCTAACATCCATTTAGATCTATCTCATAGATCCAAAACCCAGGATTTAGTAGGTATCATTATGATCCTATATGGAGAATCATTGTGATAATCGGAGATTGATCGAGCATAGCATAGGAAACTTCTTCCCCATCAAGAGTATGTCATCCACGTACTCTACGAGGATCGTCACCATACTCCCTACTACCTTTTTGTTTATACAAGGTTCATCTACCATTTTGATGATGTCAAACTCTTTGACTACTTCATCAAAACAGACGTTCTAACTCCACGATGCCTGCTTTATCCTATAAAGCATCTTTTACACGTTTCCGCTGCTCCCACTGTCTATGAAGCCCTCTGGCTGTGTACTTATAGACGCCCTTTTTTAAAACATCATTTAGAACAGTAGTCATGACACCCAACCGCCAGATATCGTAGTCATGGTATGTAGCCGTGGCAAGTAGGATCTGGATGGACTTAAGCATAGCTCCTTAGAAAAGGTTTCATCATTATCCACACCTGGTTGATGACGAAAACCTTTAACAAGTCTAGCTTTGAAAGTCTCAACTTTTCCATCTACACCAAGTAATCTTCTCAAGATATACTTGCTCCTGATGGGGATTTAACCCTTTAGATATAGCAACCAAAGTCCATACTTTGTTGGTGTACATGGATTCCATCTCAGATCGCTAAGCATCCAGCCATTCTTACAGAGTCTTACTCCTGATGGCCAGCTCGAACCTAGTTGGGTCATCATCTCATGATGCAATCCTCGATCCCACTGTCATAGAGAAACCGAAGTAACTCTCAGGTGGGTGAGGAACCCTACTAGATCGGTGGAGAGGCAGAGGTTCGTTGGTTTCTATTGAATCCTTCGGTTCTACCAAATCATCTGCTGTAGTTTGCATAGCTGGAACCTTTCCAGTTGTACATAACTGACCTTGCCTCGAGCTTGTCCGGATTTTGCTTTTTAGACATAGGCCGGACAACCCCAAATCTTAAGGAACTTAAGATATGGGCTCTTCCCTTTCCATATCACATATGAAGTGGTAGGCAACTGATTTGATTTGAACCCTATTCAATAGGTATGCAGCTACTCAAGCGCATAACTCCCAAAGGAAAAAGGTAACTCAGTAGTATTCATCATAGAGCACACCATATCAAATAGGGTGTACCTGCTCCGCCCCGACATACCATCGTGCTATGGTGTATACGGAGGAGTAATGCTGAGAGAGAATCTCATTCTCCTTTAGAATAGTCCAGGAATTCCATGCTCAAGTATTCTCCTCCTTGATCTCATCATAGGACATAATACTTATACCCTCATTTTGGTTCCCTACTTCTAAGTTATATTCTGTGAATATCTCAAAAGGTTCGGACTTGTGTTTCAACAAGAACATATGTCTGAATCTAAAGAGATCATCAGAGAACGTAATGAAGTATAAAGAACCAGTCCTGGCATGTGTAGACAGGGGACCTACATACATCAACATGTATCATCCCAAGAGTTCACTAACTCTTTCTCTGTTTCCAATAAACAGGGCTATGGTCATTTTATCTTTGTGACATGACTGGCAAGTTTCATAAGATGTAAATTCAAACTGATTTAAATATGCATCTATATGTAACTTCAGCTAGTCGGGTCGCATTGATATGACCTAGTCTACAATACCTCAAGAAGGATCCGTTCATTTCTGAACTCTTCCTCTTGTGTGTGTTCTGTATACTAAGAACTGTAATTTGATTTAGAACATTAATGCTTTTAGATAACGTGCCTGAACCGATCAACTTTTGATATAGGAAATGTCCAAAACATTATCCAACAATACAAAATTTTATCGTTTCTTTACTAATAAAGAGACAGATATGATTTTGTATATCAGGTTCGGTATCTAATAACATTCGTTCAGAATCAATGTATTACAATACAGGGTGACAGTGACCAACAGACCTGGCTGCAACACTTGCCCCGTTTTCTGCCTCATGAAACTTATCACCCGTTCTCAGTTTTCTACCTTTTTGTAGCCCTATGTAACATATTACATATCTGGGATCCTGATCCGGTATCAAATACCCAGGATTCAGAGGATACTGAGAAACAGTTCTTTATAATGAACACACCCGAAGATGATGCATCAGCATGCACTCTCTTCGCTTGGGCGGCATGGGAATCTTGGTATTCCCCTATTTCCTGCTCTGTCTTATAACAATTATAAGTTGGAGCGGGACCAACGTTCCCCAGCTCAGTATAACAAGCGGGTTCGGTCAATATTCCGTATTATTATCTTGATTAAGGCGTGATATGGTCCTTACCTAGAGAGAGAGAGAAGAAAACACTCAGCGTGCGCTCTTGCAAGAATAGATTGGTTATTATTTTATCTAATCAGGATGGCTCCCACTGTTTTTATCAAATCTTCCTTCAAACCCTAAAAGGAAAGACTAGCCGGGATTAATTACACACTGCAAGTTCGCCAATCTTTCAGCCAGGCCAGTGTCGGTACTTTGAGGGAGGTCTCCCGTGCTTTCGCATGAACCTAATTAATGTAAACCTCGTTTTCCCAGAGGCGTAACCTCGTTGACACCTTTCTAGACACCTACTTGATCGGCTAATTGTAATGTGTAAAACTCTCCCAGGAGTAACTCTTACTCGCAGCGGGTATCGGGATCCAACTATCTCATAGAAGGTATGCAATCTCATTGCAAATTTCAACACTTGAAATTCCCGATAATATTTTGCCCCTAACCTCCTATGACCTTGACAAAGGCCAACAAACCATAGGATGCTAGTCAAGTTCAACCCGTCATTTCCTGATTGAATTAAACCCACCCGCACGGCCCTTGACAAAGGCCAACAAGGTCGCACGACTACCCTAACTCAATCTGCATCTTATGCATAAGTAGATAAGCACCAGTTAGCTACCGCACACTACGCCTTGACAAAGGCCAACAAACGTAGCACAAATACTAACTACTACTTATCTGAAATGACGGAGGGCTACGACAGGTTTTTCTGAAAACCTATTGCGTAATGAACTTGATATCGTTGTAGAATCGAATGAATTTTGAAATGGAGTGTTTTTGAGGCTTTTCTAGTTTTGCTAAAGGAGTCACTCCCGGTGAAGGGATCGTCGGTCCTTTCCTCGTCGAATGAGGTGCGGGATATATCATATATATCACTGTGCAAAGCAAAAACACTTAAAAGCAATCAAAAGACAAACCGAGTGTGTAGCATCTGCCAGTTATTGCTAAAGGAGTCACTCCCGGTGAAGGGATCTCGGTCCTTTCCTTATCGAATAAGGTGCAGGATATATCATATATACCGCTGTGCAAAGCAAGAACTGTAACTACCTGTTTTATTTTGAAATTCGATTCTACAACATCTTAGGTTTCTTTTATTTCATTAATCTCATTAATGAAGTCCCATCATTTGAGTACCTAAACATCACAGATAAATACGACGTACACTTATGCCATCCGCATTCGCCTCGATGTCCCCTCATGCACCGTTTGGTTAGGTAACTAACGGCAGAGCGGGGCAGGGCTAGCGCGGGTGTAAACATAAGTAACGTCTATATAATATATCATATATACTGTATCTATCACAGAACATCACATGATCACATCACAGATATCGCAGCAGAAGAAACATATGAAATATTGGATATACTAGGACGTCCGTGTTTTCAATACGAGCCAGTATAAAACACGGATTCCACGGTCGTGATGAATAGCCAATCCCACACCCCTAGACCCCTACGAGAGCGGCAAGCAACCCTACCAATTCTGGAGTTAGGAGACCCGGACTCGACTCCTCGAGTTGGTCTCCCACTGGACTCCAGAACCCGGTTACTTATGCCCTCCTCCTTGGGTCTATCCTAGTGCGGAAAAGTAAATAATATACAACAACGGTGAAAACTTCCGCAACCTGGAGGTGCCCCAATAAAAGAATATTACATACAAGTTTTTACATGAATGAAAATGAAAAACACTCATCTCACATAAAAACCCCTCGGCTATTCAAACACGACGATCCAATATAACATATCCAGCAACACATAATATCACATGTCATCAACGTAAGTAAATATGCGCATCCCAATTGTCGTTGACATATAGCAACGAAACCGGCGATATCACATATTACACTTACGGTCACAGAAAAGAAAGTGTAAAACTACAACAGTTGGAATCCGCAACTCCTTTAGACATCACATGCCTAATCAAATGAATTCTTTAGACATCGCATGCCTAACAATTATAAACCCCGCATTTTAGTCTCATTATCGAAAACACTTTTCAATACCAAGTCGGGCAATTCAACAGGATTCCCGACATTCTGATCGAATACTCGTCGCAAACTTCAGTAGACGGCCGCACCCCCGATACCGTCGACGAAGTGCACCAAGGCGGAACACCGCTACCGCAAGCACCCGGATGGATGCTTTCGACGACAGGGTTCCCCTACAGTCACTTGGTCGGGGCTATGGGATGTAGCTGTCTATTAAGTTTATCCGGCGAGTATCTGCGTACGCTACGTGATTGCGACGGACTTTTGATCTCATCAAAATTCTATAGCAACCGATCAAGTGAGACTAAACTGCTATGTTTATAATATTCATTCCGTTATCTCATAACTACTTGTGAATTCCAATTATTGTATCACATTCCGGATAAATAGAAAACGCTAAACTATTCGATCGAACAATCGAACACCCAAGTTTTCCCGATACAGCTCAACACATGAAATAAGTCTAACAGCATTCAGTTCGTGCCTCAGTACCAACGGTCCAGCCGTAGAAGGGTCAAGTCAACGCCTCACATGTGGCACGCCGTACTGCCCTAAATCCGAAGGTTCAAAGGGCAGTTCAAGACGGTCACATAATCGAGTTAAGGTTTGTTGTCTTCTAGAGGGACCATCGCGTTACTTGCACTACTTAGAACGTCGTTAAACTACGGAAAAATCCAACAATTGGAAATTTCCCGGCAGGAGAAAAAATGGGTATTTATATCCGGTCGAACTTTTTAACATATTCTAAAAATTACCCGGAAAAACACACAGACAAAATTAGACAATCCGATCGATACACCGAGTCCCCAAAACAACCCAGAAAATTCAACTCTTGAAAAAAAATATTAAAAATTCCCAGAAAAACCAGCACTGCAAAGTAGGAGTTACTGTGCAAGATTTAATGCATGAAGAGGCTAAAGGGCCGCGGAACCGCCGCATTAGCATGCTAATGCCGCGGTTCCGCCGCTCTTTGGTGGACTTAGGTGTACAGGCTTCACAGTAATTCATAGAATCTCCTGCTGATTTTTCTGCATATTTTTAATACTCAAAAATCCCTGTTTTTGAAAAAAGTCCAGAGAGCAAGGAAAAGTCGGGGTTTCGAGTTCGATCGGGTTTCTAACATCGTCTACACATCGCCTAAGGCTCTATCTAGGCTCAGATACCACTATAGGGTTCCTAGGCACTCTCAAGAGGTCTCACAAGGCATCAACCATGACAATTTCAATTATTTTACGGTGCCGAGAAACCCTAGACTAGATCGCTAACTAGATATTTTAGGCGATAAAAGCGAATAGTTAACAACTTAACTACAAGAACGGAAATACAACCTTTGTAGATCCGGTCCTCCACCTCCATAGCTCCGCAATGAAGTCTCCTCGCTGTCCAAATGGAAACCCGGGCTCTAGCGTCGGCTTCATCGGAGAAACGGGCGGGCAAGGTCGTCGGCTTCGTGCCGAAGATGATCTACGTCGAGGCATCACAAGATCAAGCTCCCACTTCACCAAGTCATGAAACTTGTGAAGAAAACACACTCTACTACTTGGCAAGAGGTAGAGGATGAAGAAATAGGAAGTGGGTTCACTTTAGAATTGGATTTCTCACTCTTTTTCTCACTTTGCCATTTTTTTGGTAGCAAGCTTCTTCATGTGGAGAAGAAGAAAAAGAAGAAGATAATATTATGATAAGTTATTAGAATAGAATAGAAAATCAATTCTTATCATAATTTTAACTATAGTTATGTGTAGAGAATTGACCAAGGTTAAAGGAATGGTTAGGGTTAAGCATGAAGACAAGAATGGTTACAAAGTCAAAGCTTCATGAAACTTCAACTAGAAACAAAGAAAGCCACCATTCTCTTCAAAATCTTTTCCAAATAAATCAATCAATAAATAAAAGAATAAGCAAAACCCTAATCATCATCTTAACCATGGTTTAATTCTATACACTTAACCAAAGAAGCAAGTATCATCAAACATGATACAAACTTGTGCACAAAAATATATCACATATACAATGTGCACAAACAAGTGAGAAAATCCATTTAAAGTGAACCAATACTAGTTAATGCAAAGTAATATATCAAATATATAATTATACATTAAATTATTAAATCAACACTTGATTTAACGATCCGGTCATATCGCATATAACCGACTAGTATCCAATGTATCAGCTTATCGAATCAATCCTCGATTCGATAACTAGGTTATATCGCATACAACCATTCGACACATTCATCGCGAGAATGAAATACGGTATCACATACACGCATTATTCTCGGTCCCGCACATATCTCATATGTGCTCCTATTTCGTTTCGCTTGAGCCAGGAAACCTCTGTGTAGGACTCTAAAGACTCGTCAATACGTCGGTAGCAGATGATGATCATATCAAGCACCCACAAGCCGCAAGCGGTCTGCTAAACGTAACGGCCACCCGGGTATTGAGCGATCAGAAGATCGACGAGCAAGCCCGCTCACACTCCTGTGAATCCAACCAGTAACACTTACCGTACAGTCCGGTCTGTTCGTCTGATATGTCGCATATCTCGCCTAGGGGTGGTAAACGTCAGACCCCCAATAGCTCGATAAGTCGTGTCGATATGAGGTCTATAACAATTCGAGAAACTACTGGTAACACTTACCAGTAAATCTCAGCAACCCTGGCCAGGGATTTCCGGTTATAGCCAATCGAACACAGCGCAACATCAACTCCCTATACCGGGAGAGACGAATCCCCTCCTATCGCTCATTGCCTCCATGTGACTCGGGACTGTACCCAAAAACCACCGTTTTTCACGCCCTCTTGGACGTGGTAAAGTGGAAATCAAAGCACAGTGGGAACCACACAAGACTCTATGACGATCTCGGGTCAACAGACTACTCTGTACCAGTGTCACCAGAGAACTGCCATCTGACGCAAGGTATAATACCATCTGGGAGTTCTCGGCGAGTCCGTCCAGTGTACCCAGTCTCTACTGAGCACCCGTATATCATCTCTGATGTCAAACACCAATGGATATGGGATCATCCATTGCCCATCTAAATGGGTCGAGAAGATATACGCTAGTCTACTCTGGTATATCGATGCCCCGTCTCGATACACCCACGACTAGGGACTTTGAAGGATGTACTTATGGACTACCATGTCCCCACTAGTATGATCCGCATCATAGTCCAGATAGTCAAGTACACATCCTAAGGGCTTTACCAACATGTAACAGAGAGACATTCAGTATACACGTTAAGGTAAAGAGTAACCAGATAGCATACTATCATGTCGAGCAAGAAAGTCATCCCTATATATGTCCCAGCATCCACTACAATATACATCCAATGTACAGTAATGGCCTCTAGGGCATACATATAACTAACAAAGCCCCTGTAGTTAATTACGCTACCGCATCGCGGTAACAACTTTCTCCTTCTCCAGAATTTCACTTCGTGTCGTGTGTGCTTGTTTTGTTTGTGGTTGCCCGTGGATTGTATATGGAGATTAATTTATGTCGCCGCCCGTAGGACGTGGATTAGTCCAAATCCGTTTTTACTTAGATTTGGGTTTGGGGTTTTAGTTTAAGGATACGTTAGCCATATTGAGGCTAAGATCAACTTAAACATTTGTTAAGGATACATTAGCCTAATCTCCAGACTAAGATCAACTTAACAGGATCGTTTGGATCCGACAAGAGAGCAATTGGCTCTTTTGTTTAGTTTAATGACGTTGCGGTCGATCTCCAGTTTAGGGACATGGTGGTCCATGTTCCAGTTTAGGGACATGGTGGTCCATTGATAGTTTAAGGACATTGCGGTCCGACATTCCCATTTTGGGACGAACATTAGTTTAGGGACATTTCGGTCCACGAGTTTAAGGACCACGCAATCCGTATCGATATGTGGTTGTCCGGACCCGTCACCTCTCTGACGTCGCTGAAGGATTACAACGATAGGAGTCAAAGGAGTTCGGAGATGTACCCTCGAACCGGATGTAAATTGATTTAAGAGAGCAGTTGTGCTCAGTCAATTTAATTTGAGGACTTACGGCCATGATTGGGCTAAGTCCAGTTGAAAAATGTTCAACGCTTTTATTTGTTTTTGGCCTATTAGGCCTGTGCTAGGGCTTTGCCCATGTTTAAGTAATACATTGCATTTTTTATTTTGTTTGGGCTCTGCCCATTTATAAATGATGCAGAGCATCAATTTTGTTTGGGTTCTGCCCTTTCATTGCATTTTATTTTGTTTGGGCTCTGCCTTTTTATAAAAGATGCAGAGCATCAATTTTACTTAGGCTCTGCCCTTTTATTGCATTGCAATTTATTTTGGCCTACTATGCCTTTTTGATTTGGGCCTGGCCCTTTAGTGAACAATGCATTGCATTTGTCAGGCGCTTTGCGCCAATCAATGAGCGCAAGTGCTTGTGGTGATGACACGTGTCACGCAAGCGCAGTGCGCTGCGCCAGTGTGCTGCGCTTGCGCTGCTGACATGTGGCGCGCTCTAGTGAGTTGCGCCAATTTCAGAGAGCAAGGCTCCTTGTCAAAAGCGAATAGCGCAAGTGGTTCAGGTGCTGACACGTGGCGCTCTCTGATGGCTTGCGCCAAACCAGGAGCGCAACAGTGCAGTTTGCAAGTGTAAGGCACTATTTGATTTCTTGATCCAATTTAGATCAAAGAAAACAAGTTTTTCTTGTTTTTCTTGTTTTCAGAGAACCAGTGATTCATAAAAAGTGCAAGGCACTATTATTATTTGAAGATCGTTGATCTTGTTCTTAGATCAATGATCTATTAGAAGAAATTCTTTTTTTTATGAAGGTTTTTACCTTTTTCTTGAAATTTCTTCAGAGTTCTCTCTGTTTTGAGGTTCTTAATCTCTCACAATGTTCATCCTCTTTGAATTGGGGTCTAAGGGTCGTTATATAGTGCCCATAAATTTGTTAAATTTGTTAACGAGATCTTTATCTGAGTGATTTGGGGATTTTTCCCCACCGTTGGATCTTTGATCCAAGGGCTTCTGTTTTACAGAAGGCAATCTTCTTGTTTTAACAAGAACAGAAAGATCTTATCTAAAATTTTAATTCTGTTTGGCGCAGATGCACCAGCGCTTGACACGTGTCGCGCAGCGCACAGCGCAGCGCAACTGCGCTGACACGTGTTGCGCAGCGCAGCGCAACTGCGCTTGCGCAACTATGCTGACACGTGTCGCGCAGCGCAGCGCTTGCGCGACTGAAGCGTTGCTTCCTTTAATTTTTGCTTTAAATAGAGCTTTGCTTTGATTGGGCGCGCTGCCTTGGGCGCTGCGCCGACGTGTCAGCTTTTGACACGTGGCGCGTTGCGCGCAGCGCAAGGAATTCGAAGCGTTGCTTCGAATTTTGAATTTTTGAAATTCAAACAGAGTTTTGCTTTGATTGGGGGAAACAAATGCCCCCCCACCGTTGCGCTCACGTGGCGCGCATGTGAGTGCAGCGGTGGCAAGATCCTGACCGTTGGATCAACTCAGGAGCTGAAGGGGCGCAAGCGCCTATATATAGGACCCCTGGCCCTTAGAAAATCTTTACTATTTTCAAGATTTTGATTCAGAGCTTTGCTCTTGGTTTAGAACTTCAGAGCTTTGCTCTTGTTTCTAGACTCTAGAGCTTTGCTCTCATTTCCAAAGTTAGAAAAACTTTAGGTAAAATTAATTTAAATTAATTTAAATAAATCTTAACCAACAGAGCCTTGCTCTCATAGATCTTTTGATCTAAAGAAATCCCCTTTGGGGTTTCATAAACAGAGCTTTGCTCTCAGCAATTTGTTTCAGGGTTTATTAACCCATGAACAGAGCTTTGCTCATTGACAGAATGTAGATCTTTTGATCTTCTGATGATGAACTCTTAAGAGTTTTTTTATATGGATCTTTAAGTTCCCAGAACTTCAAAAAAAAAAATTTTTTAGGAATTAATTAATTTTCTTTCTTTGATGAATTTTTTTTTACCATCATTACAGAGCTAGGCTCTTTTAAAGAATCTTATTCCCCTGAGACGAGAGTTTGACAAATGTCACTCTGTGACAGAGTTTTGCTCTGAAAGAGGAGATTTTCTCCTTGTCTCTAGGGATTTCTTTTTATTATTAATGGGAATATTCACTTGGGGATTAACTGACAATCTCATCCAATGATGGGGTTGTCTTATTGACTGACGTATTGTCATCCAGATTTTGTAGGTCCCCCTTTGGTCTCCTACCCACTGCACTGCTGTGTGGTGTAATTAATTTTAATTTAATTTTAATTAATCTTTAATTTAATTAATTAATTAAAAAAAATTGAACGCCAAGCGTTGGAATTACAACACTAACGGCTAATTTTGTTCCCTTGCAGTGACTATGTCTTTCGATACTTCATTCCCGTTCGCTCGTTTGGAGGAGGGGTTTCCTAAAGCGCCCTTGGACCGCGAAGTCCTAGCTATGATCAGGGACCACGACCCGGAATATAAGAGTCTCCACCTTTGGGGGTCGTGGTACAATCAGATTATCATGGGTCGACGGAGCTTCACGTGCGCAGTACCGTCAGAACCCATTACGGCGATTCATTATGCCAGCCCACTCCCGGTGCAGTATGCCATGGAGATGGTTGATTGGACCTCGAAGGGCTTTCTTCATCCTTCCATAGATGCAATTCCGGTCCAGCGTCCTATGGTTTTGGATATCCTGGGACGCCGTATCTGTCAAGGCGAGGCGTGACCTTAGGGGCAATCATATAACATAGGTCTGATCCCCCGCCACCCGATCGGCTATCTGCTGTGGGCTCGCTATATCCTGTCAGCGAAGAAGTCGCAGTTGATAAGGTTAGGGTTGTACACTGCGGTTTACGTCTCCCTCTTCCAGTATCCCACGCTTCCCACCTGGTGGTTCAAAGCCTTCTTAGAGCAGTGGAACATTCCTACTCACACTTTCCTCGCAATGGATCGGGAAGTGTCAATTTCTCTGGAGGAATTCACAGAGGTCTCCGGTTTACCGGTTATAGGGGAGCACTATGAGGAGTTGCTTCCTACAGACGAGTATGTCTTCGGTGCTAAGCCGGCAGTAAGGGGCCTCACTCCGGAGAATGCTGTTCAACATCAATTCCCAAATCTGATCAAGGTGTTGAACATCTATGAGGCCCTTTTCATCGAACGTGGGAGTCGCGGAGTTAGTTTCGAGGATTTCATCGCTCGGTTCCTTCACCCAAGCGTCCTTTCGACAGAAGCTGCCAAGTTTGCCACCCTTGATGACCCTTTCGGTCTAGGTTTGGATAACCTGCCGGCGAAGGAAATAGACCAGAAGGGTTTTTTTCCTTCCTAATTCCCCAACTGTGTCTTTTGCGGAAGTTGCAGCCCCCGGGATGGACGAGGAGGCCTTCTTCTTAGGATTTCTTGGGCTATGGCTGAGTTGGTTTGCGCTCCCGATGCATTCTCGCCATATGCGGCCTTCTATCTTTTACCCGGCTCACCGGATGACCATCGGGGTAAAAGTGGCCGTTAGGATCGCCGTCTTGGCACACTTGTATCACGGCCTCAGTCGAGCGGCGGATGCTAATGAGCCTGGGGTGCTGCACATGATCTTCCCGATGCACTACTTTGCATCATGGCTCGAGCTACACACATCAGGTGTTTTCGGCATGCACAAAAGTCCCTCGTTCTATGACAGGTGCAGCTTCCCTTGCATCATACAGTTGATTGGCGCATCAATTGTGACTCCATCGCCACGGAATGCTAGGGGTTTACTCCTTCTCCCCAACACCGTTGGAGACGGGGTGTCTTTCATCGACAAGGTGTTGACTATTGGAAAGGCATCTACCACTGCGGTGCGGCCATTGCAAGACACTTTCAAAGATGGAGCCTCAGTTTTGACGGCCCGGGAGACCCTCCACTTATATTCTATCAGACCAGGCTTCCTGGTGTTCAGGCAGAACGGTGCGGCGATTTTCATGAGATACAACCCGCATCGTTTTTCCCAACAACTGAGCTACAATCAAGGGGTACCACTGGAGGCTTTCCTATCAGAACCTGCTGCTACTGAAGAAGGGATGGAGAGCGTGCTGCATCACTTCATGCGTCTGAATACAGGTTCCCACTTTTTTATCAGTGAGCCGGCTTGCGCCTCACGACTCCTCAGGGTATATACAGAATGGTACAGTCATTTGACAGGAGCCGTCATAAAGGAGGAAAAGCGATTGCTGGTCGACCGTAAGGGTGTGCCTCCAGGTAGCGACCGCAACGCTCCTTTAGTGCCAAGGACCCCGGTAGTTCCCCCTCTAAAAGATGCTAGAGCTGGACCACCGCGTGCGCAGAGTCCTCTACGCGGATTGCCGCTTCCCAATATTGCGGATGCACCACCAGCGCCCTGTGCTCCAGTGGAGACAGTGGTTATAGCCTCGCCGGAGTCTGGTGTGGGTGCGGACATCGGGACCCGCTGCCCCAAGGTGCCTGCAAAGTGCAAATCGATTCCGGGTGCACCTAGGGCTGGTGGGCAGTAAAAGAAAAAGAAGTCGCTCTTCGTGGCTGACGTCGTGTTCGGTCAGGAACCCCATGCTCCCTATGGTGGGGGCCTGAGTGAATACGGGACCAACAGGGGGTTAGTCATACCGCCGGATGACACGGACTTGGAGGCCGCCATCGTAGCTTCAGAGCGGTTGGCGAGGCACGACACATGGCTAGCTAAGCTTGCGCAATCAGGTAATCACTAGTCGCATTTTTTTATTGTATCATATCTTTATTATTTCCCTTGACTAACGTTTTTTCCCTTTTTTTTAAACAGGCATCACCGCTGAAGAAGCTATTGCTGCTTCCCTCAAGACTTTCCAAGAGGAGGAACTCCTTAGAGCGTCTTTAAGCCTTGGTAAACTTCGATTTATCAAGTCTTCATTTTTCTTGTGTTATCGTCGATCTAATCTCCCCTTTTTTTATCGCAGGAACCACAATGCCGATACCGCCAGGTGACGCGGAGACTCTTCCCGCGCCAGCCGCCAATGTTTCTGCCTCCTCGGGGCTACCACGAGAGGCCCGTCTTGAAGAGCCGATGAGAGATGCCTTAAAGGCTCTGGAGGCATCTCTGAACGAGGATGACGACACCTTGATGAAGGAAGCGTCGAAGAGGTCTATCATGACAGCCCGGGAGGAGAGGAAGCGGTTGAGGCGTGAAGCGAAGGCACGCAGGGCCGCTTTGGCCATTGGAGCAGGCCCAAGCACCGTCCCTCGTGCTGATACTCCCTCAGAAGTGCTCCCGGTCGCCTTGTCCACAGCTCACAGACAGGCGGTGCGCGCCAATAAGGAGGCTACTGATAAGTCCACCTCACGTAATATTTCTTTCAGAATTTTGTTGTAAGAACTATAAAGTTGTCGGTTCTTATATATTCTGTCCTGCAGGGCCAAGTCCAACCGAGGGGGAGGCGGAGACCGTCGATCCCAAGGAGACAAAGGAAGAGGCGCCGGCCGAACCCGAGCAGACGGTGGGCAACGTCGCTGGGGTTGCTGAGCCTGAGTTAGGGGCTGAGGGAGCCGCACCCGAGAAGGTCGTTGATGCCAAGCCTGGGATGGCGGCAAATGAGACGACCGCTACAACTGAGCCCGAGGTAGCGGCGAACGAAGTGCTTGAGGCCAGTGACCCCCTGGTGATGGCGGATGAGACAATAGAGACCGCTGAGCCCGAAGAAGTAGCGGGTGAGATGGGCACGACTCTTGGGGAAGAGCCAGCTGCTCCTTCTCAAGAGTTCGGCAATGCTCCGATTATTGCCCTCCCCGTCTACGGTCTTCCGCCGTCTCCCGGCCGCACAAGCACGACGACATCCCCCATTGAGTCGGGTGATGAGGCCATGGGCGGTGGCCTTATGTCGATGGAGGAGGGAGACGCCTTTGCTTCAGCCGGCGGCTCATCAGGTAAATCTCGAGTTACGGTCCTTTTTTTTTATCTTCCAACCGCTTCTGACAGGTTTATCCTTTTTTTAACGCAGGTGAGGCCAGTGTCAATGCTCCATTGCTCGAGGGAGCGCCGTCAACTACTACTTTGGCGGTGGTCACTTCTCAGCCCTCTCTTGTACCATCGAAGATGTTGGAAGGTATGGATTTGCAACCTATTAGTTTCGTCTTTCAGCCGCATAATTTACGTACTAAAGTCGTACTGTTGTGTATTTTCAGGAGTACTTTTTGATTATCTTTATCAAGTGCTGCTCCCACACTTCTCCTTCCCATCTGAACTTGCTTCTTCCTCCAGTGGCGCTGGTGAGTGTAGTTTCCAACTGATGTCTTTCTTTTTTTAGTAATGGAATTATTTCTAATTTTCCCTTGTCCTGATTGCAGTGCTACAAATCGAAGGAGGAGACGAAAGATCGGTCACGCCACCGGCCCTTCCGGCCTTGCCACCTGCTACAGCTGGTATAGTAGACTATCTCATCAATGACTTTTTCATATTTCTTGAACTGTTATCTAATCGTATCTTCTTTTTTTTTAGCTGTCGTTCCGGTCTCGGCGCCCTTCGAGCCTCGTGTTATAATGCCGGCGGGCCCTTTCCTGAGACGTCCGTCCTTGAAAGGCGCCGTGAATAACCTGCGCATGTTGAGCGACTACATCGAGGAACTCAACGTCGAGACTCCTACGTCTGCTGTGGATTTCGCTACGGCGGTTAACCCGATGCTGGTGATACTCGTAAATTTCCATGACGAGGGCATCATTGCGTCTTGGGTTAACCACTGCAATGAGATCGAGGCTCGCCTGCATCAACTGGAGTTTATGCGCCCTGCTCCAGAGACCTTAGCTATGAGCAATCAAAGAGCAGCATGGATCGAGCAAAGCGCTTCTTAAGTCCACCACTTGGAACAAGAAGCGGCTTTAAGGCTGAGAGAATACCAAGAGACCTTGAGCGAGACAGCTCGTCTGCGTGCTGAGGTTGAGGCGAATGCTGCCCAAGTGAAGGCTATCTTTGAGGGCCTCCTGGAACACATCTCTCATGGGCTAAACTTGAAGCGAAAGCTTGATGTCGCCGAGCATGACACCCCAGGCCACGAAGCTTCTCATCAGGCCGTTGGGGAGCAGCTTGCATCTTTCTTGCAGCAGTGGGCTCAAGTGGAGGCAGAACTGGCGGTGGTGGCCGATCAGGAGAAAGCGTGGAAGGAGGTGCGCGAACAATTGCTAGAGCTATGCAAGACGCTTCCTTCCTAGTAGTTCCCTTTGTATCAATACAATTGTAAATTTTTTTCCTTTTTTCAAATAATATGTATCCATTCTTTATTCTTTTATACGCTTCACCTTGTACTTCATTAAATTAATAAATAAAGATACACATTTTCTTTGCAATGTCTTCTACTATTTCTTTGCTTTCTCCCTTCTCTTATTATCAACATGCCGTCTTGATAAACACAATTGACAGATAATAGAGTAATCATCTAGATTTCTCCGAGAGATAGCAATGGCTTAGGCTGCAGGTTCAGATCTGCTGCCTAAGACTTTCCAACTCTATGAGCCGTGAGGGTCTCATAGAGATTTTTCTCCCTATGGATCGAGAGGATCTCATAGGTGGATTTTATCCTTAGGAATCGTGAGGATTCCTAAGTGTGTTTTCTCTTATAAGTCGTAAGGATCTTGTTAGAGAATTTTCTCCCTTACAAGTCGAGAGGACTCGTAAGTGGTCGGTGAGTTGACTTGTTTCCGGGTCGAAGTATTGCTCCGACGGGGAGGTCATTGGCCGACTTATTTCTGAGACGGAGGTCATTGGCGGACTTGTTTCCGAGACGGAGGTCGTTGGCTGACTTGTTTCCGAGACGGAGGTCGTTGGCTGACTTGTTTCCGAGACGGAGGTCATTTGCTGACTTGTTTCTGAGACGGAGGTCATTGGCTGACTTATTTCCGCGACGGAGGTCGTTGGGTGACTTGTTTCCGCGACGGAGGTCGTTGGTTGACTTGTTTCCGCGACGGAGGTCATTGACTGACTTGTTTCCGAGACGGAGGTCATTGACTGACTTGTTTTCGAGATGGAGGTCATTAGCTGACTTGTTTCCGAGACGGAGGTCGTTGGCTGACTCGTTTCCGAGATGGAGGTCATTGGTTGACTCATTTCCGCGACGGAGGTCATTGACTGACTTGTTTCTGAGACGGAGGTCATTGGATGACTTGTTTCCGAGACGGAGGTCATTGACTGACTTGTTTCCGAGACGGAGGTTGTTGGTTGACTTGTTTCCGCGACGGAGGTCTTTGACTGACTTGTTTCTGAGACGGAGGTCGTTGGTTGACTCGTTTCCATGACGGAGGTCGTTGGTTGACTCGTTTCCTTGACGGAGGTCATTAACTGACTTGTTTCCGCGACGGAGGTCGTTGGTTGACTCGTTTCCGCGACGGAGGTCATTGACTGACTTGTTTCCGAGACGGAGGTCATTGACTGACTCTAGGTTGTCTGTGAACCGTAGAGTCTTAGAACTGGGGACTTTGCCGTGGCTCCGATTGGTGATGTCACGTCCGTGTCCTGCTAGAATGAGGAGGAACGCCGCTGTTGGTCTCCAGGCTGTAGATGTGGTTGTCGAGATCTGACTTCCCTTTGACGCAGCCTGGTGGGGAAATGTAGTCCCCTTTCCTTTTTTTGTTTATGCCCATGAATTGTATACAGGGGTCACTATGGACTTACCTGCAGGGCAAAAGTTTCATTCTTTTATTTTTTTTATATTTCTTTATGCGATGCTCTATCATTTCAGCTTTTTACATCGCGAAAGTCGTGATTGCCCAATCATTTCGGCTATTTTTCACGGTGCCCAATCATTTCGGCTGTTTATTTTTATTTTTACTCACTGCTTTTTATTACGAGTTGCCCAATCATTTCGGCTATTTTGTGTGCATACATTTTTTACTTGCTGCTCTTTTTTTTATTGCAAGTTGCCCCATCATTTCGGCTATTTCGTATGCATGCGCGGCCTACTGGCTTTTCGCCGTAAACCTGAAATTAAACACCGATTTCGGCATCAGCACCGCTACAACTGGGATGTTGCCAGGAGCGAATCATCATTTACCTCTGTCGATGTCGAACAAAGGTGGCTTAGCGAATAGGGTTAAGGTCCTGTCGACTAAGGCTTTTGACTTCATGAGCCGTAAGGGTCCCACAAAGGTATTTCTCCCTACAAGTCGTGAGGATCTTGTAGGTGTATTTTCCCCTTAGGAATCGTGAGGATTCCTAAGTGTATGTTCCTCTGTAAGTCGTAAGGATCCTACTAGAGGGTTTTCTCCTTGTAAATCGAGAGGACCTACAAGGGTTGTTCATCATACGTACATATCCCCAGTCACGGATGGGACTTGGTTAGGGAAATGTTTATTCGCGCCCATGGATTGTATACAAGGGTCAGCATTGAGCCGCTTGTAGGGCAATATCGAAGGTTGTGGGAGTTGCTTAAGCACAGGTTTAGCTCTCTGTAACTTAAGACTTTCAAATCTTATGAGCCGTGAGGCTCCCATAAGAGAGTTCTCCTTACGAGTCGTGAGGAATTCGTAAGGGTATTTTCTCCTTAGGAATCATGGGGACCCCTAAGTGTGTTGCTCCCTTGTGAGTCGTAAGGATCTCACGCGGGTGGTTTCTCCTTACAAGGTCGAGAGGACCCTGTAAGTGTCCTTTAACGAGGTTGCGCCCTTTCGGGTTTTCACAAACACTCGCCGGTAGTCCTGCTGTTTTTACTTACGGAGCCCTTTCGGGTTCTCATCCGTGCCCATTTTGCTTATGGACATACCGTTTTTTTTTATTCTTTTTATTTTCTCTTTTTTTTAACGAAGTCGCGCCCTTTCGGGTTTTCACGAACACTCGCCGGTAGCCTTGCTGTTTTTACTCACGGAGCCCTTTCGGGTTTTCATTCGTCCCCATTTCGCTTCTGGACATACCGTTTTTTATTTATTTATATATATTTTTTTCTTTTGTTTTTTACCTCGTCAGCCTAAGGATGCTGCGGTAGTTGTTTAAAGACATTCAGGTCCTTCGTTAGTTTAAGCACGTTTTGGTCCGTTATTAGTTTAAGGACGTTTCGGTCCACCATTAGTTTAAGGACGTTTCGGTCCGCCATTAGTTTAACGACATTTCGGTCTGTCGTTAGTTTAAGGACGTTTCGGTCCGTCATTAGTTTAAGGACGCTTCGGTCCGTCATTCAGTTTTAGGACGTAGTGGTCCATTGGGCTTTCTCTATGAATGAGCATGATGCCTCCGGCATATCCATCTTTTTCGGAGCATATGGTTGTGGCGGGCTCACCTTCTAAATTTCGGACAGCGCGAGTTCGCCTTGTTGGTATTGGTCTTCAACCCAGTTTTTGAAGACGAAACAATCTTCGATCGGATGACTTACTGTTCGATGGTAGGGGCAGTAATTAGGATCGTTGATATCTCCTAGCTGTAGCGGACGTTTCGGATTCGGCAAATTGACGAATCCGTTGCGCACTGTCAGTTCAAACAGTTTCCTCGTTTTATCCTTGCGAAATGAGTAAGGACGTCCTAGTCTTTCTTCGAGTGATGGGCGTGGACGCATGTTGTTTTGGCGAACAATCGATTTTGAGTTTCTCGGCTGTTGTTGAGTGTTGGCGACGAAGGTCATTTTTCCCTTTCCTTTATCCTTCTTGTTCGCTCCGTCGTTTGCGGGTCCGAGATTCTTTCCGGGTAATATGCCCTTGTACGGATGAATGTTCTCATAATTCTTCAATTCTTCATAGATGGATTCCTTGAAGAGAGGGTTGAAGGTTGTTTCTTCATCGGGGTCATTCCCAAAGGTGAGAACTCGTGATCCCCCGGGCTTGTCCCTGTGGCAATTGCCGGCGACTCTTTTATGCTCATCTGTCGTATTTTTTTTGCTGTCTACATGCTTCCCGCTTTGTTCTGTTGACGTAATACCTGTGAGTGACATACCCTTGCCACCAACACTTAAAGGAGTCGCAGTCTTCAGTAGCGTGTGCGGTTTTCTGATGATATAGGCAATAATTAGGATACATCTCTATTCCACCGAGAGTGTTTTGTTCAGAGGGCGGTAGCTTCATTCCCACTGATATGGCTTTAGCAAACCTTTTCCTCGTCTTGAATTTGTTTTCATCGGCAGCGGATGTCATTTGATTTGATGGGAATGCCTCGACTCTTTCGTCCAGTCGGCGGTGTTTGGCTCCCTCCAGTATGGCCATCTTACGCTCTTGATTGGCTTTAACTTTTAGACGAATCTCATTCAGGAAGGCATCGATCATCTCATCTGACGGCCGCAGAGTTTCTGGTTTAGGGTCCACCCCCATCTTTTCAGTGCAAGGAGTCTCCTCATCGTCTGTAAACGAATGTGAGATCATATGACAGCTCGCCACGTATTCTTCAAATTCATTCGACGAGCTGTCTCCCTCATCTTCCTCTTGAAAGACGTGGTTGAGGAACTCTTGGAGTGTAATGGGAGTCCGTGCTTTCTGGTTGTATAACTCCAACGCGTCAATTTGTTTTTGTAAGTCCGTGCGCTTGTCGCCAGGCTTCACGGGCTTCTTGGATTTCTTCTTCTTCTTCCTTGAAGATTTTGACGGCTGGTTATGAGTGCCTGGGCCACCACCATCGATCCTTGGAGTTGGACGCGGCTTCAACATCCCTTCAATGATCTGAGGTTCCAACAGGTTCTTCCACTTGATCGCTGGGCATGTTTGAAGATCGTTCAGCATTCTCTTTGTCTTGGCTGACAGCACAACCTCCCATGGGGCTTCTTCGATGAGAGAGCACGTTGCCCCCGGCATATTCATCCTTTTAGAGGCGTGAGGTTGCGGCGGACTCACCTTCCATCTGTCGGACAACGTGAACTTGCCCTGTTGGTACTGGTCTTCAAGCCAATTTTTGAAGACATAGCAGTCTTCGATCGGATGACCCAGTACCCGGTGATAGGGACAGTAGTTGGGCTCATTGACATCATTTGGTTGCGATGGACGTTTTGGCTTCGGCAGATTTATGAGTCGGTTGCGCAACGCTAGTTCGAATAATTTTTTTGTTTTATCTCGGGAAAACGAGTAAGGACGTCCTAGCCTCTCCTCAAGGGGTACGTGCGGACGCATATTATTTTGACGAACAACCGGCTTCGAGTTGCTCGGCTGTTGTTGAGCATTAGCGACAACGATCGCTTTCACCTTCCCCTTTTCATTTCGGGAGTCCGGCTTTGGAAGCGGAGGTCTACGGCCCATCTGATCCATTTGCGCTAACTTGTCGATCAGGGCTTGGAAGGTAGTCGGCTTGAAGAACATCATAAATCGCGAGATGGTTGCTTGCGGATTAAGGGTTCCCACAAACATACCCACTGCAGGAGCTTCTTCAATGCGCTGCTCGCACTTCGACCATAAGTTCCACCACCGTATCGCATATTGGACCCATTTCTCGCCTGGCTTCAACCCTGGCATTAATCAATGTCATCATCGGGGTGCGTTCGCTGGCGCTTGCGAAACGCTGGGTAAACAGCAGCTCCATCTCCGCAAAGGTCTTGATAGAGTCATTCGGGAGCTCAGAATACCACTCGAACGCTGTATCTGATAAGCTTCCAACGAACTGGCGAAGCAACAATTTATCATCGCCGCCAGTGTTGCCGCAGAGTGCCCTGAACTGGGCAACATGCTAGTGGGGATTGCCCGTCCCCTTATAGACATGGAACTTAGGAATTGTGTAGCCCGGTGGGTACTTGATCTGGTCGTACTAGCTCGGATATGGTCGTCCTATTTTTACGACCTGACCAGCTGCTTCAGTCGCATGATGAACCCATATTTGTTGGGCTATATACTCGTCCAAGTCAGCTTTGGAGATTGTCTCCTCCTTGGCTGTTGACAGGGCTGGTGGAGGATTTGACGTTTTCCCCCTATCATCTTCAAGGATGATCGGGGAATCTTCGGCTGGAGGATCTTGTTGAATCATCATACCCACCATGTCCTGGAACAGGAGGACCATTTTATTTATGCTAGCTGCTTGTTCCGCAGCCTCTTTATCCTTCTTCTCCAATATCCGGCGAAGGAACTCCGCGTCAATTTCCTGTTCCCGGCGTTCGTCCGAGGATGCTTCAGGGCTTTCTCCTGGCCCAGTGAGTGCGGCCATCGCGTTCATCATCTCCTGGAGCTTTTGCTGTTGCTCCTGAGCTTTGGTCACTGACCGTGTAAGCGGTCTATGACATGTGGATGCACGGCTGTCTTCCTTTCCCGACGCTATGTAGACGGTATGAACCATCATGCCCCCAGACTTAGGGCGTTTGGGCTCGCCGCCCTTGGCATTTGCCGCGGGCGTGGGGATTTTCTCCGGCCTTCCTCTCTTATGGGCCGTTGAAGTTGAGGGGGCCGTTGCTTTAGGCACCCAAGTGGTCGTTGCCTTTCGTTGCTTGACCGGGGGATTTTCTTCTTGCCGACCTTTCGACTTCTTGTATTGGCGAGAGAAATTAGGATCAATCACAGATTCTCGGACTCATCGCCATGTCTTGTAGATCCTGGAGGACAGCGATTGAGGATCCTCGAGCAGGGGTAGGAGCCGGAATAGTCAGCCTTGAAAAGACTGACTCTTTAACAGGAGAAGCCGCCTTGACGACTTCTGTAGCAGCGGTTGTTGCATTCCTTGGGACAGCCATTTTAGAGTTCATGGGCTTCCTGGCGGGCCCATCAGAGTTCTGATCCAGCCTGGCAAAGACAGAGGATGTTGATTTGATATTGGACGATCCGTTGACAGGGGCCGTTGGAGTAGCAAGTCGATCGAAGACCGACTTCTTTGAAGCTTCCGGTACGGGTATTGGCAGGGTGAAGCTTGCAGGAGGGATCATGGTCCCGAAAAACAGGCCGATGGTGGCCTGAGTCACTTTCTCCAGAGGCATAGTAAGGACGGAGGCCGCTTGAGGCCCATATGCTACACCTCCAGGTGAGGTGGAGCGTCAGTTGCATCAGCACTTCGAGCGGTTCGAGCAGTTAGAGGCCATTGATGCTTGATTTCTTCGCCGGGCAAAAGACCAAATCTTAGTAACTTGAAATCCAAAGGCAACCATTAACAAACCGCGATTCGTTCGCGAAGACGACACACGAAGTGTGGAGTGGAAAGAGGAAAAGGTCCCACCGAGCGTGCTAAAATCTGTTCCCCTCCGAATACAGAGACGCGACCGCGTAGGCTCGTCTTGCCTGAGATTCAGGGCAGATGCTATTTAGTTTTATCCGTCAACCTCTCCGAAGATGCCAAGTTGATTTATAGCACCGTGTATCGGAGGTTTAGAAGGATGCGGCCGATGTAGCAGACTTCGTCAGATTCCCCCTCGTTAGAAGGGTTTTTGATTGTGGGGACGCTCTTCCCTGCAGGCGCAAGCCCCTGCAGTTAATTACGCTACCGCATCGCGGTAACAACTTTCTCCTTCTCCAGAATTTCACTTCGTGTCGTGTGTGTTTGTTTTGTTTGTGGTTGCCCGTGGATTGTATACGGAGACTAATTTATGTCGTCGCCCGTAGGACGTGGATTAGTCCAAATCCGTATTTACTTAGATTTGGGTTTGGGGTTTTAGTTTAAGGATACGTTAGCCATATTGAGGCTAAGATCAACTTAAACATTTGTTAAGGATACGTTAGCTTAATCTCCATACTAAGATCAACTTAACAGGATCGTTTGGATCCGACAAGAGAGCAATTGGCTCTATTGTTTAGTTTAATGACGTTGCGGTCGATCTCCAGTTTAGGGACATGGTGGTCCATGTTCCAGTTTAGGGACATGGTGGTCCATTGGTAGTTTAAGGACATTGCGGTCGGACATTCCCATTTTGGGACGAACATTAGTTTAGGGACATTTCGGTCCACGAGTTTAAGGACCCCGCAGTCCGTTTCGATATGTGGTTGTCGGGACCCGTCACCTCTCTGACGTCGCTGAAGGATTACAACGATAGGAGTCAAAGGAGTTCGGAGATGTACCCTCGAACCGGATGTAAATTGATTTAAGAGAGCAGTTGTGCTCAGTCAATTTAATTTGAGGACTTACGGCCATGATTGGGCTAAGTCCAGTTGAAAAATGTTCAACGCTTTTATTTGTTTTTGGCCTATTAGGCCTGTGCTAGGGCTTTGCCCATGTTTAAGTAATGCATTGCATTTTTTTTATTTTGTTTGGGCTCTGCCCATTTATAAATGATGCATAGCATCAATTTTGTTTGGGTTCTGCCCTTTCATTGCATTTTATTTTGTTTGGGCTCTGCCCTTTCATAAAAGATGCAGAGCATCAATTTTACTTGGGCTCTGCCCTTTTATTGCATTGCAATTTATTTTGGTCTACTAGGCCTTTTTGATTTGGGCATGGCCTTTTAGTGAACAATGCATTGCATTTGTCAGGCGCTTTGCGCCAATCAATGAGCGCAAGTGCTTGTGGTGATGACACATGTCACGCAAGCGCAGTGCGCTGCGCCAGTGTGCTGCGCTTGCGCTGCTGACACGTGGCGCGCTCTGGTGAGTTGCGCCAATTTCAGAGAGCAAGGCTCCTTGTCAAAAGCGCATAGCATAAGTGGTTCAGGTGCTGACACGTGGCGCTCTCTGGTGGCTTGCGCCAATCCAGGAGCGCAACTGTGCGGTTTTGCAAGTGCAAGGCACTATTTGATTTCTTGATCCAATTTAGATCAAAGAAAACAAGTTTTTCTTGTTTTTCTTGTTTTCAGAGAACCAGTGGTTCATAAAAAGTGCAAGGCACTATTATTATTTGAAGATCGTTGATCTTGTTCTTAGATCAATGATCTATTAGGAGAAATTCTTTTTTTTATGAAGGTTTTTACCTTTTTCTTGAAATTTCTTCAAAGTTCTCTCTGTTTTGAGGTTCTTTATCTCTCACAATGTTCATCCTCTTTGAATTGGGGTCTAGGGGTCTTTATATAGTGCCCATAAATTTGTTAAATTTGTTAAAGAGATCTTTCTCTGACTGATTTGGGGAATTTTCCCCATCGTTGGATCTTTGATCCAAGGGCTTCTGTTTTACAGAAGGCAATCTTCTTGTTTTAACAAGAACAGAAAGATCTTACCTAAAATTTTAATTCTGTTTGGCGCAGATGCACCAGCGCTTGACACGTGTCAAGCAGCGCACAGCGCCGCGCAACTGCGCTTGCGCAACTGCGCTGACACGTGTCACGCAGCGCACAGCGCAGCGCAACTGCGCTTGCGCAACTATGCTGACACGTGTCGCACAGCGTAGCGCAACTGCGCTTGCGCAACTGCCCTTGCGCATGTCGCGCAGCGCTTGTGCCACTGCGCTGACACGTGTTGCGCAGTGCAGCGCTTGCGCGATTGAAACGTTGCTTTCTTTAATTTTTGCTTTAAATAAAGCTTTGCTCTGATTGGGCGCACTGCCTTGGGCACTGCGCCGACGTATCAGCTTTTGACACGTGGCGCGTTGCACGCAGCGCAAGGAATTCGAAGCGTTGCTTCGAATTTTGAATTTTTGAAATTCAAACAGAGCTTTGCTCTGATTGGGGGAAACAAAGGAGTTATCGGCGAGTCCGTTCAGTGTACCCAGTCTCCACTGAGCACCCGTACACCATATTTGATGTCAAACACCGATGGATATGGGATCATCCATCGCCCATCATATGGGTCAAGATGCGTATACGCTAGTCTACCCTGGAGTATCGATGCCCTGTCTCGATACACCCTCGACTAGGAACAGTTATAGGATGTACTTTTGGACTACCCTGGCCCCACTAGTATGATCTACATCATAATCCTAGTAGTCAAGTACATTTCCTAAGGGCTTTATCAACATGTGAGAGTAAGACAGTAACCCAATACAAGTCAACATGTTAAGAAAAAGTGAAACCAGATAGCATACTATCATGTCGAGCAAGAAAGTCATCTCTATATATATCCAAGCATCCACTAAAGTATACATCATATGTACAACAATGGCCTCTAGGGTATATACATAACTAACAGTACTGTCTCCTAATCCTAGGAGCCCTCATAACCTGAGAGAAGGTAAAAGGAAAAGACAACTGAATAGTCCTATTCATTCTCTCCAGAACCAGAATCCATCCTCAAAAAAGTTCCTTCAAGTTTGTATATAACCATACGATGGATTTATCCAATGGAAGTGGATGTTCGTAGTGATACGGGGTGTTCTGGAGAAAATACAAAGGGTAAAAGAAGAAGTGACAATGATGTATGCAACTCTGACAATCCAAAAGCCAGTGTTTAAAGAAAGTTCGGTTAACTTGGTCACTGAGTTATAGTCTAGGGTCGGGCCATGGTCGCTGCCAAAGAGAGAGAGAAAGAAACACTCAGCGTGCACTCTAACCTAGATCAGAATGGTTAATCACTTTATCTAATCAGGATGTCTCCCACTGTATCCTCAAATTCTCCTCCAAACCTGAAAGAAGAATTAGTCGGGATCACCCGAGGAGTAAACCAACTCATCAGTAGGATCGGAATCCAACTATCATCACATGATAACATGATGGAATCCACTCACGTTATCACACTCCAGAAGGTATGCGCATGCCTGGCAAGTTTCGGTTTCCTTAGAAACTCCCGATGTGATTTTTACCCCATGATCTTATGACCTTGACGAAGGCCAACATATCATAAGTCACATGTTAAGTTCTACCTATCATTTTCTAGGTTAATCTGAACCCACCCGTACATACCCTTGACGAAGGCCAAAATAGTAATACGACTGTCCCAAACCAACGCATCTATCTATGCAACAGAAAAGTAACAAATAGCTACCATACACTATGCCTTGACGAAGGCCAACATACATAGCATGAATACTAAGTGCTACCTGTCTGAAATGACGGAGGGCTACGAATGGTTTTTGGCGAAAAACCTTTAACGTGATGAACTTGATATTGTTGAAGGCACCGGATAGCTTTTTACAAAAATATAGTGGCGAAAACCTTTGCTAAAGAGGTCACTCCCGGTGAAGGGATCTCGGCTCTTTTCCCATAGAATGAGGTGCAGGATATTCCAACTGAATACCATGATGCAAAGCAAAAATTAATCGACTATAGTGAAGTTATTACCTTGACGCAAACCTCTGTCCAAGGGGTCACCCCCGATGAAGGGATCTCGGCCCTTGCCTCATAGAATGAGGTGCTGGATTTTCATAACCGAATACCGCTGTGCAAAACAAAAGAAAACGTCCTTGTAATAACAGCTTTTTGAAAATTGTTCCAACAAGATCGAATAGGTTTGTTTTCCTTGCATTGATCAGAATCAATGCAGTCCCATCAATTAATCACACCACAAAAGAACGAAAATATAATGTACGTATATGCCATCTATATTCGCCACTAGGTCCCGTCATCACCCGTTAGGTTACTTAACTAACGACAGAGCGGGGACTGGACTAGTGCGGATGAAAAACATATACAACATCTACTAGTATATATATCAATATATAATAATTGCTCCAGGCGTGATAAATGCAACATCACGGAAAAGTAATAAGCATCACAGAACAATACAGATAATCTGGGAACCTGGGTTTCCATTGAGCCGCAACTGAAAACCCGACGTTCCCTTGTCGTGTGGATAGCCTGTGCAATGAAAACCTAGACCCCTACGAGTGCAACAAGTTACCCACCAAAACCAGAAGCGAGGCAGTCCCCTTCAGCAAAGTGAATGGACCACCAGCACTTCACGGAATCCGGTAACTTGAGCACCCCTCCTTGAGTCAACCTATACCCCCTACGAGTGCGGCGAATAGCCCGCCAATTCAAGAGTGAGGCCCCCTCCGTCTCAACGCCATGAGATGCGGGCCCGTTTCCCTCTAGAACCCGGCTATCCGTGCACTCCATCGCGGGGTAATCCTAGTAAAGAAAAGAAAATATCTACAACGGTGATATCGACCTCAACCCGGTCGTGCCCCAAAAGAATAATATACAAACAGGCAGTGACGGCAGTCCACATGTCGGACGCTCGTCCCGCGATATCAAATGTACAAATAAATCCAAACTGTAGTAACATTGCATACAAGCTATCCACCACGAAAAAGCCGCAACATCACAGCACAACACAGAACATCAACGTGAATGTCACGTTCGCAAACCCGTCTAAAAGAGCTAAAGCAATTAGACAAGATTTACCGCTTGAATGACATTCACGGTCACAGATAGAAATGTAAGTACTGTGAACTAACGTATTTAAAATTTCGATCGACAAAACTTCCCGAAATGTCCCCAAGTGCAAAACCCAACACTCAAAAGAATCTCGGCAAAAACTAAATATTCTAGAAACCACAACTCCATATGAAAGATACCCAGAAGAAATATGGTGCACTGTTGCCCCAAAACGGCGGCGGAACCGCGGCCAACACAAGGGTTGTGCGGCAGTTCTGCGGCAGTCTTATGGGTTTAGTCGACTAAATTTCTTCTGTAGTCTTAGAAAAACCTGCACGATTTTCTGACACACTGAAAATAATTTTTCGACCACTTTGAAAATTCGGCAGAAACTTGGAAAAATGGAATTGCGGTTTTGGAAACTTTGTTCGATCGAGGTTTTAAACATGTTAGAACAAGCTAGTATGGGATAATAGCGTGGCTCTAATGTTAGTTATATGTATGCCCTAGAGGCCATTACTGTACATATGATGTATATTGTAATGGATACTTGGACATATATAGGGAGAACTTTCTTGCTCGACATGATAGTACGTTGTCTGGTTGTACTTTATCTTAACATGTACTCTGATTGTCTCTATGTTATATGTTGATAAAGCCCTTAGGATATGTACTCGACTACTGGGACTATGATGAGATCATACTAGTGGGGCCACGGTAGTCGACGAGTACATCCTATAACTGTTCCTAGTCGAGGGTGTATCGAGACAGGGCACCGATACACAAGAGTAGACTAGCGTATATGCATCTTGACCCATATGATGGGCGATGGATGATCCCATATCCATCGGTGTTTGACATCAAGGATGGTGTACGGGTGCTCAGTAGAGACTGGGTACATTGGACGGACTCGCCGAGAACTCCCAGATGGTATTATACCTCACGTCAGATGGCAGTTCTCCGGTGACACTGGTACATAGTAGTCTGTTGACCCGAGATCGTCATAGAATCTTGTGTGATTCCCACTGTGCTTTGATTTCCATCATACCATGTCCAAGAGGGCGTGCAAAAAGGTGGCTTTTGGGTACAGTCCCGAATCACATGGAGGCAATGAGCGATAGGAGGGGATTCGTCTCTCCCGGTATAGGGAGTTGATGTTGCGCTGTGTTCGATTGGCTATAACTAGAAATCCCTAGCCAGGGTTGCTGAAATTTACTGGTAAGTGTTATCAGTAGTTTCTCGAACTGTTATAGACCTCATATCGACACGACTTATCAAGCTACTGGGGTCTGACGTTTGCCACCCATAGGCGAGATATGCGACATATCTGACGACGAGACCGGACTGTATGGGAGTGTTACTGATTGGATTCGCAGGAGAATGTACAGGCTTGCTTGTTGATCTTCTGATCACTCAATACCTGGGTGGCTGTTACGTTTAGCTGACCGCTTGCAGCTTTTGGGTGTTTGATATGATCATCATCTACTGCCGGCGTATTGACAATTCTTTAGAGTCCTACACAGAGGTTTCTTGACTCAGGCAAAATGGAGTAGGGGCACATATGTGATATGTGCAGGACCGAGGATAATGCGATATGAGATACCGTATTATATTCTCGCGATATTTGATATCAGCCGGGTCATCGGATCATGTGTTGATTCGATGAATCGGAAAATGGTATATTCGTCGGTTATATGCGATATAGCCGGATTGTCGGATCAAGTGTTGATTCGATAATTTAATGTATAATTATATATTTGATATATTAAATTACATTAACTAATATAAGCTCACTAAAAGAATCTTTTTCTCACTCGGGTAATACATTGATATATATGCAATATATGTTAATTGTATTATTTTATTTTGTTACAATAAATATTGTATGTGTGATATATAATATTGTAACATGTTAGGGTTATTAATGCAACATGCTTAGTGAAGATTAAACATGGTTAGGGTTTGATTTGGGTTAATCTTTTCTAGAACTTTCTAGAAGGTTTTGTTTTGTTTTGTGCAAAGATATTTGTTTTGATATTTTGCAAGATATTTGTTTAACCCAACCAAACCTTTAACCTTAGTTAAATCTCTACAAAGGTTACTTGAACCATGGTTGCATTTCTAACCTTATCATTACTTTCATTATTCATCACAAAAGGATTACTATTGTTCTTCTTCTTCCTTCTTCCTTTTTGATGGAAAAGTTTACTAGCATTTTCAAAGGTGATGAAAATGAGTGAGAAATAGAAAATAAATGAGAGCTAAAATCCTACCTCATCATTTTAATCTATCCTAGCCATTTAGATTAGGGTGTTCACTTCATTTAGTAAGTGAGAACTTGTGTTAATGAAACTTCATGGTAGATCATCTTTGTTATCGAAGATCGGAAGCAAGTTTGCATCATTCTCTTCGTGGAGCCTCTCTAGAGTCCGGGTACATGATGATCGCAGCGAAGGGACCTCAACGGAGCTTTAGAAGTGAAGGACCGGACTACAAAGGTTATAATCCCAAACTCTTAGTGTTAAAGTGTTTAACATGCTTTGTTTCGCCTAATCTCTAGTCTAAGATCTCGGTTTAGGGTTGTTCGGCACGGCTAAAAATTTATTCGGGCATGGTTGATGCCTTATTCACCCTTGTAAGAGTGCCTAGGAACTCTACAGTGGTATCAGAGCCAAGCTAGAGCTTTAGGCGAAGTCTAGACGATGTTTAAAGTCCGATCGAACTCCGAATACCCGTAAAACCTAGTTTCTGGAAATTTTTCAAAAAGTTGATATTTGTCATATTAAAAATACTCAAAAAAATCAGCAGGGAATTCTATGGAGACCTGTGAAAAACGACACCATAACTCCACTATATCGCCGCGGAACCGCGGCCAAACTTGGGTTTTGGCGGCGGTTCCGCGGCAAGAAATGAGAGTTAGGTTATCGTTTTACAACAGTAACATCCGTATGTGTTATCTACTGCTTCTGGGAATTTTTAATTATTACTCAAGTGTTGAGTTTTCTGGGTTGTATTGGGAACTCGTTGATTCGATCGGAAAGTATAATTTCGTTTAGTTTGTCTGGATAATTTTTAGAAAGTGTTAAAAAGTTTGACCGGATATCAATAACTCACTTTTTCCCCTACCGGAAAATTTCCAAGTGTTGGATTTTTCCGTAGTTTAAGAACATTCTAAGTCATGCAAGTAACGCGGTGGACCCTCTTGAAGACAACAAACCTTAACTCGATTATGTGACCGTCTTGAACTGCCTCTAAACCTTAGGGTTTGGGGCAGTACGGCGTTGCCACATGTGAGGCGTTGGCTTGACCCTTCTACGGCTGGACCATTGGTACTGTGGTATGTGATGGATGTTTTTTAAACTAATTTCAAGTGTTAAGAACTATTTGGGAAAACTTGGGTGTTTGATTATTCGATCGGAAAGTTTAATACTGTCTATTTATCTGGAATGTGATACAATATGTGGAATTCATAAAATTAGGCATGAAATGCGAAGTATGTGATATTTCGGATTTACGATGTCTAAAGAGATTGTGGATTTCAAATGTTGTAGTTTTACACTTTCTTTTCTGTGACCGTAAGCGTAGTATGTGGTGTATCGCCGGCTTCGTTTCTATACATCAACGACAATCGGGATACGCATACTTGCTTACATTGATGATATGAGATATTATGTGTTGAAGTGATATGTTATATTGGATCATCGTGTTTTGAATAGCCAGGGGTTTTATGTGAGATGAGAGTTTTTCTTTTTCATTCATGTAAAATTCATTTGTATGTAATATTCTTTTATTGGGGCACTTCCGGGCTGAGCATGATGTCACCATTGTATATTATTTACTTTTCCGCACTAGGTAGACCCAAGGCGAGGAGCACAAGTAACCGGGTTCTAGGGTCCAGTGGGAGACCATCTCGAGGAGTCGAGACCGGGTCTCCTAACCCTAGAATTGGCAGTGTTGCTTGCCGCTCTTGTAGGGGTCTAGGGATGTGGGTTTGGCTATTCATCGCGACCGTGGAATCCGTGTTTTATACAGGCTCGTATTAAAACACGGTCGTCCTAGTATATCCAATATTTCATATATATTCTTCTGCTGCAATGTTCTGTGATGAGATCATATTACTGCCTGAGACGAATGTTTATATTATATATATGAGATATATGTTATATTGCAGATTTCGTTTCAAAAGTGATGCTTGTGAAGCATAATAAAATGTGACTTCATTAATGAGATTAATGAAATAAAAGAAACCTAAGATGTTGTAGAAACTTGTTTAAAAACTGGTAGCTCTAGTTCTTACTTTGCATAGCGGTGTTCCGTGTAGAACATCCAGCACCTTATTCGATTAGGAAAGAGCCGAGATCCCTTCACCAGGAGTGACCTCTTTAGCGAAACTAGCAGATGCTACAAATTCGATTTGTCTTTTGATTACTTATATAGTTTTTGCTTTGCATAGTGATATTTGTGAAATATCCTGCACCTTATTCGATGAGGAAAGAGCCGACGATCCCTTCACCGGGAGTGACCTCTTTAGCAAAACTAGAAAAGGCCTAAAAAACACTTCATTTAAAATCACTCGATTCTACAACGATATCAAGTTCATTACGCAAAGGGTTTTTCTTAAAAACATGTCGTAGCCCTCCGTCATTTCAGATAAGTACTAGTTAGTATTCGTGCTATGTTTGTTGACTATGTTAAGACGTAGTGTGCGGTAGCTGATTAGTGCTTATCTGTATAAGCATATGATGCGATTGGATTAGGGTAGTCGTGCGACTTTGTTGACTATGTTAAGGGTCGTGCGGGTGGGTTTAATTCAATCGGGAAATGACGGGTTGAAATTGACTAGCACTTATGATTTGTTGACTATGTTAAGGTCATATAGCTGCTAGGGATAAAATATTATTGGGAATTTCAAGTGTTGAAATTTGCAATGAGATTGCATACCTTCTATGAGATAGTTGGATCCCGATACCTGCTGTGAGTAAAAGTTACTCCTGGGAGAGTTTTACACATTATAATTAGCCGATCAAGTAGGTGTCCAGAAAGGTGTCAACGGGTTACGCTCCTGGAAAAACGAGATTTACTTTAATTAGGTCCGTGCGAAAGCACGGGGAACCCCCCTCAAAGTACCGGCACTGGCCTGGCTGAAAGATTGGCGAACTTGTAGAGTGTAATTAATCCCGGCTAGTCTTTCCTTTTAGGGTTTGAAGAAAGATTTGACTAAAATAGTGGGAGACATCCTGATTAGATAAATTGATAACCAATCTAATCTTGTAAAAGCGCACACTGAGTGTTTTCTTCTCTCTCTCTCAAGGTAGCGATCATATCACGCCTTAATCAAGATAATAATATGGATGTATTGACCGAACCCGCTTGTTATACTGAGCTGGGGAACGTTGATCCCGTTCTAACTTATAATTGTTATAAGACAGAGCAGGAAATTGAGGATTACCAGAATTCCCGTGCCGCCCAAACGAAGAAAGTGCATGCTGATGCATCTTCTTCGGGTGTGTTCATTACATATAACTGTTTCTCAGTATCCTTTACGTCCTGGGTATTTGATACCGGATCAGGATCTCACATATGTAATTTGTTACATGGGCTACAGACAGGTAGAGACTGAAAACGGGAGATAAGTTTCATGAGATAGAAACGGTGCAAGTGTTGCAGCCAAGTCTGTTGGTAGTTATCACCCTGTATTAGCAAATACATTGATTCTAAACGAATGTTATTAGATACCGAATCTGATATACAACATCATATCAGTCTCTTCATTAGTAAAGAAGGATATAATTTTGTATTCTTGGATAATGTTTTGAACATTTCCTATATCAAGAGTTGATCGGTTCAGGCACGTTATCTAAAAGTATTGACGTTCTAAATCAAACTACAGTTCTTAGTATACAGAACACACACAAGAGGAAGAGTTCAGAAATGAACAAATCCTTCTTGAGACATTGTAGACTAGGTCATATCAATGCGACCCGACTAGCTAAGTTACATTTAGATGCATATTTAAATTAGTTTGAATTTACATCTTGTGAAACTTGCCGGTCATGTCACAAAGATAAGATGACCACAGCTCTGTTTATTGGAAACAGAGAAAGAGTTAGTGAACTCTTGGGATTAATACATGATGATGTATGTAAGGTCCCTTGTCTACACATGCCAAGACCGGTTCTTTGTACTTTATTGTATTCACTGATGATCTCTCAAGATTCGCACATGTGTTCCTGTTGAAATACAAGCCCGAAGCTTTTAAGATATTCACAGAATATAAGTTAGAAGTAGAGAACCAAAAACGAGTATAAGTATTATGTCCTTTGATGAGATCAAGGAGGAGAATACTTGAGCACGGAATTCCTGGACTTTTCTAAAGGAGAATGAGATTCTCTCTCAGCATTACTCCTCCGAATACACCACAGCACGTCGGTGTATCGGGGCAGAGCAATCACACCCTATGTGATATGGTGTGCTCTATGATGAGTACTGCTGAGTTTCCTATTTCCTTTTGGGAGTTATGCACTTGAGAAGCTGCATACCTATTGAATAGGGTTCAAATCAAATCAGTTGCCTACCACTTCATATGTGATATGGAATGGGAAGAGCCCATATCTTAAGTAAGTTAAGATTTGGGGTTGTCTGGCCTATGTCTAAAAGCAAAATCCGGACAAGCTCGAGGCAAAGTCAGATCTGTGGAAGTTTGTTGGATATCCCAAGCATACGCAAGGGAATATCTTCTACCTAACCGGGGAACAAAAGATGTTTTGTTTCTCAACATGCCATCTTTGTGAAAGGGAATTTCTTATGAAGAAATTAGTGGTCATGAGGTAGAACTGGAAACAGTTCCAGCTATACAAAACTGCAGCTGATGATTTGTTAGAACCAAAGGATTCAGTAGTTTCCAACGAAGCTCAGCCTCTCCGCCGATCTAGTAGGGTTCCTCGTCCACCTGAGAGATACTTCGGTTTCTCTATGACAGTGGAAGCGAGGATTGCATCATGATATGATGACCCAACTTGTTTCAAGCAGGCCATCAGGAGTGGGACTCTGTAAGAATGGCTGGATGCTTAGCGATCTGAGATGGAATCCTTATACACCAACAAAGTATGGACTTTGGTTGCTTTATCTGAAGGGTTAAATCTCCATCATGAGCAAGTATATCTTGAGAAGATTACTTGGTGTACATGGAAAAATTGAGACTTTCAAAGCTATGCTTAAGTCCATCCAGATCCTACTTGCCACTGCTACATACCATGACTACGATATCTGGCGGTTGGGTGTCATGACTGCTTTTCTAAATGATGTTTTAGAAGAGAGCGTCTATAAGTACACAGCCAGAGGGCTTCATAAACAGTGGGAGCAGCGGAAACGTGTGCAAGATGTTTTATAGGATAAAGCAGGAATCGCGGAGTTGGAACGTCTGTTTTGATGTGATAGTCAAAGAGTTTGACTTCATCAAAATGGTAGATGACCTTGTATGTACAAAAAGGTAGTAGAAAGTATGATGGTTATCCTCGTAGAGTACGTGGATGACATACTCTTGATAGGGAAGGAGTTTCCTATGCTACGCTCGGTCAATCTCCGCTTATCACAAGGATTCTCCATATAGGATCAAAGCGATACCTCCTAAATCCTGGGTTTTGGATCTATGAGATAGATCTAATTAGATGTTAGGATTCTCACTAGTTGTAGTGAGATGGTATCAATTGATCCTGGGTAGAATCACTGGAAAGGTTCCAGGATGATAAGGACGACTGAATGTCAGTCGCAGGCATTGTATATACCCTCAGTGGAGGGACGGTATGTTGGAAGAGTTCCAACCTAGATACCGTGACTTACTAGACGATTCAAGGTAAGATACATCATTACCTAAGATGCTACCAAAGAGGCAGTCTCGATAGATATAAGTTCATGAGATGAACTTCGTTCCAACCATTGTGTGACAATGGAGTTATGGCTTTGGCCTAGGAACCCCCGTCCCATCAGAAATCCAGATATAATTCTTAGGCAATATTACCTGATCATGGAGATGGTTGATCTCCAGGGAGATCGAGGTTAGGAGAGTAGACACAGAGGACAACAGCGCGGATCCACTCACAAAGGCCTTTTTCCCAGTAGAGACTTTTATAGGATGGTTGAGTATGAGATACTTCAACCACAGCTAATTGTTGGGTATGTGATACCACAACAGATGGCCTTAGTGCAAGTGGGAGATTATTAGTTATATGTATGTCCTAGAGGCCATTACTGTACATATGATGTATATTGTAATGGATACTTGGATATATATAGGGAGGACTTTCTTGCTCGACATGATAGTACGCTGTCTGGTTGTACTTTATCTTAACATGTACTCTGATTGTCTCTATGTTACATGTTGATAAAGCCCTTAGGATATGTACTCGACTACTGGGACTATGATGAGATCATACCAGTGGGGCTATGGTAGTCGATGAGTACATCCTATAACTGTTCCTAGTCGAGGGTGTATCGAGATAGGGCACCGATACACCAGAGTAGACTAGCGTATACGTATCTTGACCCATATGATGGGGGATGGATGATCCCATATCTATCGGTGTTTGACATCAAGGATGGTGTACGGGTGCTCAGTAGAGACTGGGTACACTGGACGGACTCGCCGAGAACTCCCAGATGGTATTATACCTCACGTCAGATGGCAGTTCTCCGGTGACACTGGTACAGAGTAGTCTGTTGACCCGAGATCGTCATAGAGTCTTGTGTGATTCCCACCGTGCTTTGATTTCCATCATACCACGTCCAAGAGGGCTTGCAAAAAGGTGGCTTTTGGGTACAGTCCCGAATCACATGGAGGCAATAAGCGATAGGAGGGGATTCGTCTCTCCCGGTATAGGGAGTTGATGTTGCGCTGTGTTCGATTGGCTATAACTGGAAATCCCTGGCCAGGATTGCTGAGATTTACTGGTAAGTGTTATTAGTAGTTTCTCGAACTATTATAAACCTCATATCGACACGACTTATCAAGCTACTGGGGTCTGATGTTTACCACCCCTAGGCGAGATATGCGACATATCTGACGACGAGATCGGACTGTACGGGAGTGTTACTGATTGGATTCGCAGGAGAATGTACAGGCTTGCTTGTTGATCTTCTGATCGCTCAATACCTGGGTGGCTGTTACGTTTAGCTGACCGCTTGCAGCTTGTGAATGTTTGATATGATCATCATCTACTGCCGGCGTATTGACGATTCTTTAGAGTCCTACACAGAGGTTTCTTGACTCAGATAAAACGGAGTAGGGGCACATATATGATATGTGCAGAACCGAGGATAATGCGATATGAGATAACGTATTATATTCTCGCGATATTTGATATCAGCCGGGTCATCGAATCAAGTGTTGATTCGATGAATCGGAAAATAGTATATTAGTCGGTTATATGCGATATAGCCGGATTGTCGGATCAAGTGTTGATTCGCTAATTTAATGTATAATTATATATTTGATATATTAAATTACATTAACTAATATAAGCTCACTAAAAGATTCTTTTTCTCACTCGGGTAATACATTGATATATATGCGATATATGTTAATTGTATTATTTTATTTTGTTACAATAAATATTGTATATGTGATATATAATATTGTCATATGTTAGGGTTATTAATGCAACATGCTTAGTGAAGATTAAACATGGTTAGGGTTTGATTTGGGTTAATCTTTTCTAGAACCTTCTAGAAGGTTTTGTTTTGTTTTGTGCAAAGATATGTGTTTTGATATTTTGCAAGATATTTGTTTAACCCAACCAAACCTTTAACCTTAGTTAAATCTCTACAAAGGTTACTTGAACCATGGTTGCATTTCTAACCTTATCATTACTTTCATTATTCATCACAAAAGGATTACTATTGTTCTTCTTCTTCCTTCTTCCTTTTTGATGGAAAAGCTTACTAGCTTTTTCAAAGGTGATGAAAATGAGTGAGAAATAGAAAACAAATGAGAGCTAAAATCCTATTTCATCATCCTAATCTATCCTAGCCATTTAGATTAGGGTGTTCACTTCATTTAGTAAGTGAGAGCTTGTGTTAATGAAACTTCAAGGTAGATCATCTTAGTTATCGAAAATCGAAAGCTAGTTTGCATCATTCTCTTCATGGAGACTCTCTAGAGTCCGGGTACATAATGATCGCAACGAAGGGACCTCAACACGGAGCTTTAGAAGTGAAGGACCGGACTACAAAGGTTGTAATCCCAAACTCTTAGTGTTAAAGTGTTTAACATGTTTTGTTTCGCCTAATCTCTAGTCTAAGATCTTGGTTTAGGGTTGTTCGGCACGGCTAAAATTTTATTCGGGCATGGTTGATGCCTTATTCACCCTTGTAAGAGTGCCTAGGAACCCTACATCTGATATCATATAAGTCTACGGTAGCGTCCCGGCCGTCAATCCGAGGCCAAACGCGGAACAAAAACTTTTATAAAACCGGCGCTAACATAGGCTTTCAACCGGATTGTACCATTAACTCTAAACTAGCTAACTACAAAGAAGTTAGAATGGCTATACCGATCGATCCGTGTCCTTCGGTCATTAGCCACCATCCTATAGACCACTAGTATGATCCGTCCGATCATGATCCGTGCACGGGTGCACGTATATGATCGAACCCTACCATAAAACCATACGGCCTCTACAACGTTTCGCCTGAACTTGGAAAACTTTCTGTGTGGGACTCTAAAGACTCGTCAATACGCTGGCAGTGGGTTTAACCACAAGCACGTCAGTGGTACTAGCTGTACGTAACGGCTGCCCATGTATTGAGCGAAAGGGAAGCTGACGAGCGAACTCATCCTGGAACCCTACTAAGCCTATCTGTGACAATCTCTATACTGAGCCTACTGGCTATACCGATCGATCCGTGTCCTTCAGTCATTAGACACCATCCTAAAGCCCACTAGTATGATCCGTCCGATCATGATCCGTGCACGAGTGCACGTATATGATCGAACCCTGCCATAAAACCATACGGCCTCTACAACGTTTCTCCTGAACTTTAGAAACTTTCTGTGTAGGACTCTAAAGACTCGTCAATACGCTGGCAGTGGGTTTAACCACAAGCACGTCAGTGGTACTATCTGTATGTAACGGCTACCCATGTATTGAGCGAAAGGGAAGCTGACGAGCGAACTCATCCTGGAACCCTACTGAGCCTATCTGTGACAATCTCCGTACTTTCCGGTCTGTTCGTCTATGAGTATCGCATATCGGGCCTAGGGGAATGGTAAACGTCAGACCCCCAATAGCGGTATAAGTCGTGTCGGAGTGTAGCCCAGAATACCTTGAGAAACTACTGGAATACCTACCAGTAAATCTCACTTGCCTTGGACAAGGACTGCATGACCCACCCCTCACACAGATGGTATTGTCCCTTTGAATGAACCCGGGGCTACTACCCAGTAGGTCACCCATCCCAGAATTTCTCTGGCTCAAGCATGCTTAACTACGGAGTTCTTCAAACTCCGGAGTTCCGATTCAACCAAAAGGCGCCTCTGTGTTATAGGAGTGTGTCATTTCCATTTATAGTTCAGATCGTGCACTCTTTCGGAATGGAATTTGATACTCCCCATTGTTATACAGTGGTTCCCCATGTGTATCCGTATTGGTTACATCCCCACCTCGATACCGGATAACACCTCACTTCTTCACGGGGTAAGTGGTATTCATCCCCAACTCCACCTGGGGTATTACATTCCCCCCACTTAGAACAATGGTTCTTCCTCGAACCACAAACCTACTTTTGAGGGACCGGCTCTGATACCATATTTGTCATAACCCACCCCTTACACAGATGGTATTGTCCGCTTTGGCCGAAACCGCACGGTTTTGTCCCTTTGAATGAACCCAGGGCTCCTTCCCAGTAGGTCACCCATCCCAGAATTTCTCTAGCTCAAGCACACTTAACTACGGAGTTCTTCAAACTCCGGAGTTCCGATTCATCCAAAAGCCGCCTCTGTGTTATAGGAGTGTTTCATTTCCATTTATAGTTCAGATCGTGCCTTCTTTCGGAATGGAATTCGATACTCCCCATTGTTCTACAGTGGTTCCCCGTGTGTATCCGTATTGGTTACATCCCCACCTCGATACCGGATAACACCTCACTTCTTCACGGGGTAGGTGGTATTCAGCCCCAACTCCACCTGGGGTATTACATTACTTTGTCACGACACAAAATATTAGCTCATGGCCGACACTTAAATCACGCCACGTCTAAAGGCGTCACGTAATTCAAGTAAGCCGAAACCCAGAAATCTAAACCTTTTTAAGAAAAATCAAGGAGGTGAAGTTTTGAAATAAAGGTATAATGAAATCAAGTTTTCTTAAATGTATAGAAAAGGAACATGAATAATGTAAGTGAAATTTACAAGTTTGAAAACATGTTTCGTCTTTTAAAAATTTGGGCAGCACCTCCTTTGTATATTTTGATCCAAAACCACAATACAAGATAATAAAAAGGCATCCCCAAGCGGGAGCTAGCTCTTCGCCAAATGGCGGATCCACAACCACGCAAAGCATAAACATAAGTATACGACGCCCAACGGAGAAGATCACAACAAAAGATAAATAAATAAGCAAGACATCAAAACCACAAGTAGCAGAAAACCCCTCGCTCTAAGTCTCGCAACCATAAGTCTCACTAAGCCTCATTACTTACAAAAATACTAGATTGATTTGATGGAGTTGACTAGATACAATATGAGATATAAATACAAGAGTGGGTACGATACAAATGTCCCACCTACCAAAGCAATCACCCAAAAGCAACTGTGTGCCAGCGATGCCGCTACTGATCCATGCGGTCAACCTGCAAGAACTGTGGCACAACAGGGGTGAGTTACCAACTCGTGAGTAGAAAAACATCAACAAGTAGAAATCAAATAAACAACGACTCCAAGGTCAACTATATCATAAAGGTAATACTATGATTTCTAGGGTGATCGGGTCTGTATATGTGCCAACACTAATATCAATGGCAATCAGCATGTGGATATCATCCAACAATATAATCAATGTCTGTAGGCAACCATATCATCAATATATGTATGCAAGTGTCAACCAATGACACAACAACATCATGCATGTAAATATCATAAAAGCATATGCAGGGAAGTATGAGGATATAAATCAATGTGTGTCCCTCGTGACACATCAAAATCATGGAACCTGGGTGTCCAGCATTGACACTCAAAAACATCATGAAACCCATGTCCAGCATCGACACGTAAATCCTCATATCTCGGGCTCCGTCAGTTCGGATCGGCCCACGGGCTCCGTCAGTCCGGATCGGCCCACGGGCTCCGTCAGTCCGGATCGGCCCATATTATCTCCCGACTCTGGTCGGTATCCTCCGGATATCCGCCGAGCCCAAATACTATCACCGGTAGGTAGTGGTCCCTCTGCCAGGCTCACCGTCTACTGCACAGCAAATCTGTTCTCGCCCAGGGTACCATACCGGGTCCACCATGTACCTGCAATCGGCCTCATCCAGCCCCTCGAATTGAGTTTCACATGTCATACATCACAGAACCGAGAAAACGCATGGTGGACGCACTGAAATATCATAGCAAGAGAAACCGGGTTTTTAAAATAGTACATGCTTTCTTTTGAAATAGCCACGGTTCTCAAATCCAGAAATCTCAGGAAAACAACATATCTCAATGCGTGTAATCATAAAGCATGATGTATGCGATATATAACAGAAATATAAGTATATCCGTATATCATGCAACATGGAACAGTAATATGCACATATCGAGGGAAAACCGCTCTTTTAAATGAATCCAGTTTTAAAATATATCATGCGGTTCCCAAATCTCCAAAATCGAATGCAATATCGTATAAAGGTGCATGTGTGTATGTACGCAAGTATGGACGTACAAATGTGTATGTCCGCAAGTATGGGTGTACAATATGTATGTACGCAAGAATGGTGTATAATATGTATGTACACAAGTATGGCATGCAAGGAGTCATATCATGATGCAGCAATCCTACTGTGTAGTGACATGGCAATTATCGATGATGAAGTGTGTGAGTCGGCAAATCTGTGTAAGTGTAACATACGCATCATCGATAATGGTGCATGTGTACTAGCACAGGTATAAGTAATGCAATGAGAATAATATGAATGCAGCATAAGATAAATTATATGCAAATGCTGACGGGTATACGTATCTAACATGACCGAGTCGGTGAATCTATCAATCGGCATCTAGCGACACAACATCACATACGGCATAATCCATCGTACGACATCATCTAGTCAAGCGTATGGATCAAACCTCAAGTCAAACTCATCACGTACGGAAAATCATCGTACGGCGGCATTAAGCTATCAGGGATCCTATCAACCTATGCAACAATGAGGGGTACGGACCTAACGTCTCGTACGACATATCACACATGATTCACGACATTCTATATATATCTATAAACCTATGTCCCAGGTCACATCCATAAAAATCTCATATCAGGGGACCGGCAGGGTATCAATCATCTCAATCGACTCGCATCCGTATACCAACATATCATTATATCACATGTCAAATCGTATTCTCTTTTCATCACATCGTTATCTTATTAATTCATCTTACAACAAGTCATTTATATATACATCTACCTTATACATCAAATGTCACACTACTCTAAAACTCATACCTATTCTAGTGCAACTACATGTCTATAAGTCGTGATGCACATTCACTTTTCATATCCCTAAATCCTTCTCGTATCTCAAATATATATCCATTCACTAATATTATTTCTAACTATCTTTTAAACCATATCCCTAGTTTCCTAATCTAGGTTTCCTTAACTATATTCTAAGAATCAGTTTCCATCAAAAACTTGCGGGGGTGCTGATCAGTCGAAAATAATGTAATTTTAACACGTCAATTTCCCTATCTTTTGCATTCATCTAGAGGTGTTCGGTTTGCATATTACACATATTAGCAAAACAGTTGTAAAATACCAGATTACATATGTTATACTCTAAAACAGACATTTTAAAGGAAATTGACTGTTTATCATGGCATCGCATCATTCTTGTGTAGCGCAACACTTGTTTCGAAGTATGTGTAGGAAATTCCAGGAGAATGGCCAAATTTGTGAAACAGTGCTGTTAAAAAGACGCCAACTCAAGGATTTGAAATCTGGTAATGATATAGAAGGCATTTTGAGAATAAACATATCAGACAATACACCTTGAGACAGCCAAAGCAGAGCCATGAAGTTTCAAGCATTGATCCTCCTATTGGGCCGCGGATCCACGGCCTAAGCAGGCATTTGCCATGGATCCGCGGTGGGTATGCCACGTCATCACCTCTGTTTCACATCAGAACTCTTCTCTCAGTGCCTACACCTCAGAAAGCCACTGCAATTTCCAGAACACTCCAGAACATTGTACCAGATCAGCAAGTTCCTTATGTAAGCTAATGATGTCCAAGCTTCCAAAGCAAGCTTCACCTTAACTACCTTAAGAGCCTAGAACCTTCTCCCTAACCTCCTTGCTTAAGGAGGAAGCTAAACCCTAACTAACTAGTTCTAGAGACTTCTACCTAACTAACTAGCTTACAAGGGAAGCTAACCTAATCCAAGCTTCTTAAGGAAGCTAATCATTCTTAAGCCTATAAAAGGGACCCTAGGCTTCACTTGAAAAGGTTATTGATTGTTGTTGAAATTCTATCATCTCTAATCTCCCCCAATTCAATACAAGTTGAGTGACACAACTTGTAAACCCTAACCCTAATTCCAATTCCAATCCAAGATCAAGAATTCCGAGTTCAATCAAAGCAAGAAGCCTAGATCCTTTTGGAGCGAAGCCGATCTTCATCCGAGCAAGTGATCCAAGCCGATCCGCGACTCACGGAGACGATGCGACGCTAGATTCGACGATTAAAGTTCCTTCCTCTTGTAGTTCTTGAGAGTTGTAACTAATTGTTGAATAATAAAGGTGACAATTCTTTTATCTTGCTTATCTTTTGAATTCGAGCATTATGATTCAATCTAGATTCTTGAATGTTTGCTTTGTGATAATGTTTGAGTAAAACTCCGCTCGTAAAGGAGTTGAGACGATCGATAGAATGATGATGATTTAGATTCTTTTACAATTCTTAAATCCTATAACGTTTGTAAATTCTTATGAATCGAATGATCGATGACCTAGTTTCGAGACAATGCTTTCTTGATTTTGTTCACTCGAAACTAGGGATCAACGATCGATTATTTGATTAACTTGAAGCTAGTTTTTGAATGAGATTCATCGAAAGGACAAAGGATAAGATGAGGAACCCCTAGCTTCTTCGCAAGATCCTTAACCTCGATAAATCGTCATCGATCTAGTATCAATTCGTTAATGGATAAGAATATGAAATCATTAGATCTCATCACATCTATAGATCCAATCTACTCCTATGAGCCACACTTCGAATCTTGATTGTTGGTTTGGAAATCATCACAAATTCTCAATTCTTGATTTTATCGTTTCTTGATTTAGACTAGATTTTTCTAATTCTTGAACTTCAAATCTTTAAATCATGAATTGTTGTTTGTTTTCTTTTCTTTAAAGTTTCAACTCATCTAAATCGAAACACGAATGATTACACTTTCCCTGTGGACGATCCGCACTTACTAACGCGCTACATTCGACACCGTTATTGATTGCGGTCAAATAATTTTTGGTTGTGATTTCTACACAAATTTTCTACATACACAACGGAAAAAATTCAATCAAATGGCACCGATGCCGGGGATTGTGCGCTAATTGTTCGTTTTTTGGAATTTGAGTTGAAAAGTTTATTCCATCTATATTTTTAGATCTAAATTCACACAAACCCTAAACGTGTTGTTGTGATTTGTTGCGAGGAAATCTGGAATTTGTGGAGCTGTGGAAATTTTTTTCAGAATATTGCAGAGAGCTTAGGAAGTAAACAGGAGCTGCTACAAGAAATTTTGTACAGTGATCTTCTGAAATGACCGTGCATCCGCGGCATTAGGCAACTCCTGCCACTAAACCGCGGCTCTACAGTAGCATTGCTGCACGAAATTTGCTCTGTAAAATTTCTACTTTCTTATCTCCTCCAAAATCTGCTCCAATTAACAATTTGCTGCAAGTTTCTTTGCAAATAAATCACAGCGCCACAAAAAGCAATAAAAATTTGTGCGTGTTTTTGATTTCTTGGTTGTTTGCATATTAATACGGAAATTAAGGGGCAAGACCAAATCCAGATTAGGTGGAGAGTTCATTACCCTTCCTAAGCCCCAAAAATCACAAAATTGCATCCGCATTTACCCTCATTAACTAAAAAAAATCTAGAGATGACTCTAAGGACCGTCGCACTCACTTAGGACAAGAGAAGGCCGTGGGTAATCCACTCTTTTGTGGTGTCTAAGGCAAGTGTGTCGAAGGCTAGTGGTTACTTAATTAGGCCCACTACTTACGTAGTGGAGAACCTCCCACTTACCTGGCACTTATCTTGCCACAGGATAGACAAAGAGGCAGTGGAGGATTGATCCTGCGACTTGTCTTTTGGCAGTTAGGAGCGGTCTAGAGCCTTGACCTAGGTGACCACTAGATTTAGGGTTTTGCTTGTTGCATTTGTTGTGATTGCATCATTTTTTCAAAAATCCGTATATTTTTCAAAACAAACACCAACACTTCATTCATTTCCCCTAATTATATTCACGCTGCCACTTGTACTAACCCTTTAGTGCAAGCTCGGCTGGACACGGGATTCTAGTGCCCGTTTAGTCCGCGTCCCCCCGATCGACCCAAAAGTCGGTATTTCTACATTTACCTTTTCTTTACCTACCACCACACCCACATCGATGGATCCGTCTCCATCGAATTTCTTTATCACTACTCTGCCGCCGTCCGCTGGTGCGCAGAATCCACCCCGCATCTCTCTCCAAGAGAGGTGCTATCCTACACGAGGTCCTCTTTCGACCTGTCTCTCCATTCCACCAGCCAACGGGGACAATTTTCAGATTAAACCCCAATACATCAACCTTCTACCCAAATATCACGGTCTCGAGTCTGAAGACGCATATGTCTTTATCACCAAATTTGAAAATGTATGCGTAATGATGGGTACTTCACAGCTTTCTGTGGATGCTATGCGTCTTCGTCTTCTCCCATTCACCTTGTGCGATATAGCCGAGAAGTGGCTGTATAACACAACCGCACATTCCATTTCAAACTGGGAATAATTTGTAAAAGCATTCCTAAAGAAATTCTATCCGAATCATAAGACAGCTCGAGTCCGTAGCGAAATAAATCAATTCACCCAGCTTTCAAATGAACCATTTTCAAAATGTCTTGAACGCTTCAAGGATCTATTAGTTCAATGACCACATCACGGAATCCCTAGATGGGATCTGTACAGAATCATATATGAGGGCAGTAACCCTAACACTAAACAGAGCCTTGAAAACATGTGTCAATGAAATTTTATGACCAAAGATGATGGGGAAGCTTGGAAATACTTAGAAGATTTCGTTGAAAAATCTTAACAGTGGGAGAGCCTATCGTTTAGGAATGGCAATAACCAATTGGATGTTTCCATATGAGTTAGAGCTGAAATTTCAGCTTTACACAAGAAATTCGACAATATGGAAAACAAATTTTTAGCTGCCGCCCTAAATCAAATGTCACTCTCCAAAACTGTATGTGGATGCTGTTCTGATCCTTCTCACTTGACGGAAGAATGTCCATTTCAAGGTCATGAGCATACCAATGCCGCATTTCAAAGACCTAGAAACGATCCTTATTCTTCCACATATAATCAGGGTTGGAGGAAGCACCCGAATTTTGCTTGGAACCAATCACAAAATCAAAACACGGTTCCAAACCAAAACAATTTTCAAAGGGCTCTTCCACCACAACAGCAACCATTTCACCTAACTCAGCACCCCTACCAATCAAAAAACTTTCAAGATCCAGTCAACACACATGCACCTGCACAGTTGACTGGTACTGATCTCTCTGCTTTGCTCGAACGGACTTTTGAAACGTACATGAAACGAATGTCGGCTGAAGTTAAGTCTTCCCTCGAAAAATTTGAGAAAAACTCTGACCTCCAGGCTCAGAGTTTAAAATCGATGGAAGCAGAAATTGCATGACTTAAAGCCGAAATGAGTGTGAGAGAAAAAGGGAAACTTCTAACTCAACCCCTACCGAATCCTGGGCATTATAATGTAAATGCCATCACAACGTTGAGATCAGGAAGAGTGCTGAATAATCACGTTGGGGAAGAGATTGATGATACTGAAAAATCTATCAATAACACCCCGGCTGAGACCTTTCCTGTAATACCCATCCCCTTTTGTACGCCTATATTTGTATTTCTTTCATCTATAATTTATATTTATAATTATTGATTATTTTAAAATTTCCCAACCTATTTTAGTTTATCCCCTCCCCTTTCTCAAACCCAAAATCCCCACACCATAACACTCAGCACCAGTCCTTCAGCCCAGCCCTTGTAAATTCTCATTGGTTTATTCTATTTGATTTAAACCCTTCCCCCCCCCCCCATTTCCCTCCATTTCTCACAAAATTTCATTTAGATTATCCCAAGCCCATCCCTTTTTCTCATTTTATTCTTTGATTTTCCATTCATAGCCCGGCCTTTTCTTTTCTTTTCTTACCTATTTTTGTTATTCCTTACCCCAGCACTATTTTCCCAAGCCACTACTATTTTTCTTACTTAATATTATAAAGGATTAGTCCCGGCCCGTTTCTATTTTTTCACTAATTGAATTCTTTCCCAACTCCCCGGCCCGTCTCCTTTTTCCCTCCTCAAGCATATTTTTCCTTCTTATTTTCTTTCTTGAGCCCATCTCCTTTTCTTAACAATTCTTTTGAATTTATCCTAATCCCCCGGCCCCATTCTTTTCCCACTATTTTTATCGATTTCCTCGGCCCGGCCCAAACACTCAGCAGCCATTTTTATTTAAACTATTTTTTCCTTTTCGCTAACCCAGCCCGCTCTTAGCCTGCTCCCGCACCAACCCGACCCGCTCACCAACCCGACCCGCTTAACACCCATCTTCTCCCAACGTCTCCCCCTTTCCCGCTCGAAACTGCCGCGACGCTCATGTTCTCCCCAACGGCTCTTTCCTTCTCCCCCGCTCGCGCGATCCACCCTACTCGCCAACGCTCGCGCACTCTACGCCGCACCTCGCGCCTCGTCCCTCTTTCTCTCTCCCTCATTCCCTCTCACAAACCCAGATCACCTCATCCCCTCACTGCCTCATCACTGTCCCCTACACCCAGCTCACCACCACAAAATGCACCTCGCCGCAGCTCATCATCATCGTCGTCGTCGTCGTCACCACCACCTCCTCACCCGAGCTCTCCACTTTCCCCCTCGCCTGCAAACCCAACCCATATTCGCGAGTCCCTGTATCTTCGAACCCTGCCCCGACGCCGGCGAGCTCCTCGTCTCGTCGTCGACGCACTTGCATATCGTCGACCCCATCATCATCACCGTCGCCATATTAGTCTCTCTCGATCTCTCCCTTCCCCTCTCTCTACCTCTCGCTGCCCTCCCTCTCCTTCCTCTGTCTCTCTCACTCTCTCTCTCTCTCTCTCTGTGCCTGCACTCTCTCTCTCTCTCTCAGCTCTCTCCATCTCTCTCTGTGCTCTCTCTCTCAGCTCTCTCCCACTCTCCCTCTGTGCTCTCTCTTTCTCAGCTTTCTCTCCCTCTCTCTAATCTCTCTGTCACACATCGTCGAACCCATTGGAGTGCAAGGCCCAAGCTCCACAGCCGAGTACCGACCACCAAACTGCAAGCCACTGCTGCCATCATCGGAGCGACACCGACCGTCGACGATCCCAGCACACCCAGGAGACCCACAGAGCACCTCCCCACTTCCAACATTCACGAGTCGAGCCCCGGCATTCCGTCGAGCACCTACAGAGATCGTCGTTGCCGCTGCCGTGCATCACCAAAACGTCTCCAGGCAAGTTCTCTACTTGCTTCATGCTATTCTATTTATGTTACAAATCCCAAATCATATAAATTGCTATGTTACTATTCCTGAAAACGTACACTATTTACCTGTTCGACGTGTGTTCCCAATGAAAATCTCTTCCTAATTTGGCGGAACTAAACGGTATTATTTAGCCCATATGGCTGAGAACCTAGTGCATAAATTTCGTTGGATAATTTGATCGTTAATGACCAAAACGACTACCCCCAAGTTTAATCGTAAAACTGAAATTTTATTGTACCTGAAAATCGTTAAATTCACCATAAATCATATACATACTAGAATGGTGCGATCGAGGCCTCAATTCGAAGCCGACTCGATGAACTTTAACCCTATACTAGTTTCCGGACATTCCTGTACTTAAATTGTGATGATATTTGGATCGGAGTGCGACTCTGGACTGCAGTCCAGAGCTACTCCAGTTGTTGCTTGCTGTTCCGTAATGGGTACCACAAGATCTCCTTAACTCGTAGATTGCGTAATTCTACTGCTTATTATAGGTAAATCTATTATCTAGACAAAACAATTGGTTTCATTCTATTTCGTTACCGTTTGATATTTAATCTGTAATTTAATAGATCGGGACGCATAACAGTCCCAACAGAATCAGAACTGACATATTTGTGTTAATTAGTGTATAACTCCTGACATACAGATGCGATTGACGATCTATCTATTGATTTGAAAACCTTACTGAAAACCCTAGATTTCATCCAACTGTAGAGTCGCTAAAATCTGATCCCAACTGGGATTAAAATGCGTTGCGAAACGGACTTCTGATTCTGAAACCAGATTTCCAGCCGCGAGCACTTAAAATAAAATGGTTATAACTAATGATCCTGGAACCCGATTGTCTTGAAACTAAATTAGATGGATAGATAACTAACATACTGATTATTACCTGTTTATCGTTTCGCTAAACTGTACACGTACGTTCATGATAAATCATGCAAGTGATAGAATGCTATTTTATGACACTTTAATCATGCTTCATATACTGTTTACGTATCATATCATACCATATCATCGCAGTGTTTACCTAGTGATATCGTGTATTTACCCAGTGTTAGATTTTAGTGATGATTGTGGCAAGTATGTCAGTGTTCGTGTATCCGTGAATAAGTGAAAGTGATACGTACTTGTACACAATCAGTGACCCTATTATTCTATTGCATTGTCGACGTCTGTGGGATGCGTGTACGTGTGACTATAAGTGGTATGGGACACTTATGGAAGCGCTTGCACGGGTGTCACAGATAAGGCATCCGACACTGCCATTTACCTTAGGTATTAGTCGGGACGTGCTTGATGGAGGTCCTGCCTCCAGTTCTCGCGCAGACTTGTCACGGATCGATTAGTATTTAGGGTTATGGTTAGCGTTTGATGCAGACCATAGGGTGTGGGGTAGTTTAAGTGTGAGTTCAACAGAATCTCAGGAGTCCCATGCCGGCTTATATATTTAGGGAGGTATATGAAGATTTACAGGGTATGTGATATTCACCGTGATATACATGTTACATGTTGGGCCCGTGGTCCCTTGCCCTTGGGTTCTACACTTGGGTGGAGGACACTCGTGAGTGGTTGACTCTCACACTTGGACTAACGATAGGCTTAGTGACCTGTGCAGTGAGACTTAGAGACCGATAGGGATACTGGCGCTTATATACCTTATATACTGTGTTGACATACGTGACATATCGTTCTACTGCTTTACTGTTCCGCTGCATTGATTACTGCACATTCATATTCATGATGTCATTGATTTACTGCTTCACATATCTATTATCACTGTTAGAACTGTCACTTGATTTTATACATATTATATTGCTATTGTGTCGCTCTGACGACCTGAGTATGCATGCTCAGTGTGAGGAGAAGATTTAGCCTGGATTAGAACTAGACGTGCAACACAGACTTCTTGACTTGCTATTCAGAGTTATATCTTTTGTTTCCCATCAGGTCAGTTCATTTTACTGTTTTATTCCAGTTACTGCATTTCTCATTACCTGCGCATTATTTACTCTTTACCATGATAAACTAGAAGCCGAAGTGTGACTACGGTGGGACATTTCCTTGACCGTAGGAGCATGGCTGGCCTTATCTACCCCTCGTATTCCGTATTTTGGGAAGCGGGGCGTGACATAGTTTAGTTGGTATCAGAGCCCAGGTTTTGCTTCGATTAGGATTGCAGTTTTCCGTGTAGAGCTTGACAATCTATGACATCCCTCAGTCTAGATTGTAAACTTGATATCCTTGATCCATATTCACATTGAGTGTTCTGCTATCCATTCGCTAGGGTTTCGGGTGACTTGGCAAGATTATGTGTTTGCAATTGCACTACCGTACTCTGTTTAAGTGACTTAGAATCATACAGTTGATTTTTCCGCTTGTAACAAATTTCATCACATCTGGTATTTTTGAATCCTTGTCCAATCCTTATTATATTTGAATCTTATGGCTTGTGCCTTATATCATCTTCAAAATTGTTGTTTCAGGATCATGTCTTTCAACGACTCTTCCTCTATCTTCACTCCCCAGAATCAGACTGTTAAGATCCTTAGTGTACTGCAAGGTTTAAAGGAAGCCCAGGAGCGAACAAACGACTTATTAGCTGAAAGGCTGAGAAGACAGGTGAGTCAGACCCCAACGGGAGTCTCCTATCATAAAGGGATTTCCGTTAGACGAGAAAAGGAGAAGAAGATGAAGCGTCAATTTGTTTCCCCGCGACAGAAGCAGCAGAAGACCCCATGTTGTGGGTATTGTAGGAGACCAGGACATCTTCAGAGGGATTGTCGCCGCGCCCAAGGGAAATGTCTGATATGCGGGTCCAACAAACATCTTATCAACGGTTGCCCAGCGTGGAAGGAGCTACAAGGAGGAAATTCGTCCACACTCCCCACTTCTACCGAGTGACGATTATTGCGTAGTTCGCTCTTCGAGGATAAAGCAGACCCAACACAGGATTCAACTCGCGTAACGATGATGCAGCGGTCTAGCAATCAAAGAAGAATTTTAATGCTTTCCAATTTCAGTATTATGTTGTCACTCTCTTATAAACATTTCTTTCCGTTTGAACCTTTGTATCCGTCGAACTTTTAGTTGAATGAAATAAAATTTGAATCGTAATATATGCATCATTCCCTTGTCATTTCCTTTGTTCATGCTATTCATTAGCACAACATTTTAATCTTGATTCTTTTAAAATTCCTGCCACCGCATATATTTCTATACTTCGTACACTTAACTATTTTTCTTGATGTGTTCCGTTGTTTAATCATGACACTTTCTTTTCAGACCATGGCCCACCCCGGAGCAGCACCGCATCTAGACGAGGATGCACAGTCATGCGTTTCCCTAGACCGCACGCTGATGAGTTCTGACGATGAGATCAACGGTCCCCAGGTCAACTTCGGAAACAACGATTCAGAGGATGAAGGAGTAGCCGCCCCAGAGTTTGACATGATAGGCGATTCCGACGAAGAGGAAGAAGACCTTGAAGAAAACCCAATGGAAGAAGATCCCAAGGAAGAGCCGATAGAAGAAAATCCAGTGGAGGAAGACCCCATGGAAGAGAACCCAGAAGGAGAGGAACACATGGAATCGGACCTCGATGAAGAAGCTCCGCCCGAGGAGGAAGGACTGGAAGATCAAGACCCCGCTGTGGAAGAATTTCCAATGGCGATGCCCGCGAGGCGATGTGGAAATGGACGCCCCTACCTGAGTGCGCGAGCCTACCGCAACCTACTGAATCTCCACAACCGCGACTGACGGAATTTCTTTTGATGTTGTCTTTCTGGCCAAATAAAAAATGTGTATAGTTTAGGGCCACTTTTCGTCTTTGGGAATGCCTTGTTTCAAATTTTCTTGAATGAAATAAATCTTCTGAATTCGTAAACCTTTTGATTATTGGTTCGCTTGATGCTTGTTTATTGCCCATATCCATTTATTTTTCTGCTGAGATCCCTAACTGTCCACCCTTATTCGTTGTATAGTTTTCACCCTCGTTTCGATTGGAAAGTACCGCACTCTGATTCTTGGAAAGAGCCACCATTCATCCTTCGTCTGTACCCTATTTGAGATCCTTCTGGGAGGAGGGCCTTTCTTATGAATTACCGAGTTCGTTAACTTTTCAAATTCTTGATTCATAGAATGTACCGACCGTTATCCTACCCAAACTTCTTCCCTTGTAGTCATTTGTGGTTCGCCCTTACATCCTGTGTTGACCCGATCCCAATCTCCTTGATCTTCAGCCTAAAGCCACCACATTCCGACCTTTGAGTGAATCACACTTCCTTGAAACCCTTACCCTAGCTAGCCTACATTTTTGTGTTCTTCCTATTACCCTAACTATATAAAGGGACAGTGTTATTCAAAAATTTAGTTTCATCATCTTGGTGCGTGTTGTTGATTACTCTGTTTTATGTATTTTAAGTACACTATTATTATTCACATTTTCAGCAGCGCAACATTATACCGCGCATAATTTGTTCCATGTTTCTTATTTTCACGATACGAGTATTCTAAGTTATTTTAAAAATATTTGATTGATACATCGTCCTAAAATATTTTTACCTACCGACGAATCTTTCACTACCTTATTGTCGCTACTTTACTTCGGGTATTGTGCCCACGTTTGCTATTATAAATGATTGTGCCTTACACTTATTCTTCCCGCCGTATTACTTTTGTTATACTTATACATGTACATATTTGAGTTTCGATTTTTTCGAGTACGCCTCGAATAATATTGTTCGTATTGTTGTTATTTATATTTCCGTATATATGTAGCTACCCTTATAGTTGTTCCTATTTTATACCTATTTAAATCTATATTTTTGTATGTTATTCTTACATATTTTATATCTTCGAATTTCTTCGTCCACACATTTCTAGTAAATCCTTATGTGTTAATTTGCAAAATAATAGCTTTCGCCTATGGTTGTATTACTTATCGTTTATTTTAAATTTCGAGAACGAAATTTTTGTAAGGGTGGTATGATGTAATACCCATCCCCTTTTGTACGCCTATATTTGTATTTCTTTCATCTATAATTTATATTTATAATTATTGATTATTTTAAAATTTCCCAACCTATTTTAGTTTATCCCCTCCCCTTTCTCAAACCCAAAATCCCCACACCATAACACTCAGCACCAGTCCTTCAGCCCAGCCCTTGTAAATTCTCATTAGTTTATTTTATTTGATTTAAACGCTCCCCCCCCCCCAATTCCCTCCATTTCTCACAAAATTTCATTTAGATTATCCCAAGCCCATCCCTTTTTCTCATTTTATTCTTTGATTTTCCATTCATAGCCTTTTCTTTTCTTTTCTTTTCTTTTCTTACCTATTTTTGTTATTCCTTACCCCAGCACTATTTTCCCAAGCCATTACTATTTTTCTTACTTAATATTATAAAGGATTAGACCCGGCCCGTTTCTATTTTTTCACTAATTGAATTCTTTCCCAACTCCCCGGCCCGTCTCCTTTTTCCCTCCTCAAGCATATTTTTCCTTCTTATTTTCTTTCTTGAGCCCATCTCATTTTCTTAACAATTCTTTTGAATTTATCCTAATCCCCCGGCCCCATTCTTTTCCCACTATTTTTATCGATTTCCTCGGCCCGGCCCAAACACTCAGCAGCCATTTTTATTTAAACTATTTTTTTCTTTTTGCTAGCCCAGCCCGCTCTTAGCCTGCTCCCGCACCAACCCGACCCGCTCACCAACCCAACCCGCTTAACACCCATCTTCTCCCAACGTCTCCCCCTTTCCCGCTCGAAACTGCCGCGACGCCCACATTCTCCCCAACGGCTCTTTCCTTCTCCCCCGCTCGCGTGATCCACCCTACTCGCCAACGCTCACGCACTCTACGCCGCACCTCACGCCTCGTCCCTCTTTCTCTCTCCCTCATTCCCTCTCACAAACCCAGATCACCTCATCCTCTCACTGCCTCACCACTGTCCCCTGCACCCAGCTCACCACCACAAAATCCACCTTGCCGCAGCTCATCATCGTCGTCGTCGTCGTCACCACCACCTCCTCACCCGAGCTCTCTACTTTCCCCCTCGCCTGCAAACCCAACCCATATTCGCAAGTCCCTGCATCCTCGAACCCTGCCCCGACGCCGGCGAGCTCCTCGTCTCATCGTCGACGCACCTGCATATCGTCGACCCCATCATCATCACCGTCGCCATCTTAGTCTCTCTCGATCTCTCCCTTCCCCTCTCTCTACCTCTCTCCGCCCTCTCTCTCCTTCCTCTGTCTCTCTCACTCTATCTCTCACTCTCTCTGCCTGCACTCTCTCTCTCTCAGCTCTCTCCATCTCTCTCTGTGCTCTCTCTCTCAGCTCTCTCCCACTCTCCCTCTGTGCTCTCTCTTTCTCAGCTTTCTCTCCCTCTCTCTAATCTCTCTGTCACACATCGTCGAACCCATTGGAGTGCAAGGCCCAAGCTCCACAGCCGAGCACCGATCACCAAACTGCGAGCTACTGCTGCCATCATCGGAGCGACACCGACCGTCGACGATCCCAGCACACCCAGGAGACCCACAGAGCACCTCCCCACTTCCAACATTCACGAGTCGAGCCCCGGCATTCCGTCGAGCACCTACAGAGATCGTCGTTGCCGCTGCCATGCATCACCATAACATCTCCAGGCAAGTTCTCTACTTGCTTCATGCTATTCTATTTATGTTACAAATCCCAAATCATATAAATTGCTATGTTACTATTCCTAAAAACGTACACTATTTACCTGTTCGACGTCCCAATGAAAATCTCTTCCTAATTTGGCGGAACTAAACGGTTTTGTTTGGCCCGTATGGCTGAGAACCTAGTGCATAAATTTCGTTGGATAATTTGATCGTTAATGACCAAAACGACTACCCCCAAGTTTAATCGTAAAATTGAAATTTTATTGTACCTGAAAATCGTTAAATTCACCATAAATCATATACATACTAGAATGGTACGTTCGAGGGCTCAATTCGAATCCGACTCGATGAAATTTAACCCTATACTAGTTTCCGGACATTCCTGTACTTAAATTGTAATGATATTCGGATCGGAGTGCGACTCTGGACTGCAGTCCAGAGCTACTCCAGTTGTTGCTTGCTGTTCCGTAATGGGTACCACAAGATCTCCTTAACTCGTAGTTTGCATAACTCCACTGCTTATTATAGGTAAATCTGTTAGCTAGACAAAACAATTGGTTTCATTCTGTTTCGTTACCGTTTGATATTTAATCTGTAATTTAATAGATCGGGACGCATAACAGTCCCAACAGAATCAGAACTGACATATTAGTGTTAAACAGTGTATAACTCCTGACCTACAGATGAGATTGACGATCCATTTATTGCGTTGAAAACCTTACTGAAAACCCTAGATTTCATCCAACTGTAGTGTCACTAAAATATGATCCCAACTGGGATTAAAATGCGTTGCGAAACGGACTTCTGATTCTGAAACCAGATTTCCAGCCGCGAGCGCTTAAAATAAAATGGTTATAACTAATGATCCTGGAACCCGATTGGCTTGAAACTAAATTAGATGGATAGATAACTAACATATTGATTATTACATGTTTATCGTTTCGCTAAACTGTACACATACGTTTCATGATAAATCATGCAAGTGATAGAATGCTATTTTATGACACTTTAATCATGCTTCATATACTGTTTACGTATCATATCATACCCATATCATCGCAGTGTTTACCTAGTGATATCGTGTATTTACCCAGTGTTAGATTTTAGTGATGATTGTGGCAAGTACGTCAGTGTTCGTGTATCCGTGAATAAGTGAAAGTGATACGTACTTGTACACAATCAGTGACCCTATTATTCTATTGCATTGTCGACGTCTGTGGGATGCGTGTACGTGTGACTATAAGTGGTATGGGACACTTATGGAAGCGCTTGCACAGGTGTCACAGATAAGGCATCCAACACTACCATTTATCTTAGGTATTAGTCGGGACGTGCTTGATGGAGGTCATGCCTCCAGTTCTCCCGCAGACTTGTCACGGATCGATTAGTATTTAGGGTTATGGTTAGCGTTTGATGTAGACCACGGGGCGTGGGGTAGTTTAAGTGTGAGTTCAACAGAATCTCGGGAGTCCCATGCCGGCTTATATATTTAGGGAGATATATGGAGATTTACAGGGTATGTGATATTCACCGTGATATACATGTTACATGTTGGGCCCGTGGTCCCTTGCCCTTGGGTTCTACCCTTGGGTGGAGGACACTCGCGAGTGGTTGACTCTCACACTTGGACTGACGATAGGCTTAGTGACCTGTGCAGTGAACTTACAGACCGATAGGGATACTGGCGCTTATATACCTTATATACTGTGTTGACATACGTGACATATCGTTCTACTGCTTTACTGTTCCGCTGCATTGCTTACTGCACATTCATATTCATGATGTCATTGATTTACTGCTTCACATATCTATTATCACTGTTAGAACTGTCACTTGATTTTATACATATTATATTGCTATTGTGTCGCTCTGACGACCTGAGTATGCATGCTCAGTGTGAGGAGAAGATTTAGCTTGGATTAGAACTAGACGTGCAACACAGACTTCTTGACTTGCTGTTCAGAGTTATATCTTTTGTTTCCCATCAGGTCAGTTCATTTTACTGTTTTATTCCAGTTACTGCATTTCTCATTACCTGCGCATTATTTACTGTTTACCATGATAAACTAGAAGCCGAAGTGTGACTACGGTGGGACATTTCCTTGACCGTAGGAGCATGGCTGGCCTTGTCTACCCCTCGTATTCCGTATTTTGGGAAGCGGGGCATGACATTTCCTCACACACACACTTCTACTTCTGATCCTTGTTCTTCTACCCCTCCGCCTTTTTGCGAGCCTATTCTTCGTTTCCCACAAGGCTCGCCGCCTCAGCTCAGCTCTTCTAGTTCTCTACGGACGATCCCCACTTCTATTTTGGGATCGGGTCCATACACACTTCCTTCTCATATGATGGACGCAGCGTTTATTGCTAAAGCACCTTATCCTAATCGGTTAAGGGCTCACAAATCGAGTCAACATATGGAGAAGATTATGGACATGTTTATGCAACTTAACATCAACATCTCTCTCCTAGATGCCATCCAACAAGTTCCGTCCTATGCGAAAACTCTTAAGAACTTGTGCACTAGGAAGAGGAAGACTTAAGTGCCCAAGAAGATATTCATAGCAAAGACTGTAGACACGGCTTTCCCCCAACAAGTACCACGGAAACGTAAGGACCCTGGTTGTCCTACTATTTCTATTTCTATTGGGGAGAAACACATCAACCGTGCTCTACTAGACCTTGGCGCTAGTATTAACTTGCTTCCATACTCAGTTTCTGAGCAACTAGGTATCGGAGTGTTAAAGCCTTCGAGCATAACTCTCCAGATGGCTGACCGATCAATCACCAAATCTAGGGGTGAACTGGAGGATGTGTTAATAAAAATCGGGGAATTCGTATTCCCTGTGGATTTTATTGTACTTGATACACAGCCTGTTGCGAACCCAAGGAATCAAATTCCGGTGATTTTAGGTCGCCCCTTTTTGGCCACTTCCAATGCTATCATCAACTGTCGTAATGGTTCTATGACCCAATTATTCGGGAATAGGTCAATAGAGCTGAACATTTACAAGTAGGGAAGTGTACCCTCCGAACCTACTGCTCAAGTCTGTTCTGTCGACTTAATGGATGTCGACAGCAGCGAATTTGATGATCCTCATGATACTGATCTTGACTCTTTTCGTATGTTGTTGTTTGACCCAACTATGTATCATACACATACGGACTCTTCCACTGAGTTGTCCGGGTCAACAACTAACACTGATTATGAACTGTTTTTAGAGTCTGAAGATCACCCCGCACTTTGTGATGACATTATTCTTTGGGGTATTGATGAGACTTTTGAGGAGATATTCGCTGATGAACTCGCATTTTTGAATGACACGGGTGTTGAGATGAATCATCTCCCAATCAATGAAATAGAACCTCCACCCCTTCTTCTGAACTGTAAAAGGAATGCGAGCAATCCATCACATTCACTGCATCGTCTCTCCAAAATGAGACGCACACACATTCTATTCCACCACTTACCCTTTCCCCACTTCTTCTTCCACCAACCAGAGCACTGCATTGATAAAATCTTCGAATGGTTGGTGTTAACTTTCGGTCTTTGCAAAGCTTTGTTAGTGCACGGCGGCGCCCCGGCCGTCTGTCCGAGGCCAAAATGCGAAATCAAAACTTTTCTTTAAACAAGAAATCGGCGCCACCGCGGACCATAAACCCGGATCGGGCCATTAACCTAATGCTAGCTAACAAGAGAAGAGGTAGAGAGATATATCGAGCGATCCGTGTCCTTCGGTCTTCTCGTCGTTGTCCTGATCTCTCCGCGGAATCTCCGGTCTTCATCTCCTCGTCGGAAGGGCACCACATCGCCGGGTTCTTTTACGGGCTCCCACCTCTGGACCGAGGCAACTCGGGCACGAAGTTGGCGAGCCGACGTGCCCAAGAAGTGCTGTAGATGAAGTGTAGTAGGCTATGTCTCAAGTTGGGGTTGAAGTTGCCATGAGGAAGTGGAGTTAAAAATGAGCAAGAGGAATGAACTTGAAGACTTTTCTTTTGCAATGAAATGAACAAAAAAAATCCTCACACACAAAAATGAATCACCCTCTCCCCACAATAGTGGCCGGCCCTTGCATCAAAGGAATGGGAGAGAGGAAAAGTCAAGAAGGGGAGGCTATCATGCATGAGAGAGAAAAAGGATGATGATGAAATATAATGATCACAACAAACTCTCACTCCAAATCAACTCCCATCATCAACAACCATGATTACTCCAAAAGTCAAGCAATCATGGACTAATGAAGTCAATGGATGGTGCACCATCATGAAACAACAATATGCAAAGACCACCCTCCACAATGCTAATTTGCACAATTGCAAATAAGCCCTCCTCCACCAATTTTCAGCCAAGGAAAGAAACAAAGAAAAATGGCCGAAACGGAAAACAAACTGGCAACTTCAAAAAAACTGATCCCGTAATAAATTACAGGAAACCCCGCTACTGTATATACATACCCGCATTTGTATTCCAACCGAATACAAATGAAATGAGACAAAATCTATACTGTACAATACTAGGATCTGGCTTAAGCCAAAGTCCACTAGTATTATCCGTCCGATCATGATCCGTGCAATACCGCACGTACATGATCGAACCCTACCATATCTCCATACGGCCTCTATAGCGTTTCGTCCGAAACTTGAGAAACGGTCTGTGGGGGACTCTAAAGACTCGTCAATCCCTTAGCTGTGGATTTAACCACTAGCACGTCAGAAGTATTAGCCATACATAACGGGCTACCAGGTATTGGCCAAAAGGGACGTCGATGAGCGAACTCATCCTGACACCCTACTGAGCCTGTCAGTGACAATATCCGTACAGTCCGGTCCGTTCGTCTATGAGCATCGCATGGCGGGCCTAGGGGGTTGGTAAAAGTCAGACCCCCAAAAGCGGTACAAGTCGTGTCGGAGTGTAGACCAGAACACCCTGAGATACTGCTGGAATACCTACCAGTAAATCTCCTGTCTCGGCCGAGGGCTTTGTGTAATGGCTCTCGTAGACACAGCACGACCTCACCCCCAATGCCGGGAGAGACGAACCCCTGCAGATCCGCACACTGCCTCCATGTGGCTCGGGACTGTACCCAACTAAAACATGTTTGCACGACTCCTTTGAGCCATGGTAGGGTAGTAATCAAAGTATAGTGAGAACTCACACGAGACAAATGACAACCTCAGGTCAATGAACTAACCTGTACACATGTCACCAGGGAACTGCTATCTGACGTCAGGTATAAGACCAACTAGCATGTTCCCGGCGAGTCCTGTCCGGTGTACTCATAACCCAATGAGCACCTGTATACATCTTAGGTGAACCAACTGACACCAGTGGCTTGTGACACCGGCCACCACCCCTCGTCGGGGTCTCGACTGTATACACTAGTCTACTCTAGAGTATCGATGCCCTGTTTCGAAACTCTCACGACTAGGGACCTTTTAAGGATGTGCTTATAGACCCCAGCTCCCACGTATATGATCGCCATCATACTGCTGGCAGTCAAGCAAGAATCCTAGGGGCTCTATCAACGTGCAATAGTGATCTGTAAGGTCACCTAAAGCAGTACACGATGATAAAGATAAACCAGATAGCATACTATCATCTTGAGTAAGACTGTGCTACCGGCATAGGTTCTCCCTCAATCATTGCAATCACGTGCCTGTGATCCAATAATTGACTCTGAGGGCACTATCTCCAACAATCTCCCACTTGCACTCAAGGCTAATTATTACGATGTCGCATACTCATAGCCCGTGTGATACCGAACACCCAACTCCTCTACTAGTCAGTCTCACAAAGCTCGTTTGCGAAACTATTGCATTCGAGGAATAGCCTCAGTGAGTGGATCCGCCTTAATGTTTCTTTCTATGTCTCTCTTAATCTTAAGTTCGCGGAGAAAGCCATCTCCCGAAATGAGCAATATCTGTCTTAGAATATGTCTGGATATCTGATGGGACCTAGTTCATAATTGAACTCCAAATCCAAACTTCTTGGACTGTATCGTCAACTGAACTTAATCAGTATTCTGCGCCATGCCTTCCTCAGTATCCTCCTAGACCACCTGTCCAAAATACTGCCCTTCGTCAGAGGGAAAACTATAACTCTGACAACCTCTCTGTCATCCAGGTCACCTTGGAAGCCTTGAATGATAACTGTCTCCCGAAGGAGGATATCTTTATCATATCCCTAGAACATTCTCTTATGTTCTAAAACTGCTTCCGATCGTTTCTCCAGGATTGGATTAATATCAACTTATTGCATCTACTGTAAAAAAACATCTGGTGTGGTACTTGACATCTCATGATTGACTTAATTGCCTAAGCAAGTGATCTGCCAATCATGCACATCCCTTTCCCCTTTAGTCTGTAAGACACCTTTAGAGAGCGTGACTCCATCACCAGCAGATAAACTACCGTGCCAGGAGTCGTCCATTCTAAAGCACCTTTAGAATGCTGTCTAAGTACCTAGATTAGGAAACTACCCAAATCTAGATCTAAAACCATAGATCCAGTAATCAGGATGTCTGATATAAAATCTAAGTCCCATGTGGAGAAACCACTGTGTGACAACCAAAATATAACCGATCGTAGTATAGGAATTTCACTTCCTACTCTGTGTGTGTCATCCAAATACCAGGACATCACACGTACTACCTTCTTAACAGATCCATCCCCTATTCTGATGAAGTCAAACCTATGACTGTCACATTAGAAATAGATGATCTATCTCCGCTATATCTGCTTTAGTCTATAAATAGATATAAGCCACTTGTCCACTATGCTTCCGCTGCTCCCACTGACTACGACAACCCTCCGGCAGAGTCATATAAACGTACACTTCTAAAGCTAGTTTAGTACGACGCTATACTCATCCTCCTGCCGGGTCTCACAGTCTGGAACAATAGTAATGGAAAGTCTGGGTAAACAAGAACCTCTCTGCCACCGTCCTTGAGGCTACCGGAGTACCTCTCGCGTGCCTGAGGTTACCCACCAAATCTGCGGAGTGGCCAATAGAATGTCAATCAAATCGAATCTTTAGGTTCTTATCAAATTTTCAGTAATCGTCTGTGGTTCTGGAATCACTTCCAGTTCTACCATACTCCCACTACTGTTTTCTGAAAAATCCATTTTTATTAAAAATGTGGCGAGTCAAGAACAATATCACTATTGATCTTCCAGATGGTAGAAAATCAACCCTCGTCATAGCCCGGGTCAACCCACAAACAGCCATTACAGAAACGTGCCTTGAGTTGTCCAGAGTCTGGTTTTAAGCATAAGCTGGACAACTCCCCGTACCTTAACAATGTCAAGATATGAACTGTTCTATATCCAATACAGAAATAGAGACACTGATTTAATTGAACCAGATTCAAATCATGCAGCTATCTCCAGTGCATGTCAACTAAATGGAAAAAGACAGATCAGCGTTACTCAACTTAGGAGTGCTTCCAATTATGAGTAACCTGAAGGAGAAACAAGTTTCTCAAAACCATTACTATTAACTGAATACCATACACAAGTATCTACATCTTCGATCATCTTGAAGAATCTCGATACTTGCAATACCCGGTTCTCTACTTTACTCTTATATTTATAACTTCTCAAAACTCAGACCTTGTGTTTCTACGAAACACCTGTCTAAAACTAAAGAAGTCATAAGTAAACTGAATATAGTACGAGAACCAACCCCTCTATCCTCATGGATGCTGGACAACATACAATACTCTGTATAAGTCCCTTGAGTCTAATAACTCATTCCCGGTGTGTCGTAGGTTGAAAACTGTACCTATGGTTAAGAAGAATTACACCGTTGTTTAATGCTCCTTACCTAACCATCAACTGATATATGTAAATGTCATCGACATAATTTCAAAAAGGTATCCCACTCTATCAAAATAAACGTACAGATATATCAATTTGAAATTGGTGCATAACAGCGGATATTCAAAACCAAATATTCGCCGTCCGGCAAACAACCCAGGTGATTTCCTCAAATATCACCAATTACAACGAATTCCGATATAATGAGGATGATCACCTAATTCCCAATAACTTACTCCCACTCATCATCTATAAAACCATACAGATGTAAGAATCATACCTGGTAAATACATACCGTGGAGCAAGTGTCTAATTGGGAAATCAGTTTTCTTTTAACAGTACATAGTGAAACTGAAACATTGAAATATTTCGATGGGGTATCCGGGTATTCTTATTAATGCTTCTTCCATTATCCAGATTCACAACTGTAACCGTATATTTCTCTGCCATCTCTCCAAATCCCTTTATATGTCTTTAGTCATTACCTTCTGTACACCCTCTTAGGCTAAATGGTTTTCTTCCTTCCCTACCGTTCGACACCAGCCTATGGTTTGGAAGAAGACTATCCAATAATCATAATGGGTGTACTGTCCTAATCTTGGGAGCACTCGCAATGCGAGAGAAGGTAAAGATAAAAGACAACTGAATAAACCTTATTCCTATTTCTCCTGAACCAGAATCCATCCCCGAACTGGAACGAGTTCCTTTCGAGTTCGTATATAACCATACGATGGAATATCCAATATACTGTGGATCTTCGTAGTGATACGGAGTGTTCTGGAGAAATTCATAGGTGATGTAGGATTGGCGAAGAAATACTTGGTTTGGTCATGAATAGCAGTCGCAATTTACTTTGCCCTCTTACCAATCCCTTTATTTGTCTTTACTTAATACCTTCTGTACACCATCGTTAGGCTAATTGGTTTTCTTCATTCCCTACCGGTCAGCACCTGCCTATGGTTTGGAAGAAGACTATCTAATTTGCGTAATAGGTGTACTATCTCCTAACCCTAGGAGTACTCGTAACCTGAGAGAAGGTAAAAGGAAAAGACAACTGAATAGTCTTATTCATTTTCTCCAGAACCGGAAACCATCCTCGAATAAATTCCTTCGAGTTCGTATATAACCATACGATGGTTTTATCCAATGGAAGTGGATATTCGTACTAATACGGGGTGTCCTGGAGAAAAGGGTAAGCGTAGGAGTGGAAATGAGGTATGCAACTCTGACAATCCAAAAGCCAGTGTTTAAGAAGGTTCGGTCAACTTGGTCACTGAGTCATAGTCAAGGGTTGGGCCATGGTCGCTGCCAAAGAGAAAGAGAAAAGAAACACTCAGCGTGCACTCTAACCTAGATCAGAATGGTTACCAATTTATCTAATCAGGAAACCTCCCACTGTACCGTCAAATTCTCCTCCAAACCTGAAAGAAGAATTAGTCGGGATCACCCGAGGAGTAAACCAACTCATCAGTGGGAATCGGGATCCAACTATCATCACATGATAACGTGACGGAATCCACTCACGTCACCACACTCCAGAAGGTATGCGCATGCCTGGAAAGTTTCAGTTTCTTTAGAAACTCCCGATATGATTTTTACCCCTAGGACCCAAGTGACCTTGACACATGTTTACCTCAATCAGAGCAAAGCTCTGTTCAAATTCCAAGGTGGGAAAATAAGCAATGCTTCTAAAAAAAATAATAAAAAAAAATTCGCGCGGCGCGCAGGGCGCAAGCACACGTGTCTGCTGCGCAGTAAAAAAAATAATAAAAAAAATAAAAAAATAAAAAAATAGAAAAATAAAAAAAATTTGTTGCGCGACACGTGTCTGTGCAGTTGCGCAAGCGCTGCACGACACGTGTCACGCGCTGAGGAGTTGCGCAAAAACAGAATGAAGATTTAAGGAAATCTTTTCTGTTTTTGTTAAAACAAGAAGATTTCTTCTGTAAAACAGAGCCCTTTGGATTAAAGATCCAACGGTGGGGAAAATTCCCCAAATCACTTAGAGAATGATCTCTTTAACAAACTTTAACTAATTTATGGGCACTATAAAAAGGACCCTAGACCTCATTTCAAAAGGAGGAAGATCTTGCTAAAAAAAAGAGAAGAGAATTCTTGAGAACTCTTGAAGAATAAAAAAAAGGTAAAAACCTTTAAAAGAAAAGAAAATTCTCTTATGAACAAGATCATGGATCTTCAACAATAAATAAATAAATAAAATAGTGCCTGCACTTGTTGTATGAACCATCGGTTTTTGAACCTAAAAGGTTCTTAAATTAATAGTGCTTTGCACTTTCATGAACCTTTGGTTCTCTGAGATAAGAAAAACAAGAAAAAAATTGTTTTTTCTTAGATCTAAATCAAATAGTGCCTTGCACTTGTTTTATGAACCATCGGTTCTTGAACCTAAAAGGTTCTTAAATTAATAGTGCTTTGCACTTTTATGAACCTTTGGTTCTCTGAGATAAGGAAAATAAGAAAAAACTTGTTTTTTCTTAGATCTAAATCAAATAGTGCTTTGCACTTCTTTTATGAACCATCGGTTCTTGAATCTAAAAGATTCTCAAATTAACAGTGCTTTGCACAAATGCAATGCATTACTTAAAGGGCCAGGCCCAAATCAAAATGACCTGACAGGCCAAAATAAATTGCAAGGCAATAAATGGGCAGAGCCCAAATAAATTGATGATTTGCATCCTTTATACAAGGGCAGAGCCCAAATGAAATTGATGCTCTGCATCATTTATAAAGGGCAGAGCCCAAAACAAATTGATGCCCTGCATCTTTTCTGGGCAAAGCCCAAATAAAAATAAAAACAAATGCAAATAAAATATTGGACATTTTTAACTGGACTTAGCCCAATCGTGGCCATAAGTCCTTAAACTAAATTAACTGAGCAAAACGGCTCTCCTAAACCAATCCACATCCGGTTCAAGGGTACATCTCCGAACTCCATTGATATCCATCGTTGTAATTCCTCGACGACGTCAAAGAGGTGACGGGTCCCAACGACCACACACCCATATGGACTGCGGGGTCCTTAAACTCGTGGACCAAAACGTCCCTAAACTAATGTCGGACCGAGACGTCCCTAAACTAATGTTGGACCGAAACGTCCCTAAACTAATATTGGACCGAGACGTCCCTAAACTAATACTGGACCGAAACGTCCCTAAACTAATATTGGACCACCATGTCCCTAAACTGGAAACGGACCACTACGTCCTAAAACTGGATAACGGACCGAAACGTCCTTAAACTAATATTGGACCGAGACGTCCTTAAACTAATATCGGACCGAAAAGTCCCTAAACTAATGATGGACCACCATGTCCTTAAACTGGTATTGGACCACTACGTCTCTAAACTGGAACAATAGAGCCCAAATGCTCTTTTGTCGGATCTAAACGATCCCGTTAAGTTGATCTTAGTCTCAAACAGGACTATCGTATCCTTAACGAATGTTTAAGTTGATCTTAGCCGCAACGCGACTAATGCATCCTTAAACTAAAAAAAAACACCAAACCCAAATCTAAGTAAATATGGATTTGGACTAATCCACGTCCTACGGGCGACGGCATTACTCAGTCTCCGTATACAATCCACGGGCAACCACAAACAAAACAAACACACACGACATGAAGTGAAATTCTGGAGAAGCAGAAAGTTGTTACCGCGATGCGGTAGCGTAATTAACTGCAGGGGCTTGCGCCTGCAGGGAAGAGCGTCCCCACAATCAAAAACCCCTCACCCTGAGGGGGAATCTGACAAAGTCTGCTACATCGGCCGCATCCGTCTAAACCTCCGATACACGGTGCCATAAATCAACTTGGCATCTTCGGAGAGGTAGACGGATAAAACCAAATAGCATCTGCCCCGAATCTCAGCGTCAGGACATCGCGGTCCTGTGCGCCGCCTTTCGGAGGGGAATAGATTCTGGCACGCCCGGTGGGACATTTTCCTCTTTCCACTCCACATTTCGTGTGTCGTGTTCGCGAACAAATCGCGGTTTGCTGTGGTTTCCTGTGGATTCAAGGTACTAAGATTTGGTGTCTTGCTCCATGCAGAAAACAGAAGATCAATGTCTTCGAACTGCATCGCCTGCAGCAACAACTCTCGCTCCGTCATTACTGGAGGAGTGACTTATGGGCCCCAAGCGGCCTCCCTTTTCAAAATGCCGGTGGAGCAGGTGGCTCAAGCCACCACTGGACTATCTTTTGGAACCATGCTCCCACCAATGAGCTTCAACGCCCCAATGACATTGCAAGAAGCTCCAAAGAAGTCGGTCTTAGATCGACTTACCACTGCCGCAACCCCTCTCAACGGGTCGTCCAACTCCACTGCTTCAGTTTTTAACGGACTAGGCCAGAGCTCTAACAGGCTCATGAAGAATCCTGCCATACCAGAAGGCATTATCCCGAAGCGGATAGCCATTCCAACTCCCGTTCCTGGCAAAATCACCAAGGTTGCTTCCCATGTTCAGAAGTTCGCTTCTGACAAGTTGGCCGTCCCCGTTCAACGGACGTCGATCTTTAAAAAGCTGGTACCAGTATATTCTGACCAACACAGGGGGCATGAGGAGGTCACCCCTATAGCTGAAACAACTCCATCAGCACGATATGCCCGACGTCGCTACTGGCACCGAGTGAGGAAGGCTGGGGGCAACTCCCCCTCTGGACTTACTCCTCCAACTCTAATGGTGGGGATCGATACTGCTGTTCCAACCAGGAACAGTTTTGAGTTGCTGAACTCGGTGCGCAGAAACTCTCCTACTGCGGTGCTAAAGCGAACTCCTTCATCTGTGAAGAATATTCCAGAGAAGAAGTTAGAGCAGCCCCCTCAACGGCTGTCCTCTAAAATTTACAAAGTCTGGCGACAGGTCCAAGAGTCGGTGATCGATCAAGACTGCCTCCGACGACAGAAAAAGATGAAGGTTCGGCAGGGGAAGGATTACTCTGTCAAACCACAAAAAGCAAAAGCTACTTGGGTGCCCACTACAACGGCTCCCTTAACTCCAATCACTCAAAAAAGGAGGCCGCAAAAAGCCCCTGTGTCTTCGGCAAATCGCAAAGACACCGAACACAAATGCCCCAAGTCTGGGGGCATGGTGGTGTACACTGTTTATATGGCTTCTGTAAAGGAGGAAAGCCGCACTTCTACGGGCCACCGACCGCTCACCCAATCCGTGACGAAAGCCCAGGAGCAACAACAAAAGCTTCAGAAAATGATGACTACAATGGCTGCACTCACTGAGCCAAAAGAAAGCTCTGAAACGTCTTCGGATGAGCGTCAAGAACAAGAAACCGACGCTGACTTTTTACGCAGAGTCCTCGAAAAGAGGGACAAAGAAGCTGCAAAGCAAGCGGCTAACATAAAACAGATGGCGCTCCTCTTCCAAGATATGGTAGGGATGATGTTACAGTCGGACCCTCCTGCTGAAGATCCTCCGATCGTCCTTGAAGACGACAGGGGAGAAACGTCAAATCCTCCGCCGGCTATGTCAACAGCCAAGGAGCAGGCAATCTCCAAAGTTGACCTAGACGAATATATAGCTCAGCAGATCCGGGTTCATCAGGCGAATGAAGCGGCTGGGCAAATTGTTAGAACCGGACGACCGTATCCGAGCTGGTATGACCAAATCAGTTACCCGCCAGGATATACGATCCCTAAATTCCATGTATATAAAGGGACAGGGAATCCGCATCAGCATGTCGCTCAATTCAAGGCCTTATGCGGCAATACTGGAGGCGATGATAGATTGTTGCTACGTCAATTTGTTGGCAGCCTAGCAGAAACAGCCTTTGAATGGTATTCGGAGCTACCTAACGACTCTGTCAAAACATTTGCAGAGATGGAACTGCTGTTTACACAAAGATTCGCAAGTGCTAGTGAACGCACCCCGATTACAGCACTGATAAATGCCAGGATAAGGCCCGGCGAAACGTGGGTCCAATACGCAACACGATGGCGGAACCTATGGTCGAAATGCGAACAACGCATAGAAGAGGCACCTGCGGTAGGCATGTTTGTGGGCACTCTCGATCCGCAGGCGACCATCTCACAATTCATGATATTCTTCAGGCCGACCACCTTCCAGGCCTTGATTGACAAATTAGCCCAAATGGACCAGATGGGCCATAGGCCTTCTTCTTCAAAGACAGAGCCTTGGAATGAAAAGGGCAAAGGGAAGGCAACCTTCGTTGCCAATACTCAACAACGGTCGAACAACTCAAAGCCGGTCGTTCGCCAAAACAACGTGCGCCCATGCCCATCCCTCGAAGAGAGGCTGGGACGTCCTTACTCGTTTCCGCAGAATAAAATGAGAAGACTGTTTGAGCTGGCAGTGCGCAACAGACTTATTAATCTGCCGAGTCCAAAGCGTCTGTCGCAGCCAGGCGATCTTAATAATCCCAATTATTGCCCTTACCACCAAACGGTAAGTCACCGATTGAGGATTGTTTCGTCTTTAAGGGATGGATCGAGGATCAATACCTGCAAGGCAAGTTCACGCTGTCTGAAAGCTGGAAGGTAAACCCACCACAGCCGCACTCTCCAAAGAAGACGGACACACCGGGGGCAACTTGTTCTTTCGTCGAGGATGAAAACAATGGAGAAAACTTATCGGATGAATCCGAAGACTACGTAGCGACTTGTCATGTGATTTCTCATTCACTGACGGATGATGAGGAGGATCCTTGCGCTGAGAAATCAATGGCGGACCCTGAAACAGAAATTCCGCGGCCGTCAGACAAGTTGATCGATGCCTTCCTAAATGAAATTCGTCTGAAAGCAAAAGCCAATCAAGAGCATGAAATGGCCATACTGGAAAGAACCAAGGTATTCCCGTCAAATCAAAAGCCATACACTGCGGGTAAAAACAAATTCAAGACGAGGAAACGGTTCGCCAAAGTTCTATCAGTAGGAATGAAGCTACCGCCCTCTGAAGAAAATTCTTTCCCTGAGGTAGAGATGCACCCTAACTTCTGTTTATATCATCAGAAGATCATACATCCTACCGAAGACTGCGAATCCTTTAACTGTTGGTGGCAAGGGTATGTCGCTCAAAAGCGACACTTCGACAGAACAAAGTGTGAAGCTTGTGGACATCGGAAAAATGCGATAGATGAGCGCAAAAGAGCCGCCGCCGACTGTCATATAGCCGACTTCAAGGGATCACAAATTATCACCTTTGGAAGCGACTCTGACGAAGAAGCTACCCCCAACTCTTCCCTCAGGGAATCTATTTCAAAAATAAAGGAATTGAGAAGCTGCGAGAACGTTCAGCCGTGCAATCGCATGCTACTCGGAAAAAATCTCGGCCCCGTAAACAAAGGATCGAACAAAAAGGATAAAGGAAAAAGAAAAACGGCCCTCGTCGCCAGCACTCAACAACAATCAAGTGACCCTAGGCCGGTTGCTCTCCAAAGCAACAAGCGGCAACCCCTCCAGGAAAAGCTGAAACGTCCTTACTCGTTTCCGCAAGATAAAACAAGGGGACTGTTCGAGCTGGCAGTGTGCGACAGACTCATCAATCTACCGAGTCCAAAACGTCCATTGCGGCCAGGCGATATTAATAATCCTAATTATTGCCCTTACCACCAAACGGTAGGTCATCTGATCGAGAATTGCTACGTCTTCAAGAACTGGGTTGAAGACCAATACCAACAGGGCAAGTTCGCGTTGTCCGAAATTTGGAAGGTGAACCCGCCACAACCGCATGCTCCGAAAAATATGGACACGCCGGGGGCATCATGCTCATTCATAGAGAAAGCCCAATGGACCACTACGTCCTAAAACTGGATAACGGACCGAAACGTCCTTAAACTAACAACGGACCGAGATGTCCTTAAACTAATGATGGACCGCAATGTCCTAAAACTTGCAAATGACCGAAATGTCTTTAAACTACTACCGTAGCATCCTTAGGCTGACGAGATAAAAAAAATATATTAAAAAAATAATAAATAAATAAAAAAAAACAAACGGTATGTCCATAAGCAAAAAGGGTACGGATGAAAACCCGAAAGGGCTCCGTGAGTAAAATCAGCAGGGCTACCGGCGAGTGTTCATGAAAATCCGAAAGGGCGCGACCTCGTAAAAAAAATGTGTAGAAATAAAAAATAAAAAAAAACGGTATGTCCATAAGCAAAATGGGCACGGATGAAAACCCGAAAGGGCTCCGTGAGTAAAAACAGCAGGGCTACCGGCGAGTGTTTGTGAAAACCCGAAAGGGCGCAACCTTGTTAAAGAACACTTACAAGATCCTCTCGACCTTGTAAGGAGAAACCACCCGCGTGAGATCCTTACGACTCACAAGGGAGCAACACACTTAGGGATCCCCACGATTCCTAAGGAGAAAATACACTTGCGAGATCCTCACGACTCGTAAGGAGAACTCTCTTATGGGACCCTCACGGCCCATAAGATTTGAAAGTCTTAAGTTACAGAGACCTAAACCTGTGCTTAAGCAAACCCCTACAAACTTCCAATATTGCCCTACAAGTGGTTCAATACTGACCCCTGTATACAATCCACGGGCGCGAACAAACATTTCCCTAATCAAGTCTCATCCGAGACTGGGGATATGTTCGCATGATGAACAACCCTTATAAGTCCTCTCGACTTACAAGGAGAAAACCCTCCTGTAGGATCCTTACGACTTACAGAGAGAACATGCACTTAGGAATCCTCACGATTCCCAAGGAGAAAACACACCTACAAGATCCTCACGACTTGTAGGGAGAAATACCTTTGTGAGACCCTTACTGTTGGAGATAGTGCCCTCAGAGTCAATTATTGGATCACAGGCACGTGATTGCAATGATTGAGGGAGGACCTATCCCGGTAGGACAGTCTTACTCGAGATGATAGTATGCTATCTGATTTACCTTTATCATCGTGTACTGCTTTAGGCGACCTTACAGGTCGCTATTACACGTTGATAGAGCCCCTAGGATTCTTGCTTGACTGCCAGCAGTATGAGGGCGATCATATACGTGGGAGCTGGTAGTCTATAAGCACATCCTTAAAAGGTCCCTAGTCGTGGGAGTTTCGAGACAGGGCATCGATTCTCCAGAGTAGACTAGTGTATACAGTCGAGACCCCGACGAGGGGCGGTGGCCGGTCTCACAAGCCACTGGTGTCAGTTGGTTCACCTAAGATGTATACAGGTGCTCATTGGGTTATGAGTACACCGGACAGGACTCGCCGGGAACATGCTAGTTGGTCTTATACCTGACGTCAGACAGCAGTTCCCAGGTGACATGTGTACAGGTTAGTTCATCGACCTGGGGATCGTCATTTGTCTCATGTGAGTTCCCACTGCGCTTTGATTACTACCCTACCACGGCTCAAAGGAGTCGTGCAAACAGGTTTTTAGTTGGGTACAGTCCCGAGCCACATGGAGGCAGTGAGCGTATCTTCAGGGGTTCGTCTCTCCCGGTATTGGGGGTGAGGTCGCGCTGTGTCTAGGAGAGCCATTACACGAAGTCCTTGGCCAAGGCAGGAGATTTACTGGTAGGCATTCCAGTAATATCTCAGGGTGTTCTGGGCTACACTCCGACACGACGTGTACCGCTTTTGGGGGTCTGACTTTTACCAACCCCCTAGGCCCGACATGCGATGCTCATAGACGAACGGACCGGACTGTACGGATATTGTCACTGACAGGCTCAGTAGGGTGTCAGGGTGAGTTCATTCATCGACGTCCCTTTTGGTCAATAGCTGGTGGCCCGTCACGTATTGGCTTATACCTCTGACGTGCTAGTGGTTAAATCCACAGCCATAGTATTGACGAGTCTTTAGAGTCCACCACACTTTCAGTTACTCAAGCTTTCGGGCGAAACGCTGTAGAGGACGTATGGAGATATGGCGGGTCCGATCAGATACGTGCGGCATTGCACGGATAAGGATCGGACGGTTAGTACTAGAGGCCGATAGATATATGGCAAGGTGCGATCGGATACGTACGGTATTGCACGAATCAGGATTGAACGGATATTACTAGCCGGGTTTGGTTTAAGCCGGATCCTAGTATAGTACAGTGCAGATTTTGTCTCTTTACATTTGTATCCGGTCGGAATACAGATGCGGGTGTGTATGCACAGTATCGGGGTTTTCCTGTAATTTATTACGGGACCAGTTTTCTGAGATTGCCAGTTTGCATTCCGTTCCGGCCGGTTTTCCTTTGTTCTTTCCCGGCCGGACTTTTCCGATGGAGGGACTAATTTGCAATTGTGCAAATTGGTTTTTGAGGAGGGGTTTTTATGCATTTGTGGGGCTTCATGATGGTTCATAATCATGAGATGCTTTCTTAGTCTTTTCCTTTGCTTTTTGTGATGAGAAAGGATTAGATATTGATTTGAGTTTTGTTATCATGATGTTTGGATGTGGTCACCCATTGCTTTTACTACCATCACCTCCCTTCATGGTTTTGCAATTTTTGATTCCCTCCACCATTCTCTAAAGAGGCCGGCCACAATATTGAGGGAGAGGGAGAGAGTTTCATTTTGAGCTTGTGGCTATTTCCCTCATCTCAATTTCCTTGCATGAAAAATGAAAGCACCATTTTTCTTAACCTCATTCCTCCATCTACAAAGGCAACAAAAACCCCAAATGAGACACAACCCTACACATTCTACAGTAAACCTTGGGCACGTCGACTCGCCAGCTTCGTGCCCGAGTTGCCTCGGTATTGAGGCGGGAGCCCGTAAAAGACGCAGGCTATGTGGTGCCCTTCCGGCGAGGAGGCGACGACCGGAGTTTCCGCAGGAGATCGGGACGACGACGAGAAGATCGGAGGACTCGGATCACTCGGTATATCTCTAACCCGTCTTGTAGTTAGCTAGGACTAGTTAATGGTTCGATCCGGGTGTTTAGTGCACGGTGGTGCCGGTTTGCTAAGTTCGCAAAATTAAAGTTTATCACCGCTTCCGCATTTGGCCGTCGGATTGACGGCCAGGGCGCCGCCGTGCACTTACAGTGGTATCAGAGCCTCGCCATTAACTTAGTCTAGCTTTGTTTGATGTGTTTACATTTCCGATCGGCCAAAATTCCAAAAACCATATTTTCTTCACATCAGTTTTCTGTTGAAATTTTTTGAAGCCCAAAAATTTTTCAGGTTGTAAAAAACTAATGTGCTGGAAGTTCTAAGAGTTCTGTAGAAATTCGACACAGTGAGTCGACTGTAGGAGCGCGGAACCGCGGCAAACACCCCCTTTTCGCCGCAGTTCCGCCGCACTATAGTGCGATCACTGCGTCAAATTTCTGCAGTTGCTTTCTGGGTTGATTTTAGGGTTTCTGGAATATTAATTTTGGGCCCAGAATTTCTTGATGTGCTACAGTAGTACTTTGGGGCCCACTTGTTAAAATTTGATCGATCGGAATATTTTAAACACATTAGTTCACAGTATTTACATTATATCTGCGACCGTGAATGTCACTTGATCGGTAAATCCAGTCTAACTGCTATAGACCGGTTAGACGGATTTGCGAACGTGATTTTCACGTTGATATTCTGTGGTTTTGCTGTGATGTTGCGGATCGGTCGTGGGGGATAGCCTGGATGCAATGCTAGTACAATTTTGTTGTATTATGTACATTTGATTTTGCGGGGCGAGCGTCCGACATGTGGACTGCCGTCACTGCCTGTTTGTATTATTATTTTGGGGCACGACCAGGTTGCGGTCGATGTACCCGTTGTATGTATATTTTTACTTTCTGTACTAGGATTACCCCGCGGAGGGGTGCACGGATAGCCGGGTTCTAGAGGGCAACAAGCCCGCATCTCATGGCATTGAGACGGAGGGGGCTTCACTCTAGGATTGGCGGGCTATTCGCCGCACTCATAGTGGGTACAGGTTGACCCAGGAGGGGTGCCCAAGTTACCGGATTCCGTGAAGTGCTGGGTGGTCCATTCACGGTGCTGAAGGGGGCTGCCTCGCTTCAGGTTTTGGCGGGTAACTTGCCGCGTCCGTAAGGGCCTAGGATTTCATTGCACAGGCTATCCACACGACCAAGGGAACGTCGGGTTTCAGTAGTGGCTCTGTGAAACCCGGGGATCCCAGATATCTGTATTGTTTTGTGATGCTGTACATTTCTGTGATGTTGCATTTCTTATCACGCCTTGAGCGAATATAATATATTGGTATATATATTAGTAGATGTTGTATATGTTTTATATCCGCGCTAGTCCAGTCCCCGCTCTGTCGTTAGTTAGCTAACCTAACGGGTAATGACGGGACCCAGTGGCGAATGCGGATGGCATATACGTACATCAGTATATTTTCGTTCTTTGTGGTGTGATCAATTGATGGGACTGCGTTGATTCGGATCAATGCAAGTTAAAACAAACCTAATCTGATATTGTTGGAACACTTTTCAAAAAGCTGTTATTGCAAAGACGTTCACTTTTGTTTTGCATCGTGGTATTCATTTGGAATATCCTGCTCCTCAGTCGACGAGGCAAGGGCCGAGATCCCTTCACCGGGAGTGACCCCTTGGATAGAAGTTTGCGTCAGGGCATTAACTTCACTATAGCCGATTACTTTTGCTTTGCACCGTGGTATTCAGTTGGAATATCCTGCACCTCATTCTACGGGAAAAGAGCCGAGATCCCTTCACCGGGAGTGACCTCTTTAGTAAAGGTTTTCGTCACTATATTTTCTAAAAAGCTATCCGTTCCTTCAACGATATCAAGTTCATTACGTTAAAGGTTTTCGCCAGAAACCATTCGTAGCCCTCCATCATTTCAGTTAAATATTCAGTAGTATTCAAGCTATGTATTTTGACCTCACGCCAAGGCATAGCATTTGGTAGCTGCCGGGTATTTATCTGTTGCATAGATAGATGCGTTGGTTTGGGACAGCCGTACTACTATTTTGGCCTACGTCAAGGGTATGTACGGGTAGGTTCAAATTAACCTGGACAATGATGGGTAGAACTTGACATGTGACTTATGATATTTTGACCTCACGCCAAGGTCATAAGAGCATGGGGTAAAAATCACATCGGGAGTTTCAAAAGAACTAAAACTTGCCAGATATGCGCATACCTTCTGGAGTGTGACACCGTGAGCGGATTCCGTCACGTTATCATGCGATGATGGTTGGATCCCGATTCCCACTGATGAGTTGTTTTACTCCTTGGGTGACCCCGACTAATTCTTCTTTCAGGTTTGGAGGAGAATTTGAGGTACAGTGGGAGGTTTCCAGATTAGATAAATTGGTAACCATTCTGATCTAGGTTAGAGTGCACGCTGAGTGTTTCTTTTCTCTCTCTCTTTGGCAGCGACCATTGACCCGACCCTAGACTATGACTCAGTGACCAAGTTGACCGAACCTTCTTAAACACTGACTTTTGGATTGTCAGAATTGCAGACCTCATTGCCACTCCTACTTTTACCCTTTTCTCCAGGACACCCCGTATTACTACGAACGTCCACTTCCATTGGACAAAACCATCGTATGGTTAGATACGAACTCGAAGGAATTCGAGGATGGTTTCCGGTTTTGGAGAAAACGGATAGGATTATTCAGTTGTCTTTTCCTTCTACCTTCTCTCAGGTTGCAAGTACTCCTTGGTTTAGGAGATAGTACACCTATTACGCAAATTGGATAGTCTTCTTCCAAACCTTAGGCTGGTGCCGACCAGTAGGGAATGAAGAAAACCAATTAGCATAACGATGGTGTGCAGAAGGTATTAAGTTAAGACATATCAAAGGATTAGTAAGAGGGCAAAGTAAAGTGCAACAGATATTCACGACCAAACCAAGTATTTCTTCGCCAATCCTAAATCACCTTTGTATTTCTCCAGGATACTCCGTATCACTACGAAGATCCCAGTTCATTGGATAATCCATCGTATGGTTATATACGAACTCGAAAGGAACTTGTTCCAGTTCGGGGATGGATCCTGGTTCAGGAGAAATAGGAATAAGGTTCATTCGGTTGTCTTTTATCCTCACCTTCTCTCGCAATGCGAGTGCTCCTAGGACTAGGACGGTATACCCATTATGCTTATTGGATAGTCTTCTTCCAAACCATAGGCTGATGCCGAACGGTAGGGAAGGAAGAAAACCATTTGGCCTAAAGGGATGTGCAGAAAGTAACGACTAAAGACATATAAAGGGATTTGGAAAGGTGGCAAAGAATTATACGGTTACAGTCGTGAATCTGGAAGAGGCATTACTAGGAATACCGGGATACCCCATCGAAACATTTAAATGTTTCAGTTTCACTGTGTAATGTTAAAAGAAAACTGATTTCCTAATTAGTCCTTACTCCAGGGTATGTATTTACCAGATATGATTCTCACATTTGTATAGTTTTACAGATGATGAGTGGGAGTAGGTTATTGGGAATTGGGTGATCATCCTCATTATATCGGGATTCGTTGTAATCAGTGATATTTAAGGAAGTCACCTGGGTTGTTTGCCGGACGGCAAATATTTGGTTTTGAATATCCGTTGTTATGCACCAATTTCAAATTGATATATCTGCACGTCTATTTTCATAGAGTGAGATATACCTTTTTGAAATTATGTCTGTGACATTTACCTATATCAGTGGATGGTTAGGTAAGGAGCATTAAACAGCGGTGTAATTCTTCTTAACCATAATTACAGTTTTCAACCTACGACACACAGTGAAAGAGTTGTTAGACTCAGCGGACTTATACAGAGTATTGTATGTTGTCCAGTGTCCATTAGGACAGAGGGGATGGTCCTCATACTATATTCTGTTTACTTTTAACTTCTCTAGTTCTTAGACATGTGTTTCGTAGAAACACAGGGTCTAAGTTTTGAGGAGTTATAGGTACTTGAATAGAGTAGAGAACCAGGTGTATCAAGTATCGGGATTCTTCAAAGTGATCGAAAATGTAGATACTTGTGTATGGTATTCAGATGATAGTAATGATTAAGGGAACTTGCTTCTCTTACAGGTTACTCATAATTGGAAGTATTCCTAAGTTGAGTAACGCTTATCGGCCTCTTTCCATTTAGTTGACATGCACTGGAGACAGCTGCATGATTTGAATCTGGTTCAATTAAATCAGTGCCTCTGGTTCTATATTGGATATAGAACAGTTCATATCTTAACGATGTTAAGGTACGGGGAGTTGTCCGGCTTATGATTAAAACCAGACACTGAACAACTCAAGGCACGTTTCTGTAATGGCTGTTTGTGGGTTGACCCAGGCTATGACGAGGGTTGACTTTCTACCATCTGGGAGATCAATAGTAATATTGTTCTAGACTCGCCACAGTTTTAATAAAAATGGATTTTTTCAAAAACAGTAGTGGGAGTATGGTAGAACTGGAAGTAATTCCAGAACCGCAAACGATTACTGAAGATTTGATAAGGAACCTAAAGATTCAATCTGGTTTGACATTCCATTGGCCACTCCGCAGACAAGGTGGGTAACTTCAGGCACCCGAGAGGTGCTCCGGTAGCCTCAAGGACGGTGACAGGGAAGTTCTTGTTTACCCACACTTGCCATTGCTGTTGTTCCAGGCTGCGAGACCCGGCGGGAGGATGAGTATAGCGTCGTTCTAAACTAGCTTTAAAAATGCACGTCTATATGACTCTGCCAGAGGGTTGTCGTAATCAGTGGGAGCAGCGGAAGCATTGGTGGACAGGTAGCTTATGTCTATTTATAGACTAAAGCAGAGTTGCGGAGATAGATCATCTATTTCTGATGTGACAGTCATAGGTTTGACTTCATCAGAATAGGGGATGGATCTGTTGAGAAGGTAGTAGGGTGTGACATCCGGGTTTTGGATGATATACACAAAGTAGGAAGTGATATTCCTATACTACGATCGGTTATACTTTGGTCGTCACACAGTGTTTTCTCCACATGGGACTTGGACATTATATCAGACATACTGGTTACTAGATCTATGGTTTTAGATCTAGATTTGGGTGGTTTCCCAATCAGGGTACTTTGACAGCATTCTAAGAGTATTTAGAATGGACGACTCCTGGCACGGTAGTGTACCTGCAGGTGATGGAGTCACCCTCTCTAAAGGTGTCTTATAGACTAAAGTAGAGAGGGATGTGCATGATTGGCAGATCACTTACTTAGGCAATTGAGTCAATCATGAGATGTCAAGTACCACACCAGATGTTGTTCTTGCAGTAGGTGCAATAAGTTGATATTGATCCAATCCTGGGGAAACAGACGGAAGCAGTTTTAGAACATAAGTGAATGTTCTAGGGAAATGATAACGACAGCCTCATTATGCAGACAGTTATCATTCCAGGCTTCCAAAGTGACATGGACGACAGGGTGATTGTCAGAGTTATAGTTTTCCCTCTGACGAGGGGCAGCATTCTGGACAGGTGATCCAGGCAGATACTGAGGGAGGCATGGCACAGGATACTGATTAAGTTCAGTTGACGATACAGTCTAAGAAGTTTGGATTTGGAGTTCATTTATGAGCTAGGTCCCATCAGACATCCAGACATTCTAAGACAGGTATTGCTCATTTCAGGAGATGGCTTTCTCCGCGAACTTGAGATATAGAGAGACATAGAAAGAAACATCAAGGCGGATCCACTCACTGAGGCTATTCCTCAAACGCAATAGTTTCGCAAACGAGTTTTGTGAGACTGACTAGTAGAGGAGTTGGGTGTTCGGTATCACACGGGCTGTGAGTATGCGACATCGCAATAATTAGCCTTGAGTGCAAGTGGGAGATTGTTGGAGATAGTGCCCTCAGAGTCAATTATTGGATCACAAGCACGTGATTGCAATGATTGAGGGAGGACCTATCCCGGTAGGACAGTCTTACTCAAGATGATAGTATGCTATCTGGTTTACCTTTATCATCGTGTACTGCTTTAGGCGACCTGACAGGTCGCTATTACACGTTGATAGAGCCCCTAGGATTCTTTCTTGACTGCCAGCAGTATGAGTACGATCATATACGTGGGAGCTGGTAGTCTATAAGCACATCCTTAAAAGGTCCCTAGTCGTGGGAGTTTCGAGACAGGGCATCGATTCTCCAGAGTAGACTAGTGTATACAGTCGAGACCCCGACGAGGGGCGGTGGCCGGTCTCACAAGCCACTGGTGTCAGTTGGTTCACCTAAGATGTATACAGGTGCTCATTGGGTTATGAGTACACCGGACAGGACTCGCCGGGAACATGCTAGTTGGTCTTATACCTGACGTCAGACAGCAGTTCCCAGGTGACATGTGTACAGGTTAGTTCATCGACCTGGGGATCGTCATTTATCTCGTGTGAGTTCCCACTGTGCTTTGATTACTACCCTACCACGGCTCAAAAGAGTCGTGCAAACAGGTTTTTAGTTGGGTACAGTCCCGAGCCACATGGAGGCAGTGAGCGTATCTTCAGGGGTTCGTCTCTCCCGGTATTGGGGGTGAGGTCGCGCTGTGTCTAGGAGAGCCATTACACGAAGTCCTTGGCCAAGCCAGGAGATTTACTGGTAGGTATTCCAGTAGTATCTCAGGGTGTTCTGGGCTACACTCCAACATGACTTGTACCGCTTTTGGGGGTCTGACTTTTACCAACCCCCTAGGCCCGACATGCGATGCTCATAGACGAACGGACCGGACTGTACGGATATTGTCACTGACAGGCTCAGTAGGGTGTCAGGGTGAGTTCGCTCATCGACGTCCCTTTTGGTCAATAGCTGGTGGCCCGTCACGTATTGGCTTATACCTCTGACGTGCTAGTGGTTAAATCCACAGCCATAGTATTGACGAGTCTTTAGAGTCCACCACACTTTCAGTTACTCAAGCTTTCGGGCGAAACGCTGTAGAGGCCGTATGGAGATATGGCAGGGTCCGATCAGATACGTGCAGTATTGCACGGATCTGGATCGGACGGTTAGTACTAGAGGCCGTATAGATATATGGCAAGGTGCGATCGGATACGTGCGGTATTGCACGGATCAGGATCGAACGGATATTACTAGCCGGCTTTGGTTTAAGCCGGATCCTAGTCTAGTACAGTGCAGATTTTGTCTCTTTACATTTGTATCCGGTCGGAATACAGATGCGGGTGTGTATGCACAGTATCGGGGTTTTCCTGTAATTTATTACGGGACCAGTTTTCTGAGGTTGCCAGTTTGCATTCCGTTCCGGCCGGTTTTCCTTTGTTCTTTCCCGGCGGGACTTTTCCGATGGAGGGACTAATTTGCAATTGTGCAAATTGGTTTTTGAGGAGGGGTTTTTATGCATTTGTGGGGCTTCATGATGGTTCATAATCATGAGATGCTTTCTTAGTCTTTTCCTTTGTTTTTTGTGATGAGAAAGGATTAGATATTGATTTGAGTTTTGTTATCATGATGTTTGGATGTGGTCACCCATTGCTTTTACTAGCATCACCTCCCTTCATGGTTTTGCAATTTTTGATTCCCTCCACCATTCTCTAAAGAGGCCGGCCACAATATTGAGGGAGAGGGAGAGAGTTTCATTTTGAGCTTGTGGCTATTTCCCTCATCTCAATTTCCTTGCATGAAAAATGAAAGCACCATTTTTCTTAACCTCATTCCTCCATCTACAAAGGCAACAAAAACCCCAAATGAGACACAACCCTATACATTCTACAGTAAACCTTGGGCACGTCGACTCGCCAGCTTCGTGCCCGAGTTGCCTCGGTATTGAGGCGGGAGCCCGTAAAAGACGCAGGCGATGTGGTGCCCTTCCGGCGAGGAAGCGACGACCGGAGTTTCCGCAGGAGATCGCGACGACGACGAGAAGATCGGAGGACTCGGATCACTCGGTATATCTCTAACCCGTCTTGTAGTTAGCTAGGACTAGTTAATGGTTCGATCCGGGTGTTTAGTGCGCGGTGGTGCCGGTTTGCTAAGTTCGCAAAATTAAAGTTTATCACCGCTTCCGCATTTGGCCGTCGGATTGACGGCCAGGGCGCCGCCGTGCACTTACACTTACAGCTCATGAAGTCAAAAGCCTTAGCCGACAGGACCCTTAACCCTGTTTACTAAGCCACCTTTGTTCAGCATCGACAGAGGCAAATGATGATTCGCTCCTGGCAATATCCCAGTTGCAGCGATGCTGATGCCTAAAACGGTATCAAATTCCGAGTCCTTCCAAGGCAAATGATGATTCGCTCCTAGCAATATCCCAGTTGCAGCGATGCTGATGCCTAAAACGGTATCAAATTCCGAGTCCTTCCAAGGCAAATGACGATTCGCTCCTGGTAATATCCCAGTTGCAGCGATGCTGATGTCTAAACCGGTATCAAATTTCAAGTCCTTTCACGGCAAATGACGATTCGCTCCTGGCAATATTCCAGTCGCAGCGATGCTGATGCCAAGATTGGTATCAGATCCCAAATCCCCTACTCGCAAAAAAAAAGCCCCAAGAAAAAAATGCATACGAAATAGCCGAAATGATGGGGCAACTTGCAAATAAAATCAGCAAGTAAAAATGTATGCATGCAAAATAGCTGAAATGGCTGGGCAACTCGCAATAAAAAGCAGCGAGTAAAAAAAATAGCCGAAATGATTGGGTACCGCGAAAAATAGCCGAAATGATTGGGCAATCGCGATTTTCGCGATATAAAAAGCTGAAATGATAGAGCATCGCGGAAAGAATAAAAAAAATGAAAGAATGAAACTTTCCGCCCTACAGGTGAAATCACATCGATCCCTGTATACAATCCAAGGGCACAGATAAAGAGGGAACCATACCTTCCCAACAGGCTCCATCAGAAAGCGAAGCCAAATCTCGACGGTTCATAGACAACCTAGAGACAATCTCGACATTTGTCGCAATATTGCAGACACAATATCAACAAACGGAGCAAAGGAAGGTCCCTAGCTTCAGGGTCTCGACGTCAATATCGACAACTTAGAGATCACCAACGGCATTTCTCCTCACTCCAACCAGATGCAGACATGACGTCAACAACCGACCCCAGAGTCGCAACGAAACGGAACCATGACAAAGTCCCTAGTTCCAAATCTCAATGGCCACATCTACAGCCTGGAGACCAACAACGGTGTGCCTCCTCATTCCAACAGGACACAGATGTTACATCATCAAGCGGAGCGATGGCAAAATCCCAACTCCATCTCAGCATTCGTCTTGTTACAGCAGACGAGATGTCGACGACGACGTTCCTCCGCAGTCCAGCAGGATGCGGATGCAACGTCAACAAAAGACCTCACGGTCGAAACAAAGCGGAGTAACGACAAAATCCCAACTCCACCTTAGCATTTGTCTCGATACAGTAGACGCAATGTCAACAACAGCGTTCCTCCAGTCCAGCTGGAGGCGGATGCAACGTCAACAAAAGACCTCACGGTCGAAACAAAGCGGAGTAACGGCAAAATCCCAGCTTCACCTCAGCATTCATCTCGATACAGTAGACGCAATGTCAACAACAGCGTTCCTCCGCAGTCCAGCTGGAGGCAGATGCAACGTCAACAAAAGACCTCAAGGTCGAAACAAAGCGGAGTAACGGCAAAATCCCAACTCCACCTTAGCATTCGTCTCGTTACAGCAGACGCAATGTCAACAACGACGTTCCTTCGCAGCCCAGCAGGGTGTACATGCAAAGTTAACAAAAGACCCCATGGGCGAAACAAAGCGGAGTGATGGCAAAATCCCAGCTCCACCTCAGCATTCGTCTCAATACACCAGACGCAGTGTAAGCAAACGAAGCGAAGGCCACATTCCTAGCTTCAACGTCTTTACGGTAACTCACATAAAACCGGAAAGACAATCGGAGATCATCTCGCACCAGCACAGAGTGGTCACCACCTCGACGTCCGTCTCGATACAGCAGACGAAATGTTGACCCCAGCGTTCTTCCTCCAGCAGGGATTCGGACGTGACAAAGCAAACGAAGCGAAGGCCACATTCCTAGCTTCAACGTCTTTACGGTAACTCACATAAAACCGGAAAGACAATCGGAGATCATCTCGCACCAGCACAGAGTGGTCACCACCTCGACGTCCGTCTCGATACAGCAGACGAGATGTCGACCCCAGCGTTCTTCCTCCAGCAGGGATTCGGACGTGACAAAGCAAACGAAGCGAAGGCCACATTCCTAGCTTCAACGTCTTTACGGTAACTCACATAAAACCGGAAAGACAATTGGAGATCATCTCGCACCAGCACAGAGTGGTCACCACCTTGACGTTCGTCTCGATACAGCAGACGAAATGTCAACCCCAGCGTTCTTCCTCCAACAGGATTTGGACACACCAAAGCAAACGAAGCGAAGGCCACATTCCTAACTTCGACGTCTTGAAGGTAACTTATATAAAACCGGAAAGACAATCGGAGATCATCTCGCACCAGCACAGAATGGTCACCACCTCGGCGTCCGTCTCGATACAGCAGACGAGATGTCACCCTAACGTTCGTCTCGATACAGCAGACGCAACATCACCAAAAGGAGCCACGGCAAAATCCCTAGTTCCAAACCTCGACGATTCACCAGCAACCTAGAGACAACCATGACATTCGTCTCGATACAGAGGACGCGATGCCAGCAAACAAAGCGAAGGCTAAATTCCTAGCTTCAGGGTCTTAACGGCAAGTCATATAAAGCCTGAAAGACCACCGGAGATCATCCCACATGGAGTGGTCACCACCTCGACGTTCGTCTCGATACAGCAGACGCAACATCACCAAAAGGAGCCACGGCAAAATCCCTAGTTCCAAACCTCGACGGTTCATCAGCAACCTAGAGACAACCACGACATTCGTCTCGATACAGAGGACGCAATGCCAGCAAACGAAGCAAAGGCCAAATTCCTAGCTTCAGGGTCTTAACGGCAAGTCATATAAAGCCTGAAAGACTATCAGAGATCATCCCACACCAGCGCGGAGTGGTTATGACTCATCGGGGCTCTCCAAAATGAGCCTAACCTCAAGTAAAAAGCGGCATGGCAAATTCCTAGCGCTTGCTCTTCCGACGGTCAAACTGCCAAGGAGGATTGCTTGAAGACGTCTTGTCCAGCCCCCGAAGGGATCAGAGACACGGCAGTCGCAGGGCTACTCGAACAGCACGATTGCCTATCGAGGACTATATCAGCTTATGCGACGGTACGATGGCCAAAACCCTAAGTACCACCAACCTTAACGGGCTTCTGTCGTAAAGAGCAGAGGTTAAATGCGACGTTAAGATGTTCTTGCGAGAAACGTTCGATTCGTCTCGACTTGTGAAAAATTGTCGAGGCGGCTCGACTCGTGAGATAAAGCCTTAGGCAGTGGGCATAAAAGAAGCCTGTTTCCTAAGCGTTGGGACCCCGTAAGTTGGCCCAAAATGGTCTCTTGCATACCATCCACAGGTCTCACTCTCCAACGTCGAACTTCGACAAGGAGGGAAACAACCGCTTACAAGTCCTCTCGACTCGTAAGAGGGAAAAATTCTCTTGTAGGATCCTTACGACTTACAAGAGAAAACCACACTTAGGAATCCTCACGATTCCTAAGGAGAAAAACCCGCCTACGAGATCCTCTCGATCCGTAGGGAGAAAAGCCTCTATGAGACCCTCACGGCTCATAGAGTTGAAAAGTCTTAGGCAGCAGATCTGAACCTGCGGCCTAAGCCCTCGCTATCTCGTGAAGAAATCAAGAAGCTTACTCTATTACCTGCTAATTGTGACGACATGCTGAGAAAGAGGAAAAGCAACAGAAAGAGCATCCGATTTACATTTGATCAAGCGTTCAAGACACATTCATTCATGCATGGGCAAAAAGACTCAGGACAAAAGATATATAATAAAGGCAAGCTGGGATAAAAAAATTCATTAATATTGCCCGAAGTTCTTACAGTCATAAAAACAATAAATGAAAGTTACAATGGAATAACCTCAGATCCAGGGCATGGATTGAGGAATTGAAAAGCGGCCCTATCTATGACTTTCCAAGCCTCGCGGACCATCCTAGTGTGCTTCCTTGTGCGAGCACAAGCGTCAGGGTCCCTTCCGATGTCTTCCACCCTCCGATAAACAGCGAGTATGGCAGACTGTTGAAAGACCTTGTGCAAGAGGTCGATAAGACTGTCTCGCCGTCTCTTCGAGATAAAATTCAATAGGTACACAGAGTGCACCTTGTCCTCAGCGGCATCCAACGCCCTAAGCGGCATGCCAGAACAGAATAGGGGAAGCGCTTCCCAGATAGCTCCCACGATAAGTTTAAGAAGAGAGGAACGGCGGGGAAGCAGTGGACCATTATATGCGTCGAAGCGACTCATTATTTCAGCACACTCCTCGTTTGTGAACTCCTGATTTTGAGAGCGGCCAAGTCGGCGGATGTCCTCGTGAGAGATGATCTCGTTAAGAGCATACATGTGAGCGTTCATTGTTCCTGTGAAAGTGGATCAACAGAATTATCAGGAAGACTGATTAAGCAAAACGATATAATGCACTGAGGAATAAAATGTCATCTTTAAGTTCCAAGATTCATGAAGAATTCTTAAGAGTTCTTCTATAATTTGGGAGGAGCAAAGCTCCATTAATGAATTAAGAAAATCCAAGGAAAATCTTTCAGAGAGCAGAGCTCTGTGGAACCCTATTAGGGTCCCCTTTAGTTCTCTTTATATCCTTTTAAGACCTGTAGAGCAAAACTCTGCTAAGTGAAACCCTAAATAGGTTTCCTTTAGATCAGGAATCTATTGAGAGCGAGGCTCTATCGATGAAAATTAATTTAATTTAATTTAATCCAAATTAAAATTTTCACCTAAAAGTTTTAAGAATGTAACTCTTAAAGTTCTTGAAAATAAAGAGCAGGGCTCTGAGTTCTGAAAGTAAAATTTTAGAGATGAGAATCATCTAAGGGACCAAAAGTCCTATTTATAGGCATCAAGTGCCCTTTCAGCTTCCAAAGGATGGCGCGACGGTTCGGAGTCTGCCACCGCTGCGCTCACGTTAGGAGGCCACGTAAGCGCAACGGTGGGGGGCATTTGTTTACCTCAATCAGAGCAAAACTCTGTTCAAATTCTAAGGTGGGAAAATAAGCAATGCTTGTGTAAAAATAAAAAAAAATAAAAAAATTGCTAAAAAAAAAACTGCGGCGCGGCGCTCGGCGCGCGACTGCGCAGTAAAAATAAAAAATAAAAAATAAAAAAAAAAAAAAAAAAAAAAAAATGTTGCGCGACACGTGTCTGCGCAGTTGCGCAAGCGCTGCACAACACGTGTCACGCGCTGGAGAGTTGCGCAAAAACAGAATGAAGATTTAAGAAAATCTTTTCTGTTTTTGTTAAAACAAGAAGATTTCTTCTGTAAAACAGAGCCCTTTCGATTAAAGATCCAACGGTGGGGAAAATTCTCCAAATTACTCAGAGAATGATCTCTTTAACAAACTTTAACTAATTTATGGGCACTATAAAAAGGACCCTAGACCTCATTTCAAAATGAGGAAGATCTTGCTAAAAAAAAGAGAAGAGAATTCTTGAGAACTCTTGAAGAATAAAAAAAAAGGTAAATAAATAAATAAAATAGTACCTTGCACTTGTTTTATGAACCATCGGTTCTTGAACCTAAAAGGTTCTTAAATTAATAGTGCTTTGCACTTTCATGAACCTTTGGTTCTCTGAGATAAGAAAAACAAGAAAAAACTTGTTTTTTCTTAGATCTAAATCAAATAGTGTCTTGCACTTGTTTTATGAACCATCGGTTCTTGAACCTAAAAGGTTCTTAAATTAATAGTGCTTTGCACTTTTATGAATCTTTGGTTCTCTGAGATAAGAAAAACAAGAAAAAACTTGTTTTTTCTTAGATCTAAATCAAATAGTACTTTGCACTTCTTTTATGAACCATCGGTTCTTGAATCTAAAAGATTCTCAAATTAACAGTGCTTTGCACAAATGCAATGCATTACTTAAAGGGCCAGGCCCAAATCAAAATGACCTGACAGGCCAAAATAAATTGCAAGGCAATAAATGGGCAGAGCCCAAATAAATTGATGATTTGCATCCTTTATACAAGGGCAGAGCCCAAATGAAATTGATGCTCTGCATCATTTATAAAGGGCAGAGCCCAAAACAAATTGATGCCCTGCATCTTTTCTGGGCAAAGCCCAAATAAAAATAAAAACAAATGCAAATAAAATATTGGACATTTTTAACTGGACTTAGCCCAATCGTGGCCATAAGTCCTTAAACTAAATTAACTGAACAAAACGGCTCTCCTAAACCAATCCACATCCGGTTCAAGGGTACATCCCCGAACTCCATTGATATCCATCGTTGTAATTCCTCGACGACATCAAAGAGGTGACGGGTCCCAACGACCACACACCTATATGGACTGCGGGGTCCTTAAACTCGTGGACCGAGACGTCCCTAAACTAATGTCGGACCGAGACGTCCCTAAACTAATACTGGACCACCATGTCCCTAAACTGGAAACGGACCACTACGTCCTAAAACTGGATAACGGACCGAAACGTCCTTAAACTAATATCGGACCGAGACGTCCTTAAACTAATGATGGACCACCATGTCCTTAAACTGGTATTGGACCACTACGTCCCTAAACTGGAACAATAGAGCCCAAATACTCTTTTGTCGGATCTAAATGATCCCGTTAAGTTGATCTTAGTCTCAAACAGGACTATCGTATCCTTAACGAATGTTTAAGTTGATCTTAGCCGCAACGCGACTAATGCATCCTTAAACTAAAAAAAACACCAAACCCAAATCTAAGTAAATACGGATTTGGACTAATCCACGTCCTACGGGCGACGGCATTACTCAGTCTCCGTATACAATCCACGGGCAACCACAAACAAAACAAACACACACGACACGAAGTGAAATTCTGGAGAAGGAGAAACTTGTTACCGCGATGCGGTAGCGTAATTAACTGCAGGGGCTTGCGCCTGCAGGGAAGAGCGTCCCCACAATCAAAAACCCCTCACCCTGAGGGGGAATCTGACAAAGTCTGCTACATCGGCCGCATCCGTCTAAACCTCCGATACACGGTGCCATAAATCAACTTGGCATCTTCGGAGAGGTAGATGGATAAAACCAAATAGCATCTGCCCCGAATCTCAGCGTCAAGACATCGCGGTCCTGTGCGCCGCCTTTCGGAGGGGAACAACACAGTCAACAAATCAAAGAGTCCTAGTCAAGTTCAACCCGTCATTATCCTGGATTGCATTAAACCTACCCGTACAGGCCCTTGACACAGTCAACAAGGCCGCACAACTGTCCTAACCAATCCCTTTAATATGCCACAAACGAACACTACTTAGCTACCGTACACTACGCCCTGACACGGTCAACAAATGCAGCACGAATACTAAGTAATATTTGTAAGAAATGACGGAGGGCTACGTCTAGTTTTTGGCGAAAAACTTTTAACGTAATTAACTTGATATCGCTGAAGGAACAGCATAGCTTTTTATAAAAATATAGTGGCGAAAACCTTTGCTAAAGAGGTCACTCCCGGTGAAGGGATCTCGGCTCTTTCCCCTTAGAATGAGATGCAGGATATTCCAACTGAATGCCACGATGCAAAGCAAAAGGCAATCGGCTATAGTGAAGTCATTGCCCTGACGCAAACTTCTGTCCAAAGGGTCACTCCCGGTGAAGGGATCTCGTCCCTTGCCTCGTCGACTGAGGTGCTGGATATTCATAACCGAACACCACTGTGTAAAACAAAAGAGAACGTCCTTGTAATAACAGCTTTTTGAAAAATGTTCCAACAACATCAGAATAGGTTTGTTTAGCTTGCATTGATCCAAATCAACGCAGTCCCATCAATTGATCACACCAATAAAGAACGAAAATAAGGATGTACGTATATGCCATCCGCATTCGCCACTGGGTCCCGTCATTACCCGTTAGGTTACTTAACTAACGACAGAGCGGGGACTGGACTAGCGCGGATGCAAAACATATACAACATCTACTAGTATATATATCAATATATAATATTCGCTCAAGGCGTGATAAAATGCAACATCACAGAAATGTAATAAGCATCACAGAACAATACAGATATCTGGGATCCCCGGGTTTCATAGAGCCACTACTGAAACCCGACGTTCCCCTAGTCGTGTGGATGGCCTGAGCAATGAAATCCTAGACCCCTACGGGCGCGGCAAGTTACCCGCCAAAACCTGAAGAGAGGCAGCCCCCTTCAGCAACGTGAATGGACCACCCAGCACTTCACGGAATCCGGTAGCTTGGGCACCCCTCCTTGGGTCAACCTGTACCCCCTACGAGTGCGGCGAATAGCCCGCCAATTCTAGAGTGAGGCCCCCTCCGTCTCAACGCCATAAGATGCGGGCCCGTTGCCCTTTAGAATCCGGCTACCCATGCACCCCTCCGCGGGGTAATCCTAGTACAGAAAGTAAAATATATACAACAGGTACATCGACCTCAGCCCGGTCGTGCCCCAAAAGAATAATATACAAACAGGCAGTAACGGCAGTCTACATGTCGGACGCTCGCTCCGCAATATCAAATGTACATAAACAACAAAACTGTACTAGCATTACATCCAGGCTATCCACCACGACAATCCGCAATATCACAGCACAACACAGAACATCAACGTGAATGTGACGTTTGCAAATCCGTCTAAAAGGGCTATAGCAGTTAGACAGAATTTACCGATCAAGTGACATTCACGGTCACAGATATAATGTAAATACTGTGAACTAACATGTTTAAAATTTTCGATCGACTAAATTTCCCGAAGTGGGCCCCAAGCACTACTGTAGCACTCAAAGAAAATCTGGGCCTAAAAATAATATTCCAAAAACCCCATTTTCAACTCAGAAGCTCTCTGTAAAATTTTAGTCCATTGAACAGTAAAGGTGGCGGCGGAACCGCGACCCAAGCATGGGTTTGGCCGCTATTCCGCGGTGGAATAGTGACTGCACGCAACCAAATTTTCACAGAGTGCTTAGAATTCCCTGCACGTATTTCTGCAATGTACCAAATAATTTTTCGAGCACAACTGAAAATCGACAGAAACAGTCAAATGGAAATCGGGGTTTTTGGAAATTTGTTCGATCGAAGTTTTAAACACGCTAGAGCAAGCTAGACCAGATTAATGGTGTGGCTCTGATACCATGTTGGTGCACGGCGGCGCCCCGGCCGCCTGTCCGAGGCCAAAATACGGAATCAAAACTTTTCTTTAAATAAGAAACCGGCGCCACCGCGGACAATAAACCCGGATCGGGCCATTAAACTAATGCTAGCTAACAAGAGAAAGGGTAGAGAGATATACCGAGCGATCCGTGTCCTTCGGTCTTCTCGTCATTGTCCTGATCTCTCCGCGGAATCTCCGGTCTTCATCTCCTCGTCGGACGGGCACCACATCACCGGGTTCTTTTACGGGCTCCCACTTATGGACCGAAGCAACTCGGGCATGAAGTTGGCGAGCTGACGTGCCCAAGAAGTGCTGTAGATGAAGTGTAGTAGGCTATGTCTCAAGTTGGGGTTGAAGTTGCCATGAGGAAGTGGAGTTAAAAATGAGCAAAAGGAATGAACTTGAGGACTTTTCTTTTGTTAGTTATATGTATGCCCTAGAGGCCATTACTGTACATGAGATGTATATTGTAGTGGATGCTGGGACATATATAGGTAGGACTTTCTTGCTCGATATGATAGTATGCTATCTGGTTGCTCTTTATCTTAACATGTATACTTGCAGTCTCTCTATTACATGTTGATAAAGTCCTTAGGATTTGTACTCGACTTCCTGGACTATGATGTAGATCATACTAGTAGGGCCTGGGTAGTCCATGAGTACATCCTTCATTGTTTCTAGTCGTGGGAATATCGAGACGGGGCATCGATATTCCAAAGTAGGCTAGCGTATATCTTCTCGATTCATGTGATGGGCGATAGATGATCCCATATCCATTGGTGTTTGACATCAGAGATGGTATACGGGTGCTCAGTGGTGACTGGGTACACTGAACGGACTCGCCGAGAACTCCCAAATGGTATTATATACCTGACGTCAGATGGCAGTTCTCTGGTGACACTGGTACAGCTTAGTCTGTTGACCCGAGATGGTCATAGAGTCTTATGTGTCTCCCGCTGTGCTTTGATTTCCACCCTACCACGGCTCTACTGAGTTATGCAAACAGGTGGTTTTTGGGTACAGTCCCGATTCACATGGAGGCAATGAGCGATAGGAGGGGATTCGTCTCTCCCGGTATTGGGGGTTGATGTTACGCTATGCTCGACTGGCCATAACTGGAAATCCCTGGCCAGGGTTGCAATGATTTACTAGTAAGTGTTATCAGTAGTTTCATGCTTGTATGGACCTTACATCGGCATGACTTATCAAGCTACTGGGGTCTGACGTTTACCACCCCTAGGTGAGATATGCGACATATCAGACGAACAGACCGGACTGTGCGGTAAGTGTTACTGGTTGGATTCAAAGGAGTGTGAGCAGGCTTGCTCGTTGATCTTCTGATCGCTCAATACCCGGATGGCCGTTACGTTTAGCATACTGCTTGTGGCTTGTGGGTGTTTGATATGATCATCACCTACTGCCGGCGTATTGACGAGTCTTTAGAGTCCTACATAGGGGTTTCCTGGCTCAAACAAAACGAAATAGGAGCGCATATGAGATATGTGCGGGACCGAGAATAATACCAGTATGAGATACTGTATTCTATTCTCGCGATTTGTATCATTGGACGGTTATATGAGATATAGCCGGGTTACCGAATCAACTGTTGATTCGGTACATTGATACACTAGATATTAGTCGATTATATGCAATATGACCGGATCGTTAAATCAAGTGTTGATTTAATGATTTAATGTATAATTATATATTTGATATATTACTTTACATTAACTAGTATTTGTTCACTTAAGAATTGTTTTCTCACTAGTTTGTGCACATTGTTTATATGTGATATATGCAAGTGTACATGTTTGTATCATGATTGATGATACATGCAAACTTGGGTGTGTGTATGACTTACACCATATTTAGGTTAATGGTTAGGTTTTATTTATTTATTTATTTATTTTGATAAAACAAAATGGTGGCTTTTCTTGTTTTGGCTTGAAGCTTCATGAAGCTTCATAGCATCTTTGAAAAAGTCTAACCATTTTGTTTTGTTCATTAACCTAACCATTAGCCCAAACCCTAGTTTACTCTCTACAAAAGTTAACTCACCCATGGTTGCAAGATGATAGACTTCACTTGATAATTCATTCTTTTCTTTCTTCTTCATCTTCTTCAAGTGAAGAAAGTTTCTTGAAAAATTTCAAGTGAAGATTAAGAGTGAGAAATCCAAATCCAAAGTGAACACACTTCCTATTTCTTCATCCTCTACCCCTTGCCATGTTGTATAGGGTGTTCTCTTCACAAAGTTTTTGACCTAGTGAAGGAATAGCTTGAGTTTGAGTCTCCCCGACGTAGATCATCTTCGGCCTCGAAGTTAACGACCTAGCCCACTCATTTCTCCGATGAAACCAACGTTAGGGTCCGGGATCCCGATGATCGCAGCGAAGGGACGTTAACACGGAGCTTTAGAAGTGGAGGACCGGATCTACAAAGGTTGTAATCCCTTTCACTTTGTAGTAAAGTTGTTTGCTTGCTTATAGTTTTGCCTTACCTCTAGTAATCGATCTTACATAGAGTTGTTAGGCACATAAAAAATTTGATTTTGGCATGGTTGATGCCTTGTGGAACCTCTTGAGTGTGCCTAGGAACCCTACAGTGGTATCAGAGCCTAGCTAGAGCTTTAGGCAATGTGTAGACGAAGTTAGAAACCCGATCGAACCCCGAAACCCTAAACTACACCCTTCTCTGTACATTTTCTGAAACTGTGAATTTTTGTGAATTAAAAATGCTCAGAAAATAGAGCAGGAAATTCTAAGAACAACTGCAGAAAACGAAAACCTAACTCTACAGTATAGCCGTGGAACCGCGGCCTTACACTACTTGTTGCGGCGGTTCCGCGGCCGTATGTGATGATTAGGCAGTCTTGTTTCTACAGTTATCTCCGTAGCAGTTTCCTCTTTCTTCTGGGAATTTTTAATCTGTACTCAACAGTTGAGTTTTCTGGGGTGTATTGGGGACTCATTGATTCGATCGGATATTTTAACCTCGTTTATGTTTTTCCGGGTAATTTTAGAACATGTTAAAAAGTTCGACCGGATATAAATGACCCACGTTTTCCCCTGACGGGAAATTTCCAAGTGTTGGATCTTTCCGTAGTTTAAGAACGTTCGAAGTAGTGCAAGTAATGCAATGGACCCTCTAGAAGACAACAAACCTTAACTCGATTATGTGACCATCTTGAAATGCCCTTTGAACCTTAGGGTTTGGGGCAGTACGGCGTGCCACATGTGAGGCGTTGGCTTGACCCTTCTACGGCTGGACCGTTGGTACTGTGGCATGAAGTGGATGTTTTTAAACTTATTTCAAGTGTTGAGCTTTTCGGGAAAACTTGGGTGTTTGATTATTCAATCGGAAAGTTTAACATTGTCTATTTATCTGGAATGTGATACAATATTTGGAATCCACAAGTAGTTATGATATAACTATTTTGAATGTTATAAATCTAGCAGTTTAGTCTCACTTGATCGGTTGCCACGAGATTTTAATGTGATCAAAAGTCCGTCGCAATCACGTTGCGTACGCGGATACTCGCCGGTAAACTTAATAGATAGCCACGCCCCATAGCCCCGACCAAGTGACTGTAGGAGAACCCCATCGCCAAAAGCATCCTTCGGGTGCTCGCAGCAGCGGTGTTCCGCCTTAGTGCACTTCGTCAACGGCATCTGGGGGTGAGGCCGTCTACTAAAGTTTGCAACGAGCATTCGTTCAGGATGTCGGGAATCTTGTTGAATTGCCCGACTTGATATTGAAAAAAGTTTTTGATTTTGAGACTAAAATGCGGGGTTTATAAATGTTAGGCATGAAATGTCTAAGAAATTCATTTGATTAGGCATGCGATGTCTAAAGAGGTTGCGGATTCCAACTGTTGTAGTTTTACACTTTCTTTTCTGGGACCGTAAGTGTAATATGTGATATCGCCGGTTTCGTTGCTATATGTCAACGACAATTGGGATGGGCATATTTACTTACGTTGATGACATGTGATGTTATGTGTTGCTGGATATGTTATATTGGATCGTCGTGTTTAAATAGCCGGGGGTTTTTTTGTGAGACGAGTGTTTTTCATTTTCATTCATGTAAAAAACTTGTATGTAATATTCTTTTATTGAGGCACTTCCGGGTTAAGGATGATGTCACCATTGTATATTATTTACTTTTCCACATTAGGATAGACCCAAGGAGGGGAGCACAAGTAACCGGGTTCTAGGGTCCAGTGGGAGACCATCTCGAGGAGTCGAGTCCGGGTCTCCTAACTCTAGAATTGGTGGGGTTGCTTGCCGCTCTCATAGGGGTCTAGGGGTGTGGGATTGGCTATTCATCACGACCATGGAATCCATGTTTTATACAGGCTCAAAATAAAACACGGACGTCCTAGTATATCCAATATTTCATATGATATTTTCTGCTGCGTTATCTGTGATGTGATCATGTGATATGTTCAGATGGATATTGTATATAGTATATATGATATATTATATAGACGTTGCTTATGTTTTACATCCGCGCTAGCCCTGCCTCGCTCTGGCGTTAGTTACCTAACCTAACGGTGCAGACGGGACATCGAGGCGAATGCGGATGGCATAAGCGTACGTTATATTTGTCTGTGATGTTTAGGTGGACTTAAATGATGGGACATTCATTAATGAGATTAATGAAAGAAAATAAACCTAAAAGATGTTGTGGAATCGAATTTCAAAAATCAGGTAGCTCTAGTTGTTGCTTTGCATCGCGGTGTTCCTTATAGAACATCCTGCACCTTATTTGATAAGAAAAGGGCCGAGATCCCTTCACCGAAAGTGATCCCTTTAGCAATAACTGGCAGATGCTACAACCCTCGGTTTGTCTTTTGATTGCTTCTATAGTTTTTATTTTGCACAGCGGTATATATGATATATCCTGCACTTTATTCGATGAGAAAAGGGCCGACAATCTCTTCACCGGGAGTGACCCCTTTAGCAAAACTAGAAAAGCCTCAAAAACACTCCATTTAAAAACCATTTGATTCCGCAATGAGATCAAGTTCAAAGCGTTAAAGGTTTTCTTAAAAACCATCTGCAACCCTCCGTCATTTTAGGAAGTAGAGTACTTAGTATTCGTGCTGTGTTTGTTGACCATAGTCAAGGCACAGTGTACGGTAGCTAAGTGATGTCTTCCTACACCGCATATGATGCGATTAGTTAGGACAGTCGCGTGACTTTGTTGACCTTAGTTAAGGGTCATGTGGATGGGTCTAATTAATCATGAAATGACGGGTAGATCTTGACTAGTGCTTATGATTTGTTGACCATAGTTAAGGTCATAAGTGCTAGGGGTAAATCGGGAGTTTCAAGTGTTGAAATTTGCAATGAGATTGCATACCTTCTATATGATAGATGGATCCCGATACCCACTGCCAGTAATTGTTACTCCTGGGAGAGTCTTGCACTTTACAATTAGCCGATCAAGTAGGTGTCTAGAAAGGTGTCAACGGAGTTACGCCCCTGGGAAAACGAGGTTTATTTTAATTAGGTCCGTGCGAAAGCACGGGGAACCTCCCTCAAAGTACCGGCACTGGCCTGGCTGAAAGATTGGCGAACTTGTAGAGTGTAATTAATCCCGGCTAGTCTTTCCTTTTAGAGTTTGAAGGAAGATTTGATAAAAACAGTGGGAGCCATCCTGATTAGATAAAATATATAACCAATCTAATCTTGCAAGAGCGCACGCAGAGTGTTTTCTTCTCTCTCTCTCCAGGTAGCGACCATGTCACGCCTTAATCAAGATAATAATATAGATGTATTGACCGAACTCGCTTGTTATACTGAGCTGGGGAATGTTGGTCCCGCTCCAACTTATAATTGTTATAAGACCGAGCAGGAAATAGGGGAATACCAAGATTCCCATGCCGCCCAAACGAAGAAAGTGCATGTGATGCATCTCCTTCGGGTGTGTTCATTATAAAGAACTGTTTCTCAGTGTCCTCTACGTCCCAGGTATTAGATACCGGATCAGGATCCCGCAAATGTAATCCGTTACATGGGCTACAAAAAAGTAGAGAACTGATAACGGGTGATGAGTTTCATAAGACAGAAAACGGTGCAAGTGTTGCAGCCAAGTCTGTTGGTCACTGTCACCTTGTATTACAAAAATACACTGATTCTGAACGAATGTTATTAGATACCGAACCTGATATACAAAATCATATCAGTCTCTTTATTACTAAAGAAGGATATAATTTTGTATTGTTGGATAATGTTTTGCACATATCCTATATCAAGAGTTGATCAGTTCAGGCACGTTGTCTAAAAGCATATACATTCTAAATCAGAATACAGTTCTTAGTATACAGAACACACACGAGAGGAAAAGTTCAGAAATGAACGAATTCTTCTTAAGGCATTGTAGACAAGGTCATATCAATGCGATCCGACTAGCTGAGTTACATTTAGATGCATATTTAAATCAGTTTAAATTTACATCTTATGAAACTTGCCAGTCATGTCACAAAGATAAGATGACCATAGCTCCGTTTACTGGAAACAGAGAAAGAGTCAGTGGACTCTTGGGACTGATACATAGTGATTTATAGAGGTCCCCAGTCTACATATGCCAGGACTAGTTCTTTGTACTTCCTTACATTCATTGATGATCTCTCAAGATTCGGACACATGTTCCTCTTGAAACACATGTCTGAAGCTTTTGAGAAATTCAAAGAATATAAGTTAGAAGTAGAGAACCGATATAGGTATAAGTATTATGTCCTATGATGAGATCAGGGAGGAGAATACTTGTGCACGGGATTCCTGGACTATTCTAAAGGAGAATGAGATTCTCTCTCAGCATTACTCCTCCGTATACACCACAGCACGTCGGTGTATCGGGACGGAGCAATCGCACCCTATGGGATATGGTGTGCTCTATGATGAGTATTACTGAGTTACCTGTTTCCTTTTTGGGGTTATGCACTTAAGAAGCTGCATACATATTGAATTAGGTTCGAATCAGATCCCTGCCTACCACTCCATATGAGATATGGTATGGGAAGAGCCCATCTTTTAAGCAAGTTAAGATTTGGGGTTGTCCGGCCTATGTCAATAGCAAAATCCGGACAAGCTCGAGGCAAGGTCTGTTCTGTAGAACTGAAAGGGTTCCAGCTATACAAACTGCAGCTGATGATTTGACAGAACCAAAGGATTCAATAGTCCCCGACGAACCTCAGCCTCTCCGCCGATCTAGCAGGGTTCCTCATCCGCCTGAGAGATACTTCGGTTTCTCGATGACAGTGGGAGCAAGGATTGCATCATGAGATGATGACCCAACTAGTTTCGAACAGGCCATCGAGAGTGAGGACTCTGTAAGAATGGCTGGATGCTTAGCAATCTGAGATGGAATCCATGTACACCAACAAATTATGGACTTTGGATGCTATATCTGAAGGGTTGAATCCCAATCAGGAGCAAGTATATCTTGAGAAGATTACTTGGTGTAAATGGAAAAGTTGAGACTTTCAAAGCTAGACTTGTTAAAGGTTTTCTTCATCGACCATGCGTGGATAATGATGAAACCTTTTCCAGTGGCTATGCTTAAGTCCATCCGGATCCTACTTAACATTGCTACATACCATGACTACGATATCTGGTGGTTGGGTGTCATGACTATTTTTCTAAATACTGATTTAGAAGAGAACGTCTATAAGTACACAGCCATAGGGCTTCATAAACAGCGGGAGCAGCAGAAACGTGTGCAAGTTGCTTTGCATGATAAAGCAGGCATCGCGGAGTTGGAACGTCTGTTTTGATGTGGTAGTCAAAGAGTTTGACTTCATCAAAATGGTAGATGAACCTTGTACATACAAAAAGGTAGTAGAGAGTAAGGTGGTCATCCTCGTATTGTACGTGGACAACATACTCTTGATAGGAAAAGAGTTTCCTATACTACACACGGTCAATCTCCTCTTATCACATGGATTCTCCATATAGGATCTATGTGATACCTCCTAAATCCTGGGATTTGGATCTATGAGATAGATCAAAATGGATGTTAGGATTCTCACTAGGTATAGTGAGATGGTATCAATCGATCCTGGGGAGAATCACTGGAAAGGTTCCAGGGTGATAAGGACGAATAAATGTCAGTCGCAGGCATTATCATTACCCTCAGTGGAGGGACGGTATGTTGGAAGGGTTCCAAGCTAGATACCGTGGCAAACTAGACGATAAAGGCTGGTAACATCGCTATCAAAGATACTACCAAAGAGGCAGTTTGGGTGTATATTGGTTCATGAGATGAACTAGGTTCCTACCATTGTATGACAATGGAAGTGTGGCTTTGGCCCAGGAACCCTGGTCCCATCAGTGACCCAGATATATTCTGAGGCAGCATCACCTGATCATGGAGATAGTTGATCTCCAGGGTGATCGAGATTAGGAGAGTAGACTCAGAGGACAACACGGCAGATCCACTCACAAAGGCATTTTCCCAGAGAGAGACTTTTATGGGATGGTTGAGTATGAGATACTACAACCACTGATACAGATGGCCCTAGTGCAAGTGGGAGATTGTTAGTTATATGTATGCCCTAGAGGCCATTACTGTATATAAGATGTATATTGTAGTGGATGCTGGGACATATATAGGTAAGACTTTCTTGCTCGATATGATAATATGCTATCTGGTTGCTCTTTATCTTAACATGTATACTTGCAGTCTCTCTATTACATGTTGATAAAGCCCTTAGGATTTGTACTCGACTTCCTGGACTATGATGTAGATCATACTAGTGGGGCCTGGGTAGTCCATGAGTACATCCTTCATTGTTCCTAGTCGTTGAAATATCGAGACGGGGCATCGATATTCCAGAGTAGACTAGCGTATATCTTCTCGACTCATGTGATGGGCGATGGATGATCCCATATCCATTGGTGTTTGACATCATAGATGGTATATGGGTGCTCAGTGGTGACTGGGTACACTGAACGGACTCGCCGAGAACTCCCAGATGGTATTATACCTCACGTCAGATGGCAGTTCTCTGGTGACACTGGTACAGCTTAGTCTGTTGACCCGAGATCGTCATAGAGTCTTATGTGTCTCCCACTGTACTTTGATTTCCACCCTACCACAGCTCTACTGAGTCGTGCAAACAGGTGGTTTTTGGGTACAGTCCCGATTCACATGGAGGCAATGAGCGATAGGAAGAGATTCGTCTCTCCCGGTATTGGGGGTTGATGTTGCGCTATGCTCGACTGGCCATAACTGGAAATCCCTGGCCAGGGTTGCACTGATTTACTAGTAAGTGTTATCAGTAGTTTCGTGCTTGTTATGGACCTTACATCGGCATGACTTATCAAGCTACTGGGGTCTGACGTTTACCACCCCTAGGTGAGATATACGACATATCAGACGAACAGACCGGACTGTGCGGTAAGTGTTACTGGTTGGATTCACAGGAGTGTGAGCAGGCTTGCTCGTTGATCTTCTGATCGCTCAATACCCGGGTGGCCGTTACGTTTAGCAGACCGCTTGCGGCTTGTGGGTGTTTGATATGATCATCACCTACTGCCGGCGTATTGACGAGTGTTTAGAGTCCTACACAGGGGTTTCCTGGCTCAAGCGAAACGAAATAGGAGCACATATGAGATATGTGCGGGACCGAGAATAATACCAGTATGAGATAATGTATTCTATTCTCGTGATTTGTATCATTGGACGGTTATATGAGATATAGCCGGGTTACCGAATCAAGTGTTGATTCAATACATTGATACACTAGATATTAGTCGGTTATATGCAATATGACCGGATCGTTAAATCAAGTGTTGATTTAATGATTTAATGTATAATTATATATTTGATATATTACTTTACATTAACTAGTATTTGTTCACTTAAGAATTTTTTTCTCACTAGTTTGTGCACATTGTTTATATATGATATATGCAAGTGTACATATTTGTATCATGATTGATGATACATGCAAACTTGGGTGTGTGTATGATTTACACCATGTTTAGTTTAATGGTTAGGTTTTATTTATTTTATTTATTTATTTTGATAAAACAAAATGGTGGCTTTTCTTGTTTTGGCTTGAAGCTTCATAGCATCTTTGAAAAAGTCTAACCATTTTGTTTTGTTCATTAACCTAACCCTAGTTTACTCTCTATAAAAGTTAACTCACTCATGGTTGCAAGATGATAGACTTCACTTGATAATTCATTATTCATTCATTCTTTTCTTTCTTCTTCATCTTTTTCAAGTGAAGAAAGTTTTCTTGAAAAATTTCAAGTGAAGATTAAGAGTGAGAAATCCAAATCCAAAGTGAACTCACTTCCTATTTCTTCATCCTCTACCACTTTCCATGTTTTATAGGGTGTTCTCTTCACAAAATTTTTGACCTAGTGAAGGAATAGCTTGAGTTTGAGTCTCCCTGACGTAGATCATCTTCGGCCTCGAAGTCAATGACCTAGCCCACTCATTTCTCCAATGAAACCAACTCTAGGGTCCGGGATCCCGATAATTGCAGTGAAGGGACATCAACACGGAGCTTTAGAAGTGGAGGACCGGATCTACAAAGGTTGTAATCCCTTTCACTTTATAGTAAAGTTGTTTGCTTGCTTATAGTTTCGCCTTACCTCTAGTAATCGATCTTACATAGAGTTGTTAGGCACATAAAAAATTTGATTTTGGCATGGTTGATGCCTTGTGGAATCTCTTGAGTGTGCCTAGGAACCCTACATCTTTTGCAATGAAATGAACAAAAAAAAATCCTCACACACAAAAATGAATCACCTTCTCCCCACAATAGTGGTCGGCCCTTGCATCAAAGGAATGGGAGAGAGGAAAAGTCAAGAAGGGGGGGCTATCATGCATGAGAGAGAAAAAGGATGATGATGAAATATAACGATCACAACAAACTCTCACTCCAAATCAACTCCCATCATCAACAACCATGATTACTCCAAAAGTCAAGCAATCATGGACTAATGAAGTCAATGGATGGTGCACTATCATGAAACAACAATATGCAATGACCACCCTCCACAATGCTAATTTGCACAATTGCAAATAAGCCCTCCTCCACCAATTTTCAGCCAAGGAAAGAAACAAAGGAAAAATGGCCGAAACGGAAAACAAACTGGTAACTTCAAAAAAACAGATCCCGTAATAAATTAAAGGAAACCCCGCTACTGTATATACATACCCGTATTTGTATTCCGACCGAATACAAATACAATGCGACAAAATCTACACTGTACAATACTAGAATCTGGCTTAAGCCAAAGCCCACTAGTATTATCCGTCCGATCATGATCCGTGCAATACCGCACGTACATGATCGAACCCTGCCATATCTCCATACGGCCTCTACAGCGTTTCACCCGAAACTTGAGAAACGGTCTGTAGGGGACTCTAAAGACTTGTCAATCCCTTGGCTGTGGATTTAACCACTAGCACGTCAGAAGTATTAACCATACGTAACGGGCTACCAGGTATTGACCAAAAGGGACGTCAATGAGTGAACTCATCCTGACACCCTACTGAGCCTGTCAGTAACAATATCCGTACAGTCCGGTACGTTCGTCTATGAGCATCGCATGGCGGGCCTAGGGGGTTGGTAAAAGTCAGACCCCCAAAAGCGGTACAAGTCGTGTCAGAGTGTAGCCCAGAACACCCTGAGATACTACTGGAATACCTACCAGTAAATCTCCTGCCTCGGCCGAGGGCTTTATGTAATGGCTCTCGTAGACACAGCGCGACCTCACCCCCAATACAGGGAGAGACGAACCCCTGCAGATCCGCTCACTGCCTCCATATGGCTCGGGACTGTATCCAACTAAAACCTGTTTGCACGACTCCTTTGAGCCGTGGTAGGGTAGTAATCAAAGTACAGTGGGAACTCACACGAGACAAATGACGACCTCAGGTCGATGAACTAACCTGTATACATGTCACCAGGGAACTGCTATCTGACGTCAGCTATAAGACCAACTAGCATGTTCCCGACGAGTCATGTTCGCTGTACTCATAACCCAATGAGCACCTGTATACATCTTAGGTGAACCAACTGACACCAGTGGCTTGTGAGACCGGCCACCGCCCCTCGTTGGGGTCTCGACTGTATACACTAGTCTACTCTGGAGTATCGATGCCCTGTCTCGAAACTCCCACGACTAGGGACCTTATAAGGATGTGCTTATAGACCCCAGCTCCCACGTATATGATCGCCATCATACTGCTGGCAGTCATGCAAGAATCCTAGGGGCTCTATCAACGTGCAATAGTGACCTGTAAGGTCACCTAAAGCAGTACACGATGATAAAGATAAACCAGATAGCATACTATCATCTTGAGTAAGACTGTCCTACCGGCATAGGTCCTCTCTCAATCATTGCAATCACGTGCCTGTGATCCAATAATTGACTCTAAGGGCACTATCTCCAACAATCTCCCACTTGCACTCAAGGCTAATTATTGCGATGTCGCATACTCATAGCCCGTGTGATACCGAACACCCAACTCCTCTACTAGTCAGTCTCACAAAGCTCGTTTGCGAAACTATTGCGTTCGAGGAATAGCCTCAGTGAGTGGATCCACCCTAATGTTTCTTTCTATGTCTCTTTTAATCTCAAGTTCGCGGAGAAAGCCATCTCCCGAAATGAGCAATACCTGTCTTAGAATATGTCTGGATATCTGATGGGACCTAGTTCATAAATGAACTCCAAATCCAAACTTCTTTGACTGTATCGTCAACTGAACTTAATCAGTATTCTGCGCCATGCCTCCCTCAGTATCCTCCTGGACCACCTGTCCAAAATACTGCACCTCGTTAGAGGGAAAACTATAACTCGGACAACCTCTCTGTCATCCAGGTCACCTTGGAAGCCTGGAATGATAACTGTCTTCCGAAAGAGGATATCTTTATCATATCCCTAGAACATTCTCTTATGTTCTAAAACTGCTTCCGATCGTTTCTCCAGGATTGGATTAATATCAACTTATTGCATCTACTATAAAAAAACCATCTGGTGTGGTACTTGACATCTCATGATTGACTCAATTGCCTAAGCAAGTGATCTGCCAATCATGCGCATCCCTCTCCCTTTTAGTCTGTAAGACATCTTTAGAGACGGTGACTCCATCACATACAGATACACTACCGTGCCAGGAGTCGTCCATTCTAAAGCACCTTTAGAATGCTGTCTAAGTACCCAGATTGAGAAACTACCCAAATCTAGATCTAAAACCATAGATCCAGTAACCAGGATGTCTGATAAAAAATCCAAGTCCTATGTGGAGAAACCACTGTGTGACAACCAAAGTATAACCGATCGTAGTATAGGAATTTCACTTCCTACTCTGTGTGTGTCATCCAAATACCAGGACATCACACCCTACTACCTTCTTAACAGATCCATCCCCTATTCTGATGAAGTCAAACCTATGACTGCCACATCAGAAATAGATGATCTACCTCCACTATATCTGCTTTAGTCTATAAAAAGACATAAGCCACTTGTCCACTATGCTTCTGCTGCTCCCACTGACTACGACAACCCTCGGGAAGAGTCATATAAACGTACACTTCTAAAGCTAGTTTAAAACGACACTATACTCATCGTCCTGCCGGGTCTCACAGTCTGGAACAATAGCAATGGAAAGTCTGGGTAAACAAGAACCTCTCTGCCACCGTCCTTGAGGCTACCAGAATACCTCTCGGGTGCCTGAGGTTACCCACCAAATCTGCGGAGTGGCCAATGGAATATCAATCAGATCGAATCTTTAGGTTCTTATCAAATTTTCAGTAATCGTTTACGGTTCTAGAATCACTTCCAGTTCTACCATATTCTCACTACTGTTTTCTGAAAAATCCATTTTTATTAAAACTGTGGTGAGTCAAGAACAATATCACTATTGATCTTCCAGATGGTAGAAAATCAACCCTCGTCATAGCCCGGGTCAACCCACAAACAGCCATTACAGAAACGTTCCTTGAGTTGTCCAGAGTCTGGTTTTAAGCATAAGCTGGACAACTCCCCATACCTTAATAATGGCAAGATATGAACTGTTCTATATCCAATACAGAAACAGAGGCACTGATTTAATTGAACCGGATTCAAATCATGCAGCTGTCTCCAGTGCATGTCAACTAAATGGAAAAAGACCGATCAGCGTTACTCAACTTAGGAGTGTGATTAGTCGAAAATATTGTATATTTTAGCCGGCAATTTCCTCATCATTTGCATTCATATAGAAGTGTTCGGCATTCATATTTTACATTTTAGCAAAACTATCGCAAAATATCAGATTACATGTATTAGACTTTAAAAACGACACTATAAAGGAAATTGACCACATTTCATGGCATCGCATCATCCCTACATTTGCGCAACACTTATTTTGAGATCTGTGCAGGAAAAATCCAGAAGAAAGGCTAAAATTTACAGGGTACCACTAAAACATAACGCCAACTCAATGATTTCAGTTCTGGTACCAATCCAAAAGGCAAAACAAAAATCAATATATCAAAGAAAGGCCCAAGTATCAACCAAAGACCACACCAGAAGAACCAAGCCACAAGCTTCCAACATGGCCGCGGAACCGCGGCCGGAGCCTGCTTGAGCCGCGGTTCCGCGGCCATCTTGCCACATCACCTTCTCAATTTTGGTGCACAATGCTTCACTCAGGTCCCACATTCAGCTCATATACTTCAAATTCCAGAAGACTCCAGAAACTTCTGCCAGATCAGCAAGCTTTGGGATCAACACTAAACTAGCCTAACATTCTAGAAACTTCTTCCTAAACCCTAGCTTAAACCCTAAGCTAAGCCTAACAAACTCCTTCTAGAAGTCTTTCAACAAACTTTTGGAGGGAACTCAAGAAGGCTTAGGGTTTGGGCGTTCTATAAATAAGACCCTAGGCTCACTTAAAAAAAAATTATTCATCCAATTATGGAAAAATCCCTCCATTAGTTCATTTTAGAGCCATTCTATCTCTTTCTTCATCTTCTTCTTCCACAAAGTCTAGTGAGAGGACTTGTGTGAAACCCTAACCCTAATTCCAATCAAAAGCTAAGAACCCGAGTACCCATTCAAGCAAGAAGCCTTGCAACATTTTAGGAGCCGAGCCGGTTTTCAACAGAGCAAGTGGTCCAAGCCGATCCGCGACTCACGGAGCTGAGCGAAGCCAAGTCGACAATTTAATTCTTCCTCTTGTAGTTCTTGAGCGACTGTAATCAAATTGTTGATATAAATAAAAGGTGATATTCTTTTATCTTGTTTTCTTTAAATTCTTGCATCATGAGTCAATCTAAATTTCTAGTTATAATTCTTGTTGTGATGTTTGAGTAATACTCCGCTCGTCGAGGAGTCGAGACGATCAATAGAATGATGATGTAATATATCTTAAATCGATTCTTGAATCCTACGAGTTTTGTAAACCCTAGCAAGATCAAGAATCGACGACCCAATTCATTGCAATGCTTTCTTGATTGATATCGCTCGAGATTGGGGAGTTACGATCGTTTCTTGAAATTGCTAGAGGCTAGAGTGTGAATGATATCAACGAAAGAACAAGGGTTAAAGGATGAAACCCTAGTTTCATCAAGAAAGCCCTAACTCTCGTCGATCATCATCGATCTAGTATCAATCCTTCAAAGGACAAGAACACGAAATCTTGAAATTACATCACGTCTATAGGTCCGATCGATCCCTACGAGTCTCATTTAGATTCTTGACATTTTGGTTGGAAATATTATCGAAACCCAATTCTTGATTGTTTATCAGTTTCTTGATTCTTGATTAAACTCGTGACACTTGAATCAATTGATAAATTCTTGAATCATGTTTTCTTTTCTTTTCGATTAACTTTTCGATTCAAACAAATCAAATATACAAACGAATCGTACAATCCCTGTGGACGATCCGCACTCACTAACGATCTATAACTGACACCGTAGTTGATTGCGGTCAAATATAATTTTTTTTGATTGTGAACTTTATTCAATTTTCTAATTACCGACACAAAGAGACTCTTATTGATTTGATTTACTTACTCAGTCTCGCATTTTACGATCAATCAAATGGCACCGAAATCGGGGACTATTTGAATCGATATTTTTACATTTACACAATCGGAAAACGTATCAATCAAAATGGCGCCGTTGCCGGGGATCACGCGCTAATTCGTTTTATATCAAGTTTGAATTGAAAGATTTATTTCATTGTGATTTTTGAGATCAAAATTCGTGCAAACCCTAAACAATTTGTTGTGTTTCATTGCAAGGAGATCTGGAGCTTGCTGGGAATTTGGAAAAAAATTTGGAAAATTCCAGAAAGCCGGAGTTATCAACAGGAAGCTTCTGAAGAATTTTGGTGCAGTGATCCCATCGTTCAACCGCGGAAGCGCGGCATAAGGAAGGATTCACGGCGGAACCGCGGCCCCTTGGAGGGTTCTCCGTACAATTTTTCTTCAGGTGATTTCTTACCTTCTCCTCTCTCCTCTTTTTAGCTCCAACTGACAATTTTCTGCAGGATTCTTTGCAAATAATCGCAGCTCGCAAATTGCAAAATTAAATTTGTGCGTGATTTTGTTTCTTGATTGTTTGCATTCTAAATACGGATATTAAGGGGCACGGCCAAATCCAAATTAGGTGGGGATTTCATTACCCTTCCTAAGCCCCAAAAATCACAAAACTTGCATCCGCATTGACCCACATTAACTAAAAGAAATCTAGAGATGACTCTAAGGACTGTCGCGCTCAATTAGGACAGAAGAAGGCCGTGGGTAATTCATTGCTTATCCGCGTTTTCTTGTGGTGCCTAGGAAAGTGTGTCGAAAGCTAGTGGTTATTAATTAGGCCCACTACTTACGTAGTGGAGTACCTTCCCACTTACCTGGCACTTACCTGGCCACAGGGGAACAAAGAGGCAGTGGAGGATTCTATCATGCGACTTGTCTTTTGGCAGTTAGGAGCGGTCTAGATCCGGACCTAGGTGACCACTAGATTCTAGGGTTTGTGTGCTGCATTTGTTGTGTCGCATCATTTTTTCAAAAATCCGTCCCTTTTTCAAAGCAAACACCGCATTCATTTACCCCTAATTTTAAGCCAACGCTGCCACTTGTACTAACCCTTTTTAGTACAAGATAGGCTGGACACGGGATTCTAGTGCCCGTTTAGTCCGCGTACCTTTTATCGACTCCGAAGTCGATATTTCTCCATTTACCTTTCCTTTACCCACACCCACACCCACACCGATGGATCCACCTCCATCAAACTTCTTTAACCCTAATCTGCCGCCGTCCGTTGGTGCGCAGAATCCACCCCGCATCTCTCTCCAGGAGAGATGCTATCCCCTTCGAGGTCCTCTTTCGACCTGCTTATCCACACCACCAGCCAATGGGGATAACTTTGAGATTAAGCCCCAGTATATCAATCTTTTACCCAAATTCCACGGACTCGAGACTGAGGACGCTTACGTTTTCATTACCAAATTTGAAAACGTATGCGCAATGATGGTACGTCACAACTTTCAGTGGATGCGATGCGTCTACGACTTCTTCCATTTACATTGTGCGATATAGCCGAGAAGTGGCTATATAACACTACCGCACACTCTATTACGAATTGGGAAGAATTCGTCGCTGCATTCCTTAAGAAATTTTACCCAATCCAAAAGACAGCTCGAATCCTTAGCGAACTGAGTCAATTTGCCCAGCTCCCTACCGAACCATTCTCTAAAAGCTTTGAACGTTTCAAGGATCTATTGGTTCAGTGTCCTCATCACGGCATCCCGAGATGGGAGCTTTGCCGAATCATTTATGAGGGCATTAACCCAAGCACTAAACAGAGCCTTGAAAACATGTGTCAAGGTACATTTATGACCAAGGATGATGGGGAAGCTTGGAAGTACTTAGAAGAGTTCGCTGAAAAGTCACTACAGTGGGAGAGTGGAACCCAACCATTGAATAGGGGTGGCGTACACCAAATAGATGTGTCCATAGGTGTTCGAGCTGAGATGGCAGCAATGCAAAAGAAGCTCGACGCTATAGAACACAAATTTTCTGCAGCCTCCCTAAACCCAATGTCGCTCCCCAAAACTGTTTGTGGGTGCTGTTCTGATCCGTCTCATTTAACGGAAGAATGTCCATTAAACTCTGCGTTCAAGGTCACGAGCATTCAAATGCCGCATTTCAAAGACCTCGAAACGATCAATATTCTTCCACGTACAATCAGGGTTGGAGGAATCACCCGAATTTCGCTTGGAACCAAAACCAATCTCAAAACACGGTTCCAAACACGAATAATTTTCAAAGGGCTCTTCCTCCACCAGAACAGCAACCCCTTCAACTCACTCAGCACCCCTATCAGTCACAAAATTTCCAAAATCAGGTCAACAATCCTGCACAGTCTAATCCTATGCAATCGACCTGTTCTGACGAATTCTCTCAATTCACTCAAACCATGAAATCACTTTTATCAAATTTCATTGAGGTTTCGACTGAGGTTAGATCTTCCGTCAGTGAGATAAAGAAAAACTCAGCGTCCCAAGCTGAGAGTATCAGATCGATGGAAGCTGAAATCGCACGCCTAAAAGCCGAAATGAGTGCGAGAGAAAAAGGGAAACTTCCCTCTCAACCCCTACAGAATCCTGGGCATTACAATGTAAATGCCATCACAAAGTTGAGATCGGGAAAAGTACTGAATAATCATGTCGGGGAAAGTATTGATGATACTAAAAATCATATCAACACCCCGGCTGAGACCTTTCCACACACACACACTTCTCCTTCTGATCCTTCTTCTTCTACCACACCATCTTCTCGAGAGCCTATTCTCCATTTCCCATTAGGCTCGACACCTTCTCCCAACCCTCATAGTTCTCTACAGACGGTCCCCACATCTCTTTTGGGATCTCGTCTATCCCCTTTTCCTTCTCCTATGATGGACCCTGCGCTTATTGTGAAAGCTCCTTACCCGAACCGGTTAAGGGATAATAGAACGAGTCCTCATATAGAGAAAATTTTGGAAATGTTCAAACAGGTTAACATCAATATCCCTCTCCTAAATGCAATCCAACAAGTCCCTGCATATGCGAAAATTCTTAAGGACTTGTGCACTAGGAAGAGGAAGACCAAAGTGTCGAAGAAGGTCTTTATGGCTAATAATATCAACACTGCTTTTATTCCCCAGCTACCAAAGAAACGAAAGGACCCAGGATGTCCTACAATATCGATTTCTATTGGGGGTAAAAACATAAATCGTGCTCTTTTAGATCTTGGCGCAAGTGTTAACCTACTCCCTTATTCTGTCTATGAGCAATTAGGGATTGGAGAGCTGAAACCTGCTCACTGCACTCTCCAGATGGCAGACCGATCTATCACCAAACCAAGGGGTGAATTAGAGGATGTGTTGATAAAGGTCGGGGAATTTGTTTTCCCTGTAGACTTCATTGTACTCGACACACATCCTGTAGCAAACTCCCGGGGCCAAATTCCGGTGATTCTGGGTCTTCCTTTCCTTGCCACTTCCAACGCTGTTATAAACTGTAGAAACGGTTCAATGAACTTATCATTTGGAAATATGACCATTGAACTAAATATCTACAAAGTTGGAAGTCAGCCATTAGAACCCTCTGCTCATATTTTAGATGTGTGCTCTGTCCATGAGATCGCTTCCGATAGTTGTGGAGCTGAGGAACTTTGCTTTACTGATCTCGATGACATTATCACATCTCTGTTTGACTTTACACAAGATCTTAGTGAGGACACTTTACCTACACTTGAGTCCTGCACTTCTGACTTTTCTCCACCCGAGTCTGTATCTTTCACAGGCTGTGAGCTTCTTTATAAATCCAAAAATCACTCAATGATCCCTCCTTCTATCATTTCTCCGCCCGAATTAGATCTCAAAATTTTACCGTCTCATCTGAAATATGCTTATTTAGGTGAGAAGGAGACTTTACCGGTTATAATTTCCGCTTCTCTAGCATTAGAGAAAGAGAATGCACTTTTATCGGTATTGAGATCTAACAAAGAGGCGTTTGGTTGGAGTATGGCGGACATCAAAGGGATTAGTCCCTTGATAATTGAACATCATATACATGTGATGGATGATACCAGACCAACCCGAGAACCACAGAGACGGTTAAATCCCGTCATGAAGGAAGCTGTAATGAAAGAGATCGTCAAATGCTTAGATAATGGTATTATATACCCCATTTCCGATAGCCAATGGGTGAGTCCTATACATGTTGTTCCTAAGAAATCCGGCATCACTGTTATAACCAATGAGGCGAATGAATTGATTCAGACACGCGCCCAAACAGGGTGGCGTGTATGTATCGATTATATAAAACTCAATGCTGCTACGAGGAAAGACCACTTTCCTCTACCATTCATTGATCAGATGCTGGAACGCTTAGCGGGACGAGAGTATTATTGTTTTATGGATGGATACTCAGGCTATAATCAGGTCCCCGTCGCCAAAAAGGATCAAGATAAAACCACTTTTACTTGTCCTTTTGGTACCTTTGCTTACAGTCGCATGCCCTTTGGGCTATGCAATACTCCCGCTACCTTTCAGCGGTGTATGATGGGGATATTCTCTGATATGGTAGAGAATTTTCTGGAGATCTTTATGGATGATTTCTCGATTTTTGGAGACTCTTTTTCTGATTGCCTTTCGAATCTTGACGCTGTTCTTACTCGTTGCAAAGAGAAGAACTTGACTTTGAACTGGGAAAAATGCCATTTTATGGTCCAAGAAGGAATTGTCCTTGGACATGTTATTTCACAGAAAGGCATTGAGGTTGACAGAGCTAAGATAGATGTCATTCAAAACCACCCTCATCCCAAAAGCGTCAAAGATATTCGCTCTTTCCTTGGCCATGCGGGCTTTTATAGGAGATTCATTAAGGACTTTAGCAAAATTGCTAGACCTTTAACTCTTCTCCTGGCCAAGGATACGACCTTTCATTTTGACTCGGATTGCGAGACAGCTTTCGACTCACTTAAACACTCACTCACTTCAGCCCCCGTGTTATCATCACCAAACTGGGACTACCCCTTTGAGCTAATGTGTGACGCATCTGATTTTGCAGCAGGTGCAGTCTTAGGACAGCACATCGAAAAGATGCCACATGTGATTTACTATGCTAGTAAGACCCTGAATGATGCTCAAATCAATTATACAACCACAGAAAAAGAACTTTTAGCGGTTGTATTTGGATTAGAAAAATACAGGCCTTACTTAATTGGCTCACCTATAGTTGTGTATACTGACCATTCCGCTTTAAAACATCTTCTGGCGAAGAAAGATGCAAAAGGTCGACTAATACGTTGGATCCTACTAGTACAAGAGTTCGATCTTGTTATCAAAGATAAGAAAGGATGTGAAAACGTAGTAGCTGACCATTTTCACGCATCTCTTCTTCCCCTGTGACCCTGCCGATCAATGACTCATTTCCTGACGAGCAACTCTTGAGCGTATCCAATGAACCATGGTTCAGGGATATTGTGAACTATCATGCCACGGGACTTATACCCAGTGAGTGGTCAAAACAGGACAAATACCGTTTTCTATCCCAAGTAAAACATTATTACTGGGACGAGCCCTATTTGTTTAAATATTGTCCTGATCAGATCATTCGCCAGTGTGTCCCGAATAAAGAGTTCAAGAGTGTTCTTTCTTTTTGTCATGATCAGGCCTGTTGGGGTCATTTCGGTCCTAGAAAAACAGCGGAGAAGGTTTTGCAATATGGATTTTATTGGCCGACCTTATTCAAGGACGCTTTTGAGCATTGCAAAACCTGTACACAATGTCAGTATACGGGTAGAATCTCCCAGAGGAATGAAATGCCTCAGCAACCCATCTTGGTTGTTGAAATATTCGATGTTTGGGGTATAGATTTTATGGGTCCTTTTCCCAACTCCTTTGAGAATTTGTACATACTGCTGGCGGTTGATTATGTCTCAAAGTGGGTAGAAGCCATTCCATGTCGCACTAATGACAAGAAAGTTGTCATTAAGTTCTTGAAAGAGAATATTTTTTCGCGATTTGGACACCCACGTGCTATCATTAGCGATAATAGGACACACTTCTGTAACAGATCTTTCGAGACTCTGATGCGAAAATACTCAATCAACCACCGACTTTCTACACCCTATCACCCCCAAACAAGTGGGCAGGCTGAAATCTCAAACAGACAAATCAAACTTATCCTGGAGAAAACTGTTGCTAAAAATAGAAAAGACTGGTCGACCAAACTGACGGATGCTCTTTGGGCATTCCGAACTGCATATAAGACCGACCTAGGGATGTCTCCATATAGGATAATGTTTGGAAAAGCATGTCACTTACCCGTCGAGATAGAACATAAAGCATTGTGGGCTATTAAAGAAATAAATTTTGATTTAAACCTTGCTTGCAACTTTCGGAAGCTGCAACTTAATGAGCTAAGCGAACTCTGCGATGAAGTTTATGATAACGCTGTAATCACAAAGAATAGGACTAAAGTTTTTCACGATAAAAACATTTTGAGGAAAACATTTTCACCTGGTCAACAAGTCCTTCTTTATGATTCACGATTACACCTTCACGCGGGTAAGCTCCGATCTCGATGGAAGGGACCTTTTGTTGTGCGGTCTGTATACCCGCACGGGGCAGTAGAGATTGAAAATGTTAAAAACGGCACCTTTTTCAAAGTAAATGGACATAGACTTAAGCCGTATTTTTCCACTGACCCCACGGAAGAGCTCTTGTTCTTACAAGAGCCAGTTTATTTGGATTAAAATTCCTCCGTCTCACCTTCATGTCATGTATATCACTGCATTATCTTTTGAATGGAGGTGAGTGAAAAGAATAAGTTTGGGGGAAGTTCTTCACTTATATATTTTGCCCCCACTAACAGGTTTTGTAGGTATAACGATTGGCAACAGTGAGGACACTGTTGAAAACAAGTTTGGGGGAGGTTTGTGCTTATTTTTTGCATCATTTGCATATCATTTACATAAGCACAAAACAAAACATTTCTTTTGAAAATCTACAAAAAAATTGAAAAATTTTCAAGTATAAAAATAATTTTAATATTTACACTTTTTTGTATATAAAAAAGATAATGAAAGTTTAGATAGTGAAAAATTACATCCATGAGATTAGAAAAATTTAAGAAAACTAAGAAAATTAGAAGTTTTCTTATACGAACTAGTAATAAATAGTTATGAGCCATTGTCCCAAGGGTTAGTAAGATGAAGGACGTCACTAATCTGAGGATAAAAATAAGTCTGAAAAATAGTTTCTATTCTGGAAGCCAAACATTTTTGAACGTTGCTACCCTGCTATTCGCACTTACACACGTCTTAAAGCCTGGGATAGTGGAGGATACCTTGAAATGCTCTTGTCTTAAAGCCAAAAGTATGAAGGAAATAAAAAGAAAAAAATGAATAAAAATATAAAGTGGTGAGAAAAATAGACACTGGTTTTGTGATCACCGAGGGCAATAAAAATGTATAGCGAGGGTGCTTCTTCACCTAGTGCCCTAAGGCCAACTGGTCTGGGAGTCACTGCTATGCCTGAGGTGGTGCAAGACGAGGAAAATACACCAAGTAAGCAAGCACAGGAGTAATCGGTCGGTTAATACCTCAAGAAGTATTAACGGTCGCATGAAAGTGTGTGAGCAATCTCATCTAAATATTCATTAATTAAAAAGTACTGAGGCTGATGGGCAAGAGTATGATAGCTTGAATTGAATTCTCCGGGTGTAGGAATGTCTTTACACACACGCAGGGTTATATGATCGATGTTTGAAAGAAAGATAGGAATGAAGAATAAGACGATGTTTTATTGAGGGAGGACGTGATTTCTGACATCTTTTCATGACCATTAAGATAGGGCTCATAACAACCGAAAAGCTAACCTAGTTGGAAACCCTAATTTTCAAAGTCTTTCTTTTAGAATTCTTTTCTTTAAATGTAATATTCATGATCTTTCTTTTATTATTGGATTTTATGGGTGCAATCCGCTGAAAACCCTCAGGAGACAACACTCCTCCTACTAGGGACACCTAGAGGTTTAAAGGCTTGTTGCACGTGCTCAGTGCAATCGTGTTGCCTATGAAAGTGTGCTAGTTAGTTTTTTCTCTTTCTTTATTTTCTCCTTCTCTTTTTAATAAAACAGTTCGCTCGAGACGATCAAAATTAAGTTTGGGGGAATTTGATTAGTCGAAAATATTGTATATTTTAGCCGGCAATTTCTTCATCATTTGCATTCATATAGAAGTGTTCGGCATTCATATTTTACATATTAGCAAAACTATCGCAAAATATCGGATTACATGTATTAGACTCTAAAACCGACACTATAAAGGAAATTGACCACATTTCATGGCATCGCATCATCCCTGCATTTGCGCAACACTTATTTTGAGATCTGTGCAGGAAAAATCCAGAAGAAAGGCTAAAATTTACAGGGTACCGCTAAAACATGACGCCAACTCAATGATTTCAGTTCTGGTACCAATCCAAAAGGCAAAACAAAAATCAATATATCAAAGAAAGGCCCAAGTATCTGTTAGTTATATGTATGCCCTAGAGGCCATTACTGTACATAGGATGTATATTGTAGTGGATGCTGGGACATATATAGGGAGGACTTTCTTGCTCGACATGATAGTATGCTATCTGGTTGAACTTTACCTTAACGTGTATACTGATTGTCTCTCTGTTACATGTTGGTAAAGCCCTTAGGATGTGTGCTTGACTACCTGGACTATGATGCGGATCATACTAGTGGGGACATGGTAGTCTATAAGTACATCCTTCAAAGTCCCTAGTCGTGGGTGTATCGAGACGGGGCATCGATATACCAGAGTAGACTAGTGTGTATCTTCTCGACCCATACAGATGGGCGATGGATGATCCCATATCCATCGGTGTTTGACATCAGAGATGATATACGGGTGCTCAGTAGAGACTGGGTACACTGGACGGACTCGCCGAGAACTCCCAGATGGTATTATACCTCACGTCAGATGGCGGTTCTCTGGTGACACTGGTACAGAGTAGTCTGTTGACCCGAGATCGTCATAGAGTCTTGTGTGGTTCCCACTGTGCTTTGATTTCCATCTTACCACGTCCAAGAGGGCGTGCAAAACGGTGGTTTTTGGGTACAGTCCCGAGTCACATGGAGGCAATGAGCGATAGGAGGGGATTCGTCTCTCCCGGTATAGGGGGTTGATGTTGCGCTGTGTTCGATTGGCTATAACAGGAAATCCCTGGCCAGGGTTGCTGAGATTTACTGGTAAGTGTTACCAGTAGTTTCTCGAATAGTTATAGACCTCATATCGACACGACTTATTGAGCTATTGGGGTCTGACGTTTACCACCCCTAGGCAAGATATGCGACATATCAGACGATCAGACCGGACTGTACGGTAGTGTTACTGGTCGGATTCACTGGAGTGAGAGCGGGCTTGCTCGTCGATCTTCAGATCGCTCAATACCCGGGTGGCCGTTACGTTTAGCAGACCGCTTGCGGCTTGTGGATGTTTGATATGATCATCATCTGCTGCCGGCGTATTGACGAGTCTTTAGAGTCCTACACAGAGGTTTCCTGGCTCAAGCGAAACGAAATAGGAGCGCATATGAGATATGTGCGGGACCGAGAATAATGCGTGTATGTGATACCGTATTTCATTCTCGCGATGAATGTATCGAATGGTTGTATGCGATATAACCTAGTTATCGATTCAAGCGTTGATTCGATAAGCCGATACATTGTATACTAGTCGGTTGTGTGCGACATGACCGGATCATTGAATCAAGTATTGATTTAATGATTTAATGCATATTTATATATTTGATATATTGCTTTGCATCAACTAGTATCGGTTTACTTAAGATGGATTTTCTCGCTCGGGTGTGCGCATTGTATATGCGATATATTTATGTGCACATGTTTGTATCATGTTTGATGATGCATACCACTTTGGTTAAGTGTAAAGTTTGAACCATGGTTGTGTTTATGTTTAGGGTTTTATTTTCTTAATTATTCATTTATTCTTTTTGATAAATGAATAAAAGAAAATGAGAAAAGAATGGTGGCTTCTTTTGTTGTTTAGTTGAAACTTCATGAAGCTTTGACCTTAGTCCACCATTCTTATCTCATTCTTAACCCTAACCATTCAACTAACCTTGGTTAACTCTCTACACATTACCATAGTTAGAATTATGATAAGTATTCTATTATTTTCTATTTTCTAATAACTTATCATAATACTAGCTTCTTCTTCTTCATTCTTCAAGTGAAGAAAACCAAGCTCCATCAATGGTGATTGTTGGAAAAGAGTGAGAAATCCAATTCTAAATTGAACCCAACTCCTATTTCTTCATCCTCTACCTCTTGCCAAGTAGTAGAGTGTGTTTACTTCACAAGTTTCATGACTTGGTGAAGTTGTGAGCTTGATCTAGCGATGCCTCGACGTAGATCATCTTCGGCATGGACATCGACGACCTAGCTTGCCCATTCTCCGACGAAGCCGATCCTAGAGCCCGGATTTCACTTGGACAGCGGAGAGGACTTCGTTGCGGAGCCGTGGAGGTGGAGCACCGGATCTACAAAGGTTGTATTTCCGTTTTCTCATTAGTTAAGTGTTAACTAGTTCATTGTTCGCCTAGACATCTAGTTATCGATCCGTAGTTTAGGGTTTGTAGGCACCATAATTTTTGAAATTGCCATGGTTGATGGCTTGGGAGACCTCACTTGAGTGCCTAGGGACCCTACAGTGGTATCAGAGCCTAGCTAGAGCCTTAGGCGAAGTCTAGACGGAATTTGAAGTCCGAACGAACACGAAACCCCGAATCAAACATGCTCTCTGTCCAATTTTTAAAATCTGGTCTTTTTCCAAATTAAAAATATCCAGAAAATCAAGCAGGGTTTTCTAAGAATTACTGAAAATTTCGAGCACGTGATTCAATATATAGAGCGCGGATCCGCGGCCTCACAAGAGGATGACGCGGCGCATACGCGGTCAATTTGTCGTTTTGTGCTTCGATATTTGCACCGTAATTCTTAGTTTTATGTGCTGGATTTCCTGGAAATTTTTAATATTTTTTACAGAGTTGAATTTTCTGAGTTGTTTTGGGGATTCGGTGTTTCGATCGGAGTATCAAATTTTGTCTTTGTGGCTTTCCGGATAAATTTTAGAATATGTTAAAAAGTTCGACCGGATATAAATACCCAATTTTTCCCCTGTCGGGAAAATTCCAAGTGTTGGATTTTTCCGAAGTTTAACGACGTTCTAAGTAGTGCAAGTAACGCGATGGACCCTCTAGAAGACACAAAACTTAACTCGATTATGTGACCGTCTTGAACTGCCCTTTGAACCTTCGGGTTTGGGGCAGTACGGCGTGCCACATGTGAGGCGTTGGCTTGACCCTTCTACGGCTGGACCGTCGGTACTGAGGCACGAACTGAATGTTGTTAGACTTATTTCATGTGTTGATCTGTTTCGGGAAAACTTGGGTGTTCGATTGTTCGATCGGAAAGTTTAACATTTTCTGTTTATCCGGAATGGGATACAATAATTGGAATTCACAAGTAGTTATGAGATAACTGAATGAATGTTATAAACATAGCACTTTAGTCTCACTTGATCGGTTGCCACGGAATTTTGATGTGATCAAAAGTCCGTCGCAATCACGTAGCGTACGCGGATACTCGCCGGGTAAACTTAATAGACAGCTTCACTCCATAGCCCCGACCAAGTGACTGTAGGAGAACCCCGTCGCTGAAAGCATCCGTTCGGGTGCTCGCGGTAGCGGTGTTCCTCCTTAGTGCACTTCGTCGACGGTATCAGGGGTGCGGCCGTCTACTAAAGTTTGCGACGAGTATTCGATCAGGATGTCGGGAATCTTGTTGAATTACCCGACTTGATATTGAAAAGTGTTTTCGATTTTGAGACTAAAATGCGGGGTTTATAATTGTTAGGCATGCGATGTCTAAGTAATTCATTTGGTCAGGCATGCGATGTCTGAGGTGGTTGTGGATTCCAACTGTTGTAGTTTTACACTTTCTTTTCTGTGACCGTAAGTATAATATGTGATATCGCCGGTTTCGTTGCTATATGTCAACGACAATTGTGATGGACATATTTACTTACGTTGATGACATGTGATGTTATGTGTTGCTGGATATGTTATATTGGATCGTCGTGTTTGAATAGCCGGGGGGTTTTTATGTGAGATGAGTGTTTTTCATTTTCATTCATGTAAAAACTTGTATGTAATATTCTTTTATTGGGGCGCTTCCAGGTTGCGGAAGTAGTCACCATTTGTATATTATTTACTTTTCCGCACTAGGATAGACCCAAGGAGGAGGGCACAAGTAACCGGGTTCTGGAGTCCAGTGGGAGACCAACTCGAGGAGTCGGGTCCGGGTCTGCTAACTCCAGAATTGGTAGGGTTGCTTGCCGCTCTCGTAGGGGTCTAGGGGTGTGGGTTTGGCTATTCATCACGACCGTGGAATCCGTGTTTTATACTGGCTCGTATTGAAAACACGGACGTCCTAGTATATCCAATATTTCATATGTTTCTTCTGCTGCGATATCTGTGATGTGATCATGTGATGTTCTATGATAGATACAGTATATAGTATATATGATATATTATATAGGCGTTACTTATGTTTTACACCCGCGCTAGCCCTGCCCTGCTCTGTCGTTAGTTACCTAACCTAACGGTGCACGAGGGGACATCGAGGCGAATGCGGATGGCATAAGTGTACGTCATATCTATCTGTGATGTTTAGGTACTTAAATGATGGGACTTCATTAATGTGATTAATGAAATAAAAGAAACCTAAGATGTTGTAGAATCGAATTTCAAAATAAAACAGGTAGCTACAGTTCTTGTTTTGCATAGCGGTATATGTGATATATCCTGCACCTTATTCGATGAGGAAAGGACCGAGATCCCTTCACCGGAGTGACTCCTTTAGCAATAACTGGCAGATGCTACACCCTCGGTTTGTCTTTTGATTGCTTTTAAGTGTTTTTGCTTTGCACAGTGATATATATGATATATCCCGCACCTCATTCGACGAGGAAAGGACCGACGATCCCTTCACCGGGAGTGACTCCTTTAGCAAAACTAGAAAAGCCTCAAAAACACTCCATTTCAAAATTCATTCGATCCTACAACGATATCAAGTTCATTACGCAATAGGTTTTCATAAAAACCTGTCGTAGCCCTCCGTCATTTCAGATAAGTGCTGTTTAGTATTCGTGCTGCGTTTGTTGGCCTCCGTCAAGGCGCAGTGTGCGGTAGCTAACCAGTATTTATCTGCTTATGCATATGATGCAGATTGAGTTAGGGTAGTCGTGCGACCTTGTTGGCCTCCGTCAAGGGTCGTGCGGGTGGGTTTGATTCGATCAAGAAATGACGGGTTGAACTTGACTAGTAGCCTATGATTTGTTGGCCTCCGTCAAGGTCATAGGGTGCTAGGGGCAAAAAAATTATCGGGAATTTCAAGTATTGAAATTTGCAATGAGATTGCATACCTTCTATGAGATAGTTGGATCCCGATACCCGCTGCGAGTAAGAGTTACTCCTGGGAGAGTTTTATACATTATAATTAGCCGATCAAGTAGGTGTCTAGAAAGGTGTTAACGAGGTTATGCCTCTGGGAAAACGAGGTTTACAGTAATTAGGTTCGTGCGAAAGCACGGGGGACCTCCCTCAAAGTACCGACACTGGCCTGGCTGAAAGATTGGCGAACTTGTAGTGTGTAATTAATCCCGGCTAGTCTTTCCTTTTAGGGTTTGAAGGAAGATTTGATAAAAAGCAGTGGGAGCCATCCTGATTAGATAAAATAATAACCAATCTATTCTTGACAGAGCGCACGCTGAGTGTTTTCTTCTCTCTCTCTCTCCAGGTAGCGACCATATCACGCCTTAATCAAGATAATAATACGGAATATTGACCGAACCCGCTTGTTATACTGAGCTGGGGAACGTTGGTCCCACTCCAACTTATAATTGTTATAAGACCGAGCAGGAAATTGGGGAATACCAGATTTCCCGTGCCGCCCAAACGAAGAGAGTGCATGCTGATGCATCATCTTCGGGTGTGTTCGTTACAAAGAACTGTTTCTCAGTATCCTTTACGTCCTGGGTATGTGATACCAGATCAGGATCCCAGATATGTAATCTGTTACATAGGGCTACAGATAGGTAGAGAACTGAGAACGGGTGATAAGTTTCATGAGGCAGAAAACGGGACAAGAGTTGCAGCCAAGTCTGTTGGTCACTGTCACCCTGTATTACAATACATTGATTCTGAATAAATGTTATTAGATACCGAACCTGATATACAAAATCATATCTGTCTCTTTATTAGTAAAGAAACGGTAAAATTTTGTATTGTTGGATAATGTTTTGAACATTTCCTATATCAAAAGTTGATCGGTTCAGGCACGTTATCTAAAAGCATTAATGTTCTAAATCAAACTACAGTTCTTAATATATGAAACACACACAAGAGGAAGAGTTCAGAAATGAACGAATCCTTCTTGAGGCATTGTAGACTAGGTCAGATCAATGCGACCCGACTGGCTAGAGTTACATATAGATGTATATTTAAATCAGTTTGAATTTACATCTTGTGAAACTCGCCAGTCATGTCACAAAGATAAGATGACCATAGCTCCGTTTATTGGAAACAGAGAAAGAGTTGGTAAACTCTTGGGATGATACATGTTGATGTATGTAAGGTCCCCTGTCTACACATGCCAAGACTGGTTCTTTATACTTCATTATATTCTCTGATAATCTCTCAAGATTCAGACATATGTTCCTGTTGAAACACAAGTCCGAACCTTTTGAGATATTCACGGAATATAAGTTAGAAGTAGAGAACCAGAATACGGGTATAAGTATTATGTCCTATGATGAGATCAGGGAGGAGAATACTTGTGCACGGAAATCCTGGATTATTCTAAAGGAGAATGAGATTCTCTCTCGGCATTACTCCTCTGAATACACCATATCACGATGGTATATCGGGGCGGAGCAATTACACCCTATGTAATAAGGTGTGCTCTATGATGAGTACTACTGAGTTACCTATTTCCTTTTAGGGAGTTATGCACTTGAGAAGCTGTATACCTATTGAATAGGGTTCTAATCAAATCAGTTGCCTACCGCTTCATATGTGATATGGAATGGGAAGAACCCATGTCTTAAGTTAGTTAAGATTTGGGGATTGTCCGTCCTATGTCTAAAAGCAAAATCCGGACAAGCTCGAGGCAAGGTCTGTTATGTAGAACTGGAAATGTTCCAGCTATACGAACTACAGCAGATGATTTGATAGAACCAAGGGATTCAATAGATACCAACGAACCTCAGCCTCTCCGCCGATCTAGTAGGGTTCCTCACCCACTTGAGAGATACTTCGGTTTCTCTATGACAGTGGGAGCGAGGATTACATCATGAGATGATGACCCAACTAGTTTCGAGCTGGCCATCAGGAGTGTGACTCTGTAAGAATGGCTGGATGTTTAGCGATCTGAGATGGAATCCTTATACACCAACAAAGTATGTACTTTGGTTGCTATATCTGAAGGGTTAAATCCCCATCAGGAGCAAGTATATCTTGAGAAGATTACTTGGTGTAGATGGAAAAGTTAAGACTTTCAAAGCTAGACTTGTTAAAAGTTTGCATCATTGACCAGGTGTGGATAATGATGAAACCTTTTCAAGTAGCTATGCTTAAGTCCATCCAGATCCTACTTGTCACGGCTACATACCATGACTACGATATCTGGTGGTTGGGTGTCATGACTGCTTTTCTAAATGATGTTTTAGAAGAGAGCGTCTATAAGTACACAGCCAGAGGGCTTCGTAGACAGTGGGAGCAGCGGAAACGTGTGCAAGATGCTTTATAAGATAAAGCATGCATCGCGGAGTTGGAACATCTGTTTTGATGAATTAGTCAAAGAGTTTGACATCATCAAAATGGTAGATGAACCTTGTATAAACAAAAAGGTAATAGGGAGTATGGTGGTAATCCTCGTAGAGTACGTGGATGATATACTCTTGATAAGAAAGGAGTTTCTTATGCTACGCTCGATCAATCTCCGTTTATCACAAAGATTCTCCGTGAAGGATCAAAATGATACCTCCTAAATCCTGTGTTTTAATCTATGAGATAGATGTAATTGGATGTTAGGATACTCACTAGATGTAGTGAGTTGGTATCAATCGATCCTGGGGAGAATCACTGGAAGGGTTCCAGGGTGATAAAGACGACTGAATGTCAGTCGCAGGCATTGCCTTTACCCTCAGTAAAGGGACGGTATGTTGGAAGAGTTCCAAGCTAGATACCGTGGCATACTAGACGATAAAGGCAGGATACATCGCTACTTAAGATGCTACCAAAAAGGCTGTTTGGGTGTATATAGGTTCATGAGATGAACTATGTTCCTTCCATTGTGTGACAATGGAGTTGTGGCTTATGCCAAGGAACGCAGGTCCCATCAGTGATCCAGACATATTCTAAGGCAGTATCACTTGATCATGGAGATGGTTGATCTCCAGGGAGATCGAGGTTAGGAGAGTAGACTCAGAGGACAACACAGCGGATCCACTCACAAAGGCCTGTTCCCGGAGAGAGACTTTTATGGGATGGTTGAGTATGAGATACTGCAACCACTGCTACAGATGGCCCTAGTGCAAGTGGAAGATTGTTAGTTATATGTATGCCCTAGAGGCCATTACTGTACATAGGATGTATATTGTAGTGGATGCTGGGACATATATAGGGAGGACTTTCTTGCTCGACATGCTAGTATGCTATCTGGTTGAACTTTACCTTAACGTGTATACTGATTGTCTCTCTGTTACATGTTGGTAAAGCCCTTAGGATGTGTGCTTGACTACCTGGACTATGATGCGGATCATACTAGTGGGGACATGGTAGTCTATAAGTACATCCTTCAAAGTCCCTAGTCGTGGGTGTATCGAGACGGGGCATCGATATACCAGAGTAGACTAGCGTGTATCTTCTCGACCCATACAGATGGGCGATGGATGATCCCATATCCATCGGTGTTTGACATCAGAGATGATATACGGGTGCTCAGTAGAGACTGGGTACACTGGACGGACTCGCCGAGAACTCCCAGATGGTATTATACCTCACGTCAGATGGCAGTTCTCTGGTGACACTGGTACAGAGTAGTCTGTTGACCCGAGATCGTCATAGAGTCTTGTGTGGTTCCCACTGTGCTTTGATTTCCATCTTACCACGTCCAAGAGGGCGTGCAAAACGGTGGTTTTTGGGTACAGTCCCGAGTCACATGGAGGCAATGAGCGATAGGAGGGGATTCGTCTCTCCCGGTATAGGGGGTTGATGTTGCGCTGTGTTCGATTGGCTATAACAGGAAATCCCTGGCCAGGGTTGCTGAGATTTACTGGTAAGTGTTACCAGTAGTTTCTCGAACAGTTATAGACCTCATATCGACACGACTTATTGAGCTATTGGGGTCTGACGTTTACCACCCCTAGGCAAGATATGCGACATATCAGACGATCAGACCGGACTGTACGGTAGTGTTACTGGTCGGATTCACTGGAGTGAGAGCGGGCTTGCTCGTCGATCTTCAGATCGCTCAATACCCGGGTGGCCGTTACGTTTAGCAGACCGCTTGCGGCTTGTGGATGTTTGATATGATCATCATCTGCTGCCGGCGTATTGACGAGTCTTTAGAGTCCTACACAGAGGTTTCCTGGCTCAAGCGAAACGAAATAGGAGCGCATATGAGATATGTGCGGGACCGAGAATAATGCGTGTATGTGATACCGTATTTCATTCTCGCGATGAATGTATCGAATGGTTGTATGCGATATAACCTAGTTATCGATTCAAGCGTTGATTCGATAAGCCGATACATTGTATACTAGTCGGTTGTGTGCGACATGACCGGATCATTGAATCAAGTATTGATTTAATGATTTAATGCATATTTATATATTTGATATATTGCTTTGCATCAACTAGTATCGGTTTACTTAAGATGGATTTTCTCGCTCGGGTGTGCGCATTGTATATGCGATATATTTATGTGCACATGTTTGTATCATGTTTGATGATGCATACCACTTTGGTTAAGTGTAAAGTTTGAACCATGGTTGTGTTTATGTTTAGGGTTTTATTTTCTTAATTATTCATTTATTCTTTTTGATAAATGAATAAAAGAAAATGAGAAAAGAATGGTGGCTTCTTTTGTTGTTTAGTTGAAACTTCATGAAGCTTTGACCTTAGTCCACCATTCTTATCTCATTCTTAACCCTAACCATTCAACTAACCTTGGTTAACTCTCTACACATTACCATAGTTAGAATTATGATAAGTATTCTATTATTTTCTATTTTCTAATAACTTATCATAATACTAGCTTCTTCTTCTTCATTCTTCAAGTGAAGAAAACCAAGCTCCATCAATGGTGATTGTTGGAAAAGAGTGAGAAATCCAATTCTAAATTGAACCCAACTCCTATTTCTTCATCCTCTACCTCTTGCCAAGTAGTAGAGTGTGTTTACTTCACAAGTTTCATGACTTGGTGAAGTTGTGAGCTTGATCTAGCGATGCCTCGACGTAGATCATCTTCGGCATGGACATCGACGACCTAGCTTGCCCATTCTCCGACGAAGCCGATCCTAGAGCCCGGATTTCACTTGGACAGCGGAGAGGACTTCGTTGCGAAGCCGTGGAGGTGGAGCACCGGATCTACAAAGGTTGTATTTCCGTTTTCTCATTAGTTAAGTGTTAACTAGTTCATTGTTCGCCTAGACATCTAGTTATCGATCCGTAGTTTAGGGTTTGTAGGCACCATAATTTTTGAAATTGCCATGGTTGATGGCTTAGGAGACCTCACTTGAGTGCCTAGGAACCCTACAGTATCAACCAAAGACCACACCAGAAGAACCAAGCCACAAGCTTCCAACATGGCCGCGGAACCGCGGCCGGAGCCTGCTTGAGCCGCGGTTCCGCGGCCATCTTGCCACGTCACCTTCTCAATTTTGGTGCACAATGCTTCACTCAGGTCCCACATTCAGCTCATATACTTCAAATTCCAGAAGACTCTAGAAACTTCTGCCAGATCAGCAAGCTTTGGGATCAACACTAAACTAACCTAACATTCTAGAAACTTCTTCCTAAACCCTAGCTTAAACCCTAAGCTAAGCCTAACAAACTCCTTCTAGAAGTCTTTCAACAAACTTTTGGAGGGAACTCAAGAAGGCTTAGGGTTTGGGTGTTCTATAAATAAGACCCTAGGCTCACTTAAAAAAAATTATTCATCCAATTATGGAAAAATTCCTCCATTAGTTCATTTTAGAGCCATTCTATCTCTTTCTTCATCTTCTTCTTCCACAAAGTCTAGTGAGAGGACTTGTGTGAAACCCTAACCCTAATTCCAATCAAAAGCCAAAATCCCGAGTACCCATTCAAGCAAGAAGCCTTGCAACCTTTTAGGAGCCGAGCCGGTTTTCAACAGAGCAAGTGGTCCAAGCCGATCCGCGACTCACGGAGCCGAGCGAAGCCAAGTCGACAATTTAATTCTTCCTCTTGTAGTTCTTGAGCGACTGTAATCAAATTGTTGATATAAATAAAAGGTGATATTCTTTTATCTTGTTTTCTTTAAATTCTTACATCATGAGTCAATCTAAATTTCTAGTTATAATTCTTGTTGTGATGTTTGAGTAATACTCCGCTCGTCGAGGAGTCGAGACGATCAATAGAATGATGATGTAATATATCTTAAATCGATTCTTGAATCCTACGAGTTTTGTAAACCCTAGCAAGATCTAGAATCGACGACCCAATTCGTTGCAATGCTTTCTTGATTGATATCGCTCGAGATTGGGGAGTTACGATCGTTTCTTGAAATTGCTAGAGGCTAGAGTGTGAATGATATCAACGAAAGAACAAGGGTTAAAGGATGAAACCCTAGTTTCATCAAGAAAGCCCTAACTCTCGTCAATCATCATCGATCTAGTATCAATCCTTCGAAGGACAAGAACACGAAATCTTGAAATTACATCACGTCTATAGATCCGATCGATCCCTACGAGCCTCATTTAGATTCTTGACATTTTGGTTGGAAATATTATCGAAACCCAATTCTTGATTGTTTATCAGTTTCTTGATTCTTGATTAAACTCGTGACACCTGAATCAATTGATAAATTCTTGAATCATGTTTTCTTTTCTTTTCGATTAACTTTTCAATTCAAACAAATCAAATATACAAACGAATCGCACAATCCCTGTGGACGATCCGCACTCACTTACGATCTACAACTGACACCGTAGTTGATTGCGGTCAAATATAAAAAAAAATTATTGTGAACTTTATTCAATTTTCTAATTACCGACACAAAGAGACTCTTATTGATTTGATTTACTTACTCAGTCTCGCATTTTACGATCAATCAAATGGCACCGAAATCGGGGACTATTTGAATCGATATTTTTACATTTACACAATCGGAAAACGTATCAATCAGAGTGCTTCCAATTATGAGTAACCTGAAAGAGAAACAAGTTTCTCAAAACCATTACTATTAACTGAATACCATACACAAGTATCTACATCTTCGATCACCTTAAAGAATCCCGATACTTGCAATACCCGGTTCTCTACTTTACTCTTATACCTATAACTTCTCAAAACTCAGACCTTGTGTTTCTACGAAACACCTGTCTAAAACTAGAGAAGTCATAAGTAAACCGAATATAGTACGAGAACCAACCCTCTGTCCTCATGGACGCTGGACAACATACAATACTCTGTATAAGTCCCTTGAATCTAATAACTCATTCCCTGTGTGTCGTAGGTTGAAAACTGTACCTATGGTTAAGAAGAATTACACCGTTGTTTAATACTCCTTACCTAACCATCAACTGATATAGGTAAATGTCATCGACATAATTTCAAAAAGGTATATCTCACTCTATAAAAATAGACGTACAGATATATCAATTTGAAATTAGTGCATAACAGCGGATATTCAAAACCAAATATTCGCCGTCCGGCAAACAACCCAGGTGATTTCCTCAAATATCACCAATTACAACGAATTCCGATATAATGAGGATGATCACCTAATTCTCAATAACTTACTCCCACTCATCATCTGTAAAACCATACAGATGTGAGTATCATACCTGGTAAATACATACCCTGGAGCAAGTGTCTAATTGGGAAATCAGTTTTCTTTTAACAGTACACAGTGAAACTGAAATATTGAAATATTTCGATGGGTTATCCGGGTATTCTTAGTAATGCCTCTTCCATTATCCAGATTCACAACTGTAACCGTATATTTCTCTGCCATCTCTCCAAATCCCTTTATATGTCTTTAGTCATTACCTTCTGTACACCTTCTTAGGCTAAATGGTTTTCTTCCTTCCCTACCGTTCGGCACCAGCCTATGGTTTGGAAGAAGACTATCCAATAAGCATAATGGGTGTACTGTCCTAATCCTAGGAGCACTCGCAATGCGAGAGAAGGTGAAGATAAAAGACAACTGAATAAACCTTATTCCTATTTCTCCTGAACCAGAATCCATCCCCGAACTGGAACAAGTTCCTTTCGAGTTCGTATATAACCATACGATGGAATATCCAATATACTGTGGATCTTCGTAGTGATACGGAGTGTTCTGGAGAAATTCAAAGGTGATGTAGGATTGGCGAAGAAATACTTGGTTTGGTCGTAAATAGCAGTCGCAATTTACTTTGCCCTCTTACTAATCCCTTTATTTGTCTTTACTTAATACCTTCTATACACCATCGTTAGGCTAATTGGTTTTCTTCATTCCCTACCGGTCGGCATCTGCCTATGGTTTGGAAGAAGACTATCCAATTTACTTAATAGGTGTACTATCTCCTAACCCTAGGAGTACTCGCAACCAGAGAGAAAGTAAAAGGAAAAGACAACTGAATAGTCATATTCGTTTTCTCCAGAACCGGAAACCATCCTTGAATAAATTCCTTCGAGTTCGTATATAACCATACGATGGTTTTATCCAATGGAAGTGGATGTTAGTAGTAATACGGGGTGTCCTGGAGAAAAGGGTAAGAGTAGGAGTGGCAATGAGGTATGCAACTCTGACAATCCAAAAGCCAGTGTTTAAAAAGGTTCGGTCAACTTGGTCACTGAGTCATAGTCAAGGGTCGGGCCATGGTCGCTGCCAAAGAGAGAGAGAGAAGAAACACTCAGTGCGCACTCTAACATAGATCAGAATGTTTATCAATATATCTAATCAAGAAACCTCACACTGTACCGTCAAATTCTCCTCCAACCCTGAAAGAAGAATTAGTCGGGATCACCCGAGGAGTAAACCAACTCATCAGTGGGAATCGGGATCCAACTATTATCGCATGAAAATGTGACGGAATCCACTCACGTCACCATACTCCAGAAGGTATGCGCATGCCTGGCAAGTTTCAGTTTCTTTAGAAACTCCCGATGTGATTTTGACCCCTAGAACCCAAGTGACCTTGACACAGTCAACAAATCAAAGAGTCCTAGTCAAGTTCAACCCGTCATTATCCTGGATTGCATTAAACCCACCCGTACAGGCCCTTGACACAGTCAACAAGGTCGCACGACTGTCCTAACCAATCCATTTAATATGCCACAAACGAACACTACTTAGCTACCGTACACTACGCCTTGACACAGTCAACAAACGCAGCACGAATACTATGTAATATTTATAAGAAATAACGGAGGGCTACGTCTAGTTTTTGGCAAAAAACTTTTAACGTAATGAACTTGATATCGTTGAAGGAACAGCATGTTAGTGTATATGCCCTAGAGGCCATTATTGTATCATACTAGTTTGTATATTACTTAATGGAAGCTTGGGATATTCACAGTTGTATATACAATCTTGCTCAAAATGGTAGTATGCTACTTGGTTTGTTTCTACTTTAATGTGTACATGTGTTTCTTTTAGCATATTATCTATACACATTAGTAGAGCCCTTAGGATCTTTGCTTGATTACCAGCGTTGTGATGGCAGTCACACTCGTGGGGGCTGGGTAATCAACAAGCACATCCTTATACATGTCCCTAGTCGTGGGATTATCGAGACAGGGCATCGATACTCCGGAGTAGACTAGCGTATGCGCTTCTCATCCCAGTGCGGGAGGCGGTCTGTCCCACAGCCGTCAGTACGTCGTACTTGAGATAGTATGCGGGTGCTCGTTAGGCTACGAGTACACTAGACAGGACTCGTTGGGAACTGATGGTTGGTATTATACCTATCGTCAGTTATCAGTTCCTAGGTGACATGAGTACAGCTTAGTCCACTGACTTGACACTGTCACTTCGCCTCAAGTGTGTTCCTACTGTACTTTGACTGCTACCCTACCACGGCTCAAAGGAGTCGTGCAAACAGGTAGTAGTTGGGTGCAGTCCCGAAGCACTTGGAGGCAGTGATGGTTAGACAGGATTCTTCTCTCCCGGTATTGGGGGTTGACATCGCGCTGTGTCTAGGAGAGCCATTATACGAGTAGTCCCTGGCCAGGGCAAGCGAGATATACTGGTAGGTTTCCAGTGTTATCTCAGGGTGTTCTGGGCTTCACTCCGACACGACTTGTACCGCTATTAGGGGACTGACGTTTACCATCCCCCTAGGCCCGCCATGCGATGTATCAGACAAACAGACCGGACTGTACGGAGACTGTCACATTCAGGCTCAGTAGGAGTTCGGATGGGGTTCACCTCGTCAGTCTTCTTATCGGCATCTACCTGGGGACCGTTATGTACAGCTAGTGCCGCTTGCGGTCTGTGGTTAAACCCACTGCCGGCATAGTGTCGAGTCTTTAAAGTCCCATACAGAGGGCTATTCGCCTTTGGGCAAAACAGAGTGGAGGTCGCATGGTTTTGCGACAGGGTTCGTTCTCATCCGCGCACTTGTGCACGTTTGGAGTCCGGACGGATATTACTAGCGGGCTCTGGTTTGAGCCAGATCCTAGTATATGTTTTGGGGTTAGTTTTATCTCTTAGTATTCATGTTTCTCGGAACACGAATGCGGGTGTGTATGCACAGATGATTGAGGCGGAGGAAGGAAGAGGATTTTCATTAGGTTTTCGGAACGGGTGTGTATGCACAGTTGACAGTCTTCTTTTTCCAAACCCTAATGAATTTGTGAATTATCAATTAATAATATTAATTAAATGAAAATATGTCATGATAGGGTTTGTTGACTTGTTGACCAAGGTTGACTTGTTGACCATGGTTGAAATATTGACTATCATCATTACACATCAAAGATGCTCTTTGATTCTAGCAAAACCATTTAATGTGAAATGATAATAGTCTTATAAAACCTTCCATCAACTTTTCATTTAGATTAATTTTATTAATTTGATAATTCACTAGATATTGTTATGGTTGTAAAAAACCATTTTCATTCTATCATAACCATTCTCTCTCCTCCCTTCTTCTTCCTCCTCCTCTAGTTCAAGGAGATCCATTCCCATGTGTTGAGAAACCTCTCCTTGAGATAAAATACTCTAAACCACTCTCTACTCACTCTAGGGTTGAAGGTCTAGCAAGCCAAAGACCTTAGTTCTCTCAAAGTTCGAGAAAGGAGCCCAAGGTGGATCCATCTTTGACGAAAGAAGGCGACGAGGAAAGCACCACCCAACCTCTACAAAGAGTTCAAGAAGAAGGAGTTCAAGTGAGGTATAACATTTTTTCCGAGTAGCTAACTCTCTTTAGCTTGGTAGCTAGTTTTGTTTAGAAAAGATCCCGACTTTTGTTAGTCCATGTTGCCTAGTGCGCTAAAAATTTGATTTTTATACCGTTTCCACCTTCCTGCAAGCACCGGGGAGGGCAACGTGGACTTACAGTGGTATCAGAGCCTAACTAAACATAAACTAGCTAGGTAGTAAAGTGTATAGAAGTTCGATCGGAAAAATCGCAAAACTACGACATGCAAAACCCTAAGTTTCTGTTAAAATTTTTTCTGCTCTAAAAATAAAAAGTCATACTCCAAAAATCATCTCAGGGTTTTGTGAAGAAGCCCACCAAAAACGGATGAGTGATCCCTTCAAAGCGCGGTGGTTCCGCGGCAAAAGTATACCCATTGCCGCGGAACCGCGGCCATTTTGACTCGGTTCATGACCGAGTTTGGTGCAGTGTTCTTAGGTTGTGGTTTTGGGTTTTTTAAGATGGTTTATTTCAGCCCAGATTTTCCAGAAATGAAATTTGTATTTGGGGGCCTATAAATCCGTATTTTTGATCGAACTTCACTATACTTTGACTAGTCGGTTATATCTGTGATGTTTATATGTATTGAACGTCGGCTAATCGCTATATGTCGATTAGTAGGGGTTATACATATCTGTGATCTGTGTTTGATGATGGTATGTGTATATGAATGCGTTAGATTGTCGCGGGGGAATAGCCGGGGTGGATGTGAGATGAGTGTTTCTTTTTCTTTCATTCATGTAATATGTAAATTGATGTAATATTATTTGTTTGGCTGCACAACCGGGTCGGGGTTGTAGCTGTCATTGTATAATTCTTTTTATTGTTTTTGCTCCTAGGATAGACCCATGGAGGGGGTGCACAAACTACCGGGTATCTCGAGGTGCCGAGTGGCCTACTTATGGAGTTGAGGGAGGTTGCTTCGCTTCGGGTACTTGGCGGGTAGTTTGCCGCACCCGTAGGGGTCTTGGGTGGGGTATTGGCTATTCACCGCGACCGTGTAATCCGCTTTTCGTTGCAGGCTCGAACGGATTGCGGATTCCTAGTATATCCAATGTATTCATCTGTGATCTGTAATGTCTATCATTGCAATATATTTATATATAATAACTATTTAGGCGTTGCTTATGTTTTACAGCCGCGCTAGCCCAGCCCCCGCTCTGTCGTTAGTTAAGTAACCTAACGGGTTATGACGGGGCCCCGTGGCGAATGCGAATGGCATAAGCGTACGTCATATTTTGGTTGTTTTCTGCAATGGTAGGATTAAATGATGGGACGCATTAAAAGAACTAATGCAAGAAAATAAACCAAGCAAAAGTCGATTGGAACACTTTGAAAACCACTCGGTTCTTTTCAAAACTAAACTTTTAAATGCGGAGCTTGAACCACTCCTTTTAAAAGCTATCTCGTTCCATCGATTATATCAAGTTCACTACGTTCACGGTTTCTCCAAAACCATTCGTAGCCCTCCATCATTTCAGTTAAATATTCGGTAGTATTCAAGCTATGTATTTTGACCTCACGCCAAGGCATAGTGATTGGTAGCTGCCGGATATTTATCTGTTGCATAGATAGAATGCGTTGATTTGAGACAGTCGTACTGCCATTTTGGCCTACGTCAAGGGTAGGTACGGGTGGGTTCAAATTAACCTGGATAATGATGGGTAGAACTTGACATGTGACTTATGACATTTTGACCTCACGCCAAGGTCATAAGAGCATGGGGCAAAAATCACATCGGGAGTTTCATAAGTATTGAAACTTGCTAGCGTTGCATACCATTTGGAGTGTGATGATTCTGGTAGGATTCTTTCAGTTTTGTCACGCGATGATATTTGGATCCCGATCCTACTGTGAGTATATGCTACTCCTCGAGAAATTTCTCACTAAACGATCAATGCTATATACCTAGTAGGTGTCTAGAAAGGTGTTAGCAGGGCTACGCCCCCAGGGAAAAGAGGTTCTTAAATTAAGGAACTTCGCGAAAGCGTTGGAAAACCTCCCTCGAAGTACCGACACTGGCCTGGCTGAACGGTTAAGCAAGTATTGTACGGTGGGATTGATCCCGACTAATTCTTCCTTTGTGGTTTGAGGAGGGATTCGAGAGACAGTGGGAGCCATCCTGTTTAGACAAACTAAAAACCACTCTAAACTTGCAAGAGAATCATGCTGAGTGTTTCATTTCTCTCTCCTAATTGCAACGACCATTCAAGATGACCGGACTTAAGTTATTACTAGATAAAAACATACTGACAGGGCCAAACTGCAAAGATTGGCTCAGGAATGTCAAGATGGCAATCACTTATGACAAGTTGGGGTATCTTCTTACCACCAAAGCTCCCCCAGTCCCAGGTCCCACCTCCAGCATCGCGGATAAAGAAATCCGTAAGACATGGGAGATCGATTGCGCGAAGGCCAAATGCCTCGTTCTTGCCTCGATGGACAACGAACATCAGAGGAGGCATGAGAATATGGACCTAGAGTCCATATTTCTCCATACAAAAGAACTGTATGGAGAGCAGTCTCGTATCGCAAGATACGAAGTGTCGAAGAAGCTATTTTCGGCAAGATTGGCCGTCGGATCATCGGTAGCGGAACACGTGCTTAAGATGATTGGCTACATTGAGGAGCTCGCGGACCTTGGGACCACGTTGGAGAATGAACTCTATACGGACTTGATTCTCCAGTCCCTTCCTTCCACTTACGCCCAGTTCATCCTAAACTTCAACATGCAAGGAAAGGAGGTTGAACTTCCCGAGCTTCTGAACATGTTGAGGACTGCTGAGGGCACCCTACAAAAGGGTAGGGAGACATCCACTTTGTTTGTAGGAGGATCTTCCTCTTCTAAAGTCCAAGGCGAAAGCTAAGGGAAAGAAGAAGAAAGTCCCCCTCCTAACCAAGAGGCGGTGTCAGTAAAGTGGATACGAAGGGAAAGGCAAAAGCAACAAAGACAGCAGGGAAGCTTGTGGGGAAAGAAGAGTGCTTTTACTGTCACAAGAGTGGACACTGGAAAAAGGATTGCGGGGCTTGGAAAGCCAGGACACAGGATCTGAAGCAGATTGCGGTTTCAGCTTTAGGTGTGTATGTTATTGAAAACTGTCTATCAATAAACTCTACTTCCTGAGTATTGGATACCGGATCAGGATCTCATATCTATAATTCTTTGCAGGCGTTGAGAAAGCGTAGGTTTTTGAAAGCAGGTGACATGACCCTCAGAGTTGCAAACGGAGCTAGCATGGATGCTGAGGCCGTGGGGGACTATCACCTGGGTTTGTCAGATGGACATTTTTTGGGTTTTGCGTGGTTGTTATTTTGTACCAAATGCAACTTGTAATATCATTTCTGTATCTTTATTCTCTAAAGAAGGTTATGAATTTGCATTTGTAAGTAATGTTGTGAACATTCACCTTAATCAAGTTCTGATTGGGTCAGGTACATTAAGCAACGGTATATACGTATTAAACCAACCACAGATTTTCAACGTCCAGAATACACACAAAAGAAAGTCTCCTGATATCAATCAGGCTTTCTTATGGCATTGTAGACTAGGTCACATCAATGAGAGAAGGTTGACTAAGTTACATACAGAAGGATATTTGGATCCGTTCGAGTATCAATCTTATGCAACTTGTCAATCCTGTCTCAAAGGAAAGATGACAAAGACTCCGTTCACTGGACACGGAGTAAGAGCGAGCGAGCTCTTGGGACTCGTACACAGCGACGTGTGCGGTCCAATGTCTACGCATGCACGAAGCGGTTATTCTTACTTCATTACTTTTACGGATGATTTTTCAAGGTTCGGACATGTCTTCTTAATGAAACATAAATCTGAAGCCTTTGAAAAATTCCAGGAATACAAGAATGAAGTAGAAAAACAAACAGGCAAAAGTATCAAGACACTAAGATCTGATCGAGGTGGTGAATACTTGAGTGCCGAGTTCCTGAATTACTTAAAAGAGAATGGAATTCTCTCTCAACTTACTCCTCCATACACTCCGCAACATAACGGTGTATCGGAGAGACGGAACCAAACCCTATTGGATATGGTAAGGTCCATGATGAGTAACGCTGAGTTACCGCGATCATTCTGGGGATATGCGCTAGAATCAGCTGCATACCTTTTGAACCGAGTTCCAACTAAGACTGTGCCTACCACACCATATGAATTATGGAGTGGGAAGAAACCCTATCTTCAATACCTGAAGATCTGGGGATGTCCAGCTTTTGTCAAAAAGCAGCATGCGGACAAACTCGAGGCACGCTTAGTACTATGCAAGTTTGTGGGATACCCAAAGAACACCAGGGGGTATCTTTTCTACCACGCAGAGGAACAAAAGGTATTTGTTTCTCGTAATGCCCACTTTCTAGAACACTAGTTCTTGGAAAAGGAAATTAGTGGGACTGCAGCAGAACTGGAAGAAATTCCAGAACCACAAGCTATTACTGAAAGCTTAGTAGAACCAGAGGGTTCGAGAGATCAGGACATTCCTACGCCGCTCCGCAGGAGTAGTAGGCAGTCTCATCCGCCCGAGAGATACTACGGTTTTCTCATAGACGGGGATAGAGAGGACTGCATCATTGATAGTGATGAGCCTACTAGCTTCCAGCAAGCCATTCAGAGCGTTGACTTGGTAAAATGGCTGGATGCAATGCGGACCGAAATGGAGTCCATGTACACCAACAAGGTATGGACGTTGGACATTACTCCAGATGGGGTAAAACCCGTAGGATGCAAGTGGATCTTCAAAAGGAAGATTGGTGTAGATGGACAGGTTGAGCCCTATAAGGCTAGACTTGTTGCAAAGGGTTTTCGTCAAAGACCTGGTTTGGACTATGATGAAACTTTTTCTCCAGTGGCTATACTGAAATCCATTCGGATCCTTCTTGCCATTGCTGCTTTCCACGATTATGAGATTTGGCAGATGGACGTAAAGACCGCTTTTCTAAATGGAAATTTAGAGGAGTGCGTCTATATGGACCAGCCAGAGGGTTTCATTCAGAGTGGGAGCAGCGGAAAGGTGTGCAAGTTGCTTAAGTCCATCTATGGACTAAAGCAGGCATCGCGGAGTTGGAACATCTGTTTTGATGAGACGGTCAAAGAATTTGGCTTTATCAAAAATCCAGATGAACCATTCATCTATAGTAGATTTGTAGCAAGAACTGTCGTATTCCTCGTTTTGTACGTAGATGACATTCTGTTGATAGGAAATGACATTCCTATGCTACAATCTGTCAAGGGGTTCTTGTCACACAGGTTCTCCATGAAAGACCTGGGTGATGCCTCCTACATTCTGGGGATCCGGATCTATCGTGATAGATCCAAAAGGATATTAGGACTTTCGCAGTCCAGGTACATCGACACCATACTGAAAAGATTCAGTATGGAAGATTCCAAGCGCGGTAATCTACCGGCTTGTCACGGGATCACCCTCTCCAAAAAGATGTCTCCTAAGACTGATTTGGAAAGGGATCGCATGTCTACTATACCCTACGCTTCTGCGGTAGGCTCTATAATGTATGCGATGTTGTGTACCAGACCAGATGTGGCTTATGCACTGAGTGTAGTAAGCAGGTATCAGTCAAACCCTAGGGAGAAACACTGGATAGCGGTAAAGAACATTCTCAAGTACCTGAGAAGGACTAAGGAGATGTTCTTGGTGTATGGCGGAAGAGACCTCCAGATCGAGGCCTTTGCTGACTCCAGCTTCCAGAGTGACAAGGATGATTCCAAGTCCATGTCGGGCTTTGTTTTTACCCTCAATGGAGGGGCGGTGTGTTGGAAGAGTTCCAAACAGGAAACCGTTGCAGACTCGACTATGGAAGCGGAATACATCGCTGCATCTGAAGCCGCAAAAGAAGCCGTCTGGATGAGGAAGTTCTTGAAAGAACTTCAGGTGGTTCCGTCCATTATTGATCCAATACCTCTGTATTGCGACAACAACGGGGCTATAGCTTTAGCGAAGGAACCCAGGTCCCATCATAAATCCAGACACATCTTGAGGCGGTATCACCTGATCAGGGAGATCGTGGATCGCCAGGAGATCGAGGTTCGGAGGGTTGCTTCAGAAGATAACACTGCAGATCCATTCACTAAGGCCTTGCTCCAGACTCAGTTCGAGCGGCTGATCGAGATGATAGGTCTTCGATACGCCAGTACATGGCCTTAGTGCAAGTGGGAGATTGTTAGTGTATATGCTCTAGAGGCCATTACTGTATCATACTAGTTTGTATATTACTTAATGGAAGCTTGGGATATTCACAGTTGTATATACAATCTTGCTCAAAATGGTAGTATGCTACTTGGTTTGTTTCTACTTTAATGTGTACATGTGTTTCTTTTAGCATATTATCTATACACATTAGTAGAGCCCTTAGGATCTTTGCTTGATTACCAGCGTTGTGATGGCAGTCACACTCGTGGGGGCTGGGTAATCTACAAGCACATCCTTATACATGTCCCTAGTCGTGGGATTATCGAGACAGGGCATCGATACTCCGGAGTAGACTAGCGTATGCCCTTCTCATCCCAGTGCGGGAGGCGGTCTGTCCCACAGCCGTCAGTACGTCGTACTTGAGATAGTATGCGGGTGCTCGTTAGGCTACGAGTACACTGGACAGGACTCGTTGGGAACTGATGGTTGGTATTATACCTATCGTCAGTTATCAGTTCCCAGGTGACATGAGTACAGCTTAGTCCGCTGACTTGACACTGTCACTTCGCCTCAAGTGTGTTCCCACTGTACTTTGACTGCTACCCTACCACGGCTCAAAAGAGTCGTGCAAACATGTAGTAGTTGGGTGCAGTCCCGAAGCACTTGGAGGCAGTGACGGTTAGACAGGATTCGTCTCTCCCGGTATTGGGGGTTGACATCGCGTTGTGTCTAGGAGAGCCATTACACGAGTAGTCCCTGGCCAGGGCAAGCGAGATATACTGGTAGGTTTCCAGTGTTATCTCAGGGTGTTCTGGGCTTCACTTCGACACGACTTGTACCGCTATTAGGGGACTGACATTTACCGCCTCCTAGGCCCGCCATGCGATGTATCAGACGAAAAGACCGGACTGTACGGAGACTGTCACATTCAGGCTCAGTAGGAGTTCAGATGGGGTTCACCTCGTCAGTCCTCTTATCGGCATCTACCTGGGGACCGTTACGTACAGCTAGTGCCGCTTGCGGTCTGTGGTTAAACCCACTGCCAGCGTAGTGTCGAGTCTTTAGAGTCCCACACAGAGGGCTATTCGCCTTTGGGCAAAACAGAGTAGAGGTCGCATGGTTTTGCGACAGGGTTCGTTCTCATCCGCGCACTTGTGCACGTTTGGAGTCCGAACGGATATTACTAGCGGGCTCTAGTTTGAGCCAGATCCTAGTATATGTTTTGGGGTTAGTTTTATCTCTTAGTATTCATGTTCCTCGGAACACAAATGCGGGTGTGTATGCACAGATGATTGAGGTGGAGGAAGAGGATTTTCATTAGGGTTTCGGAACGGGTGTGTATGCACAGTTGACAGTCGTCTTTTTCCAAACCCTAATGAATTTGTGAATTATCAATTAATAATATTAATTAAATGAAAATGTGTCATGGTTGGATTTGTTGACTTGTTGACCAAGGTTGACTTGTTGACCATGGTTGAAACATTGACTATCATCATTACACATCAAAGATGCTCTTTGATTCTAGCAAAACCATTTAATGTGAAATTATAATAGTCTTATCAAACCTTCCATCAACTTTTCCTTTAGATTAATTTTATTAATTTGATAATTCACTAGATATTGTTATGGTTGTAAAAAACCATTTTCATTCTATCATAACCATTCTCTCTCCTCCCTTCTTCTTCCTCCTCCTCTAGTTCAAGGAGATCCATTCCCATGTGTTGAGAAACCTCTCCTTGAGATAAAATACTCTAAACCACTCTCTACTCACTCTAGGGTTGAAGGTCTAGCAAGCCAAAGACCTTAGTTCTCTCAAAGTTCGAGAAAGGAGCCCAAGGTTGAACCCTCAGGTGGATCCATCTTTGACGAAAGAAGGCGACGAGGAAAGCACCACCCAACCTCTACAAAGAGTTCAAGAAGGAGTTCAAGTGAGGTATAACATCTTTTCCGAGTAGCTAACTCTCTTTAGCTTGGTAGCTAGTTTTGTTTAGAAAAGATCCCGACTTTTGTTAGTCCATGTTGCTTAGTGCGCTAAAAATTTGATTTTTATACCGTTTCTACCTCCCCGCAAGCACCGGGGAGGGCAACGTAGACTTACACAGCATAGATTTTTATAAAAATTTAGTGGCGAAAACCTTTGCTAAAGAGGTCACTCCCGGTGAAGGGATCTCGGCTATTTCCCCGTTGAATGAGGTGCAGGATATTCCAACTGAATACCACGATGCAAAGCAAAAGGCAATCGGCTATAGTGAAGTCATTGCCCTGACACAAACTTCTGTCCAAGGGGCCACTCCCGGTGAAGGGATCTCAGCCCTTGCCTCGTCGACTGAGGTGTTGGATATTCATAACCGAACACCACTGTGTAAAAAAAAGAGAACGTCCTTGCAATAACAGCTTTTTGAAAAATGTTCCAACAACATCAGAATAGATTTGTTTAGCTTGCATTGATCAAAATCAACGCAGTCCCATCAATTGATCACACCAATAAAGAACGAAAATAATGATGTACGTATATGTCATCCGCATTCGCCACTGGGTCCCGTCATTACCCGTTAGGTTACTTAACTAACGACAGAGCGGGGACTGGACTAGCACGGATGCAAAACAAATATAACATCTACTAGTATATATATCAATATATAATATTCGCTCAAGGCGTGATAAAATGCAACATCATAGAAATGTAATAAGCATCACAGAACAATACAGATATCTGGATCCCCGGGTTTTATAGAGCCGCTACCGAAACCCGACGTTCCCCTGGTCGTGTGGATAGCCTGTGCAATGAAATCCTAGACCCCTACGGGCGCGGCAAGTTACCCGCCAAAACCTGAAGCGAAGCAACCCCTTTCAGCAACGTGAATGGACCACCCAGCACTTCACGGAATCCGGTAACTTGGGCACCCCTCCTTGGGTCAGCCTGTACCCCCTACGAGTGCGGCGAATAGCCCGCTAATTCTAGAGTGAGGCCCCCTCCGTCTCAACGCCATGAGATGCGGGCCCGTTGCTCTCTAGAACCCGGCTGCCCGTGCACCCCTCCGCGGGGTAATCCTAGTACAGAAAGTAAAATATATACAACAGGTACATCGACCTCAGCCCGGTCGTGCCCCAAAAAAATAATATACAAACAGGCAGTAACGGCAGTCCACATGTCGGACGCTCGCCCCGCAATATCAAATGTACATAAACAACAAAACTGTACTAGCATTGAATCCAGGCTATCCACCACGATAATCCGCAATATCACAGCACAACACAGAATATCAACGTGAATGTCACGTTCGCAAATCCGTCTAAAAGGGCTATAGCAGTTAGACAGGATTTACCGATCAAGTGGTATTCACGGTCGCAGATATAATGTAAATTCTGTGAACTAACATGTTTAAAATTTTCGATCACTAAATTTCCCGAAGTAGGCCCTAAGCACTACTGTAGCACTCAAAGAAAATATGGACCCAAAAATAATATTCCAAAAACCCCATTTTCAACTCAGAAGCTCTCTGTAAAATTTTAGTGCATTGAACAGTAAAGGTGGCGGCGGAACCGCGGCCCAAGCATGGGTTTGGCCGCGGTTCCACGGTGGAATAGTGACTGCACGCAACCAAATTTTCACAGAGTGCTTAGAATTCCCTGCACGTATTTTTGCAATGTACCAAATAATTTTTTGAGCACAACTGAAAATCGACAGAAACTGTCACATAGAAATCGGGGTTTTTGGAAATTTGTTCGATCGAAGTTTTAAACATGCTAGAGCAAGCTAGACCAGATTAATGGCGTGGCTCTGATACCATGTTGGTGCACGGCGGCACCCCGGCCGCCTGTCCGAGGCCAAAATGCGGAATCAAAACTTTTCTTTAAATAAGAAACCAGTGCCACCGCGGACCATAAACCCGGATCGGGCCATTAACCTAATGCTAGCTATCAAGAGAAGGGGTAGAGGATATACCGAGCGATCCGTGTCCTTCGGTCTTCTCGTCGTCGTCCCGATCTCTCTGCGGAATCTCCGGTCTTCATCTCCTCGTCGGAAGGGCACCACATCGCCGGGTTCTTTTACGGGCTCCCACCTCTGGACCGATGCAACTCGGGCACGAAGTTGGCGAGCCGACGTGCCCAAGAAGTGCTGTAGATGAAGTGTAGTAGGCTATGTCTCAAGTTGGGGTTGAAGTTGCCATGAGAAAGTGGAGTTAAAAATGAGCAAGAAGAATGAACTTGAGGACTTTTCTTTTGCAATGAAATGAACAAAAAAATCCTCACACACAAAAATGAATCACCCTCTCCCCACAATAGTGGCCGGCCCTTGCATCAAAGGAATGGGAGAGAGGAAAAGTCAAGAAGGGGGGGCTATCATGCATGAGAGAGAAAAAGGATGATGATGAAATATAATGATCACAATAAACTCTCACTCCAAATCAACTTCCATCATCAACAACCATGATTACTCCAAAAGTCAAGCAATCATGGATTAATGAAGTCAATGGATGGTGCACCATCATGAAACAACAATATGCAAAGACCACCCTCCACAATTCTAATTAGCACAATTGTAAATAAGCCCTCCTCCACCAATTTTCAACCAAGGAAAGAAACAAAGGAAAAATGGCCGAAACGGAAAGCAAACTGGCAACTTCAAAAAAAAGATCCCGCAATAAATTACAGGAAACCCCGCAGCTGTATATACATACCCGCATTTGTATTCCGACCGAATACAAATGCAATGAGACAAAATCTACACTGTACAATACTAGGATCTGGCTTAAGCCAAACCCCACTAATATTATCCGTCCGATCATGATCCGTGTAATACCGCACGTACATGATCGAACCCTGTCATATCTCCATACGGCCTCTATAGCGTTTCGCCCAAAACTTGAGAAACGGTCTGTGGGGGACTCTAAAGACTCGTCAATCCCTTGGCTGTGGATTTAACCACTAGAACGTCAGAGGTATTAGCCATATGTAACGGGCTACCAGCTATTGACCAAAAGGGACGTTGATGAGCGAACTCATCCTGACACCCTACTGAGCCTGTTAGTGACAATATCCATACAGTCCGGTTCGTTCGTCTATGAGCATCGCATGGCAGGCCTAGGGGGTTGGTAAAAGTCAGACCCCCAAAAGCGGTACAAGTCGTGTCGGAGTGTAGCCCAGAACACCCTGAGATATTACTGAAATACCTATCAGTAAATCTCCTGTCTCGGCCGAGGGCTTTGTGTAATGACTCTCGTAGACACAGCGTGTTGGAGATAGTGCCCTAAGAGTCAATTATTGGATCACAGGCACGTGATTGCAATGATTGATGGAGGACCTATCCCGGTAGGACAGTCTTACTCGAGATGATAGTATGCTATCTGGTTTACCTTTATCATCGTGTACTGTTTTAGGCGACCTGACAGGTCGCTATTACACGTTGATAGAGCCCCTAGGATTCTTGCTTAACTGCCAACAGTATGAGGGCGATCATATACGTGGGAGCTGGTAGTCTATAAGCACATCCTTAAAAGGTCCCTAGTCGTGGGAGTTTCGAGACAGGGCATCGATTCTCCAGAGTAGACTAGTATATACAGTCGAGACCCCGACGAGGGGCGGTGGCCGGTCTCACAAGCCACTGGTGTCAGTTGGATAACCTAAGATGTATACGGGTGCTCATTGGGTTATGAGTACACCGGACAGGACTCACCGGGAACATGCTAGTTGGTCCTATACCTGACGTCAGATAGCAGTTCCCTGGTGACATGTGTACAGGTTAGTTCATCGACCTGAGGATCGTCATTTGTCTCGTGTGAGTTCCCACTGTACTTTGATTACTACCCTACCACGCTCAAAGGAGACGTGCAAACAGGTTTTAGTTGGGTACAGTCCCGAGCCACATGGAGGCAGTGAGCGGATCTTCAGGGGTTCGTCTCTCCCGGTATTGGGGGTGAGTTCGCGCTGTGTCTAGGAGAGCCATTACACGAAGTCCTTGGCCAAGGCAGGAGGTTTACTGGTAGGTATTCCAGTAGTATCTCAGGGTGTTCTGGGCTTCACTCCGATACGACTTGTACCGCTTTTGGGGGTCTGACTTTTACCAACCCACTAGGCCCGCCATGCGATGCTCATAGACGAACGGACCGGACTGTACGGATATTGTCACTGACAGGCTCAGTAGGGTGTCAGGATGAGTTCGCTCATCGACGTCCCTTTTTGTCAATAGTTGGTGGCCCGTCACGTATTGGCTTATACCTCTGACGTGCTAGTGGTTAAATCCACAGCCATAGTATTGACGAGTCTTTAGAGTCCACCACACTTACAATTACTCAAGTTTCGGACGAAACGCTGTAGAGGCCGTATGGAGATATGGCAGGGTCCGATCAGATACGTGCGGTATTGCACGGATCAGGATCGGACGGTTAGTACTAGAGGCCGTATGGATATATGGTAGGGTTCGATCAGATACGTGCGGTATTGCATGGATCAGGATCGGACGGATATTACTAGCCGGCTTTGGTTTAAGCCGGATCCTAGTATAGTACAGTGTAGATTTTGTCTTTTTGCATTTGTATCCGGTCGGAATACAGATGCGGGTGTGTATGCACAGTATCGGGGTTTCCCTGTAATTTATTACGGGACCAGTTTTCTGGAGTTGCCAGTTTGCATTCCATCCCGGCCGGTTTTCCTTTGTTCTTTCCCGGCCGGACTTTTCGATGGAAGGGGGTTATTTACAAGTTTGCAAATAACATTTGTGGAGGGGGTTTCTTGCATATGGATTAATTATGAGAGCATCTTTTGATACCATTCTTTTCCATCATCATTTCTTGCACTCATGGTGATTAGAGTTGATTAGGAATTGATTTGAGATGGTTATCATTGCTTTGGATGTGGTCACCCTCCACCTTTTACTACACTCACCTCCCTCTTGCATTATGTTTTGAATCCCTCCACCATTCTTAAAAAGAAGAGGCCGGCCACAATTTTGAAGGGAGATGAGAGAGTTTCATTTTTGTTGTGGTGGCATTATTCTTCATCTCATATTCTTCTTGCTAGAAAATTGAAAGCACCAATTTTCTTAACCTCCTCCTCCACCCTCCATGGCAACTAAAACCCCAAATGAGACATAGCCTCTACACTACATTCTACAGCAAATATTGGACGCGTCGGCTAGCCAACTTCGCGCCCGAGTTGCCTCGGTCCAGAGGTGGGAGCCCGTAAAAGTACCCGGCTACGTGGTGCCCTTTCCGACGAGGATGTGACGGACGGAGATTCCGCGGGAGATCGGGACGACGATGAGAAGACCGGAGGACTCGGATCACTCGGTATATCTCTTCCCCATCTTGTAGTTTGCTAGAACTAATTTAATGGCCCGATCCGGGTGTTTTGTGCGCGGTGGTGCCGGTTTGCTAGTTTGCAAAATCAAAGTTTTTCGCTTCCGCATTTGGCGTCGGATTGACGGCCGGGGCGCCGCTGTGCACTTACAGTGGTATCAGAGCCTCGCCATTAACCTAGTCTAGCTTTGTTTAATGTGTTTACATTTCCGATCGACCAAAATTCTAAAACCCCGCGTTTTTCACATGCATCAGTTTTCTGTTGAATTTTTTCTTGCTCGAAAATTTTTTCAGGTTGTAGAAAAGTGATGTAATGGAAGTTCTAAGAGTTCTGTAGAAATTCGACACAGTGAGTCGACTATAGGAGCGCGGAACCGCGGCCAAAACCCCTTTACGCCGCAGTTCCGCCGCACTATAGTGTGATCACTGCGTCAAATTTCTGCAGTTGCTTTCTGGGTTGATTGTAGGGTTTTTGGAATATTAATTTTGGGCCCAGATTTTCTTGATGTGCTACAGTAGTACTTGGGGGCCCACTTGTTAAAATTTGATCGATCGGATATTTTAAACACATTAGTTCACAGTATTTACATTATATCTGCGACCGTGAATGTCACTTGATCGGTAAATCCTGTCTGACTGCTATAGCCCTTTTAGACGGATTTGCGAACGTGACTTTCACGTTGATGTTCTATGTATTGCTGTGATGTTGCGTATCGGTCGTGGGAATAGCCTGGTTGCAGTGGTAGTACAATTTTGTTATATTATGTACATTTGATATTGCGAGACGAGCGTCCGACATGTGGACTGCCGTCACTGCCTGTTTGTATTATTATTTTGGGGCACGAACAGGTTGCGGTCGATGTACCCGTTGTATGTATATTTTACTTTCTGTACTAGGATTACCCCGCGGAGGGGTGCACGGATAGCCGGGTTCTAGAGGGCAACGGGCCCGCATCTCATGGCATTGAGACGAAGGGGGCTTCACTCTAGGATTGGCGGGCTATTCGCCGCACTCGTAGGGGGTACAGGTTGACCCAGGAGGGGTGCCCAAGTTACCGGATTCCGTGAAGTGCTGGGTGGTCCATTCACGTTGCTGAAGGGGGCTGCCTCACTTCAGGTTTTGGCGGGTAACTTGCCGCGCCCGTAGGGGTCTAGGATTTCATTGCACGGGCTATCCACACGACCAGGGGAACGTCGGGTTTCAGTAGCGGCTCTATGAAACCCGGGGATCCCAGATATCTGTATTGTTCTGTGATGCTATACATTTCTGTGATGTTGCATTTTATCACGCCTTGAGCGAATATAATATATTGGTATATATATTAGTAGATGTTGTTTATGTTTTGCATCCGCGCTAGTCCAGTCCCTGCTCTGTCGTTAGTTAGCTAACCTAACGGGTAATGACGGGACCCAGTGGCGAATGCGGATGGCATATACGTAAATCAGTATATTTTCATTCTTTGTGGTGTGATCAAATGATAGGACTGCGTTGATTCGGATCAATGCAAGTTAAAAACAAACCTAATCTGATGTTGTTGGAACACTTTTCAAAAAGCTGTTATTGCAAGGACATTCACTTTTGTTTTGCATCGTGGTATTCATTTGGAATATCCTGCTCCTCAGTCGACGAGGCAAGGGCCGAGATCCCTTCACCGGGAGTGACCCCTTGGACAGAAGTTTGCGTCAGGGCATTAACTTCACTATAGCCGATTACTTTTGCTTTGCACCGTGGTATTCAGTTGGAATATCCTGCACCTCATTCTACGGGGAAAGAGCCGAGATCCCTTCACCGGGAGTGACCTCTTTAGTAAAGGTTTTCGTCACTATATTTTCTAAAAAGCTATCCGTTCCTTCAACGATATCAAGTTCATTACGTTAAAGGTTTTCGCCAGAAACCATTCGTAGCCCTCCATCATTTCAGTTAAATATTCGGTAGTATTCAAGCTATGTATTTTGACCTCACGCCAAGGCATAGAGTTTGGTAGCTGCCGGGTATTTATCTGTTGAATAGATAGATGTGTTGGTTTGGGACAGTCGTACTACTATTTTGGCCTACGTCAAGGGTATGTACGGGTGGGTTCAAATTAACCTGGACAATGATGGGTAGAACTTGACATGTGACTTATGATATTTTGACCTCACGCCAAGGTTATAAGAGCATGGGGTAAAAATCATATCGGGAGTTTCTAAAGAAACTGAAACTTGCCAGATACGCGCATACCTTCTGGAGTATGACACCGTGAGCGGATTCCGTCACGTTATCATGCGATGATAGTTGGATCCCGATTCCCACTGATGAGTTGGTTTACTCCTCGGGTAATCCCGACTAGTTCTTCTTTCAGGTTTGGAGGAGAATTTGAGGTGACAGTGGGAGGTTTCCAGATTAGATAAAGTGATAACCATTCTGATCTAGGTTAGAGTGCACGCTGAGTGTTTCTTTTCTCTCTCTTTTTGGCAGCTACCATTGACCCGACCCTAGACTATGACTCAGTGACCAAGTTGACCGAACCTTCAAAAATACTGGCTTTTGGATTGTCAGAGTTGCAAACCTCATTGCCACTCCTACTTTTACCTTTTTCTCCAGAACACCCCGTATTACTACGAACGTCCACTTCTATTGGACAAAACCATCGTATGGTTATATACGAACTCGAAGGAATTCGAGGATGGTTTCTGGTTCTGGAGAAAACGAATAGAACTATTCAGTTGTCTTTTCTTTTTACCTTCTCTCAGGTTGCGAGTACTCCTTGGTTTAGGAGTAGTACACCTATTACGCAAATTGGATAGTCTTCTTCCAAGCCTTAGGCTGGTGCTGAACGGTAGGGAATGAAGAAAACCAATTAGCCTAAACGGTGTACAGAAGGTATTAAGTTAAGACAAAGCAAGGGATTAGTAAGAGGGCAAAGTAAATTGCGACTGATATTCACGACCAAACCAAGTATTTCTTCGCCAATCCTAAATCACCTTTGTATTTCTCCAGGACACTCCGTATCACTATGAGATCCACAGTTTATTGGATACTCCATCATATGGTTATATACAAAATCGAAGGGAACTTGTTCCAGTTCGGGGATGGATTTTGGTTCAGGAGAAATAGGAATAAGGTTTATTCGGTTGTCTTTTATTTTCACCTTCTCTCGCGTTGCGAGTGCTCCTAGGATTAGGACAGTACACCCATTATGCTTATTGGATAGTCTTCTTTCAAACCATAGGCTGGTGCCGAACGGTAGGGAAGGAAGAAAACCATTTGGCCTAAAGGGGTGTACAAAAGGTAATGACTAAAGACATATAAAGGGATTTGGAGAGGTGGCAAAGAATTATACAGTTACAGTTGTGAATTTAGATAATGGAAGAGGCGTTACTATGAATACCAGGATACCCCATCGAAACATTTCAATGTTTCAGTTTCACTGTGTACTGTTAAAAGAAAACTGATTTCCTAATTAGATACTTGCTCCAGGGTATGTATTTACCAGGTATGATTCTTACATCTGTATGGTTTTACAGATGATGAGTGGGAGTAAGTTATTGGGAATTAGGTGACCATCCTCATTATATCGGGATTCGTTGTAATCGGTGATATTTGAGGAAGTCACCTGGGTTGTTTGCCGGATGGAAAATATTTGGTTTTGAATATCCGTTGTTATGCACCAATTTCAAATTGATATATCTGTACGTCTATTTTTATAGAGTGAGATATATCTTTTTGAAATTATGTCTGTGACATTTACCTATATCAGTTGATGGTTAGGTAAGGAGTATTGAACAGCGGTGTAATTCTTCTTAACCAAAAGTACAGTTTTCAACCTACGACACACAGTGAATGAGTCATTTGACTCAAGGGACTTGTACAGAGTATTGTATATTTGTCCAGTGTCCCTTAGGACAGAGGGGTTGGTCCTCGTACTATATTCTGTTTACTTATGACTTCTCTAGTTCTTAGACATGTGTTTCGTAGAAACACAGGGTCTAAGTTTTGAGGAGTTATAGGTATAAGAATAAAGTAGAGAACCAGGTATTGCAAGTATCGGGATTCTTCAAAGTGATCGAAAATGTAGATACTTGTGAATGGTATTCAGTTGATAGTAATAATTAAGAGAACTTGCTTCTCTTACATGTTACTCATAATTGGAAGACTCCTAAGTTGAGTAACGCTGATCGGCCTCCTTCTATTTAGTTGACATGCACTAGAGACAACTGCATTATTTGAATCTGGTTCAACTAAATCAATGCCTCTGTTTCTGTATTGGATATAGAACAGTTCGTATCTTAACGATGTTAAGGTACGGGGAGTTGTCCGGCTTATGCTTAAAACCAGACTCTGGATAACTCAAGGCATGTTTCTGTAATGGCTGTTTGTGGGTTGACCCAGGCTATGACGAGGGTTGACTTTCTACCATAAGAAAGATCAATAGTGATATTGATCTTGACTCGCCACAGTTTTAATAAAAAATGGATTTTTTCAGAAAACAGTAGTGGGAGTATGGTAGAACTGGAAGTTATTCCAGAACCGCAAACGATTACTGAAGATTTGACAAGAACCAAAAGATTCAATCTGGTTTGACATTCCATTGACCACTCCACAGATAAGGTGGGTAACTTCAGGCACCCGAGAGGTACTCCGGTAACCTCAAGGACGGTGACAGGGAAGTTCTTGTTTACCCAGACTTACCATTGCTGTTGTTCCAGACTGTGAGACCCGACAGGAGGATGAGTATAGCGTCTTTCTAAACTAGTTTTAGAAATGTACGTGTATATGACTCTGCCAGAGGGTTGTCGTGGTCAGTGGGAGCAGCGGAAGCATTGGTGGACAAGTGGCTTATGTCTATTTATAGACTAAAGCAGATATAGCGAAGATAGATCATCTATTTCTGATGTGACAGTCATAGGTTTGACTTCATCAGAATAGGGGATGGATCTGTTAAGAAGGTAGTAGGGTGTGATGTCATGGTATTTGGATGACATGCACAGAGTAGGAAGTGATATTCCTATACTATGATCGGTTATTCTTTGGTCGTCACACAGTGGTCTCTCCACATGGGACATGGACATTATATCAGACATACTGGTTACTAGATCTATGGTATTAGATCTAGATTTGGGTGGTTTCCCAATCAGGGTACTTAGACAGCATTCTAAGAGTATTTAGAATGGTGGACTCCTGGCACGGTAGTGTACCTGCAAGTAATGGAGTCACCCTCTCTAAAGGTGTCTTACAGACTAAAGGGGAGAGGGACGTGAATGATTGGCAGATCACTTGCTCAAGCAATTGAGTCAATCATGAGATGTCAAGTACCACACCAGATGTTGTTCTTGCACTAGATGCAATAAGTTGATATTGATCCAATCCTGGAGAAACAGTCGGGAGCAGCTTTAGAACATTAGTAGATGTTCTAGGAAAATGATAGCGACAACCTCATTAAGGAGACAGCTATCATTACAGGCTTCCAAGGTGACCTGGACGACAGGGAGGTTGTCAGAGTTATAGTTTTCCCTCTGACGAGGGGCAGTATTTTGGACAGGTGGTCCAAGGCAGTACTGAGGGAGGCATGGCGCAGGACACTGATTAAGTTCAGTTGATGATACAGTCTGAGAAGTTTGGATTTGGAGTTTATTTATGAACTAGGTCCCATCAGACATCCAGACATTCTAAGACAGGTATTGCTCATTTCGGGAGATGGTTTTCTCCGCGAACTTGAGATATAGAGAGACATAGAAAGAAACATCAAGGCGGATCCACTCACTGAGGCTATTCTTCGAACGCAATAGTTTCGCAAACGAGTTTTGTGAGACTGACAAGTAGAGGAGTTGGGTGTTCGGTATCACACGGGCTGTGAGTATGCGACATCGCAATAATTAGCCTTGAGTGCAAGTGGGAGATTGTTGGAGATAGTGCCCTCAGAGTCAATTATTGGATCACAGGCACGTGATTGCAATGATTGAGGGAGGACATATCCCGGTAGGACAGTCTTACTCGAGATGATAGTATTCTATCTGGTTTACCTTTATCATCGTGTACTGTTTTAGGCGACCTGACAGGTCGCTATTACACGTTGATAGAGCCCTTAGGATTCTTGCTTGACTGCCAGCAGTATGAGGGCGATCATATACGTGGGAGCTGGTAGTCTATAAGCACATCCTTAAAAGGTCCATAGTCGTGGGAGTTTCGAGATAGGGCATCGCTTCTCCAGAGTAGACTAGTGTATACAGTCGAGACCCCGACGAGGGGCGGTGGCCGGTCTCACAAGCCACTGGTGTCAGTTGGATCACCTAAGATGTATACGGGTGCTCATTGGGCTATGAGTACACCGGACAGGACTCGCCGGGAACATGCTAGTTGGTCTTATACCTGACATCAGATAGCAGTTCCCTGGTGACATGTGTACAGGTTAGTTCATCGACCTGAGGATCGTCATTTGTCTCGTGTGAGTTCCCACTGTACTTTAATTACTACCCTACCGCGCTCAAAGGAGACGTGCAAACAGGTTTTAGTTGGGTACAGTCCCGAGCCACATGGAGGCAGTGAGCGGATCTTCAGGGGTTCGTCTCTCCCGGTATTGGGGGTGAGTTCGCGCTGTGTCTAGGAGAGCCATTACATGAAGTCCTTGGCCAAGGCAGGAGGTTTACTGGTAGGTATTCCAGTAGTATCTCAGGGTGTTCTGGGCTTCACTTCGACACGACTTGTACCGCTTTTGGGGGTCTGACTTTTACCAACCCCCTAGGCCCGCCATGCGATGCTCATAGACGAACGGACCGGACTGTACGGATATTGTCACTGACAGGCTCAGTAGGGTGTCAGGATGAGTTCGCTCATCGACGTCCCTTTTTGTCAATAGCTGGTGGCCCGTCACGTATTAGTTTATACCTCTGACGTGCTAGTGGTTAAATCCACAGCCATAGTATTGACGAGTCTTTAGAGTCCACCACACTTACAGTTACTCAAGTTTCGGGCGAAACGCTGTAGAGGCCGTATGGAGATATAGCAGGGTCCGATCAGATACGTGCGGTATTGCACGGATCAGGATCGGACGGTTAGTACTAGAGGCCGTATGGATATATGGCAGGGTTCGATCAGATACATGCGGTATTGCACGGATCAGGATCGGACGGATATTACTAGCCGGCTTTGGTTTAAGCCGGATCCTAGTATAGTACAGTGTAGATTTTGTCTTTTTGCATTTGTATCCGGTCGGAATACAGATGCGGGTGTGTATGCACAGTAACGGGGTTTCCCTGTAATTTACTACGGGACCAGTTTTCTGGAGTTGCCAATTTGCAATCCGTCCTGGCCGGTTTTCCTTTGTTCTTTCCCGGCCGGACTTTTCGATGGAAGGGGGTTATTATTAAGTTTGCAAATAACATTTGTAGAGGGGGTTTCTTGCATATGGATTAATTATGAGAGCATCTTTTGATACCATTCTTTTCCATCATCATTTCTTGCATTCATGGTGATTAGAGTTGATTAGGAATTGATTTGAGATGGTTATCATTGCTTTAGATGTGGTCACCCTCCACCTTTTACTACACTCACCTCCCTCTTGCATTATGTTTTGAATCCCTCCACCATTCTCAAAAAGAAGAGGCCGACCACAATTTTGAAGGGAGATGAGAGAGTTTCATTTTTGTTGTGGTGGCATTATTCTTCATCTCATATTCTTCTTGCTAGAAAATTGAAAGCACCAATTTTCTTAACCTCCTCCTCCACCCTCCATGGCAACTAAAACCCCAAATGAGACATAGTCTCTACACTACATTCTACAGCAAATCTTGGACGCGTCGGCTAGCCAACTTCGCGTCCGAGTTGCCTCAGTCCAGAGGTAGGAGCCCGTAAAAGTACCCGGCTACGTGGTGCCCTTTCCGACGAGGATGTGACGGACGGAGATTCCGCGGGAGATCAGGACGATGACGAGAAGACCGGAGGACTCGGATCACTCGGTATATCTTTTCCCCATCTTGTAGTTTGCTAGAACTAATTTAATGGCCCGATCCGGGTGTTTTGTGCGCGGTGGTGCCGGTTTGCTAGTTTGCAAAATCAAAGTTTTTCTCTTCCGCATTTGGCGTCGGATTGATGGCCGGGGCGCCGCTGTGCACTTACACAGTGCGACCTCACCCCCAATACCGAGAGAGACGAACCCCTGCAGATCCGCTCACTGCCTCCATGTGGCTCGGGACTGTACCCAACTAAAACCTGTTTGCACGACTCCTTTGAGCCGTGGTAGGGTAGTAATCAAAGTACAACGGGAACTCACACGAGGCAAATGACGACCTCAGGTCGATGAATTAACCTGTACAAATGTCACCAGGGAACTGCTATCTGACGTCAAATATAAGACCAACTAGCATGTTCCCAGCAAGTCCTGTCTGGTGTACTCATAACCCATTGAGCACCTGTATACATCTTAGGTGAACCAACTGACACCAGTGGCTTGTGAGACCGGCCACCGCCCCTCGTCGGGGTCTCGACTGTATACACTAGTCTACTCTAGAATATCGATGCTGTTGGAGATAGTGCCCTCAGAGTCAATTATTGGATCACAGGCACGTGATTGCAATGATTGAGGGAGGACCTATTCCGGTAGGACAGTCTTACTCAAGATGATAGTATGCTATCTGGTTTATCTTTATCATCGTGTACTACTTTAGGTGACCTGACAGGTCGCTATTACATGTTGATAGAGCCCCTAGGATTCTTGCTTGACTACCAGCAGTATGAGGGCGATCATATACGTGGGAGCTGGTAGTCTATAAGCACATCCTTAAAAGGTCCCTAGTCGTGCGAGTTTCGAGACAGGGCATCGATACTCCATAGTAGACTAGTGTATACAGTCAAGACCCCGACGAGGGGCAGTGGCCGGTCTTATAAGCCACTGGCATCAATTGGTTCACCTAAGATGTATACAGGTGCTCATTGGGTTATGAGTACACCGAAAAGGACTCGCCGGGAACATGCTAGTTGGTCTTATACCTGATCTCAGATAGCAGTTTCCTGGTGACATGTGTACAGGTTAGTTCATCGACCTGAGGATCGTCATTTATCTCGTGTGAGTTCCCACTGTACTTTGATTATTACCCTACCACGCTCAAAGGAGACGTGCAAACAGGTTTTAGTTGGGTACAGCCCCGAGCCACATGGAGGCAGTGAGCAGATCTTCAAGGGTTCGTCTCTCCTGGTACTGGGGGTGAGGTCGCGCTGTGTCTAGGAGAGCCATTACACAAAGCCCTCGGCCGAGGCAGGAGATTTACTGGTAGGTATTCCGGTAGTATCTCACGGTGTTCTGGGCTACACTCCGACATGACTTGTACCGCTTTTGGGGGTTTGACTTTTACCAACCCCCTAGGCCCGCCATGCGATGCTCATAGACGAACGGACCGAACTGTACGGATATTGTCACTGACAGGCTCAGTAGGGTGTCAGGATGAGTTCGCTCATCGACATCCCTTTTGGTCAATAGCTGGTAGACCGTTACGTATGGCTAATACCTCTGACGTGCTAGTGGTTAAATCCACAGCCATAGTATTGACGAGTCTTTAGAGTCCCCCACAGACAGTTGCTCAAGTTTCGGGCGAAACGCTGTAGAGGTCGTATGGAGATATGGCAGGGTTCGATCAGATACGTGCGATATTGCACGGATCATGATCGGACGGATAATACTAGCGGGCTTTGGTTTAAGCCGGATCCTAGTATTGTGCAGTGTAGATTTTGTCTCGTTGCATTTGTATTTCGGTCGGAATACAAATGCGGGTATGTATATACAGTAGCGAGGTTTTCCTGTAATTTATTACAGGATCAATTTTTGGAGTTGCCAGTTTGCTTTCCGTTTCGGCCATATTTCTTTGTATCTTTCCTTGACTGAAATTTGGTGGAGGAGGGCTTATTTGCAATTGTGCAAATAAGCATTATGGAGGGTGTTCTTTGCATTTTGTTGTGTCATGATGGTTTCACCATCCCTTGACTTTCTTGACTTCATCATTGATTGACTTTGGGTTCATGATGGTTGATTTGGAGTGAAGTTATGGTTGTAATGATTCTTGATCATCATCACCCTTTTCTCTCTCTTGATTTTTGGCTCACTCTTTTTCATTCATGCACACACCACCCTTTCATTCTTCTTGATGAGCCATGGCCGGCCAAGTGGGAAGGGGGCTGTCCAAAAATTCTAGTGGGGAATTTTGATCTCTTTAGGCTTACAAAATTCCCATTGCTCCATCTCCAAAAGCTTAGTTCATTTCCTCCACCATATGGCAACTTCCACAACCCCAAATGAGACAAAGTATTCTACAGATAACCTACAGCATCCTTGGGCACGTCGGATCGCCAACTTCGTGCCTGAGTTGCCTCGGTCCAGAGGTGGGAGCCCGTAAAAGAAGCAGGCGACGTGGTGCCCTTCCGGCGAGGAGGTGAAGACCGGAGATTCCGCGAGAGATCGGGACGACGACGAGAAGACCGAAGGACACGGATCGCTCGGTATATCTCTCTACCCCGTTCTTTAGTTAGCTAGAATTAGTTTAATGGCCCGATCCGGGATTTCTGTGCGCGGTGGTACCGGTATAAAGTTTAAAGAAAATTATCGCTTCCGCATTTTGGCCTCAGTTTGACGGCCGGGGCGCCGCCGTGCACTTACACTGGTATCAGAGCCACGCCATTAACCTAGTCTAGCTTGCTCTAACGTGTTTACAAGTTCGATCGATCGGATTTTCAAAAACCGCATTTTCATTTGCATCAGTTTCTGTCGAAATTTTTTTATCTCCAAAAATTTTTCAGTACATTGCAGAGATATGTGCAGGAAATTATAAGAATTCTGTGAAATTTTGGTCACGTGAACACACTGTCCCACCGCGGAACCGCGGCCAAACCCCTGCTTTGGCCGCAGTTCCGCCGCAAGATTTACTATTCAGTGCATCAAAATTCTACAGAGAGCTTATGACTTGAAAATAGGGGTTTTGGAATATTACTTTTGGGCCCAGAATTTCTTTAAGTGCTACAGTAATGCTTGGGCCCACTTGGTAAAATTTGATCGATCGAAAATTTTAAACACATTAGTTCACAGTATTTACATTATATCTGCGACCGTGAATGTCACTTGATCGGTAAATCCTATCTAACTGCTATAGCCCGGTTAGACGGATTTGCGAACATGACATTCACGTTGATGTTCTGTGATTATGCTGTGATGTTGCGGATTGGTCGTGGGGGATAGCCTGGATGCAATGTTAGTACAGATTTGGTTGTATTATGTACATTTGATATTGCAGGGCGAGCGTCCGACACGTGGACTGCCGTCACTGCCTGTTTGTATATTATTCTTTTGGGGCACGACCGGGGTGAGGTCAATGTACCCGTTGTATGTATATTTTACTTTCTGTACTAGGATTACCCCAAGGAGGGGTGCACGAATAGCCGGGTTCTAGAGGGCAACGGGCCCGCATCTCATAGCGTTGAGACGGAGGGGGCTTCACTCTAGAATTGGCGGGCTATTTGCCGCACTCGTAGGGGGTATAGCTTGACCCATGAGAGGTGCCCAAGTTACCGGATTCCGTGAAGTGCTGGGTGGTCCATTCAAGTTGCTGAAGGGGTCTGCCTCGCTTCAGGTTTTGGCGGGTAACTTGCCGCGCCCGTAGGGGTCTAGGATTTCATTGCACAGGCTATCCACACGACCAGGGGAACGTCGGGTTTCAGTAGCGGCTCTGTGAAACCCGGAGATCCCAGATATCTGTATTGTTCTGTGATACTTATTACATTTCTGTAATGTTGCATTTTATCACGCCTTGAGCGAAAATTATATATTATATATATACTAGTAGATGTTGTATATGTTTTGCATCCGCGCTAGTCCAGTCCCCGCTTTGTCGTTAGTTAACTAACCTAACGGGTAATGACGGGACCCAGTGGCGAATGCGGATGGCATATACGTACATCATTATTTTCGTTCTTTATGGTGTGATCAATTGATGGGACTGCATTGATTCAGATCAATGCAAACTAAACAAACCTATTTGATGTTGTTGGAACAATTTTTCAAAAAGCTGTTATTGCAAGGACGTTCTCTTTTGTTTTGCACAGTGGTATTCAGTTGGAATATCCAGCACCTCAGTCAACGAGGCAAGGGCCGAGATCCCTTCATCGGGAGTGACCCCTTGGACAGAAGTTTGCGTCAGGGCAATAAATTCACTATAGTCGTTTACTTTTGCTTTGCATCGTGGTATTCAGTTGGAATATCCTTCACCTCATTCTATGGGGAAAGAGCCGAGATCCCTTCACCGGGAGTGACCTCTTTAGTAAAGGTTTTCGTCACTATATTTTTCTAAAAAGCTATCCAGTTCCTTCAACGATATCAAGTTCATTACGTTAAAGGTTTTTCACCAGAAATCATTCGTAGCCCTCCGTCGTTTCAGACGGGTAGCATATAGTATTCATGCTATGTTTGTTGGCCTTCGTCAAGGCATAGTGTATGGTAGCTGCTTGTTGCCTTTCTGCAGCATAGATTGATGCGTTGGTTTAGGACAGTCGTATAGTCTTGTTGGCCTTCGTCAAGGGCTTGTACGGGTGGGTTCAAATCAACCTGGAGAATGACGGGTAGAACTTGACATGTGACTTATGATTTGTTGGCCTTCGTCAAGGTCATAAGAGCATGGGGCAAAAATCACATCAGGAGTTTCTAAAGAAACTGAAACTTGCCAGATATGCGCATACCTTCTGGAGTGTGATAACGTGAGCGAAGTCCGTCACGTTATCATGCGATGATAGTTGGATCCCGATTCCCACTGATGAGTTGGTTTACTCCTCGGGTGATCCCAACTAATTCTTCTTTCAGGTTTGGAGGGGAATTTGAAGGTACAGTGGGAGGTTTCCTGATTAGATAAATTGGTAACCATTCTGATCTAGGTTAGAGTGCACGCTGAGTGTTTCTTTTCTCTCTCTTTTTGGCAGCGACCATTGACCCGACCCTAGACTATGACTTAGAGACCAAAATTAACCGAACCTTCTTAAACACTGGCTTTTGGATTGTCAGAGTTGCAAACCGCATTGCCACTCCTACTTTTACCCTTTTCTCCAGGACACCCCGTATTACTACGAACGTCCACTTCCATTGGACAAAACCATCGTATGGTTATATACAAACTCGGAGGAATTTATTCGAGGATGGTTTCCAGTTCTGGAGAAAACGAATAGGACTATTCAGTTGTCTTTTCCTTTTACCTTCTCTCAAGTTGTGAGTACTCCTTGGTTTAGGGGATAGTACACCTATTACGCAAATTGGATAGTCTTCTTCCAAACCATAGGCAGGTGCCGACCGGTAGGGAATGAAGAAAACCAATTAGCCTAACAATGGTGTACAGAAGGTATTATGTAAAGACAAATAAAGGGATTAGAAGGAGGGCAAAGTAAATTGCGACTGCTATTCACGACCAAACCAAGTATTTCATTACCACTCCCACTTCACCTTTGTATTTCTCCAGGACACTCCGTATCACTACGAAGATCCACAGTTTATTGGATACTCCATCGTATGGTTATATACGAACTCGAAAGGAACTTGTTCCAGTTCGGTGATGGATTCTGGTTCAGGAGAAATAGGAATAAGGTTTATTCGGTTGTCTTTTATCCTCACCTTCTCTCGCATTGCGAGTGCTCCTAGGATTAGGACAGTACACCCATTATGCTGATTGGATAGTCTTCTTCCAAACCATAGGCTGGTGCCGAACGGTAGGGAAGGAAGAAAACCATTTGGCCTAAAGGGGTGTGCAGAATGTAATGACTAAAGACATATGAAGGGATATGGAGAGATGGCAAAGAAATATACGGTTATAGTTGTGAATCTGGATAATGGAAGAGGCATTACTAGGAATACCAGAATACCCCATCGAAACATTTCAATGTTTCAGTTTCACTGTGTACTGTTAAAAGAAAACCGATTTCCCAATTAATCCTTACTCCAGGGTATGTATTTACCAGGTATGATTCTCACATCTGTATGGTTTTACAGATGATGAGTGGGAGTAAGTTATTGGGAATTAGGTGATCATCCTCATTATATCGGAATTCGTTGTAATTGGTGATATTTGAGGAAATCGCCTGGGCTGTTTGCCGATCGGCAAATATTTGGTTTTGAATATCCGTTGTTATTTACCAATTTCAAATTGATATATCTGTACGTCTATTTTCATAGAGTGAGATATACCTTTTTGAAATTATGTCTATGACATTTACCTATATCAGTGGATGGTTAGGTAAGGAGCATTAAACAGCGGTGTAATTCTTCATAACCATAGTACAGTTTTCAACCTACGACACGCAGGGATTAAGTTATTAGACTCAAGGGACTTATACAGAGTATTGTATGTTGTCCAGCGTCCATGAGGACAAAGGGGTTGGTTCTCGTACTATATTCGGTTTACTTATGACTTCTCTAGTTTTTAGACAGGTGTTTCGTAGAAACACAGGGTCCGAATTTTGAGAAGTTATAGGTATATGAATAAAGTAGAGAACCAGGTGTTGCAAGTATCGGGATTCTTCAAGGTGATCGAAGATGTAGATACTTGTGTGTGGTATTCAGTTGATAGTAATGATTAAGAGAACTTGCTTCTCTTTCAGGTTACTCGTAATTAGAAGCATTCCTAAGTGAGTAACGCTGATCGGCCTCCTTCCATTTAGTTGACATGCGCTGGAGACAGCTGCATGATTTGAATCTGGTTAAATTAAATCGGTGCCTCTGGTCCTATATTGGATATAGAACAGTTCGTATCTTGACGATATTAAGGTACAGGGAGTTGTCCGGCTTATGCTTAAAACCAGACTCTGGATAACTCAAGGCATGTTTCTGTAATGGCTGTTTGTGGGTTGACCCAGGCTATGACGAGGGTTGATTTTCTACCATCTGGAAGATCAATAATGATATTGTTCTTGACTCGCCACATTTTTAACAAAAATGGATTTTTTCAGAAAACAGTAGTGGGAGTATGGTAGAACTGGAAGTGATTCCAGGACCGCAAACGATTACTGAAGATTTGATAAGAACCTAAAGATTCAATCTGTTTTGACATTCCATTGGCCACTCCGCAGATAAGGTGGGTAACCTCAGGCACCCGAGAGGTACTCAGGTAGCCTCACAGACGGTGACAGGGAGGTTCTTGTTTATCCAGACTTGCCATTGCTGTTGTTCCAGGCTGCGAGACCCGGTAGGAGAATGAATATAGCGTCGTTCTAAACTAGCTTTAGAACTGTACGTGTATATGACTCTTCCAGAGGGTTGTCGTGGTCAGTGGGAGCAGCGGAAGCATTGGTGGACAAGTGGCTTATGTCTAGCTATAGACTAAAGCAGATGTAGCGGAGATAGATCATCTATTTCTGATATGACAGTCATAGGTTTGACTTCATCAGAATAGGGGATGGATCTGTTAAGAAGGTAGTAGGGTGTGATGTCCCGGTACATTGGATGACATACACAGAGTAGGAAAAGAAATTCCTATACTACAATCGGCTATACTTTGGTTGTCACACAGTGGTTTCTCCACATGGGACTTGGATATAATATCAAGACATTCTGGTTACTGGATCTATGGTTTTAGATCTGGATTTGGGTAGTTTCCCAATCAGAGTACTTAGACAGCATTCTGAAGGTGTTTTAGAATGGACGACTCCAGGCACGGTAGTGTACCTGCAGGTGATGGAGTCACCCTCTCTAAAGGTGTCTTACAGACTAAGGTGGAGAGGGATGTGCATAATTGGCAAATCACTTGCTTAGGCAATTGAGTCAATCATAAGATGTCAAGTACCACACCAGATGTTGTTTTTGCAATAGATGCAATAAGTTAATATTGATCCAATCCTGGAGAAACAGTCAGAAGCAGTCTTAGAACATAAGTGGATGTTCTAGGGATATGATAACGTCAGCCTCATTCAGGTGACGATTATCATTCCAGGCTTCCAAGGTGACCTGGATGACGGAGAGGTTGTCGAAGTTATAGTTTTCCTTCTGACGAGGGGCAGTATTTTGGACAGGTGGTCCAAGGGGATACTGAGGGAGGCATGGCGCAGGATACTGATTAAGTTCAGTTGACGATACAGTCTAAGAAGTTTGGATTTAGAGTTCATTTATGAGCTAGGTCCCATCAGATATCCAGACATACTCTAAGACAGGTATTGCTCATTTCGGGAGATAAGTTTCTCCGCGAACTTGAGATGAAAAGAGACATAGAAAGAAACATTAGAGCGGATCCACTCACTGAGGCTATTCCTCGAACGCATTAGTTTTGCAAACGAGCTTTGTGAGACAGACTAGTAGAGGAGTTGGGTGTTTGGTATCACACGGGCTGTGAGTATGCGACATCACAATAATTAGCCTTGAGTGCAAGTGGGAGATTGTTGGAGATAGTACTCTCAGAGTCAATTATTGGATCACAGGCACGTGATTGCAATGATTGAGGGAGGACCTATTCCGGTAGGACAGTCTTACTCAAGATGATAGTATGCTATCTCGTTTATCTTTATCATCGTGTACTGCTTTAGGTGACCTGACAGGTCGCTATTACACGTTGATAGAGCCCCTAGGATTCTTGCTTGACTGCCAGCAGTATGAGGGCGATCATATACGTGGGAGCTGGTAGTCTATAAGCACATCCTTAAAAATTCCCTAGTCGTGGGAGTTTCAAGACAGGGCATCGATACTCAAGAGTAGACTAGTGTATACAGTCGAGACCCCGACGAGGGCCGGTGGCCGGTCTCACAAGCCACTGGTGTCAGTTGGTTCACCTAAGATGTATACAGGTGCTCATTGGGTTATGAGTACACCGGACAGGACTCGTCGGGAACATGCTAGTTGGTCTTATACCTGACGTCAGATAGCAGTTCCCTGGTGACATGTGTATAGGTTAGTTCATCGACCTGAGGATCGTCATTTGTCTCGTGTGAGTTCCCACTGTACTTTGATTACTACCCTACCACGCTCAAAGGAGACGTGCAAACAGGTTTTAGTTGGGTACAGTCCCGAGCCACATGGAGGCAGTGAACGGATCTTCAGGAGTTCGTCTCTTCCGGTATTGGGGGTGAGGTCGCGCTGTGTCTAGGAGAGCCATTACACAAAGCCCTCGGCCGAGGCAGGAGGTTTACTGGTAGGTATTCCAGTAGTATCTCAGGGTGTTCTGGGCTACACTCCGACACGACTTGTACCGCTTTTGGGGGTCTGACTTTTACCAACCCCCTAGGCCCGCCATGCGATGGTCATAGACGAACGGACCGGACTGTACGGATATTGTCACTGACAGGCTCAGTAGGGTGTCAGGATGAGTTCGCTCATCGAAGTCCCTTTTGGTCAATAGCTGGTAGCCCGTTACGTATGGCTAATACCTCTGACGTGCTAGTGGTTAAATCCACAGCCATAGTATTGACGAGTCTTTAGAGTCCCCCACAGACAGTTGCTCAAGTTTCGGGCAAAACGCTGTAGAGGACGTATGGAGATATGCCAGGGTTCGATCAGATACATGCGGTATTGCACGGATCATGATCGGACGGATAACACTAGCAGGCTTTGGTTTAAGCCGGATCCTAGTATTGTGCAGTGTAGATTTTGTCTCGTTGCATTTGTATTTCGATCGGAATACAAATGCGGGTATGTATATACAGTAGCGGGGTTTTCCTGTAATTTATTACGGGATCAGTTTTTGGAGTTGCCAGTTTGCTTTCCGTTTCGGCCATATTTCTTTGTATCTTTCCTTGACTGAAATTTGGTGGAGGAGGGCTTATTTGCAATTGTACAAATAAGCATTGTGGAGGGTGTTCTTTGCATTTTGTTGTGTCATGATGGTTGCACCATCCCTTGACTTTCTTGACTTCATCATTGATTGACTTTGGGTTCATGATGGTTGATTTGGAGTGAAGTTATGGTTGTAATGATTCTTGATCATCATCACCCTTTTCTCTCTCTTGATTTTTGGCTCACTCTTTTTCATTCATGCACACACCACCCTTTCATTCTTCTTGATGAGCCTTGGCCGGCCAAGTGGGAAGGGGGCTGTCCAAAAATTCTAGTGGGAAATTTTGATCTCTTTAGGCTTGCAAAATTCTCATTGCTCCATCTCCAAAGCTTAGTTCATTTCCTCCACCATATGGCAACTTCCACAACCCCAAATGAGACAAAGCATTCTACAGATAACCTACATCATCCTTGGGCGCGTCGGCTCGCCAACTTCGTGCCCGAGTTGCCTCGGTCCAGAGGTGGGAGCCCATAAAAGAAGCAGGCGACGTGGTGCCCTTCCGGCGAGGAGGTGAAAACCGGAGATTCCGCGGGAGATCGGGACGACGACGAGAAGACCGAAGGACACGAATCGCTCGGTATATCTCTCTACCCCGTTCTTTAGTTAGCTAGAATTGGTTTAATGGCCCGATCCGGGATTTCTGTGCGCGGTGGTGCCGGTATAAAGTTTAAAGAAAATTATCGCTTCCACATTTTGGCCTCAGTTTGACGGCCGGGGCGCCGCCGTGCACTTACAAATGCCCTGTCTCGAAACTCCCACGACTAGGGACCTTTTAAGGATGTGCTTATAGACCCCAGCTCCCATGTATATGATCGCCATCATACTGCTGGCAGTCAAGCAAGAATCCTAGGGGCTCTATCAACGTGCAATAGTGACCTGTAAGATCATCTAAAGCAGTACACGATGATAAAGATAAACCAGGTAGCATACTATCATCTTGAGTAAAACTGTCCTATTGGTATAGGTCCTCCCTCAATCATTGCAATCACGTGCCTGTGATCCAATAATTGACTCTGAGGGCACTATCTCCAACAAGCTTGGCATCGACCACTGATTTTTGACCCCCTCATATGATTTTCAAAGATTAACATTGCTTAACTCAAGTTTGGGGGGTATATTATCTGGCTCTTGAAAAGAAAACTTTTACAAAATTTTGAGCCAAAAATAAGTTTGGGGGAGGTTCTTCACTTAAATATTTTGCCCCCACTAATAAATTCCTCCCAAGCTTACAGGTTTTTCGAGATTTAGCGGATGGCAACAGTGAGAATGTTAAAAACAAGTTTGGGGGAGGTTTGTGCTTATTTTCGCATCATTTGCATCATACTTTGCATAAGCACAAAACATTTTCAAAATCCTATAAAAATTTAAAATTTTTCAAAAGATAAAAATATTTTTGTACATAAATAAGATAATAAAAGATTAGATAGTGAAAAATTACATCCAAAACATTGGAAAAATTTAAGGAAACCAAGAAAATTAGAAGTTTTCATATACGAACTAGTAATAAGTAGTTATGAGCCGTTGTCCCAAGGGTTAGTAAGATGAAGGAAGTCACTAATCTGAGAATAAAAATATGTCTGAAAAATAGTTTCTATTCTGGAAGCCAAACATTTTGAACGTTGATACCCTACTATACGCACTTACACACATCTTGAAACTCGGGATAGTAGAGCATACCTTGAAATGCTCCTGTCTAAAAGCCGATGTATGAAGGAAATAAAAAAATGAAGAAAATATAAAATGGTGAGAAAAATGGACACTGGTTTTGTTATCGCCAAGGCAGCAATAAAAAAATATAGCGAGGGTGCCTCTTCACCTAGTGCCCTAAGGCCAACTGGTCTGGGAGTCACTGCTAAGCCTTAGGTGGTGCAAGACGAGGAAAAACATCAAATAAGCAAGCACACGAGTAATCGGTCAGTTAGTACCTCAAGAAGTATTAACGATCGTATGAAAGTGTGTGAGCAATCTCTTCTAAATATTCATTAATTAAAAAGTACTGAGGTGGATGGACAAGAGTATGATAGCTTGAATTGAATTCTCCGGGTGTAGGGATGTTCTTTACATACACGTAGGGTTATATGATCGATGTTTGGAAGAAAGATAGGAATGAAGAATAAGATGATATTTTATTGAGGGAGAACGTGATTTCTGATATCTTTTCATGACTATTAAGATAGGGCTTATGACAACCGAAAAGCTAGCTTAGTTGGAAACCCTAATTTTCAAGGCTTTTCTTTTACAATTCTTTTCTTTAAATGTAATATTCATGATCTTTCTTTTATTATTGGATTTTGTGGGTGCAATCCGCTGAAAACCCTCAGGAGACAACACTCCTCCTACTAGAGACACCTAGAGGTTTAAAGGCTTGTTGCATGTGCTCAGTGCAATCGTGTTGCCTACGAAAGTATGCTAGTTAGTTTTTCTCTTTCTTTATTTTCTCCTTCTCTTTTTAATAAAACTCGCTCGAGACGACCGAAAATAAGTTTGGGGGAATTTGATCAATCGAAAATAATGTAATTTTAACACGTCAATTTTCCTATCTTTTGCATTCATCTAGAGGTGTTCGGTTTGCATATTACACATATTAGCAAAACAGTTGTAAAATACCAGATTACATGTGTTATACTCTAAAACCGGCATTTTTAAGGAAATTGAATGTTTATCATGGCATCGCATCATTCTTGTGTAGCGCAACACTTGTTTCGAAGTATGTGCAGGAAATTCCAGGAGAATAGCCAAATTTGTGAAACAGTGCTGTTAAAAAGACGTCAACTCAAGGATTTGAAATCTGGCAATGATCTAGAAGGCATCTTGAGAATAAACATATCAGACAATACACCTTGAGACAGCCAAAGCAAAGCCATGAAGTTTCAAGCATTGATCCTCCTATTGGGCCGCAGATCCGCGGCCTAAGCAGGCATTTGCCGCGGATCTGCGGTGGGTATGCCACGTCATCACCTCTGTTTTACATCAGAACTCTTCTCTCAGTGCCTACACCTCAGAAAGCCACTACAATTTCCAGAACACTCCAGAACATTCTGCCAGATCAACAAGTTCCTTGTGCAAGCTAATGATGTCCAAGCTTCCAAAGCAAGCTTCACCTTAACTACCTTAAGAGCCTAGAACCTTCTCCCTAACCTTCTAGCTTAAGGAGGAAGCTAAACCCTAACTAACTAGTTCTAGAGGCTTCTACCTAACTAACTAGCTTACAAGGGAAGCTAACCTAATCCAAGCTTCTTAAGGAAGCTAATCATTCTTAAGCCTATAAAAGGGACCCTAGGCTTCACTTGAAAAGGTTGTTGATTGTTGTTGAAATTCTATCATCTCTAATCTCCCCCAATTCAATACAAGTTGAGTGACACAACTTGTAAACCCTAACCCTAATTCCAATTCCAATCCAAGATCAAGAATTCCGAGTTCAATCAAAGCAAGAAGCCTAGATCCTTTTGGAGCGAAGCCGATCTTCATCCGAGCAAGTGATCCAAGCCGATCCGCGACTCACGGAGACGATGCGACGCTAGATTCGACGATCAAAGTTCCTTCCTCTTGTAATTCTTGAGAGTTGTAACTAATTGTTGAATAATAAACGTGACAATTCTTTTATCTTGCTTATCTTTTGAATTCGAGCATTATGATTCAATCTAGATTCTTGAATGTTTGCTTTGTGATAATGTTTTAGTAAAACTCCGCTCGTAAAGGAGTTGAGACGATCGATAGAATGATGATGATTTAGATTCTTTTACAATTCTTAAATCCTATAACGTTTGTAAATTCTTGTGAATCGAATGATCGATGACCTAGTTTCGAGACAATGCTTTCTTGATTATGTTCGCTCGAAACTAGGGATCAACGATCGATCATTTGATTAACTTGAAGCTAGTTTTTGAATGAGATTCATCGAAAGAATAAAGGATAAGATGAGGAAACCCTAGCTTCTTCGCAAGATCCTTAACCTCGATAAATCGTCATCGATCTAGTATCAATTCGTTAATGGATAAGAATATGAAATCATTAGATCTCATCATATCTATAGATCCGATCTACTCCTACGAGCCACACTTCGAATCTTGATTGTTGTTTGGAAATCATCACAAATTCTCAATTCTTGATTTTATTGTTTCTTGATTTAGACTAGATTTTTCTAATTCTTGAACTTCAAATCTTTAAATCATGAATTGTTGTTTGTTTTCTTTTCTTTAAAGTTTCAACTCATCTAAATCGAAACACAAACGATTACACTTTCCCTGTGGACGATCCGCACTTACTAACGCGCTACATTCGACACCGTTATTGATTGCGGTCAAATAATTTTTGGTTGTGATTTCTACACAAATTTTCTACATACACAACGGAAAAAATTCAATCAGGTGCTATACTCCATCCACCCGACTTCCCCCATAGATATAGATCCACTCACCTTGCTTCTTGCTTGCAAAAGTCGATGACGCCACGTTCTGTCGCCTCGGAATCCACGCGAAGGTACCTACAATAATACACAGTCGCAAACGCTATTAAAATCAAGTTCTGAAATCCAAACGGCATGCTTCATTGCTCATAGGTTAGAACCTATAGCTTACGCATACAAAACCAACCAAACAACCCTTGTTGTTGATGTAAAAAAATCTAACAACCAAATACAAATCCAAATATCAAAACTAAACATTTCAAAATACGGAAAACATAGCCAAAATCACGCCAAAGTGCTTCCAGATTTTGACTCAGGCCAAAACAAGGTGCACAAACAAGTCTAGGGTGTCATACATGCAGTGTATGAGCTACTGTATCAACCTAGACCCCTAACTCCCACACCAGGCCGGCCACAAAGGCCTAAATTCCGGCCTCCTCGGCCTCCCATGCTCTGAATGGGTCCGTACTTCGACTGTGGGTTCCTAGTGGTGTATCTAGGTCCTTGGTATTGTTTGCTAAACTCAGAATCACCCCGGGTCATCCCAGATTCACAGTAGGCTCACAAATTATCACAAAACCGACATGAACAAAATCCGAAATCCGTATTTTGGTTTCTATACTAAATTCCAGGTCTTAAACAGCTACTCAACAGCCACTCAATCATCACCAATCCACAATTTCACTCAAACCCTCACTAGGATTTCTAAGTATCACCCATCCATCACTAAACGAACTCTAAACTTAAACAAAAAGCTAGGAAAACTTGAAACTAAACTAATGGAAGAAATTATACCTCATGGATGTCACTTAAGAAAACCCTAAAAGTCCAAAGTTGTCAAAATCCCACTTTGTTTGGTCCAATGTGTAGAGGAAGAGATGGGGATAAATTTTTGTGAAGAGAGTATAAGGTTTTGACAAGGTTTTTGAGATGGATCTTAGGGTTGAAGGTGGAGGGAAGTGAGGAAGAAGAAGAAGAAGGAAATGATGGAGAAAACAAATGGGGGTGAGATTAGATGGCAGCCCTCTCTCTCTCACTCTCTTATTCTCACCCACTCTCACACTCTTTTACCCTTTTCTCTTTATTTTTAAAACCAAAACACATGATACCCATAAAACAATCACAAATACAACATGTAACCAAATGCAACATGACATGGTGCACTAGCCACGGAAAACTGTAGAAACGCGGATTTGGCCTAATCGCGATTAGCAGTGCACTAATCGGGTTTTTATCCAAACTGCGTATAATAAATTTTAAAAATGCCAAATTCTTTAAATATATTTTTAAATGAATAAATCATTTTAATTTCAATTATGTCACAATTATTGGTATATATTTATACCCTTTTTCGAAAACCCCAATTTCGCAAGTCGGACAGTTTTCGGGAAATATATTATTTTAATATTAAATTCCAAAAATAATATTTTATATTTTCTGAAATGTTACAAGGACTTTGTGTAATGGCTCTCCAGACACAGCGCGATATCAACCCCCAGTACCGGGAGAGACGAATCCTATCTAACCACTACTGCCTCCAAGTGCTTCGGGACTGCACCCAATTACTACCTGTTTGCACGACTCTTTGAGCCGTGGTAGAGTAGTAATCAAAGAACAGTGGGAACACACTTGAGACAATGTAGAAGTGTCAAGTCAACGGACTAAGCTGTACTCATGTCACCTGGGAACTGCTCCTGACGATAGGTATAGTACCAATCAGCAGTGCCCCTGCGAGTCCGTCCGGTGTACTCATAACCCAATGAGCATCTGTATACTATCTTAGGTGAACCAACTGACACCAATGGCTTGTAAGACCAGCCACCGTCCCTCGTCGGGGTCTCGATCCGTATACACTAGTCTACTCATGGAGTATCGATGCCCAGTCTCGAAACTCCCACGACTAGGGACACTTTAAGGATGTGCTTATAGACTACCCAACTCTCACGTATATGATCGCCATCATACTGCTGGTAATCAAGCAAGAATCCCAAGGGCTCTATCAACATGTAATAGTGATCTGTAATGTCACCTTAAGCATGAATACGACGATAAAGACAAACCAGATAGCATACTATCATCTCGATTAAGACTGTTCTACCGGTATAGGTCCTCCCTCAATCATTGCAATCACGTGCCTGCGATCCAATAATTGACTTTGAAGGCACTATATCCAACAAGTCCAAGTTCCTTTCAAATTCAAAAGTCCCGCCAAATAAGGCAGAAATCAAACAGATCAAATCAACGTCCCACCTGGTAGTGCTTCCAAGCTCGAAAGTCCCGCTGGACGGGTTGGGAACTTCCAAGTCAAATCAAATCCCGACACCGCAGAAAGCGGAGCAAATCAAATCAAACCCCGACACCGCAGAAAGAGGAGCGAGTCAAATCAAATCCCGACACCGCAAGAAGCGGAGCAAGTCAACTTCAACCCTGACACCGCAAGAAGCGGAGCAAGTCAAATTAAGCACCGACCGTCCACATCGCTAAAATGGCAGCACCGACCGTCCACGTCGCTAAAATGGCAGCACCGACCGTCCAAGTCACTAAAATGACAGCACCGGGCAGCACCGACCGTCCAAGTTGCTAAAATGGCAGCACCGACCGTCCAAGTGGCAAAAATGGCAGCACCGACCGTCTAAGTCACAAAAATGGCAGCGCCGACAATCCACGTCGCTAAAAGGGCAGCACCGACCGTCCACGTCGATAAAATGGCAGAACCGACCGTCCACGTCGCAAAAATGGCAGCACCGACCGTCTACGTCTCAAAAAGGGCAACACTGACCGTCCACGTCGCAAAAATTGAAGCACCGACCGTCCAAGTCGCAAAAATGGAAGCACCGACCGTCCAAGTCATAAAAAGGCAGCACCGACCGTCCAAGTCGCTAAAAGGGCAGCATCGACCGTCCACGTCGCAAAAATGGTAGCACCGACCGTCCAAGTCATAAAAAGGGCAGTGCCGACCGTCCACGTCGTAAAAAGGGCAGCGCCGACCGTTCACGTCGCTAAAATGGTAGCACCGACCGTCCACGTCGTGAAAAGGGCAGCATCGACCTCCACGTCGTGAAAAGGGCAGCATCGACCTCCACGTCGTCAAAACGGGAACCAAATCAAGTCAACCTCCACATCGTCAAAATGGGAACCAAATCAAGTCAACCTCCACGCGAAAGAAGATCCATCAATTTCATGCACACGACCCATATATGTGGTGTGCATTTATTAATGGGAGGCACTTTGTTGGGGTAAAAAATTACACCCCGGTTGACCAAGTCAAAGTCAGTCATCCCCTAGCCAAGCGGGCCCAAGCCTAAGTCAAGACCAAGCTTGGAAGGAGCTAGCTCCATGTCAAAAATGAAGCAATAAATTAGTTCGATACAATTTTTTAGAAATAAATGTATGAAAAATTGGCAGAATGCCAAAATTTTGTAAACCCCATGGCTTATGTGAAAAAAAAGCACATAAAGTATGGGGTGGCACAAGTGTCATTTGGGAAAGCTCAAGGGGTTATATGTAAAGTGTGTAGCCTATAAAGGCAAACATGAGGAAAAAATCAACAACAATTTTTTCATTCTCTCAAAAAAGTATAGGCTTCTGTGCTTTCTTCTCTTTCCTCAAGATTCTAAACCTTCTTTCTTTTTCTTAAATTAAATCAAGAGTTTCACTATTTTTTCCCAAAAAGGAATAGTTTTTCACCATGAAACCCACAAATGGGAGATCAGATCTCCCATCAGATCTATAAAAGGGGAGATTTTTAAGTCTTACCCTCCCTTTTTCTCCAAGATCTAACCAACAGAGAGGAGGAAGAAGGAGACCCATCTCCAAGAATCCCACTTTGGGAAGATCCAAGGCTCAAGAGAAAATCCAGGGCTCAAGGAAGAAGAAAGGGTTCCCCTTTCATCATCTCCGAAAATCTCTTAGGAGTTTAACTCCAAAAGATGATAATAATAATAATAATAATAATAATAATAATAATAATAAAATCCCACCTTTTTAGGAGTTTAACTCCAAAAGTCAATCGGGAAGTACAACTCCCTATGCAAGGGCTAAGCCCCTCTCCCTTTTTTTAGGAGTTTAACTCCAAAAGTCAATCGGGAGTACAACTCCCAGTACAGGGGCTAAGCCCCTTTTTCCGCTGGCGCCGGCGCCCGCGTGAGGGGCGCGTGGCCCGCTGGCGCCCGGCGCCCGTGTGAGGGGCGCGTGGCCCGCTGGCGCCCAGCGCCCACGCGCTACTCACGCAGCCTTAGTGTAGGGTTCCTAGGCACACTAATGAAGTCTCACAAGTGATCGAACATGCCCAATTAAAATTTTACAAGTGCCTACAAACCCTAATACGGATCGTTAACTAGATGTATAGGTGATGCGATGCAAATAAACAACTTTATCTAAAAGGAAAGAGGCTACAACCTTTGTAGATCCGGTCCTCCACCTCCTAGGCTCCGTGATGACGTCCCTCCGCTGTCCAAATCGAATCTTGGACTCATGCATCGGCTTCATCGAAGAAAAGGGTGGGCTAGGTCGTCGACTTCGATGCCGAAGATGATCTACGTCGAGGCATCACAAGATCAAACTCCAACTTCACCAAGTCATGAAACTTGTGAAGAAAACACCCTATACTACTTAGCAAGAGGTAGAGGATGAAAAAATAGGAAGTGGATTCACTTTGGAATTGGATTTCTCACTCATTTACTCAAGTTGCCATTGAAGCTATCAAGCTTTTTCTTCTTGAAGAAGAAGAAGAAGATAATATGATAGAAAATAAAAAGGATTATGTTAAAAAATAAAATCCCCTTCATTCTTATCATATTGCAACCTTGGTTAAGTGTAGAGAATGAACTAAGGTTAGTAGAATGGTTAGGTTTAGGAGATGAAGACAAAATGGTCATTAGGTCAAAGATGCTTGAAGCATCAAGAAAGTTCCAAAAAAAACCATTTTGTTTTCCTTATCTTTTAACAAAAATAAATAGATAAATAAATAAGAAAAAAGAAACCCTAACCATTCACTAAACATGGTTTAATTCTTTACACAAACCCAAGTGAGCATGTATCATCAAACATGATACAAACAAGTGCACATAAAAATATATCACATATACAATGTGCATATCAAGTGAGAAAATTCATTTAAAATGAACCAATACTAGTTAATGCAAAGTAATATATCAAATATATAATTATACATTAAATCATTAAATCAACACTTGATTCAATGATCCGGTCATGTCACATATAACCGACTAGTATCCAATGTATCGGCTTATCGAATCAATCCTTGATTCTATAACTAGGTTATATCGCATACAACCAATCGATACATTCATCGCGAGAATAGAATACGGTATCACATACACGCATTATTCTTGGTCCCGCACATATCTCATATGCGCTCCTATTTCATTTCGCTTGAGCCAGGAAACCTCTGTGTAGGACTCTAAAGACTCGTCAATACGCCGGCAGCAGGTGATGATCATATCAAACACTCACAAGCCGCAAGCGGTCTGCTAAACATAACGGCCACCCGGGTATTGAGCGATCAGAAGATCGACGAGCAAGCCCGCTCACACTCCTGTGAATCCAACCAGTAACACTTACCATACAGTCCGGTCTATTCGTCTGATATGTCGCATATCTCGCCTAGGGGTGGTAAACGTCAGACCCCAATAGCTCGATAAGTCATGCCGACGTGAGGTCCATAACATTCGTGAGATTACTGATAACTCTTACCAGTATATCACTGCAATCCTGGCCAGGGATTTCCTGTTATGGCCAGTCAAGCATAGCACAACATCAACCCCCAATACCGGGAGAGACGAATCCACTCCTATCGCTCATTGCCTCCATATGAATCGGGACTGTACCCAAAAACCACCTGTTTGCACGACTCAGTAGATCCGTGGTAGGGTGGAAATCAAAGCACAGTGGGAGACACACAAGACTCTATGACGATCTTGGGTCAACAGACTAAACTGTACCAGTGTCACCAGAGAACTGCCATCTGACGTGAGGTATAATACCATCTGGGAGTTCTCGGCGAGTCCGTTCAGTGTACCCAGTCTCCACTGAGCACCCGCATACTATCTCTGATGTCAAACACCAATAGATATGGTATCATCCATCGCCCATCACATGGGTCGAGAAGATATACGCTAGTCTACTCTGGAATATCGATGCCCCGTCTCGATATTCCCACGACTAGGAACAATGAAGGAAGTACTCATTGACTACCCAGGCCCCACTAGTATGATCTTCATCATAGTCCTGGAAGTCGAGTACACATCCTAAGGGCTTTATCAACATGTAATCAGAGAGACAGAAAGTATACATGTTAAGATAAAGAGCAACCAGATAGCGTACTATCATGTCGAGCAAGAAAGTCCTACCTATATATGTCCCAGCATCCACTACAATATACATCCTATGTACAGTAATGGCCTCTAGGGCATACATATAACTAACAATCTCCCACTTGCACTAGGGCCATCTGTAGCAGTGGTTGCAGTATCACATACTCAACCATCCCATATGAGTCTCTCTCTGGGAACAGGCCTTCGTGAGTGGATCCGCCGTGTTGTCCTCTGAGTCTACTCTCCTAACCTCGATCACCCTGGAGATCAACTATCTCCATGATCAGGTGATACTGCCTCAGAATGTGTCTGGGTCACTGATGGGACCAGGGTTCCTGAGCCGAAGCCTCACTTCCATTGTCATACAATGGTAGGAACCTAGTTCATCTCATGAACCAATATACACCCAAACTTCCTCTTTGGTAGTATCTTTAATAGCGATGTTACTAGCCGTTATCGTCTAGTTTGCCACGGTATCTAGCTTGGAACTCTTCCAAACCGTTCCTCTACTGAGGGTAAAGACAATGCCTGTGACTGACATTCAGTCGTCTTTATCACCCTAGAACGTTTCCAGTGATTCTCCCCAGGATCGATTGATACAATCTCACTATAGTTAGTGAGAATCCTAACATCCATTTAGATCTATCTCATAGATCCAAAACCCAGGATTTAGGAGGTATCACCTTTATCCTATTGGAGAATCCATGTGATAAGAGGAGATCGACCGATCGTAGCATAGGAAACTTCTTTCCTATCAAGAGTATGTCATCCACGTACTCTACGAGGATCATTACCATACTCCATATTACCCTTTTGTATATACAAGGTTCATCTATCATTTTGATGAAGTCAAACTCTTTGACTACCACATCAAAACAGATGTTCAATCTCCGCGATGCCTGCTTTATCCTGTAAAGCAACTTGCACACGTTTCCGCTGCTCCCACTATTTACGAAGCCCTCTGGCTGTGTTCTTATTGACGTTCTCTTCTAAATCAGTATTTAGAAAAATAATCATGGCACCTAACCACCAGATTTCATAATTATGGTATGTAGCAATGGCAAGTAGGATCTGGATGGACATAAGCATAGTCCCTGGAAAAAGTTTCATCATTATCCATGCCTGGTTGATGACTAAAACCTTTAACAAGTCTAGCTTTGAAAGTCTCAACTTTTCCATCTACACTAAGTAATCTTCTCAAGATATACTTGCTCCTGATGGGGATTCAACCCTTCAGATATTGCAACCAAAGTCCATACTTTGCTGGTGTACATGGATTCCATCTCAGATCGCTAAGCATCCAGCCATTCTTACAGAGTCCCTACTCTCGATGGCCTGCTAGAATCTAGTTGGGTCATCATCTCATGATGCAATCCTCACTCCCACTGTCATCGAGAAACCGAAGTATCTCTCAGACAGGCGAGGAACCCTTCTAGATCGGCGGAGAGGCCGAGGTTCGTCGGGAACTATTGAATCCTTTGGTTCTGTCAAATCATGAGCTGCAGTTATGTATAGCTGGAACCTTTCCAGTTCTTCAGAACTGACCTTTCCTCGATCTTGTCCGAATTTTGCTTTTGACATAGGCCGGACAATCCCAAATCTTAACTTACTTAAGAGATAGGCTCTTCCCATATCATATCTCATATGGAGTGGTAGGCACAGATTTGATTCGAACCTAATTCAATAGGTATGCAACTTCTCAAGTGCACAACTCCCAAAAGGAAATAGGAAAATCAGTAATACTCATTATAGAGCACACCATATCTAATATTGTGCGATTGCTCCGTCCTGATACACCGTTGTGCTATGGTGTATTCAGAGGAGTAATACTGAGAGAGAATCTCATTTTCTCTTAGAATAGTCCAGGAATGCCATGCACTGGTATTCTCCTCCCTGATCTTATCATAGGACATAATACTTATACCCGTATTTTGGTTCTCTACTTCTAACTTATATTCTGTGAATACCTCAAAAGCTTCGGACTTGTGTTTCAACAGGAACATAGGTCTGAATCTCGAAAGATCATCAGAGAATTTAATGAAGTACAAAGAACCGGTCTTGGCATGTGTAGACAGGAGACCTTACATACATCAACATGTATCATCCCAAAAGTTCGCTTACTCTTTCTCTGTTTCCAGTAAACGGAGATATGGTCATCTAATCTTTGTGATATGACTGGCAAGTTTCATAAGATGTAAATTCAAACTGATTTAAATATGCATCTAGATGTAACTTTAGCTAGTCGGGTCACATTGATATGACCTAGTCTACAATACCTCAAGAAGGATCCGTTCATTTTTGAATTCTTCCTCTTGTGTGTGTTCCGTATACTAAGAACTGTAGTTTGATTTAGAACATCAATACTTTTAGATAACGTGCCTGAACCGATCAACTTTTGATATAGGAAATGTTCAAAATATTATCCAACAATACAAAATTTTATCAATTCTTTACTAATAAAGAGACTGATATGATTTTGTATATCAGGTTCGGTATCTAATAGCATTTGTTCAGAATCAATGTATTGGTAATACAGGGTGACTGTGACCAACAGACTTGGCTGCAACACTTGCCCCGTTTTCTGTCTCATGAAACTTATCACCCGTTCTCAGTTTTTCTACCTTTTTGTAGCCCTATGTAACAGATTACATATCTAGGATCCTGATCCGGTATCAAATACCCTGGATGCAGAGGATACTGAGAAACAGTTCTGTGTAACGAACACACCCGAAGAAGATGCATCATATGCACTTTCTTCGTTTGGGCGGCATAGGAATTCTGGTATTCCCCTATTTCCTGCTCTGTCTTATAACAATTATAAGTTGGAGCGGGACCAACGTTCCCCAGCTCAGTATAACAAGCGGGTTCGGTCAATAAATCCATATTATTATCTTGATTGAGGCGTGATATGGTCGCTACCTGGAGAGAGAGAGAGAAGAAAACACTCTGCGTGCGCTCTTGCAAGATTAGATTGGTTATTTATTTTATCTAATCAGGATGGCTCCTACTGTTTTTATCAAATCTTCCTTCAAACCTTAAAAGGAAAGACTAGCCGAGATTAATTACACTCTACAAGTTCGCCAATCTTTCAGCCAGGCCAGTGTCGGTACTTTGAGGGAGGTTCCCCGTGCTTTCGCACGGACCTAATTACAGTAAACCTCGTTTTCCCAGAGGCGTAACCCCGTTGATACCTTTCTAGACACCTACTCGATCGGCTAATTGTAAAATGCAAAACTCTCCCAGGAGTAACAATTACTCGCAGTGGGTATCGGGATCCAACTATCACATAGAAGGTATGCAATCTCATTGCAAAATTTGAACACTTGAAACTCCCGATATAGGTTTTTACCCCTAGCACCTATGACCTTAACTATGGTCAACAAATCATAAGTACTAGTCAAGTTCTACCCGTCATTTCGTGATTAATTAGACCCACCAACATGACCCTTAACTAAGGTCAATAAAGTCACGCGACTGTCATAACTAATCGCATCATATGCGGTGTAGGAAGACATCACTTAGCTACCGTACACTGTGCCTTGACTATGGTCAATAAACACAGCACGAATACTAAGTACTCTACTTCCTAAAATGACGGAGGGTTGCGAATGGTTTTTATGAAAACCTTTAACGCTTTGAACTTGATCTCGTTGCGGAATCAAATGGTTTTTAAATGGAATGTTTTTTAGGCTTTTCCAGTTTTGCTAAAGGGGTCACTCCCGGTGAAGGGATCGTCGGCCCTTTCCTCGTCGAATGAGGTGCGGGATATATCATATATATCACTGTGCAAAGTATAAACTATAGAAGCGATCAAAAGACAAACCAAGTGTGTAGCATCTGCCAGTTTTTGCTAAAGGAGTCACTCCCGGTGAAGAGATCTCGGTCCTTTCCTCATCGAATAAGGTACAGGATGTTCTACAATGAACACCGCGATGCAAAGCAAGAACTGTAGCTACCTGTTTTATTTTGAAATTCGATTCCACAACATCAATTAGGTTTATTTTCTTTCATTAATCTCATTAATGATTATCCCATCATTTAAGTCCACCTAATCATCATAGATAAATATAACGTACGCTTATGCCATCCGCATTCGCCTCGATGTCCCGTCTGCACCGTTAGGTTAGGTAACTAACGGCAGAGCGGGGCAGGGCTAGCACGGATGTAAAACATAAGCAACGTCTATATAATATATCATATATACTATATATTATATCTATCACAGAACATCACATGATCACATCACAGATAACGCAACAGAAAATATCATATGAAATATTGGATATACTAGGACGTCCGTGTTTTTAATACGAGCCAGTATAAAACATGGATTCTACGGTCTTGATGAATAGCCAATCCCACACCCCTAGACCCCTACGAGAGCGGCAAGCAACCCTACCAATTCTAGGGTTAGGAGACTGGGACTCGACTCCTCGAGTTGGTCTCCCACTGGACCCTAAAACCCGGTTACTTGTGCCCTCCTCCTTGGGTCTATCCTAGTGCAGAAAAGTAAATAATATACAAATGGTGACATCATCCGCAACCTGGAAGTGCCCCAATAAAAGAATATTACATCCAAGTTTTTACGTGAATGAAAATGAAAAACACCCATCTCACATAAAAACCCCCGGCTATTCGAACACGACGATCCAATATAGCATATCCAGCAACACATAACATCACATGTCATCAACGTAAGTAAATATGCGCATCCCAATTGTCGTTGACATATAGCAACGAAACCGGCGATATCACATATTACACTTACGGTCACAGAAAAGAAAGTGTAAAACTACAACAGTTGGAATCCGCAACCTACATAGACATCGCATGCCTAATCAAATGAATTCCTTAGACATCACATGCCTAACAATTATAAACCCCGCATTTTAGTCTCATTATCGAAAACTCTTTTCAATATCAAGTCGGGCAATTCAACAAGATTTCCGACATTCTGATCGAATGCTCGTCGCAAACTTTAGTAGGCGGCCGCACCCTCGACGCCGCCGACGAAGTGTACCAAGGCGGAACACCGCTGCCGCGAGCACCCGAACGAATGCTTTCAGCGACGGGGTTCTCCTACAGTCACTTGGTCGGGGCTATGGGGCGAAGCTGTCTATTAAGTTTACCCGGCGAGTATCCGCGTACCCTACGTGATTGCGACGGACTTTTGATCACATCAAAATTCCGTGGCAACCGATCAAGTGAGACTAAACTGCTATGTTTATAACATTCATTCAGTTATCTCATAACTACTTGTGAATTCCAAATGTTGTATCACATTCCGGGTAAATAGAAAATGTTAAACTTTCTGATCGAACAATCGAACACCCAAGCTTTCCCGATACAGCTCAACACATGAAATAAGTCTAAAAACATTCAGTTCATACCTCAGTACCAACGGTCCAGCCGTAGAAGGGTCAAGCCAACGCCTCACATGTGGCACGCCGTACTGCCCCAAACCCGAAGGTTCAAAGGGCAGTTCAAGACGGTCACATAATCGAGTTAAGGTTTGTTGTCTTCTAGAGGGACCATCGCGTTACTTGCACTACATAGAACGTCATTAAACTACGGAAATATCCAACAATTGGAAATTTCCCGACAGGGGAAAAAATGGGTATTTATATCCGGCCGAACTTTTTAACATATCCTAAAATTATTCGGAAAGGCACACAGACAAAATTAGACAATCCGATCGAAACACCGAGTCCCCAATACAACCCAGAAAACTCAACTCTTGAGTCAGATTTAAAAATTCCCAGAAAATACAGCAACAAAATATAAGAATTACTGTGCAGAAATTATTGTCTGAAGAGACCAAGTGGCCGCGGAACCGCCGCAATAGGCATGCTATTGCCGCGGTTCCGCCGCACTTTTATCGATTCAGGTGGTCGGGCTTCACAGTAATTCTTAGGACTTCCTGCTTAGTTTTCTGCATATTTTTAATTCTAAAAATTCCCCGATTTCAAAAAATGTACAGAGAGCTATTTTGAATTAGGGTTTCGGTTCGATCGGACTTCTAACTCCGTCTACGCATCGCCTAAGGCTCTAGCTAGGTTCTGATACCACTGTAGGGTTCTTAGGCACACTAATGAAGTCTCACAAGTGATCGAACATGCCCAATTAAAATTTTACAAGTGCCTACAAATCCTAATACGGATCGTTAACTAGATGTATAGATGATGCGATGCAAATAAACAACTTTATCTAAAAGGAAAGAGGCTACAACCTTCGTAGATCCGGTCCTCCACCTCCTAGGCTCCGTGATGACGTCCCTCCACTGTCCAAATCGAATCTTGGACTCATGCATCAGCTTCATCGAAGAAAAGGACGGGCTAGGTCGTCGACTTCGATGCCGAAGATGATCTACGTCGAGGCATCACAAGATCAAACTCCAACTTCACCAAGTCATGAAACTTGTGAAGAAAATAACCTATACTACTTGGCAAGAGGTAGAGGATGAAGAAATAGGAAGTGGGTTCACTTTGGAATTGGATTTCTCACTCATTTACTCAAGTTGCCATTGAAGCTATCAAGTTTTTTCTTCTTGAAGAAGAAGAAGAAGATAATATGATAGAAAATAAAAAGGATTATGTTAAAAAATAAAATCCCCTTCATTCTTATCATATTGCAACCTTGGTTAAGTGTAGAGAATGAACTAAGGTTAGTAGAATGGTTAGGTTTAGGAGATGAAGACAAAATGGTCATTAGGTCAAAGATGCTTGAAGCATCAAGAAAGTTCCAAAAGAAACCATTTTGTTTTCCTTATCTTTTAACAAAAATAAATAGATAAATAAATAAGAAAAAAGAAACCCTAACCATTCACTAAACATGGTTTAATTCTTTACACAAACCCAAGTGAGCATGTATCATCAAACATGATATAAACAAGTGCACATAAAAATATATCACATATACAATGTGCATATCAAGTGAGAAAATCCATTTAAAGTGAACCAATACTAGTTAATGCAAAGTAATATATCAAATATATAATTATACATTAAATCATTAAATCAACACTTGATTCAATGATCCGGTCATGTCACATATAACCGACTAGTATCCAATGTATCGGCTTATCGAATCAATCCTTGATTCGATAACTAGGTTATATCGCATACAACCAATCGATACATTCATCGCGAGAATAGAATACGGTATCACATACACGCATTATTCTCGGTCCCGCACATATCTCATATGTGCTTCTATTTCGTTTCGCTTGAGCCAGGAAACCTCTGTGTAGGACTCTAAAGACTCGTCAATACGCCGGCAGCAAGTGATGATCATATCAAACACCCACAAGCCGCAAGCGGTCTGCTAAACGTAACGGCCACCCGGGTATTGAGCGATCAGAAGATCGACGAGCAAGCCCGCTCACACTCCTGTGAATCCAACCGGTAACACTTACCGTACAGTCCGGTCTGTTCGTCTGATATGTCACATATCTCGCCTAGGGGTGGTAAACGTCAGACCCCAATAGCTCGATAAGTCATGCCGACGTGAGGTCCATAACATTCGTGAGACTACTGATAACTCTTACCAGTATATCACTGCAAGCCTGGCCAGGGATTTCCTGTTATGGCCAGTCGAGCATAGCACAACATCAACCCCCAATACCGGGAGAGACGAATCCCCTCCTATCGCTCATTGCCTCCATGTGAATCGGGACTGTACCCAAAAACCACCTGTTTGCACGATTCAGTAGAGCCGTGGTAGGGTGAAAATCAAAGCACAGTGGGAGACACACAAGACTCTATGACGATCTCGGGTCAACAGACTAAGCTGTACCAGTGTCACTAGAGAACTGCCATCTGACGTGAGGTATAATACCATCTGGGAGTTCTCGGTGAGTCCGTTCAGTATACCCAGTCTCCACTGAGCACCCGCATACCATCTCTGATGTCAAACACCAATGGATATGGGATCATCCATCGCCCATCACATGGGTCGAGAAGATATACGCTAGTCTACTCTGGAATATCGATGCCCCGTCTCGATATTCCCACGACTAGGAACAATAAAGGATGTACTTATTGACTACCCAGGCCCCACTAGTATGATCTTCATCATAGTCCTGGAAGTCGAGTACACATCCTAAGGGCTTTATCAACATGTAATCAGAGAGACAGAAAGTATATATGTTAAGATAAAGAGCAACCAGATAGCGTACTATCATGTCGAGCAAGAAAGTCCTACCTATATATGTCCCAGCATCCACTACAATATACATCCTATGTACAGTAATGGCCTCTAGGGCATACATATAACTAACACTTAGGACGCTCCTCACCCCACTTTTTTCCATACACTCCACACTCAAAACACGTCCTCCATCAGAAAAAATTTCTAACGGGGCGCTGCTCCACATCCCGCAAGGGCTGCTATCCCCCTTGACCCCTAGCTCATTATCCGGGCAGCGGGCCCTCCGTAAACTCTACGAGGCCCCCGATATACCCAAAACCCCTCAAGACACACATACACACACTGCACATTGAGTTCGCGTGACTAGTTGACCCGTCAATCGGAGGTTCCTTCGCTTGAAAAGCGAAAGGTTATTAACGGCAGTTTAGTCCGCGGCTGCCGGAGATTCGGATTTCCACAATCAATAAATCTCGGCCTAACATAGGCAGGGGGAATCTATATACGCCTGACAAGCGACGCATATTCCCATCTCAATTGGATGACGAAAAACACCCTACACTTACTATATTTCTTGCTTGTTGATTATTACTCACAATTGCATGCTTGTAGACTTACTTACACCTTTCTCATATTGGCTTTATATATTTGTGTAATCTATTTAAATTGTGATATTTGTGCAAGTACAGTATTGAATTTTTAATTTGGGTATATATAGTATATTCATATTTAACCCCCTAGAACTATTGTGTTGTAGGTTTCCGCGGTTCTAACACCCAAAATACCTATCAATTAAATATTTAATTAAAATATTTATATCAAGGGTTTTCCGAAATATCCCCTAAAAATTTATGCAAATTGATGTACCCCGATTATTTTTAGATATTATCTACACCTTCCAAAATTCTTTAAGGTTTTTTAAATACAACATTATTAAATGATGGTTAATTTTGAGAGAAATTGATTAATAAAATATAAATATTCTCACAATCCCTTCTCATTCCTTACATACTTTTAAATTCCCCTAACAAAAATTGATTTATCGAGTTAGGTTTTCTTATAAAATTTTATTTTTTTAGATGTTCTATTTTGTAATTGTTGCATTGGTTTGGTTTTTTTATGGCAGGATTTGCATAATTCTAGGATATTTTTGGGTTAAGATTTTCTAAAATTTAGGTACTTTTTATATTAGAATTTTTAATTTGGAAGTAAACAGAGGAAAAGAGAAAGGTGAAGAAACAAAGAATATATAAGAACAAGAGGAAGAAAAGATAATTAGAATGAATGAGATTAACGGATGAGAAGAAAGAAAATGAAGGTGAGGTTTTGTCGAGTTGTGATAAAGAAGATGATGAGAATAAAGTTGGTAATTGAAAAATAAATTAAATTGAAAAAATAAACTTAACGATCACTTAATAAGTTTGGAAGGTATTTAAAAAGCTTGAAACATTTTGAAAGATGTGGGTAATATCGAAAAATAATGAGAACACATATAAGAACATAAAAAGGAAATATTTTTAATTAAATATTTACATAAAGAAAATTTAGGAATCAATTAAAGTCAAGGGAGGAAAATGCTGGTTTTCGAAAGTTAGAGATATTTCATGTTATCGGAATAAATATTAGGGGTATTGTCTTGCTATTTAGCCTATATAACATTACTACTCTAATTAAAAAATTTAAAAACCTTTTATATCTTTTCCCATAAGAAAAATGCTTAAGCTACCCGGCTTGAAATCAAAACACAATCTATCTAAGAGACACACTATGGGTCTGCTTGTTTGGCACGAGTATCTATGTATTATTGGTCCCAGCATTTTGCCTTTTGAGTAGATTGTGGAAGAAATTCAAGTTGTAGGTAATGCATAACTCTTTCCATAATATGCAAGCATGCACCATGTATACACAATGCAAGGCACGTGCAAAAATTCAATGTTCTTGGCCTGAGGTGTTTTTGGATTCGACCCCATTGGCGTTCGAAGCTGACCAGCTTGCTTTGAACAAGCATTTACACAACGTCATAACCTCCCACAACCCAACATCAATATTTTAGTCATTACTCCAAAGCTTAAGGACATTTCAGTCATTTACATATAGGAATTTTCAGCCCCTCTGTGTAAACGCCTCCCTCTTTCTTCATCTTAAGCACCAAACAAAAATAAATTTAGGAAGAAAAAAAGAGGTTAAATTGCATAAAACTATCCATGATCTTTCATGTTTTTTTCGATTGATAGCATGGATTTTAATAATTGCAAATAGATATCATGGGTACACTATAGAACTTTCGTAATTTTTGCGATTGATACCAGTAAAATTGTATTAAGTTCTAACTGAAAATGACAGTTTATAGTAGTTATTTCCAATTTTTGAAGTTTATGGTAACATACACGAAAAAAGATGGATGTTGTGCAATTTAGCCAAAAACAAAAAACCATTTATTGCCAAAAAGGGCCTCCAAATTTTGCCATCACAGCAACGCAGAGGCTATTCAATCGAAGGCTCTCCTCTTCTTTATCCCACCATCGATGCCTCGCAGCTGGCCCATGCCGAGGCTTCCCAAAATGCTCCTGTTCTTCCCAAAATGCCCCCGTTTGGGTACTCGCCACCGCTGTACGAGGGGCCGAAGGCCGATGAGATTCTGAAGAAGCGGACTCAGTATCTGAGCCCATCGATGTTCTTCTTTCACAAGAAGCCTGTAAGTTTTTCTTTCTTTCTTTCTTTCCTTTTTTGGGGAGGAATTTTGTGATATTTTTTGCTCATTTAGATCTGGATCTGAGAAAAAGCTTGTATTTTTAGTGGGTTTGTTTCTATTTTTATCGTTTTTCTTTCCAAATTTGTATTATTGTTAACTATAGATTCTTGTCATTATAAAAACAGAACTGTGTACATTATAGAATCTGCAATGTGTTCATTTTTTGTATGTAATTAAAGCTTGATTTTTTTATTTTTTGCTAATACTTTATGAATGCTGGAAACCTATTTACCTAGAAGCTTAAACTAGTTGCTGTAAATGGTGACCCAAAAAACATATTTTTAAAAACCCTCCATCAAGACCCCCAAATAAATAAAAAACTAATTTGTTCTATCAGTGATCTCTTTTTTTCTTGAAATTTTTAATGCCAAAAGATAGCCAGTGAGAGGTGGACCACAATTACTTAATCCCAATCAACAATCTTATTTTTACACAAAGTTGAAGCTAAAGCGAATTTTTTTATTTAATATAATAAAGGTTTGATTATTCTTTATTTAATCCCTTTTGAATCAATGGTAATTACTTTTTCTTATCTTATAAAATCAATAGTCGATTTCTTTGACAGATTCACGCCTTGTAGGGGAATGGAGTTAGGATAAGTCTCATAAAGACAGAAGATATCTAAATGTAACTCCAAAATCCTAGTTATGCCATGTTTGGCATGGGTTTGGAGATAGAACTCTGGTTATCTAAAGTCCAAAGTTGAGATAACTGGAGTTTACAAAACTCCAATCCAACTAAAGTTTTTTCAAACGCCAAAATTTCTGAAGAAAACACTGATTTTGGAGTTTAGATAACTCCAAAACAAAACTTTGGAGTCTAGATAACTACAAAGCCAAACATCCTATCAAAGTTCAACTTTGAAGTGGAGGTAGGATCTTGCAAACTAGAGTTTGCATCACCTCTACCTCCACTTAAAGATACGTTCCGGTAATCCTAACTCCATACCCAAAGAGGACCGCAATGTCGATAGGATGGTAAGCATTATTGATTACCTTTTGATATATTACTCATTGGCACTTTAAGACACTGTGTGGTTTATGCTTGATCTTGAAATTTTATACACATAGAATTATTTATTTATTTATTTTATATTTACGCAGTTGAACATTGTCGATGGAAAGATGCAATACTTGTTCGATGAGGATGGACCCCGATATCTCGACGCTTTTGGTGGTATTGCTACTGTATGTTGTGGGCATTGCCACCCTGAAGTTATTGAAGCCATAATTAATCAGAAAAAACGGCTGCAACATTCTACTGTTGTTTATCTAAACCATGCGATTGCGGATTTTGCTGAGGCATTGGCCTCCAAAATGCCTGGTGATCTTAAGGTAATTTTAATCTTCACTCATTTGTGTTGACATATAGCTGTTATTTCGGCTAAATTTTATGGAAACTCCATGACTTTACATGTTTTATGAACAAATATCTTATACTTTATAAATCGACTGCTGTTTACCATGATCTAAGTGATTTTAAAATAAATTCCACAAAACTGTAAATGGTGTTATAAAATGTTCAAAAGTCTTCATATTTATAATAAAATCAAGTTTATGGTGTCAATTTGCAATATATATTATAGTATATGTGGTAGTTATCTGAAGAAAATTGAAAGGTCACAATGTTTCGGCAAAATTTAGTCATTTTTCAGGATACTTTGATGTGAATAGTTCAATACGTTTCAGGTAGTTTTCTTCACTAATTCTGGTACCGAAGCAAATGAGCTGGCCCTGATGATTGCTCGTCTGTATACTAATTGTCATGATATTATCTCCATTAGAAATTCATACCATGGTAATGCAGCAGGAACAATGGGCGCAACTGGTCAATGTAACTGGAAATTTAATGTCATACAGGTACTTCTTTATCATTTATAAGATGAATATTTCTCACTGCAGATTAAATTTTTAATTGATCGAGAGAACTTTATATAGAGAAGATAGAAACATTTGGTTGGAGAGGTCCAATTGCTAGTTGTGTGGAGTGCAAGAGCAGAGAAAACGAAATAAGTTCAAATTTCCTTCTCATTTCTAAAGCAAACATTATGAATACACTACCTTTTCAATTAATTAAAACCTGTAATGTTTGCATGTGCTATGCTGGTATATGTATGTTGCAGTCATATGAAAAAGATTTCAAAAAAAAAAATACAGATTTTTACTTGATAGTAATGATTTAATAGATTCTAATAGAGATTTTTCTAAAAATATGAAAAGATTTAAACAGTTAAAATGTTATTATTTCAAAAAAAAAACTCATGACAATATTTCTAAATTATTGTCATGTGTCTTGCTAAGTATCAATTTGAGATCCCCTAGCTTTGCTATTAAAATAATAGATTACTTTTCTCATATAGTTTTGTTATGTAATTATTCCAGAGTGGAGTGCACCATGCTCTAAACCCAGATCAGTATAGAGGTTTTTTGGTTCTGATGGAGAAAAATACGCAAGCGTTGTTCAGGAAATCATTGACTATGGAACTTCTGGGCGAGTCGCTGGCTTCATTTCTGAAGCCATACAGGTGCACTATCTGACTTGATTTTCTAAAACCTCTTGAATATGTTCATCTCTTTTTCACTATTGGTGTTATTAACAATTGTAATTTCTGATTATGACAGGGAGTAGGTGGAATTTTGGAATTACCTCCAGGCTATTTGCCTGCTGTATATAAAAGTATAAAGAAAGCAGTCAGGATTTGCGCGCACTGGAAGTCACTTCTGGGGATTTGAGGCCCATGGTGTTGTTCCTGACACAGTCACAATGGCAAAGGTGAATTCTCACTACTTGCTAATGTATGAATTTTGGTAATGTTACTTTAGTGTTGGCATCTAAACCTTTTTCCATTAAATGTGGCTGATTTTGGAGCAAGGCTCATGAAGGATTTGACTTAGTTTCAGGATTGGTTATCAATCTTCTCTTCAATTAAATATTCCGGCTGAAGAACTGTGGACAAGAATTTGCTATGATCCTTTCTTTTTTCCCTTTCTTTAATAGTAGTTTCATTAGACTCCTCATCACCTAAGCTTTTTTCCCCATCAAAATACAGCATGAAAGTTTTGACAAAGTTTGACCACTGAATTTCAACTTGGCATTGACCCTTTTTCATTAGTTTCAAATTCATAGCTTAGAAAATTATGGGCAAGATATAGTTTTCCATAATCCTTAAATGGAGAGTTAGTATGTTTCATATTTTCCTAGACTACAAAATAAAGTCTAGAAGGAGCTGAAAGAAGATAGATTTTCTATAGGGAGTATCTTCAACTTTAAGGCTTATATAAAGCCAATAGCAAAACAATACACATTCCCCGTGGTTCAACTTCCTTGAAGATTTCAATATGAAGCTAGTTTTATGAAGCCTAAAAAACATGTATGTTGTAATTTATAAATTTTGCCACATAATGAATTTTGACTTTTCTTGAATGATTTATGCATGAAATATACAGGGTATTGGTAATGGGACACCTCTTGGGGCAGTGGTGACAGCTCCTGAGATTGCTCAGGTTTTGACTCGCTGAAGCTATTTCAATACCTTTGGTGGGAATCCCGTATGTACTGCAACAGGCCATGCCGTTCTTAAAGTGCTTGAGAAGGAGAAACTTCAAGAGAATGCATTAGTTGTGGGATCTTATTTGAAAGATTGACTCGTACCTCTCCAAGAAAAGCATGAAAGTGAGGTTCTATTTCTATTTATATTTTGATAATGAAATTGTATATCTAATTGAAACATACACTTGAGGTATGCATTCATTTCTGTATTTTGCATAATCGGCACAATGGTTGATTACATCCCATTTATACTGTAGGTTGTTTGAATAAATGAGAAACCTTAGATTTCTACCTATACTTATTAGGCTAACCAAACTCTATTCTAGTTTGTTGGACTGAAATCTTTAGATCCCATAATTTATCAGAATGCTAGAGGTTCTTATTAGCTTTTATGTATTTGTAAACGACTCAGGTAACTTTTAAAACCCAATTGATGCTGTCCATAGACCTAGGGGCCAGGATTGTCATTAAAATCTGATGGTGAAACATCCGTATCCCATTACTATGACTCATTGTTGGCTCGTGCTTTCCACTGCAATGATTTTATTTGTTTTAATAATTAGTTACCTATATAGAGAATATTGTGATTTTTATCTTATAACTTATCTTCTGTTCAAGTGTTATATGTGCTAGAAAAAAAATGTTATCTGTAAATTTTCATATAGCAATTTTACCAAATTTGAAATGGTCATTTATGTGAAACTAAAAGATTAACTGTTGTGTGTTGAAAAGTGGCAGCTAGGCCCTGGTCATATTCTTTTTTGGTTAAGAAATATGACCTATGGTGCTCTTTATTCAAGTTAACAGAGATGCCCTGAATTGTATGATTTTTAAAAAATATATTTAGCAATTGTTTGGTCTAATTCTGGGTGTTTTCGTAAAATTGTTTTTCCAGTTATTGGTGATGTGAGGGGAAGAGGCCTGATGCTTGGAGTTGAACTTGTTACTGACAGGCAGAAGAAGACTCCAGCAAAAGCTGAAATCTTGCATGTTATGGAGCAGATGAAAGGTGATTTATCCTTAGCATTTTTAGTGCACAAACTCTTCCTTTTTAATCCAAGGCATATTTGGCTGCTTCTACTTCGAGAAGCAATTCATGTATATTCCCTGTTTAGGTATGGAGTTGGGGTAACTAGAGTTTATTCATGAGTAGAGGAAACAAGCTTTATTTTTTAAGGCACTACCTCCACTTAAAAATTTAACATTGTTGGGTTGTTTGACTTTAGAGTTATCTAAATTCCGAGACACTGTTAACAAAACTCAGGTTTAGATGATTGGAGTTTTCTAAACTCCAAAGCGAAAGCCAAACGGGACTTAGTTTGATTCTAGAGTTAAAGTTTAGATAATTTTATGAGCTCCGGTTATCCTAACTTTACTTCATACCCAAACAAGCCCCTAAACTACATGTGAATCTAACTGTAGCAGCTGTTAGTTGAAACTATATTTCTTTCTCTTTGGTTGGAACAAGTTCAACTGTTGCAGTTTAAACTATGTTCTTTACTTTGGAAAACATTTTTAGTTGGTCGCGGTTGCAATAGCATTACTTATTCTCGATATTCAACGTTCCAACAACTGTAGCTAACTTATGTTTCATTTTCGGAGGAGTGACAAGCACGACATGAGAGACCCGTTTTGAGATCTTGATATAGTTGAAACTACATTGGGTTTTAATCACACCCGACCAAGCAGTTTACCGTACACATTGAAACTAACTTGACCGTGATAATATAGCTATATTTATTTTTATGTCAAATTCTTGGTTCCTTTCTTGATTAATGGTAACTATTTCCTCAGATATGGGTGTAATAGTCGGAAAAGGTGGCCACTTTGGGAATATTTTCAGAATAACCCCTCCACTTTGCTTCTCAAAGGCAAATGCCGGTGTGTGCTTACCCTTTATTCACCAATTTTAATCTCTAGTGTATTCACTTTAACTAATGGCTCATTAACATTTATCAAATTTTCCTTGTTTCAGAATTCTTCATCGATGTAATGGACATTGCCATGTCAAAGCTCTGAACCCTCTCTCAGTAGTTGCTGCTGCCTGTCTATAAATTGATATGTATATGTGTGGCGTATGAAGCTTTTGGAGTTCTATGAATTAAAATTTCCTATGATCTCATGAAGTAAGAGAGATGATGAGTCATCACCTCACTGTCTCTTTCTCTCTTTTCTGCAGTTATGATTACAATAAACATTGCTTTTATCGCATTTTTGCATCTTCCCCTGTGTATGTGTATGTATGTATCATGTATGTATGGATATTAGATCTAACGCTCAAGTATTGTTATCTTTTGAAGAAAAGTTCTAACATCCTTGATGTTTCTTTCTTCAGATGCTTATGATGTATGGTAATCTTGTTGCTGCTTGTAAAAGATTGAAATTAAGAATTGGGATGATAATTTTCTGGCCTAAAATGGCAAAATTTTCGTTGGATAATTTATGATCTGTATCCTTTTTGAAGAAATTTGATAAATCTAGAATTTTCATGGAGCTTGTTGTGGGCAATTGCTGTACCGAACATGATTTCTGAAATTACAATAAAAGATATTTTATTCACTATCTGTGATAAAATTAGTGGCCTCTATCTAAAAGCAAAGTATTGAAATATCTACATGATTGTAATAAGATTATTATCCAGGAACTTGATTATTTGCATATTTTCGGTATATATCCATTTGCTTTCCCCTCGTAGGTCATTTAAGATCCTTATTTATGAATCAAAAGTATAGGAATACCCTTCAACACATGATGCATTTGCAATAACCAAATCTAAATAGAGTTGAGGTTTCTCTACCTTTCAAAAGAAAAAAATGAATAGTAATATCAAAATCGCTAAAAAATTTCGCCAAATGAGTCCTAGATATAACTAAGACATGCAAAAATAGCCAACTTACGAACGAATCAACCGTCCATGACAAATATACATTTGTAGGATATGGATTGTCGAACAGCGTATCGGATCCCATATTACATTACTGTACCGAAGAGGGTCGAGATCAAAGCTCACTACCTGACCTCTCAGGGCAAGAGAAAGTGCTGAGCGAAGAATTGTACGGCCGATGCGAAAACCGCGATGAATTCCAAAGCAATTTGGCCGGTCTCTTGAAACTTACAGATGCTCCTCCTCATAATCACACCCAAAACTATGGAGATTGCATCTTCCCACTTCACCATATTGTTTCCTTTTACGGTTTAAAGGGTCAGTGCTCGAGTTGGTTCTTATATCTGCATTGAATTATTTTCAAGGAAAAGAAAAACATTGTAAATGTTTATTGTGAAGTTTGATTACACTTTTTTCTTGATAAATTTTATGCTATAGACAAATTTAATCACATAGGATTCGAGTTCAGTTAAGCGCTGGCATTGGAGGGTCATCATTAATAGTTAGAAGCTTGCATTGAAAATGTGACCATGCTCTTGAAGATCTATTGTGTGCGCACCAAAACTAGCAAAGGATAGATACAGTAAATCCGCTAACATTTGAAAACCTGTACTTTACCCTCTCCTTCCTCTCCACCCACTTAACGTCTGTTAGATATTTCATCCAAGAATTACATGACTTGACAAAAATGCCCTACAAAACAAAAAAGAACAAAAATAACATTTAGAGAAAGTAAAGGGTATTTCCGTCAGGTCATGAAAATTTAGGATGAAAAAATTATCTGAAGTCAAGTGAGTGGGAAAGTGTAGGTTCAAATATAGGGGTTTTCCAGCTTGGAGCAAATCCTGAGGATGGTTTCCAACATTTAAGCCTACTTTTCAACCAAGTGAAATACTTTGGGGAAAATGGGTTCAGGTCCTGGCGCAGGCCCAAAAAAGGTTAGATCTTCAATCCTATAAAACTCCCTAATTCATAAATTTCATGAATCATGATCGATGTTATTTCAAAACTTCTAACATTTTTTTATTATTAAATACCCATAACATCCTTCTCTATCCCTTCATGTGCCCCGATATGATATTTTTAAACTACCAAGGGCTCAAACTATGAAACTCCTAACTATAATGGTTTAACTTTTATATATAGCCGTTAAGCATTACATACAAAGGCTGACTACTATATTTAGCGGTCAACAAATACATATACAATTTAACTACAATTTGTCCTTCCCTGTGTCCCAGGCATGGTTAACTGCATCTTTAAAACGTCTTTTCAAACCGTCGCTTTTAAACTACAACATATAACTTTTTACTGCTGCATATTATGGAAGGTAATAATTATGCAGAATCCAGCCGAGCAAAACCAAAACGATCAAAGAATATCAACACAATCAATCAGAGCAAAATTAGCAAGCTAGATATAATCATGCAAAATCAATAATTATGGAGAATAAATCAAAGAACGGTATTGAAGGAAAGTCACACAAGACCCATGCAACTATAAAGGAAATTGAAACTAATAAGAAACAACTCAATAATCATGAGATATGAGATTATATTCAAATTTAAAAATTGCTCCTAGAATTTGTTTCTGTAATCTTTTCATTAATTGTAAGCATGTGTAATCTTTTTCTATATATAAGATTTCTCACACAAAGAAATCTCACAGACGGCGCCAACTGATGGATCTCTGGATCTCCTTCAGATGTTACCTTCCGTTAATCTGCAGCGAGTGTAGACGAGCGGCTGAGACTAAGTTAGAGGTTGCCTCCTGAAACGTGTGGATCTCAATGGGCTTGAAGTGGTTGAGGCCAAACTACCTGCAAGGAAGCCCCGGGGTGATTGTTGTTGGATATGTATGCCCTAGAGACCATTATTGTACAGTACTAGTTTGTATAATACATTTTGAAGGGTTGGGATATATATACAGGTTTGCGACAGTCTTACTCAATATAGCAGTATGCTACTTGGTTTGTTTCTATCTTAATATGTATATATGTTTCTTTTAACATATCGCTAAAAATATATTGATAGAGCCCTTAGGATCTTTGCTTGACTACCGGCGTTGTGATGGCGATCACACTAGTGGGGGCTGGGTAGTCTATAAGCACATCCTTATTTTGGTCCCTAGTCGTAGGATTATCGAGACAGGGCATCGATACTCCAGAGTAGACTGGTGCATACGCTTCTCGTCCTAGCGGGGGAGATGGTCAGTCCTACAGCCATCAGTACGTCGTACTGGAGATAGTATGCAGGTGCTCGTTAGATTACGAGTACACTGGACAGGACTCGTCGGGAACTGTTGGTTGGTATTATACCTATCGCCAGTTAACAGTTCCCATGTGACATGAGTACAGCTTAGTCCGTTGATTTGACACTGTCACTTCGCCTCGAGTATGTTCCCACCGTTCTTAGATTGCTACCCTACCACGGGTCTATTGAGTCGTGCAAATAGGTAGTAGTTGGGTGCAGTCCTGAAGCACTTGGAGGCAGTGACAGTTAGACAAGATTCGTCTCTCCCGGTATTGGGAGTTGATATCGCGCTGTGTTTAGGAGAGCCATTACACATAGTCGTCCCTGACCAGATCAAGTGAGATTTAATGGTAGTGTTTCCAGTAGTTTCTCAGGGTGTTCTGGGCTACACTCCGACACGACTTGTATCGCTATTAGGGGACTGACGTTTTCCGCCCCCTTAGGCCCGCCATGCGATACTCTCAGACAAACAGATCGGACTGTACGGAGATTGTCATATTCAGGCTCGGTAGGAGTTCGGATGGGTTCACCTCATCGGTCTTCTTATCAGCATCTACCTGTGGACCGTTACGTACAGCTAGTACCGCTTGCGGCCTGTGGTTAAACCCACTGCCAGCGTAGTGTCGAGCCTTTAGAGTCCCACACAGAGGGTTATTCGCCTTTGGGCAAAACAGAGTAGAGGTCGCATGGTTTTGCGACGGGGTTCGTTCACATCCGCGCACTTGTGCACGTTTGGTGTCCGGGCAGTTATTACTAGCGGGCTTTGGTTTAAGTCAGATCCTGGTATTTTTTTTGAGATTGGTTTTGTCTCATTGTATTCGTGTTCCTCGGAACACGAATGCGGGTGTGTATGCACAGTTGACAGAGGCAGAGGATTCTCATTAGGGTTATTGACCGTTGACTTTTTCCAAACCCTAATGAGAATGAGAGATATGATTAATGATATTAATTAAGGATAATTGTGCCATGGTTAGGTTGACCATTTGACTTTTGCTGACCTTTTGACCTTGGTTTACCGGTTGACTATTGTTGACATTTTGACCATCATCATTTCACATGAAAGATGCTTCTTGATTCTTGCAAATTTCATTTAATGTGAAATGATAATGGTCATTTCAAAACTAACCATCACATTTTCACCTTAATTATTATTATTATTATTATTTCTCTCATATGAAAGATGGTTGCTATTATTCTCTCATTCTCTCCTGCTCTTTCTCTCTCATGTTCTTGAGCTCTCCCTCTTCCTCTCAAAGCTTTAATCTTTCATGTCTTGAAAATCAAAAGCTTCTGAGACAAAACCATCAAAACATCTCTCTACTCTTTCTAGGCTTCTTTGTCTAGCAAACCAAGCACTCTAGTTACCTCTTGGTTGAGGTAGGAGCTCAAGGTAGAGGCCCTCGGGTGGATCTATTTTCGGCAAAAGGGACGACGACGAGGAGGAGCCGTCTACGCCACTACAAGAAGCAAGCAAGAAGGAGAACCACAACAAGAAGAGAAGGAGTTCAAGATCTAGGTATAACCATTCTACATAATAGCTAGAACTTGTAGTTAGCGTGTTAGTTTTTGTTTAGCAAAGATCCTTTATGGATGGTCCATATTACCTTATGAGAAAATTTTGATTTTTACCTATTCCGCCTCCCCGAAAGAACCGGGGTGGGTAACGTGGACCTAACAGTGGTATCAGAGCCTAGCTAAACAACAACTAACTGTTAGCAAAGTGTTTAGAACTTCGATCGGGGAAAAAATCGCGAAACATGTCAAAAACATATACTTTTTGCCGATTTTTAAAACTGCTCTAAAAATAATTCCACATACCTTAAAAATCGGTGCAGGGTTTTTTAGGAACAGGCAGCAAAAACAAGCCCACGACTGGTCAACGCGCCGCGGAACCGCGGCGAAACCACGCGTTTCGCCGCGGATCCGCGGCCGAGTTTGTTAGTTATATGTAAGCCCTAAAGGCCATTACTATACATAGGATGTGTATTGTAGTGGATGCTTGGACATATATAGGGATGACTTTCTTGCTCGATATGATAGTATGCTATCTAGTTACTCTTTACCTTAACGTGTACACTGATTGTCTCTCTGTTACATGTTGGTAAAGCCCTTAGGATGTGTACTTGACTACCTGGACTATGATGCGGATCATACTAGTGGGGACATGGTAGTCCATAAGTACATTCTTCAAAGTCCCTAGTCGTGGGTGTATCGAGACGGGGCATCGATATACCAGAGTAGACTAGCGTATACCTTCTCGACCCATACAGATGGGCGATGGATGATCCCATATCCATTGGTGTTTGACATCAGAGATGATATACGGCTCAGTGGAGACTGGGTACACTGGACAGACTCGCCGAGAACTCCCAGATGGTATTATACCTTACGTCAGATGGCAGTTCTCTGGTGACACTGGTGCAGGTTAGTCTGTAGACCCGAGATCATCATAGAGTCTTGTATGATTCCTACTGTGCTTTGATTTCCACCTTACCACGTCCAAGAGGGCGTGCAAAACGGTGGTTTTTGGGTACAGTCCCGAGTCACATGGAGGCAATGAGCGATAGGAGGGGTTTCGTCTCTCCCGGTATAGGGAGTTGATGTTGCGCAGTGCTCGATTGGCTATAACAGGAAGTCCTTGGCCAATGCTGTTTTAGGGATTTACTGGTAAGTGTTACCAGTAGTTTCTCGACCCGTTATGAGCCTCATATCGACACGACTTATCGAGTTATTGGGGTCTGACGTTTACCACCCCTAGGCGAGATATGCGACATATCAGACGAACAGACCGGACTGTACGGTAGTGTTACTGGTTGGATTCACAGGAGTGTGAGCGGGCTTACTCGTTGATCTTCTGATCGCTCAATACCCGGGTAGCCGTTACGTTTAGCAGACCGCTTGCAGCTTGTGGGTGTTTGATATGATCATCACCTACTGCCGGCGTATTGACGAGTCTTTAGAGTCCTACACAGGGGTTTCCTGGCTCAAGCAAAACGAAATAGGAGCGCATATGAGATACGTGCGGGACCGAGAATAATACCAGTATGTGATATTATATTCTATTCTCGCGATTTGTGACATTGATCGGTTGTATGCGATATAGCCAGGTTATCGGATCAAGTATTGATTCGATAAGTTGTTACTATTGATATTAGTCGGTTATATGCGATATGACCGATCGTTAAATCAAGTGTTGATTTAATGATTTAATATATAATTATATATTTGATATATTACTTTACATTAACTAGTATTGGTTCACTTAAGATTGATTTTCTTACTTGAATGTGCACATTGTTTATATGTGATATATGCAAGTGTACATGTTTGTATCATGCTTGATGATACAAATAAGTTGTGTGTATGAGACTTGAACCAAATCAAGGTTAGATTAGGGTTTACTATTTTCCTAAGCATATAACAAAAGAGTGTGACTTTGGTCAAAGTTATCAAGCTTCATGAAGCTTGATAAACATTGACAAAGTCAACTCTTTTGTCATATATTTAAAGATATTAGTTAACCCAACCTTTAACCTAATGGTTTGGTTAAATCTCTACATGAGTTAAGCATGAGGGCTTAACTCAACCATGGTGCCATTATTTATTGGATAAGTTTCATTTGGATATTATTCATATGATTCCTTTTCTTCTTCTTCATCTTCATCAAGCTCACAAAAGCTTGCTAGCTCCAATGATGCCATGAGAAAAAGAGTGAGAAATCCAATTCTAAAGTGAACCCACTTCCTATTTCTTCATCCTCTACTACTTGCCATGTAGTATAGGGTGTTCTCTTCACAAAGTTTTTGACCAAGTGAAGGAATAGCTTGAGTTTGAGTCTCCTTGACGTAGATCATCTTCGGCCTCGAAGTCAATGACCTAGCCCGATCATTTCTCCGATGAAACCATCGCTAGAGTCCGGGATCCGATGATCACAACGGAGGGACGTCAACACGGAGCTTTAGAAGTGGAGGACCGGATCTACAAAGGTTGTATTTCCATTCACTTAGTACTAAAGCAGTTTAGTAGCTTGTAGTTTCGCCTAAACTCTAGTTAACGATCTTGCTAAGGGTTGTTTGGCACATAGAAAATTTGAATTTGGCATGGTTGATGCCTTGTGTGACCTCTTGTGTGTGCCTAGGAACCCTACAGTGGTATCAGAGCCTAGCTAGAGCTTTAGGCGAAGTGTAGACGAAGTTAGTGTAAGGTTAGTATAGCACCCTATGAAGTGTTTTGAAGCATCAAATGACCCAAAGTTTAATTTTTAAGGTGCTAAACTAACATGCAAAGGATAGATCCTAGAAAATTAGGGTTTACTAAACTTGAAGCTAACAAAAGTTAGGGTTTGAAGGCTACAACCTTTGTAGCTCCCGTTTTTGTTTCGCTCCTTAGGCTCTTTGGTGTTGAAACGAGGTCCTCTTGAACTCCCCTTGTGTCCACGATGATCCACCGCGGAGATATCCGTCCAAGCTCGCTACTTCGTCAAACCGAAGATAACACTCTAAACGAAACGGCTAAGCTTGTGTAGAATGTTGTTGTGGCTTAGGATCTCACTTCAAAAACCTTTCTTTGATTGTGTATTTCTCACTAGGAAAAACTAGAGAGGAGAAGATGAAGAAGGATGAAAATGGTGGCTTATTTTCTTCAAGAGATAAAAAGATAACCATTAGGTTAACTAGCAAAAGAAAACAAATATCACTATATATATTTAATCCTTCTTGACTCTAACCATGATTAAATGATGGATGATTAATTTAACTTGGGTTTAGAATGATAAAGGAAAAGATAACCATGGTTTAGTGGTGGGTGAGAATGGTTAGGTTAAAAGAAGCATGTAGAAACTAGCATAATTATCCTTTCCTTTTCATTTTCTTTTAAAACCAAAATTAAATAATTATCCATAGTTTAATCTATGGTGTGAAGCTTATATTGCCACCATTTCCATATATAATCAACCATGATGGTTTGATGTATGTATGTGTACATGTATGCACATCTTCATGTGCATGAAACTAGAAAAGAAAAATAGAAACACATGCATGCATGCATACATCCATCAAACCCTAGAAAGGTTTCAAGTGAGATAACTTATGGTTAAATGATAAATCAACACTTGATTTATCAATCCGGTCATATCTCATATGACCCCACCAAAAGCAATTCACCCGATCAATGTTCGGTATCATATACGCACATTTCAATCGGGTGTATGCGCATATCGCATATGCGCACCACAACGTTTCGCCTGGACTGGGTAACTCCTCTGTGGGACTCTAAGACTCGTCAATACGCCGGCAGAGGGTAATGATCATATCAAGTGCCCTCAAGCCTTAAGAGGTCAGCTAAACGTAACGGCCACCCGGGTATTGAACGATCAGAAGACAACAAGCGAACCTGCTACAACTCCCGTCGAGCCATCCGGCAACACTACCGTACAGTCCGGTCTCTTCGTCAGATATGCTGCATATCGAGCCTAGGGATGGTCACGTCGACCCCAATAACTCAATAAGTCGTGTCGGTGAATGGTCTATAACAGATCGAGAAACTACTGATAACACTTATCAGCAAATCTCAGCAGCCCTGGCCAGGGACTTGCTGTTATAACCAGTCGAGCACAGCACAGCATCAACTCCCAATACCGGGAGAGACGAAACCCCTCCTATCGCTCATCGTCTTCGTGTGTCTCGGGACTGTACCCAACGGCCACCTGTTTGCACGACTCAGTAGAGCCGTGGTAGGGTGGCAATCAAAATACAGTGGGAGAACACACAAGACTCCATGACGATCTCGGGTCTACAGACTAACCTGTACCAGTGTCACCTGAGAACTGCTATCCGACGATAGATATAATTCCATATAGGAGTTCTCGGCGAGTCCGTCCAGTGTACCCAGTCACCACTGAGCACCCGTGTATGATCTTGATGTCAAACATCGATGAATGTGGGAACATCCATCGCCCATCGTATGGGTCTAGTATCATATACGCTAGTCTACTCTGGTATATCGATGCCCCGTCTCGATACACCTCCGACTAGGGACATTTCAGGATATGCTTATAGACTACAGATGTCCCACTAGTATGATCTCCATCATAATCAGAGTAGTCAAGCCGATACCCTCAGGGCTTTATCAGCATGTATGAATGAATAAAAGCATGATCAAATAAACATGTCAGATAAAGAAGAACCAGATAGCATACTATCATGTCGAGCAAGAATGCAAACTGAATATATATATACATGTATAGATACATCCACTATCACATAATGGCCTCTAGGGCATACATATATCCAACAATCTCCCACTTGCACTAAGGCCAGTTATTGGCGTATCTCATACCCAACATCTCAAAAAGTCGCTCATGCTGTGGCTGAGGGAGAGCCTTGGTGAATGGATCCGCGGCGTTGTTCTTTGTGTTTACTCTCTTAATCTTGTTCTCGCGGCGATCTACAATCTCCCGGATCAAATGAAAGCGCCTCAGGATATGTCTGGACCGCTGATGGGATCTGGGCTCCTTGGCTAACGCCATTGCCCCATTATTGTCACAATACAAAGGTATAGGATCAATAATGGTTGGAACTACTCCTAGCTCCGAGACGAACTTTTTCATCCAGACAGCTTCCTTGGCGGCATCATTTGCAGCAATGTACTCAGCTTCCATCGTAGAGTCTGCAACGGTATCTTGTTTGGAACTCTTCCAACTTACCGCCCCTCTATTGAGGGTAAATACAAACCCTGAGATAGATTTGCTGTCATCCTTATCGCTCTGGAAGCTCGAATCGGTAAAGGCCTCCATTTGGAGATCTTTATTACCATACACCAAGAACAATTCTTTAGTCCTTCGCAAGTACTTAAGAATGTTCTTCACAGCTGTCCAGTGGTTCTCCCCTGGGTTGGATTGATACTTGCTTACAACACTAAGTGCATAAGCTACATCTGGGCGTGTACATAACATCGCATACATTATAGATCCTACTGCCGAAGCATAAGGTATAATGCTCATGCGAGCTCTCTCTTCATCGGTCTTTGGACAAGAATCCTTGGAGAGAGTGACTCCATGGCAAGCGGGTAAGGCACCCCGCTTGGAGTCTTCCATACTAAACCTCTTTAGGATGGTGTTGATGTACCTGGTTTGGGACAGTCCCAATAACATTTTGGATCTATCCCTATAGATCCTTATGCCCATTATGTATGTGGCATCACCCAGGTCCTTCATGGAGAACCTTAGTGATAAGAATGATTTGACCGACTGTAGCATAGGAATATCATTTCCTATCAGAAGAATGTCATCCACGTACAATACGAGGAATGTGACAGCTCTTCCTACAGCCTTCCTATAAACACAAGGTTCATCTGGATTTTTGATGAAATCAAACTCTTTGATAACATCATCGAAACAGATGTTCCAACTCCGAGATGCCTGCTTTAACCCATATATGGATTTAAGCAATCTACATGCTTTCTCGCTGCTCCCACTGTCAATGAAGCCCTCCGGCTGATCCATATAAACACATTCTTCTAAATCTCCATTTAGGAATGCTGTTTTAACGTCCATCTGCCAGATTTCATAGTCGTAGTGAGCAGCAATAGCAAGTAGGATCCGAATAGATTTAAGCATGGCTACGGGCGAAAAAGATTCGTCATAGTCCAAACCTGGTCTTTGACGAAAACCTTTTGCCACAAGTCTTGCCTTATAGGTCTCAACCTGCCCATCCACACCAATCTTTCTTTTAAAGATCCATTTACACCCTACAGGTTTTACCCCAGGGGGTACAACGTCCAAAGTCCATACTTTGTTGGTGTACATAGACTCCATTTCGGATCTCATGGCATCCAGCCACTTCACAGAGTCACCACTCGTGATAGCTTGCTGAAAACTGGTAGGATCATCATCTTCCATGATACAGTCTTCTCTGTCACCATCAATGAGGAAACCGTAGTACCTCTCCGGTGGGCGAGAAGTCCTACCAGACCTACGGAGTGGCCGAGGTTCTTCAGTTTCTGTTGCAACAGCCGGTTCAACCAAATTGTCATTTGTAGTTTGTGTATCCAGAACCTCTTCCAGACCTACTACCTTGCCATCATCTTTATCTGTGAAAAACTCTTTTTCCAAGAATGTGGCATACTGAGAAACAAACACCTTTTGTTCCTCTTTGTGGTAGAACAGATATCCATAAGAATTCTTTGGATATCCTACAAAGTTACACATGACTGACCGTGTCTCGAGTTTGTCCGGATTCTGCTTTTTAACATAGGCCGGGCAACCCCAAATCTTAATTCTCTTAAGAGATGGTCTCTTCCCATTCCATATCTCATATGGCGTGGTAGACACGGCTTTGGTCGGAACCCTGTTTAGCAGAAATGCTGCAGTCTCCAACGCATGCCCCCAAAACGAGACTGGTAACTCAGCATCACTCATCATGGACCGGACCATATCTAATAGGGTCCTATTCCGTCGTTCTGACACATCGTTGTGCTGTGGTGTGTAAGGAGGAGTGAGCTGAGAGAGAATCCCATTCTCTTTTAGGAAGTTTGCAAATTCTGTACTGAGATACTCACCACCTTGATCTGATCGAAGCATCTTAATACTCAAGCCGGTTTGTTTTTCTACTTCTTGTTTATATTCAATGAATTTTTCGAAAGCTTCGGACTTGTGCTTTAATAAAAATACATGACCGAATCTTGAGAAATCGTCGGTGAATGTAATGAAGTATGAAAAACCGCCTCTAGCTTGTGTAGACATTGGCCCACATACATCACTATGTATGAGGCCCAGGAGCTGAATAGCTCTTTCTCCGTGTCCAGTAAACGGAGTTTTGGTCATTTTACCCTTGATACAAGACTGGCAAGTCGCATAAGATTTATATTCAAAAGAGTTTAAATATCCATCTTTATGTAACTTGTTTAGTCTTGTTTCGTTAATATGACCAAGTCTACAGTGCCAAAGAAAAGCTTCATTTAATTCTGAAATTTTTCTTTTATTAGTGTGTTGTATACTGAAAACTGTGTGTTGATTTAGGACATATATTCCGTTATTAAGTGTACCATACCCAACCAACATTTGATTTAGGTGAATGTTCATAACATTGTTCTGCAACACAAAATTATATCCTTCATTGTCCAACAAAGATACGGATATTATATTACATAGCATATCAGGTACAAAATAACATGGATTCAAAATCAAAATACATCCAGACGGCAACCCCAAGTGATACTCTCCCACTGCGACTGTATGTACATTGGAACCATTTCCAACGCGGAGAGTATGGTCACCTGTCTTCAAAACCTTGCTATTTCTCAGCCCCTGCATAGAATTGCAAATGTGAGAACCTGAACCGGTATCCAATACCCAGGAAGCAGAGTTTATAGAAAAACAGTTTTCAGTCACAAACGCACCTGAAGCAGAAGCATCACCATGCTTCTTCTTAAGACTTAGGTACTCCATGCAGTTGCGCTTCCAATGTCCTGTCTTGTGGCAATGAAAACACTCGCCTTTCCCTGGGTCTCCAGCCGTGGACTTTCCCTTTCCCTTCACCTTTTTGACTCCTCCCTTAGGATTAGTGGGTTTCTTCTTTTTCTTTCCATTGGCCTTAGCTTTCGGGCGAGTAGAAGAAGACTGTCCAATCGTCATAACAGGAGTCTTTGCTGACTTCATAGTGCTCTCTGCACTCCTTAACATATTAAGGAGTTCAGGGAGGTCCTTCTCCATGCCGTGCATGTTGAAGTTCACTATGAACTGAGCAAAGGTGGAGGGGAGGGACTGCAGAATAATATCTATATATTGTTCATTGTCCATAGTCCATCCGAGGTCCTCAAGCTCTTCTATAAGAGCTATCATCTTCAAAACATGGTCTGTTACTGGTGTGCCAGGGGCCATCCGCATGTGAAACAGTTTCTTTGATGCCTCGTATCGTAATACGCGGGACTGCTCCCCATACAACTCCTTTGTATGGAGCAGTATCCCGTGGATGTCCATGTCCTCGTGCTGCTTTTGATGGGTGTTATCCATCGATGCAAGCGCGAGGCATGTGGCTGTGGCACAGTCAGCATCCCATGTCTTGCGGACTTCTATGTCGCAACTGAGGATTTTGGGCCTGGGACGGGCGGGGCTGAAGCCGTGAGGACATATGATACTTTATCATAAGTCAAGGCGATCTTCAGATTCCTTAGCCAGTCTTTATAGTTGGTCCCGTTCAGTTTGTTTTTATCTAGTAGAAGCTTAAGCCCAGTCATTGGTATCTGCCATTAAGAGAGAGAAAAGAATACACTCAGCGAAAGTTCTTGCATAGGTTAGATTGGTTTTATTATCTTGTCTAATCGATGTTTCCCACTGCTTTTTATCAAGTTTTTCTTTCAAACCTTAAAATAGAAAAACTAGCCAGGATTAATTACAGTCTACAACTTCGCTAACCGTTCAGCCAGGCCAGTGTCGGTATTTTGAGGGAGGTTCCCCGTGCTTTCGCACGGACCTAATTAGAGTAAACCTCGTTTTCCCAGAGGCGGAGCCCCGTTAACACCTTTCTAGACACCTAATGAGTTAGCTAATTGTAAACTGCAAAACTCTCCTAGGAGCAACTATTGCCCACGGTGGGATCGGGATCCAACCATCATATGGAAGGTATGCAATCTCATTGCAAATTTCAACACTTGAAATTCCCGATGTGGTTTTTACCCCTAGTACTTATGACCTTAACTATGGTCAACAAATCATAAGTACCAGTCAAGTTCTACCCGTCATTTCTTGATCAATTAGACCCACCCATATGACCCTTAACTATGGTCAACAAAGTCGTATGAATGTCCTAATTAATCTGCATCATATGCAGTGTAGGAAGACATCACTTAGCTACCGTACACTACGCCTTAACTAAAGTCAACAAACGTAGCACGAATACTAAGTACTCTACTTCCTAAAATGACGGAGGGTTGCGAATGATTTTTAAGAAAATCTTTAACGCTTGGAACTTGATATCGTTGTAGAATCAAACAGTTTTTCAAAAGGAGTGGCTTAAGCTCCGCAGTTTTGAAATAAAGCTTTTTCATAAATAGCCGAGTAGTTTTTAAATCCGATTCTACAACATCTTTTTAGGTTTATTTTCTTAACATTAATCACATTAATGTAATCCCATCATTTAAGTCCTAAAGCCAATCACAGAAAAGAAACGAAAATATCACGTACGCTTATGCCATCCGCATTCGCCGCAATGTTCCGTTATGCACCGTTAGGTTACTTAACTAACGGCATACCGGGACGGGACTAGCGCGGGTGTAAAACATAAGCAACGTCTACTATATATCATATATATAATAAGTCATTCGTCTCAGATTTCACAGAACACAGGCAGCAGAAATATAGATATAACGTGGGATATACTAGGACGTCCGTATTTAGTATTTAGCCAGAATTGAAAATACGGATTCCACAGTCGCGATGAATAGCCAAGCCCACACCCTGGACCCCTACGAGAGCGGCAAGTGACCCTACCAATCCTGGAGTTTAGGAGACCCGGTCTCGACTCCTCGAGATGGCCTCCCACTGAACCCCAGAACCCGGTCACTTGTGCTCCCCTCCTTGGGTCCATCCTAATGCGGAAAAGTAAATAATATACAACACTGGTGACACAACCGCAACCTGGAAGTGCCCCAAATAAAAGAATATTACATTACATTTGAATTTACATGAATGAAAATATAAAACTCTCATCTCACAAAAACCCCCCGGCTATTCAATCGCGACAATCCTGCACATCATATCTCAGCAACACATAATATCACATATCATCAACGTAAGTAAGTATGCGTACCCCGATTGTCGTTGATGTATAGCAACGAAACCGGCGATATCAAACATACTACACTTACGGTCACAGAAAAGAAAGTGTAAAACTACAATATTTGGAATCCAGATTCTCTTTAGACATCATAAATGCGAAATATCACATATTCCGTATTTCATATCTAAACCATATGAATTCCACATATTGTATCACATTCCAGATAAACAGACAGTATTAAAGTTTTCGAACGAACTATCAAGCACCCAAGATTCACTAAAGCTCAACACTTGAGCAAGGTTCAAAAATCCAGAGTGTGACACAGTAGCGGCGGTCCAGCCGTAGAAGGGTCAAGCCAACGCCTCACATGTGGCACGCCGTACTGCCCCAAACCCTAAGGTTCAAAGGGTAGTTCGAGACGGTCACATAATCGAGTTAAGGTTTGTTGTCTTCTAGAGGGACCACCACAAAAAGACTTGCACACATCTCCAAACTATTTAAAACCCCGTGAATATTGAGTAAATGATATTCGTTCAAACACTTCAATACTTTCTAGTTTACCCGGAAAAGAAATACGAAATGAAAATTCCGATCGAAACAACTAGTTCAAAACCATCTCCAGAATTTTCAACAGAAGATTAAGATTAAATACTCTCAAAATGTACTGTAGCAGGTAAAGAAAATTACTGTAGAAAAAATTGTCAGAGAGCCCCTCATATGGCCGCGGAAGCGCGGCCTAAGCTTGCTTATGCCGCGCTTCCGCGGTCAAACTTACTGTTCATTGGTACGGATTTTCCAGATCGTCTAATTTTTACCTGCTCTATTTTTTGAGAATTTTTAATTCTGAAAAAGATCAGTTTTTAAAAAATTTCCAGAGAGCATCCCATAAATCCGTATTTTTGTTTCGATCGGACTTTTTACTTCGCAAAAAGGTCGTCTAATGTTCTAGGTCGGCTCTGATACCAATGTAAGGTTAGTATAGCACCCTATGAAGTGTTTTGAAGCATCAAATGACCCAAAGTTTTAATTTTTAAGGTGCTAAACTAACATGCAAATGATAGATCCTAGAAAATTAGGGTTTACTAAACTTGAAGCTAACAAAAGTTAGGGTTTGAAGGCTACAACCTTTGTAGCTCCCGTTTTTGTTTCGCTCCTTAGGCTCTTTGGTGTTGAAACGAGGTCCTCTTGAACTCCCCTTGTGTCCACGATGATCCACCGCGGAGATATCCGTCCAAGCTCGCTACTTCGTCAAACCGAAGATAACACTCTAAACGAAACAGCTAAGCTTGTGTAGAATGTTGTTGTGGCTTAGGATCTCACTTCAAAAACCTTTCTTTGATTGTGTATTTCTCACTAGGAAAAACTAGAGAGGAGAAGATGAAGAAGGATGAAAATGGTGGCTTATTTTCTTCAAGAGATAAAAAGATAACCATTAGGTTAACTAGCAAAAGAAAACAAATATCACTATATATATTTAATCCTTCTTGACTCTAACCATGATTAAATGATGGATGATTAATTTAACTTGGGTTTAGAATGATAAAGGAAAAGATAACCATGGTTTAGTGGTGGGTGAGAATGGTTAGGTTAAAAGAAGCATGTAGAAACTAGCATAATTATCCTTTCCTTTTCATTTTCTTTTAAAACCAAAATTAAATAATTATCCATAGTTTAATCTATGGTGTGAAGCTTATATTGCCACCATTTCCATATATAATCAACCATGATGGTTTGATGTATGTATGTGTACATGTATGCACATCTTCATGTGCATGAAACTAGAAAAGAAAAATAGAAACACATGCATGCATGCATACATCCATCAAACCCTAGAAAGGTTTCAAGTGAGATAACTTATGGTTAAATGATAAATCAACACTTGATTTATCAATCCGGTCATATCTCATATGACCCCACCAAAAGCAATTCACCCGATCAATGTTCGGTATCATATACGCACATTTCAATCGGGTGTATGCGCATATCGCATATGCGCACCACAACGTTTCGCCTGGACTGGGTAACTCCTCTGTGGGACTCTAAGACTCGTCAATACGCCGGCAGAGGGTAATGATCATATCAAGTGCCCTCAAGCCGCAAGAGGTCAGCTAAACGTAACGGCCACCCGGGTATTGAACGATCAGAAGACAACAAGCGAACCTGCTACAACTCCCGTCGAGCCATCCGGCAACACTACCGTACAGTCCGGTCTCTTCTTCAGATATGCTTCATATCGAGCCTAGGGATGGTCACGTCGACCCCAATAACTCAATAAGTCGTGTCGGTGAATGGTCTATAACAGATCGAGAAACTACTGATAACACTTATCAGCAAATCTCAGCAGCCCTGGCCAGGGACTTGCTGTTATAACCAGTCGAGCACAGTACAGCATCAACTCCCAATACCGGGAGAGACGAAACCCCTCCTATCGCTCATCGTCTTCGTGTGTCTCGGGACTGTACCCAACGGCCACCTGTTTGCACGACTCAGTAGAGCCGTGGTAGGGTGGCAATCAAAATACAGTGGGAGAACACACAAGACTCCATGACGATCTCGGGTCTACAGACTAACCTGTACCAGTGTCACCTGAGAACTGCTATCCGACGATAGATATAATTCCATATAGGAGTTCTCGGCGAGTCCGTCCAGTGTACCCAGTCACCACTGAGCACCCGTGTATGATCTTGATGTCAAACATCGATGAATGTGGGAACATCCATCGCCCATCGTATGGGTCTAGTATCATATACGCTAGTCTACTCTGGTATATCGATGCCCCGTCTCGATACACCTCCGACTAGGGACATTTCAGGATATGCTTATAGACTACAGATGTCCCACTAGTATGATCTCCATCATAATCAGAGTAGTCAAGCCGATACCCTCAGGGCTTTATCAGCATGTATGAATGAATAAAAGCATGATCAAATAAACATGTCAGATAAAGAAGAACCAGATAGCATACTATCATGTCGAGCAAGAATGCAAACTGAATATATATATACATGTATAGATACATCCACTATCACATAATGGCCTCTAGGGCATACATATATCCAACAGTTAGAAGTCCGATCGAACCCGATATCCTCCGATTTCACCCCTCTCTGTACAAATTTTAAAACAGTGGATTTTTCCAAATTAAAAATTCTCAAAAATATCAGCAGGAAACTTCAAGGGTTACTGTGAAGCACGTGACTGTAATACGAAAAAATCGCCGTGGAACCGCGGCCTTAACATGGTATTAGCGGCAGTTCCGCGGCCGTATGTAAAGATCAGTGAATCATTTTTGCACAGTAACCTCATTTGGTGCTTGGTGATTCTTCTGGGAATTTTTATGTTTCACTCAAGAGTTGAGTTTTCTGGGGTGTATTGGGGACTCGATAATTTGATCGGATTATTTAACTTTGTTTATTAAGTTTTTCCGGATAATTTTAGAACATGTTAAAAAGTTCGACCGGATATAAATACCTAATTTTTCTCCTGCCGGGAAATTTCCAAGTATTGGATTTTTTCCGTAGTTTGAAAACATTCTAAGTAGTGCAAGTAACGCGATGGACCCTCTAGAAGACAACAAACCTTAACTCGATTATGTGACCGTCTTAAACTGCCCTTTGAACCTTAGGGTTTGGAGCAGTACGGCGTGCCATATATGAGGCTTTGGCTTGACCCTTCTACAGCTGGACCGTTGGTACTGTGGCATGAAATGGATGTTTTTGAACTTATTTCAAGAGTTGAGCTGTTTCGGGAAAACTTGGGTGTTTGATTGTTCGATCGGAAAGTTTAACATTTTCTATTTATCTGGAATGTGATACAATATTTGGAATCCACAAGTAGTTATGAGATAACTGATTTGGATGTTATAAACATAGCACTTTAGTCTCACTTGATCGGTTGCCACGGAATTTTGATGTGATCAAAAGTCCGTCGCAATCACGTAGCGTACGCGGATACTCGCCGGTAAACTTAATAGACAGCTACACCCCATAGCCCCGACTAAGTGGCTGTAGGAGAACCCCGTCGCCGAAAGCATCCGTTCGGGTGCTCGCGGCAGCGGTGTTCCGCCTTGGTGCACTTCGTCGACGGCATCGGGGGTGCGGCCGTCTACTGAAGTTTGCGACGAGCATTCGATCAGGATGTCGGGAATCTTGTTGAATTGCCCGACTTGATATTGAAAAGTGTTTTCGATAATGAGACTAAAATGTGGGGTTTATAATTGTCAGGCATGCGATGTCTAAGGAATTCAGAATGTTAGGCATGCGATGTCTAAAGAGTTTGCGTATTCCAACTGTTGTAGTTTTACACTTTCTTTTCTGTGACCGTAAGTGTAATATGTGATATCGCCTGTTTCGTTGCTATATGTCAATGACAATTGGGATGCGCACATTTACTTACATTGATGACATGTGATGTTATGTGTTGCTGGATATATTATATTGGATCGTCGCGTTTTGAATAGCCGGGTTTTTTTTATGTGAGATGAGAGTTTTTATTTTCATTCATGTAAAATTTATTTGTATGTAATATTCTTTTATAGGGGCACTTCCAGGTTGCGGAAGATGTCACCATTGTATATTATTTACTTTTCCGCACTAGGATAGACCCAAGGAGGAGAGCACAAGTAACCGGGTTCTAGAGTCCAGTGGGAGACCAACTCGAGGAGTCGAGTCCGGGTCTCCTAACTCTAGAATTGGTAGGGTTGCTTGCCGCTCTCGTAGGGGTCTAGGGGTGTGGGTTTGGCTATTCATCGCGACCGTGGAATCCGTGTTTTATACAGGCTCGTATTGAAAACACGGACGTCCTAGTATATCTAATATTTCATATGTTTCTTCTGCTGCGATATCTGTGATGTGATCATTTGATATGTGATGATAGATACGGTATATGATATATATGATATATTATATAGACGTTACTTATGTTTTACACCCGCGCTAGCCCTGCCCCGCTCTGCCGTTAGTTACCTAACCTAACGGTGCACGAGGGGACATCGAGGCGAATGCGGATGGCATAAGTGTACGTCGTATTTATCTGTGATGTTTAGGTGACTTAAATGATGGGACTTCATTAATATGATTAATGAAAGAAAATAAACCTAAGATGTTGTGGAATCGAATTTTCAAAAACAGCTAGCTACAGTTCTTGCTTTGCATCGCGGTGTTCCTTGTAGAACATCCCGCACCTTATTCGATAAGGAAAGGACCGAGATCCCTTCACCGAGAGTGACTCCTTTAGCAATAACTGGCGGGTGCTACAACCCTCGGTTTGTCTTTTGATTGCTCCTATAGTTCTTGCTTTGCACAGCGGTATATATGATATATCTTGCACCTTATTCGATGAGGAAAGGGCCGACGATCCCTTCACCAGGAGTGACCCCTTTAGCAAAACTAGAAAAGCCTAAAAAACACTCCATTTTAAAATCATTTGATTATACAACGATATCAAGTTCATTACGCAATAGGTTTTCAGAAAAACCTGTCGTAGCCCTTCGTCATTTCAGATAAGTACTGGTTAGTATTCGTGCTGTGTTTGTTGACCTCTGTCAAGGCGTAGTGTGCGGTAGCTGATTAGTGCTTATCTGTATAAACATATGATGTGATTGATTTAGGGTAGTCGTGTGACCTTGTTGATCTCTGTCAAGGGTCGTGCGGGGGGTTTACTTTAATCAGGAAATGACGGGTTGAACTTAACTAGCAGCCTATGGTTTGTTGACCTCTGTCAAGGTCATAGGACGCTAGGGGTAAAATATTATTGGGAATTTCAAGTGTTGAAATTTGCAATGAGATTGCATACCTTCTATGAGATAGTTGGATCCCGATACCCACTGCGAGTAATTGTTACTCCTGAGAGAGTTTTACACATTATAATTAGCCGATTAAGTAGGTTTCTAGAAAAGTGTCAACGGGGTTACGCCTCTGGGAAAACGAGGTTTACATTAATTAGGTCCGTGCGAAAGCACGGGGAACCTCCCTCAAAGTACCGACACTGGCCTGGCTTAAAGATTGGCGAACTTGTAGCGTGTAATTAATCCCGGCTAGTCTTTCCTTTTAGGGTTTGAAGGAAGATTTGATAAAAACAGTGGGAGCCATCCTGATTAGATAAAATAATAACCAATCTGATCTTGCAAGAGCGCACGCAGAGTGTTTTCTTCTCTCTCTCCAGGTAGCGACCATGTCACGCCTTAATCAAGATAATAAAACAGATATATTGACCGGACCCGCTTGTTATACTGAGCTGGGGAACGTTGGTCCCGCTCCAACTTATAAGTGTTATAAGACAGAGCAGGAATTAGGGGATTACCAGAATTCCTATGCCGCCCAAACGAAGAAAGTGCATGCTGATGCATCTTCTACGGGTGTGTTCATTACAGAGCACTGTTTCTCAATGTCCTTTATGTCCTGGGTATTAGATACCGGATCAGGATCCCACATATGTAATATATTACATGGGCTACAGACATGTAGAGAACTGAGAACGGGTGATAAGTTTCATAAGACAGAAAACGGTGCAAGTGTTGCAGCCAGGCCTGTTGGTCACTGCACCCTGTATTACCAGAATACATTGATTCTGAACAAATGTTATTAGATACCGAACCTGATATACAAAATCATATCAGTCTCTTTATTTAGATAAAGAAGGATATAATTTTGTATTGTTGGATAATATTTTGAACATTTCCTAAATCAAGAGTTGATCGGTTCAGGTACGTTATCTAAAAGCATTAACGTTCTAAATCAAACTACAGTTCTTAGTATATAGAACACACAAAAGAGGAAGAGTTCAGAAATGAACAAATCCTTCTTGAGGCATTGTAGACTAGGTCATATCAATGCGACCAGACTAGCTGAAGTTACATTAAGATGCATATTTAAATTAGTTTGAATTTACATCTTGTGAAACTTGCCAGTCATGTCACAGAGATAAGATGACCATAGCTCTGTTTATTGGAAATAGAGAAACAGTTAGTGAACTCTTGGGATTGATACATGCTGATGTATGAAGGTCCCCTGTCTACACATGCCAAGATCGGTTCTTTGTACTTCATTACATTCTCTGATAATCTCTCAAGATTCAGACATATGTTCCTGTTGAAACACAAGTCCGAGCCTTTTGAGATATTCACAGAATATAAGTTAGAAGTAGAGAACCAACAACGGATATAAGTATTATGTCCTTTGATGTGATCAGGGAGGAGAATACTTGAGCACGGGATTCCTGGACTATTCTAAGAATGAGATTCTCTCTCAGCATTACTCCTCCGTATACACCACAGCACCTTGGTGTATCGGGACGGAGCAATAGCACCCTAGATAATATGGTGCGCTCTATGATGAGTACTACTGAGTTTCCTATTTCCTTTTAGGGAGTTATGCACTTATGAAGTTGCATACCTATTGAATAGGGTTCCGATCAAATCAGTTGCCTACCATTTCATATGAGATATGGAAAGGGAAGAGCCCATCTCTTAAGTCAGTTAAGATTTGGGGTTGTCTGGCCTATGTCTAAAAGGCAAAATCCGGACAAGCTCGAGGCAAAGTCAGTACTATAGAAGTTTGTTGGATATCCCAAGCATACGCAAGGGAATATCTTCTACCTAACTGAGGAACAAAAGATGTTGTTACTCAGCATGCCACCTTTGTGAAAGGGAATTTCTTATGAAGAAATTAGTGGACATGAGGTAGAACTGGAAAGAGTTCCAGCTATACAAACTGCAGCTGATGATTTGGTAGAACCAAAGGATTCAATAGCAACCAACGAACCTCAGCCTCTCCGCCGATCTAGTAGGGTTCCTCACCCACCTGAGAGATACTTCGGTTTCTCTATGACAGTAGGAGCGAGGATTGCATCATGAGATGATGACCTAACTAGTTTCGGACTAGCCATCAGGAGTAGGACTCTGTAAGAATGGCTGAATGCTTATTGATCTGAGATGGAATCCTTATACACCAACAAAGTATGAACTTTGGTTTCTTTATCTGAAGGGTTAAATCCCCATCAGGAGCAAGTATATCTTGAGAAGATTACTTGGTGTACATGGAAAAGTTAAGACTTTCAAAGCTAGACTTATTAAAGGTTTGCATCATTGACCAGGTATGGATTATAATGAAACCTGTTCTAAGTAACTATGCTTAAGTCTATCCAGATCCTACTTGCCACGGCTACATACCATGACTTTGATATCTGGCGGTTGGGTGTCATGACTGCTTTTCTAAATGATGTTTTAGAAGAGAGAGTCTGTAAGTACACAGTCAGAGGGCTTCATAGACAGTGGGAGCAGCGGAAACGTGTGCAAGATATTTTTGTAAGGTTAGTCTAGCACCCTATGAAGAGTTTTGAAGTATCACATGTCCAAAAGTTTAAATTTTTATGGTGCTAAACGAACATGGAAAGGAATCGATCCAAGAAAATTAGGGTTTCGAAACTTTTAAGCTAATAAAAATTAGGGTTTGAAGGCTACAACCTTTGTAGCTCCCCTTTTGCTTGACTCCTTAGTCTCTAGGGTGTTGGAAGAAGGTCCATTTGTAGTCTTCTTTCGTCCACGACGATCCACCCGAAGTTTTCCGTCCAAGCTTGCAACTTTGGAAAAGCAAAGAGAACACTCTAATCAAGTTGGCTAGACTTGAGTAGAATGATGTTGTGGCTAAGGACCTCACTTCAAAAACCTTTCTTTATTTGTGTTTAACTCACTAGAAAAAACTAGAGAGGAAAAAGATGAAGGAGGATGAAGATGGTGGCTATTTTTAACAAGAGGTAAAAAGATAACCCTTAGTTAAAAAGAAATGAAATATAACCTTTTATATTTTATTCCTTCTCACTTTCAACCATGATTAAATGATGGATAGTTAATTTAACTTGGGTTTTAAATGATAAAGAGAAGGATAACCCTAGGTTAGTGGTAGTTGAGCATGGTTAGGTCAAAGGAAGAATGTAGAAGCTAGAATGATTATCCTTTCCTTTTCATTTTCTTTTAAATCCAAAATCAAATAATAATCCATTATTTAATCCATGGTGTGATTCTTATATTGCCACCATTTCCATATGCTAACAACCATGATAGATGGGTGTATGTATGTATGCATGTATGCACATCCATATGTGCATGAAACTAGCATGAAAGAAAGAAACACATGCATGCTTACATACATCCATCACATACAAGAAAAGGTTTCAAGTGAGAAAACTAATGGTTAAATGATAAATCAACACTTGATTCATCAATCAGGCCATATCACATATGATCCCACCAAAAGCAAGCCGCCCGATCAATGTTCGGTATCATATACGCACATTTCAATCGGGTGCATGCGCATATCGCATACGCGCACCACAACGTTTCGCCTGGACTGGGTAACTCCTTTGTGGGACTCTAAGACTCGTCAATACGCCGGCAGAGGGTGATGATCATATCAGGTACCCCCAAGCCGCAAGCGGTCAGCTAAACGTAACGGCCACCCGGGTATTGAGCGATCAGAAGAAAACAAGCGAACCTGCTACAACTCCCGTCGAGCCAACCGGCAACACTACCGTACAGTCCGGTCTCTTCGTCAGATATGCTGCATATCAAGCCTAGGGATGGTCACGTCGACCCCAATAACTCAATAAGTCGTGCCGGTGAATGGTCTATAACAGATCGAGAAACTACTGATAACACTTATCAGCAAATCTCAGCAGCCCTGGCCAGGGACTTGCTGTTATAACCAGTCGGGCACAGCACAGCATCAACTCCCACCCCTCCTATCGCTCATCGTCTTCGTGTGTCTCGGGACTGTACCCAACGGCCACCTGTTTGCACGACTCAGTAGAGCCGTGGTAGGGTGGCAATCAAAGTATAGTGGGAGAACACACAAGACTCCATGACGATCTCAGGTCTACAGACTAACCTGTACCAGTGTCACCTGAGAACTGCTATCCGACGATAGATATAATTCCATATAGGAGTTCTCGGTGAGTCCGTCCAGTGTACCCAGTCACCACTGAGCACCCGTATATGATCTTGATGTCAAACATCGATGAATGTGGGAACATTCATCGCCCATCGTATGGGTCCTGTATCATATACGCTAGTCTACTCTGGTATATCAATGCCCCGTCTCGATATACCTACGACTAGGGACGTTCCAGGATATGCTTATAGACTACAGATGTCCCACTAGTATGATCTCCATCATAATCAGAGTAGTCAAGCCGATATCCTCAGGGCTTTATCAGCATGTATGAATGAATAAAAGCATGATCAAATTAACATGTCAGATAAAGAAAAACCAGATAGCATACTATCATGTCGAGCAAGAATGCAAACTGAATATATATATATATATGTATAGATACATCCACTATCACATAATGGCCTCTAGGGCATACATATATCCAACAATCTCCCACTTGCACTAAGGCCAGTTATTGGCGTATCTCATACCCAACATCTCAAAAAGTCGCTCATGCTGTGGCTGTGGGAGGGCCTTGGTGAGTGGATCCGCGGCATTATTCTTTGTGTCTACTCTCTTAATCTCGATCTCGCGGCGATCTACAATCTCCCGGATCAAATGAAAGCGCCTCAGGATGTGTCTGGTGTTGGATATATGTATGCCCTATAGGCTATTATGTGATAGTGGATGTATCTATACATGTATATATATATTCAGTTTGCATTCTTGCTCGACATGATAGTATGCTATCTGGTTCTACTTTATCTGACATGTTGATTTGATCATGCTTTTATTCATTCATACATACTGATAAAGCCCTGAGGATATCGGCTTGACTACTCTGATTATGATGGAGATCATACTAGTGGGACATCTGTAGTCTATAAGCATATCCTGGAACGTCCCTAGTCGTAGGTATATCGAGACGGGGCATTGATATACCAGAGTAGACTAGCGTATATGATACTAGACCCATACGATGGGCGATGGATGTTCCCACATTCATCGATGTTTGACATCAAGATCACATACGGGTGATCAGTGGTGACTGAGTACACTGGACGAACTCACCGAGAACTCCTATATGGAATTATATCTATCGTCGGATAGCAGTTCTCAGGTAACACTGGTACAGGTTAGTCTGTAGACCCGAGATCGTGATGGAGTCTTGTGTGTTCTCCCACTGTATTTTGATTGCCACCCTACCACGGCTCTACTGAGTCGTGCAAACAGGTGGCCGTTGGGTACAGTCCCGAGACACACAAAGACGATGAGCGATAGGAGGGGTTTCGTCTCTCCCGGTATTGGGAGTTGATGCTGTGCTGTGCCCGACTGGTTATAACAGCAAGTCCCTGGCCAGGGCTGCTGAGATTTGCTGATAAGTGTTATCAGTAGTTTCTCGATCTGTTATAGACCATTCACCGGCACGACTTATTGAGTTATTGGGGTCGACGTGACCATCCCTAGGCTCGATATGCAGCATATCTGACAAAGAGACCGGACTGTACGGTATTGTTGCCGGATGGCTCGACGGGAGTTGTAGCAGGTTCGCTTGTTGTCTTCTGATCGCTCAATACCCGGGTGGCCGTTACGTTTAGCTGACCGCTTGCGGCTTGAGGGTACTTGATATGATCATCACCCTCTGCCGGCGTATTGACGAATCTTAGAGTCCCACAAAGGAGTTACCCAGTCCAGGCGAAACGTTGTGGTGCGCGTATGCGATATGCGCATGCACCCGATTGAAATGTGCGTATATGATACCGAACATTGATCGGGTGAACTGCTTTTGGTGGGGTCATATGAGATATGACCGGATTGATAAATCAAGTATTGATTTATCATTTAACCATTAGTTTTCTCACTTAAAACCTTTTCTTGGATGATGGATGTGTGCATGCATGTGTGCTTTTCTTTCTTTCTTTCATGCTAGTTTCATGCACATGTGGATGTGCATACATGCACACATACATACACTCATCCATCATGGTTGTTAGCATATGGAAATGGTGGCAATATAAGACTCACACCATGGATTAAATTATGGATTATTATTTGATTTTGGATTTAAAAGAAAATGAAAAGCAAAGGATAATCATTCTAGCTTCTACATTCTTCTTTTGACCTAACCATGCTCAACTACCACTAACCTAGGGTTATCCTTCTCTTTATCATTTAAAACTTAAGTTAAATAATGTCTCCATCACTTTAACCATGGTTCATAGTGAGAAGAAATAAAATATATATTGATATATTTCTTTTTCTTCTCATGAGGTATTTTTTTACCTCTTGTTAAAAATTGCCACCATCTTCTTCCTCTTTCTCTTTTGCTCTCTAGTTTTTTCTAGTAAGCAAATACCACTTAAAGATAAGCTTTTGAAGTGAGAAACTTAACCACAACTTCATTCTACACAAGCTTAGCCGTTTTGTTTAGAGTGTTCTCTTCGGTTTTACGAAGTTGTGAGGTTGGACGGAGATCTCCGTGGTGGATCGTCGTGGACACAAGAGGACTTCAAGAGGACCTCCGTTCAATACCCTAGAGACCAAGGAGTCCAGCGAAAGGGAGCTACAAAGGTTGTAGTCTCGAAACCCTAGATTAGTTCGCTTTATATTTCGAAACCCTAATTTTCTAGGATCGATTCCTTTGCATGTTCGTTTAGCACCATAAAAAATTTAAACTTTGGGTCATGTGATGCTTCAAAACTCTTCATAGGGTACTACACAAACCTTACATTGGTATCAGAGCCGACCTATAACATTAGGCGACCTTTTTACGAAGTTAAAACTCCGATCGAACCGAAATACGACTTTTTAGGGTGCTCTCTGGAAATTTTCTAAAAATTGACATTTTTCAGAATTAAAAATATGTTAAAAATACAGCAGGAAAAAATAAGGGTTACGGTACAAAAATTATTCCATGAACAGTGATTCTCGCCGCGGAAACGCGGCCTAAGCTTGCTTAGGCCGCGGTTCCGCGGCCGTATATAAGAATTGATGAATACTTTTTGTACAGTAATTCATGAATCTGCTTGTATAATTTTTTGGATATTTTTAATCTGTATTTGGTTTTGAAAAATTCTGGAGATGGTTTTAGACTCGTCATTTCGATCGGGATTTTTATTTCGTAGCTTTTCCGGGTAAATTAGAAAGTATTGAAGTGTTTGAACGAGTATCATTTACTCACTATTCACGGGGTTTAAATACTTTGGAGATACGTGCAAGTCTTTTTGCGGTGGTCCCTCTAGAAGACAACAAACCTTAACTCGATTATGTGACCGTCTCGAACTGCCCTTTGAACCCTAGGGTTTGGGGCAGTACGGCGTGCCATATGTGAGACGTTGGCTTGACCCTTCTACGGCTGGACCGCTACTACTGTGTCACACTCCGGATTTTTGAACCCTGCTCAAGTATTGAGCTTTAGTGAATCTTGGGTGCTTGATCGTTCGTTCGAAAACTTTGATACTGTCTGTTTGTCTGGAATGTGATACAATATGTGGAATTCATATAGTTTAGGCATGAAATACGAAATATGTGATATTTCGCATTTATGATGTCTAAAGAGAATCTGGATTCCAAATATTGTAGTTTTACACTTTCTTTTCTGTGACCGTAAGTGTAGTATGTACGATATCGCCGGTTTCGTTGCTATACATCAACGATAATCGGGGTACGCATACTTACTTACATTGATGATATGTGATATTATGTGTTGCTGAGATATGATGTGCAGGATTGTCGCGATTGAATAGCCGGGGGTTTTTGTGAGATGAGAGTTTTATATTTCCATTCATGTAAATTCAAATGTAATGTAATATTCTTTTATTTGGGGCACTTCCAGGTTGAGGTTGTGTCACCTGTGTTGTATATTATTTACTTTTCCGCATTAAGATGGACCCAAGGAGGGGAGCACAGGTGACCGGGTTCTGGGGTTTCAGTGGGAGGCCATCTCGAGGAGTCGAGACCGGGTCTCCTAAACTCCAGGATTGGTAGGGTCACTTGCCGCTCTCGTAGGGGTCCAGGGTGTGGGCTTGGCTATTCATCGCGACTGTGGAATCCGTATTTTCTATTCTGGCTAAATACTAAATACGGACGTCCTAGGATATCCCACGTTATATCTATGTTTCTGCTGCCTGTGTTCTGTGATATCTGAGACGAATGACATATTATATATATGTTATATAGTAGACGTTGCTTATGTTTTACACCCGCGCTAGTCCTGTCCCGGTATGCCGTTAGTTAAGTAACCTAACGGTGCATAACGGAACATTGCGACGAATGCGGATGGCATAAGCGTACGTGTTATTTTCGTTTCTTTTCTGTGATTGGCTTAAGGACTTAAATGATGGGATTACATTAATGTGATTTATGTAAAGAAAATAAACCTAAAAAGATGTTGTAGAATCGGATTTGAAAACTACTCGGCTATTTATGAAAAACCTACATTTCAAAACTGCGGAGCTTAAGCCACTCCTTTTGAAAAACTGTTTGATTCTACAACGATATCAAGTTCAAAGCGTTAAAGATTTTCTTAAAAATCATTCGCAACCCTCCGTCATTTTAGGAAGTAGAGTACTTAGTATTCGTGCTACGTTTGTTGACTTTAGTTAAGGCGTAGTGTACGGTAGCTAAGTGATGTCTTCCTACACTGCATATGATGCAGATTAATTAGGACATTCATGCGACTTTGTTGACCATAGTTAAGGGTCATATGGGTGGGTCTAATTGATCAAGAAATGACGGGTAGAACTTGACTGGTACTTATGATTTGTTGACCATAGTTAAGGTCATAAGTACTAGGGGTAAAAATCACATCGGGAATTTCAAGTGTTGAAATTTGCAATGAGATTGCATACCTTCCATATGATGGTTGGATCCCGATCCCACTGTGGGCAATAGTTGCTCCTAGGAGAGTTTTACAGTTTACAATTAGCTAATTCATTAGGTTTCTAGAAAGGTGTTAACGGGGCTCCGCCTCTGGGAAAACGAGGTTTACTCTAATTAGGTCCGTGCGAAAGCACGGGGAAGCTCCCTCAAAGTACCGACACTGGCCTGGCTGAACGGTTAGCGAAGTTGTAGACTGTAATTAATCCTGGCTAGTTTTTCTTTTTAAGGTTTGAAAGAAAAACTTGATAAAAAGCAGTGGGAAACATCGATTAGACAAGATAATAAACCAATCTAATATGTGCAAGAGCTTTCGCTGAGTGTATTCTTTTCTCTCTCTTAATGGCAGATACCAATGACTGGACTTAAGCTTCTACTAGATAAAAACAAACTGAATGGGACCAACTATAAAGACTGGCTGAGGAATCTGAAGATCGCCTTGACTTATGGTAAAGTATCATATGTCCTCACGGCTTCAGCCCCGCCCGTCCCTGGTCCAAAATCCTCAGTTGCGGACATTGAAGTCCGCAAGACATGGGACGCTGACTGTGCCACGGCCACATGCCTCGCGCTTGCATCGATGGACAACACACATCAAAAGCAGCACGAGGACATGGACATTCACGGTATATTGCTCCATACAAAGGAGTTGTATTGGGAGCAATCCCGCGTATTACGATACGAAGCATCAAAGAAATTGTTTCAGATGCGAATGGCCCCTGGCACACCAGTAGGAGACCATCTTCTGAAGATGATAGCTCTTATAGAAGAGCTTGAGGACCTTGGATGGACGATGGACAATGAACAATATATAGATATTATTCTGTAGTCCCTCCCCTCCACCTTTTCTCAGTTCATAGTGAACTTCAACATGCATGGCATGGAGAAGGATCTCCCTGAACTCCTTAATACGTTAAGGAGTGCAGAGAGCACTATGAAGTCAGCAAAAACTCCCGTTATGACTATTGGACAGTCTTCTTCTTCTCACCCGAAAGCTAAGGCCAAGGGAAAGAAAAAGAAGAAACCTACTAATCCTAAGGGCGGAGTTAAAAAGGTGAAGGGAAAGGGAAAGTCCAAAGCTGGAGACTCGGGGAAAGGCGAATGTTTTCATTGCCACAAGACAGGACATTGGAAGCGCAATTGCACGGAGTACTTAAGTCTCAAGAAGAAGCATGGTGATACTTCTGCTTCAGGTGCGTTTGTGACTGAAAACTGTTTTTCTATAAACTCTGCTTCCTGGGTATTGGATACCGGTTCAGGTTCTCACATTTGCAATTCTATGCAGGGGCTGAGAAATAGCAAGGTTTTGAAGACAGGTGATCATACTCTCCGCGTTGGAAATGGTTCCAATGTACATACAGTCGCTGTGGGAGAGTATCACTTGGGGTTGCCATCTGGATGTATTTTGATTTTGAATCCATGTTATTTTGTACCAAGTATGCTATGTAATATAATATCCGTTTCTTTGTTGGACAATGAAGGATATAATTTTGTGTTGCAGAACAATGTTATGAACATTAACCTGAATCAAATGTTGGTTGGGTATGGTACGCTTAATAATGGAATATATGTCCTAAATCAACACACAGTTTTCAGTATACAAAACACTAATAAAAGAAAACTTTCAGAATTAAATGAAGCTTTTCTTTGGCATTGTAGACTTGGTCATATTAACGAAACAAGACTAAACAAGTTACATAAAGATGGATATTTAAACTCTTTTGAATATAAATCTTATGCGACTTGCCAGTCTTGTATCAAGGGTAAAATGACCAAAACTCTGTTTACCGGACACGGAGAAAGAGCTACTCAGCTCCTTGGCCTCATACATAGTGATGTATATGGGCCAATGTCTACACAGGCTAGAGGCGGTTTTTCATACTTCATTACATTCACTGATGACTTCTCAAGATTCGGTCATGTATTTTTATTAAAGCACAAGTCCGACGCTTTCGAGAAATTCATTGAATATAAACAAGAAGTAGAAAAACAAACCGGCTTGAGTATTAAGATGCTTCGATCAGATCGAGGTGGAGAGTATCTCAGTACAGAATTTGCAAACTTCCTAAAAGAGAATGGGATTCTCTCTCAGCTCACTCCTCCTTACACACCACAGCACAACGGTGTGTCAGAACGACGGAATAGGACCCTATTAGATATGGTCCGGTCCATGATGAGTGACGCTGAGTTACCAGTCTCATTTTGGGGGCATGCATTGGAGACTGCAGCGTTTCTGCTAAACAAGGTTCCTACCAAAACCGTGTCTACCACGCCATATGAGATATGGAATGGGAAGAGACCATCTCTTAAGAGAATTAAGATTTGGGGTTGCCCGGCCTATGTTAAAAAGCAGAATCCGGACAAACTCGAGACACGGTCAGTCATGTGTAACTTTGTGGGATATCCAAAGAATTCTTATGGATATCTGTTCTACCACAAAGAGGAACAAAAAGTGTTTGTTTCTCAGTATGCCACATTCTTGGAAAAAGAGTTTTTCACAGATAAAGATGATGGCAAGGTAGTAGATCTAGATGAGGTTCTGGAGACACAAACTACAAATGACGATTTGGTTGAACCGGCTGTTACAACAGAAACAGAAGAACCTCGGCCACTCCGTAGGTCTGGTAGGACTTCTCGCCCACCGGAGAGGTACTACGGTTTCCTCATTGATGGTGACGGAGAAGATTGCATCATGGATGATGATGATCCTACCAGTTTTCAGCAAGCTATCACGAGTGGTGACTCTGTGAAGTGGCTGGATGCCATGAGATCCGAAATGGAGTCTATGTACACCAACAAAGTATGGACTTTGGACGTTGTACCCCCTGGGGTAAAACCTGTAGGGTGCAAATGGATCTTTAAAAGAAAGATTGGTGTGGATGGGCAGGTAGAGACCTATAAGGCAAGACTTGTGGCGAAAGGTTTTCGTCAAAGACCAGGTTTGGACTATGACGAAACTTTTTCGTCCGTAGCCATGCTTAAATCCATTCGGATCCTACTTGCCATTGCTGCTCACTACGACTATGAAATCTGGCAGATGGACGTTAAAACAGCATTTCTAAATGGAGATTTAGAAGAATGCGTTTATATGGATCAGCCAGAGGGCTTCATTGACAGTGGGAGCAGCGAGAAAGCATGTAGACTGCTTAAATCCATATATGGGTTAAAGCAGGCATTACGGAGTTGGAACATCTGTTTCGATGATGTCAACAAAGAGTTTGATTTCATCAAAAATCCAGATGAACCTTGTGTTTATAAGAAGGCTGTAGGGAGAGCTGTTACATTTCTCGTATTGTACGTGGACGACATTCTTCTGATAGGAAATGATATTCCTATGTTACAGTCGGTCAAATCATTCTTATCACTGAGATTCTCCATGAAGGACCAGGGTGATGCCACATACATCCTGGGCATAAGGATCTATAGGGATAGATCCAAAAAGTTATTGGGATTGTCCCAAACCAGGTACATCAACACCATCCTAAAAAGGTTTAGTATGGAAGACTCCAAGCGGGGTGCCTTACCCGCTTGCCATGGAGTCACTCTCTCCAAGGATTCTTGTCCAAAGACCGATGAAGAGAGAGCTCGCATGAGCATTATACCTTATACTTCGGCAGTAGGATCTATAATGTATGCGATGTTATGTACACGCCCAGATGTAGCTTATGCACTCAGTGTTGTAAGCAGGTATCAATCCAACCCAAGGGAGAACCACTGGACAGCTGTGAAGAACATTCTCAAGTACTTACGAAGGACTAAAGAATTGTTCTTGGTGTATGGTAATACAGATCTCCAAATGGAGGCCTTTACCGATTCGAGCTTCTAGAGCGATAAGGATGACAGCAAATCTATCTCAGGGTTTGTATTTACCCTCAATGGAGGGGCGGTAAGTTGGAAGAGTTCCAAACAAGATACCGTTGCAGACTCTACGATGGAAGCTGAGTACATTGCTGCAAATGATGCCGCCAAGGAAGCCGTCTGGATGAAGAAGTTTGTCTCGGAGCTAGGAGTAGTTCCAACCATTATTGATCCAATACCTTTGTATTGTGACAATAATGGGGCAATGGCGTTAGCCAAGGAGCCCAGATCCCATCAGCGGTCCAGACATATCCTGAGGCGCTTTCATTTGATCCGGGAGATTGTAGATCACCGCGAGATCGAGATTAAGAGAGTAGATACAAAGAACAACGCCGCGGATCCACTCACCAAGGCCCTCCCTCAGCCACAGCATGAGCGACTTTTTGAGATGTTGGGTATGAGATACTCCAATAACCGGCCTTAGTGCAAGTGGGAGATTGTTGGATATATGTATGCCCTAGAGGCCATTATGTGATAGTGGATGTATCTATACATGTATATATATATTCAGTTTGCATTCTTGCTCAACATGATAGTATGCTATCTGGTTCTACTTTATCTGACATGTTGATTTGATCATGCTTTTATTCATTCATACATACTGATAAAGCCCTGAGGATATCGGCTTGACTACTCTGATTATGATGGAGATCATACTAGTGGGACATCTGTAGTCTATAAGCATATCCTGGAACGTCCCTAGTCATAGGTATATCGAGACGGGGCGTTGATATACCAGAGTAGACTAGCGTATATGATACTAGACACATGTGATGGGCGATGGATGTTCCCACATTCATCGATGTTTGACATCAAGATCACATACGGGTGATCAGTGGTGACTGAGTACACTGGATGGACTCACCAAGAACTCCTATATGGAATTATATCTATCGTCGGATAGCAGTTCTCAGGTAACATTGGTACAGGTTAGTCTGTAGACCCGAGATCGTGATGGAGTCTTGTGTGTTCTCCCACTGTATTTTGATTGCCACCCTACCACGGCTCTACTGAGTCGTGCAAACAGGTGGCCGTTGGGTACAGTCCCGAGACACACGAAGACGATGAGCGATAGGAGGGGTTTCGTCTCTCCCGGTATTGGGAGTTGATGCTGTGCTGTGCCCGACTGGTTATAACAGCAAGTCCCTGGCCAGGGCTGCTGAGATTTGCTGATAAGTATTATCAGTAGTTTCTCGATCTGTTATAGACCATTCACCGGCATGACTTATTGAGTTATTAGGGTCGACGTGACCATCCCTAGGCTCGATATGCAGCATATCTGACGAAGAGACCGGACTGTACGGTAGTGTTGCCCGATGGCTCGACGGGAGTTGTAGCAGGTTCGCTTGTTGTCTTCTGATCGCTCAATACCCGGGTGGCCGTTACGTTTAGCTAACCGCTTGCGGCTTGAGGGTACTTGATATGATCATCACCCTCTGCCGGCGTATTGACGAGTCTTAGAGTCCCACAAAGGAGCTACCCAGTCCAGGCGAAACGTTGTGGTGCGCGTATGCGATATGCGCATGCACCCGATTGAAATGTGCGTATATGATACCGAACATTGATCGGGTGAACTGCTTTTGGTGGGGTCATATGAGATATGACCGGATTGATAAATCAAGTGTTGATTTATCATTTAACCATTAGTTTTCTCACTTAAAACCTTTTCTTGGATGATGGATGTGTGCATGCATGTGTGCTTTTCTTTCTTTCTTTCATGCTAGTTTCATGCACAGATGTGCATACATGCACACATACATACACTCATCCATCATGGTTGTTAGCATATGGAAATGGTGGCAATATAAGACTCACACCATGGATTAAATTATGGATTATTATTTGATTTTGGATTTAAAAGAAAATGAAAAGGAAAGGATAATCATTCTAGCTTCTACATTCTTCCTTTGACCTAACCATGCTCAACTACCACTAACCTAGGGTTATCCTTCTCTTTATCATTTAAAACTCAAGTTAAATAATGTCTCCATCACTTTAACCATGGTTCATAGTGAGAAAAAATAAAATATATATTGATATATTTCTTTTTCTTCTCATGAGTTATTTTTTTACCTCTTGTTAAAAATTGCCACCATCTTCTTCCTCTTTCTCTTTTTCTCTCTAGTTTTTTCTAGTGAGCAAATACCACTTAAAGATAAGCTTTTGAAGTGAGAAACTTAACCACAACTTCATTCTACACAAGCTTAGCCGTTTTGTTTAGAGTGTTCTTTTCGGCTTTACGAAGTTGTGAGCTTGGACGGAGATCTCCGTGGTGGATCGTCGTGGACACAAGAGGACTTCAAGAGGACCTTCGTTCAACACCCTAGAGACCAAGGAGTCCAGCAAAAGGGAGCTACAAAGATTGTAGTCTCGAAACCCTAGATTAGTTTGCTTTATATTTCGAAACCCTAATTTTCTAGGATCGATTCCTTTGCATGTTCGTTTAGCACCATAAAAAATTTAAACTTTGGGTCATGTGATGCTTCAAAACTCTTCATAGGGTGCTACACAAACCTTACATCTGGACCGCTGATGGGATCTGGGCTCCTTGGCTAACGCCATAGCCCCATTATTATCACAATACAAGGGTATTGGATCAATAATGGTTGGAACTACTCCTAGCTCCGAGACGAACTTCTTCATCCAGACGGCTTCCTTGGCGGCATCATTTGCAGCAATGTACTCAGCCTCCATCGTAGAGTCTGCAACGGTATCCTGTTTGGAACTCTTCCAACTTACCGCCCCTCCATTGAGGGTAAATACAAACCCTGAGATAGATTTGCTGTCATCTTTATCGCTCTGGAAGCTCGAATCGGTAAATGCCTCCATTTGGAGATCTGTATTACCATACACCAAGAACAATTCTTTAGTCCTTCGTAAGTACTTAAGAATGTTCTTCACAGCTGTCCAGTGGTTCTCCCTTGGGTTGGATTGATACCTGCTTACAACACTAAGTGCATAAGCTACATCTGGGCGTGTACATAACATCGCATACATTATAGATCCTACTGCCGAAGCATAAGGTATAATGCTCATGCGAGCTCTCTCTTCATCGGTCTTTGGACAAGAATCCTTGGAGAGAGTGACTCCATGGCAAGCGGGTAAGGCTCCCCGCTTGGAGTCTTCCATACTAAACCTTTTTAGGATGGTGTTGATGTACCTGGTTTGGGACAATTCCAATAACTTTTTGGATCTATCCCTATAGATCCTTATGCCCAGGATGTATGTGGCATCACCCAGGTCCTTCATGGAGAACCTCAGTGATAAGAATGATTTGACCGACTGTATGATAGGAATATCATTTCCTATCAGAAGAATGTCATCCACGTACAATACGAGGAATGTGACAGCTCTTCCTACAGCCTTCTTATAAACACAAGGATCATCTGTATTTTTGATGAAATCAAACTCTTTGATAACATCATCGAAACAGATGTTCCAACTCCGAGATGCCTGCTTTAACCTATATATGGATTTAAGCAATCTACATGCTTTCTCGCTGCTCCCACTGTCAATGAAGCCCTCTGGCTGATCCATATAAACGCATTCTTCTAAATCTCCATTTAGAAATGCTGTTTTAACGTCCATCTGCCAGATTTCATAGTCGCAGTGAGCAGCAATAGCATGTAGGATCCGAATGGATTTAAGCAAGGCTACGGGCGAAAAAGTTTCGTCATAGTCCAAACCTGGTCTTTGACGAAAACCTTTCGCCACAAGTCTTGCCTTATAGGTCTGTACCTGTCCATCCACACTAATCTTTCTTTTAAAGATCCATTTGCACCCTACAGGTTTTACCCCAGGGGGTACAACGTCCAAAGTCCATACTTTTTTGGTGTACATAGACTCCATTTCGGATCTCATGGCATCCAGCCACTTCACAGAGTCACCACTCGTGATAGCTTGCTGAAAACTGGTAGGATCATCATCATCCATGATGCAATCTTCTCCGTCACCATCAATGAGGAAACCGTAGTACCTCTCCGGTGGGCGAGAAGTCCTACCAGACCTACGGAGTGGCCGAGGTTCTTCTGTTTCTGTTGTAACAGCCGGTTCAACCAAATCGTCATTTGTAGTTTGTGTCTCCAGAACCTCATCTAGATCTACTACCTTGCCATCATCTTTATCTGTGAAAAACTCTTTTTCCAAGAATGTGGCATACTGAGAAACAAACACTTTTTGTTCCTCTTTGTGGTAGAACAGATATCCATAAGAATTCTTTGGATATCCCACAAAGTTACACATGACTGACCGTGTCTCGAGTTTGTCCGGATTCTGCTTTTTAACATAGGCCGGGCAACCCCAAATCTTAATTCTCTTAAGAGATGGTCTCTTCCCATTCCATATCTCATATGGCGTGGTAGACACGGTTTTGGTAGGAACCTTGTTTAGCAGAAACGCTGCAGTCTCCAATACATGCCCCCAAAACGAGACTGGTAACTCAGCGTCACTCATCATGGACCGGACCATATCTAATAGGGTCCTAGTCCGTCGTTCTGACACACCGTTGTGCTGTGGTGTGTAAGGAGGAGTGAGCTGAGAGAGAATCCCATTCTCTTTTAGGAAGTTTGCAAATTCTGTACTGAGATACTCTCCACCTCGATCTGATCGAAGTATCTTAATACTCAAGCCGGTTTTTTTTCTACTTCTTGTTTATATTCAATGAATTTCTCGAAAGCGTCGGACTTGTGCTTTAACAAAAATACATGACCGAATCTTGAGAAGTCGTCAGTGAATGTAATGAAGTATGAAAAACCGCCTCTGGCCTGTGTAGACATTGGCCTACATACATCACTATGTATGAGGCCAAGGAGCTGAGTAGCTCTTTCTCCGTGTCCGGTAAATGGAGTTTTGGTCATTTTACCCTTGATACAAGACTGGCAAGTCGCATAAGATTTATATTCAAAAGAGTTTAAATATCCATCTTTATGTAACTTGTTTAGTCTTGTTTCGTTAATATGACCAAGTCTACAATGCCAAAGAAAAGCTTCATTTAATTCTGAAAGTTTTCTTTTATTAGTGTGTTGTATACTGAAAACTGTGTGTTGATTTAGGACATATATTCCGTTATTAAGTGTACCATACCCAACCAACATTTGAGTCAGGTGAATGTTCATAACATTGTTCTGCAACACAAAATTATATCCTTCATTGTCCAACAAAGAAACGGATATTATATTACATAGCATACTTGGTACAAAATAACATGGATTCAAAATCAAAATACATCCAGATGGCAACCCCAAGTGATACTCTCCCACTGCGACTGTATGTACATTGGAACCATTTCCAACGCGGATAGTATGGTCACCTGTCTTCAAAACCTTGCTATTTCTCAGCCCCTGCATAGAATTGCAAATGTGAGAACCTGAACCGGTATCCAATACCCAGGAAGCAGAGTTTATGGAAAAACAGTTTTCAGTCACAAACGCACCTGAAGCAGAAGCATCACCATGCTTCTTCTTGAGACTTAAGTACTCCGTGCAATTGCGCTTCCAATGTCCTGTCTTGTGGCAATGAAAACATTCGCCTTTCCCCGAGTCTACAGCCTTGGACTTTCCCTTTCCCTTCACCTTTTTAACTCCGCCCTTAGGATTAGTGGGTTTCTTCTTTTTCTTTCCCTTGGCCTTGGCTTTCGGGTGAGAAGAGGAAGACTGTCCAATAGTCATAACAGGAGTTTTTGCTAACTTCATAGTGCTCTCTGCACTCCTTAACATATTAAGGAGTTCAGGGAGGTCCTTCTCCATGCCATGCATGTTGAAGTTCACTATGAACTGAGCAAAAGTGGAGGGGAGGGACTGCAGAATAATATCTATATATTGTTCATTGTCCATCGTCCATCCAAGGTCCTCAAGCTCTTCTATAAGAGCTATCATCTTCAGAACATGGTCTCCTACTGGTGTGCCAGGGGCCATTCGCATCTGAAGCAATTTCTTTGATGCTTCGTATCGTAATACGCGGGATTGCTCCCCATACAACTCCTTTGTATGGAGCAATATACTGTGAATGTCCATGTCCTCATGCTGCTTTTGATGTGTGTTATCCATCGATGCAAGCGCGAGGCATGTGGCTGTGGCACAGTCAGCGTCCCATGTCTTGCGGACTTCAATGTCCGCAACTGAGGATTTTGGACCAGGGACGGGCGGGGCTGAAGCTGTGAGGACATATGATACTTTATCATAAGTCAAGGCGATTTTCAGATTCCTCAGCCAGTCTTTATAGTTGGTCCCATTCAGTTTGTTTTTATCTAGTAGAAGCTTAAGTCCAGTCATTGGTATCTGCCATTAAGAGAGAGAAAAGAATACACTCAGCGAAAGCTGTTGCACAGATTAGATTGGTTTATTATCTTGTCTAATCGATGTTTCCCACTGCTTTTTATCAAGTTTTTCTTTCAAACCTTAAAAAGAAAAACTAGCCAGGATTAATTACAGTCTACAACTTCGCTAACCGTTCAGCCAGGCCAGTGTCGGTACTTTGAGGGAGGTTCCCCGTGCTTTCGCACGGACCTAATTAGAGTAAACCTCGTTTTTCCAGAGGCGGAGCCCCGTTAACACCTTTCTAGACACCTAATGAGTTAGCTAATTGTAAACTGTAAAACTCTCCTAGGAGCAACTATTGCCCACAGTGGGATCGGGATCCAACCATCACATGGAAGGTATGCAATCTCATTGCAAATTTCAACACTTGAAATTCCCGATGTAATTTTTACCCCTAGTACTTATGACCTTAACTATGGTCAACAAATCATAAGCACCAGTCAAGTTCTACCCGTCATTTCTTGATCAATTAGACCCACCCATATGACCCTTAACTATGGTCAACAAAGTCGCATGAATGTCCTAATTAATCTGCATCATATGCAGTGTAGGAAGACATCACTTAGCTACCGTACACTACGCCTTAACTAAAGTCAACAAACATAGCACGAATACTAAGTACTCTACTTCCTAAAATGACGGAGGGTTGCGAATGATTTTTAAGAAAATCTTTAACGCTTTGAACTTGATATCGTTGTAGAATCAAACAGTTTTCAAAAGGAGTGGCTTAAGCTCCGCAGTTTTGAAATGTAGCTTTTTCATAAATAGCCGAGTAGTTTTCAAATCCGATTCTACAACATCTTTTTAGGTTTATTTTCTTTACATTAATCACATTAATGTAATCCCATCATTTAAGTCCTTAAACCAATCACAGAAAAGAAACGAAAATAACACGTACGCTTATGCCATCCGCATTCGCCGCAATGTTCCGTTATGCACCGTTAGGTTACTTAACTAAAGGCATACCGGGACGGGACTAGCGCGGATGTAAAACATAAGTACCGTCTACTATATATCATATATATAATATGTCATTCGTCTCAGATATCACAGAACACAGGCAGCAGAAACATAGATATAACGTGGGATATCCTAGGACGTCCGTATTTAGTATTTAGCCAGAATAGAAAATACGGATTCCACAGTCGCGATGAATAGCCAAGCCCACACCCTGGACCCCTACGAGAGCGGCAAGTGACCCTACCAATTCTGGACTTTAGGAGACCCGGTCTCGACTCCTCGAGATGGCCTCCCACTGAACCCCAGAACCCGGTCACCTGTGCTCCCCTCCTTGGGTCCTTCCTAATGCGGAAAAGTAAATAATATACAACACTGGTAACACAACCTCAACCCGGAAGTGCCCCAAATAAAAGAATATTACATTACATTTGAATTTACATGAATGAAAATATAAAACTCTCATCTCACAAAAAACCCCCCGGCTATTCGATCGCGACAATTCTGTACATCATATCTCAGCAACACATAATATCTCATATCATCAACGTAAGTAAGTATGCATACCTCAATTGTTGTTGACGTATAGCAACGAAACCGGCGATATCGGACATACTACACTTACGGTCACAGAAAAGAAAGTGTAAAACTACAATATTTGGAATCCACATTCTCTTTAGACATCATAAATACGAAATATCACATATTTCGTATTTCATGCCTAAACTATATGAATTCCATATATTGTATCACATTCCAGACAAACAGAAAGTATTAAAGTTTTCGAACGAACGATCAAGTACCCAAGATTCACTAAAGCTCAACACTTGAGCAGGGTTCAAAAATCCGGAGTGTGACACAGTAGTAGCGGTCCAGCCGTAGAAGGGTCAAGCCAACGCCTCACATGTGGCACGCTGTACTGCCCCAAACCCTAAGGTTCAAAGGGCAGTTCGAGACGGTCACATAATCGAGTTAAGGTTTGTTGTCTTCTAGAGGGACCACCGCAAAAAGACTTGCACGTATCTCCAAAGTATTTAAACCCCGTGAATAGTGAGCAAATGATATTCGTTCAAACGCTTCAATACTTTCTAATTTACCCGGAAAAGCTACGAAATGAAAATCCCGATCGAATTGACGAGTCCAAAACCATCTCCAGAATTTTTCAAAACTAAATACAGATTAAAAATATCCAAAAAAACATACAAGCCGATTCATGAATTACTGTAAAAAAATTATCCATCAATTAATATATATGGCCGCGGAACCGCGGCCTAAGCAAGCTTAGGCCGCGTTTCCGCGGCCTAAGCAAGCTTAGGCCGCGTTTCCGCGGCAAGAATCACTGTTCATTGAATAATTTTTGTACCGTAATCCTTATTTTTTCCTGCCGTATTTTTTACATATTTTTAATTCTGAAAAATGTCAAATTTTAGAAAATTTCCAGAGAGCACCCTAAAAAGCCGTATTTCGGTTCGATCGGAGTTTTAACTTCGTAAAAAGGTCGCCTAATGTTCTAGGTCGGCTCTGATACCAATGTAAGGTTAGTCTAGCACCCTATGAAGAGTTTTGAACCATCACATGTCTTAAAGTTTAAATTTTTATGGTGCTAAACGAACATGCAAAGGAATCGATCCTAGAAAATTAGGGTTTCGAAACTTTTAAGCTAATAAAAATTAGGGTTTGAAGGCTACAACCTTTGTAGCTCCCCTTTTGCTTGACTCCTTAGTCTCTAGGGTGTTGGAAGAAGGTCCACTTGTAGTCTTCTTTTGTCCACGACGATCCACCCGAAGTTTCCCGTCCAAGCTTGCAACTTTGGAAAAGCAAAGAGAATACTCTAATCAAGTTGGCTAGACTTGAGTAGAATGGTGTTGTGGCTAAGGATCTCACTTCAAAAACCTTTCTTTATTTGTGTTTAACTCACTAGAAAAAACTAGAGAGGAAAAAGATGAAGGAGGATGAAGATGGTGGCTATTTTTAACAAGAGGTAAAAAGATAACCCTTAGTTAAAAAGAAATGAAATATAACATTTTATATTTTATTCCTTCTCACTTTCAACCATGATTAAATGATGGATAGTTAATTTAACTTGGGTTTTAAATGATAAAAAGAAGGATAACCCTAGGTTAGTGGTAGTTGAGCATGGTTAGGTCAAAGGAAGAATGTAGACGCTAGAATGATTATCCTTTCCTTTTCATTTTCTTTTAAATCCAAAATCAAATAATAATCCATTATTTAATCCATGGTGTGATTCTTATATTGCCACCATTTCCATATGCTAACAACCATGATAGATGGGTGTATGTATGTATGCATGTATGCACATCCATATGTGCATGAAACTAGCATGAAAGAAAGAAACACATGCATGCTTACATACATCCATCACATACAAGAAAAGGTTTCAAGTGAGAAAACTAATGGTTAAATGATAAATCAACACTTGATTCATCAATCCGGCCATATCACATATGACCCCACCAAAAGCAAGCCGCCCGATCAATGTTCGGTATCATATACGCACATTTCAATCGGGTGCATGCGCATATCGCATACGCGCACCACAACGTTTCGCCTGGACTGGGTAACTCCTTTGTGGGACTCTAAGACTCGTCAATACGCCAGCAGAGGGTGAAGATCATATCAGGTACCCCCAAGCCGCAAGCGGTCAGCTAAACGTAACGGCCACCCGGGTATTGAGCGATCAAAAGAAAACAAGCGAACCTGCTACAACTTCCGTCGAGCCAACCGGCAACACTACCGTACAGTCCGGTCTCTTCGTCAGATATGCTGCATATCGAGCCTAGGGATGGTCATGCCGACCCCAATAACTCAATAAGTCGTGCCGGTGAATGGTCTATAACAGATCGAGAAACTACTGATAACACTTATCATCAAATCTCAGCAGCCCTGGCCAGGGACTTGCTGTTATAACCAGTCGGGCACAGCACAGCATCAACTCCCAATACCGGGAGAGACGAAACCCCTCCTATCGCTCATCGTCTTCGTGTGTCTCGGGAATGTACCCAACGGCCATCTGTTTGCATGACTCAGTAGAGCCGTGGTAGGGTGGCAATCAAAGTACAGTGGGAGAACACACAAGACTCCATGACGATCTCGGGTCTACAGACTAATCTGTACCAGTGTCACCTGAGAACTGCTATCCGACGATAGATATAATTCCATATAGGAGTTCTCGGTGAGTCCGTCCAGTGTACCCAGTCACCACTGAGCACCCGTATATGATCTTGATGTCAAACATCGATGAATGTGGGAACATTCATCGCCCATCGTATGGGTCTAGTATCATATACGCTAGTCTATTCTGGTATATCAATGCCCCGTCTCGATATACCTACGACTAGGGACGTTCTAGGATATGCTTATAGACTACAGATGTCCCACTAGTATGATCTCCATCATAATCAGAGTAGTCAAGCCGATATCCTCAGGGCTTTATCAGCATGTATGAATGAATAAAAGCATGATCAAATTAACATGTCAGATAAAGAAAAACCAGATAGCATACTATCATGTCGAGCAAGAATGCAAACTGAATATATATATATATGTATAGATACATCCACTATCACATAATGGCCTCTAGGGCATACATATATCCAACAGTTTTATGTGATAAAGCAGGCATCGCGGAGTTGGAACATCTGTTTTGATGAGTTAGTCAAAGAGTTTGACTTCATCAAAATGCTAGATGAACCTTGTATATACAAAAAGGTAGTAGAGAGTGTGGTGGTGATCCTCGTAGAGTACGTGGATAACATACTCTTGATAGGGAAGGAGTTTCCTATGCTACGCTCGGTCAATCTCCGCTTATCACAAGGATTCTCCATATAGGATCAAAGTGATACCTACTAAATCCTGGGTTTTGGATCTATGAGATAGATCTAATTGGATGTTAGGATACTCACTAGTTGTAGTGAGATGGTATCAATTGATCCTGGGGAGAATCACTGGAAAGATTCCAGAGTGATAAGGACGACTGAATGTCAGTCGCAGGCATTGTCTTTACCCTCAATAAAGGGACGATATGTTGGAAGAGTTCCAAGCTAGATACCATGGCATACTAGACGATAAAGGCTGGATATATCGCTACCAAAGATGCTACCAAAGAGGAAGTCTGGGTGTATATTAGTTCATGAGATGAATTTCGTTCCTCCCATTGTGTGACAATGGAGTTGTGGCTTATGCCAAGGAACGCCCGTCCCATCAGTGATCCAGATATATTCTTAGGCAGTATCACCTGATCGAGAAGATGGTTGATCTCCAGGGGATCGAGGTTAGGAGAGTAGACTCAGAGGACAACACGGTGGATCCACTCACAGAGGCCTTTTCCCAGAGAGAGACTTTTATGGGATGGTTGAGTATGAGATACTACAACCACTGCTATCAGATGGCCCTAGTGCAAGTGGGAGATTGTTAGTTATATATATGCCCTAGAGGCCATTACTATACATAGGATGTGTATTGTAGTGGATGCTTGGACATATATAGGGATGACTTTCTTGCTCGATATGATAGTATGCTATTTGGTTACTCTTTACCTTAACGTGTACACTGATTGTCTTTCTGTTACATGTTGGTAAAGCCCTTAGGATGTGTACTTGACTACCTGGACTATGATGCAGATCATACTAGTGGGGACATGGTAGTCCATAAGTACATCCTTCAAAGTCCCTAGTCGTGGGTGTATCGAGACGGGGCATCGATATACCAGAGTAGACTAGCGTATACCTTCTCGACCCATACAGATGGGCGATGGATGATCCTATATCCATTGGTGTTTGACATCAGAGATGATATACGGGTGCTCAGTTGAGACTGGGTACACTGGACGGACTCGCCGAGAACTCCCAGATGGTATTATACCTTACGTCAGATGGCAGTTCTCTGGTGACACTGGTGCAGGTTAGTCTGTAGACCCGAGATCGTCATAGAGTCTTATGTGATTCCTACTGTGCTTTGATTTCCACTTTACCACGTCCAAGAGGGCATGCAAAACGGTGGTTTTTGGGTACAGTCCCGAGTCACATGGAGGCAATGAGCGATAGGAGGGGTTTCGTCTCTCCCGGTATAGGGAGTTGATGTTGCGCAGTGCTCGATTGGCTATAACAGGAAGTCCTTGGCCAAGGCTGTTTTAGGGATTTACTGGTAAGTGTTACCAGTAGTTTCTCGACCCGTTATGAGCCTCATATCGACATGACTTATCGAGTTATTGGGGTCTGACGTTTACCACCCCTAGGTGAGATATGCGACATATCAGACGAACAGACCGGACTGTACGGTAGTGTTACTGGTTGGATTCACAGGAGTGTGAGCGGGCTTGCTTGTTGATCTTCTGATCGCTCAATACCCGGGTGGCCGTTACGTTTAGTAGACCGCTTGCGGCTTGTGGGTGTTTGATATGATCATCACCTACTGCCGGCGTATTGACGAGTCTTTAGAGTCCTACACAGGGGTTTCCTGGCTCAAGCGAAACGAAATAGGAGCGCATATGAGATATGTGCGGGACCGAGAATAATACCAGTATGTGATATTGTATTCTATTCTCGCGATTTGTGACATTGATCGGTTGTATGCGATATAGCCGGGTTATCGGATCAAGTGTTGATTCGATAAGTTGTTACTATTGATATTAGTCGGTTATATACGATATGACCGGATCGTTAAATCAAGTGTTGATTTAATGATTTAATGTATAATTATATATTTGATATATTACTTTACATTATCTAGTATTGGTTCACTTAAGATTGATTTTCTCACTTGAATGTGCACATTGTTTATATGTGATATATGCAAGTGTACATGTTTGTATCATGCTTGATGATACAAACAAGTTGTGTGTATGAGACTTGAACCAAATCAAGGTTAGATTAGGGTTTACTATTTTCCTAAGCATATAATAAAAGAGTGTGACTTTGGTCAATGTTATCAAGCTTCATGAAGCTTGATAAACATTGACAAAGTCAACTCTTTTGTCATATGTTTAAAGATATTAGTTAACCCAACTTTTAACCTAATGGTTTGGTTAAATCTCTACATGAGTAAGCATGAGGGCTTAACTCAACCATGGTGCCATTATTTATTGGATAAGTTTCATTTGGATATTATTCATATGATTCCTTTTCTTCTTCTTCATCTTCATCAAGCTCACAAAAGCTTGCTTGCTCCAATGGTGCCATGAGAAAAAGAGTGAGAAATCCAATTCTAAATTGAACCCACTTCCTATTTCTTCATCCTCTACTACTTGCCATGTAGTATAGGGTGTTCTCTTCACAAAGTTTTTGACCAAGTGAAGGAATAGCTTGAGTTTGAGTCTCCCCGACGTAGATCATCTTCGGCCTCGAAGTCAATGACCTAGCCCGATCATTTCTCCGATGAAACCATCGCTAGAGTCCGGGATCCGATGATCGCAGCGGAGGGACGTCAACACGGAGCTTTAGAAGTGGAGGACCGGATCTACAAAGGTTGTATTTCCATTCACTTAGTACTAAAGCAGTTTAGTAGCTTGTAGTTTCGCCTAAACTCTAGTTAACGATCTTGCTAAAGGTTGTTCGGCACATAGAAAATTTGAATTTGGCATGGTTGATGCCTTGTGTGACCTCTTGTGTGTGCCTAGGAACCCTACAGAGTTGACTCGGCCGCAACTCAGGTTTGCTGCAGTTTGTTCAGTTTGGTGTTCTGTGATTTTTAAGATATTTTGTTTCTGCGCAGAGTTTCCAGAGAACAATGTTGTGTTTGGGGTAGTTACAAATTGGTATTTTGATCAAAATTCTACAAACTTTTACTAAATGGTTATATCTGTAATGTATATATGCACTGAACGTCGACTAATCGCTATACGTCGATTAGTGGGGTTTGTGCATATCTGTGATCTGTAATGTTGTTGGATTGTGTATATGAACTTGTTGGATTGTCGCAGATGAATAGCCGGGGTTTTGTGAGATGAGAGTTTCTTTATCTTTCATTTGATATAATATGTAAATTGATGTAATATTATTTCATGGCCGCACATCCGGGATGAGGTTGTAGCCGCCATTGTATATTATTTCTTTTACTGTTTTTGCTCCTAGGATAGACCCAAGGTGGGGTGCACAAACTACCGGGTACTTTGAAGTGCTGAGTGGCCTACTCACATTGTTGAGGGAGGCTGCTTCACTTCGGATATTTGGCGGGTAGTTTGCTGCACCCGTAGAGGTCTAGGGTGGGGTTTGGCTATTCATCGCGACCGTGTAATCCGTCTTTCGTTGCAGGCTTGAACGAAACGCGGATTCCTAGCATATCCAATGTGTTCATCTGTGATCTGGAATGGCTATCATTGCATCTGACGAATGTATATATCTATATATGATATCTAGTAGGCGTTGCTTATGTTTTGCATCCGCGCTAGTCCAGCCCCCGCTCTGTCGTTAGTTAAGTAACCTAACGGGTGATGACGGGGCCCCGTGGTGAATGCGGATGGCATAAGCGTACGTCATATTTTCGTTGTTTTCTGCAACAGTAGGATTAACTGATGGGATGCATTATATTAATGCAAAGAAAAACAAACCTAAAAGACGTTGTTGGAACAATTTTCAAAAAGCTGTTATTGCAAGGAAGTTCTTTTTTGTTTTGCGTAGAGGTATTCGGTTATGAATGTCCAGCACCTCATTCGACGAGGCAAGGGCTGAGATCCCTTCATCGGGAGTGACCCCTTGGACAGAAGTTTGCGTCAGGGTAATAACTTCACTATAGTCGATTATTCTTGTTTTGCATCGAGGTATTCAGTTTGGAATATCCTGCACCTCATTCGATAAGGAAAGAGCCGAGATTCCTTCACAGGGAGTGACCTCTTTAGCAAAAGTTTTCGCCACTATATTTTTAAAAAGGGTAATCAGGTTCCTTCAACGATATCAAGTTCATTACGTTAACGTGTTTTTCGCCAAAAACCCAGCCGTAGCCCTCCGTCATTTCGGATTGGTATTATTTAGTATTCGTACTGCGTTTGTTGACCTAGTCAAGGCGTAGTGAATGGTAGCTAAGTGATATTTTTCTGTGCATTGCCAATGTGATTGGTTAGGACAGTCGTGTGGCCTTGTTGACCTAGTCAAGGGCACGTACGGGTGGGTTTAATGCAATCAAGATAATGACAGGTAGAACTTGACTAGCGGTTTATGGTTTGTTGACCCAGTCAAGGTCATAAACCGTTAGGGGCAAAAACCACATCGGGAGTTTCTAAAGAAACTGAAACTTGCAGATTTAGCATACCTTCTAGAGTGTGGTGACTAGAGTGGATTCCGTCTAGGTCATCGCACAATGATAGTTGGATCCCGATCCCACTGATGAGTTGGATTACTCTCGGGAGATTATTTCATTTAACAATCAATGGTATAAACCAAGTAGGTGTCTAGAACGGTGTTAGCGGGGCCACGCCTCAAGGGAAAAGAGGTTATTTAATTAAGGAACTTCGCGAAAGCGTTGGAAAAGCTCCCTCGAAGTACCAACACTAGCCTGGCTGAAAGGTTAAGCAAGTATTGTGATATGCGATTAATCCTGACTAGTTCTTCTTTTAGGGTTTGATGAAGAATTTGAGAAAACAGTGGGAGCCATCCTGATTAGATAAATTAATAAACCAATCTAATCTTGCAAGAGCGCACGCTGAGTGTTTCTTTTCTCTCTCTCCAGGTAGCAACCATTTCACGTCCTAATCAAGATAATAAAATGTATCGCTTGACCGATCCGAATTCTTATTCGGGGCTGGGGAACGTTGGTTCGGCTCTAACTTACGACAACAGTCATAAGTATGAGCAAGGGAAAGAGGATTGTATGGATTCCAAGGATACCCAGTTGAAGAAGAAGCATAGTTTTGTATCTACTTCAGGTGTTCTTGTAATTGAGAACTGCTTTACGGTCAGCCCTACCTCCTGGGTACTTGATACCGGATCAGGATCTCACATCTGTAATTTATTGCAGGGATTGAGAAAAAGTAGGAAAGTTGCACCTAGTGATATATCGCTCAGGGTAGCGAACGGAGCACAAGTTAATGCTGCAGCCATCGGTGAATATCACCTAGTGTTGCCAAATGGCAATACTATGATTTTGAACGATTGCTACTATGTACCTTCCATGGTTTGCAACATCATATCGGTTTCTTTACTCAATAAAGATGGATATAACTTTGTTCTTGATAGAAATATCATGAACATCTACCTTCATAAGGTCTGGTTGCAGAAGGTACACTGTGTAATGGTATCTACGTTCTAAATCAGAATACAGTTCTTAATGTACAAAACACACGCAAGAGGAAGAGTTCAGATACGAACGAATCCTACTTATGGCATTGTAGACTTGGTCATATCAGAGAGAAAAGAGTAAGTAAGTTGCATAAAGACGGACTCTTGAATACGTTCGAGTTTTCATCTCATGAAACTTGTCAGTCTTGTCTCAAAGAAAAGATGACCAAATCTCCGTTCACCGGACATGGAGAAAGAGCAACAGAGCTCTTGGGACTCATACACAGTGATGTATGTGGTCCAATGTCTATACATGCAAGGGGCGGGTTCTCGTACTTCATCACATTCACTGACGATCTCTCTAGGTTCGGATATGTGTATTTGATGAAACACAAATCTGAAGTTTTTAAGAAATTCAAGGAATTCAGAAACGAAGTAGAGAACCAGACTGGCAAAAGTATCAAGATCCTCCGGTCTGATAGAGGAGGGGAGTACTTAAGCACAGAATTCCTAGATTACTTAAAAGAGAATGGTATTCTCTCTCAGCTTACTCCCCCTTATACACCACAGCACAACGGTGTATCGGAGCGGAGGAATCGTACTCTATTGGATATGGTTCGCTCCATGATGAGTAGTGCTGAGTTGCCTCTTTCATTTTGGGGATATGCGCTTTTGACAGCGGCATATCTATTGAATGATGTTCCGTCTAAATCAGTGCCTAAGACTCCATTCGAGATATGGAATGGAAAAAGCCCATATCTTAAAAGATTTAAGATATGGGGTTGTTCGGCTTATGTTAAAATGCATAAACCAGATAAACTAGAGGCACGGTCAGTTTTATGTAAGTTTGTGGGATATCCAAAGAATGGTTATGGATATCTGTTCTACCACACCGAGGAACAGAAGGTGTTTGTTTCTCAGCATGCCGTTTTCTTAGAAATGGAGTTTCTTGCAAAAGAAATTAGTGGGAGCACTGTAAAATTGGAAGAAATTCAGCGACCACAAACTGAAACTGAAGATTTGACAGAACCTCAGGATTCAATAACCCCAGACGAACCTCAGCCACTTCGCAGATCTGGTAGGATTTCTCATCCGCCCGAGAGATACTACGGTTTTCTCATAGACGGGGATCTAGAGGATTGCATCTTGGAAGAAGATGACCCTACCAGTTTCAGGCAGGCCATTATCAGTAGGGACTCTGATAAGTGGCTGGATGCTATGTAATCCGAAATGGAGTCCATGTACACCAATAAAGTGTGGACCTTGGATATTGCTCCACCTGGGGTGAAACCCGTTGGATGCAAATGGATCTACAAAAGGAAACTTGGTGTAGATGGGCAGGTGGAAACCTATAAGGCTAGACTCGTTGCAAAAGGTTTTCGTCAAAGACCTGGTGTGGACTATGACGAAACTTTTTCTCCAGTGGCTATGCTCAAATCCATTCGGATCCAACTTGCCATTGCAGCCTTCCATGACCATGAAATCTGGTAGATGGACATAAAAACGGCTTTTCTAAATGGCTGTTTGGAAGAGTGCGTTTACATGGATCAGTCAGAAGGTTTCGTAGACAGTGGGAGCAGCGGGAAGGTGTGCAAGTTGCTTAAATCAATTTATGGATTAATGCAGGCATCGCGGAGCTGCAACATCTGTTTTGATGAGGCAATCAAGGAATTTGATTTTATCAAGAACGAAGATGAAGCTTGTGTCTATAAGAAGATTGTAGGACGAACTGTCGTGTTCCTAGTCTTGTACGCGGATGACATTCTTTTGATAAGAAATGACATTCCTATACTACAATCGGTCAAACTATTCTTGTCACAATGGTTCTCTATGAAGGACCTGGGTAATGCCTCGTACATTCTGGGGATCAAGATCTACAGAGATAGATCCAAGAGACTACTGGGACTTTCACAGTCCAGGTACATAGAGACCGTACTGAAGAGATTTAGTATGGAAGATTCCAAGCGCGGTAATATACCCGCATTGCACGGAATTACCCTCTCCAAGAAGATGTCTCCTAAGACTGACGAGGAGAGGGTTCGCATGAGCACTATACCCTACGCTTCGGCGGTAGGATCTATAATATATGCGATGCTATGTACAAGACCAGATGTAGCTTACGCACTGATCGTGGTGAGCCGGTATCAGTCAGACCCAGGTGAGAACCACTAGACGGCAGTGAAGAACATTCTTAAGTACCTGAGAAGGACTAAGGAGATGTTCCTGGTTTACGGTAATGGAGACCTCAGGGTCGAGTCCTTTACCGATTCAAGCTTCCAGAGTGACAAAGATGATAGCAAGTCTGTCTCGGGTTTTGTGTTTACCCTCAACGGAGGGGCGGTGTGTTGGAGGAGTTCCAAACAGGATACCGTTGCAAACTCGACGATGGAGGCTGAATACATTGCTGCAAACGATGCCGCAAAAGAGACGGTCTGGATGAAGAAGTTCATTAGTGAACTTCAGGTGGTTCCGTCCATTGTTGACCCAATACGTTTGTATTGCGATAATAATAGGGCTATAGCTTTAGCGAAGGAACCAAGGTCCCATCAGAAGTCCAGACACATCTTAAGGTAGTATCACCTGATCAGGGAGATCATTGATCGCCAGGATATCGAGATACGGAGAGTGGACACAAAAGACAACACGGCGGATCCATTCACAAAGGCCCTCCCTTAAACACAGTTCGAGCGACTTTTTGAGCTATTGGGTATGCGGTATGCCAGCAGCTGGCCTTAGTGCAGACGTTGGGTATGCGGTACACCAATTACTGGCTTTTAGTGCAAGTGGGAGATTGTTGGATATGTATGCCCTAGAGGCCATTATTGTATAGTACTAGTTTGTATAATACATTTTGGAGCTTGGAATATATATACGGGTTTGCGACAGTCTTGCTCAAAATAGCAGTATGCTACTTGGTTTGTTTCTATCTTAATATGTGTATATGTTTCTTTTAACATATTGCTAAAAACATATTGATGGAGCCCTTAGGATCTTTGTTTGACTACCGGCGTTGTGATGGAGATAACACTAGTGGGGGATAGGTAGTCTATAAGCACATCCTTATTTTGGTCCCTAGTCGTAGGATTATCGAGACATGGCATTGATACTCCAGAGTAGACTGGTGCATACGCTTCTCGTCCCAGCGGGGGAGATGGTCTGTCCCACAGCCATCAGTACGTCGTACTGGAGATAGTATGCAGGTGCTCGTTAGGTTACGAGTACACTGGACAAGACTCGTCGGGAACTGTTGGTTGTTATTATACCTATCGTCAGTTAACAGTTCCCAGGTGACATGAGTACAGCTTAGTCCGTTGACTTGACACTGTCACTTCGCCTTGAGTGTGTTCCCACTGTTCTTAGATTGCTACCCTACCACGGCTCTATTGAGTCGTGCAAACAGGTAGTAGTTGGGTGTAGTCCCGAAGCACTTGGAGGCAGTGACGGTTAGACAGGATTCGTCTCTCCTGGTATTGGGAGTTGATATCGCGCTGTGTCTAGGAGAGCCATTACACATAGTGGTCCCTGGCCAGGGCAAGCGAGATTTACTGGTAGTGTTTCCAGTAGTTTCTTAGGGTGTTCTGGGCTACACTCCGACAGGACTTGTACCGCTATTAGGGGACTGACGTTTACCGCCCCCTAGGCCCGCCATGCGATACTCTCAGACGAACAGACCGGACTGTATGGAGATTGTCACGTTCAGGCTCAGTAGGAGTTCGGATGGATTCACCTCATCGGTGTTCTTATCGGCATCTACCTGGGGACCGTTACGTACAGCTGGTACCGCTTGCGGCCTGTGGTTAAACCCACTGCCAGCGTAGTGTCGAGCTTTTAGAGTCCCACATAGAGGGTTATTCGCCATTGGGCAAAACAGAGTAGAGGTCGCATGGTTTTGCGACGGGGTTCGTTCACATCCGCACACTTTATGCACGTTTGGTGTCCGGGCAGTTATTACTAGCGGGCTTTGGTTTAAGCCAGATCCTAGTATTTGTTTTGGGATTGGTTTTGTCTCATTGTATTCGTGTTCCTCGGAACACGGATGTGGGTGTGTATGCACAGTTGACAGAGGCAGAGGATTCTCATTAGGGTTATTGACCGTTGACTTTTTCCAAACCCTAATGAGAATGAGAGATATGATTAATGATATTAATTAAGGATAATTGTGCCATGGTTAGGTTGACCATTTGACTTTTGTTGACCTTTTGACCTTGGTTTACCGGTTGACTATTGTTGACATTTTGACCATCATCATTTCACATGAAAGATGCTTCTTGATTCTTGCAAATTTCATTTAAAGTGAAATGATAATGGTCATTTCAAAACTAACCATAACATTTTCCCTTAATTATTATTATTATTATTATTATTATTTCTCTCATATGAGAGATGGTTGCTATTATTCTCTCATTCTCTCCTGCTCTTTCTCTCTCATGTTCTTGAGCTCTCCCTCTTCCTCTCAAAACTTTAATCTTTCATGTGTTGAAAATCAAAAGCTCCTGAGACAAAACCATCAAAACATCTCTCTACTCTTTCTAGGCTTCTTTGTCTAGCAAACCAAGCACTCTAGTTACCTCTTGGTTGAGGTAGGAGCTCAAGGTAGAGGCCCTCGGGTTGATCTATCTTCGGCAAAGGGAAGACGACGAGGAGGAGCCGTCTACGCCACTACAAGGAGCAAGCAAGAAGGAGAACCACAACAAGAAGGGAAGGAGTTCAAGATCTAGGTATAACCATTCTACATAGTAGCTAGAACTTGTAGTTAGTGTGTTAGTTTTTGTTTAGCAAAGATCCTTCATGGATGGTCCATATTACCTTGTGAGAAAAATTTGATTTTTACCTATTCCGCCTCCCCGAAAGAACCGTGGTGGGTAACGTGGACCTAACAATTATGCCACCGAGGACCCTCCGACTATCAAGTTAGACGGGCTAAATGGGCAGAGTAACGGCTTATTGTGGTAAAATTGGCTTACCTAAGTCGTCTGAGAGGGGTTTATATAGTGGAAGCCATGGGCAGGCGGGCGCGAGATTCACGCCGGCCGTTACGCCCCTGGCGTTACGCCCACGTGAAAGGCGAGATACATCAGTTTGGCGATGATGTGATATGCTCGTTAATGGGGGAACACGATGGCATGGAACGCGGGATCGTGGGCGGCGGATATCTCGCGTCTGGCGAGATTCGTGGAGCCGTGGCGGAGATGCCTGTGATCAGTGCTGTGGGTCGGTCGATGAGACCGAGGAAGCTAGGCTCGGCGAGAGGCTCGGGAACGAGCAGGAGGCCGAGCGAGCTTGGTTCTGTGATAGCTTGGAGGTGAGCTAGAGGGCTGAGGGAACTCAGTGTATGGGAAAGCTCGGAGGCGAGCCGACGGTCGTTTGTAAGACGGGCATGGGAATGGTCTGGAAGGCCACCGAAAGTCGAGAACATCCTCGGGTCGAGGGCCCAGGGCATGCTCCCAACGTACTGTTCTTGATCGTTTCTCGTAGGCTTTGGGACACGTCACCTGCCATGTGTCATGATCTGGAGAAATCCCGGTATCAATTATCATCAAATAGTGTGAGGAAAACATTCTCTGATTTTCTTTATGGTATCAGAGCACTCAAAACCAAAGAATTAAGCCCTCTCTCATCACACACAGAGAGAGAGAGAACAAAAATGACCACAATTTCTCCAACGAAATTCCCATACCCTGTTACCTTGAACATTGCAAACTTTGTGTCATTAAAGCTAGACAACGACAATTACTTTTTTTGGAAACACAAGTATTATCTTTGATCGAAAGTCAAGATCTATTCGGTTTTCTCACCGGTGAGACAAAAGATTCGCCTCAGTTGTGTTGGGAGCGCGCCCAGGGGATGGGCGACAACCAACCCTTATAGATTTAAACTAAAATCTTTTTAAAACGAATAATAAAAACTAGAACATAGGCAAATCAAATAACACAAGAAATTGGGGGGGAGGGGGGAGGGAAGAACTCTTTATTAGAACTTTCAAGAAAAATAAAAAACCTTACAGAGAATTACAATAACCCTCTCCTTTATGATCTTCAACGAGATCTTCTTCTCTATCTCAAAACTCTCTTTATGATTGTCTTGATCCCTTAAGGAGCCATTTCTCGCCTTTCTTAACCTTATGATCAATACAATACTTAAAACTTTAACCCTAAAATCCTATATATAGCCTATACAAATCCGAGTTACAATAAAATCCAAAAATTACGAAACTTCCATCCAGAAACTGATTTTTCGAGATAAATCTCGAATTGGAATTTGCGCTTATCTATAAGAAATACATTTGAACCTATAGGGGCAGACGTCTGCGCTTTCTCTGCTTGAGGAGCAAAGTGTTGCCAGACGTCTGACCATGATGGTTCAGACGTCTGTGCCCCTTAGCGCGTCTGGCCAGAGCGTGGCTATACGTCTGACGCTCAGAGCTCAAACGTCTGGGCCTCCTCTAGAAATCTGGACTTTATTACCAGACGTCTAAAGCTCATTAGTCCATATGTCTGTCCCTTCTATGGATTTATAAACAGTTTCGATATATAAGATATCCTTCACAACAATCTCCACCTTGACTTGTATATCCTTATAGCCACCTTGAAAACTTATTGCCCTTGTCTTGTATCCTTTAGGGTTATTTTAGTTATTTTCCTCGTTTCCCCTGCTGGCATAGCTCCAAACCTTAAAACCGCGAGCTGTCACAATCTTTCCTCAGAACTGCGAAACTGGTGCTGTCATAATTTTCAACCGGAATTGCGAAACTGATGCGACCATCCTACCGAGATTGCCCTTCCTCATATTTGAGTATATGAATAGAAGCCAAGGCTGACTTGAATTTCTCCGTAGGAATAACCTTCGTCAGCATGTCCTCTGGATTCACTTTAGTATCGATTTTGATCAAATCGATCTTCTTTTCGGTCCACTCCCTTATCTTGTGAAACAGTACATCGATGTGCTTAGTTTGACTGTGGTATATCTGATTCTTTGCCGAGTGAATATCACTTTGACTGTCACAAAACAAAGGAACTGGCCCCTTATCGAATCCGAACTCGCCAACTGTTAGTTATATATATGCCCTAGAGGCCATTACTGTACATACGATGTATATTGTAGTGGATGCTTGTACATATATAGAGAGGACTTTCTTGCTCGACACGATAGTATGCTATCTGGTTGCTCTTTATCTTAACATGTACACTTATTGTCTCTCTATTACATATTGATAAAGCCCTTAGGATGAGTACTTGACTACCAGGATTATGATGCAGATCATACTAGTGGGGTAGAGGTAGTCGGTAAGTACATCTTTCAAATGTTCCTAGTCGTGGGAGTATCGAGACGGGGCATCGATATTCCAGTGTAGACTAGCGTATACGCTTCTCGACCCATATGATAGGCAATGGATGATCCCATATCCATTGGTGTTTGACATCAGAGATGGTATACGGGTGCTCAGTGGAGACTGGGTACACTGAACGGACTCGTCGAGAACTCCTAGCTGGTATTATACCTATCGTCAGATAGCAGTTCTCTGGTGACACTGGTACAAGTTAGTCTGTCGACCCGAGATCGTTATAGAGTCTTGTGTGATTCCCACTGTGCTTTGATTTCCACCATACCACATTCAAGAGATCGTGCAAAAAGGTGGTTTTTAGGTACAGTCCCGAGTCACATGGAGGCAATGAGTGATAGGAGGGGATTCGTCTCTCCCGGTATTGGGGGTTGATGTTGCGCTATGCTTGATTAACCATAACAGGAAATCCCTGGTTAGGGTTGCTGAGATCTACTGGTATGTGTTATCAGTAGTTTCTCGAACCGTTATGGACCTTGCATCGGCATGACTTATCAGGCTATTGGGGTCTGACGTTATACCACCCCCAGGCTGCGATATGCGACATATCAGACGAAGAGACCGGACTGTACGATAGTGTTACTGATTGGATTCACAGGAGTATGAGCATGCTTTCTTGTTGATCTTCTGATCTCTCAATACCCAGATGGCCGTTACGTTTGGCAGACCATTTGCGGCTTGTGGGTGTTTGATATGATCATCACCTACTGCCGGGCGTATTGACGAGTCTTTAGAGTCCTACACAGAGGTTTCCTGGTTCATTCGAAACAAAGTAGGAGCACATATGTCATATGTGCGGGACCGAGATTAATGCGCGTATGTGATACTGCATTCTATTCTCGCGATATGTGATATCGGTCGGTTATATGTGATATAGCCGGGTTATCGGATCAAGTATTGATTCGATAGATTGTTACATTTGATGTTAGCCGGTTGTATGTGATATAGCCGGATTATTAAATCAAGTGTTGATTTAATAATTTAATGTATAATTATATTTGATATATTAATTTACATTAACTAATATTTGCTCACTTAAACATTTCTTTTTCTCACTTGTGTGCATATAGTATATATGTGATGTATATTAATGTACATTTTATTGTGTCATGCTTGATGCCACATGCTTCAAGGGTGTATGAGACTCACACCATGCTTGATATAATGAAGGGTTTTATTTATTTAAAATTAAACAAATTGGTGGAATTATGTCATGGCTAGAAACTTGGAGAAGCTTATGCTAACCATTGACTTAGTCCACTAACTTTGTTTTACTTGTAGATATTTATTAACCCAACCATTATTGTTAGCCATGGTTTATTCTCTACATGAGTTAGTGTATGACACTAACTCACCCACGGTTGCTATTCTCACCTCATCCCTCTTCATCTTCTTCATCCTCATCTCCTCTTCATCTTCTTCATCCTCATGGAAAAGCTTTCTAGCTTTTGAAAAGGTGATGAAATATTGTGAGAAAAATTAATCTAAAGTGAGCCCATTTCCTACTGCATCATCCTCTACTATATTAGCCATTTAGTTTAGGGTGTTTGCTTCACTAATCTACCATTAGTGAAGAGGAAGCATGAGCTTGAGTCTTCTCGACATAGATCATCTTCGGCCTCGAAGACTTCGAGCAAACTTGTTCATTTCTTCATGTGAACCCTTACTAGAGTTCGGGAGTTCACTACTTGGAGGGAAGGGACTACTACACGGAGCTTTAGAAGTGAAGGACCTGTCTACTAAGGTTGTATTCCTCATTTGCTTAGATGTAAAGTTGTTTGTATTGATTGTTCGTCTAAATCTCTAGTTAAGATTCTAGGGTTAGGGTTCTTTAGTACGGCAAAAATTTGAAAACGGCATGGACGATACCTCCCGAAACCTTGCTGCCGCCCTAGGTAACCCTGCAGTGGTATCAGAGCCAAGCTAGAGAATTAGACGATATTTGTTAGATTACGAAACCGAAACAACTTCGAAACACATGAAATATAATCCTAGTTTCTGTCGAATTTTAAATGGCCTCTAAAATTTTTTTAAGCAACTGCAGAATATTGTATGTAATATAACATGAACACTATGAAAATTTGAAGCAATTTGGCCTGTTTTTGGCCGGACACATCATCAATAGTTCCGAGCAGGCCGGCCCTGTGAAGGATTCAAGGCTTCAAATTTTTATTTTGTTCCGGTCTCTGGGTTTTGGTGTTTCAGGTGTTGCTTTCTTTTGCTAAATTTGCATGTGATGTTAACTTTCTGCAAAGGCAATTCGGAGTGTTTCGTAGTCGTAATTCTAACATCTATTCGGGTTATTTAGACGATGTTAAAAAGTTCGAACGGATATCAATAACTCATATTTTCCCTCGCTGGGAAGTTTCCAAGAGTTGGATTTTTCCGAGTTTAAAATCTTCAGAAAATCATGCAAGCGATTCTGTGGACCCTCTAGAAGAACGATACCCAAACTCGACTTTTTGGATCGCGGAACCGCGGTCATACCCTAGGGTTTGCGGAAGTTCCGTAGCGACATGAGTGAGGCATGGGTCGACCCTTCTACGGATGGTTCATAGGTGTTGTGGCATGTTCTGGGTACTTTTTAAACCCCGCTCAAGTGTTGAGCTCTTTGGGAAATTTTAGGTGTTTGTTTATTCGATCAAAAAGTTTAACATCGTCTAGTTATCTGTGATTGTGATGCAATACTTGGAATCCACAATAATTAGTTATGAGATAACTAGTTTGAATTTTATAAATCTCGCAGTTTGGTCTCATTTGATCGTTTGCCACGGAATTTTGATGTGGATCAAAAGTCCGTCGCAATTACGTAGTGTACGCGGATACTCGCCGGGTAACCTTACTAGATAGCCACGCTCCATAGCCCCGACCAAGTGACTGTAGGAGAACCCCGTCGCCAAAAGCATCTGTTCGGGTGCTCGCGGCCGCAGTGTTCTGCCTTAGTGCACTTCGTCGACGGCATCGGGGGTGCGGCCGTCTACTAAAGTTTCCGAAGAGCATTCGATCAGGTTATCGGGAATCTTGTTGAATTACCCGACAGGTTATTGGAAAGTGTTTTCAATATCGAGACTAAAATGCGGGGTTTATAATTGTTAGGCATGCGATGTCTAAGGAATTCATTTGGTAAGGCATGAAATCCAAAGTATGTGATACATTTGGTTTATGATGTCTAAGGTGGTTGCGGATTCCAATTATTGTAATTTTTCACTTTCTTTTCTGCGACCGTAAGTGTAATATGTGATGTATCGCCGGTTTCGTTGCTATACGTCAACAACAATTGGGATACACATATTTACTTACAATGATGACATGTGATGTTATGTGTTGCTGTGATATGCTATATTGGATCGTCGTGTTTTGAATAGCCGTTTTTTTATGTGAGATGAGAGTTTTTCATTTTCATTCATGTAAAAACTTATATGTAATATTCTTTTATTGGGGAACTTCCGGGTTGAGGATGATGTCACCATTGATGTATATTATTTACTTTTCCGCATTAGGATAGACCCAAGGAGGAGAGCACAAGTAACCGGGTTCTATGGTCCAGTGGGAGACCATCTTGAGGAGTCGAGACCGGGTCTCCTAACTCTAGAATTGGTGGGGTTACTTGTAGGGTTCCTAGGCACTCTAATGAAGTCTCACAAGGCATCAATCATGCCAATTTCAAAAATTATGGGTGCCGAGAAACCCTAATACGGATCATCGGCTAGATTTCTAGGCGAAACGGTAAACTAGTTAACTACTTAACTAAAAGTTAGATGCTACAACCTTTGTAGATCCGGATGTCCACTTCCTTAGCTCCACGTAGTCATCCTCTCGCTGTCCTTTTCGAATCCTAGACTCATTCGTCGGCTTCATCGGGAAAACGAGCGGAATAGGTCGTCGGCTTCGTGTCAAAGACGATCTACGTCGAGGTTGCACAAGCTCAAGCTCCGACTTCACAAAGTTGTGAAACTTGTGAAGAAAACACCCAAAACAACTTGGCAAGAGGTAGAGGGTGAAGAAATAGGAGGTGGGTTCACTTTATAATTGGATTTCTCTCACTAGACAAAATGGTTTCTTTAGTCAAAGCTTCATGAAGCTTCAACAAGCTTCATGATAAAAAGAAACCATTATGTTTTCATTTATCCATTTATATAAATAAAGGATGGATAAATAAATGAGAGAAAGAATCAAAACCCTAATTATCTACTTAACCATGGTTTAATTCTTTACACTTAACCAAATGAACAAGTATCATCAAACATGATACAAAAATGTGCACAAAAGCATATCACATATACAATGTGCATCAAGTGAGAAAAATCCGTTTAAAGTGAACCAATACTACTTAATGTAAAGCAATATATCAAATATATAATTATACATTAAATCATTAAATCAACATTTGATTCAATGATCCGGTCATGTCGCACATAACCGACTAGAATCCAATGTATCGATTTATTGAATCAATGATTCGATAACTAGGTCATATCGAATATAACCAATCGAAACATATATCGCGAGAATGAAATGCGGTATCACATACACGCATTATTCTCGTTCCTGCACATATCTCATATGCGCTCCTATTTCGTTTCGCTTGAGCTAGGAAACCTCTGTGTAGGACTCTAAAGACTCGTCAATACGCCGGTAGCAGATGATGATCATATCAAGCACCCACAAGCCGCAAGCGGTCTGCTAAACGTAACGGCCATCCGGGTATTGAGCGATCAGAAGATCGACGAGCTAGCCCGCTCACACTCCTGTGAATCCAACCAGTAACACTTACCGTACAGTTCGGTCTGTTCGTCTGATACGTGGCATATCAAGTCTAGGGGTGGTAAACGTCAGACCCCAATAACCGATAAGTCATGCCGATGTGAGGCTCATAACGGGTCGAGAAACTACTGGTAACACTTACCAGAAAATCTCTGATCAGCCCTGGCCAGGGACTTCCCTGTTACGGCCAATCGAGCACTGCGCAACATCAACCCCCAATACCGGGAGAGACGAAATCCCTCCTATCGCTCATTGCCTCCATGTGACTCGGGACTGTACCCAAAGACCACCGTTTTGCACGCCCTCATGGACATGGTAAGGTGGAGATCAAAGCACAGTGGGAATCACACAAGACTCTATGACGATCTCGGGTCTACAGACTAACCTGTACAAGTGTCACCTGAGAACTGCCATCTGACGTGAGGTATAATACCATCTGGGAGTTCTCGGCGAGTCCGTCCAGTGTACCCAGTCTCCACTGAGCACCCGTATACCATCTTTGATGTCAAACACCAATGGATATGGGATCATCCATCGCCCATCTCATGGGTCGAGAAGCGTATACGCTAGTCTACACTGGTATATCGATGCCCCGTCTCGATACACCCACGACTAGGGACCTTGAAGGATGTACTTATGGACTACCATGTCCCCACTAGTATGATCTGCATCATAGTCCAGGTAGTCAAGTACACATCCTAAGGGCTTTACCAACATGTAACTATAAGACAGTTTAAAGAGACAAGTGTACATGTTAAGATAAAGAGTAACCAGATAGCATACTATCATGTCGAGCAAGAAAGTCATCTCTATATATGTCCAAGCATCCAATATAATATACATCATCTGTACAATACTGGCCTCTAGGGCATACATACAACTAACAATCTCCCACTTGCACTAGGGCCAGCTGCTGTAGTATCGCATACCGAGCATCCTGAAGAGTCTCTCAAACTGTATCTGGGGAATGGCCTTCGTGAGTGGATCCGCCGTGTTGTTCTTCGTGTCAACCCTCCTGACCTCGATCTCCCGGCGATCAACTATCTCCCGGATCAGGTGATACCGCCTCAGAATATGCCTGGATCGCTGATGGGACTTGGGTTCCTTGGCCAAAGCCACCGCTCCATTGTTATCGCAATACAAAGGTATTGGATGCTCAATGGATGGAACCACTCCAAGTTCAGAAATGAACTTCTTGATCCAGACAGCTTCTTTAGCAGCATCGTTGGCAGCGATGTATTCAGCCTCCATCGTCGAGTCTGCCACGGTTTCCTGCTTGGAACTCTTCCAGCTAACCGCCCCTCCGTAAAGGGTAAAGACAAAGCCCGACTGCGACTTAGAGTCGTCCTTATCACTCTGGAAGCTCGAATCGGTAAAGGACTCCACTTGGAGTTCTCCGTTACCATACACCAAGAACATATCTCTAGTCCTTCGCAAGTACTTGAGAATGTTCTTCACAGCTGTCCAGTGACTCTCTCCAGGATCTGCTTGATACCGACTCACTACACTTAGTGAGTATGCAACATCGGGTCTGGTACATAGCATCGCATACATGATAGAGCCTACTGCCGAAGCATAGGGTATCCCTTGCATGCGAGCTCTCTCCAAATCAGTCTTGGGAGACATCTCTTTGGAGAGAGTGAGTCCAGAGATCGTGGGTAAGTTCCCACGCTTGGATTCTTCCATACTAAACCTCTTTAGTATGGTGTCAATGTACCTGGATTGGGACAATCCCAATATCCGTTTGGATCTATCTCTATAGATCCTGATTCCCAATATGCAGGAGGCATCACCAAGATCTTTCATTGAGAATCTTTGTGATAAGAAGAGCTTGACCGACTGCAGCATAGGAATATCATTTCCTATCAAGAGTATGTCGTCCACGTACAATACGAGGAAGACAACCTTACTCTCTGCCACCTTCTTGTAGATACAAGGTTCATCTGGATTTTTGACGAAATCAAACTCTTTGATAACGACATCAAAGCAGATGTTCCAACTCCGCGATGCTTGCTTTAATCCATAAATGGATTTAAGCAGCTTGCATACCTTCCCGCTGCTCCCACTATCTATGAAGCCCTCTGGCTGAGTCATGTACACGCACTCTTCTAAATCACCATTTAGAAAGGCGGTCTTAACATCCATTTGCCAGATTTCGTAATCATGATATGCAGCGATGGCAAGCATGATCCGGATGGATTTAAGCATAGCCACTGGAGAAAAGGTCTCGTCATAGTCCACACCTGGTCTTTGACGAAAACCCTTTGCTACAAGTCTAGCTTTGAAAGTCTCCACTTTCCCATCTACACCAAGTTTTTTCTTGAAGATCCATTTGCTCCCAATGGGTTTTACCCCTTCAGGAGCAACTTCCAAAGTCCATACTTTGTTGGTGTACATGGATTCCATCTCGGACCGCATACCATCCAGCCATTTCACTGAGTCCCCACTCGTGATGGCCTGCTCGAAGCTAGTTGGGTCATCATCCTCCATGATGCAATCCTCGCTCCCACCGTCCATGAGAAAACCGTAGTATCTCTCAGGTTGGCGAGGAACCCTACTAGATCGGCGGAGAGGCTGGGGTTCGTCGGGTACTACTGAATCCTCTGGTTCCACTAAATCTTCAGTTTGAGTTTGTGTAGTCGGAATTTCTTCCAGTTCTACCATATCCCCACTAATTTCTTTTGCAAGAAATTCCTTTTCTAAAAAGGTGGCATGTCGAGAAACAAACACTTTTTGTTCCTCTGTATGGTAGAAAAGATATCCATGTGAATGTTTGGGATATCCCACAAACTTACATAGAACTGACCGTGCCTCGAGTTTGTCCGGATTTTGCCTTTTGACATAGGCCGGGCAACCCCATATCTTAACTCGTTTAAGACATGGTCTCTTCCCACTCCATATCTCATATGGTGTGGTAGGTACAGATTTAGATGGAACTTGATTCAATAGGTATGCTGCTGTCTCCAGCGCATAACCCCAGAAGGAAATAGGTAACTCAGCTGTACTCATCATAGAGCGCATCATATCTAATAGGGTGCGATTTCTCCGCTCCGATACACCGTTGTGCTGTGGTGTATAAGGAGGAGTAAGCTGAGAGAGAATCCCATTCTCTTTTAGGAATTCCAGGAATTCATTGCTTAAGTATTCTCCTCCTCGATCAGATCGTAGGATTTTAATACTTTTTCCGGTTTGGTTCTCAACTTCTTGTTTATATTCCCTAAATTTCTCAAAAGCTTCTGATTTGTGTTTCATCAGGAACACATACCCGAACCTAGAGAGATCGTCAGTGAATGTAATGAAGTATGAAGAACCATCCCTGGCATGTGTAGACATGGGACCGCATACATCACTATGTATCAGTCCCAAGAGTTCAGTAACTCTTTCTCCGTGTCCCGTAAACGGAGTTTTGGTCATCTTGCCTTTGAGACATGACTGGCAAGTGTCATAGGATGAAAATTCAAACGGATTTAAATATCCATCTTTATGAAACTTAGCTAGTCGTGTCGCATTGATGTGACCCAGTCTACAATGCCACAAGAAGGATTCGTTCAGTTCAGAACTCTTCCTCTTGTGTGTGTTTGTTATGTTCAGAATTGTTGATTGATTTAGAACATAAATGCCATTGCACAACGTGCCTGATCCAACCAACTTTTGGTTATGGAAAATGTTCATAACATTATCCTGTAATACAAAATTATATCCCTCTTTACTTAATAAAGAAACCGATATAATGTTGCATATCAGGTTCGGTATGTAATAGCATTCGTTCAGAACCAATGTATTACCAGTTGGTAATACAAGGTGATATTCCCCGACAGTCTTAGCTGCAACAATTGCACCATTTCCAACTCTAATGTCTTTATCACCTTCTCCAAGTTCTCTACCTTTTCTAAGCCCATGTAACTGATTACATATATGGGATCCTGACCCGGTATCTAATACCCAGGACGTGGAGCAAATGGAGAAACAGTTCTCTGTAACGAACACACCCAAAGAAAATGCATCAACATGTACTTTCTTCGTTCGGGAGGCATGGGAATCCTGGTATTCCCCTATATCCTGTTCAGTCCTATAACTCTTATAGGTAAGAACGGAACCAACGTTCCCCAGCACAGTATAACATGCGGGTTCGGTCAATACATACATATTATTATCTTTATTAAGGCATGAAATGGTCGCTACCTGGAGAGAGAGAAGAAAACACTTTAGCGTAAGCTCGTGCAAGATCAGATTGGTTATTATCTTATCTAATTAGGATGGCTCCCACTGTTTTTATCAAATCTTCCTTCAAACCCTAAAAGAAAAGACTAGCCGGGATTAATTACACACTACAAGTTCGCCAATGTTTCAGCCAGGCCAGTGTCGGTACTTTGAGGGAGGTCCCCCGTGCTTTCGCACAAACCTAATTACTGTAAACCTCGTTTCCCCAGAGGCGTAACCTCGTTAACACCTTTCTAGACACCTACTTGATCGGCTAATTGTAATGTGTAAAACTCTCCCAGGAGTAACTCTTACTCGCAGTGGGTATCGGGATCCAACTATCTCATAGAAGGTATGCAATCTCATTGCAAATTTCAACACTTGAAATTCCCGATAATATTTTGCCCCTAGTGTCCTATGACCTTGACAAAGGCCAACAAATCACAGGATGCTAGTCAAGTTCAACCCGTCATTTCTTGATTGAATCAAACCCACCCGCACGACCTTTGACAAAGGACAACAAGGTCGTACGACTACCCTGAAACAATCTGCATCATATGCATAAGCAGATAATCACTATTTAGCTACCGCACACTACGCCTTGACAAAGGCCAACAAACGCAGCACGAATACTAAACAGTTCTTATCTGAAATGACGGAGGGCTACGACAGGTTTTTCTGAAAACCTATTGCGTAATGAACTTGATATCGTTGTAGAATCAAATGAAGTTTTGAAATGGAGTGATTTTGAGGCTTTTCTAGTTTTGCTAAAGGGGTCACTCCCGGTGAAGGGATCGTCGGCCCTTTCCTCGTCGAATGAGGTGCGGGATATATCATATATATCGCTGTGCAAAGCAGAAACTATAGAAGCAATCAAAAACAAACCGAGTGTGTAGCATCTGCCAGTTATTGCTAAAGGAGTCACTCCCGGTGAAGGGATCTCGGTCCTTTCCTCATCGAATAAGGTGCAGGGTATATCATATATACCGCTATGCAAAGCAAGAACTGTAGCTACGTGTTTAGTTTAAAATTTGATTCTACAACATCTTAGGTTTCTTTTCTTTCATTAATCACATTAATGAAGTCCCATCATTTAAATACCTAAACATCACAGATAAATACGACGTACACTTATGCCATCCGCATTCGCCTCGATGTCCCCTCGTGCACCGTTAGGTTAGGTAACTAACGACAGAGCAGGGCAGGGCTAGCGCGGGTGCAAAACATAAGTAACGTCTATATAATATATCATATATACTATATACTATATCCATCACAGAATCACATCACAGATATCGCAGCAGAAGAAACATATGAAATATTGGATATACTAGGACGTCCGTGTTTTCAATACGAGCCAGTATAAAACACGGATTCCACGGTCGTGATGAATAACCAATCCCACACCCCTAGACCCCTACGAGAGCGGCAAGCAACCCTGCCAATTCTAGGGTTAGGAGACCCGGACTCGACTCCTCGAGTTGGTCTCCCACTAGACCCCAGAACCCGGTTACTTGTGCTTCCCTCCTTAGGTCTATCCTAATGCGGAAAAGTAAATAATATACAAAAGGTGACAACTTCCGCTACCTGGAAGTGCCCCAAATAAAAGAATATTACATACAAGTTTTTACATGAATGAAAATGAAAAACACTCATCTCACATAAAAACCCCCGGCTATTCGAACACGACGATCCAATATAACATATCCAGCAACACATAACATCACATGTCATCAACGTAAGTAAGTATGCATATCCCAATTGTCGTTGACGTATAGCAACGAAACCGGCGATATGAACATACTACACTTACGGTCACAGAAAAGAAAGTGTAAAACTACAACAATTGGAATCCGCAACCTCTTTAGACTGTTGGAGATAGTGCCCTCAGAGTCAATTATTGGATCACAGGCACATGATTGCAATGATTGAGGGAGGACCTATCCCGGTACAACAGTCTTACTCGAGATGATAGTATGCTATCTGGTTTACCTTTATCATCGTGTACTGCTTTAGGTGACCTGACAGGTCGCTATTACACGTTGATAGAGCCCCTAGGATTCTTGCTTGACTGCCGGCAGTATGAGGGCGATCATACAAGTGAGAGCTGGAGTCTATAGGCATATCCTTAAATGGTCCCTAGTCGTGGGAGTTTCGAGACAGGGCATCGATTCTCCAGAGTAGACTAGTGTATACAGTCGAGACCCCGACGAGGGGCGGTGGCCGGTCTCATAAGCCACTGGTGTCAGTTGGTTCACCTAAGATGTATACAGGTGCTCATTGGGTTATGAGTACACCGGACAGGACTCGCCGGGAACATGCTAGTTGGTCTTATACCTGACGTCAGATAGCAGTTCCCAGGTGACATGTGTACAGGTTAGTTCATCGACCTGGGGATCGTCATTTGTCTCGTGTGAGTTCCCACTGTGCTTTGATTACTACCCTACCACGGCTCAAAGGAGTCGTGCAAACAGGTTTTAGTTGGGTACAGTCCCGAGCCACATGGAGGCAGTGAGCGGATCTTCAGGGGTTCGTCTCTCCCGGTATTGGGGGTGAGGTCGCGCTGTGTCTAGGAGAGCTATTACACGAAGTCCTTGGCCAAGGCAGGAGATTTACTGGTAGGTATTCCAGTAGTATCTCAGGGTGTTATGGGCTACACTCCGACACGACTTGTACCGCTTTTGGGGGTCTGACTTTTACCAACCCCCTAGGCCCGACATGCGATGCTCATAGACGAACGGACCGGACTGTACGGATATTGTCACTGACAGGCTCAGTAGGGTGTCAGGATGAGTTCGCTCATCGACGTCCCTTTTAGTCAATAGCTGGTGGCCCGTTACGTATTGGCTTATACCTCTGACGTGCTAGTGGTTAAATCCACAGCCATAGTATTGACGAGTCTTTAGAGTCTACCACACTTTCAGTTACTCAAGCTTTCGGGCGAAACGCTGTAGAGGCCGTATGGAGATATGGCAGGGTTCGATCAGATACGTGCGGTATTGCACGGATGGTGATCGGACGGTTTTTACTAGCCGTCTTTGGCTTAAGCCGGATCTTAGTATTTGATTGTGTAGTTTTGTCTCTTTGAATTTGTATTTTCGGTCGGAATACAAATGCGGGTGTGTATGCACAGTATCGGGGTTTTCCTGTAATTTATTACGGGACCAGTTTTCTGGAGTTGCCAGTTTGCATTCCTTTCCGGCCGGTTTTCCTTTGTTCTTTCCCGGCCGGACTTTTCCGTTGGAGGGGGTTATTTGCAAGTTTGCAGATAACACATTGTGGAGGGGTTTTCTTGCAAATGTTTTCATTATCCATGATGGTGCATTTATGAGATATGAGAGGGTATGGGTTTGATGTGGCCATTATTCTTTTTGATTTTCTTTTTCTCCTTTGTAAAAAAAAATCTATCATCTTTTCACCCACAATTGGAGAAGGGGGCCGGCCACTGTTGATGTGGGGAGAAGTTTTATTTTGTGTGGAATAATTTCCCTTATTGATTTTTCGTGGGCCCCTCCCTTAGTGTGTGTGCTGTGGAGTATTTTAATTGAAGCATGGGTTTTAATTGGAGCATGGTTTTTAATTAATTCACTTGATGTACACATTTCCAGTGAGCTTTTTCTTGAGTAGTGGCCGAGCTCAATTCTTTGAGGGATGCTCCTTTTCATTCCTATTTTTGCATGCTCAATTTCTCCATCAAGCATCCATGAAATTCTAGTGTACAAATCCCTCCAAATTGGCAACCTCATTAACCCCAAAGAGACAACGATTCTACATTATTCTACAGCAAATCTTGGGCGCGTCGGCTAGCCAACTTCGCGCCCGAGTTGCCTCGGTATAGAGGTGGGAGCCCGTAAAAGAATCCGGCTACGTGGTGCCCTTCCGGCGAGGAGGCGACCACCGGAGTTTCCGCAGGAGATCGGGACAACGACGAGAAGACCGGAGGACTCGGATCACTCGGTATATCTCTAACCCGTCTTGTACTTTGCTAGATCTAGTTTAATGGCCCGATCCGGAGTCTAGTGCGCGGTGGTGCCGGTTTGCAAAGTCCGCAAAATTAAAGTTTATCACCGCTTCCGCATTTGGCCGTCGGATTGACGGCCGGGGCGCCGCCGTGCACTTACAGTGGTATCAGAGCCTCACCATTAACTTCGTCTAGCTTCGTTTGATGTGTTTTGCATTTCCGATCGACCAAAATTCCAAAATCTACATTTTTGCTAGCGACAGTTTTCTGTAGAAATTTTTTGGTCTCCAAAAATTTTTCAGGTTGTATAAAAGTACTGTGCTAGAAGACCTAAGACTACTGTAAAAATTCGAGACATTGGTCTCTCAGGTAGAGCGCGGAACCGCGGCAAAACCCCCCTTGTTGCCGCGGTTCCGCCGCAGGTTTGAGGGATCAATGGGTTGAAATTTTCCAGTGGGCTTGTGGGCTAAAAATAGGGGTTTTGGAATATTAAAATTGGGCCCAGAATTTCTGTGAGTGCTACAGTATTGCTTGGGGGCCCACTTGTTAATTTTTGATCGATCGGATATTTTAAACACATTTTTTCACAGTATTTACATTATATCCGCGACCGTGAATGTCACTCGATCGGTAAATCCAGTCTAACTGCTATAGCCCGGTTAGACGGATTTGCGAACGTGACTTTCACGTTGATGTTCTATGTATTTGCTGTGATGTTGCGGATCGGTCGTGGGGGATAGCCTGGATGCAATGCTAGTACAGTGTTGTTGTATTATGTACATTTGATATTGCGGGGCGAGCGTCCGACATGTGGACTGCCGTCACTGCCTGTTTGTATTATTATTTTGGGGCACGACCAGGTTGCGGTCGATGTACCCGTTGTATGTATATTTTACTTTCTGTACTAGGGTTACCCCGCGGAGGGGTGCACGGATAGCCGGGTTCTAGAGGGCAACAAGCTCGCATCTCATGGCATTGGGACGGAGGGGGCTTCACTCCTGGTTTGGCTGGCTATTCGCCGCACTCGTAGGGGGTATAGGATTTCATTGCACAGGCTATCCACACGACCAGGGGAACGTCGGGTTTCAGTAGTGGCTCTGTGAAACCGGGGGATCCCAGATATCTGTATTGTTCTGTGATGCTGTACATTTCTGTGATGTTGCATTTTATTCACGCCTTGAGCGAAATACTATATATTAGTAGATGTTGTATATGTTTTTCATCCGCGCTAGTCCAGTCCCCGTTCTGCTGTTAGTTAGCTAACCTAACGGGTGATGACGGGACCCAGTGGCGAATGCAGATGGCATATACGTACGTCAGTATATTTTCGTTCTTTGTGGTGTGATCAATTGATGGGACTGCATTGATTCGGATCAATGCAAGTTAAAACAAACCTATTCTGATGCTGTTGGAACACTTTTCAAAAAGCTGTTATTGCAAGGACGTTCACTTTTGTTTTGCATCGTGGTATTCATTTGGAATATCCTGCTCCTCAGTCGACGAGGCAAGGGCCGAGATCCCTTCACCGGGAGTGACCCCTTGGACAGAAGTTTGCGTCAGGGCATTAACTTCACTATAGCCGATTACTTTTGCTTTGCATCGTGGTATTCAGTTGGAATATCCTGCACCTCATTCTACGGGGAAAGAGCCAAGATCCCTTCACCGGGAGTGACCTCTTTAGTAAAGGTTTTTCGTCACTATATTTTCTAAAAAGCTATCCGTTCCTTCAACGATATCAAGTTCATTACGTTAAAGGTTTTTGCCAGAAACCATTCGTAGCCCTCCGTCGTTTCAGACAGGTAGCACGTAGTATTCATGCTATGTTTGTTGACCTTCGTCAAGGCATAGTGCATGGTAGCTGCTTGTTGCTTTTCTGCTGCATAGATAGATGCGTTGGTTTGGGACAGTCGTATAGCCTTGTTGACCTTCGTCAAGGGCTTGTACGGGTGGGTTCAAATTAACCTGGACAATGACGGGTGGAACTTGACATGTGACTTATGATTTGTTGACCTTCGTCAAGGTCATAAGAGCATGGGGCAGAAATCACATCGGGAGTTTCAAAAGAACTGAAACTTGCCAGATATGCTCATACCTTCTGGAGTGTGATACCGTGAGCGGATTCCGTCACGTTGTCATGCGATGATAGTTGGATCCCGATTCCCACTGATGAGTTAGTTTACTCCTCGGGTGACCCCGACTAATTCTTCTTTCAGGTTTGGAGGAGAATTTGAGGTACAGTGGGAGGTTTCCAGATTAGATAAATTGGTAACCATTCTGATCTTGGTTAGAGTGCACGCTGAGTGTTTCTTTTCTCTCTCTCTTTGACGGCGACCATTGACCCGACCCTAAGACTATGACTCAGTGACCAAGTTGACCGAACCTTCTTAACACTGGCTTTTGGATTGTCAGAGTTGCAGACCTCATTGCCACTCCTACTTTTACCCTTTTCTCCAGGACACCCCGTATTATTGCGAACGTCCACTTCCATTGGACAAAGCCATCGTATGGTTAGATACGAACTCGAAGGAATTCGAGGATGGTTTCCGGTTCTGGAGAAAACGGATAGGATTATTCAGTTGTCTTTTTCTTTTTTTTGCCTCCTCTCAAGTTATGAGTACTCCTTAGTTTAGGAGATAGTACACCTATTACGCAAATTGGATAGTCTTCTTCCAAACTTTAGGCTGGTGCCGAACAGTGGGGAATGAAGAAAACCAATTAGCCTAAACGGTGTGCAGAAGGTATTAAGATTAAGACAAAGCAAGGGATTAGTAAGAGGGCAAAGTAAATTGCGACTGATATTCACGACCAAACCAAGTATTACTTCGCCAATCCTAAATCACCTTTGTATTTCTCCAGGACACTCCGTATCACTACGAAGATCCACAGTTTATTGGATAATCCATCGTATGGTTATATACGAACTCGAAAGGAACTTGTTCCAGTTCGGGGATGGATTCTGGTCCAGGAGAAATAGGAATAAGGTTTATTCGGTTGTCTTTTATCCTCACCTTCTCTCGCATTGCGAGTGCTCCTAGGACTAGGACAGTACACCTATTATGCTTATTGGATAGTCTTCTTCCAAACCATAGGCTGGTGCCGAACGGTAGGGAAGGAAGAAAACCATTTGGCCTAAGGGGTGTGCAGAAGGTAACGACTAAAGACAAATAAAGGGATTTGGAGAGGTGGCAAAGAATTATGCGGTTATAGTTGTGAATCTGGATAATGGTAGAGGCATTACTAGGAATACCAGGATACCCCATCGAAACACTTCAATGTTTCAGTTCACTGTGTACTGTTAAAAGAAAACTGATTTCCCGATTAGACACTTGCTCCAGGGTATGTATTTACCAGGTTTGATTCTCACGTCTGTATGGTTTTACAGATGATGAGTGGGAGTAAGTTATTGGGAATTGGGTGATCATCCTCATTATATCGGGATTCGTTGTAATCGGTGATATTTGAGGAGATCACCTGGGCTGTTTGCCAGTCGGCAAATATTTGGTTTTGAATATCCGCTGTTGTGCACCAATTTCAAATTGATATATTTGTACGTCTATTTTCATAGAGTGAGATATACCTTTTGATATTATGTCGATGACATTTACCTATATCAGTGGATGGTTAGGTAAGGAGCATTAAACAGCGATGTAATTCTTCTTAACCATAAGTACAGTTTTCAACCTACAACACACAGTGAAAGAGTTGTTAGACTCAGCGGACTTATACAGAGTATTGTATGTTGTCCAGTGTCCATTAGGACAGAGGGGTTGGTCCTTATACTATATTCTGTTTGCTTTTAACTTCTCTATTTTTTAGACATGTGTTTCGTAGAAACACAGGGTCTAAGTTTTGAGGAGTTATAGGTATTTGAATAGAGTAGAGAACCAGGTGTAGCAAGTATCGGGATTCTTCAAGGTGATCGAAGATGTAGATACTTGTGTATGGTATTCAGTTGATAGTAATGATAAAGAGAAATTGCTTCTCTTTCAGGTTACTCATAATTGGAAGTATTCCTAAGTTGAGTAACGCTGATCGGCCTCCTTCCATTTAGTTGACATGCACTGGAGATAGCTGCATGATTTGAATCTGGTTCAATTAAATCAGTGCCTCTGGTTCTATATTGGATATAGTACAGTTCATATCTTAACATTGTTAAGGTACGGGGAGTTGTCCGGCTTATGATTAAAACCAGACTCTGGATAACTCAAGGCATGTTTCTGTAATGGCTGTTTGTGGGTTGACCCAGGCTATGACGAGGGTTGATTTTCTACCATCTGGCAGATCAATAGAAGTATTGTTCTAGACTCGCAACAGTTTTATTAAAAATGGATTTTTTCAAAAACAGAAGTGGGAGTATGGTAGAACTGGAAGTGATTCCAGAACCGCAAACGATTACTGAAGATTTGATAAGGAACCTAAAGATTCAATCTGATTTGACATTCCATTGGCCACTCCGCAGATACGGTGGGTAACTTCAGGCACCCGAGAGGTACTCCGGTAGCCTCAAGGACGGTGACAGGGAAGTTCTTGTTTACCCACACTTGCCATTGTTGTTGTTCCAGGCTGCGAGACCCGGCAGGAGGATGAGTATAGCGTCGTTCTAAACTAGCTTTAGAAGTGCACGTCTATATGACTCTGCCAGAGGGTTGTCGTAGTCAGTGGGAGCAGCGGAAGCATTGGTGGACATCAGGCTTATGTCTATTTATAGACTAAAGCAGATATAGCGGAGATAGATCATCTATTTCTGATGTGACAGTCATAGGTTTGACGTCATCAGAATAGGGGATGGATCTGTTAAGAAGGTAGTAGGGTGTGATATCCTGGTATTTGGATGACATACACAAAGTAGGAAGTGACATTCCTATACTACGATCGGTTATACTTTGGTCGTCACACAGTGGTTTCTCCACAAGGGACTTGGACATTATATCAGACATACTGGTTACTAGATCTAGATTTGGGTGGTTTCCCAATCAGGGTACTTTGACAGCATTCTAAGAGTATTTAGAATGGACGACTCCTGGCACGGTAGTGTACCTGCAGGTGATGGAGTCACCCTCTCTAAAGGTGTCTTATAGACTAAAGTAGAGAGGGATGTGCATGATTGGCAGATCACTTGCTTAGGCAATTGAGTCAATCATGAGATGTCAAGTACCACACCAGATGTTGTTCTTGCATTAGATGTAATAAGTTGATATTGATCCAATCCTGGAGAAACAGTCGGAAGCAGTTTTAGAACATAAGTGGATGTTCTAGGGATATGATAACGACTGCCTCCTTTAGGAGATGGTTATCACTCCAGGCTTCCAAGATGACATGGACGACAAGGAAGTTGTCAGAGTTATAGTTTTCCTTCTGACGAGGGACAGTATTCTGGACAGGTGATCCAGGCAGATACTGAGGGAGGCATGGCGCAGGATACTGATTAAGTTCAGTTGACGATACAGTCTAAGAAGTTTGGATTTGGAGTTCATTTATGAGCTCGGTCCCATCAGACATCCAGACACTCTAAGACAGGTATTGCTCATTTCCGGAAATGGTTTTCTCCGCGAACTTGAGATATTGAGAGACATAGAAAGAAACATCAGAGCGGATCCACTCGCTGAGGCTATTCCTCGAACGCAATAGTCTCGCAAACGAGCTTTGTGAGACTGACTAGTAGAGGAGTTGGGTGTTCGGTATCATACGGGCTGTGAGTATGCGACATCGCAATAATTAGCCTTGAGTGCAAGTGGGAGATTGTTGGAGATAGTGCCCTCAGAGTCAATTATTGGATCACAGGCACGTGATTGCAATGATTGAGGGAGGACCTATCCCGGTACAACAGTCTTACTCGAGATGATAGTATGCTATCTGGTTTACCTTTATCATCGTGTACTGCTTTAGGTGACCTGACAGGTCGCTATTACACGTTGATAGAGCCCCTAGGATTCTTGCTTGACTGCCGGCAGTATGAGGGCGATCATACAAGTGAGAGCTGGAGTCTATAGGCATATCCTTAAATGGTCCCTAGTCGTGGGAGTTTCGAGACAGGGCATCGATTCTCCAGAGTAGACTAGTGTATACAGTCGAGACCCCGACGAGGGGCGGTGGACGGTCTCACAAGCCACTGGTGTCAGTTGGTTCACCTAAGATGTATACAGGTGCTCATTGGGTTATGAGTACACCGGACAGGACTCGCCGGGAACATGCTAGTTGGTCTTCTACCTGACGTCAGATAGCAGTTCCCAGGTGACATGTGTACAGGTTAGTTCATCGACCTGGGGATCGTCATTTGTCTCGTGTGAGTTCCCACTGTGCTTTGATTACTACCCTACCACGGTTCAAAGGAGTCGTGCAAACAGGTTTTAGTTGGGTACAGTCCCGAGCCACATGGAGGCAGTGAGCGGATCTTCAGGGGTTCGTCTCTCCCGGTATTGGGGGTGAGGTCGCGCTGTGTCTAGGAGAGCCATTACCCGAAGTCCTTGGCCAAGGCAGGAGATTTACTGGTAGGTATTCCAGTAGTATCTCAGGGTGTTATGGGCTACACTCCGACACGACTTGTACCGCTTTTGGGGGTCTGACTTTTACCAACCCCCTAGGCCCGACATGCGATGCTCATAGACGAACGGACCGGACTGTACGGATATTGTCACTGACAGGCTCAGTAGGGTGTCAGGATGAGTTCGCTCATCGACGTCCCTTTTAGTCAATAGCTGGTGGCCCGTTACGTATTGGCTTATACCTCTGACGTGCTAGTGGTTAAATCCACAGCCATAGTATTGACGAGTCTTTAGAGTCCACCACACTTTCAGTTACTCAAGCTTTCTGGCGAAACGCTGTAGAGGCCGTATGGAGATATGGCAGGGTTCGATCAGATACGTGCGGTATTGAACGGATGGTGATCGGACGGTTTTTACTAGCCGGCTTTGGCTTAAGCCGGATCTTAGTATTTGATTGTGTAGTTTTGTCTCTTTGCATTTGTATTTTCGGTCGGAATACAAATGCGGGTGTGTATGCACAGTATCGGGGTTTTCCTGTAATTTATTACGGGACCAGTTTTCTAGAGTTGCCAGTTTGCATTCCGTTCCGGCCGGTTTTCCTTTGTTCTTTCCCGGCCGGACTTTTCCGTTGAGGGGGTTAATTGCAAGTTTGTAGATAACACATTGTGGAGGGGTTTTCTTGCAAATGTTTTCATTATCCATGATGGTGCATTTATGACATATGAGAGGGTATGGGTTTGATGTGACCATTATTCTTTTTGATTTTCTTTTTCTCCTTTGTAAAAAAAAATCTATCATCTTTTCACCCACAATTGGAGAAGGGGGCCGGCCACTGTTGATGTGGGGAGAAGTTTTATTTTGTGTGGAATAATTTCCCTTATTGATTTTTCGTGGGCCCCTCCCTTAGTGTGTGTGCTGTGGAGTATTTTAATTGAAGCATGGGTTTTAATTGGAGCATGGTTTTTAATTAATTCACTTGATGTACACATTTCCAGTGAGCTTTTTCTTGAGTAGTGGCCGAGCTCAATTCTTTGAGGGATGCTCCTTTTCATTCCCATTTTTGCATGCTCAATTTCTCCATCAAGCATCCATGAAATTCTAGTGTACAAATCCCTCCAAATTGGCAACCTCATTAACCCCAAAGAGACAACGATTCTACATTATTCTACAGCAAATCTTGGGCGCGTCGGCTAGCCAACTTCGCGCCCGAGTTGCCTCGGTATAGAGGTGGGGGCCCGTAAAAGAATCCGGCTACGTGGTGCCCTTCCGGCGAGGAGGCGACCACCGGAGTTTCCGCAGGAGATCGGGACGACGACGAGAAGACCGGAGGACTCGGATCACTCGGTATATCTCTAACCCGTCTTGTACTTTGCTAGATCTAGTTTAATGGCCCGATCCGGAGTCTAGTGCGCGGTGGTGCCGGTTTGCAAAGTCCGCAAAATTAAAGTTTATGACCGCTTCCGTATTTGGCCGTCGGATTGACGGCCGGGGCGCCGCCGTGCACTTATATAGACATCATATGCCTTACAGTTATAAACCCCGCATTTTAGTCCCATTATCGAAAACTCTTTTCGATATCAAGTGAAACTAAACCGCTAGATTTATAACGTTCATTCAGTTATCTCATAACTGTTTGTGAATTCCAATTATTGTATCACATTCCAGATAAACAGAAAATGTTAAACTTTCCGATCGAACATTCGAATACCCAAGTTTTCCCGATACAGCTCAACACATGAAATAAGTCTAACAACATTCAGTTCGTGCCTCAGTACCAACGGTCCAGCCGTAGAAGGGTCAAGCCAACGCCTCACATGTGGCACGCCGTACTGCCCCAAACCCGAAGGTTCAAAGGGCAGTTCAAGACGGTCACATAATCGAGTTAAGGTTTGTTGTCTTCTAGAGGGTCCATCGCGTTACTTGCACTACTTAGAACGTCGTTAAACTACGGAAAAATCCAACACTTGGAAATTTCCCGACAGGGGAAAAATTGGGTATTTATATCCGGTCGAACTTTTTAACATATTCTAAAATTTATCCGGAAAGCCACATAGACAAAATCTGATACTCCGATCGAAACACCGAATCCCCAAAACAATCCCAGAAAATTCAACTCTTGAATAAATATTAAAAATTCCCAGAAAATCCAGCACCAGAAAACAAGAATTACTGTGCAAACAGTATTGCGCAATTTGAACAGTTGGCCGCGGAACAGCGGCAGAAGCCATGCTTCTGCCGCGTTTCCGCGGCTGTATAGATGTATCATGAGCTCGTGTTTCACCATAATTCTTAGATCTTCCTGCTGAATTTTTTAGGCATTTTTAATCTGGAAAAATCCTAGAATTTAGAAAAAGTCCAGAGAGCATCTTAAAGTTAGGTTTTCGGGTTCGTTCGGACTTCAAACTCCGTCTAGACTTCGTCTAAGGCTCTAGCTAGGCTCTGATACCACTGTAGGGTTCCTAGGCACTCTAATGAAGTCTCACAAGGCATCAATCATGCCAATTTCAAAAATTATGGGTGCCGAGAAACCCTAATACGGATCGTCGGCTAGATTTCTAGGCGAAACGGTAAACTAGTTAACTACTTAACTAAAAGTTAGATGCTACAACCTTTGTAGATCCGGATATCCACTTCCTTAGCTCCACGTAGTCATCCTCTCGCTGTCCTTTTCGAATCCTAGACTCATTCGTCGGCTTCATCGGGAAAACGAGCGGAATAGGTCGTCGGCTTCGTATCAAAGACGATCTACGTCGAGGTTGCACAAGCTCAAGCTCCGACTTCACAAAGTTGTGAAACTTGTGAAGAAAACACCCAAAACAACTTGGCAAGAGGTAGAGGGTAAAGAAATAGGAGGTGGGTTCACTTTAGAATTGGATTTCTCTCACTAGAACTCAAGTTGCCATTGATGGCATCAAGGTTTCTTTCTTGAAGATGAAGATGAAGAAGAAGAAAGAATATGATAAGTGTTGAGATAAAATCAAAATAAATCAATACTTATCATAACTAAACCAAGGTTAAGTGTAGAGAAAAGACCATGGTAAAAGAGAAGGGTTAGGGTTAAGCTAGAAGACAAAATGGTTTCTTTAGTCAAAGCTTCATGAAGCTTCAACAAGCTTCATGATAAAAAGAAACCATTATGTTTTCATTTATCCATTTATATAAATAAAGAATGGATAAATAAATGAGAGAAAGAATCAAAACCCTAATTATCTACTTAACCATGGTTTAATTCTTTACACTTAACCAAATGAACAAGTATCATCAAACATGATACAAAAATGTGCACAAAAGCATATCACATATACAATGTGCATCAAGTGAGAAAAATCCGTTTAAAGTGAACCAATAATACTTAATGTAAAGTAATATATCAAATATATAATTATACATTAAATCATTAAATCAACATTTGATTCAATGATCCGGTCATGTCGCACATAACCGACTAGAATCCAATGTATCGATTTATCGAATCAATGATTCGATAACTAGGTCATATCGAATATAACCAATCGAAACATATATCGCGAGAATGAAATGCGGTATCACATACACGCATTATTCTCGGTCCTGCACATATCTCATATGCGCTCCTATTTCATTTCGCTTGAGCCAGGAAACCTCTGTGTAGGACTCTAAAGACTCGTCAATACGCCGGTAGCAGATGATGATCATATCAAGCACCCACAAGCCGCAAGCGGTCTGCTAAACGTAACGGCCATCCGGGTATTGAGCGATCAGAAGATCGACGAGCTAGCCCGCTCACACTCGTGTGAATCCAACCAATAACACTTACCGTACAGTCCGGTCTGTTCGTCTGATACGTCGCATATCAAGTCTAGGGGTGGTAAACGTTAGACCCCAATAACCGATAAGTCGTGCCGATGTGAGGCTCATAACGGGTCGAGAAACTATTGGTAACACTTACCAGCAAATCTCTGATCAGCCCTGGCCAGGGACTTCCTTGTTACGGCCAATCGAGCACTGCGCAACATCAACCCCCAATACCGGGAGAGACGAAACCCCTCCTATCGCTCATTGCCTCCATGTGACTCGGGACTGTACCCAAAGACCACCGTTTTGCACGCCCTCATGGACGTGGTAAGGTGGAGATCAAAGCACAGTGGGAATCACACAAGACTCTATGACGATCTCGGGTCTACAGACTAACCTGTACAAGTGTCACCTGAGAACTGCCATCTGACGTGAGGTATAATACCATCTGGGAGTTCTCGGCTAGTCTGTCCAGTGTACCCAGTCTCCACTGAGCACCCGTATACCATCTCTGATGTCAAACACCAATGGATATGGGATCATCCATCGCCCATCTCATGGGTCGAGAAGCGTATACGCTAGTCTACACTGGTATATCGATGCCCCGTCTCGATACACCCACGACTAGGGACCTTGAAGGATGTACTTATGGACTACCATGTCCCCACTAGTATGATCTGCATCATAGTCTAGGTAGTCAAGTACACATCCTAAGGGCTTTACCAACATATAACTATAAGACAGTTTAAAGAGACAAGTGTACATGTTAAGATAAAGAGTAACCAGATAGCATACTATCATGTCGAGCAAGAAAGTCATCTCTATATATGTCCAAGCATCCAATATAATATACATCATCTGTACAATACTGGCCTCTAGGGCATACATACAACTAACATTACTTGCCACTCTCATAGGGGTCTAGGGATGTGGGTTTGGCTATTCATCACGACCGTGGAACCCGCGTTTCTTACTGGCTTAATTTAAAACACGGAATTCCTAGTATATCCAATATTTCATATGTGATTCTTCTGCTGCTGATGTGTTAGTAATATGTATGCCCTAGAGGCCATTACTATACATAGGATGTATATTGTAGTGGATGCTTGGACATATATAGGGAGGACTTTCTTGCTCGATATGATAGTATGCTATCTGGTTGCTCTTTATCTTAACGTGTACACTGATTGTCTCTCTGTTACATGTTGGTAAAGCCCTTAGGATGTGTACTTGACTACCTGGACTATGATGCGGATCATACTAATGGGGACATAGTAGTCCATAAGTACATCCTTCAAGGTCCCTAGTCGTGGGTGTATCGAGACGGGGCATCGATATACCAGAGTAGACTAGCGTATATCTTCTCGACCCATACAGATGGGCGATGGATGATCCCATATCCATTGGTGTTTGACATCAGAGATGATATACGGGTGCTCAGTGGAGACTGGGTACACTGGACGGACTCGCCGAGAACTCTCAGATGGTATTATACCTTACGTCATATGGCAGTTCTCTGGTGACACTGGTACAGAGTAGTCTGTTGACCCAAGATCGTCATAGAGTCTTGTGTGGTTCCTACTGTACTTTGATTTCCACCTTACCACGTCCAAGAGGGCGTGCAAAACGGTGGTTTTTGGGTACAGTCCCGAATCACATGGAGGCAATGAGCGATAGGAGGGGATTCGTCTCTCCCGGTATAGGGAGTTGATGTTGCGCTGTGTTCGATTGGCTATAACCGGAAATCCCTGGCCAGGGTTGCTGAGATTTACTGGTAAGTGTTACCAGTAGTTTCTCGAAATGTTATAGACCTCATATCGACACGACTTATCGAGCTATTGGGGTCTGACGTTTACCACCCCTAGACGAGATATGATACATATCAGACGACGAGACCGGACTGTACGGTAAGTGTTACTGGTTGGATTCACAGGAGTGTGAGCGGGCTTGCTCATCGATCTTCTGATCGCTCAATACCCGGGTGGCCGTTACGTTTAGCAGACCGCTTGCGGCTTGTGGGTGCTTGATATGATCATCATCTGCTGCCGGCGTATTGACGAGTCTTTAGAGTCCTACACAGAGGTTTCCTGGCTCAAGCGAAACGAAATAGGAGCACATATGAGATATGTGCGGGACCGAGAATAATGCATGTATGTGATACCGTATTCTATTCTCGCAAAGAATGTATCGATTAGTTGTATGCGATATACCTAGTTATCGAATCAAAGATTGATTCGATAAGCCGATACATTGAATATTAGTCGGTTATATGCGATATGACCGGATCGTTAAATCAAGTGTTGATTTAATGATTTAATGTATAATTATTTATTTGATATATTACTTTGCATTAACTAATATTTGTTCACTTTAAATGGATTTTCTCACTTGATGTGCACATTGTATATGTGATATATTTTTGTGTGCACTTGATTGTATCATGTTTGATGATACATGCTCACTTGAGTTTGTGTAAAGATTAAACCATGGTTATTTAAATGGTTAGGGTTTTGATTTTCATATCTATTTATTTATTTATTTATTTTTGGAAAAGATGAAAAGAAATGGTGGCTTTCTTTGTTTGTTATTGAAGCTTCATGAAGCTTTGACTAAGTCACCATTTTTGTCTTCATGCTTAACCCTAACCATTCACCTAACCCTAGTTTACTCTCTACACTTGACCATGGTAAGAGTATGATAAATATTCCTTTTATTTTCTATTTTAGATAATACTTATAATATTTTATCATCTTCTTCTTCTTCTTCAAGAAGAATACCTTGCCTCCATCAATGGCAACTTGAGAAAAAGAGTGAGAAATCCAATTCTAAAGTGAACCCACTTCCTATTTCTTCATCCTCTACCACTTGCCAAGTAGCATAGGGTGTTTTCTTCACAAGTTTCATGACTTGGTGAATTTGGAGCTTGATCTTGTGTTGTCTCGACGTAGATCATCTTCGGCATCGAAGCCGACGACCAAGTCCGCCCATTTCTCCGATGAAGCCGACGCTAGAGCCCGGGATTCAATTTGGAAAGCAAGGAGACTTCATCATGGAGCTATGGAGGTGGAGGACCGGATCTACAAAGGTTGTATTTCCGTTCACTTAGTTAAGTTGTTAACTAGTTGCATTTGTTTCGCCTAAAATCTAGTTAACGATCCGTATTAGGATTTCTCGGCACTTGTAAAATTTGAAATTGGCATGGTTGATACCTTGTGAGACCTCATTAGTGTGCCAAGGAACCCCACAGTGGTATCAGAGCCTAGCTAGAGCCTTAGGCGATGCGTAGACAATGTTAGAAGTCCGATCGAACCCGAAATCCCCGCTTTTCACCCCTTTCTGTACATTTTTGTAAACTGTGGATTTTTTCAGATTAAAAATATGCAGAAAAATCGGTAGGTGTTTGTAAGAGTTACTGTGAAATTCGACCGACCAAATCAATCAAACTGCCGCGGTTCCGCGGGCGGCGGTTCCGCGGCCGTATGGAGGCATCATTCATTTTAAATTCCACAGTAATTCCTATTTTGCAGTGCTGAGTTTTCTGGGAATTTTTAATATTTACTCAAGAGTTGAGTTTTCTGGGTTGTATTGGGAGTTCGTAAATTCGATCGGATTATCAAACTTTGTCTGTGTGGCTTTCCGGGTATTTTTAGAATATGTTAAAAAGTTCGACCGGATATAAATACCCACTTTTTCCCCTGCCGGGAAATTTCCAAGTGTTGGATCTTTCTGTGTTTTAATAACGTTCTAAGTAGTGCAAGTAATGCGATGGACCCTCTAGAAGACAACAAACCTTAACTCGATTATGTGACCGTCTTGAACTGCCCTTTGAACCTTCGGGTTTGGGGCAGTACGACATGCCACATGTGAGGCGTTGGCTTGACCCTTCTATGGCTGGACCGTTGGTACTGAGGCATGAACTGAATGTTTTTTAAACTTATTTCATGTGTTGATCTGTATCGGGAAAACTTGGGTGTTCGTTTGTTCGATCGGAAAGTTTAACATTTTCTATTTATCCGGAATGTGATACAACAATTGGAATTCACAAGAAGTTATGAGATAACTGTATGAATGTTATAAACATAGCACTTTAGTCTCACTTGATCGGTTGCCACGGAATTTTGATGTGATCAAAAGTCCGTCGCAATCACGTAGCGTACGCGGATACTCGCCGGATAAACTTAATAGTCTGCTACACCCCATAGCCCCGACCAAGTGACTGTAGGAGAACCCCGTCGCCGAAAGCATCCGTTCGGGTGCTCGCGGCAGCGGTGTTCCGCCTTGGTGCATTTCGTCGACGGCGTCGGGGGTGCGGCCGCCTACTAAAGTTTGTGACGAGTATTCGATCAGGATGTGGGGAATCCTGTTGAATTGCCCGACTTGATATTGAAAAGTGTTTTCGATAATGAGACTAAAATGCGGGGTTTATAATTGTTAGGCATGCGATGTCTAAGGAATTCATTTGATTAGGCATGCGATGTCTATGCAGGTTGCGGATTCCAACTGTTGTAGTTTTATACTTTCTTTTCTGTGACCGTAAGTGTAATATGTGATATCGCCGGTTTTGTTGTTATATGTCAACGACAATTGGGATGGGCATATTTACTTACGGTTATGACATGTGATGTTATGTGTTGCTGGATATGTTATATTGGATCGTCGTGTTTGAATAGCCGGGGGTTTTTATGTGAGATGAGTGTTTTTCATTTTCATTCATGTAAAAACTTGTATGTAATATTCTTTTATTGGGGCACTTCCAGGTTGCGGAAGATGTCACCGTTTGTATATTATTTACTTTTCCGCACTAGGATAGACCCAAGGAGGGGGCACAAGTAACCGGGTTCTGGAGTCCAGAAGGAGACCAACTCGAGGAGTCGAGTCCGGGTCTCCTAACTCTAGAATTGGTAGGGTTGCTTGCCGCTCTCATAGGGGTCTTGGGGTGTGGGTTTGGCTATTCATCGCGACCGTGGAATCCATGTTTTATACTGGCTCGTAATGAAAACACGGACGTCCTAGTATATCCAATATTTCATATGTTTCTTCTGCTGCGATATCTGTGATGTGATCATGTGATGTTCTGTGATAGATACAGTATATAGTATATATGATATATTATATAGGCGTTACTTATGTTTTACACCCGCGCTAGCCGTGCCCCGCTCTACCGTTAGTTACCTAACCTAACGGTGCACGAGGGGACATCGAGGCGAATGTGGATGGCATAAGTGTACGTCGTATTTATCTGTGATGTTTAGGTGACTTAAATGATGGGACTTCATTAATGAGATTAATGAAATAAAAGAAACCTAAGATGTTGTGGAATCGAATTTCTAAATAAAACAGGTAGCTACAGTTCTTGCTTTGCACAGCGGTATATATGATATATCCTGCACCTTATTCGATAAGGAAAGGACCGAGATCCCTTCACAGGGAGTGACTCCTTTAGCAATAACTGGCAGATGCTACAACCCTCGGTTTGTCTTTTTGATTGCTTCTATAGTTTCTGCTTTGCACAGTGATATATATGATATATCCCGCACCTCATTCGACGAGGAAAGGACCGACGACCCCTTCACCGGGAGTGGCTCCTTTAGCAAAACTACAAAAGCCTCAAAAACACTCTTTTTTAAAATCATTTGATTCTACAACGATATCAAGTTCATTACGCAATAGGTTTTCAGAAAAACCTGTCGTAGCCCTCCGTCATTTCAGATAAGTTGTATATAGTATTCGTGCTGCATTTGTTGGCTTTCGTCAAGGTGCAGTGTGCGGTAGCTATATGCTTCTTATCTGCTGCATACGATGCGATTGGATTAGGGTAGTCGTGCGGCTTTGTTGGCTTTCGTCAAGGGTCGTGCGGGTGGGTTTAATTCAATCAAGAAATGTACGGGTTGAACTTGACTAGCAGGCTATGGTTTGTTGGCTTTCGTCAAGATCATAGCACGTTAGGGGCAAAATATTATCGAGAATTTCAAGTGTTGAAATTGTTGGGGTTAAAATTTACACCCTGGTTGACCGAGTCAAAGTCAAGGTCAACCCTCAAGCTAGGTGGGCCTAAGCCCAGGTCAAGCGGGCCCATGCCCAAGTCGAGCCCGCGGCCAGCCTTCCCATGCCAACAACGAAATCATGTCATAAATAATTTTTATGTAATTTTTTATGCATGAATGTAAACAAAATGGGCATAAAGCCAATATTTTGTAAGCCCGTGGCTTATGTGCAAAAATGAAATGGCACATGAGCCATGGGATGGCTAAAATGTCATTTTTGTAAAGCCCAAGGGGCTATATGTAAATATGTAAGCCTATATAAGGCAATATGATGATGAATAAAGCACATACTTTTCATTCCCCAAAAAAAAACTAGGGTTCTTTATGCCTCCTGCTCCTTCTCCAAGGTTCTAAACCTTCTCATTTCTTTTGAATTAAATCAAGAGTTTTACTCTTTCTTTTCCAAAACTAAGTAGTTTTCCACCACAAAACCCGCAAAGGGAAACTCAGATCTCCCATCAGATCTCAAAAAGGAGAGATTTTAAGATCTCACATCTCTTGATCTTCAAGATCCGGCCAAACAACAGGAGGAAGAAGAAGAACCCCCTTCATCAGCTTCAAAACATCCTAGGAATTTAACTCCATACATATATACATAATAAATATTTCCTTTCTGAAGCATAGCTTCTGTTTCTTAGGCTAAAAGCCTCCTTTTCTCGCTGGCGCTCAAGCGCAGAGCGCCCGCGTGCCGACACGTGGCGCACTTGTGCTCCAGCGCTCAGCGCTCGAGCGCAGAGCGCCCGCGTGCCGACATGTAGCGCGCTTGCGCTTAAGCGCAAGCGCTCGAGCGCAAGTCGCCCCCGTGCCGACACGTGGCGCGCTTGCGCTCAAGCGCAAGCGCTCGAGCGCAAGTCGCCCCCGTGCCGACACGTGGCGTGCTTGCGCTCAAGCGCAAGCGCTCAAGCGCAAGTCCCCCCCGGTGCCGACACGTGGCGCGCTTGCGCTCAAGCGCAAGCGCTCGAGCGCAAGTCGTCCCCGTGCCGACACGTAGCGCGCTTGCGCTCAAGCGCCCAGCGCTCAAGCGCAGAGTGCCCACGTGCCGACACGTGGCACTCTAGCACCTGAGCGCACAGTACCTAGGCGCACAGCGCCCAAGGTGCTGCCCCACGCATCCTTTGGATGTCTTTCCCCTTTTTATATATATACATGTATATCTATACATATGTATACATATGTACATACACACATACTCCACGACACGGTCCCTGTTAGAAAAAAATTTCTAACGGGGCGCTGCCCCGTACCCCGCAAGGGGGCTGCTAGCCCCCTTGACCCCCAGCCCGCTATCCGGGTAGCGGGACCCCCGTAAAAACTCTGCGTGGCTCCCAATATATCCAAAACCCCCCTTTCAAAACACAACAAACTGCATATTGAGTTTGCATGATCAGTTTAACCCGTCAATCGGAGGTTCCCTCGCTCCAAAGGCGAGGGGTAATTAACGGCAGTTTAGTCCGCGGCTGCCGGAGATTCGGATCCCCACAATCATTAACCCCGGCCTATCCTAGGCAGGGGGAATCTGTAGTACGCCTGACAAGCGCGCGCGTATTCCCATCTCAATGGGGTGACGAAAAACACCTTACAGATTCTGGCACGCCCGGTGGGACCAATCTCTCCTCCCATATTTCGGGTTAAGCATTCATGCGAACCCAATCAATGTACATATCTGTATTTATACTAAAATAATGCTCTTTCATGCAGGTCTTCAAGCAATCACTTTTCAACAATATCTGTAAAGATGAACTCAGCTCCCGTCTCCTACACGATGAAAATAGACTCCAGGACGGTTCTTCCGGCCAGTCTCGGGCGACAATGGGAGGAACCGCTGATACCATTCGGCTCTATTGTGTTCATTCCAGTTGGCGCCATCCAAGCTCCTCAAGCCCTGGTGGCAGACAAACCGGTCTCGAAAGGCAGGAGACCAAATGTGGTGATCTCAAGGGCGTCCCAACCCAAACGCAAGTCGGTGTCTGAACGAATTTCCTTGGCCCCAGCCGGGGGCAAGGCCATCAACACCAACAAGGCTACAATGCATCCCGAGCAAGCTCCAGCGGTGCCCTTGACCACTGCTCGATTGGGTGTCTTCTCAAGCCTCCCCATCACTCAGCCTATGGCGGCTCCCCGAAGAGCAGAAGCCTACCAAGCGCTTAAGACAGAGAAGCTGAGGCAGAAGCGGCTCAGATATAGAGCCAACAAAAGGGGTAGGGCTCTGGCCATGTTAAAATTTATGAATTTCCAAAGCCCGGACCGCTCCGCGAAACCAGCTGCCAGTGATGAAAGAATGGCTGAATGTGTTATCCGCACTGTCTACATGGCCGGATATGAAGAAACGAAACCTCCTCCTCTTCACAGCCATGGTGATGATATGGTTGACGCTACCCAGCATCGGCTTGATCTAAATGATGAAGAGCCCGGTCACGCCGATAAGCCAGAGGAGCCCGTGGTTCCTACGGAATTGAGCTCAGGCAATAAAGATTACCCGGTTGTCATAGCCGGAACTACAGAACAAGCATTATTCCAATGGCTTCAAAGGCAATTTCAGGACAGGGATGAGAAGATGGCCGAGGTCTATTCCAAAGTCGACGAGCTGGCAAACGTCGTAGCAGATCTCGCGACCCAAGTCACCCGATTGCAATTACAGCAGGGTCAAATTTTGGTTCATGAGCCAGGGATTGATACCCGGGGGCAGCCAACTGATATCCCCTTCAACCTAAAAGCGGAGTGCCTTCGCGAAACACGGCTGCAATCAGCCTCCAGTCCCTCCGATACATACACCGGGGGGGAATCGCCTCTGAAAGAGAAGCTGGAAAAGGTCTATTCCTTCAAGAGGGAAAAGGTCCATAAGATATTCAGGGACGCCCTAAGAAACGGTCTACAACTGCTAGAATCCAAGAGACCGCAAGAAGAGAATATGACCGACGACCCAAAATATTGCCCCTATCACAGGATGATAGGTCATGTCATTGAGGACTGCTTCGTCTTCAAAGATTGGGTCGAAAGGCAATACAAGATGGGAGAGATAGAACTGTCTAAAGGTGTGTTAGCAAACAGTCAAGCTACGATCGCCGATTTCATGCAAATGGAGACCGAAGCCTTTCGGGAACCTAATCCTCTGAGACATGTGCCTCGAGGACCAGCATCAGTAAAGGCACCTACTCCAATGGAGAGAAAGAGGAAGGTATACTCCTTCAGGAGGGATGAAGTCCGCAAAATATTCATGGACGCCCTGAACAGCGGTCTGCAACTGCCTGTTCTAAAGAGGCCACAGGAAATGAACATGACCAGCAATCCCATATACTGCCCATATCATAGAGTGGTGGGTCATACCATCGAAGACTGCTATATTTTCAAAGATTGGGCAGAGGACCAATATAAGCTTGGAAAAACCTCACAATCCTTGGATGTATCGGCAAGCCACGGAGCTAGGTCATCAACACAGCTCCGCTAAGATCAAAGTTCAAGGAGCCGGGGTAAGCAAAGATGACCCCCACGTCGTTAAACTGGGAACAGTCGACCTCTAAGTCGTTAAACTGGGAATGTAAAAAAAATGTAAATAAAAATAATGTGTAAATAAAAGAAAAAAAATAAAAGCCGAAATGATGGGGCAACTCGCAATAAAAATCAGCGAGTAAAATAAAGATGAAATAAAAGCCGAAATGATGGGGCAACCGTGAATAAAAGCCGAAATGATAGGGAAATCGCGACTTTCGCGATAAGAAAAGCTGAAATGATAGAGCAATCGCGGTAAAACAAAATCAAAAACCAAAAAAAAAGGCAAGGGCGGATGATGAGTTGCTCCTGGCATTATTCCAGTGCAGCAATGCAGACGCCAAAAAAAATCCAGTTTCCCAAAATTCTTCCGGCCCTACGGCCAGTCCCCAAATTGATTGCCGTATACAATCCACGGGCTCAAATAATTCTTATCATACCTATGCCCCACCGTAATCACCAGTTACGCGGCTGGTCTCCGCCTTTGGAGTTATGCTCCATTGAGAAGACTCACTCATGTGTCCTCACGATACATGAGGAGAGCAAACCTTTGTGGGATCCTTACGACTCACAAAGGAAAAACACACTTAGGAGTCCTCACGACTCCTAAGGAGAAAATACACCTGCGGGATCCTCACGACTCGCAGGGAGAAAATGCTTTTATGGGACCCTCACAGCCCATAAAATTGAAAAGCCTTAGGCGACAGGGACCTAAACCCGTCTCCTAAGCCATCGCTCCGCCAAAAAGAGTAGGCAAATGATGAATTGCTCCTGGCACCTCTGCTTCAGTGTTAGCAACGCTGATGCCGGCCCCTACCCCAAAATTCCAAGCTCGCCATCAATAGACCTCTAAGTCTCTAAACTGGAAACAGATGACTACCAAGTCGTTAAACTGGAAACATATGACCTCTAAGTCGTTAAACTGGAAACAGTAGACCTCTAAGTCTCTAAACTGGAAACAGATGACCACCAAGTCGTTAAACTGAAAAAAGATGACCGCTAAGTCGTTAAACTGGGCACCATAGACCTCTAAGTCTCTAAACTGGAAACAGATGACCACCAAGTCGTTAAACTGGAAACAGATGACCTCTAAGTCGTTAAACTGGAAACAGTAGACCACCAAGTCGTTAAACTGGAAACAGTAGACCACCAAGTCGTTAAACTGGAAACAGTAGACCTCTAAGTCTCTAAACTGGAAACAGATGACCTCTAAGTCATTAAACTGGAAACAGATGACCTCTAAGTCTTTAAACTGGAAACAGATGACCACTATGTCGTTAAACTGGAGAGAGACGACCTCTACGTCGTTAAACTGGAAACAGATGACCTCTAAGTCTTTAAACTGGAAACAGATAGACCTCCACGTCTTTAAAACTGGAAGCAGATGACCTCTAAGTCGTTAAACTGGAAACAGATGACCACCATGTCGTTAAACTGGAAACAGATGACCTCTAAGTCGTTAAACTGGAAACAGTCGACCTCTAAGTCGTTAAACTGGGAACGAGGGAAATCCACTCATGTGTCCTCATGGTACATGAGGAAGAACAAACCTTCATGGGATCCTTACGACTCACGGAGGAAAAACACACTTGGGAGTCTTCATGACTCCTAAGGAGAAAATACATCTGCGAGATCCTTACGACCCGTAGGGAGAAAATGCTTTTATGGGACCCTCACGGCCCATAAGATTGAAAAGTCTTAGGTGACAGGGATCTAAACCTTTCTCCTAAGCCATCGCTCCCCCACCCCCCAAGTGGCGAATGATGAGTCGCTCCTGGTACCATATTCCAGTGCAGCGATGCAGACGCCAACCCAATTCCAAATCCCATACCCCAAGTGGCGAATGATGAGTTGCACCTGGTACCATATTCCAGTGCAGCGATGCAGACGCCAACCAAATTCCAAATCCCATACCCCGATGGCGAATGATGAGTCGCTCCTGGTGCCACATTCCAGTGCAGCGATGCAGATGCCAACAAGGTCCTGAAATTTTTCCGGCCCTACGGTCTGGATCATACATCCTACAACACCGTATACAATCCACGGGCGTAAGACAATCTCGATCCCTCCAACAAAAAAAAAACAAAAAAAAACGGTATGTCCACATGCAAAATGGGCACGGATGAAAACCCGAAAGGGCTCGTGAGTAAAAACAGCAGGACTGCCAGTGAGTCTGTGAAAACCCGAAAGGGCGCAAACTCGTAAAAGAAGAAAAAGAAATGAAATGCGCTCGCAAAGTCCTCTCAACTTTGTGAGGAGAAAATTCCCACGTGAGATCCTTACGACTCATAAAGGAGCAACACACTTAGGAGTCCCCATGACTCCTAAGGAGAAAATACACCTACGGGATCCTTACGACCCGTAAGGAGAAAATGCTTTGTGAGACCCTTACAGCTCACAAATTGGAAAAGCCTTAGGTGACAGGGATCTAATCCTGTCTCCTAAGCCACCAATTCCAAATCCTCCCGGGGCAAATGATGAGTTGCTCCTGGCATTATTCTAGTGCAGCAATGCAGATGCCAAACAAAAAACCAAACCCAAATCCTCTCGGGGCACATGATGAGTTGCTCCTGGCATTATTCCAGTACAGCAATGCAGATGCCAAAACAAAACCAATTCCCAATCCTCCCGGGGCAAATGATGAGTTGCTCCGGGCATTATTCCAGTGCAGTAATGCAGATGCCAAAACAAAACCAATTCCCAAATCCTCTCGGGGCAAATGATGAGTTGCTTCTGGCATTATTCCAGTGCAGCAATGCAGATGCCAAATAAAAAACTAAATCAAAATCCTCCCGGGGCACATGATGAGTTGCTCCTGGCATTATTCCAGTGCAGCAATGCAGATGCCGACAGAAAACCAATTCCCAAATCCTCTCAAGACAAATGATGATTCACTCCTGGTACCATATTCCAGTGTAGCGATGCTGATGTCAACCCAAATCAAATCAAACCAACAACCTCTATGGCGGAATCATGCTCCGTCCCAGAATTTACCCCGTGTTGAAATCATGCTTCGCCTCGGGATATCTACCTTCCCTGCCAGAATTACGCTCCGCCTCGGAATCAAATCAACCCGACACTCCACGCCGGGGAAAAGTCGATCAGCGACACTCCGTGCTGGGGAAAAGGCAACCAGCGACACTCCGTGCCGGGGAAAAGTCGATCAGCGACACTCCGTGCCGGGAAAAGTCAACCCGCGAAGTCGATCAGCGACACTCTGTGCCGGGGAAAAGTCGATCAGCGACACTCCGTGACGGGGAAAAGTCAACCACCGATACTCCGCGCCGGGGAAAAGTCGATCAGTGACACTCCGTGCCGGGGAAAAGTCAACCCGACACTCCACGCCGGGGAAAAGTCGATCAGCGACACTCCGTGCCGGGGAAAAATCAACCACCGACACTCCACGCCGGGGAAAAGTCGATCAGCGACACTCTGTGCCGGGGAAAAGTCAACCCGACACTCCGCGCCGGGGAAAAGTCGATCAGCGACACTCCGTGCCGGGGAAAAGTCAACCCGACATTCCGCGCCGGGGAAAAGTCGATCAGCGACACTCCGTGCAGGGGAAAAGTCAACCACCGACACTCCGCGCAGGGGAAAAGTCGATCAGCGACACTCCGTGCCGGGGAAAAGTCAACCCGACACTCCGCGCCGGGGAAAAGTCGATCAGCGACACTCCGTGCCGGGGACACGTCAACCAGCGACACTCTGCATCGGGGAAACGTCTAACACAGACACTCGGCATCAGGGAAACGTCCAACAATGACACTCCGTATCGGGGAAACATCCTACCACAGGCACTCCGTATCGGGGAAACGTCCTACAACAGGCACTCCGTATCGGGGAAACGTCCTACAACAGACACTCCGTCTCGGGGATACGCCCTACAACAGGCACTCCGTATCGGGGAAACGTTCTACCACAGGCACTCTGTCTCATGGAAATGTCTACCAGCGACACTCCGCGCTGGAGAAAAGTCGATCAGCGACACTCCGTGCCGGGGAAAAGTCAACCCGACACTCCGTGCCGGGGAAACGTCAAGAAGACACTCCGTGCTGGGGACACGTCAACCAGTGACACTCTGCATCGGGGAAACGTCCAACACAGACACTCCATCTCGGGAACACGTCAACCAGCCGATACTTCTCCTCGGGGAAACGTCAAGCAGACACTCCGTGCTGGGGGCACATCGCCAGCAGACACTCCGTGCCGGGAACACGTCAACCAGCGGCACTCCGCCTCGGGGAAACGTCGACCAGCGACACTCCGTGCCGGGGACACGCCTACCAAATCGCTCTGGATCAGAGCGTCGACCGTCCACGTCGTAAAATAGGGTAGTGCAGGCTTCCTACAAAGCAGGAACCAGATCGCTCCGGGCCAGGGAAACGTCTACTATGGACACTCCGTCTCGGAGACGCGTTAAGCGTCGACCGTCCACGTCGTAAAAAGGGCAGTGCATCCCAAAAAGTGGGGACCAAAGCAAGTCGCCTCCGCGTGAAAGAAGATCCATCAATTTCATGCACACGACCCACACGTGCGGTGTGCATTTATTGATGGGGGGAAATTTGTTGGGGTAAAAATTTACACCCTGGTTGACCGAGTCAAAGTCAAGGTCAACCCCTAAGCTAGGTGGGCCCAAGCCCAGGTCAAGCGGGCCCATGCCCAAGTCGAGCCCGCGGCCAGCCTTCCCAGGCCAACAACGAAATCATGTCATAAATAATTTTTATGTAATTTTTTAAGCATGAATGTAAACAAAATGGGCATAAAGCCAATATTTTGTAAGCCCGTGGCTTATGTGCAAAAATGAAATGGCACATGAGCCATGGGATGGCTAAAATGCCATTTTTGTAAAGCCCAAATGGCTATATGTAAATATGTAAGCCTATATAAGGCAACATGATGATGAATAAAGCACATACTTTTCATTCCCCAAAAAAAAACTAGGGTTCTTTATGCCTCCTGCTCCTTCTCCAAGGTTCTAAACCTTCTCATTTCTTTTGAATTAAATCAAGAGTTTTACTCTTTCTTTTCCAAAACTAAGTAGTTTTCCACCACAAAACCCGCAAAGGGGAACTCAGATCTCCCATTAGATCTCAAAAAGGAGAGATTTTGAGATCTCACATCTCTTGATCTTCAAGATCCGGCCAAACAACAGGAGGAAGAAGAAGAACCCCCTTCATCAGCTTCAAAACATCCTAGGAGTTTAACTCCATACATATATACATAATAAATATTTCCTTTCTGAAGCATAGCTTCTGTTTCTTAGTCTAAAAGCCTCCTTTTCTCGCCGGCGCTCAAGCGCAGAGCGCCCGCTTGCCGACACGTGGCGCGCTTGCGCTCAAGCGCTCGGCGCTCGAGCGCAGAGCGCCCGCGTGCCGACACATGGCGCGCTTGCGCTCAAGCGCAAGAGCTCGAGCGCACGTCGCCCCGGTGTCGACACGTGGCGCGCTTGCGCTCCAGCGCAAGCGCTCGAGCGCAAGTCGCCCCCGTGCCGACACGTGGCGCGCTTGTGCTCAAGCGCAAGTGCTCGAGCGCAAGTCCGTCCCGGTGCCGACACGTGGCGCGCTTGCGCTCAAGCGCAAGCGCTCGAGCGCAAGTCGTCCCCGTGCTGACACGTGGCGCGCTTGTGCTCAAGCACCCAGCGCTCAAGCGCAGAGTGCCCACGTGCCGACATGTGGCACTCTAGCACCTGAGCGCACAGTACCTAGGCGCACAGCGCCCAAGGTGCTGCCCCATGCATCCTTTGGATGTCTTTCCCCTTTTTATATATATACATGTATATCTATACATATGTATACATATGTACATACACACATACTCCACGACACGGTCCCTGTTAGAAAAAAATTTCTAACGGGGCGCTGCCCCGCATCCCGCAAGGGGCTGCTAGCCCCCTTGACCCCCAGCTCGCTATCCGGGTAGCGGGACCCCCGTAAAAACTCTGCGTGGCTCCCAATATATCCAAAACCCCCCTTTCAAAACACAACACACTGCATATTGAGTTTGCATGATCAGTTTAACCCGTCAATCGGAGGTTCCCTCGCTCCAAAGGCGAGGGGTAATTAACGGCAGTTTAGTCCGCAGCTGTCGGAGATTCGGATCCCCACAATCATTAAACCCCGGCCTATCCTAGGCAGGGAGAATCTGTAGTATGCCTGACAAGCGCGCGCGTATTCCCATCTCAATAGGGTGATGAAAAACACCCTACAGAAATTTGCAATGAGATTGCATACATTCTATGAGATAGTTGGATCCCGATACCCGCTGCGAGTAAGAGTTACTCCTGGGAGAGTTTTACACATTACAATTAGCCGATCAAGTAGGTGTCTAGAAAGGTGTTAACGAGGTTACGCCTCTGGGAAAACGAGGTTTACATTAATTAGGTTCGTGCGAAAGCACGGGGGACCTCCCTCAAAGTACCGACACTGGCCTGGGTGAAAGATTGGCGAACTTGTAGCGTGTAATTAATCCCGGCTAGTCTTTCCTTTTAGGGTTTGAAGGAAGATTTGATAAAAATAGTGGGAGCCATCTTGATTAGATAAAATAATAACCAATCTATTCTTGCAAGAGCGCACACTGAGTGTTTTCTTCTCTCTCTCTCCAGGTAGCGACCATATCACGCCTTAATCAAGATAATAAAACGGATATATTGACCGAACCCGCTTGTTATACTAAGCTGGGGAACGTTGGTCCCACTCCAACTTATAATTGTTATAAGACAGAGCAGGAAATTGGGGATTACCAGAATTCCCGTGCCGCCCAAACGAAGAGAGTGCATGCTGATGCATCATCTTCGGGTGTGCTCATTACAAAGAACTGTTTCTCCGTATCCTCTAAGTCCTGGGTATGTGATACCAGATCAGGATCCCAGAAATGTAATATGTTACATAGGGCTACAGAAAGGTAGAGAACTGAGAACGGGTGATAAGTTTCATGAGGCAGAAAACGGGGCAAGTGTTGCAGCCAAGTCTGTTGGTCACTGTCATCCTGTATTACCAATACATTGATTCTGAATGAATGTTATTAGATACCGAACCTGATATACAAAATCACATCAATCTTTTTATTTGTAAAGAAATGATAAAATTTTGTATAGTTGGATAATGTTTTGAACATTTCCTATATCAAAAGTTGATCGGTTCAGGCACGTTATCTAAAAGCATTGATGTTCTAAATCAAACTACAGTTCTTTAGTATACGGAACACACACAAGAGGAAGAGTTCAGAAATGAACGAATTCTTCTTGAGGTATTGTAGACTAGGTCATATCAATGCGATCCGATTAGCTGAAGTTACATTTAGATGCATATTTAAATCTGTTTGAATTTACATTATATGAAACTTGCCAGTCATGTCACAGAGATAAGATGACCACAGCTCTGTTTATTGGAAACAGAGAAAGAGTTAGTAAACTCTTGGGATTGATACATGTTGATGTATGTAAAGTCCCCTGTCTACATATGCTAAGACCGGTTCTTTGTACTTCATTACATTCTCTGATGATCTCTCAAGATTCAGACATATGTTCTGTAGGGTTCCTAGGCACCCTAATGAGGTCTCACAAGGCATCGAACATGCCAATATTCAAAAAATCTAGGTGCCGAGAGACCCGACTACGGATCGTTTGCTAGAAAACTAGGCGAAAAAGCTAACTAGTTAACGCTTAACTAAGGGATACGGATATACAACCTTTGTAGATCCGTTTGTCCACCTCCATAGCTCCATGAAGAAGTCATCTCCGCTGTACAAATCCGAAATCCGGGCTCTTGCGTCGGCTTCATCGGAGAAGAAGCGGGCTAGGTCATCGACGACGTGCCGAAGATGATTTACGTCGAGGCATCGCTAAATCAAGCTCCGACTTCACCAAGTCCAAAAACTTATGAAAAGAACACACTCTACTACTTGGCAAGAGGTAGAGGATGAAGAAATAGGAAGTGGGTAGACTTTAGATTTGGATTTCTCACTCTTTATCATCAATCACCATTGATGAAGAAAACTTTTTCTTCCTTGTTCATGAAGAAGAAGAACAAAGAAATATATGATAAGTTAATTAAAAACAATAGAAAAATCAAAACTTATCATAATGTTAACTAGAGTCAAGTGTAGAGACTGAATCATGGTTAGTGGGAATGGTTAGGGTTAAGGATGAGATAAGAATGGTTGACTTGATCAAAGTTTCATGAAGCTTCAACTAAACTCCAAATTAAGCCACCATTCTTTTCTCCTCTTTTCCAAAATGAATAAACAAATAAATAAATGAATAAATAATGGAAATGAAACCCTAACCATTCTTTTAACCATGGTTTAATTCTTTGCACTTAACCAAGTATACATGTATCATCAAACATGATACAATCAAATGCACAAAATCATATCGCATATGTAATGCGCACACCCGAGTGAGAAAATACATTTAAAGTGAACCGATACTAGTTAATGCAAAGTAATATATCAAATATATAATTATACATTAAATCATTAAATCAAGACTTGATTTAACGATCCGGTCATGTCGCACACAACCGACTAGTATACAATGTATCGGCTTATCGAATCAATCCTTGATTCGATAATTAGGTTATATTGCATACAACCATTCGACACATTGATCGCGAGAATGAAATACGCGTATCACATACACGCATTACTCTCGGTCCCGCACATATCTCATATGCGCTCCTATTTCGTTTCGCTTGAGCCAGGAAACCTCTGTGTAGGATTCTAAAGACTCGTCAATACGCCGGCAGCAGATGATGATCATATCAAACACCCACAAGCCGCAAGCGGTATGCTAAACGTAACGGCCACCCGGGTATTGAGCGATCAGAAGATCGACGAGCAAGCCCGCTCACACTCCTGTGAATCCAACCAGTAACACTACCGTACAGTCCGGTCTGATCGTCTGATATGTCGCATATCTCGCCTAGCGGTGGTAAACGTCAGACCCCAATAGCTCGATAAGTCGTGTCGATATGAGGTCTATAACACTTCGAGAAACCACTGGTAACATTTACCAGTAAATCTCAGCAACCCTGGCCAGGGATTTCCTGTTATAGCCAATCGAACACAGCGCAACATCAACCCCCTATACCGGGAGAGACGAATCCCCTCCTATCGCTCATTGCCTCCATGTGACTCGGGACTGTACCCAAAAACCACCGTTTTGCACGCCCTCTTGGACGTGGTAAGATGGAAATCAAAGCACAGTGGGAACCACACAAGACTCTATGACGATCTCGGGTCAACAGACTACTCTGTACCAGTGTCACCAGAGAACTGCCATCTGACGTGAGGTATAATACCATCTGGGAGTTCTCGGCGAGTCCGTCCAGTGTACCCAGTCTCTACTGAGCACCCGTATATCATCTCTGATGTCAAACACCAATGGATATGGGATCATCCATCGCCCATCTGTATGGGTCGAGAAGGTACACGCTAGTCTACTCTGGTATATCGATGCCCCGTCTCGATACACCCTCGACTATGGACTTTGAAGGATGTACTTATGGACTACCATGTCCCCACTAGTATGATCCGCATCATAGTCCAGGTAGTCAAGTACACATCCTAAGGGCTTTACCAACATGTAACAGAGAGACAATCAGCATACACGTTTAGGTAAAGGGTAACCAGATAGCATACTATCATGTCGAGCAAGAAAGTCCTCCCTATATATGTCCCAGCATCCACTACAATATACATCCTATGTACAGTAATGGCCTCTAGGGCATACATATAACTAACAATCTCCCACTTGCACTAGGGCCATTTATAGCAGTGGTTGTAGTATCTCATACTCAACCATCCCATAAAGGTCTCTCTCTGGGAATAGGCCTTTGTGAGTGGATCCGCTGTGTTTGTCCTCTAAGTCTACTCTCCTAACCTCGATCTCCCTGGAGATCAACCATCTCCATGATCAAGTGATACTGCCTTAGAATATGTCTGGATCACTGATGGGACCGGCGTTCCTTGGCATAAGCCACAACTCCATTGTCACACAATGGGAGGAACATAGTTCATCTCATGAACCAATATACACCCAAACAGCCTCTTTGGTAGCATCTTAAGTAGCGATGTATCGTGCCTTTATCGTCTAGTATGTCACGGTATCTAGCTTGGAACTCTTCCAACATACCGTCCCTTTACTGAGGGTAAAGACAATGCCTGTGACTGACATTCAGTCGTCTTTATCACCCTGGAACACTTCCAGTGATTCTCCCCAGGATCGATTGATACCATCTCACTACAACTAGTGAGAATCCTAACATCCAATTAAATCTATCTCATAGATCCAAAATCCAGGATTTAGTGGGTATCACTTTGATCCTATATGGAGAATTCTAGTGATAAGAGGAAATTGACCGAGCGTAGCATAAGAAACTCTTTTCTTATCAAGAGTATGTCATCCACGTACTCTACGAGGATCGTCACCACACTCCCTACTACCTTTTTGTATATACAAGGTTCATCTACCATTTTGATGATGTCAAACTCTTTGACTACTTCATCAAAACAGATGTTCCAACTCCGCGATGCCTGCTTTAATCCTATAAAGCATCTTGCACACGTTTCCGCCGCTCCCACTGTCTACGAGGCCCTCTGGCTGTGTACTTATAGACGCACTCTTCTAAAACATCATTTAGAAAAGCTGTCATGACACCCAACCACCAGATATCGTAATCATAGTATGTAGCCGTGGCAAGTAGGATCTGGATGGACTTAAGCATAGCTACATGAAAAGGTTTCATCATTATCCGTACCTGGTCAATGATGCAAACTTTTAACAAGTCTAGCTTTGAATGTCTCAACTTTTCCATGTACACCAAGTAATCTTCTCAAGATATACTTGCTCCTGATGGGGATTTAACCCTTCAGATATAGCAGCCAAAGTCCATACTTTGCTGGTGTATAAGGATTCCATCTCAGATCGCTAAACATCCAGCCATTCTTACAGAGTCTTACTCTCGATGGCCTGCTCGAAGCTAGTTGGGTCATCATCTCATGATGCAATCCTCGCTCCCACTGTCATAGAGAAACCGAAGTATCTCTCAGGTGGGTGAGGAACCCTACTAGATCGGCGGAGAGGCTGAGGTTCGTTGGAATCTACTGAATCCTTTGGTTCTACTAAATCATCTGCTGTTGTTTGTATAGCTGGAACCTTTCCAGTTGTACATAACAGATCTTGCCTCGAGCTTGTCCGGATTTTTCTTTTAAACATAGGCCGGACAACCCCAAATCTTAACTAGCTTAAGACATGGGCTCTCCCCTTTCCATATCACATATGAAATGGTAGGCAACTGATTTGATTGGAACCCTATTCAATAGGTATGCAGCTTCTCAAGTGCATAACACCCAAAAGGAAATAGGTAACTCAGTAGTACTCATCATAGAGCACACCATATCAAATAGGGTGTATCTGCTCCGCCCCGATATACCATCGTGCTATGGTGTATTCGGAGGAGTAATGCTGAGAGAGAATCTCATTCTCCTTTAGAATAATCCAGGATTTCCGTGCACAAGTATTCTCCTCCTTGATCTCATCATAGGACATAATACTTATACCCGTATTGGTTCTCTACTTCTAACTTATATTCTGTGACTATCTCAAAAGGTTCGGACTCATGTTTCAACAGGAACATATGACTGAATCTTGAGAGATTATCAGAGAATGTAATGAAGTACAAAGAACCGGTCCTGGCATGTGTAGACTGGAGACCTTACATACATCATCATATATCAGTCCCAAGAGTTCACTAACTCTTTCTCTGTTTCCAATAAACAGAGCTTTGGTCATCTTATCTCTGTGACATGACTGGCAAGTTTCACAAGATGTAAATTCAAACTCATTTAAATATACATCTAAATGTAACTTCAGCTAGTCGGGTCACATTGATCTGACCTAGTCTACAATACCTCAAGAAGAATCCATTCATCTCTGAACTCTTCCTCTTGTGTGTGTTCCATATACTAAGAACTGTAGTTTGATTTAGAACATTAATGCTTTTAGATAACGTGCCTGAAGCGATCAACTTTTGATATAGGAAATGTTCAAAACATTATCCATCAATACAAAATTATATCCTTTCTTTTCTAACAAAGAGAGTGATATGATTTGGTATATCAGGTTCGGTATCTAATAACATTCGTTCAGAATCAATGTATTTGTAATACAGGGTGACAGTGACCGACAGACTTGGCTGCAACTCTTGCCCCGTTTTCTGCCTCATGAAACTTATCACCCGTTCTCAGTTTTTCTACCCTTTTGTAGCCCTATGTAACAGATTACATATCTGGGATCCTGATCCGGTATCATATACCCAGGATTCGGAGGATACTGAGAAACAGTTCTGTATAATGAACACACCCGAAGATGATGCATCAGCATGCACTCTCTTCGTTTTGGCGGCACGGGAAATCCGGTAATCCCCAATTTCCTGCTCTGTCTTATAACAATTATAAGTTGGAGCGGGACCAACGTTCCCCAGCTCAGTATAACAAGCGGGTTCGGTCAATATTCCGTATTATTATCTTGATTAAGGCGTGATATGGTCGCTACCAGGAGAGAGAGAGAGAAGAAAACACTCAGCGTGCGCTCTGTCAAGAATAGATTGGTTATTATTTTATCTAATCAGGATGGCTCCCACTGCTTTTTATCAAATCTTCCTTCAAACCCTAAAAGGAAAGACTAGCCGGGATTAATTACACACTACAAGTTCGCCAATCTTTCAGCCAGGCCAGTGTCGGTACTTTGAGGGAGGTCCCCCGTGCTTTCGCACGAACCTAATTAATGTAAACCTCGTTTTCCCAGAGGCGTAACCCCGTTGACACCTTTCTAGACACCTACTTGATCGGCTAATTGTAATGTATAAAACTCTCCCAGGAGTAACTCTTACTCGCAGCGGGTATCGGGATCCAACTATCTCATAGAAGGTATGCAATCTCATTGCAAATTTCAACACTTGAAATTCCCGATAATATTTTGCCCCTAGCGTCCTATGACCTTGACGCAGGCCAACAAACCATAGTCCGCTAGTCAAGTTCAACCCGTCATTTCCTGATTGAATTAAACCCACCCGCACGACCCTTGACGCAGGCCAACAAAGTCGCACGACTACCCTAATCCAATCACATCATATGCTTATGCAGATAAGCACCAGTTAGCTACCGCACACTACGCCTTGACGCAGGCCAACAAACGTAGCATGAATACTAACTACTACTTATCTGAAATGACGGAGGGCTACGACAGGTTTTTCTGAAAACCTATTGCGTAATGAACTTGATATCGTTGTAGAATCAAATGATTTTAAAATGGAGTGCTTTTGAGGCTTTTCTAGTTTTGCTAAAGGAGTCACTCCCGGTGAAGGGATCGTCGGTCCTTTCCTCGTCGAATGAGGTGCGGGATATATCATATATATCACTGTGCAAAGCAGAACTCTTAAAAGCAATCAAAAGACAAACCGAGTGTGTAGCATCTGCCAGTTATTGCTAAAGGAGTCACTCCCGGTGAAGGGATCTCGGTCCTTTCCTCATCGAATAAGGTGCAGGATATATCATATATACCGCCGTGCAAAGCAAGAACTGTAGCTACCTGTTTTATTTTGAAATTCGATTCTACAACATCTTAGGTTTCTTTTATTTCATTAATTATATTAATGAAGTCCCATCATTTAAGTACCTAAACATCACAGATAAATACGACGTACACTTATGCCATCCGCATTCGCCTCGATGTCCCCTCGTTCACCGTTAGGTTAGGTAACTAACGGCAGAGCGGGGCAGGGCTAGCGCGGGTGTAAAACATAAGTAACGTCTATATAATATATCATATATACTATATACTGTATCTATCACAGAACATCACATGATCACATCACAGATATCGCAGCAGAAGAATCATATGAAATATTGGATATACTAGGACGTCCGTGTTTTCAATACGAGCCAGTATAAAACAAGGATTCCACGGTCGCGATGAATAGCCAAACCCACACCCCTAGACCCCTACGAGAGCGGCAAGCAACCCTACCAATTCTAGAGTTAGGAGACCCGGACTCGACTCCTCGAGTTGGTCTCCCACTGGACCCCAGAACCCGGTTACTTGTGCCCTCCTCCTTGGGTCTATCCTAGTGCAGAAAAGTAAATAATATACAAGAGGTGACAGCTTCCGCAACCTGGAAGCGCCCCAAATAAAAGAATATTACATACAAGTTTTTACATGAATGAAAATGAAAAACACTCATCTCACATAAAAACCCCCGGTTATTCAATCATGACGATCCAATATAACATATCCAGCAACACATAACATCACATGTCATCAACGTAAGTAAATATGCGCATCCCAATTGTCGTTGACATATAGCAACGAAACCGGTGATATCACATATTACACTTACGGTCACAGAAAAGAAAGTGTAAAACTACAACAGTTGGAATCCGCAACCTTCTCAGACATCGCATGCCTGACCAAATGAATTACTTAGACATCGCATGCCTAACAATTATAAACTCTGCATTTTAGTCTCATTATTGAAAACACTTTTCAATATCAAGTCGGGCAATTCAACAAGATTCCCGACATCCTGATCGAATGCTCGTCGCAAACTTCAGTAGACGGCTGCACCCCTGATACCGTCGACGAAGTGCACCAAGGCGGAACACCGCTACCGCGAGCACCCGAACGGATGCTTTCGGCGACGGGCTTCTCCTACAGTCACTTGGTCGGGGCTATAGAGTGAGGCTGTCTATTAAGTTTACCCGGCGAGTATCCGCGTACGCTATGTGATTGCAACGGACTTTTGATCACATCAAAATTCCGTGGCAACCGATCAAGTGAGACTAAACTGCTACGTTTATAACATTCATTTAGTTATCACATAACTACTTGTGAATTCCAATTATTGTATCCCATTCCGGATAAATAGAAAATGTCAAACTTTCCGATCGAACAATCGAACACCCAACTTTTCCCGATACAGATCAACACATGAAATAAGTCTAACAACATTCAGTTCGTGCCTCAGTACCGACGGTCCAGCCGTAGAAGGGTCAAGCCAACGCCTCACATGTGGCACGCCGTACTGCCCCAAACCCGAAGGTTCAAAGGGCAGTTCAGGACGGTCACATAATCGAGTTAAGGTTTGTTGTCTAGAGGGACCATCGCATTACTTGCACTACTTAGAACGTCGTTAAACTACGGAAAAATCCAACACTTGGAAATTTCCCGACAGGGGAAAAATTGGGTATTTATATCCGGTCGAACTTTTTAACATATTCTAAAAATTATCCGGAAAGCCACACAGACAAAATTTGATAATCCGATCGAATATACTTAGTCCCCAAAACAACCCAGAAAATTCAACTCTTGAAAAAATATTAAAAATTCCCAGAAGACTCAGCACTACAAGACATGAGTTACTGTGGAAGACACGTGCTGTAATTCAATACAGTGGCCGCGGAACCGCCGCGCATCCCATGGTGGGGGCCGCGGTTCCGCGCCTCTGTTGTCGAATTACCATCACGTGCTTCACAGAAACTCATGTAATTCCCTGCTGAATTTTTTGGAAATTTTTAATATAGAAAAATCCACGTTTTTAGAAAAAGGACAGAGAGCTATTTTGGGTTCTCAATTTCGGTTCGATCGGACTTCAAATTGTGTCTGGACTTCGCCTAAGGCTCTAGCTAGGCTCCGATACCACTGTAGGGTTCCTAGGCACCCTAATAAGGTCTCACATGTTCCTGTTGAAACACAAGTCAGAACCTTTAGAGATATTCACAGAATATAAGTTAGAAGTAGAGAACCAAAACGGGTATAAGTATTATGTCCTTTGATGTGATCAAGGAGGAGAATACTTGAGCACGGAATTCCTGGACTATTCTAAAGGAGAATGAGATTCTCTCTCAGCATTACTCCTCCGTATACACCATAGCACGATGGTATATCGGGACGGAGCAATTGCACCCTATTCGATATGGTGCGCTCTATGATGAGTAATACTGAGTTACCTATTTCCTTTTGGGAGTTATGCACTTGAGAAGCTGCATACCTATTGAATAGGGTTCAAATCAAATCAGTTGCCTACCACTTCATATTTGATATGGTAAGGGAAGAGCCCATCTCTTAAGTCAGTTAAGATTTGGGGTTGTCCGGCCTATGTCTAAAAGCAAAATCCGGACAAGCTCGAAGCAAGGTTTGTAATGTAGAACTGGAAAGGTTCCAGCTATACAAACTACAGCAGATGATTTGATAAAACCAAAGGATTCAATAGTTACCAACGAATCTCAGCCTCTCCGCCGATCTAGTAGGGTTCCTTACCCACCTGAGAGATACTTCGGTTTCTCTATGACAGTGGGAGCGAGGATTGCATCATGAGATGACGACCCAACTAGTTTCGAGCTGGCCATCAGGAGTAAGACTCTGTAAGAATGGCTGGATGCTTAGTGATCTGAGATGGAATCCATGTACACCAACAAAGTATGGACTTTGGTTGCTATATCTGAAGGGTTAAATCCCCATCAGGAGCAAGTATATCTTGAGAAGATTACTTGGTGTAGATGGAAAAGTTGAGACTTTCAAAGCTAAACTTGTTAAAGGTCTGCATCATTGACCAGATATGGATTATGATGAAACCTTTTCTAAGTAGCTATACTTAAGTCCATCCAGATCCTACTTGCCATGGCTACATACCATGACTACGATATCTGGCAGTTGGGCGTCATGACTGCTTTTCTAAATGATGTTTTAGAAGAGAGAGTCTATAAGTACACAGTCAGAGGGCTTCGTAAACAGTGGGAGCAGCGGAAACGTGTACAAGATGCTTTATAGGATAAAGCAGGCATCGCGGAATTGGAACGTCTGTTTTGATGAAGTAGTCAAAGAGTTTGACATCATCAAAATGGTAGATGAACCTTGTATAAACAAAAAAGTAGTAGGGAGTATTGTGACGATCCTCATAGAGTACGTGGATAACCTACTCTTGATAGGGAAGGAGTTTCCTATGCTACGCTCGATCAATCTCCGCTTATCACAATGATTCTCCACATAGGATCAAAGTGATACCTACTAAATCCTGGGTTTTGGATCTATGAGATAGATCTAAATAGATGTTAGGATACTCACTAGATGTAGTGAGATGGTATCAATCGATCCTGGGGAGAATCAATGGAAGGGTTCCAGGGTGATAAGGACGACTGAAAGTCAGTCACAGGCATTGTCTTTACCCTCAGTAAAGGGACGGTATATTGGAAGAGTTCCAAGCTAGATACCGTGGCTAACTAGACGATAAAGGAAGGATACATCGCTACTTAAGATGCTACCAAAGTAGCTGTTTGGGTGTATAATGGTTCATGAGATGAACTGGTTCCTACCATTGTGTGACAATGGAAGTGTGGCTTTAGCCTAGGAACCCCGGTCCCATCAGTGACCCAGACGTATTCTGAGGCAGCATCACCTGATCATAGAGATAGTTGATCTCCAGGGTGATCGAGCTTAGGAGAGCAGACTCAGAGGATAACACGGCGGATCCACTCACGAAGGCCTATTCCCAGAGAGAGACTTTTATGGGATGGTTGAGTATGAGATACTACAACCACTGCTACAGATGCCCCTAGTGCAAGTGGGAGATTGTTAGTTATATGTATGCCCTAGAGGCCATTACTATACATAGGATGTATATTGTAGTGGATGCTTGGACATATATAGGGAGGACTTTCTTGCTCGATATGATAGTATGCTATCTGGTTGCTCTTTACCTTAACGTGTACACTGATTGTCTCTCTGTTACATGTTGGTAAAGCCCTTAGGATGTGTACTTGACTACCTGGACTATGATGCAGATCATACTAGTGGGGACATAGTAGTCCATAAGTACATCCTTCAAGGTCCCTAGTCGTGGGTGTATCGAGACGGGGCATCGATATACCAGAGTAGACTAGCGTATACCTTCTCGACCCATACAGATGGACGATGGATGATCCCATATCCATTGGTGTTTGACATCAAAGATGATATACGGGTGCTCAGTGGAGACTGGGTACACTGGACGAACTCGCCGAGAACTCCCAGATGGTATTATACCTTACGTCAGATGGCAGTTCTCTGGTGACACTGGTACAGAGTAGTCTGTTGACCCGAGATCGTCATAGAGTCTTGTGTGGTTCCCACTGTACTTTGATTTCCACCTTACCACGTCCAAGAGGGCGTGCAAAACGGTGGTTTTTGGGTACAGTCCCGAATCACATGGAGGCAATGAGCGATAGGAGGGGATTCGTCTCTCCCGGTATAGGGAGTTGATGTTGCGCTGTGTTCGATTGGCTATAACCGGAAATCCCTGGCCAGGGTTGCTGAGATTTACTGGTAAGTATTACCAGTAGTTTCTCGAAATGTTATAGACCTCATATCGACACGACTTATCGAGCTATTGGGGTCTGACGTTTACCACCCCTAGACGAGATATGCGACATATCAGACGACGAGACCGGACTGTACGGTAAGTGTTACTGGTTGGATTCACAGGAGTATGAGCGGGCTTGCTCGTCGATCTTCTGATCGCTCAATACCCAGGTGGCCATTACGTTTAGCAGACCGCTTGCGGCTTGTGGGTGCTTGATATGATCATCATCTGCTGCCGGCGTATTGACGAGTCTTTAGAGTCCTACACAGAGGTTTCCTGGCTCAAGCGAAACGAAATAGGAGCACATATGAGATATGTGCGGGATCGAGAATAATGCGTGTATGTGATACCGTATTCTATTCTCGCGAAGAATGTATCGATTGGTTGTATGCGATATAACCTAGTTATCGAATCAAGGATTGATTCGATAAGCCGATACATTGAATATTAGTCGGTTATATGCGATATGACCGGATCGTTAAATCAAGTGTTGATTTAATGATTTAATGTATAATTATATATTTGATATATTACTTTGCATTAACTAATATTTGTTCATTTTAAATGGATTTTCTCACTTGATGTGCATATTGTATATGTGATATATTTTTGTGTGCACTTGATTGTATCATGTTTGATGATACATGCTCACTTGAGTTTGTGTAAAGATTAAACCATGGTTATTTAAATGGTTAGGGTTTTGATTTTCATATCTATTTATTTATTTATTTATTTTTGGAAAAGATGAAGAGAAATGGTTGCTTTCTTTGTTTGTTATTGAAGCTTCATGAAGGTTTGACTAAGTGACCATTTTTGTCTTCATGCTTAACCCTAACCATTCACCTAACCCTAGTTTACTCTCTACACTTGACCATGGTAAGAGTATGATAAGTATTCCTTTTATTTTCTATTTTAGATAATACTTATAATATTCTATCATCATCTTCTTCTTCTTCAAGAAGAATACCTTGCCTCCATCAATGGCAACTTGAGAAAAAGAGTGAGAAATCCAATTCTAAAGTGAACCCACTTCCTATTTCTTCATCCTCTACAACTTTCCAAGTAGTATAGGGTGTTTTCTTCACAAGTTTCATGACTTGGTGAAGTTGGAGCTTGATCTTGTGTTGTCTCGACGTAGATCATCTTCGGCATCGAAGCCGACGACCAAGCCCGCCCATTTCTCCGATGAAGCCGACGCTGGAGCCCGGGATTCGATTTGGACAGCAAGGAGACTTCATCATGGAGCTATGGAGGTGGAGGACCAGATCTACAAAGGTTGTATTTCCGTTCACTTAGTTAAGTTGTTAACTAGTTGCATTTGTTTCGCCTAAAATCTAGTTAACGATCCGTATTAGGGTTTCTCGGCACTTGTAAAATTTGAAATTGGCATGGTTGATACCTTGTGAGACCTCATTAGTGTGCCAAGGAATCCCACATGATGTTCTGTGATGTGATCACTTGATATGTTGAGACGAATGCTTATATTATATATATGATGATATATAGTAAATATTGATGCTTTCGTTTCTTATGTGATGCTTAGAAAGCATAATTTGATGGGACTTCATTAATGAGATTAATGAAATAAAAGAAACCTAAAGATGTTGAAGAATCTTGTTTTAAAAACTGGTAGCTCTAGTTCTTGCTTTGCATAGCGGTATTCCTTGTAGAATATCCAGCACCTTATTCGATAAGGAAAGAGCCGAGATCCCTTCACCGGGAGTGACCTCTTTAGCGAAACTGGCAAATGCTACAACCCACTCGGTTTATCTTTTGATTGCTTCTATAGTTTTTGCTTTGCATAGTGGTATTTGTGAAATATCCTGCACCTTATTCGATAAGAAAAGAGCTGAGATCCCTTCACCGGGAGTGACATCTTTAGCTAAAACTAGTAAAAGCCTCAAAAACACTCCTTTTAAAATTCACTCGATTCTACAACGATATCAAGTTCATTACGTAAAGGGTTTTCTTAAAAACCTGTCGTAGCCCTCTATCATTTCAGATAAGTAGTATTTAGTATTCGTGCTACGTTTGTTGGCTTTCGTCAAGACGTAGTGTGCGGTAGCTGATTAGTGCTTATCTGCTTAAGCATGTGATGCGATTGGATTAGGGTAGTCGTACGACTTTGTTGGCTTTCGTCAAGGGTCGTGCGGGTGGGTTTAATTTAATCATGAAATGTACGGGTTGAACTTGACTAGTGGATTATGGTTTGTTGGCTTTCGTCAAGGTCATAGGACGCTAGGGGCAGAGTATTATCGGGAATTTCAAGTGTTGAAATTTGCAATGAGATTGCATACCTTCTATGAGATAGTTGGATCCCGATACCCACTGCGAGTAAGAGTTACTCCTGGGAGAGTTTTACACATTATAATTAGCCGATCAAGTAGGTGTCTAGAAAGGTGTTAACGGGGTTACGCCCCTGGAAAAATGAGGTTTATTTTAATTAGGTCCGTGCGAAAGCACGGGGAACCTCCCTCAAAGTACCGACGCTGGCCTGGATGAAAGATTGGCGAACTTGTAGGGTGTAATTAATCCCGGCTAGTCTTACCTTTTAAGGTTCGAAGGAAGATTTGATAAAAACAGTGGGAGCCATCCTGATTAGATAAAATCATAACTAATCTGATCTTGCAAGAGCGCACACAGAGTGTTTTCTTCTCTCTCTCTCCTGGCGGCGACCATGTCACGCCTTAATCAAGATAATAATATGGATGCATTGACCGAACCTGCTTATTATACTGAGCTGGGGAACGTTGGTTCCACTCTATCTTATAATTGTTATAAGTCCGAGCAGGAAATAGGGGAATATCCGGATTTCCACGCGACCCAATCGAGGAATAAGCATGTTGATGCATATTCTTCGGGTGTGTTCATTACCAAGAACTGTTTCTCAGTATCCTCTACGTCCTAGGTATGAGATACCGGATTAGAATCCCACAAATATAATTTATTACATGGGCTACAGACAGGTAGAGAACTGAGAATAGGTGAATATTCTCTAGTGTAGAGAATGGTGCAATTGTTGCAGCCAAGTCAGTTGGCAAATATCACCTTATATTACCAAATGGTAAATACATTGATTCTGAACAAATGTTATTAGATACCGAACCTGATATACAACATTACATCAGATTCTTTATTAAGTTAAAGAAGGATGTAATTCTGTATTGCTGGATGTTCATACCATAATTTTGCATTATTAAATTCCCCATTCTTATTCATTTTATAAATAAACATGTGCTTTTGATCCATGTCTGCTACATAGTTGCAGGTTACAGGTTCTCGGAACAAAAACAGTGAAATTGATGAAAAGATGTTACAAAAGTGAGACCACAACTAACAAATGGAAGAATCTTGATCAAGCCTACAGTTTGGAGAATAAACGAAGATCAATGAACAAGTTCACAAAGCACAAAAGGCAGCGCAAGGTTCAAGACTTCGATACGAAGCAAGCGGTAAAAGTCCACTACTTTATTCACTGTGGAAATCTGGAAGAAATCTAGAAAACAATCTGAGAAACCAAGTGAAGAAAATAGGAGAAACAAAGCAACAGAAGAAGACCAGAAAAAATGAAGCATCAAGCTCTCCATACGGCCACGGAACCGCGGCCAAACCAAGCTTTTGGCCGCAGATCCGCGGCCGTGCGTCGCTCTTATTGCCACGTGTTGCGTGTGTCAGTGCATTACTTAGGTTTTTCTTAAGGGTAAAATTGTAAAAGCAGATGTGACTCGATTGTAACCCTAGGGTTTCTATGATCTATAAATAGAAACCCTAAACCTCTTTCAGAGGTATGCCTATTTTTATTTCATCTATTCAGAATTTAATTTCTGTGTAAATGTTTGGAGAGAGCCATCAATAAAGTAAGTAATTTTATTTAATTGCCCTAATTAATTTTTATTCTGCCTTAGTATAATTATATTATCTGTTGGAGATAGTGCCCTCAGAGTCAATTATTGGATCACAGGCACGTGATTGCAATGATTGAGGGAGGACCTATCCCGGGACGACAGTCTTACTCGAGATGATAGTATGCTATCTGGTTTACCTTTATCATCGTGTACTGCTTTAGGTGACATGACATGTCACTATTGCACGTTGATAGAGCCCCTAGGATTCTTGCTTGACTACCGGCAGTATGAGGGCGATCATATACGTGGGAGCTGGTAGTCTATAAGCACATCCTTAAAAGGTCCCTAGTCGTGGGAGTTTCGAGACAGGGCATCGATACTCCAGAGTAGACTAGTGTATACAGTCGAGACCCCGACGAGGGGCGGTGGCCGGTCTCACAAGCCACTGGTGTCAGTTGGTTCACCTAAGATGTATACAGGTGCTCATTGGGTTATGAGTACACCGGACAGGACTCGCCGGGAACATGCTAGTTGGTCTTATACCTGACGTCAGATAGCAGTTTCCTGGTGACATGTGTACAGGTTAGTTCATCGACCCGAGGATCGTCATTTGTCTCGTGTGAGTTCCCACTGTGCTTTGATTACTACCCTACCACGGCTCAAAGGAGTCGTGCAAACAGGTTTTAGTTGGGTACAGTCCCGAGCCACATGGAGGCAGTGAGCGGATCTTCGGGGGTTCGTCTCTCCCGGTATTGGGGGTGAGGTCGCGCTGTGTCTAGGAGAGCCATTACACGAAGTCCTTGGCCAAGGCAGGAGATTTACTGGTAGGTATTCCAGTAGTATCTCAGGGTGTTCTGGGCTACACTCCGACACGACTTGTACCGCTTTTGGGGGTCTGACTTTTACCAACCCCCTAGGCCCGACATGCGATGCTCATAGACGAACGGACCGGACTGTACGGATATTGTCACTGACAGGCTCAGTAGGGTGTCAGGATGAGTTCGCTCATCGACGTCCCTTTTAGTCAATAGCTGGTGGCCCGTCACGTATTGGCATATACCTCTGACGTGCTAGTGGTTAAATCCACAGCCATAGTATTGACGAGTCTTTAGAGTCCACCACACTTTCAGTTACTCAGCTTTCGGGCGAAACGCTGTAGAGGCCGTATGGAGATATGACAGGGTCCGATCAGATACGTGCGGTATTGCACGGATCAGGATCGGACGGTTTATACTAGAGGCCGTATAGGTATATGGCAGGGTTCGATCAGATTCGTGCGGTATTGCACGGATCAGGATCGAACGGTAATTACTAGCCGGCTTTGTTTTAAGCCGGATCCTAGTTTAGTACAGTGTAGATTTTGTCTCTTTGCATTTGTATCCGGACGGAATACAAATGCGGGTGTGTATGCACAGTATCGGGGTTTTCCTGTAATTTATTACGGGACCAGTTTTCTGGAGTTGCCAGTTTGCATTCCGTTCCGACCGGTTTTCCTTTGTTCTTTCCCGGCCGGACTTTTCCGATGGAGGGGGTTATTTGCAAGTTTGCAAATAACACTTTGTGGAGGATTTATTTGCATAAGGATTGATATGATAAGCATCTTTGCTTTTCATGCATTTATTGTGATAAGAATGGATTTGATTTGGATTTGAGTTTTGTGATGATGATGTTTTAGGATATGGTCACTCTCTCTCTTTTCCTACACTCACCTCCCTCTTGCTTTCATATTCCTTTTCCTCCACCATTATTCTCACTTGATGGAAGAAGTTTTTTTCATGGTTGAGAGAGAAGAAAAAGAGAAGAAGAAGAGAGCTTCATCTTTGAGAGAGTAGCATTCTTGATCTCATTTTTCATGTTAAGAAAAATGCAAGCACCATTTTTCTTATCTTGTTTCCTCCATCATCTTCAAATGGCAACCACCCCAAAAGAGACTATGATTCTACACTACACTTCCTACAGCATATCTTGGACGCGTCGGGTAGCCTACTTCGCGCCCGAGTTGCCTCGGTATTGAGGTGGGAGCCCGTAAAAGCTACAGGCGATGTGGTGCCCTTTCCGACGAGGAGGAGACGGACGGAGATCCCGCGAGGAGATCAGAGTGGAGATGAAGACCGGAGGACTCGGATCAGTCGGTACATCTCTTCCCTATCTTGTTAGTTACCTAGGACAAGTTTAATGGCCCGATCCGGGGTTTAGTGCGCGGTGGTGCCGGTTTGCAAAGTTCGCAAAATTAAAGTTTATCACCGTTTCCGCGTTTGGTCGTCGGATTGACGACCGGGGCGCCGCCGTGCACTTACAGTGGTATCAGAGCCTCGCCATTAACTTCGTCTAGCTTCGTTTGATGTGTTTTGCGTTTCCGATCGACCAAAATTCCAAAATCTACATTTTTCCCCACATCAGTTTTCTGTTGTTTTTTTTCTTGCTCGAAAAATTTTTCAGGTTGAAGAAAACTAATGTACTGGAAATTATAAGGATACTGTGAAAATTCGACACAGCAAATCGACATCCTGAGCGCGGATCCGCGGCGGAAACCCCCTTTCCGCCGCTCTTCCGCCGCAATGTGATGTCTTTGTCATGTCAAATTTCCACAGTTTCTTTCTGGGTTAATTTTAGGGGTTTTGGAATATTAAAATTGGGCCAATTATTTCTGTGAGTGCTACAGTATGCTTGGGGGCCCACTTGTTAATTTTTGATCGATCGGATATTTTAAACACATTTTTCACAGTATTTAAATTATATCTGCGACCGTGAATGTCACTCGATCGGTAAATCTGGTCTAACTGCTATAGCCCGGTTAGACGGATTTACGAACGTGACTTTCACGTTGATGTTCTGTGTTTTTGCTGTGATGTTGCGGATCGGACGGTGGGGATAGCCTGGATGCAATGCTAGTACAGTTTTGTTGTATTATGTACATTTGATATTGCGGGGCGAGCGTCCGACATGTGGACTGCCGTCACTGCCTGTTTGTATTATTCTTTTGGGGCACGACCTGGTTGCGGTCGATGTACCCGTTGTATGTATATTTTACTTTCTGTACTAGGGTTACCCCGCGGAGGGGTGCACGGATAGCCGGGTTCTAGAAGGCAACAAGCCCGCATCTCATGGCATTGGGACGGAGGGGGCTTCACTCCAGGATTGGCGGGCTATTCGACGCACTCGTAGGTGGTACAGGTTGACCCAGGAGGGGTGCCCAAGTTGCCGGATTCCGTGAAGTGCTGGGTGGTCCATTCACGGTGCTGAAGGGGGCTGCCTCGCTTCAGGTTTTGGCGGGTAACTTGCCGCGCCCGTAGGGGTCTAGGATTTCATTGCACAGGCTATCCACACGACCAGGGGAACGTCGGGTTTCAGTAGTGGCTCTGTGAAACCCGGGGATCCCAGATATCTGTATTGTTCTGTGATGCTGTACATTTCTGTGATGTTGCATTTTAGTCACGCCTTGAGCGAAATACTATATATTGGTATATATATTAGTAGATGTTGTATATGTTTTTCATCTGCGCTAGTCCAGTCCCCGCTCTGCCGTTAGTTAGCTAACCTAACGGGTGATGACGGGACCCAGTGGCGAATGCAGATGGCATATACGTACGTCAGTATATTTTCGTTCTTTATGGTGTGATCAATTGATGGGACTGCATTGATTCGGATCAATGCAAGTTAAACAAACCTAATCTGATGTTGTTGGAACACTTTTCAAAAAGCTGTTATTGCAAGGACGTTCACTTTTGTTTTGCATCGTGGTATTCATTTGGAATATCCTGCTCCTCAGTCGACGAGGCAAGGGCCGAGATCCCTTCACCGGGAGTGACCCCTTGGACAGAAGTTTGCGTCAGGGCATTAACTTCACTATAGCCGATTACTTTTGCTTTGCACCGTGGTATTCAGTTGGAATATCCTGCACCTCATTCTACGGGGAAAGAGCCGAGATCCCTTCACCGGGAGTGACCTCTTTAGTAAAGGTTTTCGTCACTATATTTTCTAAAAAGCTATCCGTTCCTTCAACTATATCAAGTTCATTACGTTAAAGGTTTTCGCCAGAAACCATTCGTAGCCCTCCGTCGTTTCATATGAATAGTCAATAGTATTCAAGCTGTGTATGTTGGCCAAAGTCAAGGCACAGTGATTGGTAGCTATTGGGGTATTCATATGCAGCATAGATAGATGCGTTGGTTTGGGACAGTCGTACTGCCATTTTGGCCAAAGTCAAGGGTAGGTACGGGTGGATTCAAATTAACCTGGAGAATGACGGGTTGAACTTGACATGTGACTTATGATATGTTGGCCAAAGTCAAGGTCATAAGAGCATGGGGTAGAAATCACATCGGGAGTTTCAAAAAGAATTGAAACTTGCCAGATACGCGCATACCTTCTGGAGTGTTATACCGTGAGCGGATTCCGTCACGTTATCATGCGATGATAGTTGGATCCCGATTCCCACTGATGAGTTGGTTTACTCCTCGGGTGACCCCGACTAATTCTTCTTTCAGGTTTGGAGGAGAATTTGAGGTACAGTGGGAGGTTTCCAGATTAGATAAATTGGTAACCATTCTGATCTAGGATAGAGTGCACGCTGAGTATTTCTTTTCTCTCTCTTTCTGGCAGCGACCATTGACCCGACCCTAGACTATGACTCAGTGACCAAGTTGACCGAACCTTCTTAAACACTGGCTTTTGGATTGTCAGAGTTGCAGACCTCATTGCCACTCCTATTTTTACCCTTTTCTCCAGGGCACCCCGTATTACTACGAACGTCCACTTCCATTGGACAAAACCATCGTATGGTTAAATACGAACTCGAAGGTATTCGAGGATGGTTTCAGGTTCTGGAGAAAACGGATAGGATTATTCAGTTGTCTTTTCTTTTCACCTTCTCTCAGGTTGCGAGTACTCCTTGGTTTAGGAGTAGTACACCTATTATGCAAATTGGATAGTCTTCTTCCAAACCATAGGCTGGTGCCGACCGGTAGGGAATGAAGAAAACCAGTTAGCCTAAACGGTGTACAGAAGGTATTAAGTTAAGACAAAGAAAGGGATTAGTAAGAGGGCAAAGTAAATTGCGACTGATATTCACGACCAAACCAAGTATTTCTTCGCCAATCCTAAATCACCTTTGTATTTCTCCAGGACACTCCGTATCACTACGAAGATCCACAGTTTATTGGATACTCCATCGTATGGTTATATACGAACTCGAAAGGAACTTGTTCCAGTTTGGGGATGGATTCTGGTCCAGGAGAAATAGGAATAAGGTTTATTCGGTTGTCTTTTATCTTCACCTTCTCTCGCATTGCGAGTGCTCCTAGGACTAGGACAGTACACCCATTATGCTTATTGGATAGTCTTCTTCCAAACCATAGGCTGGTGCCGAACGGTAGGGAAGGAAGAAAACCATTTGGCCTAAGGGGTGTGCAGAAGGTGTAAGTCCGTGTTGCCCACCCCGGTGCTTACGGGGAGGCGGAAAACATAATAAAAATCGGATTTTTAATGACTTAGGCAACATGGACTATGCTTGTGAGGATCTTTGCTAAACATAAACTAGCTAACTCTAACTACAAAGTAGCTAAGTGATGAAAGGTTATACCTTTGGTCTTTAGTCCTTCTCTCCTTGCTCCTAGGTATGGTAGAAAAGGATCACCTTGCTTGTCTTCTCCCGTCAAAGAAGGATCCACCCGAAAGCCACCACCTTTAGCTTCAACTCCAAGCTAGGAGTAACTAGAGTGCAAGAAATGCTAAGACTTGAACCCTAGAAGTGAGTAGAGAAGATCAAGAGAGGGTTTTTCTCAAGCTTTTTGTTTCTCAACACATGAGAGGGAGAGAGCTTGAGGGAGAGGATGAGCAAGAGAGAGAAAAGAAATGAGAGAATGAGAATAATAGTGAGCCATTCTCACTAATATGTGAGGATAATTTTAATTAGATAATTAGCTTGAAAATTGTCATGATAAATCATGAATTGACCATTATCATTTCATTTTTGCAAAGATCAAAGAGCATCTTCCAAATGAAATGATTATGGTCAAGTTGTCAACTTGGTCAACAAGTCAATGAAGTCAAATTGTCAACAACAACCATGCACAATAATTAAGCTAATTATCAATTAACAATAATCCACACAAAAACAATAGGGTTAATAAAATGACAAAAGCCATTAACCCTAAACAAGGTCCTCTCCCCAATCTCAAGCAACTGTGCATACGCACCCGCATTCGTGATCCGAGGAACACGAACACAATGAGAAAAACCAATCTCAAATCATATACTAGGATCCGGCTTAAACCAAAGCCCGCTAGTATAAACTGTCCGGACAGCAAACGTGCACAAGTGCGCGGATGCGAACGAACCCTGTCGCAAAACCATGCGACCTCTACTCATTTTGCCTAAAGGCGAATAGCTCTCTGTGTGGGACTCTAAAGACTCGACACTACGCTGGCAGTGGGTTTAACCACAGACCGCAAGCGGCACTAGCTGTACGTAACGGTCCCCAGGTAGATGTCGATAAGAAGACTGACGAGGTGAACCCCATCTGCACTCTTACTGAGCCTGTATGTGACAGTCTCCGTACAGTCCGGTCTGTTCGTCTGATACATCGCATGGCGGGCCTAGGGGGGCGGTGAACGTCAGTCCCCTAATAGCGGTACAAGTCGTGTCGGAGTGTAGCCCAGAACACCCTGAGATAACACTGGAAACCTACCAGTATATCTCGCTTGCCCTGGCCAGGGACTACTCGTGTAATGGCTCTCCTAGACACAGCGCGATGTCAACCCCCAATACCGGGAGAGACGAATCCTGTCTAACCGTCACTGCCTCCAAGTGCTTCGGGACTGCACCCAAAAACTACCTGTTTGCACAGCTCCTTTGGGCCGTGGTAGGGTAGTAATCAAAGTGCAGTGGGAACACACTCGAGGCGAAGTGACAGTGTCAAGTCAGCGGACTAAGCTGTACTCATGTCACCTGGGAACTGATAACTGACGATAGGTATATTACCAACCAACAGTTCCCGACGAGTCCTGTCCAGTGTACTCGTAACCTAACGAGCACCCGCATACTATCCCAAGTACGACGTACTAACGGCTGTGGGACAGACCGTCTCCCACACTGGGATGAGAAGCGCATACGCTAGTCTACTCCGGAGTATCGATGCCCTGTCTCGATAGTCCAACGACCAGGGACCTGTATAAGGATGTGCTTATAGATTACCCAGCTCCCACGAGTGCGAGCGCCATCACAACGCTGGTAATCAAGCAAAGATCCTAAGGGCTCTACTAATATGTATACCAGCAATATGCTAAAAGAAACACATGCACATATTAAAGCAGAGACAAACCAAGTAGCATACTACCATTTCGAGCAAGATTGTATATACAACTGTGAATATCCCAAGCTTCCATTAAGTAATATACAAGCTAGTATGATACAGTAATGGCCTCTAGGGCATATACACTAACAATCTCCCACTTGCACTAAGGCCATGTACTGGCGTATCGAAGACCTATCATCTCGATCAGCCGCTCGAACTGAGTCTGGGGCTAGGCCTTGGTGAATGGATCTGCTGTGTTATCCTCTGATGCAACTCTCCGGACCTCGGTCTCCTGGCGATCCACGATCTCCCTGATCAGGTGATACCGCCTTAAGATGTGTCTGGATTTCTGATGGGACCTGGGTTCCTTCGCTAAAGCTATAGCCCCGTTGTTGTCGCAATACAGAGGTATTGGGTCAACAATGGACGGAACCACCTGAAGTTCTTTCAAGAACTTCCTCATCCAGACAGCTTCTTTTGCGGCATCAGATGCAGCGATGTATTCCGCTTCCATAGTCGAGTCAGCAACGGTTTCCTGTTTGGAGATCTTCCAACACACCGCCCCTCCATTGAGGGTAAAGACAAAACCCGACATGGACTTGGAATCATCCTTGTCACTCTGGAAGCTGGAGTCAGCAAAGGCCTTTACCTGCAGGTCTTTTCCGCCATACACCAAGAACATCTCCTTAGTCCTTCTCAGGTACTTGAGAATGTTCTTTACTGCTATCCAATGTTTCTCCCGTGGGTTTGACTGATACCTGCTTACTACACTCAGTGCATAAGCCACATCCGGTCTGGTACATAACATCGCATACATTATAGAGCCTACCGCAGAAGCGTAGGGTATAATAGACATGCGATCCCTCTCCAAATCAGTCTTGGGAGACATCTCTTTGGAGAGGGTGATCCCGTGACAAGCCGGTAGATTACCGCGCTTGGAATCTTCCATACTGAATCTTTTCAGTATGGTGTCGATGTACCTGGACTGCGAGAGTCCTAATATCCTCTTGGATCTGTCACGGTAGATCCGGATACCCAGAATGTAGGAGGCATCACCCAGGTCTTTCATGGAGAACCTGTGTGACAAGAACCCCTTGACAGATTGTAGCATAGGAATGTCATTTCCTATTAAGAGAATGTCATCCACGTATAAAACGAGGAATACTACAGTTCTTGCTACAAATCTACAATAGATGCATGGTTCATCTGGATTTTTGATAAAGCCAAATTCTTTGACCGTCTCATCAAAACAGATGTTCCAACTCCGCGATGCCTGCTTGAGTCCATAAATGGACTTCAGCAACTTGCACACCTTTCCGCTGCTCCCACCCTGAATGAAACCCTCTGGCTGGTCCATATAGACACACTCCTCTAAATGACCATTTAGAAAAGCTGTCTTTACGTCCATCTGCCAAATCTCATAATCGTGGAAAGCAGCGATGGCAAGAAGGATCCGAATGGATTTCAGCATAGCTACTGGAGAAAAGGTTTCGTCATAGTCCAAACCAGGTCGCTGACGAAAACCCTTTGCTACCAGTCTAGCTTTATAGGTCTCAACCTGTCCATCTACACCAATCTTCCTTTTGAAGATCCACTTGCATCCTACGGGTTTTACCCCGTCTGGAGCAATGTCCAACGTCCATACTTTGTTGGTGTACATGGACTCCATCTCGGTCCGCATTGCATCCAGCCATTTTACCGAGTCGACGCTCTGAATGGCTTGCTGGAAGCTAGTAGGCTCATCACAATCTAGGATGCAGTCTTCTCTATCCCCGTCAATAAGAAAACCGTAGTACCTCTCGGGCGGATGAGACTGCCTACTACTCCTGCGGAGTGGCATGGGAATGTCTTGTTCTTTCGATCCCTCTGGTTCTACTAAGCTTTCAGTAATAGCTTGCGGTTCTGGAATTTCTTCCAGTTCTATTGCGCTCCCACTTAATTCTTTTTCTATGAACTGATGTTCTAGAAAGTGGGCATGGCGAGAAACAAGGACTTTTTGTTCCTCTTCGTAATAGAAGTAATATCCCTTGGAGTTCTTTGGATATCCCACAAACTTGCACTGTACTGAGCGTGCCTCGAGCTTGTCCGCATGCTGCTTTTTTACAAAAGCTGGACATCCCCATGTCTTAATGTGATTAAGATAGGGTTTCTTTCCACTCCATAACTCATATGGTGTGGTAGGCACAGTCTTAGTGGGAACACGGTTCAAAAGATATGCAGCTGTTTCTAGCGCATACCCCCAGAACGATCGCGGTAACTCAGCGTTACTCATCATGGACCGTACCATATCCAATAGGGTTCGGTTCCGTCTCTCCGATACACCGTTATGTTGCGGAGTGTATGGAGGAGTAAGCTGAGAGAGAATTCCATTCTCTTTTAAGTAGTTCAGGAATTCGGCACTTAAGTATTCTCCTCCTCGATCCGATCTTAGGATCTTGATACTTTTGCCGGTCTGTTTTTCTACTTCACTCTTATATTCTTGGAATTTTTCAAAAGCCTCGGATTTATGTTTCATTAAGAAGACATAACCGTACCTTGAAAAATCATCCGTAAAAGTTATGAAGTAAGAAAAACCGCTTCGCGCATGTGTAGACATTGGACCGCACACGTCGCTGTGTACGAGTCCCAAGAGCTCGCTCGCTCTTTCTCCGTGTCCAGAAAACGGAGCCTTTGTCATCTTTCCTTTGAGACAGGATTGACAAGTTGCATACGATTGATATTCGAACGAATCTAAATATCCTTCAGTATGTAACTTAGTCAATCTTCTCTCGTTGATGTGACCCAGTCTACAATGCCATAAGAAAGTTTCATTAATTTCTGGAGACTTTCTTTTGTGTGTATTCTGGATATTGAAAACCTGTGGTTGGTTTAAAACGTAAATACCGTTGTTCAATGTACCTGACCCAATCAACACTTGATTAAGGTGAATGTTCACTACATTACTTACAAATGCAAATTCATAACCTTCTTTAGATAATAAAGATACAGAAATGATATTACAGGTTGCATTTGGTACATAATAACAACTACGCAAAACCAAAAAGTGTCCATCTGATAATCCCAGGTGATAGTCCCCCACGGCCTCAGCATCCATGCTAGCACCGTTCGCAACTCTGAGGGTCATGTCACCTGCCTTCAAAACTCTACGCTTTCTCAACGCCTGCAAAGAATTACAGATATGAGATCCTGATCCGGTATCCAATACCCAGGATGTAGAGTTTATTGATAGACAATTTTCAACAACATACACACCTGAAGCTGAAGCTGCAACTCGCTTCAAATCCTGTGTTCTGGCTTTCCAAGCCTTGCAATCTTGTTTCCAGTGACCACTTTTGTGACAATAGAAGCATTCTTCCTTCCCCACCAGCTTCCCCGCTACCTTTGTTGCTTTACCCTTTCCCTTCGTATCCACTTTACCGACACCGCCTCTTGGTTTGGCGGGGGCTTTCTTCTTCTTGCCCTTGGCTTTCGCCCTGGACCTAGAAGAGGAAGATCCTCCTACAAACAAAGTGGATGTCTCCCTACCCTTCTGTAGGGTGCCCTCAGCAGTCCTCAACATGTTCAGAAGCTCGGCAAGTTCAACCTCCTTTCCTTGCATGTTGAAGTTAAGAATGAAGTGGGCGTAAGTGGAAGGAAGGGACTGGAGAATCAGATCAGTATAGAGTTCATTCTCCAACATGGTCCCAAGGTCCGCGAGCTCCTCTATGTAGCCGATCATCTTAAGCACGTGGTCCGCTACCGATGATCCGACGGCCAACCTTGCCGAAAAGAGCTTCTTCGACACTTCGTATCTTGCGATACGAGATTGCTCTCCATACAGTTCTTTTGTATGGAGAAATATGGACTCTAGGTCCATATTCTCGTGCCTCCTCTGATGTTCATTGTCCATCGAGGCTAGTACGAGGCATTTGGCCCTCGCGCAATCTATCTCCCATGTCTTACGGATTTCTACATCCGCGACGCTGGAGGTGGGACCTGGGACGGGGGGAGCTTTGGTGGTAAGTATATACCCCAGCTTGTCATAAGTGATAGCCATCTTGACATTCCTGAGCCAATCTTTGTAGTTTGGCCCTGTCAATATGTTTTTATCTAATAGTAACTTAAGTCCGGTCATCTTGAATGGTCGCTGCAATTAGGAGAGAGAAAAGAAACACTTTAGCATGATGCTCTTGCAAGTTTAGAGTGGTTTTTAGTTTGTCTAAACTGGATGGCTCCCACTGTTTCTCGAATCCCTTCTCAAACCATAAAGAAAAGGATTAGCCGGGATCATTCTCACCGTACAATACTTGCTTAACCGTTCAGCCAGGCCAGTGTCGGTACTTCGAGGGAGGTTTTCCAACGCTTTCGCGAAGTTCCTTAATTAAGTAACCTCTTTTCCCTGTGGGCGTAGCCCCGCTAACACCTTTCTAGGCACCTACTAGGTTTATAGCATTGATCGTTAAGTGAGAGTTTTCCCGAGGAGTAGCATATACTCACAGTAGGATCGGGATCCAAATATCATCGCGTGATAAAACCGAAGGAATCCTACCAGAATTATCACACTCCAAATGGTATGCAACGCTAGCAAGTTTCAGTACTTATGAAACTCCCGATGTGGATTTTTGCCCCATGCTCTTATGACCTTGACTTTGGCCAAAATATCATAAGTCACATGTCAAGTTCTACCCGTCATTCTCCTGGTTAATTTGGACCCACCCGTACCTACCCTTGGCTTTGGCCAAAATGGCAGCACGACTGTCCCAAACCAACGCATCTATCTATGCTGCACATGAATACCCAAACGCTACCAATCACTATGCCTTGACTTTGGCCAAAATACATAGCTTGAATACTTTTGACCATTCATGTGGAATGACGGAGGGCTACGGATGGTTTTGGAGAAACCGTGAACGTAGTGAACTTGATATAATCGATGGAACGAGATATCTTTTAAAAGGAGTGGTTCAAGCTCCGCGTTTAAAAGTTTTAGTTTTGAAAAGAACCGAGTGGTTTTCAAAGTGTTCCAATCGACTTTTACTTGGTTTATTTCTTGCATTAGTTCTTTTAATGCGTCCCATCATTTAATCCTACCATTGCAGAAAACAACCAAAATATGACGTACGCTTATGCCATTCGCATTCGCCACGGGGCCCCGTCATCACCCGTTAGGTTACTTAACTAACGACAGAGCGGGGGCTGGGCTAGCGCGGCTGTAAAACATAAGCAACGCCTAAATAGTTATTATATATAAATATATAGCAATGATAGACATTACAGATCACAGATGAATACATTGGATATACTAGGAATCCGCAATGCGTTCGAGCCTGCAACGCAAAGCGGATTACACGGTCGCGGTGAATAGCCAAAACCCCACCCAAGACCCCTACGGGTGCGGCAAACTACCCGCCAAGCACCCGAAGCGAAGCAACCTCCCTCACCACCGTGAGTAGGCCACTCGGCACTTCGAGATACCCGGTAGTTTGTGCACCCCCTCCATGGGTCTATCCTAGGAGCAAAAACAGTAAAAAGAATTATACAATGACGGCTACAACCCGACCCGGTTGTGCGGCCATACAAAGAATATTATTACATCAATTTACATGTTACAAATGAATGAAAGAAAAAAAAACCGCTCATCTCACATCCAACCCGGCTATTCACCCGCGACGATCCAATCCATTCATATCCACAAACCAATAACAATCACAGATCATGTATAACCCCGACTAATCGTCTTATAGCGATTAGCCGACGTTCAATACATGCAAGCATTACAGATATAACCGATATAGTTAAAGTGCAGTGAAGTTCGGAAAAAATACGGAATTATAGGACCCCAAAAGGAAATTTCTTTTCTGGAAAATCTGGGTACATATAATATATACTAAAAATCCCAAAACCAACAACAACACACTCTGCACGAAAAACGATGCGCCGATAACCACAATCCGCGGCGGTTCCGCCGCATATACCTACTTAATGCGGCGGAAGCGCGGCGACTTGAGGGAATTAGGGTATCGTTTTTCTTGGGTGTATTCACAAAACCCTGAGACGATTTTACATGTATACAGTTTTTCATTTTGAGCAGGAAAAATTTTAACAGAAACATGGATTTTGTAAAAGTTTGGTTTTGTGATTTTTCCGGTTCCGAACTTCGTTACACTTAACTACTTAACTAGTTTAGGTTTAGTTAGGCTCTGATACCACTGTAAGTCCGTGTTGCCCACCCCGGTGCTTACGGGGAGGCGGAAAACATAATAAAAATCGGATTTTTAATGACTTAGGCAACATGGACTATGCTTGTGAGGATCTTTGCTAAACATAAACTAGCTAACTCTAACTACAAAGTAGCTAAGTGATGAAAGGTTATACCTTTGGTCTTTAGTCCTTCTCTCCTTGCTCCTAGGTATGGTAGAAAAGGATCACCTTGCTTGTCTTCTCCCGTCAAAGAAGGATCCACCCGAAAGCCACCACCTTTAGCTTCAACTCCAAGCTAGGAGTAACTAGAGTGCAAGAAATGCTAAGACTTGAACCCTAGAAGTGAGTAGAGAAGATCAAGAGAGGGTTTTTCTCAAGCTTTTTGTTTCTCAACACATGAGAGGGAGAGAGCTTGAGGGAGAGGATGAGCAAGAGAGAGAAAAGAAATGAGAGAATGAGAATAATAGTGAGCCATTCTCACTAATATGTGAGGATAATTTTAATTAGATAATTAGCTTGAAAATTGTCATGATAAATCATGAATTGACCATTATCATTTCATTTTTGCAAAGATCAAAGAGCATCTTCCAAATGAAATGATTATGGTCAAGTTGTCAACTTGGTCAACAAGTCAATGAAGTCAAATTGTCAACAACAACCATGCACAATAATTAAGCTAATTATCAATTAACAATAATCCACACAAAAACAATAGGGTTAATAAAATGACAAAAGCCATTAACCCTAAACAAGGTCCTCTCCCCAATCTCAAGCAACTGTGCATACGCACCCGCATTCGTGATCCGAGGAACACGAACACAATGAGAAAAACCAATCTCAAATCATATACTAGGATCCGGCTTAAACCAAAGCCCGCTAGTATAAACTGTCCGGACAGCAAACGTGCACAAGTGCGCGGATGCGAACGAACCCTGTCGCAAAACCATGCGACCTCTACTCATTTTGCCTAAAGGCGAATAGCTCTCTGTGTGGGACTCTAAAGACTCGACACTACGCTGGCAGTGGGTTTAACCACAGACCGCAAGCGGCACTAGCTGTACGTAACGGTCCCCAGGTAGATGTCGATAAGAAGACTGACGAGGTGAACCCCATCTGCACTCCTACTGAGCCTGTATGTGACAGTCTCCGTACAGTCCGGTCTGTTCGTCTGATACATCGCATGGCGGGCCTAGGGGGGCGGTGAACGTCAGTCCCCTAATAGCGGTACAAGTCGTGTCGGAGTGTAGCCCAGAACACCCTGAGATAACACTGGAAACCTACCAGTATATCTCGCTTGCCCTGGCCAGGGACTACTCGTGTAATGGCTCTCCTAGACACAGCGCGATGTCAACCCCCAATACCGGGAGAGACGAATCCTGTCTAACCGTCACTGCCTCCAAGTGCTTCGGGACTGCACCCAAAAACTACCTGTTTGCACAGCTCCTTTGGGCCGTGGTAGGGTAGTAATCAAAGTGCAGTGGGAACACACTCGAGGCGAAGTGACAGTGTCAAGTCAGCGGACTAAGCTGTACTCATGTCACCTGGGAACTGATAACTGACGATAGGTATATTACCAACCAACAGTTCCCGACGAGTCCTGTCCAGTGTACTCGTAACCTAACGAGCACCCGCATACTATCCCAAGTACGACGTACTAACGGCTGTGGGACAGACCGTCTCCCACACTGGGATGAGAAGCGCATACGCTAGTCTACTCCGGAGTATCGATGCCCAGTCTCGATAGTCCAACGACCAGGGACCTGTATAAGGATGTGCTTATAGATTACCCAGCTCCCACGAGTGCGAGCGCCATCACAACGCTGGTAATCAAGCAAAGATCCTAAGGGCTCTACTAATATGTATACCAGCAATATGCTAAAAGAAACACATGCACATATTAAAGCAGAGACAAACCAAGTAGCATACTACCATTTCGAGCAAGATTGTATATACAACTGTGAATATCCCAAGCTTCCATTAAGTAATATACAAGCTAGTATGATACAGTAATGGCCTCTAGGGCATATACACTAACAGAAGGTAACGACTAAAGACATATAAAGGGATTTGGAGAGGTGGCAAAGAATTATGCGGTTATAGTTGTGAATCTGGATAATGGTAGAGGCATTACTAGAAATACAAGGATACCCCATCGAAACATTTCAATGTTTCAGTTCACTGTGTACTGTTAAAAGAAAACTGATTTCCCGATTAGATACTTACTCCAGGGTATGTATTTACCAGGTATGATTCTCACATCTGTATAGTTTTACAGATGATGAGTGGGAGTAAGTTATTGGGAATTGGGTGATCATCCTCATTATATCGGGATTCGTTGTAATCGGTGATATTTGAGGAAATCACCTGGGCTGTTTGCCGGTCGGCAAATATTTGGTTTTGAATATCCGCTGTTGTGCACCAATTTCAAATTGATATATCTGTACGTCTATTTTCATAGAGTGAGATATACCTTTTGATATTATGTCGATGACATTTACCTATATCAGTGGATGGTTAGGTAAGGAGCATTAAACAGCGATGTAATTCTTCTTAACCATAAGTACAGTTTTCAACCTACGACACACAGTGAAAGAGTTGTTAGACTCAGCGGACTTATACAGAGTATTGTATGTTGTCCAGTGTCCATTAGGACAGAGGGGTTGGTCCTCATACTATATTCTGTTTACTTTTAACTTCTCTAGTTCTTAGACATGTGTTTCGTAGAAACACAGGGTCTAAGTTTTGAGGAGTTATAGGTATTTGAATAGAGTAGAGAACCAAGTGTAGCAAGTATCGGGATTCTTCAAAGTGATCGAAGATGTAGATACTTGTGTATGGTATTCAGTTGATAGTAATGATAAAGAGAAATTGCTTCTCTTTCAGGTTACTCATAATTGGAAGCATTCCTAAGTTGAGTAACGCTGATCGACCTCCTTCCATTGAGTTGACATGCACTGCAGATAGCTGCATGATTTGAATCTGGTTCAATTAAATCAGTGCCTCTGGTTCTATATTGGATATAGTACAGTTCATATCTTAACATTGTTAAGATACGGGGAGTTGTCCGGCTTATGATTAAAACCAGACACTGGACAACTCAAGGCACGTTTCTGTAATGGCTGTTTGTGGGTTGACCCAGGCTATGACGAGGGTTGACTTTCTACCATCTGGAAGATCAATAGTGATATTGTTCTTAACTCGCCACATTTTAAAAAGAAATGGTTATTTTTCAGAAAACAGTAGTGGGAGTATGGTAGAACTGGAAGCGATTCCAGAACCGCAAACGATTACTGGAGATTTGATAAGGAACCTAAAGATTCAATCTGATTTGACATTCCATTGGCCACTCCGCAGATAAGGTGGGTAACTTCAGGCACCCGAGAGGTACTCCGGTAGCCTCAAGGACGGTGACAGGGAAGTTCTTGTTTACCCACACTTGCCATTGTTGTTGTTCCAGGCTGCGAGACCCGGCAGGAGGATGAGTATAGCGTCGTTCTAAACTAGCTTTAGAAGTGCGCGTCTATATGACTCTGCCAGAGGGTTGTCGTAGTCAGCGGGAGCAGCGGAAGCATTGGTGGATATCAGGCTTATGTCTATTTATAGACTAAAGCAAATATAGCGGAGATAGATCATCTATTTCTGATGTGACAGTCATGGGTTTGACGTTATCAGAATAAGGGATGGATCTGTTGAGAAGGTGGTAGGGTGTGATATCCTGGTTTTGGATGACATACACAAAGTAGGAAGTGACATTCCTATACTACGATCGGTTATACTTTGGTCGTCACACAGTAGTTTCTCCACAAAGGACTTGGACATTATATCAGACATACTGGTTACTAGATCTATGGTTTTAGATCTAGATTTGGGTGGTTTCCCAATCAGGGTACCTTGACGGCATTCTAAGAGTATTTAGAATGGACGACTCCTGGCACGGTTGTGTACCTGCAGGTGATGGAGTCACCCTCTCTAAAGGTGTCTTATAGACTAAAGGGGAGAGGGATATGCATGATTGGCAGATCACTTGCTTAGTCAATTGAGTCAATCATGAGATATCAAGTACCACACCAGATGTTGTTCTTGCACTAGATGCAATAAGTTGACATTGATCCAATCCTGGAGAAACAGTCGGAAGCAGTTTTAGAACATAAGTGGATGTTCTAGGGATATGATAACGACAGCCTCATTTGGGAGACAGTTATCATTCCAGGCTTCCAAGGTGACATGGACGACAAGGAGGTTGTCAGAGTTATAGTTTTCCTTCTGACGAGGGGCAGTATTTTGGACAGGTGGTCCAAGGAAATACTGAGGGTGGCATGGCGCAGGATACTGATTAAGTTCAGTTGACGATACAGTCTAAGAAGTTTGGATTTGGAGTTCATTTATGAGCTAGGTCCCATCAGACATCCAGACATTCTAAGACAGGTATTGCTCATTTCGGGAGATGGCTTTCTCCGCGAACTTGAGATATAGAGAGACATAGAAAGAAACTTCAGAGCGGATCCACTCGCTGAGGCTATTCCTCGAACGCAATAGTTTCGCAAACAGGCTTTGTGCGACTGACTAGTAGAGGAATTGGGTGTTCGGTATCACACGGGCTGTGAGTATGCGACATCGCAATAATTAGCCTTGAGTGCAAGTGGGAGATTGTTGGAGATAGTGCCCTCAGAGTCAATTATTGGATCACAGGCATGTGATTGCAATGATTGAGGGATGACCTATCCCGGGACGACAGTCTTACTCGAGATGATAGTATGCTATCTGGTTTACCTTTATCATCGTGTACTGCTTTAGGTGACATGACATGTCACTATTGCACGTTGATAGAGCCCCTAGGATTCTTGCTTGACTACCGGCAGTATGAGGGCGATCATATACGTGGGAGCTGGTAGTCTATAAGCACATCCTTAAAAGGTCCCTAGTCGTGGGAGTTTCGAGACAGGGCATCGATACTCCAGAGTAGACTAGTGTATACAGTCGAGACCCCGACGAGGGGCGGTGGCCGGTCTCACAAGCCACTGGTGTCAGTTGGTTCACCTAAGATGTATACAGGTGCTCATTGGGTTATGAGTACACCGGACAGGACTCGCCGGGAACATGCTAGTTGGTCTTATACCTGACGTCAGATAGCAGTTCCCTGGTGACATGTGTACAGGTTAGTTCATCGACCTGAGGATCGTCATTTGTCTCGTGTGAGTTCCCACTGTGCTTTGATTACTACCCTACCACGGCTCAAAGGAGTCGTGCAAACAGGTTTTAGTTGGGTACAGTCCCGAGCCACATGGAGGCAGTGAGCGGATCTTCGGGGGTTCGTCTCTCCCGGTATTGGGGGTGAGGTCGCGCTGTGTCTAGGAGAGCCATTACACGAAGTCCTTGGCCAAGGCAGGAGATTTACTGGTAGGTATTCCAGTAGTATCTCAGGGTGTTCTGGGCTACACTCCGACACGACTTGTACCGCTTTTAGGGGTCTGACTTTTACCAACCCCTAGGCCCGACATGCGATGCTCATAGACGAACGGACCGGACTGTACGGATATTGTCACTGACAGGCTCAGTAGGGTGTCAGGATGAGTTCGCTCATCGACGTCCCTTTTAGTCAATAGCTGGTGGCCCGTCACGTATTGGCTTATACCTCTGACGTGCTAGTGGTTAAATCCACAGCCATAGTATTGACGAGTCTTTAGAGTCCACCACACTTTCAGTTACTCAGCTTTCGGGCGAAACGCTGTAGAGGCCGTATGGAGATATGGCAGGGTCCGATCAGATACGTGCGGTATTGCACGGATCAGGATCGGACGGTTTGTACTAGAGGCCGTATAGGTATATGGCAGGATTCGATCAGATTCGTGCGGTATTGCACGGATCAGGATCGAACGGTAATTACTAGCCGGCTTTGTTTTAAGCCGGATCCTAGTTTAGTACAGTGTAGATTTTGTCTCTTTGCATTTGTATCCGGACGGAATACAAATGCGGGTGTGTATGCACAGTATCGGGGTTTTCCTGTAATTTATTACGGGACCAGTTTTCTGGAGTTGCCAGTTTGCATTCCGTTCCGGCCGGTTTTCCTTTGTTTTTTCCCGGCCGGACTTTTCCGATGGAGGGGGTTATTTGCAAGTTTGCAAATAACACTTTGTGGAGGATTTATTTGCATAAGGATTGATATGATAAGCATCTTTGCTTTTCATGCATTTATTGTGATAAGAATGGATTTGATTTGGATTTGAGTTTTGTGATGATGATGTTTTAGGATATGGTCACTCTCTCTCTTTTCCTACACTCACCTCCCTCTTGCTTTCATATTCCTTTTCCTCCACCATTATTCTCACTTGATGGAAGAAGTTTTTTTCATGGTTGAGAGAGAAGAAAAAGAGAAGAAGAAGAGAGCTTCATCTTTGAGAGAGTAGCATTCTTGATCTCATTTTTCATGTTAAGAAAAATGCAAGCACCATTTTTCTTATCTTGTTTCCTCCATCATCTTCAAATGGCAACCACCCCAAAAGAGACTATGATTCTACACTACACTTTCTACAGCATATCTTGGACGCGTCGGGTAGCCTATTTCGCGCCCGAGTTGCCTCGGTATTGAGGTGGGAGCCCATAAAAGCTACAGGCGATGTGGTGCCCTTTCCGACGAGGAGGAGATGGACGGAGATCCCGCGAGGAGATCAGAGTGGAGATGAAGACCGGAGGACTCGGATCAGTCGGTACATCTCTTCCCTATCTTGTCAGTTAGCTAGGACAAGTTTAATGGCCCGATCCGGGGTTTAGTGCGCGGTGGTGCCGGTTTGCAAAGTTCGCAAAATTAAAGTTTATCACCGTTTCCGCGTTTGGTCGTCGGATTGACGACCGGGGCGCCGCCGTGCACTTACATTATCTGCCCTAGTTAGATAGTTAGAAATGTTTATCAATTTCCTAATGAGTGAGTAATTCCTCACTTGTTAGGGTTAGGAATAGGGAATGTTTGAGAGATGAAAATCTCTCACCCCTTTCTTGGCCATCACGTATAATTAATAGGACTCCATGCATACATACACACCGTTCCCTATGGCACCCTACCCCACGAGGTAGCGGTGATACCGTAGTATAAACGACCGGTTGAGCATGTTTTCCATGGAGGATAGGGTAATAATTAAGAAAGGAAGGACAAGAACCTAGAGGAAGAAATATCGTTTCTTCCCGATAGTACTAATTCCCTTTATTAATTGTTACCATAACACCTAAAAGAGTTCTAAATTATGGCATTGAAAGCGGTGAGGAAATCTTCAATTTCCAAACTTAACCTAAACCTAAACCTAGCAAGATTCTAGTCCAAATCAGTTTAGTTTTTAGCGATAATCCATTCACACCTTTTGGAATTAACTCGTTAGACCAAATTAGGAAATACACAAAATCCCTGTGGGCCGACCCGTACTCACCAGCTAGCTACCAAGCGACGCCGTTCTTGATTGCGGTTAATAAATTCTTTGATCAATCAAATGGCGCCGTTGCCGGGGATGGCGTGTTATTTTCTTTTTGTAATTTCGGGTTAATATAAAAATATAAAACTCATAAAAACTGAAAAATAAAAAAAATAAAAAAAAATTATCCTCTTGTTATTTTGTGAAGGGTATTTTCGTGTGAATTTTGCGGGATAGACGAACGAGTTCGGATCTGGAAAAATCTAGCAAGCAAAACAGAAAACCCTAGATCTGAACAACAGAGAAAAGTCAAACCAGAGGGGTAGAAATATTTTTGGGAACCGAGCCGCAGATCAGACCGCGGAACCGCGGCGGGAGGCACCCTTTGGCGGCGGAAACGCGGTTGTGGGGTCGAGTCAGCACGTGGAAAAATCTCTGTTTGCTTCCTTTCTCCTCCTCTGAACCCCCTGATATCTCCTCTGTAAATTTGCCTGCAGGATTCTTTGCGCTAAAAAATCTCTCCCCCTTCCAATAATTGATCTTGTGCAGGATTCTTTGCGCCGCGCTAAAAATAAAAAAAAATGTTTGCAAGTGATTGTGTTTACTGCTTTGCATATTTTAAATTGACTTTAAGGGGCTTGAACACCAATCCAGATTGGGTGGGGATTTCATTACCCTTTCCAGGACCCCAAAAATCACCTAAGGCATATTGCATTGACCATCAAGTTAAATTAAAAAAGATTAGACTCAGCCTTAAGGACTTCGCGCTCAATAGGACAAAGGAATAGTTGTAGGCATCTACCGTTGATCCTAACCTGACTTTATGGTGCCTAGGCTAGACAGGAAGTGAAAGGTAATTTTAAAAGGCCCGTCTCACGATGATTCGTGAGCGGATCTCTCCTTTCTTTACTTGTGCTTACCTAGCCACAATTGGCGGTGAAGAGGTGGTTTGAGGTCCTACTTGCCCTTTGGAACAGTTAGGAGCTGTCTAGCTGACCTAGGTGACCCTAGATCTAGGCTTGATTGTGCATTTGTGATTGATTGAACGTGTGTCTAAGCCCTTTATCGAAAATCTTTTTTTGCAAAAAGCTCCACATAAAAAAAAAGAAAAAAGGAAAATTTTTACAAAAACTTGCAACTTGTCGCTAAGAAATCCGTGCACCCCACATTCTTTTTCTTCTCCTTTCTTACATCATGGGTACCCCACCTCACAAAACTCTTGCCGAACTTTGGTACCCTCATCCAAACTTTGCTTCTTACGCGAATTGTTTTGGTCGAATTACGGACGACCCCTCCATGCCCAAAATTTCTTTGAAAGATCGAATAGAAGCTTCTAGGAGAAACAGTTCGACTCTGCAATCCACTTTGTATCAACCATTTCAACCTTCACTAACCTCTTACGTTGATACCCCTTTTTCGAGTCCTATTGTAACTCCGAAACCCATGTCTATTGCTGAACATATTAAAATATCTCGTAACCGATCTTTCACTCCTTTCAACACTTCTAGTTCTTGAGATCAACAAGTCCATTCACCTTTTTATCCAAATGTTGATCCTTGTTCTGTCCAACCATTCAATTCCTACCAGTCCTACCCGACTTTCACACCTTCCCTAGACATTGCTTCTACACAGCCATTTGGGAGTTTTACGTATCCAAACAACTTTGAATATTTTACTGAAACCCCTTCACAATCATGTCTAGTCTGGAACAGTCGTTGGAAGCTTATATGGTAGCGACAAACCAAATGCTGAGGAATGTGGATGCGTCCATGGCCGCCCTTATACAACCTAGTGACCCGGTAGCTAGTTTCCAACTAGCTCCAAAAATTCCAATGTATAATGCGGCAGTTGGACAGATCGATAATTTGAGTGGAGAAAGTGAGCTATACACCCTTCCAAATCAAACCTACGCATCCTCAGTTGAATCCCACAACTCCGGTTTTCAAACAAGTGTCCAAATGATTCACCAGTTGAAAATAAAAATGAGTTGTGCGACTTTGTAGTGCTTGATTTGCCAGAGTGTGAAGGGTCCCCTTTGAGTGAAACCATTACCAATCCTTTCGATCTATACACCTCCAATCTAGAACCTAAATTGAAAAATAACCATGCTTTTGATGAGGTGTCAGAAAAATTGATTTTCACTTGATTGAGGATATAGACGCTGGGAATATTTTGGATGATGAACCTGTAGATTTGACTGAAATTTTATCTCCAATTCATCATCCCGAGTCATTAAATGTTTCTCCCGAACCTTATATGCGTCTTGATTTTGATGATAATTGCATGGATGAGATAACTTTTCAGGAGAATTATGAAGATAGTATTGAGGATGAACCATTTTTGTTTGATGTGTCGGATTTTCCAATTCATCCTTCTGAACCTTTAACTGTTATACTTCCTAAATCACCCTCCCTCCTTTCCATCGTTCCGACCACGCAAAAGATCACGCAGGAGGACTGTGAGCTTGAAAAATTTCTGTTCGATCACAGCAGTTTTGACGCCACTAGTGCGTACCTACTTGAATCTGACACAGTTCTCACAGCCGATAACGATTACGAGTGTTTCACTTTTTCAGACGATTTTGAAGACTCACCGTCCAAGTTTGAGTCCTTTGAATTTTTAGATGAGTTAGTTGAACCATTAGACTCGGTTGCTTACAGTCATTTTGAACCATTGGTGGAATCCTTTAAATTCGAGACAGTTTACTTAGGTAAGAATAAGACTATTCCTAAATCACTCCCTTTCGTCCCTTCCATCGTTTCGACCACGCAAGAATCCGTCGCGTTTCCATTTTCAATGGATGATTTACCAAGTTCAACGTGCCCATGTTTTCTCGCGAATCTTGATGGATTTGACCCCATTTCTTGACGGGTTGATAGATTATCACAATCGCTTTTAGCACATCGGTCATCATAAATTGTGCTAATTTATTCACTCGATTTACACTCTCAAGTTCGTACTACACTTCTTTCTCTCTTCCGCCATTCTTCTCCTCCACCGAGACCATATTCCACCCTTCTTCCTATACGGTCTCGTGTGTTTCTCAACTTCTTTCTCTACACTCCATTCTTCCACCAACCCTACTATTATCACGATAGAATTTTTGAATGGTTGGTGCTAACCTTTAGCCTGTGTAAGACCTTGTATAGTTTGATTTTTCTCCTCCCTAACTCTGAACTTTAACGCTTAAACAGTAGAAACACTGTCTCACTTAAGTTTGGGGGGGACCTTGTTGTATATATATTTTGTTTTTCTTTTAACAATAAAAAAAATTTGTAAATAAATAAACAGGGTAGCGCCGACAATTTTGACCCTCTTGGTGTAGCATGACAGTAAGGACACTGTCGAGTTTAAGTTTGGGGGTATGCTCGGTAAGCTTTCTCCCTTCCCATTCATATGTACATCTTTGCATTTGCATACTTATTTTTAAAACCCATAAAAAATTGAAAAATTTGAAAAATTATAAAAATTGAAACATTCAATTTTGGTCATATTTGACTTAAGTTTGACATGACGGTTAACTAGCTAGGAACAACTAGACCTTAGACTTAGTAAATTAAAAACCCTAAAAATAACCTTTCTTAAAATTTAACGGTAGAAAGGATATGTCTTTGTAGTTTATTTAGAAATAGGCAAATTTCGAGTTCACTTCTTGGGCTAAATTAAAATAAGGGAAAAGTATTGATATTTTTATTAAAGTATAAATTTGAAAAATAATTCCTAAACTTAAGTCTATATTCTGAAAATATATACCCTACAAATTGCACAAACACGCACCTTGAAACTTGGAATAGTAGAGGATACCTTGAAATGCTCTTGTCTAAAATCCTTAGTATGAAATAAAATAAAAATACAAGTATGAATAAAGAGATAAAAAAATGAACACTTGTTTTTGTAATTACTTAAGGCTGCAAAATAGAAAAAATATTTAGCAAGGATGCTTCATCATCTAGTGCCTTAGACCAACTGGTTTGGGAGTCACTGCTAAAGCCTTAGGTGGTACAAGACTAGGAATTACGTTTTACTGTGCAAACACATTTTGTAATCGGTTGTTGGTACCTTAAGAAGTATTAACGGTCGCATGAAGGATGCGTGAGCAAATTTCATCTAAAAATTCACCAATTAAGAAGTGCTTTGGACGACGGACAAGAGTATCATAGCTTGATTTGAATTTCCAAGTGTAGGGTTGATATATACACACACATAGGGGTATGTGATTGGGGTATAGATAAGAGATAGGAATGAAAAATAGGACTTATATTTTTAATAGAGATGATAAAAATTCCTAAGTTGAGATGGAACCTTAGAAGGAAAATTTAAAAGATGCTAAAAGCTAAGTAAATTTACAAGAACATATATAATCTTAAGTTAAATCATTAGGAAGCGTGAAGAATACGGGTGGATAATTTCTGAGTCAAAGATAATAGAGTTTCTTGTTAGAAAACCTAATTGGAGAATAAAAGTTAATAGGCCAAATTGATAGGATTTTGTAGGTAGTATCCATTGAAAACCCTCAGGAGACAACACTCCTCCTACTAGAGACACCTAGAGGTTTAACGGCTTGTTGCACGAGCTCAGTGCAATCGTGTTTCCCTGCGAAAGTGAGGCTAGGTCTTTTTCAAGAATAAAACTAGGTTTGCTCGAGGACGAGCAAAAGATAAGTTTGGGGGTATTTGTTCATACCATAATTTTGCATTATTATAAATCCCATTCTTATTCATTTTGACAAATAAACAGGTGCTTTTGATCCATGTCTGCTACATAGTTGCAGCTTACAGGTTCTCGGAACAAAAACAGTGAAATTGACGAAAAGACGTTACAAAAGTGAGACCACGACCAACAAATGGAAGAATCTTGATCAAGCCCACAGTTTGGAGAATAAACGAAGATCAATGAACAAGTTCACAAAGCACAAAAGGCAGCGCAAGGTTCAAGACTTCGACACGAAGCAAGCGGTAAAAGTCCACGATTTTATTCACTGTGGAAATCTGGAATAAATCTAGAAGACAATTTGAGAAACTAAGTGAAGAAAATAGGAGAAACAAAGCAACAAAAGAGGACCTGAAAAAATGAAGCATCAAGCTCTCCATACGGCCGTGGAACCACGGCCAAACCAAGCTTTTGGCCGCGGATCCATGGCCGTGCGTCCCTCGTGTTGCCACGTGTCGCGTGTGTCAGTGCGTCGGTGCATTACTTAGGTTTTTCTTAGGGGTAAAATTGTAAAAGCAGATGTAACTCGATTGTAACCCTAGGGTGTCTATGATCTATAAATAGAAACCCTAAACCTCTTTCAGTGGTATGCCTCTTTTTATTTCATCTATTCAGAATTTAATTCCTGTGTAAATATTTGGAGAGTGCCATCAATAAAGTAAGTAATTTTATTTAATTGCCCTAGTTAATTTTTATTCTGCCTTAGTATAATTATATTATCTGCCCTAGTTAGATAGTTAGAAATGTTTATCAATTCCCTAATGAGTGAGTAATTCCTCACTTGCTAGGGTTAGGAATAGGGAAGGCTTGAGAGATGAAAATCTCTTACCCCTTTATTGGCCATCACGTATAATTAATAGGACTCCATGCATACATACACACACCGTTCCCTACGGCACCCTACCCCACGAGGTAGCGGTGATACCGTAGTATAAACGACCAGTTGAGCATGTTTTTCATGGAGGTTAGGGTAATAATTAAGAAAGGAAGAACAAGAACCTAGAGGAAGAAACATCGTTTCTTCCCGATGGTACTAATCCCCTTTATTAATTGTTACCATAACACTTAAAAGAGATCTAAATTATGGCATTGAAAGCGGTGAGGAAATCTTCAATTTCCAAACTTAACCTAAACCTAACCCTAGAAAGATTCTAGTCCTAGATTAAATCAGTTTAGTTTTTAGTGATAATCCATTCACACCGTTTGGAATTAACTCGTTAGACCAAATTAGGAAATACACAAAATCCCTGTGGACCGACCCGTACTCACCGGCTAGCTACCAAGCGACGCCGTTCTTGATTGCGGTTAATAAATTCTTTGATCAATCACTGGACAATGTTGTGAACATTTTCCTTAATCAAGAGTTGATTGGATCAGGCACGTTATATAATAGCATATACGTTCTAAATCAAACCGCGGTTCAAAATATATAGAACACACACAAGAGAAGTAATTCAGAAATGAACGAATCTTTCTTGTGGCATTGTAGATTAGGTCATATCAATGCGACACGACCAGCTAGGTTACATAAGGATGAATGTGAGAATCTGTTCGAATTTTCATCTTATTATACTTGCCAGTCTTGTCTCAAAGATAAAATGACCAATACTCCGTTTATTGGAAACAGAGAAAGAGTTACTGAACTCTTGGGACAGATACATGATGATGTATACGGTCCTATGTCTACAAATGCCAGGGTTGGTTCTTGGTACTTCATTACATTCATCGACTATCTCTCAAGATTCGGACATGTGTTCCTGTTGAAACACAAGTCTGAAACATTTGAGAAATTCAAGGAATATAACCTTGAAGTTGAGAACCAGACGGGTAGAAGTATTAAAGTCTTTCGATGTGATCGAGGAGGAAAATACTTGGGCATGGTGTTCCTGGAGTTTCTAAAAGGAGAATGTGATTCTCTCTCTGCTTACTCCTTCGAGTACACCACAGCACAACGGTGTATCGGGGCGGAGGTATCGCACCCTATGAGATATGATGTGCTCTATGATGAGTACTGCTGAGTTATCTGTTTCCTTTTGGGGTTTTGCACATGAGAAGCTGCATACCTATTCAATAGGGCAAATCAGTGCCTACCACTACATATGAGATATGGAATGGGAAGAGACCATATCTTAAACGAGTCAAGATATGGAGTTATCCGGCCTATGTTGAAAAGCAAAATCCGGACAAGCTCGAGGCAGGGTCAATTCTGTATAAGTTTGTTAGATATCCCAAACATTTGCGAGGGTATATCTTCTACCTAACTGAGGAGCAAAAAGTGTTTTGTTTCCTAGCATGCCACCTTTTTAGAAAAGGAATTTCTTATGAAGAAATTAGTGGTCATGAGGTAGAACTGGAAGCAGTTCCAGCTAGACAAACTAACAGCTGATGATTTGGTGAAACCAAAGGATTCAATAGTCTCCAACGAACCTCAGCCTCTCCGCGAATCTGTAACAGCTGATGATTTGGTGAAACCAAAGGATTCAATAGTCTCCAACGAACCTCAGCCTCTCCGCGAATCTGGTAGGGTTCCTCATCCACTTGAGAGATTCTACGGTTTTCTCGGTGATAGTGGGAGCGAGGATTGCATCATGGTAGATGATGGCCCAACTAGGTTCAGGCAGGCCATCATGAGTGGGGACTCTGTGAAATGGCTGGAGGCTATGCGATCAAAGATGGAATCCATGTACACCAACAAAGTATGAGTTTGGATGTTGCATCTAAAGGAGTAAAACCCATTGGAAGCAAATGAATCTTGAGAAGATTCTTGGTGTAAATGGAAAAGTTGAGACTTTCAAAGCTATGCTTAAGTCCATCAGGATTAATGCAGGCATCGAGGAGATGGACCATCTATTTTGATGTGGCAGTTAAAGAGTTTGACTTCATCAAAAAGGTAGACGAACCTTGTATATATAAGAAGGTTGTAGAGAGTAAGATTGTCTTCCACGTATTGTACGTAGATAAACATACTCTTGATAGGAAATGGTTTCCTATGCTACACTCGGTTAAGCTCCTCTTATCATGGAGATTCTCCATAGAAGATCTGGATGATACCTACTACATCTTGTTGTTTATGATCTATGGTGATAGATCTAAGTAGATGTTGGGAGTGTCCCAAATTCCGATACATCAACACCATCCTAAAAGGGTTTAGTATGGAAAATTCTAAGCGTGGTGGTTCGCCCACTTACTCATAGATCACTCTCTCCAAAAAGACGTCTCCCAAGACTGATTTAGAAAGAGCTCGCGTGCAAGGGACACCCTATGCTTTGGCGGTAGGCTCTATCATGTATGCGATGTTATGTACCTGACCGGATGTAGCTAACTTACTAGGTGTAGTGATCAGGAATCAATCGGATCTTGGGAGAATCACTGGGCAGCTGTGTAGGACATTCTTAAGTACTTGAGAAGTACTGAAGAAATGTTCTTGGGGTTTTGGTAACGGTGAACTCCAGTGGGAGTCCTTTACCAATTCCAGCTCCCAGAGTGATAAGGACGACTGAAAGTCAGTCACAGGCTTTGTCTTTACCCTCAGTGGAGGGACGGTATGTTGGAAGAGTTCCAAGCTAAATACTGTGACATAACTAGACGATGAAGGCTGAATACAGCGCTACCAACAAAGCTACCAAAGAGGTTGTCTGGACATTTCTTGTTCATGAGATGAACAAGGTTCCTACCATTGAGCGTCCAATAACTGTTATTGTGACAACAATGGAGTTGTGGCTTTGGCCTAGGAATCCAGGTCCCATCAGCGATTCAGACATATTCTGAAGCAAGTATCACCTGACCAGGGAGATGGTTGATCTCCAGAGGATCGAGGTAAGGAGAGTTGACGCGAATGATAACACGGCGGATCCACACACAAAGGCCTTTCCCTAGAAAGACTTCTATAGGACATTGAGTATGAGATACTGCAACAAATGGCCTTAGTACAACTGGGAGATTGTTAGTTATATGTATGCCCTAGAGGCCATTACTGCATATATGATGTATATTGTAGTGGATGCTTGGACATATATAGGGAGGACTTTCTTGCTCGACAAGATAGTATGCTATCTGGTTGCTCTTTATCTTAACATGTACACTTATTGTCCCTCTATTACATGTTGATAAAGCCCTTAGGATGAGTACTTGACTACCAGGATTATAATGGAGATCATACTAGTGGGGCAGAGGTAGTCGATAAGTACATCCTTCAAATGTTTCTAGTCGTGGGTGTATCGAGACGAGGCATCGATATTCCAGTGTAAACTAGCGTATACGCTTCTTGACCCATTTGATGGGCGATGGATGATCCCATATCCATTGGTGTTTGACATCAGAGATGGTATACGGGTGCTCAGTGGAGACTGGGTACATTGAACGGATTCACCACTGTTAGTTATATGTATGCCCTAGAGGCCATTACTATACATAGGATGTATATTGTAGTGGATGCTTGGACATATATAGGGAGGACTTTCTTGCTCGACATGATAGTATGCTATCTGGTTGCTCTTTACCTTAACGTGTACACTGATTGTCTCTCTGTTACATGTTGGTAAAGCCCTTAGGATGTGTACTTGACTACCTGGACTGTGATGCGGATCATACTAGTGGGGACATGGTAGTCCATAAGTACATCCTTCAAAGTCCCTAGTCGTGGGTGTATCGAGATGGGGCATCGATATACCAGAGTAGACTAGCGTGTACCTTCTCGACCCATACAGATGGGCGATGGATGATCCCATATCCATTGGTGTTTGACATCGGAGATGATATACGGGTGCTCAGTAGAGACTGGGTACACTGGACGGACTCGCCGAGAACTCCCAGATGGTATTATACCTCACGTCAGATGGCAGTTCTCTGGTGACACTGGTACAGAGTAGTCTGTTGACCCGAGATCGTCATAGAGTCTTGTGTGGTTCCCACTGTGCTTTGATTTCCATCTTACCACGTCCAAGAGGGCGTGCAAAACGGTGGTTTTTGGGTACAGTCCCGAGTCATATGGAGGCAATGAGCGATAGGAGGGGATTCGTCTCTCCCGGTATAGGGAGTTGATGTTGCGCTGTGTTCGATTGGCTATAACCGGAAATCCCTGGCCAGGGTTGCTGAGATTTACTGGTAAGTGTTACCAGTAGTTTCTCGAACTGTTATAGACCTCATATCGACACGACTTATTGAGCTATTGGGGTCTGACGTTCACCACCCCTAGGCGAGATATGCGACATATCAGACGATCAGACCGGACTGTACGGTAGTGTTACTGGTTGGATTCACTGGAGTGTGAGCGGGCTTGCTCGTCGATCTTCTGATCGCTCAATTCCCGGGTGGCCGTTACGTTTAGCAGGCCGCTTGCGGCTTGTGGGTGATTGATATGATCATCACCTGCTGCCGGCGTATTGATGAGTCTTTAGAGTCCTACACAGAGGTTTCCTGGCTCAAGCGAAACGAAATAGGAGCGCATATGAGATATGTGCGGGACCGAGAATGATACCAGTATATGATACTGTATTCGATTCTCGCGATATGTGACGTTGATCGGTTATATGTGATATAGCCGGGTTATCGGATCAAGTGTTGATTCGATAAGTTGTTACTGTTGATATTAGTCGGTTATATGCGATATGACCGGGTCGTTAAATCAAGTGTTGATTTAATGATTTAATGCATAATTATATATATTTGATATATTACTTTGCATTAATTAGTATCGGTTCACTTTAAATGGATTTTCTCACTCGGATGTGCGCATTGCATATGCGATATGATTTTGTGCACTTGCTTGTATCATGTTTGATGATACATGCCTTTTGGTTAAGTGTAAAGAATTAAACCTTGGTTAATGAAATGGTTAGGATTTACTTTTTCCTTATTCATTTTATTCATTTATTAATCTTTTTCTTTTTGGAAAAAGGAAAAGATATGAGAAGAAATGGTGGCTTTTATTTGTTTGCACTTGAAGCTTCTTGAAGCTTTCATAAAGTCACCATTTTTGTCTCATCCTTAAACCTAACCATTCCATTTAACCATGATTCATTCTCTACACTAAACCATGGTTTGAATATGATAAGGTTTGATTTTCTTTTCCTTTTTTAATTAACACTTATTATATTCATCATCTTCTTCTTCTTCTTCACTTCAAGAAAAAGCTTGAAAGTTTTAATGGCAAAGTGAGAAAAAGAGTGAGAAATCCAAAACCAAAGTCTACCCACTTCCTATTTCTTCATCCTCTACCTCTTGCCAAGTAGTAGAGTGTGTTTCCTTCACAAGTTTTCATGGCTTGGTGAAGGTGGAGCTTGATCTAGCGATGCCTCGACGTAGATCATCTTCGGCATGGACATCGATGACCTAGCTCGCCATTTCTCCGACGAAGCCGACGCTAGAGCCCGGGAATTCATTTGGACAGCGGAGTGGACTTCATTGCGGAGCCGTGGAGGTGGAGCACCGGATCTACAAAGGTTGTATTTCCATATTCTTGTAGTTAAGTGTTAACTAGTTTTGTTTTCGCCTAGTTTTCTAGCCAACGATCCGTAGTCGGGTTTCTCGGGACCTAGATTTTTTGAAATTGGCATGGTTGATGCCTTGTGAGACCTCACTAGAGTGCCTAGGAACCCTACAGTGGTATCAGAGCCTAGCTAGAACCTTAGGCGAAGTCCAGACGATGTTTGAAATCCGATCGAACCGAAAAACCAACCCGGAAAATGCTCTCTGTACTTTTTCTAAAAACAGGGATTTTTCAGTATTAAAAATATGTAGAAATATCAGCAGGAATATCTAAGAGTTACTGTAAATTTCGATTCCCTAATTCCATTAAAGTGCCGCATTTCCGCGGCACGAGCATGGCTCGTGCGGCGAATCCGCGGCCTGTTTGTCGTGTTATGAGTTGAAGTTTGCACAGTAACTCCTATTTAACAGTGCTGGTTTTCCTGGGTATTTTTAATATTTTTTCCAGAGTTTGAATTTTCTGAGTTGTTTTGGGGATTCGAATGTTCGATCGGATTATCAAATTTTGTCTGTGTGGCTTTCCGGATAAATTTTTGAATATGTTAAAAAGTTCGACCGGATGTAAATACCCAATTTTCCCCTGTCGGGAAATTTCCAAGTGTTGGATTTTTCCGTAGTTTAACGACGTTCTAAGTAGTGCAAGTAACGCGATGGACCCTCTAGAAGACAACAAACCTTAACTCGATTATGTGACCGTCTTGAACTGCCCTTTGAACCTTCGGGTTTGGGGCAGTACGGCGTGCCACATGTGAGGCGTTGGCTTGACCCTTCTACGGCTGGACCGTTGGTACTGAGGCACGAACTGAATGTTGTTAGACTTATTTCATGTGTTGGATTGTATCGGGAAAACTTGGGTGTTCGATTGTTCGATTGGAAAGTTTAACATTTTCTGTTTATCTGGAATGTGATACAATAATTGGAATTCACAAAAAGTTATGAGATAACTGAATGAATGTTATAAACATAGCAGTTTAGTCTCACTTGATCGGTTTCCACGGAATTTTGATGTGATCAAAAGTCCGTCGCAATCACGTAGCGTACGCGGATACTCGCCGGGTAAACTTAATAGACAGCCTCACTCCATAGTCCCGACCAAGTGACTGTAGGAGAACCCCGTCGCCGAAAGCATCTGTTCGGGTGCTCGCGGTGGCGGTGTTCCTCCTTGGTGCACTTCGTCGACGGCGTCGGGGGTGCAGCCGCCTACTGAAGTTTGCGACGAGCATTCGATCAGGATGTCGGGAATCTTGTTGAATTGCCCGACTTGATATTGAAAAGAGTTTTCGATTTTGAGACTAAAATGCGGGGTTTATAATTGTTAGGCATGCGATGTCTAATTAATTCATTTGGTCAGGCATGCGATGTCTGAGGTGGTTGCGGATTCCAACTGTTGTAGTTTTACACTTTTTTTTCGTGACCGTAAGTGTAATATGTGATATCGCCGGTTTCGTTGCTATATGTCAACGACAATTGGGATACGCATGTTTACTTACGTTGATGACATGTGATATTATGTGTTGCTGGATATGTTATATTAGATCGTCGTGTTTGAATAGCCGGGGGGTTTTTATGTGAGATGAGTGTTTTTCATTTTCATTCATGTAAAAACTTGTATGTAATATTCTTTTATTTGGGGCGCTTCCAGGTTGCGGAAGTTGTCATCGTTGTTGTATATTATTTACTTTTCCGCACTAGGATAGACCCAAGGAGGAGAGCACAAGTAACCGGGTTCTGGAGTCCAGTGGGAGACCAACTCGAGGAGTCGAGTCCGGGTCTCCTAACTCTAGAATTGGTAGGGTTGCTTGCCGCTCTCGTAGGGGTCTAGGGGTGTGGGTTTGGCTATTCATCACGACCGTGGAATCCGTGTTTTATACTGGCTCGTATTGAAAACACGGACGTCCTAGTATATCCAATATTTCATATGATTCTTCTGCTGCGATATCTGTGATGTGATCATGTGATGTTCTGTGATAGATACTATATATAGTATATATGATATATTATATAGACGTTACTTATGTTTTACACCCGTGCTAGCCCTGCCCCGCTCTGCCGTTAGTTACCTAACCTAACGGTGCACGAGGGGACATCGAGGCGAATGCGGATGGCATAAGTTTACGTCGTATTTATTTGTGATGTTTAGGTACTTTATTGATGGGACTTCATTAATGAGATTAATGAAATAAAAGAAACCTAAGATGTTGTAGAATCGAATTTCAAAATTAAAACAGGTAGCTACAGTTCTTGCTTTGCACAGCGGTATATATGATATATCCTGCACCTTATTCGATAGGGAAAGGACCGAGATCCCTTCACCGGGAGTGACTCCTTTAGCAATAACTGGCAGATGCTACACCCTCGGTTTGTCTTTTGATTGCTTTTAAGAGTTTTTGCTTTGCACAGTGATATATATGGTATATCCCGCACCTCATTCGACGAGGAAAGGACCGACGATCCCTTCACCGGGAGTGACTCCTTTAGCAAAACTAGAAAAGCCTCAAAAGCACTCCATTTTTAAAATCATTTGATTCTACAACGATATCAAGTTCATTACGCAATAGGTTTTCAGAAAAACCTATCGTAGCCCTCCGTCATTTCAGATAAGTCCTATTTAGTATTCGTGCTACGTTTGTTGACCTCCGTCAAGGCGTAGTGTGCGGTAGCTAACTAGTATTTATCTGTTTATGCATATGATGCAGATTGAGTTAGGGTAGTCGTGCGGCCTTATTGACCTCCGTCAAGGGTCGTGCGGGTGGGTTTAATTCGATCAAGAAATAACGGGTTGAACTTGACTAGTAGCCTATGGTTTGTTGACCTCCGTCAAGGTCATAGTGTGCTAGGGGCAAAATATTATCGGGAATTTCAAGTGTTGAAATTTGCAATGAGATTGCATACCTTCTATGAGATAGTTGGATCCCGATACCCGCTGCGAGTAAGTGTTACTCCTGGGAGAGTTTTATACATTGCAATTAGCCGATCAAGTAGGTGTCTAGAAAGGTGTCAACGAGGTTACGCCTCTGGGAAAACGAGGTTTACATTAATTAGGTCCGTGCGAAAGCACGGGGCACCTCCCTCAAAGTACCGACACTGGCCTGGCTGAAAGATTGGCGAACTTATAGTGTGTAATTAATCCCGGCTAGTCTTTCCTTTTAGGGTTTGAAGGAAGATTTGATAAAAAGCAGTGGGAGCCATCCTGATTAGATAAAATAATAACCAATCTATTCTTGCAGAGCGCACGCTGAGTGTTTTCTTCTCTCTCTCCAGGTAGCGACCATATCATGCCTTAATCAAGATAATAAAACTGAATATTGACCGAGCCCGCTTGTTATACTGAGCTGGGGAACGTTGGTCCCGCTCCAACTTATAATTGTTATAAGACAGAGCAGGAAATTGGGGAATACCAGATTTCCCATGCCTCCCAAACGAAGAGAGTGCATGCTGATGCATCATCTTCGGGTGTGTTCTTTATAAAGAACTGAGAACGGGTGATAAGTTTCATGAGGCAGAAAAAGGGGCAAGTGTTGCAGCCAAGTCTGTTGGTCACTGTCACCCTGTATTACAAATACATTGATTCTGAACGAATGTTATTAGATACCGAACCTGATATACAAAATCATATCAGTCTCTTTATCAGTAAAGAAATGATAAAATTTTTTATTGTTGGATAATGTTTTGAACATTTCCTATATCAAAAGTTGATCGTATCAGGCACGTTATCTAAAAGCATTGATGTTCTAAATCAAACTACAGTTCTTAGTATATGGAACACACACAAGAGGAAGAGTTCAGAAATGAACGGATTCTTCTTGAGGTATTGTAGACTAGGTCAGATCAATGTGACCCGACTAGCTGAAGTTATATTTAGATGTATATTTAAATCAGTTTGAATTTACATCTTGTGAAACTCGCCAGTCATGTCACAAAGATAAGATGACCATAGCCCAGTTTATTGGAAGCAGAGAAAGAGTTAGTGAACTCTTGGGATGATACATGTTGATGTATGTAGGTCCCCTGTCTACACATACCTGGACTGGTTCTTTATACTTCATTATATTCTCTGATAATCTCTCAAGATTCAGACATATGTTCCTGTTGAAACACAAGTCCGAACCTTTTGAGATATTCACAGAATATAAGTTAGAAGTAGAGAACAAATACGGGTATAAGTATTATGTCTTATGATGAGAACAATGAGGAGAATACTTGAGCACGGAATTCCTGGATTATTCTAAAGGAGAATGAGATTCTCTCTCAGCATTACTCCTCTGTATACACCATAGCACGATGGTATATCGGGGCGGAGCAGATACACCCTATTTGATATGGTGTGCTCTATGATGAGTACTACTGAGTTACCTATTTCCTTTTGGGTGTTATGCACTTGAGAAGTTGCATACTTATTGAATAGGGTTCGAATCAAATCAGATGCCTACCACTTCATATGTGATATGGAAAGGGTGGAGCCAATGTCTTAAGCTAGTTAAGATTTGGGGTTGTCCGGCCTTTGTCTAAAAGCAAAATCCGGACAAGCTCAAGGCAAGGTCTGTTATGTAGAACTGGAAATGTTCCAGCTATACAGACTGCAGCTGATGATTTGATAGAACCAAAGGATTCAGTAGATTCCAACGAACCTCAGCCTCTCCGCCGATCTAGTAGGGTTCCTCACCCACCTGAGAGATACTTCGGTTTCTCTATGACAGTGGAAGCGAGGATTGCATCATGAGATGATGACCCAACTAGTTTCGAGCTGGCCATCAGGAGTAAGACTCTATAAGAATGGCTGGATGTTTAGCGATCTGAGATGGAATCCTTATACACCAACAAAGTATGGACTTTGGTTGCTATATCTGAAGGGTTAAATCCTCATCAGGAGCAAGTATATCTTGAGAAGATTACTTGGTGTACATCGAAAAGTTGAGACTTTCAAAGCTAGACTTGTTAAAGGTCTTCGTCATTGACCAGGCGTGGATAATGATGAAACCTTTTCCAGTACCTATGCTTAAGTCCATCCAGATACTACTTGCCACGGCTAGATACCATGACTACGATATCTGGTGGTTGGGTGTCATGACAACTTTTCTAAATAATGTTTTGGAAGAGAGCGTCTATAAGTACACAGCCAGAGGGCCTCGTAGACAGTGGGAGCAGCGGAAACGTGTGCAAGATGCTTTATAGGATAAAGCAGGCATCGCGGAGTTGGAACATCTGTTTTGATGGATTAGTCAAAGAAGTTGACATCATCAAAATGGTAGATGAACCTTGTATAAAAAAAAAGGTAGTAGGGAGTATGGTGGTGATCCTCGTAGAGTACGTGGATGACATACTCTTGATAGGGAAGGAGTTTCCTATGCTACGCTCGATCAATCTCCGTTTGTCACAATGATTCTCCGTGAAGGATCAAAATGATACCTCCTAAATCCTGAGTTTTGGATCTATGAGATAGATCTAATTGGATGTTAGGATACTCACTAGCTGTAGTGAGATGGTATTAATCGACCCTGGGGAGAATCACTGGAATGGTTCCAGGGTGATAAAGACGACTGAATGTCAGTCGCAGGCATTGTCTTTACCCTCAGTAAAGGGACGGTATGTTGGAAGAGTTCCAAGCTAGATACCGTGACATACTAGACGATAAAGGCAGGATACATCGCTACTTAAGATGCTACCAAAGAGGATGTTTGGGTGTATATTAGTTCATGAGATGAACTACGTTCCTACCATTGTGAGACAATGGAGTTGTGGCTTATGTCAAGGAACGCCGGTCCCATCAGTGATCCAGACATATTCTAAGGCAGTGTCACCTGATCAAGGAGATGGTTGATCTCCAAGGTGATCGAGGTTAGGAGAGTAGACTCAGAGGACAACACAGCGGATCCACTCACAAAGGCCTGTTCCCAGAGAGAGAGTTTTATGGGATGGTTGAGTATGAGATACTGCAACCACTGCTATCAGATGGCCCTAGTGCAAGTGGGAGATTGTTAGTTATATGTATGCCCTAGAGGCCATTACTATACATAGGATGTATATTGTAGTGGATGCTTGGACATATATAGGGAGGACTTTCTAGCTCGACATGATAGTATGCTATCTGGTTGCTCTTTACCTTAACGTGTACACTGATTGTCTCTCTGTTACATGTTGGTAAAGCCCTTAGGATGTGTACTTGACTACCTGGACTGTGATGCGGATCATACTAGTGGGGACATGGTAGTCCATAAGTACATCCTACAAAGTCCCTAGTCGTGGGTGTGTCGAGATGGGGCATCGATATACCAGAGTAGACTAGCGTGTACCTTCTCGACCCATACAGATGGGCGATGGATGATCCCATATCCATTGGTGTTTGACATCGGAGATGATATACGGGTGCTAAGTAGAGACTGGGTACACTGGACGGACTCGCCGAGAACTCCCAGATGGTATTATACCTCACGTCAGATGGCAGTTCTCTGGTGACACTGGTACAGAGTAGTCTGTTGACCCGAGATCGTCATAGAGTCTTGTGTGGTTCCCACTGTGCTTTGATTTCCATTTTACCACGTCCAAGATGGCGTGCAAAACGGTGGTTTTTGGGTACAGTCCCGAGTCACATGGAGGCAATGAGCGATAGGAGGGGATTCGTCTCTCCCGGTATAGGGAGTTGATGTTGCGCTGTGTTCGATTGGCTATAACCGGAAATCCCTGGCCAGGGTTGCTGAGATTTACTGGTAAGTGTTACCAGTAGTTTCTCGAACTGTTATAGACCTCATATCGACACGACTTATTGAGCTATTGGGGTCTGACGTTTACCACCCCTAGGCGAGATATGCGACATATCAGACGATCAGACCGGACTGTACGGTAGTGTTACTGGTTGGATTCACTGGAGTGTGAGCGGGCTTGCTCGTCGATCTTCTGATCGCTCAATACCCAGGTGGCCGTTACGTTTAGCAGACCGCTTGCGGCTTGTGGATGATTGATATGATCATCACCTGCTGCCGGCGTATTGACGAGTCTTTAGAGTCCTACACAGAGGTTTCCTGGCTCTAGTGAAACGAAATAGGAATGCATATGAGATATGTGCGGGACCGAGAATGATACCAGTATGTGATACTGTATTCGATTCTCGCGATATGTGACGTTGATCGGTTATATGTGATATAGCCGGGTTATCGGATCAAGTGTTGATTCGATAAGTTGTTACTGTTGATATTAGTCGGTTATATGCGATATGACCGGGTCGTTAAATCAAGTGTTGATTTAATGATTTAATGCATAATTATATATATTTGATATATTACTTTGCATTAACTAGTATCGGTTCACATTAAATGGATTTTCTCACTCGGATGTGCGCATTGCATATGCGATATGATTTTGTGCACTTGCTTTTATCATGTTTGATGATACATGCCTTTTGGTTAAGTGTAAAGAATTAAACCTTGGTTAATGAAATGGTTAGGGTTTACTTTTTCCTTATTCATTTTATTCATTTATTAATCTTTTTCTTTTTGGAAAAAGGAAAAGATATGAGAAGAAATGGTGGCTTTTATTTGTTTGCACTTGAAGCTTCTTGAAGCTTTCATAAAGTCACCATTCTTGTCTCATCCTTAAACCTAACCATTCCATTTAACCATGATTCATTCTCTACACAAAACCATGGTTTGAATATGATAAGGTTTGATTTTCTTTTCCTTTTTTAATTAACACTTATTATATTCATCATCTTCTTCTTCTTCTTCACTTCAAGAAAAAGCTTGAAAGTTTTAATGGCAAAGTGAGAAAAAGAGTGAGAAATCCAAAACCAAAGTCTACCCACTTCCTATTTCTTCATCCTCTACCTCTTGCCAAGTAGTAGAGTGTGTTTCCTTCACAAGTTTTCATGGCTTGGTGAAGGTGGAGCTTGATCTAGCGATGCCTCGACGTAGATCATCTTCGGCATGGACATCGATGACCTAGCTCGCCATTTCTCCGACGAAGCCGACGCTAGAGCCCGGGAATTCATTTGGACAGCGGAGTGGACTTCATTGCGGAGCCGTGGAGGTGGAGCACCGGATCTACAAAGGTTGTATTTCCATATTCTTGTAGTTAAGTGTTAACTAGTTTTGTTTTCGCCTAGTTTTCTAGCCAACGATCCGTAGTCGGGTTTCTCGGGACCTAGATTTTTTGAAATTGGCATGGTTGATGCCTTGTGAGACCTCACTAGAGTGCTTAGGAACCCTACAGCCACGAACTCCTAGCTAGTATTATATCTATCGTCAGATAGCAGTTCTCTGGTGACACTGGTATAGGTTAGTCTGTCGACCCGAGATCGTCATAGTGTCTTGTGTGATTCCCACTGTGCTTTGATTTCCACCATACAACGTTCAAGAGATCGTGCAAAAAGGCGGTCTTTGGGTACAGTCCCGAGTCACATGGAGGCAATGAGCAATAGGAGGGGATTTTTCTCTCCCGGTATTGGGGGTTGATGTTGCACTATGCTTGATTGGCCATAACAGGAAATCCCTGGCCAGGGTTACTGAGATCTACTGGTAAGTGTTATCAGTAGTTTCTCGAACCGTTATGGACCTTGCATCGTGTTCATATCAGATTTTTGCATTTTTATACCGCCAAATTTTTATCACATTGCTTATCGGTAGGTACTCTTGAGCCGTGTTTGCTAGTTAATTGCAGGATACAGGTTCTCAGCTCTAAACAGTGAAATTCATGGAAAAGCACGACAAATTCCGGAGTACTGCCAACCACAGATAAAACACGGGTCTCCGCTCTCTATCCGTATGTTGCCGCACAACAGTTTAAGGGACAAAATGGCAAATTGATGTCATTTTCATGCACAAAGCTCAATGTCAATACAAGATACAACATATCTACGCGGAGCTCAAGGAGATCATGGCAAAAGATCCACATCACATCACCTTTTGGTTAGCAGAAATTCTGGAAATATCGTGAAGAAATTCTGAGAAACAACATATACCAGACTGAAGGAATGAGCAAACCAGAGAAACCCACCAAAGTTGACAAGTCAACTCCACTTAATGGCCGCGGATCCGCGGCCAAAAGAGGGTCTAGGCCGCGGATCCATGGCCATATAGGCTCCGCAGTTGATGAGTTTTTAGGGGCAGTTTGGTCATTTTATGTGGAGACAGATTGTTACCCTAGGCTTCCAGTTTCCTGCCTATAAATAGCCCAGAACATTGCCAAGCCAAGGGGGCTTATTCTTGTGTAAAATTTAGGATATGTTTTGTAGTTCTTCTTCCTCTTTTCATCTTTTCTCCATTAAAACTTTGTAGTGAGCTTTTTATGAGTGAAGGATGAATAAAAGAGTTCTTTTTGTTACCATACTTGTCTTGTTATGTTGTTAATGATAATTGCTTGTATTTTTCATTTGCTAATCTAGTTGTTGTTATTTGTTGTTTGTTTCTTTCTTGTTCTCTTTTTCTTTATCCTTAACAACAATGATGCTTAAGCTTGATCCTTGCCAAGGTGAGCTCTCAAATAGCTAGTTGTAATCTTCTAACCTCCTTCTTTCTATCTTCCTCCTTTTGTTGTATTTTCTTTTTCTATTAACGGGTGAGTAGTTTTCTTAACTTGTTAGGGTAGGATAAGGAAAGTTTGAGAGAAGGAAATCTCTCTCACTCTTTCCTTGCCCAACATCTTAATTCGGACTCCCGTTAATTGAACCACAATTCGCTCCCTACGGCACCATATCGTACATGATAGCGGTGATTCCTTAGTGAGACCGGTTGTGGTTGAATTAACCGGAGGTTAAGGCTAAGAGCCAAGTGTTGGGGTAAAAATTTACACCCCCGTTGACCGAGTCAAAGTCAAGGTCAACCCCAAGCCAGGTGGGCCCAAGCCCAGGTCAAGCGGGCCCATGCCCAAGTCGAGCCCGCGGCCAGCCTCCTCCATGCCAACAACAAAAATCATGTAACAAATAATTTTTTATGTAATTTTTGTGCATGAATGTATGCAAAATGGGCATAAAGCCAAATTTTTGTAAGCCCATCGCTTATGTGCAAAATGAAATGGCACATGAGTCATGGGATGGCTAAAAAGCCATTTTGAAAAGCCCAAGGGGCTATATGTAAATGTGTAAGCCTATATAAGGCAACATGATGATGAATAAAAAAAGACTTTTTTTCATTCCCTCAAAAACTAGGGTTTGTTCCTCCACTCTCTCTTTCTCAAGTTCTTCCTCTTCCTTTTTATTTTCCAAATAAATCAAGAGCTTAGCTCTCTTTTTTAAAAAAAAAAACTAAATAAAGTTTTACCATAAACCCATCTCCAAAAACCCTATCAAGAGAAGGAAAAGGGTCTCTTTTTTTATCATCCAAGATCTAGATCTTGGAGTTTCAAGAGAACCCATTTTGGGTTTCTTCTCAAAGGAGAAAGCAGAAAATTCTTTTGGAGTTCAACTCCACAAATAAAATTCTTTTGGAGTTCAACTCCACCACCAGGAAAATTATTTGGAGTTCAACTCCACTACAAAAATTCTTTTGGAGTTTGACTACATAGTAAAAATCTTTTGGAGTTCAACTCCACAAATAAAGTTCCTTTGGAGTTTAACTCTACTGCAGAAATATTTTTGGAGTTTAACTCCACAAAAAAATACCTTTTTTTATGAGGAGTTTAACTCCACATTATAATTTTTATGGCCATATAAAATTCTTTTGGAGTTGAACTCCGCTTTAAAAAAAAAAAAATTGCGGTCACATGCAAAGCATGTGACCGGGTCATATGTTTAGCATGTGACCAGACCGGGTCACATGCTTAGCATGTGACCGGGTCACATGCTTAAACATGTGACCGGGTCACATGTTTAACATGTGGCCCCCTCACATGAGGGGTCACATGTTAAACATGTGACCCCCTCAAATGCAAAGCATGTGACCGGGTCACATGTTTAACATGTGACCCCCCCTCACATGAAGGGTCACATGTTAAACATGTGACCCCCTCACATGAGGGGTCACATGTTAAACATGTGACCGGGTCACATGTTAAACATGTGACCGGGTCACATGTTTAGGTCACATGTTAGCATGTGACCCTCATTTAAAAAAAAAAAAATAATAAAATAAAAATAAAAAAATTCTCTTTTCTTCTTTCTTCCTCTTTTTTTTTTATTTAAAATAAAAATAAATAAATTATAAATAATATTCTAAAAATAAAAAAAACATAATTATTTTCTTTTCTTCTTTTCTTTATTTAACCCCATTTTTTATAAAAAAAATATAAAATAAATATTAAATAAATAAAATTAAATTATAAATAATATTTTAAAAATAAAAAAAATAATAAATTAAAAAAAAATTCTCCAAATATTTATTTTTGTTTTTATATATAGAAAATATATATATGTATATATATCTTTTTTTTCTACATGTAGAACAAAACAAAAAAAAATACACACACCAACGCACTGCATATTGAGTTCGCATGTCCAGTTTAACCTGTCAATCGGAGGTTCCTTCGCTCCAAATGCGAGGGGTAATTAACGGCAGGTTAGTTCGCGGCTGTCGGAGATTCGGATCCCCACAATCAATAAACCCCGGCCTACCCTAGGCAGGGGGAATCTGTAGTACGCCTGACAAGCGCGCGCATATTCCCATCTCAATGGGGTGACGAAAAACACCCTACAGATTCTGGCACGCCCGGTGGGACTTATCTCTCCTCCCATATTTCGGGTTAAATGTTCATGCGAACTCAATCAATATACATATCGATTGCCTATACTAAAATAATGTTTCTATTTGCAGGGTTAACAATTTCCAATTGCCATATTCGACGCAAGTCGGTATTTGAACGATTTTTCTTGGCCCCAGCTGGGGGCAAGGCCATCAACACTGACAAAGTAATAAAGGATTTCGGGCAAGCTCCCGTGGTGCCCCTGACAACTGCCCGATCAGGTATCTTCTATGACCTCTACGTCTTTAAACTGGAAACAGATGACCTCTACGTCTTTAAACTGGAAACAGATGACCTCTAAGTCGTTAAACTGGAAACAGATGACCTCTAAGTCGTTAAACTGGAAACAGATGACCTCTACGTCTTTAAACTGGAAACAGATGACCTCTAAGTCTTTAAACTGGAAACAGATGACCGCCAAGTCGTTAAACTGGGCACAATAGACCTCTACGTCTTTAAACTGGAAACACAGATGACCTCTAAGTTTTTAAACTGGAAACAGAGGACCACACGTCGTTAAACTGGAAACAGTCGACCTCTAAGTCGTTAAACTGGGAATGTAAAAAAAATGTAAATAAAAAAAAATGTGTAAATAAAAGAAAAATAAAGAAAAGCCGAAATGATGGGGCAACTCGCAATAAAAATCAGCGAGTAAAAATAAAAATGAAAATAAAGCCGAAATGATGGGGCAACCGCGAATAAATAGCCGAAATGATAGGGCAATCGCGACCTTCGCGATAAGAAAAGCTGAAATGATAGAGCAATCGCGGAAAAAAAAAAATACAAAAAAAAACAAGGGCGGATGATGAGTTGCTCCTGGCATTATTCCAGTGCAGCAATGCAGACGCCAAACAAAAATCCAATTTCTCAAAATTCTTCCAGCCCTACGGTTAGTCCCCAAATTGACTACCGTATACAATCCACGGGCTCAAATAATTCTCAGCATACCCATGCCCCACCGCAACCACCAGTTACGCGGCTGGTCTCCGCCTTTGGAATTATGCTCCATTAAGAAGACCCACTCATGTGTCCTTACGATACATGAGGAGAAAAAACCTTCGTGGGATCCTTACGACTCACAAAGGAAAAACACACTTGGGAGTTCTCACGACTCTTAAGGAGAAAATACACCTGCGAGATCCTTACGACTCGTAGGGAGAAAATGCTTTTATGGGACCCTCACGGCCCATAAAATTGAAAAGTCTTAGGTGATAGGGATCCAAACCTGTCTCCTAAGCAATCGCTCCCCAATCCCCAAGTGGCGAATGATGAGTCGCTCCTGGTACCATATCTCAGCAGCGATGCAAACGCCGTCCAAAACTCAAATTCCTAATGGCGAATGATGAGTCGCTCCTGGTACCATATTCCAGTGCAGCGATGCAGACGCCAACCAAATTCCAACTCCCATACCCCAACGGCGAATGATGAGTCGCTCCTGGTACCACATTCCAGTGCAGCGATGCAGACGCCAACAAAGTCCTGAAATTTTTCTGGCCCTACGGTCTGGATCATACATCCTGCAAAACCGTATACAATCCACGGGCGTAAAACGATCACAATCTCTCCCAAGTCCTACCGGCGAGACCACATTCAAAGTCCCACCAGCAGGGAAGATTCCAAAAAAAAAAATGAAAAAAATGAAAAAAAAGAGAAAAAAAAAGAGAAAAAAAAAGAGAAAAAAAAGAAGAACGGTATGTCCACAAGCAAAATGGGCACGGATGAAAACCCGAAAGGGCTCCGTGAGTAAAAACTGCAGGACTGCCGGCGAGTTTGTGAAAACCCGAAAGGGCGCAAACCCGTAAAAAAAAAGGAAGAAATGAAATGCACTCGCAAAGTCCTCTCGACTTTGTGAGGAGAAAATTCCCGCGTGAGATCTTTACGACTCACAAAGGAGCAATACACTTAGGAGTCCCCACGACTCCTAAGGAGAAAATACACCTATGAGATCCTTTCGACTCGTAGGGAGAAAATGCTTTTATGGGACCCTCACGGCCCATAAAATTGAAAGGCCTTAGGTGACAGGGATCTAAACCTGTCTCGTAAGCCACCAATTCCCAAATCCTTTCGGAGCACATGATGAGTTGCTCCTGGCATTATTCCAGTGCAGCAATGCAAATGCCAAATAAACAAAAACTAATTCCTAAATCTTCTCGGGGCAAATGATGAGTTGTTCCTGGCATTATTCCAGTGCAGCAATGCAGATGCCAAAACAAAACCAATTCCCAAATCCTCTCAAGACAGATGATGATTCGCTCCTGGTACCATATTCCAGTGTAGCGATGCTGATGTCAACACCAAATCAAATCAAACCAACAACCTCTGCGGCGGAATCATGCTTCGTCCCAGAATTTACCCCGTGTCGAAATCATGCTTCGCCTCGGGATAACGACCTCCTCGTCGGAATTATGCTCCGCCTCGAAATCAAAATCAACAAGTCAACTTCCACTCCGACACCGCAGAAAGCGGAGTAAGTCAGAATCCAATCTCGACACCGCGAGAAGCGGAGCAAGTCAAGTCTACCCCTGACACTATAAGAAGCAGAGCAAGTCAAATCATGCATCGACCGTCCATGTCGTAAAACGGGCAGTGCAGGCTCCCGCAAATTGGGAACCCAAATCGCTCCGGATCAGAGCGTCGACCGTCCATGTCGCAAAAAGGGCAGTACAGGCTTCCTACAAAGCAGGAAACAGATCGCTCCGGGCCAGGAAAACGTCTACCACGGACACTCCGTCTCGGAGACGCGTTAAGCGTCGACTGTCCATGTCGCAAAAAGGGTAGTGCAGGCTCCCGCAAATTGGGAACCCAAATCACTCCAGATCAGAGCGTCGACCGTCCATGTCGTAAAACGGGCAGTGCAGGCTCCCGCAAATTGGGAACCCAAATCGCTCCGGATCAGAGCATCGACCGTCCATGTCGCAAAAAGGGCAGTGCAGGCTTCCTACAAAGCAGGAACCAGATCACTCCGGGCCAGGGAAACGTCTACCACGGACACTCCGTCTCGGAGACGCGTTAAGCGTCGACCGTCCATGTCGTAAAACGGGCAATGCAGGCTCCCGCAAATTGGGAACCCAAATCGCTCCGGATCAGAGCGTCGACCGTCCATGTCGCAAAAAGGGCAGTGCAGGATTCCTACAAAGCAGGAACCAGATCGCTCCGGGCCAGGAAAACGTCTACCATGGACACTCCGTCTCGGAGACGCGTTAAGCGCCGACCGTCCATATCACAAAAAGGGCAGTGCAGGCTCCCGCAAATCGGGAACCCAAATCGCTCCGTAACAGAGCGTCGACCATCCATGTCGCAAAAAGGGCAGTGCAGGCTCCCGCAAATTGGGAACCCAAATCGCTCCGGATCAGAGCGTCGACCGTCCATGTCGTAAAACGGGCAGTGCAGGCTCCCGCAAATTGGGAACCCAAATCGCTCGGGATCAGAGCGTCGACCGTCCATGTAGCAAAAAGGGCAGTGCAGGCTTCCTACAAAGCAGGAACCAGATCACTCCGGGCCAGGGAAACGTCTACCACGGACACTTCGTCTCGGAGACACGTTAAGCGTCGACCGTCCATGTCGTAAAACGGGCAGTGCAGGCTCCCGCAAATTGGGAACCCAAATCGCTTCGGATCAGAGCGTCGACCGTCCATGTCGCAAAAAGGGCAGTGCAGGCTTCCTACAAAGCAGGAACCAGATCACTCCGGGCCAGGGAAACGTCTACCACGGACACTCCGTCTTGGAGACGCGTTAAGCGTCGACCGTCCATGTCGTAAAACGGGCAGTGCAAGCTCCCGCAAATTGGGAACCCAAATCGCTCCGGATCAGAGCGTCGACCGTCCATGTCGCAAAAAGGGCAGTGCAGGCTTCCTACAAAGCAGGAACCAGATCGCTCCGGGCCAGGAAAACGTCTACCACGGACACTTGATTAAGAGAGATTTTGTCGATCAAAAATATTTACCGCAATCAAGAACGGCGTCGCTTTGCAGCTAGCCGGTGAGTACGGGTCGGTCCACTGGGATGTTGTGAATTTCCGATTCGTTCTTACGAGTTAATTCCGAAGGGTGTTCGGTTGTTTATTAAATCTAAAAATCTAATTAAGCAAGGGCAATTATTTAAATCTAAATCTTGCCAGCGTTAGGTTTAGGAATGGTTTGGAAATGTAAATAAATCTCAACGCTTTCTATACACAAATTAGGATCTAAGAGGGGTTATGGTAATTATCAATAAAGTGGATTAGATCCGTTCGGGAAGGTGTTCCTTCCTCTAGGTTCTTGTCCTTCCTTTATCAATCTTTACCCTAACCTCCATGGAAAACATCACAACCGGGCCTTTATACTACGGTATCACCGCCACCTCGAGGGATAGAGTGCCGTAGGGAGCGGTATGTGCATGTATGCATGGAGTCCTATAGATTCTAAGTGATGGGTAAGAAAGGGATGAGAGATCTCATCTCTCAAAAGCCTTTCCCTAAGCTAACATCTAAGGCAAGGAATTAAAATACTTACATATGCATCCCTCCAATCATCCATGCAGGTTTGTCAGATCTGAATTTCTGAATGGAAAAGAAACACCGATGCTCTCCAAAAGAATTCTAAAATTTATTAATGAAGGGAGGCATGAAAAGAATACAATGATTTGGGCTTCTATTTATAGGAGATAGAAACCCTAGGTTACAATTGATTTGCATGTCTACATTTACCAAAATATCCTTAGGAAGACCTAGTCAAAGTAGACTTCAAGCTTTGGTAAAATTTTATGTCTCTTTAAAAGAAAGTATTGGGCCTTGGATCTTTGGGCTTCCTTATTATTTGGTTCTTTATTAAAATAGCTTCTATGTTTCTTCCAGATCTCCAGTGAATAATTGCAGTGGGATTTTAACCGTTCGCTTTGTAATCTTGGACCTTGCATTGCCTTGTACTTTGTGAATTTTATCTTTGATGTAGGCTTGATCAAGAGTCTTCTATTTGTTGGTCAAAGTCCACCTTTTCATCGTCTTTACATCGTTTTCACTGTTTTCTGTCTAAGAACCTATAACCTGTAACATGTAGCAGACATGCGTCAAGAGCACCTGTTTTCATTGTAAAATGCATAAGAATGGGGAATAGAAAATGCAATATTATGGTATGAACAAATACCCCCAAACTTATCTTTTGCTCGTCCTCGAGCAAACTTATTGTTTTATTCTCTACAAAAAACCTAACCGCACTTTCGCAGGGAAACGCGATTGCACTGAGCTCGTGCAACAAGCCGTTAAACCTCTAGGTGTCCCTAGTAGGAGGAGTGTTGTCTCCTGAGGGTTTTCAGCGGATTACACCCACAAAATCCTATCAATTTGGCCTTTCGACTTTTGTTCTCCAATTAGGTTTTCTAACAAGGAATTCTATTATCTTTTGACTCGCAAATTGTCCACCCACATTCTTCACACTTCCTCATTATTTAACTTAAGATTATACATGTTCTATAGAATTACTTAGCTTTCGGCATTTCTTAAGTTTTCCTTCTAGAGTTTCATCTCCACTTAGGAATTTCTATCAACTCTATTAAAGATACAAGTTCTATTCTTCATTCCTTTCTCTTATCTAAACTCTAATCACATATCCCCACGTGTGTGTAAATGTCACCCCTACACTTGGAAATTTAAATCAAGCAATCGTACTCTCGTCCATTGTCCAAAGCACTTATTAATTTGTGAACTTTTCACTTTCACATCCTTCATGCGACTGTTAATACTTCTTGAGGTACCAACAACCGATTACAAGATGCGTTAGCACTTTAAAGCGTACTTCCTAGTTTTGCAACACCCAAGGCTTTTAGCAGTGACTCCCAAACCAGTTGGTCTAAGGCACTAGGTGATGAAGCACCCTCGCTAAATATTTTTCTATTTTTACAGCCTTAAGTAATCACAAAAACCAGTGTCCATTTTTTTTCCTTTATTCACTTTTTCTTTCTTTTATTTTCATTGTACTAAGGACTTTAGACAAGAGCATTTCAAGGTCTCCTCTACTATTCCAAGTTTCAAGGTGTGTGATTGTGCAAATTGTAGGGTATACGTTTTCAGAATCTAGACTTAAGCTAGGAACTATTTTTCAAACTTATACTCTAATAAGAACATCAATACTCTTCCCTCATTTCGACTTAGCCCAAGAAGTGAACCCAAAATTTGCCTATTTCTAAATAAACTACAAGGCATATACTTTCTACCGTTAAACTTTAAGGAAGGTTATTTTTAGGGTTTTTAATTTACTAAGTCTAAGATCTAGTTGTTCCTAACCAGTTAACCTATTTGTCAAACTCTAGTCAATTAGCCAAAATTGAATACATTAATTTTTATAATTTTTGAAATTTTTCAAATTTTTATGGGTTTTCAAATAAGTATGCAAATGCAAAAATGTACATATGAATGCGAAGGAAGAAGACGTACCGAGCATACCCCCAAACTTGAACTTGACAGTGTCCTCACTGTCATGCTAAACAAAGAGGGTCAAAATGCCGATACTCCCCTGTTTATTTATTTACAATTTTTTTTTATATTTTTAATGTTTTGAAATTTTTTTTTTATAGAAAAAGAAAACGAAAATATATATACATATATACAAAGGTTCCCCCCAAACTTAAGCTTGGCCTTACACAAGCCAAAAGTTAACACCAACCATTCAAAAATCTTATCGTGGAAATGGTATAGTTGGTGCAAGAATGGGATGGAAAGAAAAGATATGAAAAGCACGCGAGACCGTGTGGAAAGAAGAATGGTAGAATATGGTCTCGGTGGGGGAGAAGAATGGCGAAAAGAAGAAGGAAGTGGAGTACGATCTTGAGGGTGCAAATTGAGTGAATAAATTAGCGCAATTTGTGATGACCGATGTGTTAAAAGCGATTGCGCTAACCTATCAACTCGTCGAGAAATGGGATCAAATCCCTCAAGATTCGTGAGAAAACATGGGTACGCCGAACTTGGTATAGGAGAAGAAAGCGTAACGGTCATTTGTTCGGTTGGAACAATGGGAAAAACGAAAGGGAGTGAATTAGGGATAGTCTCATTCTCACCGTAGTAAACTGTGTCGAACTGGAAAGATTCCATCAATGGTTCGAAACGACTGTAAGCAACCGAGTCTGAAGGATTAACTAACTCATCTGAAAATGCAAAGGACTCAAACTCGGGCGGTGAGACTTCAACATCGTCCGAAAAAGTGAAACACTCGTAAGTGTCATCGGCTGTGGCAACTGTGTCAGATTCAAAGGAAAGGTTTTCAAGCTCACAGTCGTCAAGCGTGAAATGAAGTGTGGTCGGAACGATGGAAAAGAGGGAGGGTGATTTAGGTAAAGGTTCAAGAGGATGAATTGGAAAATCCGACACATCAAAGAAAAATGGTTCAACCTCAATATGATCCTCACCACTCTCCTCAATATGATCCTCATAATTCTCCTCAATATTCAACTCATCCATGCCATTATCATCAAAATCAAGACGCATATGAGATTCGGGAGAAACATTTAATAACTCGGGATGATGATTTGAACATAAAATTTCAATTAAATCGACAGGTTCATCATCCGAAATATTCCCGGCGTCTATATCCTCAATCAAGTGAAAGTCAATTTCTTTAGACACCTCCTCAAAAGCATGGATGTTTATCAATGTAGGTTCTAGAGTGGAAGTGTAAAGGTCGAAAGGATTAGGTGCGGTTTCACTCGAAAGGGGTTCGTCACAATCTGGCAAATCAAACACTACAAAATCACACAACTCATTTTTATTTTCAACTGGTGAATCATTTGGGACAATCGATGGAAAACTGGAGTTGTGGGCTTCAATTGGGTAAGGGTAGGTTTGATTTGAAAATCTTCTCTCATTCTCACTCTGTCCAACTGCCGCCTCATACATTGAAAAATTTGGAGCTAGCGGAAAACTAGCAACCGGTTCAGCAGGTTGCATAAGGGTGGCCACGGACGCTTCCACATTCCTAACCATTTTATTTGTTGCTGCGATATACGCCTCCAGCGCCTCTTCCAAACTAGACTTGGGTGGTAAGGAGGTTTCGGTAAAAGATTCGAAATTGTTTGGATATGTGAAACTCCCTAATGGCTGTGTAGAAGCAGTGTCTAGTGACGGTGGGAAAGTCGGGTAGGACTGGTAGGAAGTGGGTGGTTGGACAGGGGTAGGGTCAACATGTGGATAAAAAGGTGAATAGTCGTGCGAATCCCTAGAACTAGATGTGTGGAGAGGGGTGAAAGATCGGCTACGAGATTGAGCAATATGCTCAGCAATGGACATCGGCCTAGGAGTTACAGCAGGACTTGGAAGAGTGGTATCAACATGTGGATAAAAAGGTGAATAGTCGTGCGAATCCCTAGAACTAGATGAGTGGAGAGGGGTGAAAGATCGACTGCGAGATTGAGCAATATGCTCAGCAATGGACATCGGCCTAGGAGTTACAGCAGGACTTGGAAAAGTGGTGTCAACATATGTAGGTGGTAAAGGTTGACTAGGTTGACACAAAGTGGGTTGAAAAGTCAAACTGTTTCTCCTAGACTCCTCTATGTGATCTTTTAAAGATTTTTTTGGCATGGAGGGATCGTCTTTAAATTGACCGAACAAATTGCCGAACGACGCAAAATTAGGTTCAGGATAACAAAGTTCGGCAAGTGATTTTTTATATGGGGTACCCATGTTAGAAGAAAGGATGAAAGAAAGAAAATTGGGTGATGGTGCAAGGATTTATTTGCGGCAAAAGTTTGCAAGTTCTTGTAACAAAAAAATTTTCCTTTTCCTTTTTCTTTATTTGAAAATAGTTGCAAAAAGATTTTTAATTAAAGATATGCAACCGAAAATATATTACCTGCAATCAGTTATTACCTTAAGCATATCACAAGAATCTTTATTTGTAAAAAACTGTTGCAAAAAGATATTTGAGAAAAGACATGCAACAACAAAATATTTCTTGCAATCAATTTAGTTCAAGCGGGGCCCAAAAATCCTGCACAAGACTTGTTATATGGAAGGGGAAATATTTTTATAGCGCACGGAATTCTGCAGGTATTTTTCAGAAAGTATATTTCAAAAATTACAGATGATGAACCAGAGAAGCTTACAGAGCAAATTTCCTACGCTGAAGACAATAGGTAGCCGCGTTTCCGCGGTTAGAACCTGTATTTTGCGGCGGATCCGCGGTTAAAAAGAGGGCTCGGGTCCCCAAAAAAAATTTGGTGTGGCGACTTGATAAGACAGCCGCGGTTCCGCGGCCTCAGGTAGGTTTTGGCCGCGGAATCGCGGCAATTTGGGGACTTTGGGTCTTCAGAAAAATTCTGCTCTTCTGTTTTTTAAAATCCTTTCTGTTCTGATTCCTCTTTTTCTGTTTCGCCTTCTGAAATTTTCCAGATCCGATTTGGTAAATCCTGCAAAAATTCAACCACAAAGTATCCCTTCCAAAAATAACAGATTATATATTTTTTTAATATTTTTTTGGATTTTTTTAGATTTTTATGAATTTTTAAATTTTATGATTAACCCGAAATTGCGAAAAGAAAATTCTACGCCATCCCCGGCAACGACGCCATTTGATTTAGAGAGATTTTGTCGATCAAAAATATTTACCGCAATCAAGAACGGCGTCGCTTTGCAGCTAGCCGGTGAGTACGGGTCGGTTCACAGGGATGTTGTGAATTTCCGATTCGTTCTTACGAGTTAATTCCGAAGGGTGTTCGGTTGTTTATTAAATCTAAAAATCTAATTAAGCAAGGGCAATTATTTAAATCTAAATCTTGCCAGCGTTAGGTTTAGGAATGGTTTGGAAATGTAAATAAATCTCAACGCTTTCTATACACAAATTAGGATCTAAGAGGGGTTATGGTAATTATCAATAAAGTGGATTAGATCCGTTTGGGAAGGTGTTCCTTCCTCTAGGTTCTTGTCCTTCCTTTATCAATCTTTACCCTAACCTCCATGGAAAACATCACAACCGGGCCTTTATACTACGGTATCACCGCTACCTCGAGGGATAGAGTGCCGTAGGGAGCGGTATGTGCATGTATGCATGGAGTCCTATAGATTCTAAGTGATGGGTAAGAAAGGGATGAGAGATCTCATCTCTCAAAAGCCTTTCCCTAAGCTAACATCTAAGGCAAGGAATTAAAATACTTACATATGCATCCCTCCAATCATCCATGCAGGTTTGTCAGATCTGAATTTCTGAATGGAAAAGAAACACCGATGCTCTCCAAAAGAATTCTAAAATTTATTAATGAAGGGAGGCATGAAAAGAATACAATGATTTGGGCTTCTATTTATAGGAGATAGAAACCCTAGGTTACAATTGATTTGCATGTCTACATTTACCAAAATATCCTTAGGAAGACCTAGTCAAAGTAGACTTCAAGCCTTGGTAAAATTTTATGTCTCTTTAAAAGAAAGTATTGGGCCTTGGATCTTTGGGCTTCCTTATTATTTGGTTCTTTATTAAAATAGCTTCTATGTTTCTTCCAGATCTCCAGTGAATAATTGCAGTGGGCTTTTAACCGTTCGCTTTGTAATCTTGGACCTTGCATTGCCTTGTACTTTGTGAATTTTATCTTTGATGTAGGCTTGATCAAGAGTCTTCTATTTGTTGGTCAAAGTCCACTTTTTCATCGTCTTTACATCGTTTTCACTGTTTTCTGTCTAAGAACCAGTAACCTGTAACATGTAGCAGACATGCGTCAAGAGCACCTGTTTTCATTGTAAAATGCATAAAAATGGGGAATAGAAAATGCAATATTATGGTATGAACAACACTCCGTCTCGGAGACGCGTTAAGCGCCGACCGTCCATGTCGCAAAAAGGGCAGTGCAGGCTCCCGCAAATCGGGAACCCAAATCGCTCCGTAACAGAGCGTCGACCGTCCATGTCGCAAAAAGGGCAGTGCAGGCTCCCGCAAATTGGGAACCCAAATCGCTCCGGATCAGAGCGTCGACCGTCCATGTCGTAAAACGGGCAGTGCAGGCTCCCGCAAATTGGGAACCCAAATCGCTCCGGATCAGAGCGTCGACCGTCCATGTCGTAAAAAGGGCAGTGCAGGCTTCCTACAAAGCAGGAACCAGATCACTCCGGGCCAGGGAAACGTCTACCACGGACACTCCGTCTCGGAGACGCGTTAAGCGTCGACCGTCCATGTCGTAAAACGGGCAGTGCAGGCTCCCGCAAATTGGGAACCCAAATCGCTTCGGATCAGAGCGTCGACCGTCCATGTCGCAAAAAGGGCAGTGCAGGCTTCCTACAAAGCAGGAACCAGATCGCTCCGGGCCAGGGAAACGTCTACCACGGACACTCCGTCTCGGAGACGCGTTAAGCGTTGACCGTCCATGTCATAAAACGGGCAGTGCAGGCTCCCGCAAATTGGGAAGACAAATCGTTTCTGATCTAAGCGTCGACCGTCTATGTCGCAAAAAGGGCAGTGCAGGCTCCCGCAAATTGGAAACCCAAATCGCTCCGTAACAGAGCGTCGACCGTCTATGTCGCAAAAATGGCAGTGCAGGCTCCCGCAAATTGGGAACCCAAATCGCTCCGGATCAGAGCGTCGACCGTCCATGTTGCAAAAAGGGCAGTGCAGGCTCCCGCAAATTGGGAACCCAAATCGCTCCGGATCAGAGCGTCGACCGTCCATGTCGTAAAACGGGCAGTGCAGGCTCCAGAAAATTGGGAACCCAAATCGCTCCGTAACAGAGCGTCGACCGTCCATGTCGCAAAAAGGGCAGTGCAGGCTCCCGCAAATTGGGAACCCAAATCGCTTCGTAACAGAGCGTCGACCGTCTATGTCGCAAAAAGGGCAGTGCAGGCTCCCGCAAATTGGGAACCCAAATCACTTCGGATCAGAGCGTCGACCGTCTATGTCGCAAAAAGGGCAGTGCAGGCTCCCGCAAATTGGGAACCCAAATCGCTTCGGATCAGAGCGTCGACCGTCTATGTCGTAAAAAGGGCAGTGCAGGCTCCCGCAAATTGGGAACCCAAATCGCTCCGTAACAGAGCGTCGACCGTCTATGTCGCAAAAATGGCAGTGCAGGCTCCCGCAAATTGGGAACCCAAATCGCTCCGGATCAGAGCGTCGACCTTCCATATCGCAAAAAGGGCAGTGCAGGCTTCCTACAAAGCAGGAACCAGATCGCTCCGGACCAGGGAAACGTCTACCACGGACACTCCGTCTCGGAGACGCGTTAAGCGTCGACCGTCCATGTCGTAAAACGGGCAGTGCGGGCTCCCCACAAATCGGGAACCAAATCACTCCGGGTCAGGGAAACGTCTACCACGGACACTCCGTCTCGGAGACGCGTTAAGCGTTGACCGTCCATGTCGTAAAACGGGCAATGCAAGCTCCCCACAAATCGGGAACCAAATCACTCCGGGTCAGGGAAACGTCTACCACGGACACTCCGTCTCGGAGACGCGTCAAGCGTCGACCGTCCATGTCGTAAAAAGGGCAGTGCGTCCCAAAAAGTGGGAACCAAAGCAAGTCGCCTCCATGTGAAAGAAGATCCATCAATTTCATGCACACGACACATATATGCTGTGTGCATTTATTGATGGGGGGCACTTTGTTGGGGCAAAAATTTACACCCCCGTTGACCGAGTCAAAGTCAAGGTCAATCCCAAGCCAGGTGGGCCCAAGCCCAGGTCAAGCGGGCCCATGCCCAAGTCGAGCCCGCGGCCAGCCTCCTCCATGCCAACAACAAAAATCATGTAACAAATAATTTTTTATGTAATTTTTGTGCATAATGTATGCAAAATGGGCATAAAGCCAAATTTTTGTAAGCCCATGGCTTATGTGCAAAATGAAATGGCACATGAGCCATGGGATGGCTAAAAAGCCATTTTGAAAAGCCCAAGGGGCTATATGTAAATGTGTAAGCCTATATAAGGCAACATGATGATGAATAAAAAAAGACTTTTTTTCATTCTCTCAAAAACTAGGGTTTGTTCCTCCACTCTCTCTTTATCAAGTTCTTCCTCTTTCTTTTTATTTTCCAAATAAATCAAGAGCTTAGCTCTCTTTTTTAAAAAAAAAAAACTAAATAAAGTTTTACCATAAACCCATCTCCAAAAACCCCATCAAGAGAAGGAAAAGGGTCTCTTTTTTTATCATCCAAGATCTAGATCTTGGAGTTTCAAGAGAACCCATTTTGGGTTTCTTCTCAAAGGAGAAAGGAGAAAATTCTTTTGGAGTTCAACTCCACAAATAAAATTCTTTGCGAGTTCAACTCCATCACCAGGAAAATTATTTTGGAGTTCAACTCCACTACAAAAATTCTTTTGGAGTTTGACTACATAGTAAAAATCTTTTGGAGTTCAACTCCACAAATAAAGTTCCTTTGGAGTTTAACTCCACTGCAGAAATACTTTTGGAGTTTAACTCCACAAAAAAATACCTTTTTTTTTGAGGAGTTTAACTCCACATTATAATTTTTATGGCCATATAAAATTCTTTTGGAGTTGAACTCCGCGTAAATAAAAAAAATTGCGGTCACATGCAAAGCATGTGACCGGGTCACATGCAAAGCATGTGACCGGGTCACATGTTTAACATGTGAGCAGACCGGGTCACATGCATAGCATGTGACCGGGTCACATGCTTAAACATGTGACCCCCTCACATGAGGGGTCACATGTTAAACATGTGACCGGCAAAGCATGTGACCGGGTCACATGTTTAACATGTGACCCCCCCTCACATGAAGGGTCACATGTTAAACATGTGACCCCCTCACATGAGGGGTCACATGCAAAGCATGTGACCGGGTCACATGTTTAGGTCACATGTTAGCATGTGACCCCCATTTAAAAAAAAAAATAATAATAAAATAAAAATAAAAAAATTCTCTTTTCTTCTTTCTTCCTCCTTTTTATTATTTAAAATAAAAATAAATAAATATTAAATAAATTATAAATAATATTTTAAAAATAAAAAAAACATAATTATTTTCTTTTCTTTATTTAACCCCCCCTTTTTTAAAAAAAATATAAAATAAATATTAAATAAATAAAATTAAATTATAAATTATATTTTAAAAATAAAAAAAATAATAAATTAAAAAAAAATCTCCAAATATTTATTTTTGTTTTTATATATAGAAAATATATATATGTATATATATCTTTTTTTCTACATGTAGAACAAAACCAAAAAAAATACACACACCAACGCACTGCATATTGAGTTCGCATGTCCAGTTTAACCCGTCAATCGGAGGTTCCTTCGCTCCAAATGCGAGGGGTAATTAACGGCAGCTTAGTTCGCGGCTGTCAAAGATTCGGATCCCCACAATCAATAAACCCCGGCCTACCCTAGGCAGGGGGAATCTGTAGTACGCCTGACAAGCGCGCGCGTATTCCCATCTCAATGGGGTGAAGAAAAACACCCTACACCAAGAACGGACGGACAAACACCAAAAGGAAGAACTTAAGCGTTGGAAAGCCTAGTTTATACTCGCACGTTCCTTCCTAGTCGTGCTAATCCCCGTTGTTGCCGATTACCGTAACACCGATATTAAGAGTGGCAACGAAAGAAGTGAGCGACTCCTAACTCAAACTAACCTAACCCTAACCCTAACAAGCTCTCTTTATATCATTTTAGCACATAGTTAATCTCAAAACAAACCTGGACATTTGGACTTAACTCGTTAAAGCACATAGAAAAAGATTCCCATCTCCCTGCGGACGACCCGTACTCAACCGGCTAGCTACAAGCGAAACCGTCTTGATTGCGGTAATTAACTAAGCACGCAAAATCCCTACCAATCAAATAGCACCATTGCCGGGGAAACGGTAGTTTATTTCTTTGTGTAATTTCGGGTTAATTTGTGAATATAAATCTAACCGAAAAACAAAACAAAAAAATATACATTGTAAAAATCATCTTGTTATTTTTGATTAGTTTTTGTGCAAGTGTGCAGGATAAAAAGAAGGTCGAGTTCAGTGCCAAAGACGTGGGAAGTTAGACCCATATCTCGCGGCTACACCGCGTTTGATCAAAACGGAACCAACAGTCTACTGTGAAATTCTGGAGCAAACCCAGTAAGCAAATCAAGATTCAGGAGCTCCAGAAAAGAAGAGGACACTCAACGTAGCATACCACAGGAATTTCATGGCCCAAATACACCTTATTGCCGCGGAACCGCAGCATAAGCAGGCTTAGGCCGCGGAACCGCGTCCACTTGGTGCCGTCAGCATCTCAAAAGTTCTGTGAGTATCTCTCTCCTCTTCCCCATTCCTCCGAACTCCACTGAACTGTGTTTTCTGCAGCATTCTTTGCGCAAACTCCCTTCCTCTTCCAATAAATTGTTTTTTGTGCAGGATTCTTTGCGCCGCGCTAAAAAATAAAAAATTGATTGCAGTTGATTGTTACTGCTTTGCATTTATTAATACGGACTTTAAGGGGCTTGAAACCAATCCAGATTGGATGGGGATTTCATCACCCTTCCCAGGACCCCAGAAATCACAAAAAGCATATGCATTGACCATTGTTTAATTAAAAAATACTAGACTCAGCCCTAAGGACTTCGCGTTCAATAGGACAGAGGACTAGTTACAGGTATCGGCCGTTTATCCTATCCTGACTTTGCGGTGTCTAGGAAAGTGTGTCCAAGGCAAGTGGTTACTTAATTAGGACCACTACTTACGTAGTGGGGAGCCTCCCACTTACCTGGCACTTACCTGGCCGCAATTGGCGGAGAAGAGGCGGTTTGAGGTCCTATTTCTAGCCCTTTAGAACAGTTAGGAGCTGTCTAGCTGACCTAGGTGACCCTAGATCTAGGTGTGATTGTGGATATTCTATCTATGATTGTTTGAAGCCGTAAGTCCGTACATATTTCTGTAAAGCTCTTTCTAAATAGGAAAAAAAACACAAAAACCAAAATCTTTTATAAAAACTTGCCCTTTGTCGCCAAAATCCTATTTTTTCACCCATCACCCATCGTATTTCTCCATTGACGTTTTCTTACCCTCACCTTATCCGCTTTGACTATACTAAACTCGTTTAGTGTATGTCCGCTTGGACTCGGGACACTAGCGCCCGCCTAGTCCGCGTTACGTTAGTCGCTACCGACTACGCGATCGACTCAGACGTCGAAACTCCGTCCACGCCTCTTTCACCCTTACCTTTGCCGGCCAACTCCGACGTTGACCGGAATTCTGTTCATACATCCTCACCTTCACCATCTCCAACCTCTTCTTCCGCGATGTCAGGATTTAATCCAAACATCCCTACAACTCCCTCGGGATTGATTCGACCTCCTATGGATGCAAATAACCCACCACCACCGCTTGTCGTAGCGCCACAGCGAATCGCGCTCCAGGATCGTTTCTATCCCACCCGCTCTGCACTTCCCACCTGTCTTTCCCTCCTGCCGGCCAATGGGGATAATTTTGGAATTAAGCCCCACTTCATTAACATGCTTCCGAAATTTCATGGGCTTGAATCTGAAGATGCCTATATCTTCATCAACAAGTTCCAAAATGTTTGTGCCATGATGAAAACTACCCAGCTGTCGGACGATGCTATACGGCTACGGGTCATTCCGTTCACTTTGTGCGATCTTGCTGAAAAGTGGCTCTATAGCACTGCTTCCCACTCCATAACCAGTTGGGATGGGTTTGTGAAAGTGTTTCTCAAGAAATTCTATCCGAATCATAAAACCGCAAGGATCCGTAATGAAATCAACCAATTCTCCCAGCTTCCTACCGAACCCTTCTAGAAGTCCTTTGACCGGTATAAAGACCTTCTTGTTCAGTTCCCTCACCATAGTATTGAGAAATGGCAACTTTTCCAAACCTTATACGAGGGCCTGAACCTAGCAACCAAGCAGTTGTTGGAAACCATTTGTCAGGGCCACTTCCTATCGAAATCTGACGAGGAAGCGTGGCAATTCTTCGACGACCTTGCGGAACAAACGCTTCAATGGGAGAGCACCAGAACAACTTCTTCTTCTTCTTCCTCCACTTCTACTGGTCAGTCTAGGGTAGGAATTCACCAACTCGATGTCTCTATTGCGATGAAAGCTGAAATGGCTGCAATAACGAGAAAACTTGAAGCGATAGAGAGCAAATTCTCATCTCCTGCTCCTGCTCCTATTCTTCCCCTTCATACCATTTGTGCTTGTTGTTCCGATCCTTCTCACTTAACGGAAGAGTGTCCTTACAATCCACCATCTCAAGGACATGATCAGGTTAATGCTGCATTTCAGCAAAGACTGAGAAATGATCCATACTCTTCCACCTACAATCCCGATTGCAGGAACCATCCCAATTTTGCCTGGACATATATAGGGAGGACTTTCTCGCTCGACATGATAGTATGCTATCTGGTTACTCTTTACCTTAACGTGTACACTTATTGTCTCTCTGTTACATGTTGGTAAAGCCCTTAGGATGTGTACTTGACTATATGGACTATGATGCGGATCATACTAGTGGGGACATGGTAGTCCATAAGTACATCCTTCAAGGTCCCTAGTCGAGGGTATATCGAGAGGGGGCATCGATATACCAGAGTAGACTAGCGTATACCTTCTCGACCCATACAGATGGGCGATGGATGATCCCATATCCATTGGTGTTTGACATCGGAGATGATATACGGGAGCTCAGTGGAGACTGGGTACACTGGACGGACTCGCGGAGAACTCCCAGATGGTATTATACCTTACGTCAGATGGCAGTTCTCTGGTGACACTGGTACAGGTTAGTCTGTTGACCCGAGATCGTCATAGAGTCTTGTGTGGTTCCCACTGTGCTTTGATTTCCACCTTACCACGTCCAAGAGGGCATGCAAAACGGTGGTTTTTGGGTGCAGTCCCGAATCACATGGAGGCAATGAGCAATAGGAGGGGATTCGTCTCTCCCGGTATAGGGAGTTGATGTTGCGCTGTGTTCGATCGGCTATAACCGAAAATCCCTGGCCAGGGTTGCTGAGATTTACTGGTAAGTGTTACTAGTAGTTTCTCGAACTGTTATAGATCTCATATCGACACGACTTATCGAGCTATTGGGGTCTGACGTTTACCACCCCTAGGAAAGATATGCGATGTATCAGACGACGAGACCGGACTGTACGGTAAGTGTTACTGGTTGGATTCACAGGAGTGTGAGCGGGCTTGCTCGTTGATCTTCTGATCGCTCAATACCTGGGTGGCCGTTACGTTTAACAGACCGCTTGCGGCTTATGGGTGTTTGATATGATCATCACCTGCTGCCGGCGTATTGACGAGTCTTTAGAGTCCTACACAGAGGTTTCCTGGCTCAAGCGAAACGAAATAGGAGCGCATATGAGATATGTACGGGACCGAGAATAATACCAGTATGTGATACTGTATTCGATTCTCGCGATTTGTGACATTGATCGGTTATATGCGATATAGCCGGGTTATTGGATCAAGTGTTGATTCGATAAGTTGTTACTATTGATATTAGCCGGTCATATGCGATATGACCGGATCGTTAAATCAAGTGTTGATTTAATGATTTAATGTATAATTATATATTTGATATATCACTTTACATTAACTAGTATTTGTTCACTTAAAGATGGATTTTCTCACTTGATGTGCACATTGTATATATGATATAGTATTGTGCACTAGTTTGTATCATGTTTGATGATACATGCAAACTTGGGTGTATGTTTGGTTTAAACCATGTTTAGTTAATGGTTAGGGTTTCATTTGCTTTATTTACTTATTCATTTATTTATTTATTCATTTTGGTAAGAAATAAAATGGTGGGTTTATTTGGATTTCACTTGAAGCTTCATGAAGCTTTGAAAGTCAAAACCATTTTGTTTCTTTCCTTAACCCAACCATTTAACTAAACCCTAGTTCATTCTCTACACTTGTTAAACTAACCCAAGGTTGCATAATGATAAGAATCACTTTATTTTCATTTATTTGATAATTCTTATCATATTCTTTTCTTCTTCTTCTTCTTCAAGAAGAAGAAAACTTGCTACCTTCAATGGTGCCATGAGAAAAAGAGTGAGAAATCCAAATCCAAAGTGAACCCACTTCCTATTTCTTCATCCTCTACCACTTGCCATGTAGTATAGGGTGTTTTCTTCACAAGTTTCATGACTTGGTGAAGTTGGAGCTTGATCTTGAGTTGCCTCGACGTAGATCATTTTCGGCATCGAAGTCGACGACCTAGCCCGATCATTTCTTCGACGAAACCATCACTAGAGTCCGGGATCCGATGATCGCAGCGGAGGGACATCATCACGGAGCTAAGGAAGTGGAGGACAGGATCTACAAAGGTTGTAGTCTCTTTCACTTAGCAGTAAAGTTATTTACTAGCTTGTAGTTTCGCCTATTCTCTAGTTAACGATCTTGTTTAGGGTTCCTAGGCACACTAATGAAGTCTCACAAGGCATAGTTTTGCTAAAGGGGTCACTCCCGGTGAAGGGATCGTCGGCCCTTTCCTCGTCGAATGAGGTGCGGGATATATCATATATATCGCTGTGCAAAGCAGAAACTATAGATGTAATCAAAAGACAAACCGAGAGTTGTAGCATCTGCCAGTTATTGCTAAAGGGGTCACTCCCGGTGAAGGTATCGTCGGCCCTTTCCTCATCGAATAAGGTGCAGGATATATCATATATACCGCTGTGCAATGCAAGAACTGTAGCAACCTATTTTATTTTTGAAATTTGATTCCACAACATCTTTAGGTTTTTTTTTATTTCATTAATCTCATTAATGAAGTCCCATCATTTAAGTACCTAAACATCACAGATAAATACGATGTACACTTATGCCATCCGCATTCGCCTCGATGTCCCCTCGTGCACCGTTAGGTTAGGTAACTAACGGCAGAGCGGGGCAGGGCTAGCGCGGGTGTAAAACATAAGCAACGTCTATATATAATATATCATATATACTATATACAGTATCTATCACAGAACATCAAATGATCACATCACAGATATCGCAGCAGAAGAATCATATGAAACATTGGATATACTAGGACGTCCGTGTTTTCAATACGAGCCAGTATAAAACATGGATTTCATGGTCGCGATGAATAGCCAAACCCACACCCCTAGACCCCTACGAGAGCGGCAAGCAACCCTACCAATTCTAGAGTTAGGAGACCCGGACTCGACTCCTCGAGTTGGTCTCCCACTGGACTCCAGAACCCGGTTACTTGTGCCCTCCTCCTTGGGTCTATCCTAGTGCGGAAAAGTAAATAATATACAAAAGGTGACATCTTCCGCAACCTGGAAGTGCCCCAATAAAAGAATATTACATACAAGTTTTTACATGAATGAAAATGAAAAACACTCATCTCACATAAAAACCCCCAGGCTATTCAAACACGACGATCCAATATAACATATCCAGCAACACATAACATCACATGTCATCAACGTAAGTAAATATGCTCATCCTAATTGTCGTTGACATATAGCAACGAAACCGGCGATATCACATATTACACTTAAGGTCGCAGAAAAGAAAGTGTAAAACTACAACAGTTGGAATCCGCAACCTCTTTAGACATCACATGCCTAAACAAATGAATTCCTTAGACATCGCATGCCTAACAATTATAAACTCTGCATTTTAGTCCATTTATCGAAAACTCTTTTCAATATCAAGTCGGGAAATTCAAGAAGATTCCCGACATTCTGATCGAATGTTCGTCGCAAACTTTAGTAGACGACCGCACCCCCGATACCGTCGACGAAGTGAACTAAGGCGGAACTCCGCTGCCGCGAGCACCCAAACAGATGCTTTTGGTTATGGGGTTCTCCTACAGTCACTTGGTCGGGGCTATGGGCGTGGCTGTCTATTAAGTTTACCCGGAGAAAATCCGCGTACGCTATGTGATTGCGACGGACTTTTGATCACATCAAAATTCCTTGGCAACCGATCAAGTGAGACTAAAGTGCTTGATTTATAACATTCATTCAGTTATCTCATAACTACATGTGGATTCCAAATATTGTATCATATTCCAGATAAACAGAAAATGTTAAACTTTCCGATCGAACAGTCAAACACCCAAGTTTTCCCGAAACCGCTCAACACATGAAATAAGTTTAAAAACATTCACTTCATGCCTCAGTACCAACGGTCCAGCCGTAGAAGGGTCAAGCCAACGCCTCACATGTGGCACGCCGTACCGCCCCAAAGCCTAAGGTTCAAAGGGCAGTTCAAGACGGTCACATAATCGAGTTAATGTTTGTTGTCTTCTAGAGGGACCATCGCGTTACTTGCACTACTTAGAACGTCATTAAACTACGGAAAAATCCAACAATTGGAAATTTCCCGGCAGGGGAAAAAGTGGGTATTTATATCCGGTCGAACTTTTTAACATGTTCAAAAAATACCCGGAAAACAAAGTAAACAAAGTTAAATAATCCGATCGAATCATCAAGTCCTCAATACAACCCCAGAACACTCAACTCATGAGTCAAAATAAAAATACCCAAAAAATATAAATCACAGAAATAGGAATTATGGTGGAAAAATGATGGCCTATATCCTCTGTATGGCCGCGGAACCACGGCCCAAGCAGGCTATTGCCGCGGTTCCGCGGTGGAATGTACGGATTAGGCAGTCGTTTTTCACCACAATTCTTATATTTTCCTGCTGAATTTTTCAGGTATTTTTAATTCAGAAAAATCCACAATTTTCAAAAATGTATAGAGAAGGGTTATGCATTAGGGTTTCGGGTTCGATCGGGTTTCTAACTTCGTCTACGCATCGCCTAAGGCTCTAGTTAGGCTATGATACCACTGTAGGATTCCTAGGCACACTAATGAGGTCTCACAAGGCATCAACCATGCCAAATTCAAAATTTTCCGGTGCCGAGAAACCCTAAATTAGATCGTTAACTAGAGAATAGGCGAAACAACAAGCTAGTAAACAACTTTACTGCTAAGTGAAAGAGACTACAACCTTTGTAGATCCGGTCCTCCACTTCCTTAGCTCCGTGATGATGTCCCTCCGCTGCGATCATCGGATCCCGGACTCTAGCGATGGTTTCGTCGAAGAAATGATCGGGCTAGGTCGTCGACTTCGATGCCGAAGATGATCTACGTCGAGGCAACTCAAGATCAAGCTCCAACTTCACCAAGTCATGAAACTTGTGAAGAAAACACCCTATACTACATGGCAAGTGGTAGAGAATGAAGAAATAGGAAGTGGGTTCACTTTGGATTTGGATTTCTCACTCTTTTTCTCATGTCACCATTAAAGGTAGCAAGGCTTCTTCTTCTTCTTGAAGAAGAAGAAGAAGAAGAAGAAAGAATATGATGAGAATTCTTTTTTTTAAAAAGAAAATCTAAGTCATTCTTATCATAATGCAACCATGGTTGAGTGTAGATAATAAACTATGGTTAGGTGAATGGTTAGGTTAAGCAAAAGAAACAAAAATGGTCAAAGCTTCTTGAAGCTTCAAGGAAAAAACAAAAGAAGCAACCATTTCTTTTCTTGCTAAAATGAATAAATAAATAAAATAAATAATCAAGAAATGATAACAAAACCCTAACCATTCACTTAAACATGGTTTAAAGTAAACATACACCCAAGTTTGCATGTATCATCAAACATGATACAATCTAGTGCACAAAACTATATCATATATACAATGTGCACATCACGTGAGAAAATCCATCTTTAAGTGAACAAATACTAGTTAATGTAAAGTAATATATCTAATATATAATTATACATTAAATCATTAAATCAACGCTTGATTTAACGATCCGGTCATATCGCATATGACCGACTAATATCCAATGTATCGACTTATCGAATCAATCCTTGATTCGATAACTAGGTTATATCGCATACAACCAATTGATACATTCATCGCGAGAATAGAATACGGTATCACATACACGCATTATTCTCGGTCCCGCACATATCTCATATGCGCTCCTATTTCGTTTTGCTTGAGCCAGGAAACCTCTGTGTAGGACTCTAAAGACTCGTCAATATGCCGGCAGCAGGTGATGATCATATCAAACACCCACAAGCCGCAAGTGGTCTGTTAAACGTAACGGCCACCCGGGTATTGAGCGATCAGAAGATTGACGAGCAAGCCCGCTCACACTCCTGTGAATCCAACCAGTAACACTTACCGTACAGTCCGGTCTCGTCGTCTGATATGTCGCATATCTCGCCTAGGGGTGGTAAACGTCAGACCCCAATAACTCGATAAGTCGTGTCGATATGAGGTCTATAACAGTTCGAGAAACTACTGGTAACACTTACCAGTAAATCTCAGCAACCCTGGCTAGGGATTTCCGGTTATAGCCAATTGAACACAGCGCAACATCAACTCCCTATACCGGGAGAGACGAATCCCCTCCTATCGCTCATTGCCTCCATGTGATTCGGGACTGTACCCAAAAACCACCATTTTGCACGCCCTCTTGGACGTGGTAAGGTGGAAATCAAAGCACAGTGGGAATCACACAAGACTCTATGACGATCTTGGGTCAACAGACTACTCTGTACCAGTGTCACCAGGGAACTGCCATCAGACGTAAGGTATAATACCATCTGGGAGTTCTCGGCCAGTCCGTCCTGTGTACCCAGTCTCCACTGAGTACCCGTATATCATCTCTGATGTCAAACACCAATGGATATGGGATCATCCATCGCCTATCTGTATGGGTCGAGAAGTTATACGCTTGCCTACTCTGGTATATCGATGCCCCATCTCGATACACCCACGACTAGGGACCTTGAAGGATGTACTTATGGACTACCATGTCCCCACTAGTATGATCCGCATCATAGTCCAGGTAGTCAAGTACACATCCTAAGGGCTTTACCAACATGTAACAGAGAGACAATCAGTGTACACGTTAAGGTAAAGTGCAACCAGATAGCATACTATCATGTCGAGCAAGAAAGTCCTCCCTATATATGTCCAAGCATCCACTACAATATACATCCTATATATAGTAATGGCCTCTAGGACATACATATAACTAACAATCTCCCACTTGCACTAGGGCCATCTGATAGCAGTGGTTGTAGTATCTCATACTCAACCATCCCATAAAAGTCTCTCTCTGGGAAAAAGCCTTTGTGAGTGGATCCGCCATGTTGTCCTCCGAGTCTACTCTCCTAACCTGGATCTCCTTGGAGATCAACCATCTCTATGATCAGGTGATGCAGCCTCAGAATATGTCTGGGTCACTGATGGGACCAGGGTTCCTGAGCCTAAGCCACAACTCCATTGTCACACAATGGGAGGAACTAAGTTCATCTCATGAACTATTATACACCCAGACTTCCTCTTTTGTTGTATCTTTGGTAACGATGTATCTTGCCTTTATCGTCTAGTATGCCACGGTATTTAGCTTGGAACTCTTCCAAGATACCGTCCCTCCACTGAGGGTAAAGACAATGCCTGTGACTGACATTTAGTCGTCCTTATCACCTTGGAACCCTTCCTGTGATTGTCCCCAGGATCAATTGATACCATTTCACTACATCTAGTGAGTATCCTAACATCCGATTAGATCTATCTCATAAATCCAAAACATAGGATTTAGTAGGTATCACATTGATCCTTTATGGATAATCCTTGTGATAAGCGGAGATTGACCGAGCGTAGCATAGGAAACTCCTTCCCTATCAAGAGTATGTCATCCACGTACTCTACGAGGATCACCACCATACTCCCTACTACCTTTTTGTATATACAAGGTTCATCTACCATTTTGATGAAGTCAAACTCTTTGACTACCACATCAAAACAGACATTCCAACTCCGCGATGCCTGCTTTATCCTATAAAGCAACTTGTGCATATTTTCGCTGCTCCCACTGTCTACGAAGCCCTCTGGCTGTGTACTTATAGATGCCCTCTTCTAAAACATTATTTAGAAAAGCTGTCATGATACCCAACCATGATATCGTAGTCATGGTATGTAGCCGTAGCAAGTAGGATCTGGATGGACTTAAGCATAGACCCCAGAAAAGGTTTCATTATTAGCCACAACTGGTCTACGATGCAAACCTTTAATAATTCTAGCTTTGAAAGTCTCAACCTTTCCATGTACACCAAGTAATCTTCTCAAGATATACTTGCTCCTGATGGGGATTTAACCCTTCAGATAAAGCAACCAAAGTCCATACTTTGTTGGTGAATAAGGATTCCATCTCAGATCACTAAGCATCCAGCCATTCTTATAGAGTCTTACTCCTGATGGCCAGCTCGAAACTAGTTGGGTCATCATCTCATGATGCAATCCTCGCTCCCACTGTCATAGAGAAACCGAAGTATCTCTCAGGTGGGTGAGGAACCCTACTAGATCGGCGGAGAGGCTGAGGTTCGTTGGTAACTATTGAATCCTTTGGTTTTATCAAATCATCTGCTGTAGTTTGTATAGCTGGAACTTTTCCAGTTCTACATTACAGACCTTGCCTCGAGCTTGTCCGGATTTTGCTTTTAGACATAGGCCGGTCAACCCAAAATCTTAACTAGATTAAGACATGGGCTCTTCCCATACCATATCTCATATGGAGTGGTAGGCTGTGATCTAATTCGAACCTAATTTCAATAGGTATGCAGCTTCTCAAGTGCATAACCCCCAAAAGGAAACAGGTAACTCAGTAGTACTCATCATAGAGCGCACCATATCGAATAGTGTGCAATTGCTCCGCCCCAATATACCATCATGCTATGGTGTATACGGAGGAGTAATGCTGAGAGAGAATCTCATTCTCCTTTAGAATAGTCCAGGAATTCTATGCATAAGTATTCTCCTCCTTGATCTCATCAAAAGACATAATACTTATACCCGTATTGGTTCTCTACTTCTAACTTATATTCTGTGAATATCTCAAAAGGTTCGGACTTGTGTTTCAACAGGAACATATGACTGAATCTTGAGAGATCATCAGAGAATGTAATGAAGTACAAAGAACCGGTCATGGCATGTGTAGACGGGCGACCTTACATACATCAGCATGTATCAGTCCTAAGAGTTTACTAACTCTTTCTCTGTTTCCAATAAACAGAGCTGAGGTCATTATATCTTTGTGACATGACTCGCAAGTTTCATAAGATGTAAATTCAAACTGATTTAAATATGCATCTACTATGTAACTTAAGCTAGTCGGGTCACATTGATATGACCTAGTCTACAAAACCTCAAGAAGAATTCGTTCATTTCTGAACTCTTCCTCTTGTGTGTGTTTTATATACTAAGAACTGCAGTTTGATATAGAACATTAATGCTTTTAGATAACGTGCCTGAACCGATCAACTCTTGATATAGGAAATGTTCAAAACATTATCCAACAATACAAAATTATATCCTTTCTTTACTAATAAAGAGACTGATATGATTTTGTATATCAGGTTCGGTATCTAATAACATTCGTTCAGAATCAATGTATTGGTAATACAGGGTGACAGTGACTAACAGACTTGGCTGCAACACTTGCACCGTTTTCCGTCTCATGAAACTTATGACCCGTTCTTAGTTCTCTACCTATCTGTAGCCCATGTAACAGATTACATATGCGGGATCCTGATCCGGTATCTCATACCCAGGACGTAAAGGATACTGAGAAACAGTTCTCTATAATGAACATACCCGAAGAAGATGCATCAACATGCACTTTCTTCGTTTGGGCGGCACGGGAAATCTGGTATTCCCCAATTTCCTGCTCTGTCTTATAACAATTATAAGTTGGAGCGGGACCAACGTTCCCCAGCTCAGTATAACAAGTGCGTTCGGTCAATACATCCGTATTATTATCTTGATTAAGGCGTGATATGGTCGCTACCTGGAGAGAGAGAGAAGAAAACACTCAGCGTGCGCTCTTGCAAGAATAGATTGGTTATTATTTTATCTAATCAGGATGGCTCCCACTGTTTTTATCAAATCTTCCTTCAAACCCTAAAAGGAAAGACTAGCCGGGATTAATTACACGCTACAAGTTCGCCAATCTTTCAGCCAGGCTAGTGTCGGTACTTTGAGGGAGGTCCCCCGTGCTTTCGCACGAACCTAATTAATGTAAACCTCGTTTTCCCAGAGGCGTAACCTCGTTAACACCTTTCTAGACACCTACTTGATCGGCTAATTGTAATGTATAAAACTCTCCCAGGTGTAACTCTTACTCGCAGCGGGTATCGGGATCCAACTATCTCATAGAAGGTATGCAATCTCATTGCAAATTTCAACACTTGAAATTCCCGATAATTTTGCCCCCAGCGTCCTATGATCTTGACACAGGCCAACAAACCATAGTGCGCTAGTCAAGTTCAACCCGTCATTTCCTGATTGAATTAAACCCAACCGCACGACCCTTGACGCAGGCCAACAAAGTCGCACGACTCCCCTAATCCAATCTGCATCATATGCATAAGCAGATAAATACTAGTTAGCTACCGCACACTACGCCTTGACGCAGGCCAACAAACGTAGCACGAATACTAAGTAGAACTTATCTGAAATGACGGAAGGCTACGACAGGTTTTTCTGAAAACCTATTGCGTAATGAACTTGGTATCGTTGTAGAATCAAATGATTTTAAAATGGAGTGTTTTGAGGCTTTTCTAGTTTTGCTAAAGGGGCCACTCCCGGTGAAGGGATCGTCGGCCCTTTCCTCGTCAAATGAGGTGCGGGATATATCATATATATCACTGTGCAAAACAAGAACTGTAGCTACCTGTTTTATTTTATTTTTTTGAAATTCGATTCCACAACATCTTAAGGTTTCTTTTATTTCATTAATCTCATTAATGAAGTCCCATCATTTAAGTACCTAAACATCACAGATAAATACGACGTATACTTATGCCATCCGCATTCGCCTCGATGTCCCCTCGTGCACCGTTAGGTTAGGTAACTAACGGCAGAGCGGGGCAGGGCTAGCGCGGGTGTAAAACATAAGTAACGTCTATATAATATATCATATATACTATATACAGTATCTATCACAACATATCAAATGATCACATCACAGATATCGCAGCAGAAGAATCATATGAAACATTGGATATACTAGGACGTCCGTGTTTTCAATACGAGCCAGTATAAAAAACGGATTCCACGGTCGCGATGAATAGCCAAACCCACACCCCTAGACCCCTACGAGAGCGGCAAGCAACTCTACCAATTCTAGAGTTAGGAGACCCGGACTCGACTCCTCGAGTTGGTCTCCCACTGGACTCCAGAACCCGGTTACTCGTGCTCTCCTCCTTGGGTCTATCCTAGTGCGGAAAAGTAAATAATATACAAATGGTGACATCTTCCGCAACCTGGAAGTGCCCCAATAAAAGAATATTACATACAAGTTTTTACATGAATGAAAATGGAAAACATCCATCTCACATAAAACCCCCCCGGCCATTCAAACACGAAGATCCAATATAACATATCCAGCAATACATAACATCACATGTCATCAACGTAAGTAAATATACCCATCCCAATTGTCGTTGACATATAGTAACGAAACCGGCGATATCACATATTACATTTGTAAGTCGATGTACAACAACCCACGACTCGTGGGGAGGCGGAAATAAGAAAAACGATCTTGTTCTTTGCTTAAACATCGACTAACTGCAAGAATCGAAGCTAAACGATAACTAACACCAAACATAGTTGTTAACAACTACTATGTAAAGGGATTATACCTAAAGAACCGTGTCCTTCGTCTTTACGAACACCACCTGCTCTTCGGCCTTCTCCAAGTAGTAGACGATCCACCCGAGAGCTTTACTCCAAGCTTAGCCTCTAAACTTGAGGCAACTAAACTTCTTTAAGTGCTAATCAAAGAAGCTAGGTGAAATAGAGTGAGGGTTATGGTTTAATAAGTCTAACTAATCCTGGTACTCAACACATGAGAGGGGAGGATTAGGGTTTGAAGAGGGAGAGCTTGAGGAGAGAGAAGGTGAAGATAATAATGAAGTGAGAATAATGAGTTATCATAATATATATCAAGCATTTCTTTTTATCAAGAAAAGAAAAGAAAATCATTTACAACCATGCTTGATAAATATCTAGTGGTGATTCATCTCCATGAGTCATTAAGCAATTATGAAGCATTAATGACATGGATGAATCATCCATATGACTCACTAATCTCATTCAATGCATATGCCACCTAAACCTCCTTAGTCACCATCTTCTAGAAGCTTCTCGCGCAATTACGAGAACGCCCCTCCTTTCCGCAAAATACGGAAAAACTTTAGACTGTATAAATCCAATAACCGGATACCAGTAACTGGCTTAAACCAAAGCCGACTGGTAAAAACTGTCCGAAAGTCGCACGTGTGTAAACACACGTATGCGTCCGAACCCTTGTCGTAAGACCATACGACCTCTATATCGTTTCGCCCGGAGTAGGGAAACTCTCTGTGTGGGACTCTAAAGACTCGACTACTACGCTGGCAGTGGGTTTAACCACAGACCGCAAGCGGCACTAGCTGTACGTAACGGTCCCTAGGTAGATGTCGATAAGAAGGCCGATGAGGAAACCCATCCGAACTCCTACTGAGTCTGATGTGACAATCTCCGTACAGTCCGGTCCGTTCGTGTATGACTATCGCATATCGGGCCTGGGGGGCGGCAAGTATCAGTCCCCTAATAGCGGTATAAGTCGTGTCGGAGCGAAGCCCATTACACCCTGAGAAACTACTGGAACCTACCAGCAAATCTCGCTTGCCCTGGCCAGGGACTTTGCATAATGTCTCTCTGACACAGCGCGATATCAACCCCCAATACCGGGAGAGAAGAATCCTTTCTAACCGCCACAGCCTCCAAGTGCTCGGGACTGCACCCAACTGCTACCTGTTTGCACGACTCCTTTGAGTCGTGGTAGGGTAGCAATCTAAGAACAGTGGGACACACTCGAGGCGAAGTAGCAGTGTCAAGTCTGCGGACTATGCTGTACTCATGTCACCTGGGAACTGTTCACTGACGACTGGTATAAAACCAACCAACAGTTCCCTGTGAGTCCTGTCCGGTGTACCCGTAACCTAACGAGCACCTGCATACTATCTCCAGTACGATGTACTGACGGCTGTGGGACAGACCATCTCCCCAACTGGGATGAGAAGCGTACACACTAGTCTACTCCGGAGTATCGATGCCCTGTCTCGATAATCCAACGACTAGGGACCTGAATAAGGATGTGCTTATAGACTACCCAGCCCCCACTAGTGTGACTGCCATCACAATGCTGGTAGTCAAGCAAGATCCTAAGAGCTCTATCAATACGTATACTCACATATTAAGATAGAAAAACCAAGTAGCATACTACCATGTTTAGCAAGACTGTTATATACATGTGAATATCCCAAGCTTCCATTAAGTAATATACAAACTAGTATGATACAGTAATGGCCTTCTAGGGCATAAACACTAACAATCTCCCACTTGCACTAGGGCCATGTACTGGCGTATCGAAGATCGATGATCTCGAGTAGCCCCTCGAACTGAATCTGAGGTAGGGCCTTCGTGAATGGATCAGCAATGTTCTCTTCAGAAGCAACTCTCCGAACCTCGATCTCCTGACGATCAATGATCTCCCTGATCAGGTGATACCGCCTTAAGATGTGTCTGGACTTCTGATGGGACCTTGGTTCCTTCGCTAAAGCTATAGCTCCGTTGTTGTCGCAATACATAGGTATTGGATCAACTATGGTAGGAACCACCTGAAGTTCCGTTAGGAACTTCTTCATCCAGACTGCTTCTTTTGCGGCATCGCAAGCAGCTATATACTCCGCTTCCATCGTTGAGTCAGCAACGGTGTCCTGCTTGGAGCTCTTCCAGCACACCGCCCCTCCATTGAGGGTAAAGACATAACCCGACATGGACTTGGAATCGTCCTTATCACTCTGGAAGCCGGAATCAGCAAAGGCCTCCAACCTGAGGTGTTTTCCGCCGTAAACCAAGAACATCTCCTTAGTCCTTCTTAGGTACTTGAGAATGTTCTTTACTGCTATCCAGTGCTTCTCCCCTGGGTCTGACTGATACCTGCTTACCACGCTCAGTGCGTAAGCTTCATCTGGTCTGGTGCACAACATCGCATACATTATAGAGCCTACCGCAGAAGCGTAGGGTATAATAGACATGCGTTCCCTTTCCAAATCAGTCTTGGGAGACATCTCTTTGGAGAGGGTGATTCCGTGACAAGCCGGTAGATTACCGCGCTTAGAATCTTCCATACTGAATCTTTTCAGTACAGTGTCGATATACTTGGACTGCGAAAGTCCCAACATCCTCTTGGATCTATCACGATAGATCCGGATCCCCAGAATGTAAGAGGCATCACCCAGGTCTTTCATGGGGAACCTGTGTGACAAGAATCTTTTGACAGATTGTAGCATAAGAATGTCATTTCCTATCAATAGAATGTCATCCACGTACAAGACGAGGAATACGACACTTCTGGCTACAACTTTACTATATATGCACGGTTCATCTGGATTTTTGATAAAGTCATATTCTTTGACTGTCTCATCAAAACAGATGTTCCAACTCCGCGATGCCTGCTTTAGTCCATAAATGGACTTAAGTAGCTTGCATACTTTCCCACTGCTCCCACTCTGATTGAAACCCTCTGGCTGATCCATATAGACGCACTCTTCTAAATTTCCATTTAGAAAAGCCGTCTTTACGTCCATCTGCCAGATTTCATAATCATGGAAGGCAGCAATAGCAAGAAGGATCCGAATAGATTTGAGCATAGCCACTGGAGAAAAAGATTCGTCATAGTCCAAACCAGGTCTTTGACGAAAACCCTTTGCAACAAGTCTAGCCTTATAGGTTTCCACCTGTCCATCTACACCAATCTTTTTCTTGAAGATCCATTTGCATCCTATGGGTTTTACCCCATCTGGAGCAAAGTCCAAAGTCCATACTTTGTTGGTGTACATAGACTCCATTTCGGTCCGCATTGCATCTAGCCATCGTACCGAGTCGCCGCTCTGGATGGCCTGCTGGAAGTCAGTAGGTTCATCATCATCTATGATGCAATCCTCTCTACCTCCATCTATGAGAAATCCGTAGTATCTCTCAGGCGGATGAGACGGCCTACTACTCCTGCGGAGGGGTGCGGGAATGTCCTGTTCTTCTTGAACTTCCGGTTCTACCAAACTTTCAGTAGCAGCTTGTGGTTCTGGAATTTCTTCCAGTTCTATTTCGCTCCCACTTATTTCCTTTTCTAAAAACTGATGTTCTAGAAAATGGGCATTACGAGAAACAAAAACCTTTTGTTCTTCTGCGTAATAGAAATAATATCCCTTGGAGTTCTTTGGATTTCCCACAAACATACATTTTACTGATCGTGCCTCGAGCTTGTCCACATGCTGCTTTTTAACAAAAGCTGGACATCCCCAAATCTTCATATGCTGAAGATGGGGTTTCTTCCCAGTCCACATCTGATATGGAGTGGTAGGCACAGTCTTGGTGGGAGCCCTGTTCAGAAGATATGCTGCTGATTCTAGCGCATAACCCCAAAAAGATCGCGGTAACTCAGCATTACTCATCATGGATCGTACCATATCCAATAGGGTTCGATTCCGTCTCTCCGATACACCGTTATGCTGTGGAGTGTATGGAGGAGAAAGCTGAGAGAGAATTCCTTTCTCTTTTAGGTAACCTAGGAACTCGGCACTCAAGTATTCACCACCTCGATCAGATCTAAGTGTCTTGATACTTTTGCCGGTTTGGTTTTCTACTTCATTCTTATACTCTTGGAATTTCTCAAAAGCCTCGGATTTATGTTTCATCAGATAAATGAATCCATATCTTGAGTAATCATCCGTGAAAGTAATGAAATAGGAAAAACCACCTCTTGCATGTGTAGACAATGGACCACATACATCGCTGTGTATGAGTCCTAAGAGCTCGCTCGCTCTTACTCCTTATCCAGTGAATGGAGTCTTTGTCATCTTTCCTTTGAGACAAGATTGACAAGTGTCATAAGTTTGATATTCGAACTAGTCTAAATATCCTTCTCTATGCAACTTAGTCAACCTTCTCTCATTGATGTGACCCAGTCTACAATGCCATAAGAAAGCTTTATTTAAATCTGGAGACTTTCTTTTTAGTGTGTTCTGGACATTGAAAATTTGGAGTTGGTTTAAAACATATATACCGTTATTTAGTGTACCGGACCCAATCAAACCATGATTAAGGTGGATGTTAACAACATCTCTTACAAACGTGAAATTATAACCTTTATTTGATAACAAGGAAACTGATATGATATTACACGTTAAGCTTGGTACAAAAAAACTGTTATGTAAAAACAAAATGTGTCCACTCGTCAATCCTAGGTGATAATCCCCGACGGACGCAGCTCCCACGCTAGCTCCGTTAGCAACCTTTAGGGTCATATCACCTTCTTTCAGCACTCTACGGTTTCTCAGTGCCTGCAATGAATTGCAAATATGAGATCCTGATCCGGTATCCAATACCCAGGAAGTATAGTTGATCGACAGACAATTCTCAATTACAAACACACCTGAAGTCGAAGCCACAGCTTGCTTCGGTTCCTGGTTCTTGGCGTTCCACGCCTTGCAATCCTTCTTCCAGTGCCCTTTCCTGTGACAATGGAAGCACTCATCCTGGCCAACTACCGGTACCGCAAACTTTTTCTTTCCTTTCCCTCCCACCTTACTAACACCTCCTCTAGGTTTGGTGGCGGCCTTCTTCTTCCTTCCTTTGGCCCTAGCCTTGGACCCGGAAGAAGATGCACCGCTAACAAACATAGCGGGTGTTTCCCTTGCTTTCTGCAAGGTGCCCTCTGCACTCCTTAACATGTTCAGGAGTTCCGAAAGTTCAACTTCTTTTCTTTGAAGGTTGAAGTTCAGGATAAACTGGGCGTAGGTGTGAGGAAGGGACTGGAGAATAAGGTCTGTATAGAGCTCATTATCCAAAGTCGTCCTAAGGTCTGCGAGCTCTTCAATATAGCCGATCATCTTTAGGACATGTTCTCCTACCGATGACCCGACAGCCAACCTCGCTCGAAACAAGTTCTTAGAGGTCTCGTATCTTGCTATACGAGATTGCTCTCCATAAAGTTCCTTTGTATGGAGAAATATGCCATCTAGGTTCATATCCTCGTGCCTCCTCTGATGTTCATTGTTCATCGAGGCAAGCACGATGCACTTGGCTTTCGCGCAATCTAAATCCCAGGTTTTGCGGATTTCCTTATCCGCATTGCTGGATTTGGGACCAGGGACAGCAGGTGCCGTAGCGGTGAGGACGTACCCCAATTTGTCATAGGTCAAAGCCATTTTGACATTCTGCAGCCAATCTTTATAGTTTGGTCCTGTTAGTATATTTTTCTCTAAAAGTAACTTAAGTCCAGTCATTTTCAGGGTCGCTGCAATTAGGAGAGAGAGAAGAAAACTCTTTAGCATGATACTCTTGCAAGTTTAGAGTGGTTTTTAGTTTATCTAAACTGGATGGCTCCCACTGTTTCTCGAATCCTTCCTCAAACCATAAAAGAAGATTTAGCCAGGACTATTCTCACTGTACAATTCTTGCTTAACTGTTCAGCCAGGCTAGTGTCGATACTTCGAGGGAGGTTTTCCAACGCTTTCGCGAAGTTCCTTAATTAAAGAACCTCTTTTCTCTGGGGGTGTAACCCCGCTGACACTTTTCTTGACACCTACTTAGTTTATAGCATTGATCGTTAAGTGACGAATATCCTGATAAGTAGCATATACTCACAGTAGGATCGGGATCCAAATATCATCGTATGATAATGTTGAAGGAATGCTACCAACATTCATCAAACTCCAAATGGTATGCATCTCTTTGCAAATTTCAGTTTCTTTAGAAATTCCCGATATATGTTTTTGCCCCATGTTCTTATGACCTTGGCTTTGGTCAAAATGTCATAAGTCACATGTCAAGTTCTACCCGTCATTATCTTGTCAAGTTGAACCCATTCGTATATACCCCTGACTTTGGTCAAATGATAATACGACTGTCCCAAACCAACTCATCTATCTTATGCAACAAATGAAAACCCAGCAGCTACCAAACACTATGCCTTGACTTTGGCCAAAATGCATAGCTTGAATACTACTGAATACTCAAATGAAATGACGGAGGGCTGCGAATGGTTTTGGCAAAACCGTGAACGTAGTGAACTTGATATAACCGAAGGAACCTGATAGCTTTTAAAAGGAGTGGTTAAAGCTCCGCATTTAAAAATATCTGTTTTTAAAATTAACCGAGTGGTTTCTTTTAAATTGTTCCAACGATTAAATTTTTGGTTTATTTTCTTTGCATTATTAATAATGCGTCCCATCATTAACCTATCATTGCAGAAAACAACGAAAATACAACGTCCTCTTATGCCATCCGCATTCGCCACGGGGTCCCGTCATCACCCGTTAGGTTACTTAACTAACGACAAAGCTGGGGCTGGGCTAGCATGGGTGTAAAACATAAGTGACGTCTAAATAGCTATCATATATAGATATTGTACATTTGTCAGACGCAATAATAGGCATTCCAGATCACAGATGAACTTTATTGGATTTGCAAGCAATCCGTGTTTGTTTTGAGCCTGCAACAAAAGACGGATTACACAGTTGTGATGAATAGCCATTACCCCACCCAAGACCCCAACGGGTACGACAAACTACCTGCCCGGCAGTTTGTGCACCCCACCTTGGGTCCGTCCTAGGAGCAAAAAACAGTAAAATGAAATAATACAACGGTGGCTACAACCGCAACCTGGATGTGTCCCGCAAAATAATATTATAACAAATTACATTTACATCAAATGAATTAAATAATAACCCATCACATAACCCCGGCTATACATCATAACAGTCCAACACAGTTCATATACACAAACAGATGAAATCCATTACAGAAATGTGCAACCCCCTGCCAACCGACATACTAGCAGTTAGGGGAGGTTTACGAACACATTATACAAACACAGATATAATCCAACAAGCAAATACTGTATAATTTCGATCGATTAAAAACTTTTAATTTTGCTCCAATACTTCTCTGTAAATCTGAAACCTGAGCAAAAATAAAAACTTCCAGAAAATACCAAATATCACAGAGAAGCAACACAGGAAAATTGGGTTCCTGAATCGCCAACTCGGCGGAGAAATCGCGGCGGATCGGTGGGATCCGCCGCGGTTCCGCGGCGCTTTAGGCGATTCAGAGGCCCAATTTTCTTGGGTGTTCTTCTACTGTCTTTTAAAGCTTTCTGAACATCCCTGAAAAATTTTTGGACTTCATTTAAAAATCGACAGAAACTTGTGATTTCGGGCTTTTCCGGTTTCGTTTTTTCCGTTCGAAATTCATACAAATTTGCAAGTAAGTTATTTATTGTTTAGCGAGGCTCTGATACCACTGTAAGTTGATGTACAACACCCCACGACTTGCGGGGAGGCGGAAATATGAAAAACGATCTTGTTCTTTGCTTAAACATCGACTGACCGCAAGAATCGAAGCTAAACGATAACGAACACCAAACATAGTTGTTAACAACTACTATGTAAAGGGATTATACCTAAAGAACCGTGTCCTTCGTCTTTAGGAACTCCACCTCCTCCTCGGCCTTCTCAAAGTAGTAGACGATCCACCCGAGAGCTTTACTCCAAGCTTAGCGTCTAAACTTGAGGCAACTAAACTTCTTTAAGTGCTAATCAAAGAAGCTAGGTGAAATAGAGTGAGGGTTATGGTTTAATAAGTCTAACTAATCCTGGTACTCAACACATGAGAGGGGAGGATTAGGGTTTGAAGAGGGAGAGCTTGAGGAGAGAGAAGGTGAAGATAATAATGAAGTGAGAATAATGAGTTATAATAATATATATCAAGCATTTCTTTTTATCAAGAAAAGAAAAGAAAATCATTTACAACCATGCTTGATAAATATCTAGTGGTGATTCATCTCCATGAGTCATTAAGCAATTATGAAGCATTAATGACATGGATGAATCATCCATATGACTCACTAATCTCATTCAATGCATATGCCACCTAAACCTCCTTAGTCACCATCTTCTAGAAGCTTCTTGCGCAATTACGAGAACGCCCCTCCTTTCCGCAAAAATACGGAAAAACTTTAGACTGTATAAATCCAATAACCGGATACCAGTAACTGGCTTAAACCAAAGCCGACTGGTAAAAACTGTCCGAAAGTCGCACGTGTGTAAACACACGTATGCGTCCGAACCCTTGTCGTAAAACCATACGACCTCTATATCGTTTTGCCCGGAGTAGGGAAACTCTCTGTGTGGGACTCTAGAGACTCGACTACTACGCTGGCAGTGGGTTTAACCATAGACCGCAAGTGGCACTAGCTGTCCGTAACGGTCCCCAGGTAGAAGTCGATAAGAAGGCCGATGAGGAAACCCATCCGAACTCCTACTGAGTCTGATGTGACAATCTCCGTACAGTCCGGTCCGTTCGTCTAAGACTATAGCATATCGGGCCTAGGGGGCGGCAAGCGTCAGTCCCCTAATAGCGGTATAAGTCGTGTCGGAGCGAAGCCCATTACACCCTGAGAAACTACTGGAACCTACCAGCAAATCTCGCTTGCCCTGGACAGGGACTTTGCGTAATGGCTCTCTGACACAGCGCGATATCAACCCCCAATACCGGGAGAGACGAATCCTGTCTAACCGCCACAGCCTCCAAGTGCTCGGGACTGCACCGAACTGCTACCTGTTTGCACGACTCCTTTGAGTCATGGTAGGGTAGCAATCTAAGAACAGTAGGACACACTCGAGGCGAAGTAGCAGTGTCAAGTCTGCGGATTATGCTGTACTCATGTCACCTGGGAACTGTTCACTGACGACTGGTATAAAACCAACCAACAGTTCCCTGTGAGTCCTGTCCGGTGTACCCGTAACCTAACGAGCACCTGCATACTATCTCCAGTACGACGTACTGACGGCTGTGGGACAGACCATCTCCCCAACTGGGATGAGAAGCGTACACACTAGTCTACTCCGGAGTATCGATGCCCTGTCTCGATAATCCAACGACTAGGGACCTGAATAAGGATGTGCTTGTAGACTACCCAGCTCCCACTAGTGTGACTGCCATCACAACGCTGGTAGTCAAGCAAGATCCTAAGAGCTCTATCAATACGTATACTCACATATTAAGATAGAAAAACCAAGTAGCATACTACCATGTTTAGCAAGACTGTTATATACATGTGAATATCCCAAGCTCCATTAAGTAATATACAAACTAGTATGATACAGTAATGGCCTTCTAGGGCATAAACACTAACAACATTTACGGTCACAGAAAAGAAAGTGTAAAACTACAACAGTTGGAATCCGCAAACCCTTTAGACATCGCATGCCTAACCAAATGAATTCCTTAGACATCGCATGCCTAACAATTATAAACCCCGCATTTTAGTCTCATTATCGAAAACTCTTTTCAATATCAAGTCGGGCAATTCAACAGGATTCTCGACATTTTGATCGAATGCTCGTCGCAAACTTTAGTAGACGGCCGCACCCCTGATGCCGTCGACGAAGTGCACCAAGGCGGAACACCACTGCCACGAGCACCCGAACGGATGCTTTCGGCGATGGGGTTCTCCTACAGTCACTTGGTCGGGGCTATGGGGTATAGCTATCTATTAAGTTTACCGGCGAGTATCCGCGTACGTTACGTGATTGCGACGGACTTTTGATCGCATCAAAATTCCGTGGCAACCGATCAAGTGAGACTAAAGTGCTATGTTTATAACATTCAAATCGGTTATCTCATAACTACTTGTGGATTCCAAATATTGTATCACATTCCAGATAAATTGAAAATGTTAAACCTTCCGATCGAACAATCAAACACCCAATTTTTCCCGAAACAGCTCAACACATGAAATATGTTTAAAAACATTCACTTCATGCCTCAGTACCAACGGTCCAGCCGTAGAAGGGTCAAGCCAACGCCTCACATGTGGTACGCCGTACTTCCCTAAACCCTAAGGTTCAAAGGGCAGTTCAAGATGGTCACATAATCGAGTTAAGGTTTGTTGTCTTCTAGAGGGTCCATCGCGTTACTTGCACTACTTCGAACGTTCTTAAACTATGGAAAGATCCAACACTTGGAAATTTTCCGACAGGGGAAAAAGTGGGTATTTATATCCGGTCGAACTTTTCAATATTTTCTAAACTTATCCGGAAAAACCCATAGACGAAGTTAAACTTCCCGATCGAAACACCGAGTCCCCAATACAACCCAGAAAATTCAACTCTTGAATAAAATTTAAAAATTCCCAGAAAACACAGGAGTCCAAATTGACCAGTTTAGACGATGCGTAAACGATGTTAGAAGTCCGATCGAACCCAAAACCCTAATCCCAAACCAGTTTCTGTCTCTCTGTTACATGTTGATAAAGCCCTTACGATGTGTACTCGACTTCCAGGACTATGATGCAGATCATACTAGTGGGGCCTGGGTAGTCCATGAGTACATCTTTCAATGTTCCTAGTCGTGGGAATATCGAGACGGGGCATCGATATTCCAGAGTAGACTAGCGCATATCTTCTCGACCCATGTGATGGGCGATGGATGATCCTATATCCTTTGGTGTTTGACATCAGAGATGGTATGCGGGTGCTCAGTGGAGACTGGATACACTAGACGGACTTGCCGAGAACTCCCAGATGGTATTATACCTTACGTCAGATGGCAGTTCTCTGGTGATACTGGTACAGAGTAGTCTGTTGATCCGAGATCGTCATAGAGTCTTGTGTGATTCCCACTGTGCTTTAATTTCCACCTTACCACGTCCAAGAGGGCGTGCAAAACGGTGGTTTTTGGGTACAGTCCCGAATCACATGGAGGCAATGAGCGATAGGAGGGGATTCGTCTGAAATGAGCGGGCTAGGTCGTTGACTTCAAGGCCGAAGGTGATCTACGTCGGGGAGACTCAAACTCAAACTATTCCTTCACTTGGTCAAAAACTTTATGAAGAGAACACCCTATACTACATGGCAAGTGGTAAAGGATGAAGAAATAGGAAGTGGGTTCACTTTAGAATTGGATTTCTCACTCTTTTTCTCATGGTACCATTGGAGGTAGCAAGCTTTCTTGAAGCTTGATGAAGATGAAGAAGAAGAAAGAATCATATCAATAATATCCAAATGAAACTTATCCAATAAATATTGGTACCATGGTTGAGTTAAGCCCTCATGCTTAACTCATGTAGAGATTTAACTAAACCATTAGGTTAAAGGTTGGGTTAACTAATATCTTTAAACATATGACAAAAGAGTTGACTTTGTCAATGTTTATCAAGCTTCATGAAGCTTGATAACTTTGACCAAAGTCACACTCTTTTGTTATATGCTTAGGAAAATAGTAAACCCTAATCTAACCTTGATTTGGTTCAAGTCTCATACACACAACTTGTTTGTATCATCAAGCATGATACAAACATGTACACTTGCATATATCACATATAAACAATGTGAAAATTCAAGTGAGAAAATCAATCTTAAGTGAACCAATACTAGTTAATGTAAAGTAATATATCAAATATATAATTATACATTAAATCATTAAATCAACACTTGATTTAACAATCCGGTCATATCGTATATGTGAGAAAATCAATCTTAAGCAAGAAACAAAAACAAAATGGTGGTGGCTTTTCTCACTTTGACTTGAAACTTCATGAAGCTTCATAGCACCTTTGACAAAGTCTAAGCCATTTGGTTTTATTCTTAACCTAACCATTTAACTAAACCATAGTTCATTCTCTACACTTGTGAAACTAACCCAAGGTTGCATATGTTAGTTATATGTATGCCCTAAAGGCCATTACTATACATAGGATGTATATTGTAGTGGATGCTGGGACATATATAGGGAGGACTTTCTCGCTCGACATGATAGTATGCTATCTGGTTACTCTTTACCTTAACGTGTACACTGATTGTCTCTCTGTTACATGTTGGTAAAGCCCTTAGGATGTGTACTTGACTACATGGACTATGATGCGGATCATACTAGTGGGGACATGGTAGTCCATAAGTACATCCTTTAAGGTCCCTAGTCGAGGGTATATCGAGACGGGGCATCGATATACCAGAGTAGACTAGCATATACCTTCTCGACCCATACAAATGGGCGATGGATGATCCCATATCCATTGGTGTTTGACATTGGAGATGATATACGGGTGCTCAGTGGAAACTGGGTACACTGGACGGACTCGCCGAGAACTCCCAGATGGTATTATACCTTACGTCAGATGGCAGTTCTCTGGTGACACTGGTACATGTTATTCTGTTGACCCGAGATCGTCATAGAGTCTTGTGTGGTTTCCACTGTGCTTTGATTTCCACCTTACCACGTCCAAGTGGGCGTGCAAAACGGTAGTTTTTGGGTACAGTCCCGAATCACATGGAGGCAATGAGCGATAGGAGGGGATTCGTCTCTCCCGGTATAGGGAGTTGATGTTGCGTTGTGTTCGATTGGCTATAACCGGAAATCCCTGGCCAGGGTTGCTGAGATTTACTGGTAAGTGTTACCAGTTGTTTCTCGAATTGTTATAGACCTCATATCGACACGACTTATCGAGCTATTGGGGTCTGACGTTTACCACCCCTAGGCGAGATATGCGACATATCAGACGATCAGACCGGACTGTACGGTAAGTGTTACTGGTTGGATTCACTGGAGTGTGAGCGGGCTTGCTCGTCGATCTTCTGATCGCTCAATACCCGGGTGGCCGTTACGTTTAGCAGACCGCTTGCGGCTTGTGGGTGCTTGATATGATCATCACCTGCTGCCGGCGTATTGACGAGTCTTTAGAGTCCTACACAGAGGTTTCCTGGCTCAAGCGAAACGAAATAGGAGCGCATATGAGATATGTGCGGGACCGAGAATGATACCAGTATGTGATACTGTATTCGATTCTCGCGATATGTAACATTGATCGGTTATATGCGTTATAGCCGGGTTATCGGATCAAGTGTTGATTCGATAAGTTGTTACTATTGATATTAGTCGGTTATATGCGATATGACCGGGTCGTTAAATCAAGTGTTGATTTAATGATTTAATGTATAATTATATATTTGATATATCACTTTACATTAACTAATATAGGTTCACTTAAATGGATTTTCTCACTAGAAGTTCACAAGTTGTATATGTGATATACTTTTGTGCACTTGATTGTATCATGTTTGATGATACATGTTAACTTGGTTAAGTGTAAAGATTAAACCATGGTTAAGTTAATGATTAGGGTTTTGTTTTTCTTTCTTATTTATTTATTTATTTATTTATTTTGGAAAGAATTAAGAGAAAATGGTGGCTTTCTTTGTTTGTAGTTGAATCTTCATGAAGGTTTGACTTTGTAACCATTTTGTCTTCATGCTTAACCCTAACCATTTAAACAAACCATGGTTTATTCTCTACACCTAACTAAGGTTAAGATTATGATAAGTATCATATTGGTTTTTATTTTAAATATACTTATCATAATATTATCTTCTTCTTCTTCTTCAAGATGAAGAACCTTGATTCCATCAATGGTGATTGATGAAAATGAGTGAGAAATCCAATTCTAAAGTGAACCCACTTCCTATTTCTTCATCCTTTACCTCTTGCCAAGTAGTATAGGGTGTTTCCTTCACAAGTTTTCATGGCTTGGTGAAGGTGGAGCTTGATCTAGTGATGCCTCGACGTAGATCATCTTCGGCATCGTCGTTGATGACCTAGCCCGCTTTTTCTCCGTTGAAGCCGATGCTAGAGTCATGGTTTGATTTGGACAGCGGAGAGGACTTCTTCATGGAGCTATGGAGGTGGAGAAATGGATCTACAAAGGTTGTATTTCCGTTCTTTTAGTTTAGTTGTAAACTAGTTTCTTTTGTCGCCTAAACTTCTAGCCAACGATCCGTATTAGGGTTTCTCGGCACCCCTAAAATTTGAAATTTGCATGGTTGATGCCATGTGAGACCTCATTAGCGTGCCTAGGAACCCTACAGTGGTATCAGAGCCTAGCTAGAGCCTTAGGCGATGCGTAGACGGAGTTTGAAGTCCGATTAAACCGAAACCCTAACACAAATTTGCTCTCTGGACTTTTTCCAAAAATTGGGTTTTTTCAAGATTAAAAATATGCAGAAAATTCAGCAGGAAATTCTAAGAATTACGGTGCAAAAATTACCTAATGATCTGTCTAAAGTGCGGCAGAACCGCGGCATTAGCGTGCTAATGCGGCTGTTCCGCGGCCATTTTGTCTCTTCTCCTATTGAATTTTGCACAGTAATTCCTATTTTGCAGTGCTGGTTTTCCTGGGATATATTTTTTCTGAACTCAAGAGTTGAGTTTTCTGGCTTGTATTGGGGACTCGGTGTTTCGATCGGATTGTCTAATTTTGTCTAATTCTGCCCCAAACCCTAAGATCCAACACTTGGATATTTTAGAATATGTTAAAAAGTTCGACCGGATATAAATACCCAACTTTTCCCCTGTCGGGAAATTTCCAAGTGTTGGATCTTTCCGTGGTTTAATAACGTTCTAAGTAGTGCAAGTAACGCGATGGTCCCTCTAGAAGACAACAAACCTTAACTCGATTATGTTACCGTCTTGAACTGCCCTTTGAACCTTAGGGTTTGGGGCAGTACGGCGTGCCGCATGTGAGGCGTTGGCTTGACCCTTCTACGGCTGGACCGTTGGTACTGAGGCATGAACTGGATGTTTTTAAACTTGTTTCATGTGTTGATCTGTTTCGGGAAAACTTGGGTGTTTGACTGTTCGATCGAAAAGTTTAACATTTTCTATTTATCCGGAATGTGATACAATACTTGGAATCCACAAGTAGTTATGAGATAACTAAATGAATGTTATAAACATAGCAGTTTAGTCTCACTTGATCGGTTGCCACGAAATTTTGATGTGATCAAAAGTCCGTCGCAATCACGTAGCGTACGCGGATACTCACCGGGTAAACTTAATAGACAGCCTCACTCCATAGCCCCGACCAAGTGACTGTAGGAGAACCCCGTCGCCGAAAGCATCCGTTCGGGTGCTCGCGGTAGCGGTGTTCCGCCTTGGTACACTTCGTCGACGGTATCGGGGGTGCGGCCGTCTACTGAAGTTTGCGACGAGCATTCGATCAGGATGTCGGGAATCTTGTTGAATTGCCCGACTTGATATTGAAAAGATTTTTCGATTTTTGAGACTAAAATGCGGGGTTTATAATTGTTAGGCATGCGATGTCTAAAGAATTCATTTGATTAGGCAAGCGATGTCTAAAGAGTTTGCGGATTCCAACAGTTGTAGTTTTACACTTTCTTTTCTGTGACCGTAAGTGTAATATGTGATATCGCCGGTTTCGTTGCTATAGGTCAACGACAATTGGGATATGCATGTTTACTTACGTTGATGACATGTGATGTTATGTGTTGCTGGATATGTTATATTGGATCGTCGTGTTCGAATAGCCGGGGGTTTTTATGTGAGATGAGTGTTTTTTCATTTTCATTCATGTAAAAACTTGTATGTAATATTCTTTTATTGGGGCACTTCCAGGTTGCGGAAGATCTCACCCCTTGTATATTATTTACTTTTCTGCACTAGGATAGACCTAAGGAGGAGGGCACAAGTAACCGGGTTCTGGAGTCCAGTGGGAGACCAACTCAAGGAGTCGAGCCCGGGTCTCCTAACTCTAGAATTGGTAGGGTTGCTTGCCGCTCTCGTAGGGGTCTTGGGGTGTGGGTTTGGCTATTCATCGCGATCGTGGAATCCGTGTTTTATACTGGCTCGTATTGAAAACACGGACGTCCTAGTATATCCAATATTTCATATGTTTCTTCTGCTGCGATATCTCTGATGTGTTTCTGTGATGGATATAGTATATAGTATATATGATATATTATATAGACGTTACTTATGTTTTACACCCGCGCTAGCCCTGCCCTGCTCTGTCGTTAGTTACCTAACCTAACGGTGCACGAGGGGACATCGAGGCGAATGCGGATGGCATAAGTGTACGTCGTATTTATCTGTAATGTTTAGGTACTTAAATGATGGGACTTCATTAATGTGATTAATGAAATAAAAGAAACCTAAGATGTTGTAGAATCGAATTTCGAAACAAAATGGGTAGCTACAGTTCTTGCTTTGCACAGTGATATATATGATATATCCTGCACCTTACTCGATGAGGAAAGGACCGAGATCCCTTCACCGGGAGTGACTCCTTTAGCAATAACTGGCTGATGCTACACACTCGGGTTTGTCTTTTGATTGCTTTTAAGTGTTTTTGCTTTGCACAGTGATATATATGATATATCCCGCCACCTCATTCGACGAGGAAAGGGCCGACGATCCCTTCACGGGGAGTGACCCCTTTAGAAAAACTAGAAAAGCCTCAAAAACACTCCATTTCAAAAAATCATTTGATTCTATAACGATATCAATTTCATTACGCAATAGGTTTTCAGAAAAACCTGTCGTAGCCCTCCGTCATTTCAGATATGTACTAGTTAGTATTCGTGCTACGTTTGTTGACTATGTTAAGGCGTAGTGTGCGGTAGCTAATTAGTGCTTATCTGCATAAGCATATGATGCGATTGGATTAGGGTAGTCGTGCGACTTTGTTGACTATGTTAAGGGTCATGCGGGTGGGTTTAATTCAATCGGGAAATGACGGGTTGAACTTGACTAGCACTTATGATTTGTTGACTATGTTAAGGTCATATAGCTGCTAGGGGCAAAATATTATCGGGAATTTCAAGTGTTGAAATTTGCAATGAGATTTCATACCTTCTATGAGATAGTTGGATCCCAATACCCACTGCGAGTAAGAGTTACTCCTGGGAGAGTTTTACACATTACAATTAGCCGATCAAGTAGGTGTCTAGAAACGTGTTAACGAGGTTACGCCTCTGGGAAAACGAGGTTTACATTAATTAGGTTCGTGCGAAAGCACGGGGGACCTCCCTCAAAGTACCGACACTGGCCTGGCTGAAAGATTGGCGAACTTGTAGTGTGTAACTAATCCCGGCTAGTCTTTCCATTTAAAGTTTGAAGGAAGATTTGATAAAAAGCAATGGGAGCCATCCTGATTAGATAAAATAATAACCAATCTATTCTTGCAAGAGCGCACGCTGAGTGTTTTCTTCTCTCTCTCTCCTGGTAGCGACCATATCACGCCTTAATCAAGATAATAATACGGATTATTGATCGAACCCGCTTGTTATACTGAGCTGGGGAACATTGGTCCCGCTCCAACTTATAATTGTTATAAGACAGAGCAGAAAATTAGGGAATACCAGATTTCCCGTTCCGCCCAAACGAAGAAAGTGCATGAGATGCATCTCCTTCGGGTGTGTTCATTATAAAGAACTGTTTCTCAGTATCCTCTACGTCCTGAGTATGTGATACCAGATCAGGATCCCGCATATGTAATCTGTTACATGGGCTACAGATAGGTAGAGAACTGAGGACGGGTGATAAGTTTCATGAGACAGAAAATGGGGCAAGAGTTGCAGCCAAGTCTCTTGGTCACTGTCACCCTGTATTATCAATACATTGATTCTGAACGAATGTTATTAGATACCGAACCTGTTATACAAAATCATATCAGTCTCTTTATTAGTAAAGAAATGATAAAATTTTGTATTGTTGGATAATGTTTTGAACATTTCCTATATCAAAAGTTGATCGGTTCAGGCACGTTATCTAAAAGCATTGATGTTCTAAATCAAACTGCAGTTCTTAGTATATGGAACACACACAAGAGGAAGAGTTCAGAATTGAACGATTCCTTCTTGAGGTATTGTAGACTAGGTCAGATCAATGTGACCCGACTAGCTAGAGTTACATAAAGATGCATATTTAAATTAGTTTGAATTTACATCTTGTGAAACTCGCCAGTCATGTCACAAAGATAAAATGACCATAGCTCCGTTTATTGGAAACAGAGAAAGAGTTAAGTAAACTCTTGGGATGATACATGTTGATGTATCTAGGTCCCCTGTCTACACGTGCCAAGACCGGTTCTTTGTACTTCATTAAATTCTCTGATGATCTCTTCTGATTTAGACATATGTTCCTGTTGAAACACAAGTCCGAACCTTTTGAGATATTCACAGAATATAAGTTAGAAGTAGAGAACCAAAATACGGGTATAAGTATTATGTCCTTTGATGTGATCGAGGAGGAGAATACTTGAGCATGGAAATCCTGAACTATTCTAAAGGAGAATGAGATTCTCTCTCAGCATTACTCCTCTGTATACACCATAGCTCGATGGTATATCGGGGTAGAGCAATCACACCCTATATGATAAGGTGTGCTCTGTGATGAGTACTACTGAGTTACCTGTTTCCTTTGGGGAGTTATGCACTTGAGAAGCTGCATACCTATTGAAAAGGGTTCAAATCAAATCTGTTGCCTACCACTCCATATGAGATATGGTATGGGAAGAGCCCATGTCTTAAGCTAGTTAAGATTTGGGGTTGTCCGGCCTATATCTAAAAGCAAAATCCGGACAAACTCGAGGCAAGGTCTGTTATGTAGAACTGGAAAAGTTCCAACTATACAAACTACAGCAGATAATTTGGTAGAACCAAAGTATTCAGTAGATTCCAACGAACCTCAGCTTCTCCGCCGATCTAGTAGGGTTCCTCACCTACCTGAGAGATACTTCGGTTTCTCTATGACAGTGGGAGTGAGGACTGCATCATGAGATGATGACCCAACTAGTTTCGAGCTGGCCATCGGGAGTAAGACTCTATAAGAATGGCTGGATGCTTAGCGATCTGAGATGGAATCCATGTACACCAACAAAGTATGGACTTTAGTTGCTATATCTGAAGGGTTAAATCCCCATCAGGAGCAAGTATATCTTGAGAAGATTACTTGGTGTAGATGGAAAAGTTGAGACTTTCAAAGCTAGACTTGTTAAAGGTTTTCTTCATCGACCAGGTGTGGATAATGATGAAACCTTTTCCAGTGCCTATGCTTAAGTCCATCCGGATCCTACTTGCCACGGCTACATACCATGACTACGATATCCGGTGGTTGGGTGTCATGACAGCTTTTCCAAATGATGTTTTAGAAAAGGGCGTCTATAAGTACACAGCCAGAGGGCTTCGTAGACAGTGGGAGCAGCGGAAACGTGTAAAAGATGCTTTATAGGATAAAGCAGGCATCGCGGAGTTGGAACGTCTGTTTTGATGAAGTAGTCAAAGATTTTGACATCATCAAAATGGTAGATGAACCTTGTATATACAAAAAGGTAGTAGGGAGTATGGTGGTGATCCTCGTAGAGTACGTGGATGACATACTCTTGATAGGGAAGGAATTTCCTATGCTACGCTCGATCAATCTCCGCTTATCATAAGGATTCTCCATATAGGATCAAAGGGATACCTCCTAAATCCTGGATTTTGGATCTATGAGATAGATCTAAATGGATGTTAGGATACTCACTAGTTGTAGTGAAATGGTATCAATCGATCCTGGGGAGAATCACTGGAAAGGTTCCAGGGTGATAAAGACGACTGAATGTCAGTCACAGGCATTGTCTTTACCCTCAGTAAAGGGACGGTATGTTGGAAGAGTTCCAAGCTAGATACCGTGGCATACTAGACGATTAAGGCTGGATACATCCCTACTTAAGATGCTACCAAAGAGGCTGTCTGGGTGTATATTAGTTCATGAGATGAACTTAGTTCCTCCCATTGTGTGACAATGGAGTTGTGGCTTATGCCAAGGAATGTCCGTCCCATCAGCGATCCAGACATATTCTAAGGCAGTATCACCTGATCATGGAGATGGTTAATCTCCAGGGGATCGAGGTTAGGAGAGTAGACTCAGAGGACAACACGGCGGATCCACTCACGACGGCCTATTCCCAGAGAGAGACTTTTATGGGATGGTTGAGTATGAGATACTACAACCACTGCTACAGATGGCCCTAGTGCAAGTGGGAGATTGTTAGTTATATGTATGCCCTAGAGGCCATTACTATACATAGGATGTATATTGTAGTGGATGCTGGGACATATATAGGGAGGACTTTCTCGCTCGACATGATAGTATGCTATCTGGTTACTCTTTACCTTAACGTGTACACTTATTGTCTCTCTGTTACATGTTGGTAAAGCCCTTAGGATGTGTACTTGACTATATGGACTATGATGCGGATCATACTAGTGGGGACATGGTAGTCCATAAGTACATCCTTCAAGGTCCCTAGTCGAGGGTATATCGAGACGGGGCATCGATATACCAGAGTAGACTAGCGTATACCTTCTCGACCCATACAGATGGGCGATGGATGATCCCATATCCATTGGTGTTTGACATCGGAGATGATATACGGGAGCTCAGTGGAGACTGGGTACACTGGACGGACTCGCGGAGAACTCCCAGATGGTATTATACCTTACGTCAGATGGCAGTTCTCTGGTGACACTGGTACATGTTAGTCTGTTGACCCGAGATCGTCATAGAGTCTTGTGTGGTTCCCACTGTGCTTTGATTTCCACCTTACCACGTCCAAGAGGGCGTGCAAAACGGTGGTTTTTAGGTACAGTCCTGAATCACATGGAGGCAATGAGCGATAGGAGGGGATTCGTCTCTCCCGGTATAGGGAGTTGATGTTGCGCTGTGTTCGATTGGCTATAACCGGAAATCCCTGGCCAGGGTTACTGAGATTTACTGGTAAGTGTTACCAGTAGTTTCTCGAATTGTTATAGACCTCATATCGACACGACTTATCGAGCTATTGGGGTCTGACGTTTACCACCCCTAGGCGAGATATGCGACATATCAGACGATCAGACCGGACTGTACGGTAAGTGTTACTGGTTGGATTCACTGGAGTGTGAGCGGGCTTGCTCGTCGATCTTCTGATCGCTCAATACCCGGGTGGCCGTTACGTTTAGCAGACCGCTTGCGGCTTGTGGGTGCTTGATATGATCATCACCTGCTGCCGGCATATTGACGAGTCTTTAGAGTCCTACACAGAGGTTTCCTAGCTCAAGCGAAACGAAATAGGAGCGCATATGAGATATGTGCGGGACCGAGAATGATACCAGTATGTGATACTGTATTCGATTCTCGCGATATGTAACATTGATCGGTTATATGCGTTATAGCCGGGTTATCGGATCAAGTGTTGATTCGATAAGTTGTTACTATTGATATTAGTCGGTTATATGCGATATGACCGGGTCGTTAAATCAAGTGTTGATTTAATGATTTAATGTATAATTATATATTTGATATATCACTTTACATTAACTAATATAGGTTCACTTAAATGGATTTTCTCACTAGAAGTTCACAAGTTGTATATGTGATATACTTTTGTGTACTTGATTGTGTCATGTTTGATGATACATGTTAACTTGGTTAAGTGTAAAGATTAAACCATGGTTAAGTTAATGATTAGGGTTTTGCTTTTCTTTCTTATTTATTTATTTATTTATTTTGGAAAGAATTAAGAGAAAATGGTGGCTTTCTTTGTTTGTAGTTGAATCTTCATGAAGGTTTGACTTTGTAACCATTTTGTCTTCATACTTAACCCTAACCATTTAAACAAACCATGGTTTATTATCTACACCTAACTAAGGTTAAGATTATGATAAGTATCATATTGGTTTTTATTTTAAATATACTTATCATAATATTATCTTCTTCTTCTTCTTCTTCAAGATGAAGAACCTTGATTCCATCAATGGTGATTGAAGAAAATGAGTGAGAAATCCAATTCTAAAGTGAACCCACTTCCTATTTCTTCATCCTCTACCTCTTTCCAAGTAGTATAGGGTGTTTCCTTCACAAGTTTTCATGGCTTGATGAAGATGGAGCTTGGTCTAGTGATGCCTCGACGTAGATCATCTTCGGCATCGTCGTCGATGACCTAGCCCGCTTTTTCTCCGTTGAAGCCGATGCTAGAGTCATGGTTCGATTTGGACAGCGGAGAAGACTTCTTCATGGAGCTATGGAGGTGGAGAAATGGATCTACAAAGGTTGTATTTCCGTTCTTTTAGTTTAGTTGTAAACTAGTTTCTTTTGTCGCCTAAACTTCTAGCCAACGATCCGTATTAGGGTTTCTCGGCACCCCTAAAATTTGAAATTGGCATGGTTGATGCCATGTGAGACCTCATTAGCGTGCCTAGGAACCCTACAGCATAATGATAAGAATCACTTTATTTTCATTTATTTGATAATTCTTATCATATTCTTTTCTTCTTCTTCTTCTTCTTCAAGAAGAAGAAAACTTGCTACCTTCAATGGTCCTTCAATGGTGCCATGAGAAAAAGAGTGAGAAATCCAAATCCAAAGTGAACCCACTTCTTATTTCTTCATCCTCTACCACTTGCCATGTAGTATAGGGTGTTTTCTTCACAAGTTTCATGACTTGGTGAAGTTGGAGCTTGATCTTGAGTTGCCTCGACGTAGATCATCTTCGGCATCGAAGTCGATGACCTAGCCCGATCATTTCTTCGACGAAACCATCGCTAGAGTCCGGGATCCGATGATCGCAGCGGAGGGACATCATCACGGAGCTAAGGAAGTGGAGGACCGGATCTACAAAGATTGTAGTCTCTTTAACTTAGCAGTAAAGTTGTTTACTAGCTTGTAGTTTCGCCTATTCTCTAGTTAACGATCTAGTTTAGGGTTTCTCGGCACTGGAAAATTTTGAATTTGGCATGGTTGATGCCTTGTGTGACCTCATTAGTGTGCCTAGGAACCCTACAGTGGTATCAGAGATCGTTACCACTCCTTGAGTTTGGCATGGTTGATGCCTTGTGGAACGCATATAAGATATGGTACGCATATTAGATATGGTACGCATATTAGGCGATGCGTAGACGAAATTAGAAACCCGATCGAACCCGAAACCCTAATGCATAACCCTTCTATGTACATTTTTGAAAATTGTGGATTTTTCTGAATTAAAAATACCTGAAAAATTCAGCAGGAAAATATAAGAATTGTGGTGAAAAACGACTGCCTAATCCGTACATTCCACCGCGGAACCGCGGCAATAGCCTGCTTGGGCCGCGGTTCCACGGCCGTACAGAGGATATAGGCCATCATTTTTCCACCATAATTCCTATTTCTGTGAGTTATATTTTATGGGTATTTTTATTTTGACTCAAGAGTTGAGTGTTCTGGGGTTGTATTGGGGACTTAATGATTCGATCGGATTATTTAACTTTGTTTACTTTGTTTTCCGGGCATTTTTTAAACATGTTAAAAGTTCGGCCGGATATAAATACCCACTTTTTCCCCTGCCGGGAAATTTCTAATTGTTGGATTTTTCCATAGTTTAATAACGTTCTAAGTAGTGCAAGTAACGAGATGGACCCTCTAGAAGACAACAAACCTTAACTCGATTATGTGACCGTCTTGAACTGCCCTTTGAACCTTAGGGTTTAGGGCAGTACGGCGTGCCACATGTGAGGCTTTGGCTTGACCCTTCTACGGCTGGACCGTTGGTACTGAGGCATGAACTGGATGTTTTTAAACTTATTTCATGTGTTGAGCTGTTTCGGGAAAACTTGGGTGTTTGAATGTTCGATCGGAAAGTTTAACATTTTTGATTTCTCTGGAATGGGATACAATATTTAGAATTCACAAGTAGTTATGAGATAACTGAATGAATGTTATAAAGATAGCAGTTTAGTCTCACTTGATCGGTTGCCACGGAATTTTGATGCGATCAAAAGTCCGTCGCAATCACGTAGCGTACGCGGATACTCGCCGGGTAAACTTAATAGACAGCTACACCCCATAGCCCCGACCAGGTGACTGTAGGAGAACCCCGTCGCCGAAAGCATCCGTTCGGGTGCTCGCGGCAGTGGTGTTCCGCCTTGGTGCACTTCGTCGACTGTATCGGGGGTGCGGCCGTCTACTAAAGTTTGCGACGAGCATTCGGTCAGGATGCCGGGAATCTTGTTGAATTGCCCGACTTCATATTGAAAAGATTTTTCGATAAATGAGACTAAAATGCGGGGTTTATAATTGTTAGGCATGTGATGTCTAAGGAATTTATTTGATTAGGCATGCGATATCTAAAGAGGTTGCAGATTCCAACTGTTGTAGTTTTACACTTTCTTTTCTGCGACCATAAGTGTAATATGTGATATCGCCGGTTTCATTGCTATATATCAACGACAATTGGGATGGACATATTTATTTACGTTGATGACATGTGATGTTATGTGTTGCTGGATATGTTATATTGGATCATCGTGTTTGAATGGCCGGGTTTTTTTTTATGTAAGATGAGTGTTTTTCATTTTCATTCATGTAAAAACTTGTATGTAATATTCTTTTATTGGGGCACTTCCAGGTTGCAGAAGATGTCACCTTTTGCATATTTTTTACTTTTCCGCACTAAGATAGACCCAAGGAGGAGGGCACAAGTAACCATGTTTTGGAGTCCAGTGGGAGACCAACTCGAGGAGTCGAGTCCGGGTCTCCTAACTCTAGAATTGGTAGGGTTGATTGCCGCTCTCGTAGAGGTCTAGGGGTGTGGGTTTGGCTATTCATCACGACCGTGGAATCCGTGTTTTATACTGGCTCGTATTAAAAACACGGACGTCCTAGTATATCCAATGTTTCATATGTTTCTTCTGCTGCGATATCTGTGATGTGATCATTTGATATGTTGTGATAGATACTGTTTATAGTATATATGATATATTATATAGACGTTACTTATGTTTTACACCCGCGCTAGCCCTGTCCCGCTCTGCCGTTAGTTACCTAACCTAACGGTGCACGAGGGGACATCGAGACGAACACGGATGGCATAAGTGTACGTCGTATTTATTTGTGATGTTTAGGTGACTTAAATGATGGGACTTCATTAATATGATTAATGAAAGTAAAAGAAACCTAAAGATGTCGTAGAATCGAATTTCAAAAATAAAACAGGTAGCTACAGTTCTTGCTTTGCACAGCGGTATATATGATATATCCTGCACCTTATTCGATGAGGAAAGGGCCGACGATCCCTTCACCGGGAGTGACCCGTTTAGCAATAACTGGCAGATGCTACACCCCTCGGTTTGTCTTTTGATTGCTTCTATAGTTCTTGCTTTGCACAGTAATATATATGATATATCCCGCACCTCATTCGACGAGGAAAGGGCCGACGATCCCTTCACCGGGAGTGACCCCTTTAGCAAAACTAGAAAAGCCTAAAAAACACTCCATTTTAAAATCATTTGATTCTACAACGATATCAAGTTCATTACGCAATAGGTTTTCAGAAAAACCTGTCGTAGCCCTCCGTCATTTCAGATACGTTGTATATAGTATTCGTGCTACATTTGTTGGCTTTCGTCAAGGTGTAGTGTGAGGTAGCTATATGCTGCTTATCTGCAGCATATGATGCGATTGGATTAGGGTAGTCGTGCGGCTTTGTTGGCTTTCGTCAAGGGTCGTGCTGGTGGGTTTAATTCAATCAAGAAATGTACGGGTTGAACTTGACTAGCGGGCTATGGTTTGTTGGTTTTCGTCAAGGTCATAGCACGTTAGGGGCAAAATTATAGGGAATTTCAAGTGTTGAAATTTGCAATGAGATTGCATACCTTCTATGAGATAGTTGGATCTCGATACCCGCTGCGAGTAAGAGTTACTCCTGGGAGAGTTTTACACATTACAATTAGCCGATCAAATAGGTGTCTCGAAAGGTGTCAACGAGGTTACGCCTTTGGGAAAACGAGGTTTACATTAATTAGGTTCGTGCGAAAGCACGGGGGACCTCCCTCAAAGTACTGACACTGGCTTGGCTGAAAGATTGGCGAACTTGTAGCGTATAATTAATCCCGGCTAGTCTTTCCTTTTAGGGTTTGAAGGAAGATTTGATAAAAACAGTGGGAGCCATCCTGATTAGATAAAATAATTACCAATCTATTCTTGTAAGAGCGCACGCTGAGTGTTTTCTTCTCTCTCTCTCCAGGTAGCGACCATATCACGCTTTAATCATGATAATAATACGGATTATTGACCGAACCCGCTTGTTATACTGAGCTGGGGAACGTTGGTCCCGCTCCAACTTATAATTGTTATAAGACAGAGCAGGAAATTAGGGAATACCAGAATTCCTATGCCGCCCAAACGAAGAAAGTGCATGCTGATGCATCTTCTTCGGGTGTGTTCATTACAAAGAATTGTTTCTCAGTATCCTAGATACCGGATCAGGATCCCGCATATGTAATCTGTTACATAGGGCTACAGAAAGGTAGAGAACTGAGAACGGGTGATAAGTTTCATAAGACAGAAAACGGTGCAAGTGTTGCAGCCAAGTCTGTTGGTCACTGTCACCCTGTATTCCAAATACATTGATTCTGAACGAATGTTATTAGATACCGAACCTGATATACAAAATCATATCAGTCTCTTTATTAGTAAAGAAATGATAAAATTTTGTATTGTTGGATAATGTTTTGAACATTTACTATATCAAAAGTTGATTGGTTCAGGCACGATATCTAAAAGTATTGATGTTCTAAATCGAACTACAGTTCTTAGTATACAGAACACACACAAGAGGAAGAGTTCAGAAATGAACAAATCCTTCTTGACGTATTGTAGACTAGGTCATATCAATACGACCCGACTAGCTAAGTTGCACATAGATGCATATTTAAATGTGTTTGAATTTATATCTTGTGAAAACTTGCCGGTCATGTCACAAAGATAAGATGACCATACCTCTGTTTATTGGAAACAGAGAAAGAGGTAGTAAACTCTTGGGACTGATACATGATGATGTATGTAAGGTCCCCTGTCTACATATGCCAAGACCGGTTCTTTGTACTTCATTACATTATCTGATGATCTCTTTAGATTCAGACATATGTTCCTATTGAAACACAAGTCCGAACCTTTTGAGATATTCACAGAATATAAGTTAGAAGTAGAGAACCAAAACGGGTATAAGTATTATGTCCTTTGATGTGATCAAGGAGGAGAATACTTGAGCACGGAATTCTTGGACTTTTCTAAAGGAGAATGAGATTCTCTCTCAGCATTACTCCTCCGTATACACTATAGCACGATGGTATATCGGGGCGGAGCAATTGCACCCTATTCGATATGGTGCGCTCTATGATGAGTACTACTGAGTTACCTGTTTCCTTTTGGGGGTTATGCACTTGAGAAGCTGCATACCTATTGAATTAGGTTCGAATCAGATCACAGCCTACCACACCATATAAGATATGGTATGGGAAGAGCACATGTCTTAAGCTAGTTAAGATTTGGGGTTGACCGGCCTATGTCTAAAAGCAAAATCCGGACAAGCTCGAGGTAAGGTCTGTAATGTAGAACTGGAAAGGTTCCAGCTATACAAACTACAGCAGATGATTTGATAAAACCAAAGGATTCAATAGTTACCAACGAACCTCAGCCTCTCCGCCGATCTAGTAGGGTTTCTCACCCACCTGAGAGATACTTCTGTTTCTCTATGACAGTGGGAGCGAGGATTGCATCATGAGATGATGACCCAACTAGTTTCGAGCAGGCCATCGAGAGTAGGGACTCTATAAGAATGGCTGGATGCTTAGCGATCTGAGATGGAATCCATGTACACCAACAAAGTATGGACTTTGGTTGCTATATCTGAATGGTTAAATCCCCATCAGGAGCAAGTATATCTTGAGAAGATTACTTGGTGTACATGGAAAAGTTGAGACTTTCAAAACTAGACTTGTTAAAGGTTTGCATCATTGACCAGGTATGGATTATGTTGAAACCTTTTCTAAGTAGCTATGCTTATGGATTATGTTGAAACCTTTTCTAAGTAGCTATGCTTAAGTCCATCCAGATCCCACTTGCCACGGCTACATACCATGACTACGATACCTGGTGGTTGGGTGTCATGACTCCTTTTCTAAAATGATGTTTTAGAAGAGAGCGTCTATAAGTACACAGCCAGAGGGCTTCGTAGACAGTGGGAGCAGCGGAAATGTGTGCAAGATGCTTTATAGAATAAAGCAGGCATCGCGGAGTTGGAACATCTGTTTTGATGAGTTAGTCAAACAGTTTGACATCATCAAAATGGTAGATGAACCTTGTATATACAAAAAGGTAGTAGGGAGTATGGCAGTGATCCTCGTTGAGTACGTGGATGACATACTCTTGATAGGGAAGGAGTTTCCTATGCTACGCTCGGTCAATCTCCGCTTATCACAAGGATTCTCCATACAGGATTAAAATGATACCTACTAAATCCTGGGTTTTGGATCTATGAGATAGATCTAATTGGATGTTAGGATTATCACTAGATGTAGTTAGATGGTATCAATCGATCCTGGGGAGAATCACTGGAAATGTTCCAGGGTGATAAGGATGACTGAATGTCAGTCACAGGCATTGTCTTTACCCTCTGTAAAGGGACGGTATGTTGGAAGAGTTCCAAGCAAGATACCGTGGCATACTAGACGATAAAGGCTGAATACATCGCTACTTAAGATGCTACCCAAGAGGCTGTCTAGGTGTATATTAGTTCATGAGATGAACTTAGTTCCTCCCATTGTGTGACAATGGAGTTATGGCTTATGCCAAGGAACGTCCGTCCCATCAGTGACCCAGACGTATTCTGAGGCAACATCACCTGATCATGGAGATAGTTGATCTCCACGGTGATCGAGATTAGGAGAGTAGACTCAGAGGACAACACGGCGGATCCACTCACAAAGGCCTTTTCCCAGAGAGAGACTTTTATGGGATGGTTGAGTATGAGATACTACAACCACTGCTATCAGATAGCCCTAGTGCAAGTGGGAGATTGTTAGTTATATGTATGCTCTAGAGGCCATTACTATACATAGGATGTATATTGTAGTGGATGCTTGGATATATATAGGGAGGACTTTCTTGCTCGACATGATAGTATGCTATCTGGTTGCTCTTTACCTTAACGTGTACGCTGATTGTCTCTCTGATACATGTTGGTAAAGCCCTTAGGATGTGTACTTGACTACCTGGACTATGATGTTGATCATACTAGTGGGGACATGGTAGTCCATAAGTACATCCTTCAAGGTCCTTAGTCGTGGGTGTATCGAGACGGGGCATCGATATACCAGAGCAGACTAGCGTATACCTTCTCGACCCATACAGATGGACGATGGATGATCCTATATCCATTGGTGTTTGACATCAGAGATGATATACGGGTGCTCAGTGGTGACTGGGTATACTGGACGGACTCGCCGAGAACTCCCAGATGGTATTATACCTTACGTCAGATGGCAGTTCTCTGGTGACACTGGTACAAGTTAGTCTGTAGACCCGAGATCGTCATAGAGTCTTGTGTGATTCCCACTGTGCTTTGATTTCCACCTTACCACGTCCAAGAGGGCGTGCAAAATGGTGGTTTTTGGGTGCAGTCCCGAATCATAGGAGGAAATGAGCGATAGGAGGGGATTCGTCTCTCCCGGTATATGGAGTTGATGTTGCGCTGTGTTCGATTGGCTATAACCGGAAATCCCTGGCCAGGGTTGCTGAGATTTACTGGTAAGTATTACTAGTAGTTTCTCGAACTGTTATAGACCTCATATCGATACGACTTATCGAGCTATTGGGGTCTGACGTTTACCACCCCTAGGTAAGATATGCGACATATCAGACGACGAGACCGGACTGTACGGTAAGTGTTACTGGTTGGATTCACAGGAGTGTGAGCGGGCTTGCTCGTTGATCTTTTGATCGCTCAATACCCGGGTGGCCGTTACGTTTAGCAGACCGCTTATGGCTTGTGGGTGTTTGATATGATCATCACCTGCTGCCGGCGTATTGACGAGTCTTTAGAGTCCTACACAGAGGTTTTCTGGCTCAAGAGAAACGAAATAGGAGCGCATATGAGATATGTGCGGGACCGAGAATAATACCAGTATGTGATACTCTATTCGATTCTCGCGATTTGTGACATTGATCGGTTATATGCGATATAGCCGGGTTATTGGATCAAGCGTTGATTCGATAAGTTGTTACTATTGATATTAGTCGGTCATATGCGATATGACCGGATCGTTAAATCAAGTGTTGATTTAATGATTTAATGTATAATTATATATTTGATATATCACTTTACATTAACTAGTATTTGTTCACTTAAAGATGGGTTTTCTCACTTGATGTGCATATTGTATATATGATATAGTATTGTGCACTAGTTTGTATCATGTTTGATGATACATGCAAACTTGGGTGTAAGTTTGGTTTAAACCATGTTTAGTTAATGGTTAGGGTTTCATTTGCTTTATTTACTTATTCATTTATTTATTTATTCATTTTGGTAAGAAATAAAATGGTGGGTTTTTTTGGATTTCACTTGAAGCTTCATGAAGCTTTGAAAGTCAAAACCATTTTGTTTCTTTCCTTAACCCAACGATTTAACTAAACCCTAGTTCATTCTCTACACTTGTTAAACTAACCTAAGGTTGCATAATGATAAGAATCACTTTATTTTCATTTATTTGATAATTCTTATCATATTCTTTTCTTATTCTTCTTCTTCTTCAAGAAGAAGAAAACTTGCTACCTTCAATGGTGCCATGAGAAAATGAGTAAGAAATCCAAATCCAAAGTGAACCCACTTCTTATTTCTTCATCCTCTACCACTTGCCATATAGTATAGGGTGTTTTCTTCACAAGTTTCATGACTTGGTGAAGTTGGAGCTTGATCTTGAGTTGCCTCGACGTAGATCATCTTCGGCATCGAAGTCGATGACCTGGCCCGATCATTTCTTCGATGAAACCATCGCTAAAGTCCGGGATCCGATGATCGCAGCGGAGGGACATCATCACGGAGCTAAGGAAGTGGAGGACCAGATCTACAAAGGTTGTAGTCTCTTTCACTTAGCAGTAAAGTTGTTTACTAGCTTGTAGTTTCGCCTATTCTCTAGTTAACGATCTTGTTTAGGGTATCTCGGCACCGGAAAATTTTGAATTTGGCTTGGTTGATGCCTTGTGAGACCTCATTAGTGTGCCTAGGAACCCTACAAAAACGTAAGGACCCTAGCTGTCTTATGATTTCTATTACCATTGGGGATAAGAACATCAACCGCGTACTATTAGATCTTGGTGCCAGTGTTAACCTGCTTCCGTACTCAGTATATGAGCAACTAGGTGTAGGAGAGCTGAAACCCACACACTGTACTCTCCAAATGGCCGACCGATCAATCACCCATCCTAGGAGTGAGCTAGAGGATGTGTTAATCAAGGTTGGGGACTTCATATTCCCCGTTGACTTCATTGTATTAGACACACAGCCTGTAGCTAACCCCCGGAATCAAATTCTGGTGATACTCGGTCGACCATTCCTCGCAACCTCAAATGCTGTGATCAATTGTCAAAATGGTTCGATGAACCTATCTTTTGGAAACATGACAACTGAACTTAGCATTTTTAGGTTGGGAATCAGCCCTCCGAACCTAATGCTCATATACTAGACGTTTGCTCAATCCAGGAGATCACCCCAGAAGAGTGTGAATTCGAGGAGTTTTTGTTCGATCTCGATAACCTTAACGCCACTAGTGCGTTCCTCTTCGAACCTGCTGCTGTTTCTGCGCCCGACAATGACTACGAGTGTTTCACTTTCTCGAACGATCTTAGCCACTCACCACCCGAGTTTGAATCCTTCGAATTTCCGGGTGAGTTACCTGAACCATCCAACTCGGTCGCTTACACTCGTTTTGAACCTTTGCTGGAATCTTTTGAGTTCGAGACCTTTTCACCAATCTTGCCTTCAATCGTTTCACCTCCAACGCTCGAACTCAAGCCTTTGCTGTCTCACCTTAAGTACGCTTACTTAGGTGAGAACGAGACCCTCCCTGTTATCATCTCGGCTTATCTAGCTCCAGAGCAAAAGAAAGCCCTTCTTGCGGTCTTGCACAGCAATAGGCAAGCTTTTGGCTGGTCAATAGCGGACATCAAGGGGATTAGTCCCCTGATCGTTGAACATCACATTCATCTGATGGATGATGCCAAACCAGCCAGGAATCCACAAAGACGACTCAACCCAGTCATGAAGGAGGCTGTAAAAAAGGAGATCGTAAAATGTCTGGATAGTGGTATCATTTACCCTATCTCTGATAGCCAGTGGGTTAGCCCCATTCACGTTGTCCCCAAGAAATCAGGCATAACGGTCATAACAAACGAGGCGAACGAGTTATTCCCTACTCGCACCCAGACTGGGTGGCGAGTATGCGTCGATTACAGAAAACTCAACGCCGCAACGTGGAAGGACCACTTTCCGCTACCTTTCATTGACCAGATGCTTGAGCGATTGGCCGGACACGAGTACTACTGCTTTCTTGATGGCTACTCCAGCTATAATCAAATTCCCATCGCCGAAAAAGACCAGGACAAGACCACATTCACTTGTCCTTTCGGCACGTTTGCATATCGTCGCATGCCCTTTGGGTTATGCAATGCGCCCGCTACCTTCCAGCGGTATATGATGGGAATCTTCTCAGACATGGTGGAAAAATTCGTGGAGATCTTCATGGATGATTTCTCCATCTTCGGCGATTCCTTTAATGAGTGTTTGCTGCATCTCGACGCTGTCCTTACCCGATGTAAGGACAAGAAACTCACTTTGAATTGGGAGAAGTGCCACTTCATGGTGCGCGAAGGTATTGTCTTAGGACATATCATTTCGCAAAATGGCATAGAGGTTGACAACGCGAAGATTGAGGTCATTTCCAATCTCCCTCCTCCCAGATGCGTCAGAGTCATCCGAGCCTTCCTTTGCCATGCCGGTTTCTATAGACGATTCATCAAGGACTTTAGCAAGATTGCTAGGCCCTTGACTCTTTTGCTGGCCAAGGACACGCCGTTCGACTTCAACTCGAGCTATGCGACTGCGTTCGAGTCATTAAAAAGCTCACTCACTTCTGCTCCCGTTCTTTCTTCTCCTGACTGGACGCACCCATTTGAGATTATGTGCAATGCATCCGACTTTGCCATTGGTGCTGTCCTTGGACAATACATCAACAAGATGCCGCATGTAATCTATTATGCTAGCCGAACCCTGAACGACGCCCAACTTAATTATACAACAACTGAGAAGGAATTCTTGGCTGTTGTATTTGCTTTAGAAAAGTTCAGGCCCTACCTCATCGGCTCTCCAGTCATTGTCTACACAGACCATTCGGCTCTGCGCCATCTTTTTGTGAAGAAAGATGCAAAATCTCGGCTAATACGTTGAATCCTCTTGCTTCAAGAGTTTAACCTTGTCATCAAGGACAAAAGAGGATGTTAGAACGTAGTCGCCGACCATCTCTCACGACTTCCTTCTTCGCCGTCGCTTCAAATTCCGATCAACGACGTTTTTCCGGATGAACAACTCTTGACAGTGTCTTGCGAACCCTGGTTCGCAGATATTGTGAACTATTTGGCCACAGGATTACTACCGACTGAATGGTCAAGTCAGGACAGACTTCGATTCTTATCCCACGTAAAACACTTTTACTGGGACGAACCCTATCTGTTCAAGTACTGTCCCGACCAGATTATTCGTCGGTGTGTCCCTGACGATGAATTCAAGAGTGTGCTGTCATTTTGCCACGATCAAGCATGTCGCGGGCATTTTGGCCTCAGAAAGACAGCTAAGAAGATCTTGCATTGTGGTTTCTACTGGCCACAACTCTTCAAAGACGCTCATGACTACTGCAAGACTTGCTCCCGGTGCCAACACTTGGGCCGGATATCCAGGAGGAACGAGATGCCGCTCCAACCAATCTTGGTTGTGGAGATTTTCGACGTTTGGGGGATAGATTTCATGGGGCTGTTTCCCAGCTCTTTTGGGAACTTGTACATTCTTCTCGCTGTTGATTATGTCTTTAAGTGGGTCAAGGTTGTGCCCAGCCGGACTAACGACAACAAGGTTGTCGTTAGGTTTCTTAAACAAAACATTTTCTTCCGGTTTGGGCACCCTCGAGCGATCATTAGCGACAATGGAACTCATTTCTGCAATAAGACTTTCGAGGCCTTGATGCGGAAATATTCCATTAATCATAAGCTATCTACGCCCTACCACCCCCAAACCTGTGGGCAAGCCGAAGTTTCAAATCGGCAAATCAAGCAGATACTGGAGAAGACGGTTTCCAAGAACCGTAAGGATTGGTCACTGAAACTCACCGATGCCCTTTGGGCATTTCGAACTGCTTATAAGACCGATCTTGACATGTCTCCCTATCGGCTTGTGTACAGAAAGGCTTGCCACCTCCCTGTGGAAATAGAGCATCGCGCATTTTGGGCGATAAAGGAGCTGAATCTGTCTCTCGAAGATGCGGGCAGCTATCGGAAGCTGCAGTTGAACGAATTGAGCGAGCTTAGGGATGATGCTTACGATAACGCGGTTGTCGTTAAGAACCGAACGAAGGTGTTTCACGATAAACACCTTTTGCGCAAAACATTCGTACCTGGTCAATAGGTACTGCTTTACGACACCCGGCTACATTTACATCCAGGAAAGCTCCGATCTCGCTGGAAAGGGCCATATTTTGTGCGGAATGTGTATCCGCATGGCGCTGTGGATTTGGAGAATCCAAAGGACGGTTCATTTTTCAAAGTAAACGGACACCGACTAAAACCGTACCTTAGCGCTGAACCAACAGAGGAGCTCCTGGTCTTACAGGAGCCGGTTTACCCTGCATAATCTTTCTCTGCCTACTACCAAACTTCGGTTATCCAGCCAAGAATAGTGGACACTATTCCAAATTAGTTTGGGGGTATGTATATACCATTTTGTATATATTTGTGGATATTCTTTTCCATTTTTACTATTCTTCTTTTCTTTGGAAAAAAAAATTTGTGTATATCTAACCGACAATTTTGACCCTTCAATGATCTCTTCATGCAATGACAGTGAGGACTGTAGGGTTCCTAGGCACGCTAGTGAGGTCTCCCAAGCCATCAACCATGGCAATTTCAAAAATTACGGTGCCGAGAAACCCTAAACTACGGATCGATAACTAGATGTCTAGGTGAAAAAAAAACTAGTTAACACTTAACTAATGAGAAAACGGAAATACAACCTTTGTAGATCTGGTGCTCCACCTCCATTGCTCCGCAACGAAGTCATCTCCGCTGTCCAAAAAGAATCCGGGCTCTAGAGTCGGCTTCGTCGGAGAATGGGCGAGCTAGGTCGTCGATGTCCATGCCGAAGATGATCTACGTCGAGGCATCGCTAAATCAAGCTCCGACTTCATCAAGTCAAGAAACTTGTGAAGAAAACACACTCTACTACTTGGCAAGAGGTAGAGGATGAAGAAATAGGAAGTGGGTATACTTTAGAATTGGATTTCTCACTTGTTTTCATCAATCACCATTGATGAAGAATGGTTTTCTTCAATGAAGAAGATGAAGAAGAAGAAGCTAGTATTATGATAAGTTAATTGAAAAAGAAAAGAAAATCAATTCTTATCATAAAATTAACCATGGTCAAGTGTAGAGACTAAACTAGGGTTAGTGAGAATGGTTAGGGTTAAGGATGAGATAAGAATGGTTGACTTGATCAAAACTTCATGAAGCTTCAACTAAAGAACAAATAAAGCCACCATTCTTTTCTCTTTTCCATTTATTTTCCAAAATGTATAAACAAATGAATAAATAAGTAATGGAAAATAAAACCCTAACCACTCTCACAACCATGGTTTAATCTTCACACAAAACACAAGTTAGCATGCATCATCAAACATGATACATACAAGTGCACAAAAATATATCACATATACAATGTGCACAATCCAAGTGAGAAAATCCGTTTAAAGTGAACCAATACTAGTTAGTGCAAAGTAACATATCATATATATAATTATGCATTAAATCATTAAATCAACACTTGATTCAATGATCCGGTCATGTCGCACACAACCGACTAGTATTCAATGTATCGGCTTATCGAATCAACGCTTGAATCGATAACTAGGTTATATCGCATACAACCTTTCCGATACATTCATCGCGAGAATGGAATGCGGTATCACATACACGCATTATTCTCGGTCCCGCACATATCTTATATGCGCTCCTATTTCGTTTCGCTTGAGCCAGGAAACCTCTGTGTAGGACTCTAAAGACTCGTCAATACGCCGGCAGCGGATGATGATCATATCAAACATCCACAAGCCGGAAGCGGTCTGCTAAACGTAACGGCCACCCGGGTATTGAGCGATCTGAAGATCGACGAGCAAGCCCGCTCACACTCCAGTGAATCCAACCAGTAACACTACCGTACAGTCCGGTCTGATCGTCTGATATGTCGCATATCTCGCCTAGGGGTGGTAAACGTCAGACCCCAATAGCTCAATAAGTCATGTCGATATGAGGTCTATAACCATTCGAGATACTACTGGTAACACTTACCAGTAAATCTCAGCAACCCTGGCCAGGGATTTCCCGTTATAGCCAATCGAACACAGCGCAACATCAACCCCCTATACCGGGAGAGACGAATCCCCTCCTATCGCTCATTGCCTCCATGTGACTCGGGACTGTACCCAAAAACCACCGTTTTGCACGCCCTCTTGGACGTGGTAAGATGGAAATCAAAGCACAGTGGGAACCACACAAGACTCTATGACGATCTCGGGTCAACAGACTACTCTGTACCAGTGTCACCAGAGAACTGCCATCTGACGTGAGGTATAATACCATCTGGGAGTTCTCGGCGAGTCCGTCCAGTGTACCCAGTCTCTACTGAGCACCCGTATATCATCTCTGATGTCAAACACTGATGGATATGGGATCATCCATCGCCCATCTGTATGGGTCGAGAAGGTACACGCTAGTCTACTCTGGTATATCGATGCCCCGTCTCGATACACCCACGACTAGGGACTTTGAAGGATGTACTTATGGACTACCATATCCCCACTAGTATGATCCGCATCATAGTCCAGGCAGTCAAGTACAGATCCTAAGGGCTTTACCAACATGTAACAGAGAGACAATCAGTATACACGTTAAGGTAAAGAGCAACCAGATAGCATACTATCATGTCGAGCAAGAAAGTCCTCCCTATATACGTCCTAGCATCCACTACAATATACATCCTATGTACAGTAATGGCCTCTAGGGCATACATATAACTAACAATCTCCCACTTGCACTAGGGCCATCTGTAGCAGTGGTTTGAAGTATCTCATACTCAACCATCCCATAAAAGTCTCTCTCTGGGAACAGGCCTTTGTGAGTAGATCCGCTGTGTTGTCCTCTGAGTCTACTCTCCTAACCTCGATCTCCCTGGAGATCAACCATCTCCATGATCAAGTGATACTGCCTTAGAATATGTCTGGATCACTGATGGGACCGGCGTTCCTTGGCATAAGCCACAACTCCATTGTCTCACAATGGTAGGAACTAAGTTCATCTCATGAACAAATATACATCCAGACTGCCTCTTTGGTAGCATCGTAAGTAGCGATATATCCAGCCTTTATCGTCTAGTATGTCACGGTGTCTAGCTTGGAACTCTTCCAACACACCGTCCCTTTACTGAGGGTAAAGACAATGCCTGTGACTGACACTCAGTCGTCTTTGTCACCCTGGAACCCTTCCAGTGATTCTCCCCAGGATCGATTGATACCATCTCACTACAACTAGTGAGAATTCTAACATCCAATTAGATCTATCTCATAGATCCAAAACCCAGGATTTAGGAGGTATCACTTTGATCCTTTATGGAGAATTCTGGTGATAAGCGGAGATTGACCGAGCGTAGCATAGGAAGCATCTTCCCTATCAAGAGTATGTCATCCACGTACTCTATGAGGATCATCACCATACTCCCTACTACCTTTTTGTTTATACAAGGTTCATCTACCATTTTGATGATGTCAAAATCTTTGACTACTCCATCAAAACAGATGTTCCAACTCCGCGATGCCTGCTTTATCCTATAAAGCATCTTGCACACGTTTCCGCTGCTCCCACTGTCTACGAAGCCCTCTGGCTGTGTACTTATAGACGCTCTCTTCTAAATCATCATTTAGAAAAGCAGTCAAGACACCCAACCACCAGATATCGCAGTCATGGTATGTAGCCGTGACAAGTAGGATCCGAATGGACTTAAGCATAGCTACTTGAAAAGGTTTCATCATTATCCACGCCTGGTCAATGACGAAAACCTTTAACAAGTCTAGCTTTGAAAGTCTCAACTTTTCCATGTACACCAAGTAATCTTCTCAAGATATACCTGCTCCTGATGGGGATTTAACCCTTCAGATATAGCAACCAAAGTCCATACTTTGTTGGTGTATAAGGATTCCATCTCAGATCACTAAGCATCCAGCCATTCTTATAGAGTCTTACCCCCGATGGCCAGCTCGAAACTAGTTGGGTCATCATCTCATGATGCAATCCTCGCTCCCACTGTCATAGAGAAACAGAAGTATCTCTCAGGTGGGTGAGGAACCCTACTAGATCGGCGGAGAGGCTGAGGTTCGTTGGTTACTACTGAATCCTTCGGTTCTACCAAACCATCAGCTGCTGTTTGTATAGCTGGAACCTTTCCAGTTCTACATTACATACCTTGCCTTGAGTTTGTCCGGATTTTGCTTTTCAGACATAGGCCGGACAACCCCAAATCTTAACTAGCTTAAGACATGGGCTCTTCCCTTTCCATATCACATATGAAGTGGTAGGCAACTGATTTGATTTGAACCCTATTCAATAGGTATGCAACTTCTCAAGTGCATAACTCCCAAAAGGAAATAGGTAACTCAGCAGTACTCATCATAGAGCACACCATATCAAATAGGGTGTATCTGCTTCGCCCCGATATACCATCGTGCTATGGTGTATACGGAGGAGTAATGCTGAGAGAGAATCTCATTCTCCTTTAGAATAGTCCAGGAATTCCGTGCTCAAGTATTCTCCTCCTTGATCACATCAAAGGACATAATACTTATACCCGTATTTTGGTTCTCTACTTCTCGCTTATATTCTGTGAATATCTCAAAAGGTTCGGACTCATGTTTCAACAGGAACATATGACTGAATCTTGAGAGATTATCAGAGAACATAATGAAGTATAAATAACCAGTCCTGGCATGTGTAGACAGGGGACTCACATACATCAACATGTATCATCCCAAGAGTTCACTAACTCTTTCTCTGTTTCCAATAAACGGAGCTATGGTCATCTTATCTTTGTGACATGACTGGCGAGTTTCACAAGATGTAAATTCAAACTGATTTAAATATACATCTATATGTAACTCTAGCCAGTCGGGTCGCATTGATCTGACCTAGTCTACAATACCTCAAGAAGGATTCGTTCATTTCTGAACTCTTCCTCTTGTGTGTGTTCTGTATACTAAGAACTGTAGTTTGATTTAGAACATCAACGTTTTTAGATAACGTGCCTGATACGATCAACTTTTGATATAGGAAATGTTCAAAACATTATCCAACAATACAAAATTTTATCATTTCTTTACTGATAAAGAGACTGATATGATTTTGTATATCAGGTTCGGTATCTAATAACATTCGTTCAGAATCAATGTATTGGTAATACAGGGTGACAGTAACCAACAGACTTGGCTGCAACTCTTGTCCCGTTTTCTGTTTCATGAAACTTATCACCCGTTCTCAGTTTTCTACCTATCTGTAGCCCTATGTAACAGATTACATATCTGGGATCCTGATCTGGTATCACATACCCAGGACGTAGAGGATACAGAGAAACAGTTCTTCATAATGAACACACCCGAAGATGATGCATCAGCATGCACTCTCTTCGTTTGGGCGGCACGGGAATTCTGGTAATCCCCAATTTCCTGCTCTGTCTTATAACAATTATAAGTTGGAGCAGGACCAACGTTCCCCAGCTCAGTATAACAAGCGGGTTCGGTCAAATATTCCGTATTATTATCTTGATTAAGGCGTGATATGGTCGCTACCTGGAGAGAGAGAGAAGAAAACACTCAGCGTGCGCTCTTGCAAGAATAGATTGGTTTTTATTTTATCTAATCAGGATGGCTCCCACTGCTTTTTATCAAATCTTCCTTCAAACCCTAAAAGGAAAGACTAGCCGGGATTAATTACACACTACAAGTTCGCCAATCTTTCAGCCAGGCCAGTGTCGGTACTTTGAGGGAGGTCCCCCGTGCTTTCGCACGAACCTAATTAATGTAAACCTCGTTTTCCCAGAGGCGTAACCTCGTTAACACCTTTCTAGACACCTACTTGATCGGCTAATTGTAATGTATAAAACTCTCCCAGGAGTAACACTTACTCGCAGCGGGTATCGGGATCCAACTATCTCATAGAAGGTATGCAATCTCATTGCAAATTTCAACACTTGAAATTCCCGATAATATTTTTCCCCTAGCTCGCTATGACCTTGACGGAGGCCAAACAACCCATAGTCCGCTAGTCAAGTTCAACCCGTCATTTCCTGATTGAATTAAACCCACCCGCACGACCCTTGACGGAGGCCAAACAACGCCGTACGAATACCCTAATCCAATCGCATCATATGATAGCAGATAAGCACTAGTTAGCTACCGTACACTACGCCTTGACGGAGGCCAAACAACCGCAGCACGAATACTAACTAGTACGTATCTGAAATGACGGAGGGCTACGACAGGTTTTTCTGAAAACCTATTGCGTAATGAACTTGATATCGCTGTAGAATCAAATGATTTTAAAATGGAGTGCTTTTGAGGCTTTTCTGGTTTTGCTAAAGGAGTCACTCCCGGTGAAGGGATCGTCGGTCCTTTCCTCGTCGAATGAGGTGCGGGATATATCACATATATCACTGTGCAAAGCAAAAACACTTAAAAGCAATCAAAAGACAAACCGAGTGTGTAGCATCTGCCAGTTATTGCTAAAGGAGTCACTCCCGGTGAAGGGATCTCGGTCTTTTCCTCATCGAATAAGGTGCAGGATATATCACATATACCGCTGTGCAAAGCAAGAACTGTAGCTACCTGTTTTATTTTGAAATTCGATTCTACAACATCTTAGGTTTCTTTTATTTCATTAATCACATTAATGAAGTCCCATCATTTAAGTACCTAAACATCACAGATAAATACGACGTACACTTATGCCATCCGCATTCGCCTCGATGTCCCCTCGTGCACCGTTAGGTTAGGTAACTAACGGCAGAGCGGGGCAGGGCTAGCGCGGATGTAAAACATAAGTAACGCCTATATAATATATCATATATACTATATATGTATCTATCACAGAACATCACATGATCAGATCACAGATATCGCAGCAGAAGAATCATATGAAATATTGGATATACTAGGACGTCCGTGTTTTCAATACGAGCCAGTATAAAACACGGATTCCACGGTCGTGATGAATAGCCAAACCCACACCCCTAGACCCCTACGAGAGCGGCAAGCAACCGTACCAATTCTAGAGTTAGGAGACCCGGACTCGACTCCTCGAGTTGGTCTCCCACTGGACTCCAGAACCCGGTTACTTGTGCTCCCCTCCTTAGGTCTATCCTAGTGCGGAAAAGTAAATAATATACAACAACGGTGACAACTTCCGCAACCTGGAAGCGCCCCAATAAAAGAATATTACATACAAGTTTTTACATGAATGAAAATGAAAAACACTCATCTCACATAAAAACCCCCGGCTATTCAAACACGACGATCCAATATAACATATCCAGCAACACATAACATCACATGTCATCAACGTAAGTAAATATGCGCATCCCAATTGTCGTTGACATATAGCAACGAAACCGGCGATATAACATATTACACTTACGGTCACAGAAAAGAAAGTGTAAAACTACAACAGTTGGAATCCGCAACCACGTCAGACATCGCATGCCTGACCAAATGAATTACTTAGACATCGCATGCCTAACAATTATAAACCCCGCATTTTAGTCTCAAAATCGAAAACACTTTTCAATATCAAGTCGGGCAATTCAACAAGATTCCCGACATCCTGATCGAATGCTCGTCGCAAACTTCAGTAGACGGCCGCACCCCCGATACCGTCGACGAAGTGCACCAAGGCGGAACACCGCTACCGCGAGCACCCGAACGGATGCTTTCGGCGACGGGGTTCTCCTACAGTCACTTGGTCGGGGCTATGGAGTGAGGCTGTCTATTAAGTTTACCCGGCGAGTATCCGCGTACGCTACATGATTGCGACGGACTTTTGATCACATCAAAATTCCGTGGCAACCGATCATGTGAGACTAAAGTGCTATGTTTATAACATTCATTCAATTATCTCATAACTTATTGTGAATTCCAATTATTGTATCCCATTCCGGATAAATAGAAAATGTTAAACTTTTCGATCGAACAATCGAACACCCAACTTTTCCCGATACAGATCAACACGTGAAATAAGTCTAACAACATTCAGTTCGTGCCTCAGTACCGACGGTCCAGCCGTAGAAGGGTCAAGCCAACGCCTCACATGTGGCACGCCGTACTGCCCCAAACCCGAAGGTTCAAAGGGCAGTTCAAGTCGGTCACATAATCGAGTTAAGGTTTGTTGTCTTCTAGAGGGACCATCGCGTTACTTGCACTACTTAGAACGTCGTTAAACTACGGAAAAATCCAACACTTGGAAATTTCCCGACAGGGGAAAAATTGGGTATTTATATCCGGTCGAACTTTTTAACATATTCTAAAATTTATCCGGAAAGCCACACAGACAAAATTTGATAATCCGATCGAACATTCGAATCCCCAAAACAACTCAGAAAATTCAACTCTGGAAAAAATATTAAAAATTCCCAGAAACACTAGAAATAATATATAAGAATTACTGTGAATAAACTAATTCATAACACGACAAAAAGTGCGCGGATCCGCGGCCTGAGACTACTGTGAGGCCGCGGATCCGCGCTCCGTTCAATGAATCAATCGCCTGAATTTGCACAGTAATTCTTATATTATTTTACTGAGTTTTCTGAATATTTTTAATCTGGAAAAATCCCAGAATTTGGAAAACGTCCAGAGAGCTATTTGTAATAGGGTTTCGGGTTCGTTCGGAGTTCAAAATCCGTCTAGACTCCGCCTAAGGCTCTAGCTAGGCTCTGATACCACTGTAGGGTTCCTAGGCACGCTAGTGAGGTCTCCCAAGCCATCAACCATGGCAATTTCAAAAATTACGGTGCCGAGAAATCCTAAACTACGGATCGATAACTAGATGTCTAGGCGAAAAAAAAACTAGTTAACACTTAACTAATGAGAAAACGGAAATACAACCTTTATAGATCCGGTGCTCCACCTCCATAGCTCCGCAATGAAGTCATCTCCGCTGTCCAAAAAGAATCCGGGCTCTAGCGTCGGCTTCGTCGGAGAATGGGCGAGCTAGGTCGTCGATGTCCATGCCGAAGATGATCTACGTCGAGGCATCGCTAAATCAAGCTCCGACTTCATCAAGTCAAGAAACTTGTGAAGAAAACACACTCTACTACTTGTCAAGAGGTAGAGGATGGAGAAATAGGAAGTGGGTATACTTTAGAATTGGATTTCTCACTTGTTTTCATCAATCACCATTGATGAAGAATGGTTTTCTTCAATGAAGAAGATGAAGAAGAAGAAGCTAGTATTATGATAAGTTAATTGAAAAAGAAAAGAAAATCAATTCTTATCATAAAATTAACCATGGTCAAGTGTAGAGACTAAACTAGGGTTAGTGGGAATGGTTAGGGTTAAGGATGAGATAAGAATGGTTGACTTGATCAAAGCTTCATGAAGCTTCAACTAAAGAACAAATAAAGCCACCATTCTTTTCTCTTTTCTATTTATTTTCCAAAATGTATAAACAAATGAATAAATAAGTAATGGAAAATAAAACCCTAACCACCCTCACAACCATGGTTTAATCTTCACACAAAACACAAGTTAGCATGCATCATCAAACATGATACATACAAGTGCACAAAAATATATCACATATACAATGTGCACAATCCAAGTGAGAAAATCCGTTTAAAGTGAACCAATACTAGTTAGTGCAAAGTAACATATCATATATATAATTATGCATTAAATCATTAAATCAACACTTGATTCAATGATCGGGTCATGTCGCACACAACCGACTAGTATTCAATGTATCGGCTTATCGAATCAACGCTTGAATCGATAACTAGGTTATATCGCATACAACCTTTCCGATACATTCATCGCGAGAATGGAATGCGGTATCACATACACGCATTATTCTCGGTCCCGCACATATCTCATATGCGCTCCTATTTCGTTTCGCTTGAGCCAGGAAACCTCTGTGTAGGACTCTAAAGACTCGTCAATATTCCGGCAGCGGATGATGATCATATCAAACATCCACAAGCCGCAAGCGGTCTGCTAAACGTAACGGCCACCCGGGTATTGAGCGATCTGAAGATCAACGAGCAAGCCCGCTCACACTCCAGTGAATCCAACCAGTAACACTACCGTACAGTCCGGTCTGATCGCCTGATATGTCGCATATCTCGCCTAGGGGTGGTAAACGTCAGACCCCAATAGCTCAATAAGTCGTGTCGATATGAGGTCTATAACCATTTGAGATGCTACTGGTAACACTTACCAGTAAATCTCAGCAACTCTGGCCAGGGATTTCCCGTTATAGCCAATCGAACACAGCGCAACATCAACCCCCTATACCGGGAGAGACGAATCCCCTCCTATCGCTCATTGCCTCCATGTGACTCGGGACTGTACCCAAAAACCACCGTTTTGCATGCCCTCTTGGACGTGGTAAGATGGAAATCAAAGCACAGTGGGAACCACACAAGACTCTATGACGATCTCGGGTCAACAGACTACTCTGTACCAGTGTCACCAGAGAACTGCCATCTGACGTGAGGTATAATACCATCTGGGAGTTCTCGGCGAGTCCGTCCAGTGTACCCAGTCTCTACTGAGCACCCGTATATCATCTCTGATGTCAAACACCGATGGATATGGGATCATCCATCGCCCATCTGTATAGGTCGAGAAGGTACATGCTAGTCTACTCTGGTATATCGATGCCCCGTCTCGATACACCCACGACTAGGGACTTTGAAGGATGTACTTATGGACTACCATGTCCCCACTAGTATGATCCGCATCATAGTCCAGGCAGTCAAGTACAGATCCTAAGGGCTTTACCAACATGTAACAGAGAGACAATCAGTATACACGTTAAGGTAAAGAGCAACCAGATAGCATACTATCATGTCGAGCAAGAAAGTCCTCCCTATATACGTCCTAGCATCCACTACAATATACATCCTATGTACAGTAATGGCCTCTAGGGCATACATATAACTAACAAGGACAATGTCTAGTTTAAGTTTGGGGGTACGCTCGGTACGCATTTCTAACCTTCGCATTCATATGTATATTTTGCATCTGCATACTAAAATCCATAAAATCCATAAAAATCAGAAAATTTTCTAAAAACATAAAAACTTTTCTGTCAAGTTAGCTAGTGGGAGAACTCAGATTCAACATTTCGACGGTTTTTGTTTGATAAGATAAGAATAACTAAATCTTATTTTTAGATTTTGAAAACCTGAAAAATAACTCTCCTTTGAAGTTAACTATAGCTGATATACGTCTTTACATCACACTACACGTGTCGTGAGTTTTGGAAATTAGATGACAAGTCTATTATGTCTAAAAACTTGTAAATGGATAAATGATTTTCTGAGGATCAAATAGGTTTGTTCTGAAATAAGTAATATCAAGAATAGTTTATGAAGTGATGCGAATATGAAGGAATGTTATTGATGCCTTAATTGGAACTAATTCTGAAAAATAACCCATCTGGAACTTGATTGGAATGATTACACACCTAACCCACTAAACACGTCTTTTATCCAAAAAATAACTGAACTGCCAGTTATATCTCCGTTCGCATTGAATCATCATGATTTTCACGCTAAATTGTCTTTTGTTTTTGGGCCTAGGTAACTTGAGTAATTAAGTCCGCTGGGGTGTCTCTACACCTAATGCCCTAAAGCCAACCGGTTTGGGTGCATTGGCCCAAAGCTCGTTAAGAAGCCTAGAAAGTCCAGATTAAAACAATGTCAAGCAAGTGTTCTCCCCGAGTTAAATTTCCTAACGGTTCTTTGTGTGAGAATAATCTTGACAAAACACAGGTTTTTATAAAAAAGTATTTCTAACGGAGATATGAAGGTTTTATTCTATGATTAAGAATATTGCACGTCCACAGAGGTGTGTATAAAATGAAAATAAGAAAAAGGTGGAGTGAAAAATAGGACCTAGTTTCCTGTTAAGGAAGATAGAAATTTTGAAATTGAAACCTTACTGGAAAACGAAACTTGAAAAATGCTTAACTCTTTATAAAACTTATGCGATCCTTTTAAAATTTTTATCTGGGCTTTATTTTGTGACATGATGACTTTAATCGATCCTTCTGGAACTTAACGACACTATTTGCACTGCATGTAAAGACAAATAAAATCTTAAGTTAAATAAGAAGCGAGGTGTGAAAAATAAAGGTTCGATAGTCTAGTCTTAGGATAATAGAATTGTTATTTTCTGAAACAAAACTTTAGGGTTTGAATCATAGTTATTTTGCAAAACTAGCTTGACCGGATTTTATGGGTAGTATCCGATGAAAACCCTCAAGAGACAACACTCCTTCTACTAGGGACACCTAGATGTTTAATGGCTTGTTGCACATGCACAGTGCAATCGCGTTCCCTGCGAAAGTGAGGTTAGGAATTTTTGTGAATAAATTGGCTTTGCTCGGGACGAGCAAATGATAAGTTTGGGGGTATTTGTTTATATTATATTTTTACATTTTTATACCGCCAAATTTTTATCACATTGCTTATCGGTAGGTACTCTTGAGCCGTGTTTGCTAGTTAATTGCAGGATACAGGTTCTCAGCTCTAAACAGTGAAATTCATGGAAAAGCACGACAAATTCCGGATTACTGCCAACCACAAATAAAACACGGGTCTCCGTTCTCTATCCGCATGTTGCCGCACACAGTTTAATGGACAAAATGGCAAATCGATGTCATTTTCATGCACAAAGCTCAATGTCAACACAAGATCCAACATATCTACGCGGAGCTCAAGGAAATCATGGCAAAAGATCCACATCACATCACTTTTTGGTCAGCAGAAATTCTGGAAATATCGTGAAGAAATTCTGAGAAACAACATATACCAGACTGAAGGAATGAGCAAACCAGAGAAACCCACCAAAGTTGACAAGTCAACTCCACTTAATGGCCTCGGATCTGCGGCCAAAAGGGGGTCTAGGCCATGGATCCGCGGCCATATAGTTTCCGCAGTTGATGAGTTTTTAGGGGCAGTTTGGTCATTTTATGTGGAGGCAGATTGTTGCCCTAGGTTTCCAGTTTCCTGCCTATAAATAGCCCAGAACATTGCCAAGCCAAGGGGGCTTATTCTTGTGTAAAATTTAGGATATGTTTTGTAGTTCTTCTTCCTCTTTTCATCTTTTCTCCATTAAAACTTTGTAGTGAGCTTTTTATGAGTGAAGGATGAATAAAAGAGTTCTTTTTTTTACCATGCTTGTCTTGTTATATTGTTAATGATAATTGCTTGTATTTTTCATTTGCTAATCTAGTTGTTGTTATTTGTTGTTTGTTTCTTTCTTGTTCTCTTTTTCTTTATCCTTAACAACAATGATGCTTAAGCTTGATCTTTGCCAAGATGAGGTCTCAAATAACTAGTTGTAATCTTCTAACCTCCTTCTTTCTATCTTCCTCCTTTTGTTGTATTTTCTTTTTCTATTAATGGGTGAGTAGTTTTCTTAACTTGTTAGGGTAGGATAAGGAAAGTTTGAGAGAAGGAAATCTCTTTCACTCTTTCCTTGCCCAACATTTTAATTCGGACTCGCGTTAATTGAACCACAATCCGCTCCCTACGGCACCCTATCGTACATGATAGCGGTGATTCCTTAGTGAGACCGGTTGTGGTTGAATTAACCGGAGGTTAAGGCTAAGAGCCAAGAACGGACGGACAAGCACCAAAAGGAAGAACTTAAGCGTTGGAAAGCCTAGCTTATACTCGCAAGTTCCTTCCTAGTCATGCTAATCCCCGTTATTGCCGATTACCGTAACACCGATATTAAGAGTGGCAAAGAAAGAAGTGAGCGACTCCTAACTCAAACTAACCTAATCCTAACCCTAACAAGCTCTCTTTATATCATTTTAGCACATAGTTAATCTCAAAACAAATCTGGACATTTGGACTTAACTTGTTAAAGCACATAGAAAAAGATTCCCATCTCCCTGCGGACGACCCGTACTCAACCGGCTAGCTACAAGCGAAACCGTCTTGATTGCGGTAATTAACTAAGCACGCAAAATCCCTACCAATCACATCGGCATGACTTATCAGGGTATTGGGGTCTGACGTTATACCTGTAGGGTTCCTAGGCACACTAACGAGGTATCTTAAGGCATCAACCATGCCAATTTCAAATTTTACAAGTGCCGAGAAACCCTAATACGGATCGTTAACTAGAATTTTAGGCGAAACAATAACTAGTAAACAACTTTACTATGAGTGGAACGGAAATACAACCTTTGTAGATCCGGTCCTCCACCTCCATAGCTCCGTGATGAGGTCCCCTCGCTGCGATCATCAGATCTCGGGCTCTAGCGTCGGTTTCATCGGAGAAATGGGCGGGCTAGGTCGTCGACTTCGATACCGAAGATGATCTACGTCGAGGCATCACAAGATCAAGCTCCCACTTCACCAAGTCATAAAACTTGTGAAGAAAACACCCTATACTACTTGGCAAGAGGTTGAGGATGAAGAAATAGGAAGTGGGTTCACTTTAGAATTGGATTTCTCACTCTTTTTCACTAGTTGCCATTGATGGAGGCAAGCTTTCTTCATGTTGAAGAAAGAGAAGAAGAAGAAGATAATATGATAAGTTATTTTCAAAATAGAAAATAAAATCAATACTTATCATATGGCAACCATGATTAGGTGTAGAGAATAGACTATGGTTAGTGGGAATGGTTAGGGTTAAGCATGAAACAAATATGGTGGACTTGTTCAAAGCTTCATGAAGCTTCAACAAGCAAACAAAGAAAGCCACCATATCATTTTCTTTTCCAAAATAAATAAATAAGTAAGTAAATAATCAAAACCCTAACCATTCATATAATCATGGTTTAATTCTTTACACTAACCCAAGTGAGCTTGTATCATCAAACATGATACAAACAGGTGCACAAAAGTATATCACATATACAATGTGCATTTCAAGTGAGAAAATCCATTTAAAGTGAACCAATACTAGTTAATGCAAAGTAATATATCAAATATATAATTATACATTAAATCATTAAATCAACACTAGATTTAATGATCCGGTCATATCGCATATGACCGACTAATATCCAATGTATCGGCTTATCGAATCAATCCTCGATTCGATAACTAGGTTATATCGCATACAACCAATCGATACATTTATCGCGAGAATAGAATACGGTATCACATACACGTATTATTCTCGATCCCGCACATATCTCATATGCGCTCCTATTTCGTTTCGCTTGAGCCAGGAAACCTCTGTGTAGGACTCTAAAGACTCGTCAATACGCCGGCAGCAGGTGATGATCATATCAAACACCCACAAGCCGCAAGCGGTCTGATAAACGTAACGGCCACCCGGGTATTGAGCGATCAGAAGATCGACAAGCAAGCCCGCTCACACTCCTGTGAATCCAACCAGTAACACTTACCGTACAGTCCGGTCTCGTCGTCTGATATGTTGCATATCTCGCCTAGGGGTGGTAAACGTCAGACCCCAATAGCTCGATAAGTCGTGTCGATATGAGGTCTATAACAGTTCGAGAAACTACAGGTAACACTTACCAGTAAATCTCAGCAACCCTGGCCAGGGATTTCCGGTTATAGCCAATCGAACACAGCGCAACATCAACCCCCTATACCGGGAGAGACGAATCCCCTCCTATCGCTCATTGCCTCCATGTGACTCGGGACTGTACCCAAAAACCACCGTTTTGCACGCCCTCTTGGACGTGGTAAGGTGGAAATCAAAGCACAGTGGGAACCACACAAGACTCTATGACGATCTCGGGTCAACAGACTACTCTGTACCAGGATCACCAGGAAACTGCCATCTGACGTAAGGTATAATACCATCTGGGAGTTCTCGGCGAGTCCGTCCAGTGTACCCAGTCTCCACTGAGCACCCGTATATCACCTCTGATGTCAAACACCAATGGATATGGGATCATCCATCGCCCATCTGTTTGGGTCGAGAAGGTACACGCTAGTCTACTCTGGTATATCGATGCCCCGTCTCGATACACCCACGACTAGGGACTTTGAAGGATGTACTTATGGACTACCATGTCCCCACTAGTATGATCCGCATCATAGTCCAGGTAGTCAAGTACACATGCTAAGGGCTTTACCAACATGTAACAGAGAGACAATCAGTGTACACGTTAAGGTAAAGAGTAACCAGATAGCATACTATCATGTCGAGCAAGAAAGTCCTCCCTATATATTTCCAAGCATCCACTGCAATATACATCCTATGTATAGTAATGGCCTCTAGGGCATACATATAACTAACAATCTCCCACTTGCACTAGGGCCATCTGATAGCAGTGGTTGTAGTATCTCATACTCAACCATCCCATAATAGTCTCTCTCTGGGAAAAGGCCTTTGTGAGTGGATCCGCTGTGTTGTCCTCTGAGTCTACTCTCCTAACCTTGATCTCCTTGGAGATCAACCATCTCCATGATCAGGTGATACCGTCTTAGAATATGTCTGGATCACTGATGGGACCGGCGTTCCTTGGCATAAGCCACAACTCCATTGTCACACAATGGGAGGAACTGATTGGAAGAATTTAAGTTAACCGCAATCAAGACGGTGTCGCTATGCAGCTAGCCGGTTGAGCACGGGTCGATCCACAGGGAGATGGTTGTATTTCCGTTCTTGTCTTAGACGAGTCAATAAAGAATCTGTATGTGTTTGTTCAAGTCTAACCTATGTGTATTATTTGCAAGTATAAAGTTGTTAAGGAAAAGATACGAAATTGTAAGCTAAAGAAATACGTACTCAAAACCTTTGAGCCGAGTCTTGACCAATTGAAGCTAGAGCAATCGGCAACAACGTGGATTAGGGGATTTAAGCACGGTATTCGTGGAATCCGGCTTATTTACCCTTATCCTTCCGTTCTTGTCTCTTGCTTTCGCCTCCGGCCAAACCGAACGCAATCGGTCGCGGTTAGGAATCACCGTTACCTTGTCAGGGTAGGGTGCCTAACGGAGCGCTTGCGTAATGTTTGGGCGGAGTTCAATGGAAAATAACGGGAAAAGGAAATGAGCAAAGAAATGTTAACTTACAATATCGTATTAATTCTTAACAAACAACAATAATTACAACCATTCACAAAAAGAACCAAAAAGAGCAAAAGAAAAGAACAAAGAAAAGAAATGATTACAAGTAAGTAAGTGCATGAATTTAAATTGCAAATAAGTAAAGCAAGAAAATAATAAGCAAGTAATAAATAAGAGATTAAAAGAACAAGAAACTAGAACTCAAGACAAGCATGTGATCAATAACCAACCCTTAAACTTGCAAGCTCAATCAAGAGGTTGCAAGATCAAGGGAAGGGTAGAGAACGCATGTGAAATGAAGCGCTAATTCCATAAGAAAATACGACCCTTGAGATCAATAACTAACCCTTAACCATTCAAGCTCAATGAAGAGGTTGAATGATCAAGAGAAAGCAAGAATCTCAAGGGGAAGAAGAAACACAAGAGAATGATACAAGAACCTCATCTTCATTAATCTCCCACTCAAAAAGCTCTCACTACAATTTTCATGGAAAAAGAATGAAGAAGAAGAAGAAAAAGAACTAAAACTACAAAAGAATGGAGAACAAAGAATGACCCTTGGCTTTTCTCAAATCTGGAGTATTTATAGGCGGGGAAATGGAAACCTAGGGCAACAATCTGCCACCTAATAAGATTACCAAAAAGCCCCCAAAAGTTGACAGTGAGAGGGGTCCACATGGCCGCGGATCCGCGGCCAATACCCCCATTTGGCCGCGGATCCGCGGCCTTATTGATGAGTTGAGTCGTCGTACTTTGGGTGCTTCACTGGTCTTCTGTCCCCTCTTGTCTGGTATATGTATTTTCTGAAAATACTTTCACATTTCTTCCAGAATTTCTGTTGAGGAAAGGTGGACTTTTGTGGATGCTTTTGTCATGATTGCCTCGAGCTCCGCGTAGATTTCTTGGAACTTGTTGTTGCCATTGAGCCTTGTGCATGAAGGTGACATTGATTTGACATTTTGTCTTCCTAAACTGGTATCTGGCAACATACGGATGACGAGCGGAGACCGTGTTTTCAAAGTGGTTGGCAGGAACCCGGATTTTGTCGTGTTTTCCATGAATTTCACCGTTTTCGAACCGAGAACCTGTATCCTGCAAATATGTAACAAACACGGATTAAAAGCACCCACCTATAAACAACCGAGCGTAAGAATGGGCGGTATAAAATGCAGTATTCTGTGATGAACAGGAACTAAGTTCATCTCATGAACAAATATACACCCAGACAGCCACTTTGGTAGCATCTTAAGTAGCGATGTATCCAGCCTTTATCGTCTAGTATGCCACGGTATCTAGCTTGGAACTCTTCCAACATACCGTCCCTTTACTGAGGATAAAGACAATGCCTGTGACTGACATTCAGTCGTTCTCATCACCCTGGAACACTTCCAGTGATTCTCCCCAGGATTGATTGATACCATCTCACTACAACTAGTGAGAATCCTAACATCCAGTTACATCTATCTCATAGATCCAAAACCCAGGATTTATGAGGTATCATTAAATCCTATATGGAGAATCATTGTGATAAGCGGAGATTGATCGAGCGTAGCATAGGAAACTCCTTCCCTATCAAGAGTATGTCATCCACGTACTCTACGAGGATCACCACCATACTCTCTACGACCTTTTTGTATATACAAGGTTCATCTACCATTTTGATGATGTCAAACTCTTTGACTAACTCATCAAAATAGATGTTCCAACTCCGCGATGCCTGTTTTATCATATAAAACATCTTGCATACGTTTCCGCTGCTCCTATTGTTAACGAAGCCCTCTGGCTGTGTACTTATAGACGCCCTCTTCTAAAACATCTTTTAGAAAAGCAGTCATGACACCCAACTGCCAGATATCGTAGTCATGGTATGTAGCCGTGGCAAGTAGGATCTGGATGGACTTAAGCATAGCCACTTGAAAAGGTTTCATCATCATCCACGCCTGGTCGATGACGAAAAGCTTTAACAAGTCTAGCTTTGAAAGTCTCAACTTTTCCATCTACACCAAGTAATCTTCTCAAGATATACTTGCTCCTGATGGGGATTTAACCCTTCAGATATAGCAACCAAAGTCCATACTAGTTGGGTCATCATCTCATGATGCAATCATCACTCCCACTGTTATAGAGTAACCGAAGTATCTCTCAGGCGGGTGAGGAACCTTACTAGATCGGCGGAGAGCTTGAGGTTCGTTGGTAATTATTGAATCCTTTCGTTCTTTCAAATCATCAGCTGCAGTTTGTATAGCTGGAACATTTCCAGTTCTACATAACAGATCTTGCCTCGAGCTTGTCCTGATTTTGCTTTTAGACATAGGCCGGACAACCCCAAATCTTAACTAGCTTAAGACATGGGCTCTTCCCATTCCATATCTCATATGGAGTGGTAGGCAGTGATCTGATTCGAACCCTATTCAATAGGTATGCAGCTTCTCAAGCGCATAACTCCCAAAAAGGAAACAGGTAACTCAGTATTACTCATCATAGAGCGCACCATATCGAATAGGGTGAAATTGCTCCGTCCCGATATACCATCGTGCTATGGTGTATACGGAGGAGTAATGCTGAGAGAGAATCTCATTCTCCTTTAGAATAGTCCAGGAATTCCGTGCTCAAGTATTCTCCTCCTTGATCACATCAAAAGACATAATACTTATACCCGTTTTGGTTATCTACTTTTAACTTATATTCTGTGAATATCTCAAAAGGTTCGGACTTGTGTTTCAACAGGAACATATGTCTGAATCTAAAGAGATCATCAGAGAATGTAATAAAGTATAAAGAACCGGTCTTGGGATGTGTAGGCAGGGGACCTACATACATCATCATGTATTAGTCCCAAAAGTTTACTAACTCTTTCTCTGTTTCCAATAAACAGAGCTATGGTCATCTTATCTTTGTGACATGACTGGTAAGTTTCACAAGATGTAAATTCAAACTGATTTAAATATGCATCTAAATGTAACTTCAGTTAGTCGGGTCGCATTGATATAACCTAGTCTACAATACCTCAAGAAGGATCCGTTCATTTCTGAACTCTTCCTCTTGTGAGTGTTCTGTATACTAAGAACTGTAGTTTGATTTAGAACGTCAATACTTTTAGATAACGTGCCTGCCGATCAACTTTTGATATAGGAAATGTTCAAAACATTATCCAACAATACAAAATTATATTCTTTCTTTACTAATAAAGAGACTGATATGATTTTGTATATCAGGTTCGGTATCTAATAACATTCGTTCAGAATCAATGTATTAATACAGGGTGACAGTGACCAACAGACTTGGCTGCAACACTTGCCCCGTTTTCTGCTTCATAAAACTTATCACCCGTTCTCAGTTCTTTACCTATCTGTAGCCCATGTAACATATTACATATGCGGGATCCTGATCCGGTATCAAATACCCAGGACGTAGAGGACACTGAGAAACAGTTCTTTGTAATGAACACACCCGAAGATGATGCATCAGCATGCACTTTCTTCGTGGGAAATCTGGTATTCCCTTATTTCCTGCTCTGTCTTATAACAATTATAAGTTGGAGCAGGACCAACGTTTCCCAGCTCAGTATAACAAGCGGGTTCGGTCAATATTCCGTATTATTATCTTGATTAAGGCGTGATATGGTCGCTACCTGGAGAGAGAGAGAAGAAAACACTCAGCGTGCGCTCTTGCAAGAATAGATTGGTTATAATTTTATCTAATCAGGATGGCTCCCACTGTTTTTATCAAATATTCCTTCAAATCCTAAAAGGAAAGACTTGCCTGGATTAATTACACGCTACAAGTTCGCCAATCTTTCAGCCAGGCCAGTGTCGGTACTTTGAGGGAGGTCCCCCATGCTTTCGCATGAACCTAATTAATGTAAACCTCATTTTCCCAGAGGCGTAACCCCGTTGACATCTTTCTAGACACCTACTTGATCGGCTAATTGTAATGTGTAAAACTCTCCCAGGAGTAACTCTTAATCACAGCGGGTATCGAGATCTAACTATCTCATAGAAGGTATGCAATCTCATTGCAAATTTCAACACTTGAAATTCCCGATAATATTTTGCCCCTAGCGTGCTATGACCTTGACGCATGCCAAACAACCCATAGTCCGCTAGTCAAGTTCAACCCGTGCATTTCTTGATTGAATTAAACCCACTCGCACGACCCTTGACGCATGCCAAACAACACCGTATGAATACTCTAATCCAATCGCATCGTATGCTAGCAGACAAGCACTAGTTAGCTACCGTACACTACGCCTTGACGCATGCCAAACAACCGCAGCACGAATACAAACTAGTACTTATCTGAAATGACGGAGGGCTACGACAGGTTTTTCTGAAAACCTATTGTGTAATGAACTTGATATCGTTGTAGGATCGAATGAATTTGAAATGGAGTGTTTTTGAGGCTTTCTAGTTTTGCTAAAGGGGTCACTCCCGGTGAAGGGATCGTCGGCCCTTTCCTCGTCGAATGAGGTGCGGGATATATCATATATATCACTGTGCAAAGCAGAAACTATAGAAGCTATCAAAAGACAAACCGAGTGTGTAGCATCTGCCAGTTATTGCTAAAGGAGTCACTCCCGGTGAAGGGATCTCGGTCCTTTCCTCATCGAATAAGGTGCAGGATATATCATATATACCGCTGTGCAAAGCAAGAACTGTAGCTACCTGTTTTATTTTTGAAATTCGATTCCACAACATCTTTAGGTTTCTTTTATTTCATTAATCTCATTAATGAAGTCCCATCATTTAAGTACCTCAACATCACAGATAAATACGACGTACACTTATGCCATCCGCATTCGCCTCGATGTCCCCTCGTGCACCGTTAGGTTAGGTAACTAACGGCAGAGCGGGGCAGGGCTAGCGCGGGTGTAAAACATAAGTAACGTCTATATAATATATCATATATACTATATACAGTATCTATCACAACATATCAAATGATCACATCATAGATATCGCAGCAGAAGAATCATATGAAACATTGGATATACTAGGACGTCCGTGTTTTCAATACGAGCCAGTATAAAACACGGATTCCACGGTCACGATGAATAGCCAAACCCACACCCCTAGACCCCTACGAGAGCGGCAAGTAACCCTACCAATTCTAGAGTTAGGAGACCCGGACTCGACTCCTCGAGTTGGTCTCCCACTGGACTCCAGAACCCGGTTACTTGTGCTCTCCTCCTTGGGTCTATCCTAGTGCGGAAAAGTAAATAATATACAAAAGGTGACATCTTCCGCAACCTGGAAATGCCCCAATAAAAGAATATTACATACAAGTTTTTACATGAATGAAAATGAAAAACACTCATCTCACATAAAAACCCCCGGCTATTCAAACACGACGATCCAATATAACATATCCAGCAACACATAACATCACATGTCATCATCGTAAGTAAATATGCCCATCCCAATTTTCGTTGACATATAGCAACGAAACCGGGGATATCACATATTACACTTACGGTCGCAGAAAAGAAAGTGTAAAACTACAACAGTTGGAATCCGCAACCTTCATAGACATCGCATGCCTAATCAAATGAATTCCTTAGACATCGCATGCCTAACAATTATAAACCCCGCATTTCAGTCTCATTTATCGAAAACTCTTTTTAATATCTAGTTGGGCAATTCAACAAGATTCCCGGCATCCTGACCGAATGCTCGTCGCAAACTTTAGTAGACGGTCGCACCCCCGATGCCGTTGACGAAGTGCACCAAGGCGGAACACCGCTGCCGCGAGCACCCGAACGGATGCTTTCGGCGACAGGGTTCTCCTACAGTCACTTGGTCGGGGCTATGGGGCGTGGCTGTCTATTAAGTTTACCCGGCGAATATCCGCGTATGCTACGTGATTGCGACGGACTTTTGATCTCATCAAAATTCCGTGGCAACCGATCAAGTGAGACTAAAGTGGTATGTTTATAACATTCAAATTAGTTATCTCATAACTATTTGTGGATTCCAAATATTGTATCACATTCCAGATAAATAGAAAATGTCAAACTTTCCGATCGAACAACCAAACACCCAAGTTTTCCCGAAACAGCTCAACATTTGAAATAAATTTAAGAACATTCACTTCGTGCCACAGTACCAACGGTCCAGCCGTAGAAGGGTCAAGCCAACGCCTCACATGTGGCACACCGTACTGCCCCAAACCCTAAGGTTCAAAGGGCAGTTCAAGACGGTCACATAATCGAGTTAAGGTTTGTTGTCTTCTAGAGGGTCCATCGCGTTACTTGCACTACTTAGAACATCTTTAAACTACGGAAAGATCCAACACTTGGAAATTTCCCGACAGTGGAAAAAGTGGGTATTTATATCCGGTCGAACTTTTTAACATGTTCTAAAATACCCGGAAAAACACACAGACGAAGTTAGACTTCCCGATCGAAACATCGAGTCCCCAATACAACCCCTGAAAACTCAACTGTTGAGTATAAATTAAAAATATCCAGAAGAATCAGGAATCAAATATAAACATTACTGTGCAAAGTGTGGTCAAAGAATCAACATTATGGCCGCGGAACCGCCGTGCCACGTGGGGTACGGCCACGGTTCCGCGGCAGTTTGATGGTGCTAGGACCCCGTTTTGCACAGTAATTCATATAAAACCCTGCTTAATTTTCTGCATATTTTTAATTCACAAAAATCCCAGATTTGAAAAAATGTATAGAGAAGGGTTTTGATCGGGGTTTCGGGGTTCGTTCGGATCTCTAACTTCATCTACACTTTGCCTAAAGCTCTAGCTAGGCTCTGATACCACCGTAAAGGTTCTTAGGCACACTAATGAGGTCTCACAAGGCATCAACCATGCCAAATTCAAAATTTTCCGGTGCCGAGAAACCCTAAACTAGATCGTTAACTAGAGAATAGGCGAATCTACAAGCTAGTAAACAACTTTACTGCTAAGTGAAAGAGACTACAACCTTTGTAGATCTGGTCCTCCACCTCCATAGCTCCGTGACGATGTCCCTTCGCTGCGATCATCGGATCCTAGACTCTCGCGGTGGTTTCATCGGAGAAAAGATCGGGCTAGGTCGTTGACTTCGATGCCGAAGATGATCTACGTTGAGGCAACTCAAGATCAAGTCCAACTTCACCAAGTCATGAAACTTGTGAAGAAAACACCCTATACTACATGGCAAGTGGTAGAGGATGAAGAAATAGGAAGTGGGTTCACTTTGGATTTGGATTTCTCACTTGGAATCATCATTTAGAATTTTCAAGAAAGGTTTTCTTCTCTTCCTCAAGAAGAAGAAGAAGAAGAAAAGAAAATGAATAATTAAATAAAATAAATAATCAAGAAAAGATAACAAAACCCTAACCATTCACTTAAACATGGTTTAAAGTAAACATACACCCAAGTTTTCATGTATCATCAAACATGATACAAACTAGTGCACAAAACTATATCATATATACAATGTGCACATCAAGTGAGAAAATCCATCTTAAGTGAACAAATACTAGTTAATGTAAAGTAATATATCTAATATATAATTATACATTAAATCATTAAATCAACACTTGATTTAACGATCCGGTCATATCGCATATGACCGACTAATATCCAATGTATCGACTTATCGAATCAATGCTCGATTCGATAACTAGGTTATATCGCATACAACCAATCGATACATTCATCACGAGAATAGAATACGGTATCACATACACGCATTATTCTCGGTCCCGCACATATCTCATATGCGCTCCTATTTCGTTTTGCTTGAGCCAAGAAATCTCTGTGCAGGACTCTAAAGACTCGTCAATACGCCGGCAGCAGGTGATGATCATATCAAACACCCACAAGCCGCAAGCGGTCTGCTAAACGTAACGGCCACTCGGGAATTGAGCGATCAGAAGATCGACGAGCAAGCCCACTCACACTCCTGTGAATCCAACCAGCAACACTTACCGTACAGTCCGGTCTGATCGTCTGATATGTCGCATATCTCGCCTAGGTATGGTAAACGTCAGACCCCAGTAGCTCGATAAGTCGTGTCGATATGAGGTCTATAACAGTTCGAGAAACTACTGGTAACACTTACCAGTAAATCTCAGCAACCCTGGCCAGGGATTTCCGGTTATAGGCAATCGAACACAGCGCAACATCAACTCCCTATACTGGGAGAGACAAATCCCTTCCTATCGCTCATTGCCTCCATGTGATTCGGGACTGTACCTAAAAACCACCGTTTTGCACGCCCTCTTGGACGTGGTAAGGTGGAAATCAAAGCACAGCGGGAATCACACAAGACTCTATGACGATCTCGGGTCTACAGACTAACATGTACCTGTGTCACCAGAGAACTGCCATCTGACGTAAGGTATAATACCATCTGGGAGTTCTCGGCGAGTCCATCCAGTGTACCCAGTCTCTACTGAGCACTGTATATCATCTCTGATGTCAAACACCAATGGATGTGGGATCATCCATCGCCCATCTATATGGGTCGAGAAGGTATACGCTAGTCTACTCTGGTATATCGATGCCCCATCTCGATACACCCACGACTAGGGACCTTGAAGGATGTACTTATGGACTACTATGTCCCCACTAGTATGATCCGCATCATAGTCCAGGTAGTCAAGTACACATCCTAAGGGCTTTACCAACATGTAACAGAGAGACAATCAGTGTACACGTTAAGGTAAAGAGCAACCAGATAGCATATTATCATATCGAGCAAGAAAGTCATCCCTATATATGTCCAAGCCTCCACTACAATATACATCCTATGTATAGTAATGGCCTCTAGGTCATACATATAACTAACAATGATACCACTGTAGGGTTCCTAGGCACACTCAAGAGGTTCCACAAGGCATCAACCATGCCAAATTCAAATTTTAGGTGCCGAGAAACCCTAAGCAAAGATGTTAACTAGAGTTTAGGCGAAACCGAATGAAAGTAAATCACATTTACACTAAGTGAACGGAAATACTACCTTTGTAGATCCGGTCCTCCACCTCCATAGCTCCGTGACGATGTCCCTTTACTGCGATCATCGGATCCTAGACTCTCACGGTGGTTTCATCGGAGAAAAGATCGGGCTAGGTCGTTGACTTCGATACCGAAGATGATCTACGTCGAGGCAACTCAAGATCAAGCTCCAACTTCACCAAGTCATGAAACTTGTGAAGAAAACACCCTATACTACATGGCAAGTGGTAGAGAATAAAGAAATAGGAAGTGGGTTCACTTTGGATTTGGATTTCTCACTTGGAATCATCACCTAGAATTTTCAAGAAAGGTTTTCTTCTCTTCCTCAAGAAGAAGAAGAAGAAGAAAAGAAAAATGAATAACCATTTACTTAAACCCTAGTTAATTCTCTACACTTATTAAACTGACCCAAGGTTGCATTATGATAGATAAGGTGCAGGATGTTCTACAAGGAACACTTCCACTACCGCCATGTATTCTGTCTCCATTGTTGATAGCTCCACGGTATCCTTAAGTGTCGACTTTTAACTGATTGGAGATTCTGCAACTGTATATAAATAGCCTGTAAGAGATCTTCTCTTGTCCAAGTCATTTGCGTAATCTGCATCTATGTATCCTTGCAAGTAGCTTAATTTATCTTCTAACTTAGGAAAAAATAAATCGAGATCTTTTGTTCCTTTTAGATACCGAAGTATCCTCTTTACAATTTCCCAATTGAGCTTTCGTGGATTTGACATGTACCAGCTAACCAGATTTACCATATAGGATATGTCTGGATGTGTGCATACCATAGCGTACATCAGTGATCCCACTGCACTTGCATATGGTACTCGAGACATCTTTTCCTTCTCTTCCGCTGATTTCGGATACTCAGAGGAAAGTTTGAAATTATCGACGATAGGGGTACTCACCCATCTTGAATACTTCATGTTGAATCTCTCCAACACCTTCTCAATATAATTTTTTTGGGATAGACAAAACTTTCCAGTCTTCCTGTCTCGAAAAATCTCCATCCTAAGAATCTTCTTTACTTCACATTAATACTTCATACTAAATTTCCGTCATGCTCTTAGCAGCAATCAATATGTCATCGACATATAGAAGTAGACATATCGACGAACATCCTTAAACTGCTTCAAATACACGCAGCTGTCATGCTCATATCAAGAGTAGTTGATCTTCCTCATAAAAGAATAGAAGCGCTTGTACCACTATCTTAGAGAATGTTTCAACCCATATAGAGACCGCTTGAGTTCTGTCACGACCCGAAAGTACGGAACGTGACCGGCACTTAGATTACGAAGCGTCTAGAGGCGCCACGTAACCTAAGTAAGCCGAAGCCAAGAAATATAAACAATGAAAAAGAAGAAGAAGCAGTAAAAGAAAACATGAAGGAACAAGTTTAAAAGCATCAGCAAATTTTCCCAAAAATTTCGGCAGAGTCTCCTCTGTAAAAACTGACCCCAAACGGGTACAACAAGTATAATATACATAAAGAATAAAAAGCATCCCCAAACGGGAGCTAGCTCAACGCCAACAGGCGGAAACAACCACAACCAGCACAATAATATACAACGCCAAAGGGCGAGGCTCAAAAACTCAAAAGAAAACAAATCCACCAAATCAGAATAATACAAGCGCGACTCTAAGGTCGAAATAAATAACTGGTCCAATAAACTTATCAAGTAATACAAGTATGGTTGATGGAGATTTCTAGATACAATGAAATAATAAAATACAACGGCGGTTCAGATACAAATGAACCAACCTACCGTGCAAATCACCCGAAATGAAAATGATGTGCCAGCAACTGCCAAGGGAAACCTGTACATCGAACCTGTAATAAAATTTGGCACAACGGGGTGAGTTGCCAACTCGTGAGTAGAAGACATCTACGAAAAGAAATCGAATGCACGACGCTATCCTAGGTCATAATAATACACTATTATATCCTAATCATCTAATAATAGCAGGGTAAAAACTACGTGTAAATATAGATACTCCGTGCTCATGTCAGTGCCTCATATCATACTATGTCATATGAATGGATATGCATGCATCATGAATATAAAATAATCAATCCTGAAATCCTGAATTATCTGTATAAGAAATGTTTAGTTGTTATCATAGTAAAATGTGTATAGGAATCTGAAATCTCAACAATGAAATCCATGGAAATCCGTGTCAAGCATCGACACAAACATGTAAATCTCAAGTCTCATAGTCTCAATACCTCGGGCTCCGTCAGTCCGGATCGGCCCATATCATCAAATCTCACGACGACGGTCGGTATCCTCCGGATATCCGCCGCGCCAGACATCACCGGGAGGTAGCCTTCCCCTGCCAGGCTCATCGTCTAGAACTCGATCTTCTTGTCCCGGGGTACCATACCGGGCCTACCATGTACCCGATACGGTTCATCCACTCCTCGAATCGGGTCTCGAAATCCAACAGAAAATATGAAATCTCATGGTGGACGACACATACATCACGAGAAAACCGCATCTTATTTTAAAAAGAGAGGAGGAGAGAGAGAGAAGTTTTTATAATTTCTTGCGGTTTTCCCCAAAAATCCAGAAATCTCATAGAAATCCAAATCTTAAAATCATGAGTAAGTATATGATAAGTGTCGGCATATGCCCATGATACTGCATGATAACATGAAAATATGAATGCATGAATGTCAAGTAATAAATAGCATGTCTATACTAACATCAGAGAGTAATCACGATATTATATCGGTCTAGTTGTTAACTGATTCTATCAATAAAAGACAATATGATCTAAAGTGTACGTGACATAGCAATTACCGATGATGATGTGTGTGAGCTGGCAAATAAGTGTGCGTGGAATATGCACATCATCGGTAATGGTGCTGGTGTCCTAACAGGTAAAGTTTATACTGATTATAGCAATATATGTATGAATATGCAACATTATGATTACAGTGAAAAAAGTAAAGACGGATGTGTATTATCCACTCATTTGATATACAAATACCACTACCACTATATGGCTCAAACCTAACCTAGTGTTCATCTAACCCTCCTAAGGAAAACTAAACCTAAGAACTGGTCGATAGAAGTACACCTAACGCCTGAGTCCATATCTCTAATAGTCGGCGATCCTGCCTCAATAGCGTCACGTATATAGTACGACTTCCTCAAATCAGGAGTGTGGATCAATCATCACATCTATGCCTCATACGGTAAAATCCATCGTACGGCATCCCAATATCGGGGTACGGGTCAAGTATCTCCTAGGTGTCTCATCATTCGTATAATGTCATCATCAACACATCTCATGATCAAGGTGCTAAACTGTAACCGCCTACATCAATCATATATCATTGCCATCATAATATGCATCATTAGTTTATCCTCAGAAATATCGTGTCATATGTATCATATTGTGATTAAGTCATACTGATATCATATCGTCATCAAGTCACACTTATATGATATCGACATCTGGTCACACCTATATGATGTCGTAATCAAGCCATGTATATATCATATCATGATCAGTCACAAGTTACAGTCCGGGTACTATTTTAGAGTCCCATGTACCTCAATATCATCACCACCCATTATAATTTATGTATACCTGTTCATTATCTCATTCTCTAATGATCCGCTAACACTTTAATACGACTGTATAATCAAGAATCACGGCATCAAGCCCAATTATCCTGTTTCATCATACCTCGGATATCATATCACATCAATGTATCCCATACACGTGTTGTGTATATATATATACCTATACCTAGTCCTATATGTATATATACATGCACGTATACACCATGTCGAGTTTCAGTGTGTGCGTGTGTGTGTTTCTACCTGAAACCTACGAACCTCTTCTAAGGTACTCATCCTCTGATATGGTTTTCCTAAATCAGTCTAGTCCAGCCTAGGGTCATTACTAGGGTCCTACTCATTAAGAATCTAGGGTCACATCTTGTTTCCTAATGTCAATAAGTACTATTCCTATTCTACGTTGCGGGGGTGCTAAACGCTATCCACCCGACTTCCCCCCGTAGATATACATCTACTCACCTGGTCCATGTCTGCCGAAGAGGGTGTCGCCATCCTCCTCTTCATTGCCCGCAGTCCACGTGAGGGGTACCTAAACGCAAACATAATAATAGTATCGTAAACTGAATCACATACAAAAGTCAAAACGACGCAAGGAACAAGCATAGGTTAAAACCTATGTCCCGTCCACGCAAAAGAACCAAATATCGCTCGATATCGGCGTACAAACTCCGATGGATCGAGATAAACATCAACAAATAACTCGTAGTTTTAAAACTCATTAGTTATATTATAAAACACGATTAAATCCATCGAAACCCTAAAATCCATCAAATCGCCCGATTTCGTAAAACCCGAAAATGCCAATTTACCGTTTTTCATCAAAAATTGACATTTAAATGAAACCAATGGTCATAAAACTCATCAAATAGCATAACTAGACTATAAAACCCCTTACTATATTTTTATTACACAAATTTGCATTAATTTGAAATTTTTAGTTTGCAACCTTTAACAATTTTCAACATTTTTCAAGCAAAATACCACAATTCCACAAAAAAAACATGATTTTGCATGAATTAATGTATTAAACTACAATTCATGATGATAATGATATGATTAAACCATAATTATATTTTTAATCTCATTTATTTAGGAATTTCCCAAAATCTAGTTTACAAAAATAGCATTTTATTAGTATTTTTCCAATTATCACAAGAAACTAGTGATCAAACTAAGTTTTTTATTCCTTTAATATGCTAATATTCTCCTTAAAACTACCATCTAATGATAACAACCTTAACAAGAATTTTATTTTACCCACAAACACATTTTAGAAAAATCTAGTTAGCTAAATAGCTTAATTAAAACAATTTGAATAAACAATTTATTATACCACAACCATGCAAGATTTTTCCACTCTAAAAGATGTTAAACTAGTTATTATAACCTTATTTAATTAATAAAAACCACAACTTGAATTTACAAACCCTAACTTGAATTTTAAAATTTGCAACTAGAATTAATTTAATAAATCTAATTATGCTTTAAAAGAAACATCTAATAGAAATAAAACAAAAGAAGGAAATTTATACCTTCAAAATATGAAATCCAAACATGAAAATGAGCCTCCAAAATGCATGCTTTCCCACTCCAAAATCCATGTAAAGAAGAGCAAAGAACAAAGGGTAGGAATTTATTAGGATTTTGTGCAATTTTTATTGAATTTTGGAGGATTTTTGATGATTTTTGGAGTTGAAATAAAAATGAAAAATGGGGGGGATGCCATGGGGGTGTGGCCGGCCATGCAAGGGGGAGAGGGAGAAAGAGAAAAGAGTTTCATGAGTTGTATAGAAACTTCATCAAATAATATCTCACTTTATGTCTTTTCATGAATTTCTTCATTTTCTTTCATTTCTTTACTAAAACAACCTAGAAAACTCTAGAAAAATGGGAAAATTTGCAAATGAATTTTACATGATACTCACTAAATTATAATATGCCATGGCTCACTTTTACAAATTAAAACCATTCAAATTTGTAATTTACACTAATTTAGTATAAAAATAAAGCTTATGTTAATATTTAAAATAATTAATTTAGGAAAAATATTTAATTAAACTGAAAATTTATAAGTGGCTAAATAAACACCATTTACTAGTAATTACATAATTAGAATAGGTATTTTTGAAATTATAATGAAAAACAACCACGGTTTGATTTTACGAAAAATACATTTTACTTTACCGAAAATCATAAAATTCACTTAAACAATTTTATTCATTTAATTATTTATTTAATTATTTTTAAAACGTTACAATCTTCCCCCTTTAAGAAATTCTGTCCCCGAATTTAAATTAAAACTTCCCTTCCAAATACTAAAACATTTAACAAAACACTCAAATCGTCGGGGCTCCGAAATCATCAATACATAACTAAAATCAACTCCGTCAAGCATAACGCAATCATCGGAGTTATGGCGAGAATAAAATATCAAAACCCAATATGAAAACCATCATAATATACATCAATCTATAACTTATATATAGTGCGCATCATAGTAAAACCATCCAAATATCTGGATAAGGAAATATGCAAAAACCCCTTTTGAAAATCGCCGTGTGATGCACGTGTCACGGCATAAGTAGCGGACGTTTATTTTTAAAAAAAAAAGCTATATATATATATATATATATATATATCTTTTATTTAACATACACGTCCCGCCTGGTTACTAAATCAAATAATAATGATTATGAAACATACTGCTCAAACTGAAATCAATCCCAATCACATCAATAAAATATCATGTGCGTCCGGTGCGTACTGAAATCGAAACCAAATACAGATACCATGAATACACACAAAAACAAAATAAGTGCAACAGGTGTGCACCAAAACATCTGTCAAGTGCAACGGGCGTGCACGACTCACTATCAGGTGCATCTAATCTGCACAAAACCCCGATTTAGTGCATCTGGTGTGCACAAAATCGCATCAAGTGCGCCAAGTGTGCGCAAGAATCCTAATCAGGTGCACATGGTGCAAGAAAACATACATCGAATATCAAAATCGAAATCACAGTACAAAAATGCATGAAAACTAGGTCGAAACATATGTCAAAATCATGTGTAACCCCTATGCACGAAATCAAATCAAAAATCTCGAAATATATAAAACCAAATCAAGTGTACTGGGTGTATACTAAGCAACATCAATGCAACTGATATATGAAACACAGATAGAATATAATAAAGGTACACATAAGAAATACCAATCGTAAAACAAAATCCTCAAAATACCAAAATCCAATCCACGAAAATATGAAATTCAAATCACTAAATCCCAATCGTAAACACTATCGTCAATGTGCACCTCTTTCTTCTAATGTCGATTGCTTCAAACTTGTCTCTTCATAAGTGTGCTGACTGCGCTACCAATGGCAATACTCACATCTAGAGTCTCCCACGTAGTCGATCCCTTCACCTGATATCCGGACTACATTAAACTTTTCGATCGATCCATCAAAATCCCAAAATTCTCCGAGAGCTCAACACTTAAGTACAGCTTAAAAATATCCGGTACATACCCCAGCATCGATGATCCAGCCGTAGAAGGGCAAACCCAAGCCTCACTAATGGCACCGCGGAACTGCCATAAACCCTAAGGTTCAAGGGCGTTCTCGTGGTCATTATGTCGAGTTAGGGTTTCATTCTTCTAGAGGGTCCATCGAAATACCTGCATGTTCTTCCGAATACCTTAAACTTGGGAACATGGTTTTCTGATAATCGTTCGAACCCTTGAACTTCATCCGGACGGCATGTGAATACCCTTCATCCGCACGCTAAACAATGCTTCAATCCTCGAGAATAACCAATACTCTAATGGTTATCGCATTCGAGCGGCATCTCCCTCTGCCCGTGGTAACAGAAACCACCATCCGACATCGACGAAGATAGATCAAAGGAACGAATGAAATACGGTGCAAACAATGTACATCCTAAGGCTCCTTAAGCAGAGTAGCGTATCGTAAGTATGCCGCGGACCATACCCACGGTACGTTACTCTACCTAAATCGCCTACTCCATCAACCAAGGGTCACCTAGACTTATACAAGGTTAAACCTAGCGCTCTGATATCAACTTTGTCACGACCCGAAAGTACGGAACGTGACCGGCACATAGATTACGAAGCGTCTAGAGGCGCCACGTAACCTAAGTAAGCCGAAGCCCAGAAATCTAAACCATGAAAAAGAAGAAGCAGTAAAAGAAAACATGAAGGAACAAGTTTAAAAGCATCAGCAAATTTTCCCAAAAATTTCGGCAGAGTCTCCTCAGTAAAAACTGGCCCCAAACGGGTACAACAAGTATAATATACATAAAGAATAAAAAGCATCCCCAAACGGGAGCTAGCTCAACGCCAACAGGCGGAAACAACCACAACCAGCACAATAATATAAAACGCCAAAGGGCGAGGCTCAAAAACTCAAAAGAAAACAAATCCACCAAATCAGAATAATACAAGCGCGACTCTAAGGTCGAAATAAATAACTGGTCCAATAAACTTATCAAGTAATACAAGTATGGTTGATGGAGATTTCTAGATACAATGAAATAATAAAATACAACGGCGGTTCAGATACAAATGAACCAACCTACCGTGCAAATCACCCGAAATGAAAATGATGTGCCAGCAACTGCCAAGGGAAACCTGTACATCGAACCTGTAATAAAATTTGGCACAACGGGGTGAGTTGCCAACTCGTGAGTAGAAAACATCTACGAAAAGAAATCGAATGCACGACGCTATCCTAGGTCATAATAATACACTATTATATCCTAATCATCTAGTAATAGCAGGGTAAAAACTACGTGTAAATATAGATACTCCGTGCTCATGTCAGTGCCTCATATCATACTATGTCATATGAATGGATATGCATGCATCATGAATATAAAATAATCAATCCTGAAATCCTGAAATATCTGTATAAGAAATCTTTAGCTGTTATCATAGTAAAATGTGTATAGGAATCTGAAATCTCAACAATGAAATCCATGGAAATCCGTGTCAAGCATCGACACAAACATGTAAATCTCAAATCTCATAGTCTCAATACCTCGGGCTCTGTCAGTCCGGATCGGCCCATATTATCAAATCTCACGACAACGGTCGGTATCCTCCGGATATCCGCCGCGCCAGACATCACCGGTAGGTAGCCTTCCCCTGCCAGGCTCATCGTCTACAACTCGATCTTCTTGCCCCGGGGTACCATACCGGGCCCACCATGTATCCGAGACGGTTCATCCACTCCTCGAATCGGGTCTCGAAATCCAACAGAAAACATGAAATCTCATGGTGGACGACACATACATCATGAGAAAACCGCATCTTATTTTAAAAAGAGAGGAGGAGAGAGAGAGAAGTTTTTATAATTTCTTGCGGTTTTCCCCAAAAATCCAGAAATCTCATAGAAATCCAAATCTTAAAATCATGAGTAAGTATATGATAAGTGTCGGTATATGCCCATGATACTGCATGATAACATGAAAATATGAATGCATGAATGTCAAGTAATAAATATCATGTCTATACTAACATCAGAGAGTAATCACGATATTATATCGGTCTAGTTGTTAACTGATTCTATCAATAAAAGACAATATGATCTAAAGTGTACGTGACATAGCAATTACCGATGATGATGTGTATGAGCCGGCAAATAAGTCTGCGTGGAATATGCACATCATCGGTAATGGTGCTGGTGTGTCACGACCCGAAAGAGCACGTGACTGGCCCTTGAACCATATGAAGTCTATAGGACCCCATCTGATCCAAGTAAGCCAAAAGCCCAGAAATCTAAAACCATTTAAAGAGTAAATAAGGAAAACTGGTTTTGAAAAGTAAAGAAATCATGTTTCGAAAATCAAAGTTTTTAAATAACTAAGCCGAATGTGTATTTTTAAAATGTGTAACCTTTCCTGAAAATTTCGGCAGAGTTTCCTTTGTAAAAAACTGGCCCCGAACGGGGTACAACAAGAATAATATGTATATGAGATGATAAAAGGCATCCCCAAGCGGGAGCTAGCTCTTCGTCAAACGACGGTCACAACCACGCATGTAATAATAATATACAACGCCAAAGGGCGAGGATCAAAACCCAAAAAAAAAGAAACTCAAAACAGCCAGAAAACCGTAATACTATTAGCGCAACTCTAAGGTTGAAATAAAACAACACTGTCTTCTAAGTCTGAAACAATAAACAAGTTTTGGTTGATGAAAATTCTAGATACAATAAATGATACATGAACAATGGCGGTTCTGATACAAAAGAACCCACCTATCCAAGCAAGTCACCCATAAGGAAGCAGTGTGCCAGAAATGCCGCTATGGAATCTGTACGGCAAAAACCTGCAAGGACTGGGGCACAACGGGGGTGAGTTGCCAACTCGTGAATAGAAAGATATCTACAAGCAGAAATCGAATGCATGACCCATCCTAGGTCAATACGATCAGATATAAATAAACCTCAATATGAATAAAGCTGAAGCATGCTAAACTGGCAATGTAATCTCTACATGAGTGTAATGCCAAGTGCTCGTGCTAGTGCCTCAGGTAATAGCATGTCATGAATATGAGGTATAACCAATGTAATCAAATCTGCACACTCGTGGATCCCGTCCACTCGTCACCCACTGACAATAACCACCATGCATGTAAATATCATGAATCATGTGCATGGGAAATAATATGAGGATATAACCACCCGTGTCCCTCGCGACACATCAAAATCATGGAACCAGGGTGCCCAGCATCGACACCCGAAAACATCATGAAAACTGTGCCCAGCATCGGCACGTAAATCCTCATATATCGGGCTCCGTCAGTCCGGATCGGCCCGCAGGCTCTGTCTGCGGTATCGGCCCCCGGCCCCCGGCAGTATGCCCAAAACATCTATCGACTCTGGTCGGTATCCTCCGGATAACCGTCAGGTCCAACCAATCACCGGTAGGTACTCGCCCGCCTCCAGGCTCAATCGGCAAAGCTCATCGATCATCTTGCCGAGGGGAACCATACCGGCTCCACCATGTACCCGCAATCGGCTCATCCACGCCTCGATTCGGGTTACACATGTCGCTCTCAGCACCGAGAAAACACATGGTGGACGCACTGAAATATCATATCAAGGGTAACCGGGTTTTTAAAGAAATGACATATTCTCTTTTGAAATACCCTCGGTTCCCAAATCCAGAAATATCATAGAAACAACATATCTCAATGCGTACAGTCAAAGCATGATGTATGCGGCATGTAACAGTAATGCAAGCATATCAGTAAGTCATGCAACATGGAATAATAATGTGCACATGTCGAGGGAGACCGCTCTTTTAAAAGGAATCTGTTTTTAAAGAGTATCTTGCGGTTCCCAAATCCCCAATCAAGCTAGAATCATCTATATATGTGTACAGGTATAAGTGTACAATATGCCATGCCAGAATCATATCATGAATGCAATAGTACTATAGTGTAGTGACATGGCAATTATCGATGATGAGTGTGTGAGCCGGCAACAAGTGTACGTGGAACATATGCATCATCGATAATTGTGCTGGTGTCCTAGCAGCATGACTGAAATATAACCACAGTACAAGCGATGCAATGCAAATAGCATGAATATGCAGAATCGAATAATCAACGCGAAGTAAAGAATCTACACCAATCTGTACAAGTCATGCAGGGGTGCCATTTGAAATAAGACGAATCAGGGCTTTTGGAAAAACAAGGGCTACGGTGTTTTAAGAAAAGATACATCATTTGAAAATATCCGTATGACCCTTCTGCCTATCTTTAAAATATCCCCGATTCGTTAGTTTGAAATATGTATGACTCGGTCCAGTCTAATGTTTACTAAGTAATCTAGATAGGAGGGGTAAGAAACCACCTAATCTGAGTCAAAATATATAGATATGATAGTCGGTGATCCCGCCTCAATAACATATCGTAAGATATCCTCGAGTGATGAGTGCGGATCTATCATCAATATCGGCTCGTACGGTAGATCGTCGTACGGCATCCCAATAGCTGGGTAGGGGTCAATATCACAATACCTCATCACATATCATGTATCACTATCATCAGATCGCATAATCTGGGGTACTACTCTAAGTCTAGTACAAATCGATACCATCTATAAAAATATGAATGCGGGTAAAGCACATGTCCAAAGGCCCGCTAAAACTATCATATCACACCTCGAAGACAAGCTATGTCACATCGCCGATCTCACGGCCTCACATCAAGTATCATCTCAAACCACGTATCATCCTCAAATCCCGTATATAAATACATAGTCCCATACCCATGTGTAGATATACGCACCATCATATGCACTCTAATAAATAAAAGAATGAATGCAAGTATGTGTGTAAATGTATGTGTGAGTGCAACCACTACTCTAGGGTTCGCACTATACTAAACCAATATATTCTTATCATCAAAATATCATTATTACCATCAATAACCCTAAACAACACATAATAAATATTCGTGTGTATACGTATTCGTATACATCACCACGGACTGCGGGGGTGCTATACGCCATCCACCCGACTTCTCCCCGTAGATATAAATCTACTCACCTTGCTTCTCGTGTGCCAAAGCCGATGTCGCTATCTTCACCTCCTTTGCCTCAACATCACGCGGGGTACCTACAAGTATATCACAATGCTAAAGCACATGAAAATCACATCGGAAACCAAAATAGCACACGCTACCCGCATAGGTAAAAACCTATCGACTCGCATGTAAACACAATCAAAATCCACTTGTCGTTGACGTCCAAACGCCACCCGACAGGAATGAATCACCAAATACCAAAATCCATGCTAAAACAAGTCCCAAATTATACACCAACATAGGAAAATCAACCCAGATTTCACCCTAGATGGAATCAGTCAAAACTAGACATACTCAGGGTCAAAACTAGAGGAAATGGGGGCATGCACAGAAAACGAGGCAATTCCTTAAAATACCTTATTTTAGAATTTTCCATAATTTTTCTCCATTTATCTGTATTTAATTATACCAGAATATTAAAATATTCATTAAAATAATATTAAATTATAAAATTTCCCAAAAATCATATTTTATTATTTTGAAGACGTTACAATCTACCCCCCTTAAAGAAATTCGGTCCCCGAATTTAAATTTAAACCCCCAAATACTAAAATATTTCAATACAAATCCAAGTCATCGGGGCTCCGAAATCATCTATACATAAAACATCATAGCGCAATGCATGCGCATGAGTACTGAGCAGATAACTCAAAAGCAACACTCCATCAAGCATCCGCAATCATCGGAGTCATGGTAACGACACAATGTCAAATCCAATACAAAATCAATATGATATGGACCAAGACTATACATGTAGACATCCAATCTATACATGTAATTAGCTGATGCAACTATATGCCAAATCTTTTTAAGTCGCTGTGCGATGCGCGTAACACTGCACAGTGGCGGACGTTTTTCATAAGAAAATAACTATATATGTATATATATATATATCCTTTGTTTAATAAACACGTTCCACCGTTTTGAAAACAATCAGAAGGGTTTCCTTGTTTTTAAAACGTTTCGTGTCATATCGGACACGCAAGTATATATATATATCGAGACTATAGCTCGCTCCTTGGAAATCCCTTCAAACTATCAATGCATGCAAAATATATCCAGGCACTGTCCACTGACTAGTCGTGCTCAGTATGAAAACAAATATCCAATATCATAAAAATGTACTGCTCCAAAAGGAATAAATCCCAAAAATGCACATAACACAATCCTGTGCGTCTGGTGCGCACGGAAATCAAAAATCCATATATGTGCTAAACAGGTGCACAAAACTACATCCAGGTGCAACGGGTGTGCACGAAGCATCTGTCATAGGCAACGTATATGCCTGACAGCCACAAATCCGGTGCATCTGACCTGCACGAAGAAATCTCGATTTAGTGCATCAGGTGTGCACCAAAATCGTATCTCAAAACATGCGCCCAACATGCGCGAAAATCCAAATTGGTGCATCCATCATGCACGAATGAAAATCTAGACCCTGCGCACTCAATATGCACGGAATCACAGAATCCAATAGCAACGTCGAATATGCGTAAGTCCAGTCAAAAGCACGGAGTGCAAGAATCCACATCAACATCACAATCAAAATCGACATACCGAAAGGCATCAAATCGAAGTCAGGTGCAATCGTAATGCACAAAATATAAATCCGGTGCAACAAAGGCACGAAATATAAATCTGATGCGATAAACGCAAGAAACATAAAACTGGTGCGACAAATGCACGAAGTATAGAACTGGTGCATCCCATGCACAAATACCAAGCAATAACTCAAATACGTAAGCAGCAACACCAAGTGTATCCAGATATGAAGAAAATCATAAACGTGTGCAGCTGCGGGCACAAAACACATATCGATGCACTACAGCACATATAAGCTATACCGAGTGCAAAATCAAATTGTGTGCGTAACATATGCACAACATCAAATCAACCGTATGAAATCCATAAAGTCATAAGCAGGTGCAGCCAAGGCACGAAACGATATACAACGCGGCTCAATCAAAATCAAGTGTACCGCGATGGAAAACTCACAACCGCGTGCATCAGCGTGCACAAATCAAAACACTAAGAGTACATGAAACTATGTTGGAAGCGTAAATCAAATCACCGGCATAAAATAGGCATGAAATCACAATCAATACCTCAAGAGTAATAACTCTGTACAAGGTATAAATACCCAGTAGGTGCAACCATGGTGCACAAAATCAAATATCATGAAACTCAGTCATCAAGACTAAATCATTCGAATAGATCGCCCAAAATACCGAAATCCAAAGCAACGGATACGTGATAATCAAATCACAAAATCACAAATCATAATTACCGTCGTCGGTATACCCTCCTTCAGGGTCGAGAAGGTACCGGTACATCCGATGCTAGCGGCGCAAGATATCTACTTGCCTATTGCTCGCGGCTGGCGTCCTCTGCCTCTGGTTCCTGATCTTTCCTGTAGATTACCAACTCGCAATCCATCGGCTCATCGGCCCGGTCAGGTGTGCTGACAGGAACGATTCCGTTCTTGCACTTCCCTGGTCATCTCTCGGTCAATCCTCACGACCGCTCGTAAAGCAGCACATCTCTGGCGCCGACCTCGGGTCCTCTGAATGCATATCACACATCCGATCCTGGGTGCAACTCTTATTGCAGCAGTGTACTGGAAGGAATCCTACTCAAGGTCTCTGCCGATCTTGCTTATGTCGATCTGTACGGAGGCTGGTACTCTTGCTTAGTCTTTTCTCGTTCCATGGACATCTGTGTCCTTAGTACAACATCTCCTCGGAAGCTGGTCGCATCTCTGCGCCTCTGTAAGCATGTCCGGCCTTTAATCTTAACGGGGTGTAGTGACAGCTCTCCTGCCTTTCGCACGAACTTCTCGTCCCGCTTGTCTGTATCATCGACCATTCGACGTCGCGTCTTTATCTGCACACTGCAATGTCCTCGGCTACGGTCGACCCGAAGTCTCTAACACGGACTCGAAATCATGAACTCAGTATCTTCATCACTCAGTAGAAGATATCTAGCCGAACACGTCCTCAACGTGCATGTCACATCTCTGATATCAGCGGAGTGGAACGTCATCTCGTCGAAATCTCGTGCGAACTCTTTACTCCACCTTGCTCCAATATCGACTGGTTCGGACTCATCTCATCATGGCTACACAGACTGCGCTCCGACGGCTATGCTCGTATCTGGAGTCTCCCAAGCAGTGTCCAATCACATGATATCCGAATGACGTCGAATCATCCGATCGACTCGTCAGAACCTCACAATCCCCCAAGAGCTCAATATCTCGGGTACAGTTTAATAGTATCGAGTACATGCCACAGCGTCGGTGGTCCAGCCGTAGAAGGGCAAACCCAAGCCTCACTAATGGCGCCGTGGAACCGCCGCAAACCCTAAGGTTCAAAGGCTTTCACACGGTCATTAAGTCGAGTTAGGGTTTCATTCTTCTAGAGGGTCCATAGAATCACCTGCATGTCTTTCCGTATACTTTAAACTTGGAAAATAGGTTCCTGACATTCGATCGTCTCAATCGACTTTCAACGAATCTGCGTGAAGTCGTCTCTAGCTGGAATCAATCTACCTGATGACCTCGCATCGGGGTAAGCGAACGAACCACATGTCCTAGTCATTCATCCTCGGTGACTAGCGACTCACTATCATATCTCTAAGAACATGCCATGCTGCAGTAGCTCCAATCATCTGGGCGGTATCTCATCATTAGCAGCAACAACTGGCTCCTTCGTCTATACGCTAAATAGCGCCTCAACCACCCTGGATAAGCGATAATATCAACGGTCATCACAACCTGGCTGGCCTCTATCAGTGGCTTAATCCTCTGGTACCGACCGGTACACCCTAGAAAAACTCGCAACAGCGATCTGTCAATCGCCCAAAGTGCGGAAACACAATAAGACGATGCCTCAAAATGCAATCGTATGCCTCGGGAATCACGCCCTCGTCAGTCCTCGTCCACGACGAGCTCATGCTGACAACTCGAGCCGTAGCTCACTCTGCCCGTGCAATCGCGGCAGCAAAACCATAACCAGTATCGATGAAGATAGATCATAGGAAGGAATATGACACAATGCAAGGAAATGTACAACCTAAGGTTTCTTAAGCGGAGTGGCGTGTCGTAAGTATGCCGCGGAACATACCAACGGTACGTCACTCTACTTTAGTCACCTATTCCATCAACCAAGGGTCATCCTACGCGAAGAAAGTTCGGGTCTAATACCCCCTCGACCAAGTCTAAGTTTCGTAAGGTCAAGCCTAAGTTCCTTATATAGATAACGCCCTAGGCTCCACATAGTCAAACTTAGACTCGAACCAAGGTCAACCTAGCGCTCTGATACCAACTTTGTCACGACCCGAAAGAGCACGTGACTGGCCCTTGAACCATATGAAGTCTATAGGACCCCATCTGATCCAAGTAAGCCAAAAGCCCAGAAATCTAAAACCATTTAAAGAGTAAATAAGGAAAACTGGTTTTGAAAAGTAAAGAAATCATGTTTCGAAAATCAAAGTTTTTAAATAACTAAGCCGAATGTGTATTTTTAAAATGTGTAACCTTTCCAGAAAATTTCGGCAGAGTTTCCTTTGAAAAAAACTGGCCCCGAACGGGGTACAACAAGAATAATATGTATATGAGATGATAAAAGGCATCCCCAAGCGGGAGCTAGCTCTTCGTCAAACGACGGTCACAACCACGCATGTAATAATAATATACAACGCCAAAGGGCGAGGATCAAAACCCAAAAAAAAAAAAGAAACTCAAAACAGCCAGAAAACCGTAATACTATTAGCGCGACTCTAAGGTTGAAATAAAACAACACTGTCTTCTAAGTCTGAAACAATAAACAAGTTTTGGTTGATGGAAATTCTAGATACAATAAATGATACATGAACAATGGCGGTTCTGATACAAAAGAACCCACCTATCCAAGCAAGTCACCCATAAGGAAGCAGTATGCCAGAAATGCCGCTATGGAATCTGTACGGCAAAAACCTGCAAGGACTGGGGCACAACAGGGGTGAGTTGCCAACTCGTGAATAGAAAGATATCTACAAGCAGAAATCGAATGCATGACCCATCCTAGGTCAATACGATCAGATATAAATAAACCTCAATATGAATAAAGCTGAAGCATGCTAAACTGGCAATGTAATCTCTACATGAGTGTAATGCCAAGTGCTCGTGCTAGTGCCTCAGGTAATAGCATGTCATGAATATGAGGTATAACCAATGTAATCAAATCTGCACACTCGTGGATCCCGTCCACTCGTCACCCACTGACAATAACCACCATGCATGTAAATATCATGAATCATGTGCATGGGAAATAATATGAGGATATAACCACCCGTGTCCCTCGCGACACATCAAAATCATGGAACCAGGGTGCCCAGCATCGACACCCGAAAACATCATGAAAACTGTGCCCAGCATCGGCACGTAAATCCTCATATATCGGGCTCCGTCAGTCCGGATCGGCCCGCGGGCTCTGTCTGCGGTATCGGCCCCCGGCCCCGGCAGTATGCCCAAAACATCTATCGACTCTGGTCGGTATCCTCCGGATAACCGTCAGGTCCAACCAATCACCGGTAGGTACTCGCCCGCCTTCAGGCTCAATCGGCAAAGCTCATCGATCATCTTGCCGAGGGGAACCATACCGGGTCCACCATGTACCCGCAATCGGCTCATCCACGCCTCGATTCGGGTTACACATGTCGCTCTCAGCACCGAGAAAACACATGGTGGACGCACTGAAATATCATATCAAGGGTAACCGGGTTTTTAAAGAAATGACATATTCTCTTTTGAAATACCCTCGGTTCCCAAATCCAGAAATATCATAGAAACAACATATCTCAATGCGTACAGTCAAAGCATGATGTATGCGGCATGTAACAGTAATGCAAGCATATCAGTAAGTCATGCAACATGGAATAATAATGTGCACATGTCGAGGGAGATCGCTCTTTTAAAAGGAATCTGTTTTTAAAGAGTATCTTGCGGTTCCTAAATCCCCAATCAAGCTAGAATCATCTATATATGTGTACAGGTATAAGTGTACAATATGCCATGCCAGAATCATATCATGAATGCAATAGTACTATAGTGTAGTGACATGGCAATTATCGATGATGAGTGTGTGAGCCGGCAACAAGTGTACGTGGAACATATGCATCATCGATAATTGTGCTGGTGTCCTAGCAGCATGACTGAAATATAACCACAGTACAAGCGATGCAATGCAAATAGCATGAATATGCAGAATCGAATAATCAACGCAAAGTAAAGAATCTACACCAATCTGTACAAGTCATGCAGGGGTGCCATTTGAAATAAGACGAATCAGGGCTTTTGGAAAAACAAGGGCTACGGTGTTTTAAGAAAAGATACATCATTTGAAAATATCCGTATGACCCTTCTGCCTATCTTTAAAATATCCCCGATTCGTTAGTTTGAAATAGGTATGACTCGGTCCAGTCTAATGTCTACTAAGTAATCTAGATAGGAGGGGTAAGAAACCACCTAATCTGAGTCAAAATATATAGATATGATAGTCGGTGATCCCGCCTCAATAACATATCGTAAGATATTCTCGAGTCATGAGTGCGGATCTATCATCAATATCGGCTCGTACGGTAGATCGTCGTACGGCATCCCAATAGCTGGGTAGGGGTCAATATCACAATACCTCATCACATATCATGTATCACTATCATCAGATCGCATAATCTGGGGTACTACTCTAAGTCTAGTACAAATCGATACCATCTATAAAAATATGAATGCGGGTAAAGCACATGTCCAAAGGCCCGCTAAAACTATCATATCGCACCTCGAAGACAAGCTATGTCACATCGCCGATCTCACGGCCTCACATCAAGTATCATCTCAAACCACGTATCATCCTCAAATCCCGTATATAAACACATAGTCCCATACCCATGTGTAGATATACGCACCATCATATGCACTCTAATAAATAAAAGAATGAATGCAAGTATGTGTGTAAATGTATGTGTGAGTGCAACCACTACTCTAGGGTTCGCACTATACTAAACCAATATATTCTTATCATCAAAATATCATTATTACCATCAATAACCCTAAACAACACATAATAAATATTCGTGTGTATACGTATTCGTATACATCACCACGGACTGCGGGGGTGCTATACGCCATCCACCCGACTTCTCCCCGTAGATATAAATCTACTCACCTTGCTTCTCGTGTGCCAAAGCCGATGTCGCTATCTTCACCTCCTTTGCCTCAACATCACGCGGGGTACCTACAAGTATATCACAATGCTAAAGCACATGAAAATCACATCGGAAACCAAAATAGCACACGCTACCCGCATAGGTAAAAACCTATCGACTCGCATGTAAACACAATCAAAATCCACTTGTCGTTGACGTCCAAACGCCACCCGACAGGAATGAATCACCAAATACCAAAATCCATGCTAAAACAAGTCCCAAATTATACACCAACATAGGAAAATCAACCCAGATTTCACCCTAGATGGAATCAGTCAAAACTAGACATACTCAGGGTCAAAACTAGAGGAAATGGGGGCATGCACAGAAAACGAGGCAATTCCTTAAAATACCTTATTTTAGAATTTTCCATAATTTTTCTCCATTTATCTGTATTTAATTATACCAGAATATTAAAATATTCATTAAAATAATATTAAATTATAAAATTTCCCAAAAATCATATTTTATTATTTTGAAGACGTTACATGGTGTCCTAACAGGTAAAGTTTATACTGATTATAGCAACATATGTATGAACATGCAACATTATGATTACAGTGAAAAAAGTAAAGACGGATGTGTGTTATCCACTAATTTGATATACAAATACCACTACCGCTATATGGCTCAAACCTAACCTAGTGTTCATCTAACCCTCCTAAGGAAAACTAAACCTAAGAACTGGTCGATAGAAGTACACCTAACGCCTGAGTCCATATCTCTAATAGTCGGCGATCCTGCCTCAATAGTGTCACGTACATAGTACGACTTCCTCAAATCAGGAGTGCGGATCAATCATCATATCTATGCCTCGTACGGTAAAATCCATCGTACGGCATCCCAATATCGGGGTACGGGTCAAGTATCTCCTAGGTGTCTCATCATTCGTATAATGTCATCATCAACACATCTCATGATCAAGGTGCTAAACTGTAACCGCCTACATCAATCATATATCATTGCCATCATAATATGCATCATTAGTTTATCCTCAGAAATATCGTGTCATATGTATCATATTGTGATTAAGTCATACTGATATCATATCGTCATCAAGTCACACTTATATGATATCGACATCTGGTCACACCTATATGATGTCGTAATCAAGTCATGTATATATCATATCATGATCAGTCACAAGTTACAGTCCGGGTACTATTTTAGAGTCCCATGTACCTCAATATCATCACCACCGATTATAATTTATGTATACCTGTTCATTATCTCATTCTCTGATGACCCGCTAACACTTTAATACGACTGTATAGTCAAGAATCACGGCATCAAGCCCAATTATCCTGTTTCACCATACCTCGGATATCATATCACATCAATGTATCCCATACACGTGTTGTGTGTATATATATACCTATACCTAGTCCTATATGTATATATACATGCACGTATACACCATGTCGAGCTTCAGTGTGTGCGTGTGTGTTTTTCTACCAGAAACCTACGAACCTCTTCCAAGGTACTCATCCTCTGATATTGCTTTCCTAAATCAGTCTAGTCCAGCCTAGGGTCATTACTAGGGTCCTACTCATTAAGAATCTAGGGTCACATCTTGTTTCCTAATGTCAATAAGTACTATTCCTATTCTACGTTGCGGGGGTACTAAACGCCATCCACCCGACTTCCCCCCGTAGATATACATCTACTCACCTGGTCCATGTCTGTCGAAAACGGTGTCGCCATCCTCCTCTTCATCGCCCACAGTCCACATGAGGGGTACCTAAACGCAAACATAATAATAGTATCGTAAACTGAATCACATACAAAAGTCAAAACGACGCAAGGAACAAGCATAGGTTAAAACCTATGTCCCGTCCACGCAAAAGAACCAAATATCGCTCGATATTGGCGTACAAACTCCGATGGATCGAGATAAACATCAACAAATAACTCGTAGTTTTAAAACTCATTACTTATATTATAAAACACGATTAAATCCATCGAAACCCTAAAATCCATCAAATCGCCCGATTTCGTAAAACCCGAAAATGCCAATTTACCGTTTTTCATCAAAACTTGACATTTAAATGAAACCAATGGTCATAAAACTCATCAAATAGCATAACTAGACTATAAAATCCCTTACTATATTTTTATTACACAAATTTGCATTAATTTGAAATTTCTAGTTTGCAACCTTTAACAATTTTCAACATTTTTCAAGCAAAATACCACAATTCCACAAAAAAAACATGATTTTTCATGAATTAATGTATTAAACTACAATTCATGATGATAATGATATGATTAAACCATAATTATATTTTTAATCTCATTTATTTAGGAATTTCCCAAAATCTAGTTTACAAAAATAGCATTTTATTAGTATTTTTCCAATTATCACAAGAAACTAGTGATCAAACTAAGTTTTTTATTCCTTTAATATGCTAATATTCTCCTTAAAACTACCATCTAATGATAACAACCTTAACAAGAATTTTATTTTACCCACAAACACATTTTAGAAAAATCTAGTTAGCTAAATAGCTTAATTAAAACAATTTGAATAAACAATTTATTATACCACAACCATGCAAGATTTTTCCACTCTAAAAGATGTTAAACTAGCTATTATAACCTTATTTAATTAATAAAAACCACAACTTGAATTTACAAACCCTAACTTGAATTTTAAAATTTGCAACTAGAATTAATTTAATAAATCTAATTATGCTTTAAAAGAAACATCTAATAGAAATAAAACAAAAGAAGGAAATTTATACCTTCAAAATATGAAATCCAAACATGAAAATGAGCCTCCAAAATGCATGCTTTCCCACTCCAAAATCCATGTAAAGAAGAGCAAAGAACAAAGGGTAGGAATTTATTAGGATTTTGTGCAATTTTTATTGAATTTTGGAGGATTTTTGATGATTTTTGGAGTTGAAATAAAAATGAAAAATGGGGGGGATGCCATGGGGGTGTGGCCGGCCATGCAAGGGGGAGAGGGAGAAAGAGAAAAGAGTTTCATGAGTTGTGTAGAAACTTCATCAAATAATATCTCACTTTATGTCTTTTCATGAATTTCTTCATTTTCTTTCATTTCTTTACTAAAACAACCTAGAAAACTCTAGAAAAATGGGAAAATTTGCAAATGAATTTTACATGATACTCACTAAATTATAATATGCCATGGCTCACTTTTACAAATTAAAACCATTCAAATTTTTAATTTACACTAATTTAGTATAAAAATAAAGCTTATGTTAAAATTTAAAATAATTAATTTAGGAAAAATATTTAATTAAACTGAAAATTTATAAGTGGGTAAATAAACACCATTTACTAGTAATTACATAATTAGAATAGGTATTTTTGAAATTATAATGAAAAACAATTACGGTTTGATTTTACGAAAAATACACTTTACTTTACCGAAAATTATAAAATTTACTTAAACAATTTTATTCATTTAATTATTTATTTAATTATTTTTAAAACGTTATAAGTTCACATACATGATCTTCCTTGCCGGGCTCTATAAATCTTTCAGGTTGCCTCATGGAGACTGTCTCTTTCAACTCACCATGCTGAAATGCTGTTTTCACATCCATTATCCATTTGCTCCAACTTCAAATCCTGAGTAGCTGCCTTTGCCAACAAAACCCGAATAGAAGTATTCTTGACTACATGAGAGAAAATCTCGTTGTAGTCAACCTCCTTCTTCTAAGAAAAACCCTTCGCAACTAGCCACGCCTTGTATTACTCATCATCTTTTTTTTCTCTAAATACCCACTTGCAGCCATTAGCTATTTTTCCTTTCGATAGCTCAATCAGATTCCATGTACCGTCCTTTCGAAGTGACTCTATCTCCTCTATCATCGCAACAATACATCGATCCTATCCTATTGCCTAATGGCCTCCTGATAAGAGCTGGGATCTCCGCTTTAAATGATTATAGCATATGCGAGCATATCTTCGAAACCGTACCTGACTGGTACTTTATGTGTACGTGATGATCTCCATAACGCTATTGTTTATGAGTCCTGTTGGGGTTGATTCTCACCTCTTTCTTCATATTCTGTCCGTCCACCTTCGCATCAATAAGCTGAAATTGTGTTTCAGTGTTCGTATTTTTATGAGCGCTAGAAAACTCCACCACCATCGGATAATTGTCACATAATGCTCTACCTGCCTTCTTATTATCTCCAGCCACGTCTTTCAATATGGATTCCTCATCGAAAATCACATCTCGGCTATTGAACGCCTTTTTGTTTTCCGGATCCCATAAGTTATAACCTTTAACTCCAAGTTTGAATACCAAGAAAACGCTTTTCTTTGACTTTGACTCCAGCTTGGTCCAATCCTTCTGATTCAAGAACGACTAAGCAGAGAACCCAAACACTCGTCGAGAATAATAACTGACCGTCTCTCCCCTCCATAGTTCTTATGGGATCTAAAGATTTATAGCCGTAGATGGAGACTTATTAACTAAATAGCATGCATGCCTCACCGCCTCTGCCTAAAAGTCCTCCGAAAGTACGGATTGCAACCGTATACTTCTGACTCTCTTTAGTAGTGTTCTGTTCATGCGCTCCGCCACCCAATTTTTCTCTGGATGTCTTGGAACTGTCCATTGCCTCTGTATGCCCCGTTCTTTACAGTAATATGTAAATTCGATCGAGGTGTATCCACTTCCATTATCCATCCGCAAATACTTCACCGATCTTCGCTTTTGCTTCTCCACGGCCACTTTCCACTCCTTAAAACCGACAAACATCTATGATTTGTGTTTGAGGAAGTAGACCCATACCTTTCATGAGAAGTTGTCAATGAAGATGACATAATATATGGCACCTTCCTTTGATGGAACCGGTGATGTCCCCTTTATGTCTGAGTGAATATAGTTGAGAAGTTCTTCGGTCTTGTGCACGTCTTGTTTGAAGCCGACCTTATGTAACGTTTTAAAAATAATTGAATAAATAAAATCGTTTAAATGAATTTTCTGATTTTCGGTAAAATAAAACGTATTTTTCGTAAAACTTAACCGTAATTATTTTTTTCGTTATAAAATTAAAAAGACCTATTTTAATTATATAATTACTAGTAAATGGTGTTTATTTAGTGACTTATAAATTTATAGTTCAATTAAATATTTTTCCTAAATTAATTATTTTAAATATTAACATAAGCTTTATTTATACATTAAATTATTGTAAATTACAAATTGAAATGGGTCAATTTAAATTTTGTGCACCATGACACACTAAAACAAAATGTTTTATGTTGCTTTGATTTGAGTTGGAGTTGTAATGAGGTTTCTAGATAATTATAGAATGGTTTATTGGAAAAAGGGAAAAATGAGCAAATTAATTAAAAGAAGTGTTTCTTTTAAAGTCTCCACACTTACCCACAAACCCCACACTCTCTTTTACTCCCTGTCACCATTGTGGCCAGCCTTGGCAGCCTCCCCTTTCACTTGGTTCATCAAGTGGCTTCTAGAATTTAGGTTAAATGGAAAAAAATGAAACGAAAATGAATTAAACATGAAAAGACTTAAAGAAGGATATTATGGTGGAACCTTCTACATGCATCCACACACCTCATTTCCCCTCTTTTTCCCCTCTAAGTTGCTACCGAAACCAGGTCCCCCCTTCCCAAAACTCCTCCTTCTTCAATTTTTGATCAAAAAGTCTCCAAAAATCAATCAAAAATCAATACCAATTTATCACAAATTCATCCTTCAACCTTATCCAATTTTCTTTGCTTCTATTTAGCTTGGAATTTGAAAGAAAGTGATCCATCTTGGAGGTCATGAAGCATGTGTGATCTCAAATTTTAGTGGTATAAATTCTAAACCCATTTTAATTTGTTGTTAATTATTCAACCCAATCAAATTAAGAGTTTAATTATGGTTTTAATTCAAGATTTAAATTTAATGAATATGGTTATTAAATCAAATTAGGGTTTTCATTCTTGGGTTTTGATCTAAAATTGTAGTTTAACATATTAGGAAATGTTAAACCTAATCTAGTAGCAAAATTTGCTAGTTGTTGCATTTAAATTGTTTTAATTAGGTTCTTTTTGCAAACTAGATTTTTACAAAACATGTAAATAGGTTAGATAAAATTTGAATGAGGGATTTTATTATTAGATTGTGGTATTAGTGTGTAGTTTAATATGTGAATTGAGTATGAAACATAATCTAATTACAAATTTCTAGCTTTCACTTGAAAATTGTCACAATATTGCTATTTTTATTAAACTAGGTTTTGAAAAATATTTAAAATGCGGGATTAAAAAATAAAGTTAGGGTTTTAGAACATCCTTAAGGGTTCAAGGGGTTGTTTAACGATTTAAAATATGCAAAATCAAGTCTAGAAGTGAAATTGTGAAATTTTGCTTAAAAGTATCGAAATCGGGCAAGTTTGCAAACTAGAATTTCAATTTAATACAAATTAGGGTGTTAAAAATATAGTAATGGTTTATATAATTTAGTTATACTAATTAATGAATATTATGACCATTAGTTTCATTTAAACATCGAGTTTTGAAGTAAAACGGTAAATTGGCGTTTTCAGGTTTTTACGAAATCGGACAATTTGATCGATTTTAGGGTTTCGATGATTTAAATCATATTTTATATTATAAATAATGAGTTTTGAAACTACGAGTTATTTATTGGTGATTATCTCGATCAATCGGCGTTTGTACGCCGATATCGAGCGATATTTGGTTCTTTTGCATGAGCGGGACATAGGTTTTAACCTATGTGCGTTCCGTGCGTCGTTTTGATTTTGTCCGCGATTTAGTTTACGATATTATATATGTTTGCGTATGGGTTCCCCTCACGTGAACTTCGGACGATGAAGAAATGGATGGCGACATCGTCTTCGGCAGACAAGGACCAGGTGAGTAGATGTATATCTACGGGGGAAGTCGGGTGGATGGCGTTTAGCACCCCCGCAAACGTAGAATAAGAATATTACTTGTTGTCATTAGGAAGCCAGACATGACCTTAGATTCTTGGTGGGTAGGACCCTAGTAATGACTTTAGGTTGGACTAGACTGATTTAGAATGACCTTACCTGAGGATGAACATCTTGGAGGAGATTCGTAGGTTTCAGATAGACACACACACGCACACACACAGAAACTTGACTTGGTGTATATGTGTATGTGTATATATATAGGACTATGCGTAGGTATATATATACACAACATGTATATGTGATATAAGGATGTGATATGATACATGGGGATGAAATAATATAACTGGGCTTGATGCCGTGATCTCTTGGCTAACCAGTCATGTTATGATGTTAGCGTATCATTAGAAAGTGAGATATTGGATATGTACATAAGCAATAACGGGTGGTGATGATATCGAGGTACATGAGACTCTAAAATAGAATCCGGACTGTAACCTGTGACTGAATCACGATATGATATATGTGTGACTTGATTACGACTTCATATATGTGTGACTTGATTACGATATGATATAAGTGTGACTTAATCACGATATGATATATGTGACATGATATTTTTGAGGATAAATTGACGATGTATATTTATAGTGTCAATGATATATGATTGAGGATATTGGGATGTATGCGTTTACAGTACAGTACCTTTGATCATGACATTATTTGATGATGATATTATACGAATGATGATGTACGTAGGTGATATTTGACCCGTACCCCGATATTGGGATGCCATACAATGGATTTTACCGTACGAGCTATAGATGTGATGAATTGATCCGCACTCTTGATTTGAGGAAGCCGTACTACGTACGTGACGCTATTGAGGCTGGATCGCCGACTATTACAGATATGGACTTAGACCTTAGGTGGATTCTTATTTCCTATCGACTAGTTCCTTTAGTTTAGTTCCGTAAGGGGGTTAGATAGATACCAGTTCAGGCTCGAGTCATATAGATGTAGTTAGATATGTATTCCAAATGAGTGGTTAGTACAGATTTGACCTTTATTTTCAGATTGTAATCATCACGTTGCATGTTCATACATATATTTCCTTACTCAGTATAAAACTCTGCTTGTTAGGACACCGGCACCATTACCGATGATGCGCATATTCCATGCACACTTATTTGCCGGCTCACACACATCATCATCGGTAATTGCTATGTCACGTACACTTTAGAACATATTATCTTTTATTGATAGAATCAGCTAAAAGCTAGATCAATATAGTATTGTGATTACTCTCAGGTGTTAGTCTAGACATTGCATTTATTACTTAGACATTTCATGCATTCACATTTTCATGTTATCATGCAGTATTATGGGGCTTATGCCGACACTTACCATTTACTTACTCATGATTTTGGGATTTTAGATTTCTATGAGGTTTCTGGATTTTGGAGAAAACCGCAAGAATATATATAAAAACTTCTCTCTCTTTCTCCCTCTCTTTTAAAATATAAGTTGCGGTTTTCTCGTGATGTATGTGTCGTCCACCATGAGATTTCATGTTTTCTGTTGAATTTCAAGACCCGATTCGAGGAGTGGATGAACCATCTTGGGTACATGGTGGGCCCGGTATGGTACCCCGAGGCAAGAAGATCGAGTTGTAGACGATGAGCCTGGCAGGGGAAGACTACCTACCGGTGATGTCTGGCGCGGCGGATATCCGGAGGATACCGACCGTTGTCGTGAGATTTGATGATATGGGCCGATCCGGACTGACGGAGCCCGAGATATTGAGACTATGAGATATTGAGACTATGAGGTATTGAGACTTGAGTTTTACTTGTTTTGTGTCGATACTTGACACGGATTTTCATGGATTTCATCTATGATACTTCAGATTTCTAAACCAATTTACCATGATAAAAGTTAAAGCTTTCTTATACAGATATATCCATGTTTCAGGATTGGTTGTTTTACATTCATGGTGCATGCATACTCATCCACAGGATATATTACTATTCGAGGCACTGACACGAGCACGGAGCATTGGTATTTACGCATAGTTTATCACCCTGCCATTACTAGATGACTAGGGATATATTAGTATACTGTTATGACCTAGGATAGCGTCGTGCATTCGATTTCTTTTCGTAGATGTCTTCTACTCACGAGTTGGCAACTCACCCCCGTTGTGCCAAATTTTATTACAGGTTCGATGTACAGGTTTCCTTGGCAGCTTGCTGGCGCATCATTTCATTCAGGGTGATTTGCACGGTAGGTTGGTTCACTTGTATCAGGACCGCCGTTGTTCTTTTATTATTTCATTGGTATCTATCAACCAAACTTGTATTACTTGATAAGTTTAAAGGACCAGTTATTTATTTCGACCTTAGAGTCGCGCATGTATTATTATGGTTTGGTGGATTTGTTTTCTTTTGAGTTTGAGCCTCGCCCTTTGGCGTTGTATATTTTTGTGCTTGGTGTGGTTGTTTACGCCTGTTGGCGTAGAGCTAGCTCCCGCTTGGGGATGTCTCTTTATTGTTTATATATATATTATTGTTGTTTGTACCCGTTTGGGGCCAGTTTTTACAAAGGAGACTCTGCCGAAATTTTTGAGAAAATTGGATGTTGCTTTTAAACATGTTTTCCTATATGTTTTCCTTTACATCTTCTTTTACATGGTTTATATTTCTGGGTTTCGGCTTACTTAGATTACGTTACGCCTCTAGACGCTTCGTAATTTAAGTGTCGGTCATGTTCTGTACCTTCGGGTCGTGACACCTTATGTTGCTTCCCCATCGTGCAATATTTGCAGAAATCTAGCTTGCACGTAGTAATACCTGTCACGACCTAAATGTGGCACGTGACCGACACTTAAATCACGTGACATCTAAAGACGTCGACGCGGTCCAAGTAAGCCGAAACCCGGAATCTAAACCCTTTTTGAAAATATTGAAAAGGTATTCATAATGTTTTGAAATTCGACAGCACGTCCTTTGTAAATTTTGCATAAAACCCGAAACAACATAACAATAAAATAGCATCCCAACGGGAGCTAGCTTCCACGCCCAAACGGCGGAGCAACCAAGTAAACAATATAAAAAGTTGACTCCAATGAGTGCGACATCACAACACACAAACTCTAAAGTCTTGCTTCTAAGTCCACAATATACCATTTCTAAGTCGATAGAGTTTCACTAGATAAAAGAATATGAAAATACCAGTGTGAGTACGATACAACAGTAACCCACTTACCAAAGCAATCACCGAAAAGAATGTGTATCCAAGTCGCTGATAATCCAAGCGGTAACACCTGCAAGAAACTGTGGCACAACGGGGGTGAGTTGCCAACTCAGTGAATAAAAGTACATCACAAGGTAGAAATCGAAATGCACAACGATACCTAGGTCATAAGTATAATACTATCATAACCTGTACTAATATAATATATGATATGCATATGTATCGTAAATGCAACTCTATCTATCACATGAACTCAAAATAGAATATATCATGCAACTAACCTGTATCTAGGTATAAGCCCATAAGCAGCCGAAAATATATATATGTACAACCTTTTGTTAGTTGTATATATGCCTTAGAGGCCAGCATTGTACAGATGATGTATATTATATTGGATGCTTGGACATATATAGAGATGACTTTCTTGCTCGATATGATAGTATACTATCTGGTTGCTCTTTACCTTAACATGTATACTAGTCTCTTTAAACTGTCTTATAGTTACATGTTGGTAAAGCCCTTAGGATGTGTACTTGATTACCTGGACTATGATGTAGATCATACTAGTGGGGACATGGTAGTCCATAAGTACATCCTTCAAGGTCCCTAGTCGTAGGTATATCGAGACGGGGCATCGATATACCAGTGTAGACTAGCATATACGCTTCTCGACCCATGAGATGGGCGATGGATGATCCCATATCCATTGGTGTTTGACATCAGAGATGGTATACGGGTGCTCAGTGGAGACTGGGTACACTAGACGGACTCGCCGAGAACTCCCAGATGGTATTATACCTCACGTCAAATGGCAGTTCTCAGGTGACACTTGTACAGGTTAGTCTGTAGACCCGAGATCGTCATAGAGTCGTGTGTGATTCCCACTGTGCTTTGATCTCCACCTTACCACGTCCATGAGGGCGTGCAAAACGGTGGTTTTTGGGTACAGTTCCGAGTCACATGGAGGCAATGAGCGATAGGAGGGGTTTCGTCTCTCCCGGTATTGGGGGTTGATGTTGTACTTTGCTCGATTTGCCGTAACAGGGAAGTCCCTGGCCAGGGCTGTTTCAGAGATTTGCTGGTAAGTGTTACCAGTAGTTTCTCGACCCGTTATGAGCCTCACATCGGCACGACTTATCGGTTATTGGGGTCTGATGTTTACCACCCCTAGAATTGATATGCGACATATCAGACGAGGAGACCGGACTGTACGGGAAGTGTTGCCGATCGGCTCGACGGGAGTTGTAACAGGTTCGCTTGTTCTCTTCTGATTGCTCAATACCCGGGTGGTCGTTACGTTTAGCTGACCGCTTGCGGCTTGGGGGTGCTTGATATGATCATCACCCACTGTCGGCGTATTGACGAGTCTCAGAGTCCTACAATGGAGTTTCCTAGTCCAGGCGAAACGTTGTGGTGCGCGTATGCGATATGCTCATGGACCCGATTAAAATGCGCGTATAGGATACCGTGTATTGATCGGGCGGCTTGCTTTTGGTAGGGGTCATATGTGATATGGCCGGATTGATAAATCAAGTGTTGATTTATCATTTAACCATTAGCTTCTCACTAGAAATCCTTTCTTGTGATGGATGGATGTATGCATGCATGTATGTTTTTCTTCCTTTCAAGTTTCATGCACATATGGATGTGCATGCACACATGCATACATACATCATTCTATCATGGTTGATTATACAAGGAAATGGTGGCAATATAAGACTCACACCATGGGTTTATATTTGGATTTTTTGTTAAAACAAAATGGATAAAGGAAAGGATAATTCATGGAAGCTTTCTACACTCTTCTTGACCTAACCATGCTCACCCACCATTTAACCATGGATTACTTTTCCTTTTGGGTTTTAACTCAAGTTCAATAATGATTCAACCATGGTTTGAGATGAGAGATAAGAAATATATATTGATATATTTCTATTTTTCTTTTAAGAGTTATTCTTATCATCTTCTAAAATTGCCATCATCTTCTTCTTCCTCTCACATTTTGCTCTCTAGTTCTTTGTAGTGAGCAAGATACTCATCAAGATTGGATTTTGAAGTGAGAAAGAGAACTACAACACCATTCTACACAAGTCTAGCCCACTTGTTTAGAGTGTAGCTTGATTTCGTTCACTTGATCGGATAAAGTTGCAAGCTTGGACAAAGCGGACTACGGGTGGATCATCGGTGACCTCGAGGAGTTCAAGCGGAGCTTTTTCAAACCCTAAGTAGCCGAGGATTCTAGCGTAGGGAGCTACAAAGGTTGTACTCTCTAAACCCTAGATTTTCTTTTCATATGATGATGTGAAATTTTTAGAAACCCTAATTTTTCTAGGATGATCCTTTATATGTTAACTTAGCACCCTAAAGACACCACCTTTGGTACATGTGATGCTTCCAAACCCCTCATAGGGTGCTAGGCTATGCTTTCAGTGGTATCAGAGCCGACCTAGAACATTAGGCGACCTTTTTACGAAGTTAAAACTCCGATCGAACCGGAAAGTACGATTTTTGGGTGCTCTCTGGACTTTTTTCAAAATCTGGTTATTTTCAGAATTAAAAATATGTAAAAAATTCAGCAGGTAAAACTAAGAATTACGGTATAAATATTTTTCCATGAACAGTAAATTTCGCCGCGGAAACGCGGCCTAAGCTTGCTTAGGCCGCGGTTCCGCGGCCGTACACATCGATCAATGAGTAAAATTTATACAGTAATTCTGGAATCTGCTTGTATATTTTTAGGGTATTTTTAATCTGAATTCTGTGCTGAAAATTCTGGAGGTGGTTTTGGACTCAACAGTTCGATCGGAATTTTGATTTCATGGCTTTTCCGGGTAAATCTAGAAAGTATTGAAGTGTTCGAACGACTATCATTTGCTCACTTTTCACGGGGTTTAAAATCTTTCGGAAATACGTGCAAGTTTGTATGTGGTGGTCCCTCTAGAAGACAACAAACCTTAACTCGATTATGTGACCGTCTTGAACTGCCTTTTGAACCTTAGGGTTTGGGGGCAGTACGGCGTGCCACATGTGAGGCGTTGGCTTGACCCTTCTACGGCTGGACCGCTACCACTGTGTCACACTCCGGGATTTTGAACTCCGCTAAAGTGTTGAGCTTTAGTGAATCTTGGGTATTTGATCGATCGTTCGAAAACTTTAATACCGTCTATTTATCTGGAACGTGATGCAATATGTGGAATTCATATAGTTGGACATGAAATACGAAGTATGTGATATTTCGCATTTACGATGCCTAAAGAGAATGTGGATTCCAAATATTGCAGTTTTACACTTTCTTTTCTATGACCGTAAGTGTAGTATGTCGATATCGCCGGTTTCGTTGCTATACATCAACGACAATTGGGGTATGCATACTTACTTACGTTGATGATATGTGATATTATGTGTTGCTGAGATATGGTGTGCAGGATTGTCGCGATTGAATAGCCGGGGGGTTTTATGTGAGATGAGAGTTTTATATTTTCATTCATGTAAATTCAAATGTAATGTAATATTCTTTTATTTGGGGCACTTCCGGGTTGAGGTTGTGTCACCAGTGTTGTATATTATTTACTTTTCCGCATTAGGATGGACCCAAGGAGGGGAGCACAGGTGACCGGGTTTTGGGGTTCAGTGGGAGGCCATCTCCAGGAGTCGAGACCGGGTCTCCTAAACTCCAGAATTGGTAGGGTCGCTTGCCGCTCTCGTAGGGGTCCAGGGTGTGGGCTTGGCTATTCATCGCGACTGTGGAATCCGTATTTTCTATTTTTGGCTAAATACTAAATACGGACGTCCTAGTATATCCCACATTATATCTATGTTTCTGCTGCGATATCTGTGATGTGATCATTTGATATGTTCTGATGGATACAGTATATAGTATATATGATATATTATATAGGCGTTACTTATGTTTTGCAGCCGCACTAGCCCTGCCCTGCTTTGTCGTTAGTTACCTAACCTAACGGTGCACGAGGGGACATCGAGGCGAATGCGGATGGCATAAGTGTACGTCGTATTTATCTGTAATGTTTAGGCGAGATAAATGATGGGACTTCATTAATGTGATTAATGAAAGAAAAGAAACCTAAAAGATGTTGTAGAATCAAATTTTAAATAAAAAGGGTAGCTACAGTTTTGCTTTGCATAGTGGTATATATGATATACCCTGCACCTTATTTGATGAGGAAAGGGCCGAGATCCCTTCACCGGGAGTGACCCCTTTAGCAATAACTGGCAGATGCTACACACTCGGTTTGACTTTTGATTGCTTCTATAGTTTCTGCTTTGCACAGTGATATATATGATATATCCCGCACCTCATTCGACGAGGACAGGGCCGACGATCCCTTCACCGGGAGTGACCTCTTTAGCAAAACTAGAAAAGCCTCAAAATCACTCCATTTCAAAACTTCACTTGATTCTACAACGATATCAAGTTCATTACGCTCATGGTTTTCAGAAAAACCTGTGTAGTCCTCCGTCAATTTAGATCTGTAATATTTAGTATTCGTGCTACGGTTGTTAGGCATGCGTCAAGGCGTAGTGTACAGTAGCTGATTATTACTTATCTGTAGCATGAGATGCGATGGGATTAAGGTATTCGTACGGCGTTGTTTGGCATGCGTCAAGGGTCGTACGGGTAGGTTTAATTCAATCACGAATTGTACGGGTTGAACTTGACTAGCGGACTATGGGTTGTTTGGCATGCGTCAAGGTCATAGCACGTTAGGGGCAAAATACTATCGGGAATTTCAAGTGTTGAAATTTGCAATGAGATTGCATACCTTCATATGAGATAGTTGGATCCCGATACCCACTGTGAGTAAGAGTTACTCCTGGGAGAGTTTTACACATTACAATTAGCCGATCAAGTAGGTGTCTAGAAAGGTGTCAACGGGGTTACGCCTCTGGGAAAATGAGGTTTACTTTAATTAGGTCCGTGCGAAAGCACGGGGAACCTCCCTCAAAGTACTGACACTGGCCTGGCTGAAAGATTGGCGAAGTTGTAGGGTGTAATTAATCCTGGCCAGTCTTTCCTTTTAGGGTTTGAAGGAAGATTTGATAAAAACCAGTGGGAGCCATCCTGATTAGATAAGATAATAACCAATCTGATCTTGCAAGAGCATACGCTAAAGTGTTTTCTTCTCTCTCTCTCCAGGTAGCGACCATGTCATGCCCTAATAAAGATAATAATATGGATGTATTGACCGAACCCGCATGTTGTACTGTGCAGGGGAACGTTGGACCCGTTCTTTCTTATAAGAGTTATAAGACTGAACAGGGAATAGGAGAATATCTAGATTCTCAAGCCACCCAAAAGAACATGCATGTTGATGCATCTTCTGCAGGTGTGTTAGTTATTGAGAACTGTTTCTCAGTTCACCCTACGTCCTGGGTATTAGATACCGGATCAGGATCCCACATATGTAAAATGTTACATGGGTTACGGAAAGGTAGAGAACTGGGAAAATGTGATCATTCCGTTCAAGTAGGGAATGGGGCAAATATTGCAGCCAAAGCAGTTGGCGAGTATCACCTAGTATTACCAAGTGGTAATACACTGATTTTAAATGAATGCTATTATATACCAAACATGATGTGCAACATTATATCAGTTTCTTTATTAAGTAAAGAAGGATATAATTTTGTAGTAAAGGATAATGTTATGAACATATTCATAGATCAAAAGTTGATTGCATCAGGCTCGCTACATAATGGCATATTCATTCTAAATCAAAATACAGTCCTCAATATACAAAACACACACAAGAGGAAAAGTTCAGAAATGAACGAATCCTTCTTATGGCTTTGTAGACTTGGTCACATCAATGCGACACGACTAGCTAAGTTGCATAAGGATGGATATTTAAATCCGTTTGAATTTTCATCTTATGACACTTGCCAGTCATGTCTCAAAGGCAAGATGACCAAAACTCCGTTTACGGGACACGGAGAAAGAGTTACGGAACTCTTAGGGCTGATACATAGTGATGTATGCGGTCCCATGTCTACACATGCCAGGGACGGTTCTTCCTACTTCATTACATTCACTGACGATCTCTCTAGATACGGACATGTGTTCCTGATAAAACACAAGTCTGAAGCTTTTGAGAAATTCAGAGAATATAAGCACGAAGTAGAGAACCAAACGGGCAAAAGTATTAAAATCCTTCGATCTGACCGAGGAGGAGAACACTTGAGCAATGATTTTCTGGATTATCTAAAAGAGAATGGGATTCTCTCTCAGCTCACTCCTCCTTATACACCACAGCACAACGGTGTATCGGAACGGAGAAACCGCACCCTATTAGATATGGTGCGCTCAATGATGAGTACAGCTGAGTTACCTATTTCCTTCTGGGGATATGCGCTTGAGACAGCCATGGACCTATTGAATAGAGTTCCTACCAAATCAGTGCCTACCACTCCATATGAGATATGGAAAGGGAAGAGACCACATCTTAATTACATTAAAATATGGGGTTGTCCAGCCTATGTCAAAAGACAAAATCCGGACAAACTCGAGGCAAGATCAGTCTTATGTAAGTTTATAGGATATCCCAAAAATTCACAAGGGTATATCTTCTACCATCCCGAGAAACAAAAGGTGTTTGTTTCTCGACATGCCACTTTCTTAGAAAAAGGTTTTCTTATGAAACAGACAAGTGGCATTGAGGTAGAACTGGAAGAGGTTCCAGCGACACAAACTATAACAGAAGACATGGTAGAACCAGAGGATTCAGTAGTACCTAACGAACCCCAGCCGCTCCGACGATCTAGCAGGGTTTCTCGTCCACCTGAGAGATACTATGGTTTTCTCATTGACGGTGGAAGCGAGGATTGCATCATGGAGGATGATGACCCAACTAGCTTCGAGCAGGCCATCACGAGTAAGGACTCAGTGAAATGGCTGGATGCAATGCGGTCCGAGATGGAATCCATGTACACCAACAAAGTGTGGACTCTGAAGGGGTAAAACCCATTGGGAGCAAGTGGATCTTCAAGAAAAAACTTGGTGTAGATGGGAAAGTGGAGACTTTCAAAGCTAGACTTGTTGCAAAGGGTTTTCGTCAAAGACCAGGTGTGGACTATGACGAAATCTTTTCTCCAGTGGCTATGCTTAAATCCATCCGGATCATGCTTTCCATAGCTGCATGTCATGATTACGAAATCTGGCAAATGGATGTTAAGACCGCCTTTCTAAACGGTGATTTAGAAGAGTGCGTGTACATGACTCAGCCAGAGGGCTTCGTAGACAGTGGGAGCAGCGGGAAGGTGTGCAAGCTGGTTAAATCCATTTATGGTTTAAAGCAAGCATCGCGGAGTTGGAACATCTGCTTTGACGTCGTTATCAACGAGTTTGATTTCGTCAAAAATCCAGATGAACCTTGTATCTACAAGAAGGTGGCAGAGAGTAAGGTTGTCTTCCTCGTATTGTACGTGGACGACATACTCTTGATAGAAAATGACATTCCTATGCTGCAATCGGTCAAGCTCTTCTTATCACAAAGATTCTCAATGAAAGATCTTGGTGATGCCTCCTGCATATTGGGAATCCGGATCTATAGAGATAGATCCAAACGGATATTAGGATTGTCCCAATCCAGGTACATTGACACATACTAAAGAGGTTTAGTATGGAAGAATCCAAGCGTGGGAACTTACCCACGATCTCTGGAGTCACTCTCTCCAAAGAGATGTCTCCTAAGACTGATTTGGAGAGAGCTCGCATGCAAGGGATATCCTATGCTTCGGCTGTAGGCTCTATCATGTACGCGATGCTTTGTACCTGACCCGATGTAGCATACTCACTAAGTGTAGTGAGTAGGTATCAAGCTGATCCTAGAGAGAGTCACTGGACAGCTATAAAGAGCATTCTCAAGTACTTACGAAGGACTAAAGAGATGCTCTTGGTGTATGGTAACGGAGAACTCTAAGTGGAGTCCTTTACCGATTCGAGCTTCCAGAGTGATAAGGACGACTCTAAGTCGCAGTCGGGATTTGTCTTTACCCTTTACGGAGGGGCGGTTAGCTGGAAGAGTTCCAAGCAGGAAACCGTGGCAGACTCGACAATGGAGGCTGAATACATCGCTGCCAACGATGCTGCCAAAGAGGCTGTCTGGATCAAGAAGTTCATTACTGAACTTGGAGTGGTTCCATCCATTGAGCATCCAATACCTTTGTATTGCGATAGTAATGGAGTGGTGGCTTTAGCCAAGGAACCTAGGTCCCATCAGCGATCCAGGCATATTCTGAGGCGGTATCACCTGATCCGGGAGATAGTTGATTGCCGGGAGATCGAGGTCAGGAGGGTTGACATGAAGAACAACACGGCGGATCCACTCAAGAAGGCCATTCCCCAGATACAGTTTGAGAGACTCTTCGGGATGCTCGGTATGCGATACTACAGCAGCTGGCCCTAGTGCAAGTGGGAGATTGTTAGTTGTATATATGCCTTAGAGGCCAGCATTGTACAGATGATGTATATTATATTGGATGCTTGGACATATATAGAGATGACTTTCTTGCTCGATATGATAGTATACTATCTGGTTGCTCTTTATCTTAACATGTATACTAGTCTCTTTAAACTGTCTTATAGTTACATGTTGGTAAAGCCCTTAGGATGTGTACTTGATTACCTGGACTATGATGTAGATCATACTAGTGGGGACATGGTAGTCCATAAGTACATCCTTCAAGATCCCTAGTCGTAGGTATATCGAGACGGGGCATCAATATACCAGTGTAGACTAGCATATACGCTTCTCGACCCATGAGATGGGCGATGGATGATCCCATATCCATTGGTGTTTGACATCAGAGATGGTATACGGGTGCTCAGTGGAGACTGGGTACACTGGACGGACTCCCCGAGAACTCCCAGATGGTATTATACCTCACATCAAATGGCAGTTTTCAGGTGACACTTGTACAGGTTAGTCTGTAGACCCGAGATCGTCATAGAGTCTTGTGTGATTCCCACCGTGCTTTGATCTCCACCTTACCACGTCCATGAGGGCGTGCAAAATGGTGGTTTTTGGGTATAGTCCCGAGTCATATGGAGGCAATGAGCGATAGGAGGGGTTTCGTCTCTCCCGGTATTGAGGGTTGATGTTGTACTGTGCTCGATTGGCCGTAACAGGGAAGTCCCTGGCCAAGGCTGTTTCAGAGATTTGCTGGTAAGTGTTACCAGTAGTTTCTCGACCCGTTATGAGCCTCACATCGGCACGACTTATCGGTTATTGGGGTCTGACGTTTACCACCCCTAGACTTGATATGCGACATATCAGATGAGGAGACCGGACTGTACGGGAAGTGTTGCCGATCGGCTCGACGGGAGTTGTAACAGGTTCGCTTGTTCTCTTCTGATTGCTCAATACCCGGGTGGCCGTTACGTTTAGCTGACCGCTTGCGGCTTGGGGGTGCTTGATATGATCATCACCCACTGCCGGCGTATTGACGAGTCTCAGAGTCCCGCAATGGAGTTTCCTAGTCCAGGCGAAACGTTGTGGTGCGCGTATGCGATATGCTCATGGACCCGATTAAAATGCGCGTATAGGATACCGTGTATTGATCGGGCGGCTTGCTTTTGGTAGGGGTCATATGTGATATGGCCGGATTGATAAATCAAGTGTTGATTTATCATTTAACCATTAGCTTCTCACTAGAAATCCTTTCTTGTGATGGATGGATGGATGTATGCATGCATGTATGTTTTTCTTCCTTTCAAGTTTCATGCACATATGGATGTGCATGCACACATGCATACATACATCATTCTATCATGGTTGATTATACAAGGAAATGGTGGCAATATAAGACTCACACCATGGGTTTATATTTGGATTATTATTTTATTTTTTGTTAAAACAAAATGGATAAAGGAAAGGATAATTCATGGAAGCTTTCTACACTCTTCTTGACCTAACCATGCTCACCCACCATTTAACCATGGATTACTTTTCCTTTTGGGTTTTAACTCAAGTTCAATAATGATTCAACCATGGTTTGAGATGAGAGATAAGAAATATATATTGATATATTTCTATTTTTCTTTTAAGAGTTATTCTTATCATCTTCTAAAATTGCCATCATCTTCTTCTTTCTCTCACATTTTGCTCTCTAGTTCTTTGTAGTGACCAAGATACTCATCAAGATTGGATTTTGAAGTGAGAAAGAGAACCACAACACCATTCTACACAAGTCTAGCCCACTTGTTTAATGTGTTAGCTTGATTTCGTTCACTTGATCAGATAAAGTTGCAAGCTTGGACAAAGCGGACTCCGGGTGGATCATCAGTGACCTCGAGGAGTTCAAGCGGAGCTTTTTCAAACCCTAAGTAGCCGAGGAGTCTAGCGTAGGGAGCTACAAAGGTTGTACTCTCTAAACCCTAGATTTTCTTTTCATATGATGATGTGAAATTTTTAGAAACCCTAATTTTTCTAGGATGATCCTTTGTATGTTAACTTAGCACCCTAAAAACACCACCTTTGGTACATGTGATGCTTCCAAACCCCTCATAGGGTGCTAGGCTATCCTTTCACCTTTTCTTTAAAATAACCGCGGAATACATATGTCACGGCATAAAAGCAGACGTGATAGTATAAAATATAATAGGTATCTAATTTAAGATATACGTCTTGCTGTTTTGGTGAAGAATGTTAAGAGGTTTACAAATTAAATATCCCAGTGTCATATCAGACATGTCAAAATAATGAGACTATAGCTCGTTTTTGAATTTCTTTTTATGTATGTGAATGCTCGTAAAAGATATGCAGGTATTGTCCCCCGGATCAGTCCTGGTCGGCTATAATAACTCATACCATAACCGAATACCTCATATGATAGCGATATATCAACATTTGGATGTCCAACATCGACACCCGAAATCTAAAATCTCTCGTGTCCATCACCGACACGCAAATCCTCAAATCTCTCGTGTCCATCACCGACACGTAAATGCAGATACCGTCGAAACCATCTCAACAGATGATCACCGCCCGATATCCCTGGCCCTGGTCAGTATCCCCTGGATATCCTCCGTGCCCAAATCGAACCCTGGTCAGTATCCGCTGGATATCTGCCGTGCTCATCTTTATCTCCGGCCCGCCTCAACTGTGGCTTTCCCGCACCTCGGTCTGACCGGGTCCACAATGTATCCGACTGTATATCTCCCCCACTCAGTCTGGATAAAGTAGAAATCCGTAACCATATAGCCCCCCACTTGGTTCGGAGTAAAACAAAACATAAAAATGACTCATGGTGGACATCAACTCATTGTATCCAAAGATAACAAGTAAAGAAGAAGAATCCTTGCATTAATCATTCTGATGATATATTATATATATACATATATAACAGCGTCTCATACCACTGATATATATCATCAAAAGTAAAACATCCAGAAACTCATAAAAATCCAATAAGAATACCCATAGTACTGGTATTCGCAATAATTAACATGTAAAACAGGTAAAGCACGTAAATAATATCATACAGGTAATAAACGTAACCATCCTACTATGTCATGGCAATACTAATGATGTATAGTGTGGTATATGCGTCTGTGCTCGTACAGCATGGCAACCATTAGTATTTGTGCTAGTATTCTATAAGTGAAATAGCAAACTCATATCAATATCTACAAATACATTACATAGTATAACGGTCTTACAGTGACATAGCAGTACCAATGAGGTGTAGTGTAACATGTGTGTATGTGCTCGTGCAACATAATACTCATTGGTAGTTGTGCAGTGTTCTATCAGAGTGTTCGTATCACGGAAACGTATAACATTGATAATTATAACGCGAACATGTAAAGTAAATCTAAGCGTAACTAATAAATATAACTACTTGCTATGAGCTATACCATTATTTTTGAGAATGAAACGAAACGTTGGTTTTGAAATTAGGAAGCTGCCTTGGGTCAAAAATGGATATTTTTTTTGGAAATTGGTATCGCATCCTTGTCTTTTATCATCGAAAAGGGAAACGAATCGTTAGTTTTTAAAAGAGTATAGCTCACTCAAGTATTATGTTCTAAAACGAAATAAAACATTATTTTACGAGTCTAAAGGAAACTTGGCCGTTATACGGCATGTTAATCTCGTCATCACCAGTACAGTATGATTCCTCGTACCGCAATCACATTATAACAATACTCCAAATCACCTCAAGTATGGCATAACCCTTCATAAAATTTCACCAAACCTTGAATAACACTATATACACATGAATAGTATATTAGATGCAACATATATTAATGCCAATAACTTGAATTAATCACTAAAGACTAACTAAATATCATAACTATCTTAGCCATAAGGTTGCGGGGGTGCTATACGCCATCCACTCGACTTTCCCCGTAAATATAAATCTACTCACCAACTTGTCGATCTCGTCAAATCCACGATTGTTATGTCCGCCAACTCCATCTCGGAAACCTTCGCGATCGTACCTAAAAATCGTAGTTATGAAATAGTGGCGTAAATATCATATCGAAATCAAAACAATGCGCTAAGTATCTATAGGTTAGAACCTATAGCTTACTTACTCCAGAAACGAACAAATGCCACTGAAATTAACATACGAACATCGATATTTCAGTTGCAGTACAAAATATGAAAAACCCGTATTGGAATATTGGAAACTTGATAAAACCTTTACTAAAACATTCCCAGATTTCTCTGTATGCATATTGAAACAAATCAAACAATTCTATAGCTTATAAAATACCCTAATAGATCTACAGAAGAAAAACCAACATCAACCCTAACTAAATATCCGGCGACATCGGGAGAATTCGAGTTCTCGCTGGCCAAAACACCGAGAGAGGGTCTCGGGCTTTGAGTAAAGTCTCCTAGTGGTCTTATGATACTTATGGTCTTTTTAGTTTTTCTAGTGGTTACACCTAATTGTTAGTTATATGTATGCCCTAGAGGCCATTACTGTACATAGGATGTATATTGTAGTGGATGCTGGGACATATATAGGGATGACTTTCTTGCTCGACATGATAGTATGCTATCTGGTTACCCTTTACCTTAACGTGTATGCTGATTGTCTCTCTGTTACATGTTGGTAAAGCCCTTAGGATCTGTACTTGACTACCTGGACTATGATGCGGATCATACTAGTGGGGACATGGTAGTCCATAAGTACATCCTTCAAAGTCCCTAGTCGAGGGTGTATCGAGATGGGGCATCGATATACCAGAGTAGACTAGCGTATACCTTCTCGACCCATACAGATGGGCGATGGATGATCCCATATCCATTGGTGTTTGACATCAGAGATGATATACGGGTGCTCAGTAGAGACTGGGTACACTGGACGGACTCGCCGAGAACTCCCAGATGGTATTATACCTCACGTCAGATGGCAGTTCTCTGGTGACACTGGTACAGAGTAGTCTGTTGACCCGAGATCGTCATAGAGTCTTGTGTGGTTCCCACTGTGCTTTGATTTCCATCTTACCACGTCCAAGAGGGCGTGCAAAACGGTGGTTTTTGGGTACAGTCCCGAGTCACATGGAGGCAATGAGCGATAGGAGGGGATTCGTCTCTCCCGGTATAGGGAGTTGATGTTGTGCTGTGTTCGATTGGCTATAACAGGAAATCCCTGGCCAGGGTTGCTGAGATTTACTGGTAAGTGTTACCAGTAGTTTCTCGAATGGTTATAGACCTCATATCGACACGACTTATTGAGCTATTGGGGTCTGACGTTTACCATCCCTAGGCGAGATATGCGACATATCAGACGATCAGACCGGACTGTACGGTAGTGTTACTGGTCGGATTCACTGGAGTGTGAGCGGGCTTGCTCGTCGATCTTCAGATCGCTCAATACCCGGGTGGCCGTTACGTTTAGCAGACCGCTTGCGGCTTGTGGGTGTTTTGATATGATCATCATCTGCTGCCGGCGTATTGACGAGTCTTTAGAGTCCTACACAGAGGTTTCCTGGCTCAAGCGAAACGAAATAGGAGCGCATATGAGATATGTGCGGGACCGAGAATAATGCGTGTATGTGATACCGTATTCTATTCTCGCGATAAATGTATCGAATGGTTGTATGCGATATAACCTAGTTATCGATTCAAGCGTTGATTCGATAAGCCGATATATTGTATACTAGTCGGTTGTGTGCGACATAACCGGGTCATTGAATCAAGTGTTGATTTAATGATTTAATGCATATTTATATATTTGATATATTACTTTGCATTAACTAGTATCGGTTCACTTTAGACGGATTTTCTCACTTGGTTTGTGCGCATTGCATATGCGATATGATTTTGTGCACTTGCTTGTATCATGTTTGATGATGCATGCCAAACTTGGTTAAGTGTAAAGAATGAACCATGGTAATGAATGGGTTAGGGTTTTGATTTTTATTTATTCATTTATCTTTCTTATTTATTCTTTTTTGGAAAAAGGAAAAGAAAGATAAATGGTGGCTTATTTTGGATTTAGTTGAAGTTTCTTGAAACTTTGACTAAGTCTTCATTCTTATCATATTCTTAACCCTAACCAATTCAACTAACCTAAGTTAATTCTCTACACTTAACTAGAGTTAAAAGTATGATAAGTATTGTTTTTGTTTTATTTTTTAATTCAAGACTTATCATAACATTCTTCTTCTTCCTCCATTTCTTCAAGTGAAGAAAGCTTGCCCCATTAATGGCAAGTGATGGAAACAAGTGAGAAATCCAATTCTAAAGTTAACCCACTTCCTATTTCTTCATCCTCTACCTCTTGCCAAGTAGTAGAGTGTGTTTCCTTCACAAGATTTTAGGGTTTGGTGAAGGTGGAGCTTGATCTAGCGATGCCTCGACGTAGATCATCTTCGGCATGGACATCGACGACCCAGCTTGCCCATTCTCCGACGAAGCCGACTCTAGAGCCCGGATTAGATTTGGACAGCGGAGGCGACCTCGTTGCGGAGCTATGGAGGTGGACAAACGGATCTACAAAGGTTGTATTTCCGTATTCCCTTAGTTAACAGTTAACTAGTTCATGTTTCGCCTAGATATCTAGCAAATGATCCGTAGTTTAGGGTTTGTAGGCACCATAATTTTTGAAATTGCCATGGTTGATGGCTTGGGAGACCTCACTAGCGTGCCTAGGAACCCTGCAGTAGTATCAGAGCCTAGCTAGAGCCTTAGGCGATGCGTAGACGGAGTTTGAAGTCCGATCGAACCGAAACCCAAACCTTAGAATGCTCTCTGTACATTTTTGAAATTCGTGGATTTTTGCAAATTAAAAATATGCAGAAAAATAAGCAGGGAAATCTAAGAATTACGGTGCAAAAATTACCTAATGATCCCTCAAAAATGCGGCGGAACCGCGGCATTAGCGTGCTAATGCGGCCCTTCCGCCGCCGTTTTGTCTTATTAGGCACTCAATTTTGCACAGTAACTCCTATTTTTCAGTGTTGGTTTTCCTGGAATATTTTTTTCTGAAATCAAGAGTTGAGTATTTTGGGTTGTATAGGGGTTCGTACATTCGATCGGATTGTCAAATTTTGTCTATGTGTTTTTCCGGATAATTTTTGAATATGTTAAAAAGTTCGACTGGATATAAATACCCAATTTTTCCCCTATCGGGAAATTTCCAAGTGTTGGATATTTCCGTAGTTTAACGACGTTCTAAGTAGTGCAAGTAACGCGATGGTCCCTCTAGAAGACACAAACCTTAACTCGATTATGTGACCGTCTTGAACTGCCCTTTGAACCTTCGGGTTTGGGGCAGTACGGCGTGCCACATGTGAGGCGTTGGCTTGACCCTTCTACGGCTGGATCGTTGGTACTGAGGCATGAACGGAATGTTGTTAGACTTGTTTCATGTGTTGATCTATATCGGGAAAACTTGGGTGTTCGATTGTTCGATCGGAAAGTTTAACATTTTCTATTTATCTGGAATGGGATACAATAATTGGAATTCACAAGAAGTTATGAGATAAATGAATGAATGTTATAAATCTAGCGGTTTAGTCTCACTTGATCGGTTGCCACGGAATTTTGATGTGATCAAAAGTCCGTCGCAATCACGTAGCGTACGCGGATACTCGCCGGGTAAACTTAATAGACAGCCTCACTCCATAGCCCCGACCAAGTGACTATAGGAGAACCCCGTCGCCGAAAGCATCCGTCCGGGTGCTCGCGGTAGCGGTGTTCCGCCTTGGTGCACTTCGTCGACGGTATCGGGGGTGCAGCCGTCTACTGAAGTTTGCGACGAGTATTCGATCAGACTGTCGGGAATCTTGTTGAATTGCCCGACTTGGTATTGAAAAGTGTTTTCGATAAAGAGACTAAAATGCGGGGTTTATAATTGTTAGGCATGCGATGTCTAAGTAATTCATTTTGTCAGGCATGCGATGTCTGAGGAGATTGCGGATTCCAACTGTTGTAGTTTTACACTTTCTTTTCTGTGACCGTAAGTGTAATATGTGATATCGCCGGTTTCGTTGCTATATGTCAACGACAATTGGGATGGACATATTTACTTACGTTGATGACATGTGATGTTATGTGTTGCTGGATATGTTATATTGGATCGTCGTGTTTGAATAGCCGGGGTTTTTTTTTATGTGAGATGAGTGTTTTTCATTTTCATTCATGTAAAAACTTATATGTAATATTCTTTTATTGGGGCACTTCCAGGTTGCGGGAGTTGTCACCTGTTGTATATTATTTACTTTTCCGCACTAGGATAGACCCAAGGAGGAGGGCACAAGTAACCGGGTTCTGGAGTCCAGTGGGAGACCAACTCGAGGAGTCGAGTCCGGGTCTCCTAACTCTAGAATTGGTAGGGTTGCTTGCCGCTCTCGTAGGGGTCTAGGGGTATGGGTTTGGCTATTCATCACGACCGTGGAATCCGTGTTTTATACTGGCTCGTATTGAAAACACGGACGTCCTAGTATATCCAATATTTCATATGTTTCTTCTGCTGCGATATCTGTGATGAGATCTTGTGATGTTTCTGTGATAGATACTTTATATAGTATATATGATATATTATATAGACGTTACTTATGTTTTACACCCGTGCTAGCCCTGCCCTGCTCTGTCGTTAGTTACCTAACCTAACGGTGCACGAGGGGACATCGAGGCGAATGCGGATGGCATAAGTGTACGTCATATCGATCTGTGATGTTTAGGTACTTAAATGATGGGACTTCATTAATGTGATTAATGAAATAAAAGAAACCTAAGATGTTGTAGAATCGAATTTCAAAATAAAACAGGTAGCTACAGTTCTTGCTTTGCACAGCGGTATATGTGATATATCCTGCACCTTATTCGATGAGGAAAGGACCGAGATCCCTTCACCGGGAGTGACTCCTTTAGCAATAACTGGCAGATGCTACACCCTCGGTTTGTCTTTTGAATGCTTTTAAGAGTTTTTGCTTTGCACAGTGATATATGTGATATATCCAGCACCTCATTCGACGAGGAAAGGACCGACGATCCCTTCACCGGGAGTGACTCCTTTAGCAAAACTAGAAAAGCCTCAAAAACACTCCATTTCAAAATTCATTCGATCCTACAACGATATCAAGTTCATTACGCAATAGGTTTTCAGAAAAACCTGTCGTAGCCCTCCGTCATTTCAGATAAGTTGTATATAGTATTCGTGCTGCATTTGTTGGCTTTCGTCAAGGTGCAGTGTGCGGTAGCTATATGCTGCTTATCTGCTAGCATACGATGCGATTGGATTAGGGTAGTCGTGCGGCTTTGTTGGCTTTCGTCAAGGGTCGTGCGGGTGGGTTTAATTCGATCAAGAAATGTACGGGTTGAACTTGACTAGCGGGCTATGGTTTGTTGGCTTTCGTCAAGGTCATAGCACGTTAGGGGCAAAATATTATCGGGAATTTCAAGTGTTGAAATTTGCAATGAGATTGCATACCTTCTATGAGATAGTTGGATCCCGATACCCGCTGCGAGTAAGAGTTACTCCTGGGAGAGTTTTATATATTACAATTAGCCGATCAAGTAGGTGTCTAGAAAGGTGTTAACGAGGTTACGCCTCTGGGAAAACGAGGTTTACATTAATTAGGTTCGTGCGAAAGCACGGGGGACCTCCCTCAAAGTACCGACACTGGCCTGGCTGAAAGATTGGCGAACTTGTAGTGTGTAATTAATCCCGGCTAGTCTTTCCTTTTAGGGTTTGAAGGAAGATTTGATAAAAAGCAGTGGGAGCCATCCTGATTAGATAAAATAATAACCAATCTATTCTTGACAGAGCGCACGCTGAGTGTTTTCTTCTCTCTCTCTCCTGGTAGCGACCATATCACGCCTTAATCAAGATAATAATACGGAATATTGACCGAACCCGCTTGTTATACTGAGCTGGGGAACGTTGGTCCCGCTCCAACTTATAATTGTTATAAGACAGAGCAGGAATTTGGGGAATACCAGATTTCCCGTGCCGCCCAAACGAAGAGAGTGCATGCTGATGCATCATCTTCGGGTGTGTTCATTACACAGAACTGTTTCTCAGTATCCTTTATGTCCTGGGTATGTGATACCAGATCAAGATCCCAGATATGTAATCTGTTACATAGGGCTACAGAAAGGTAGAGAACTGAGAACGGGTGATAAGTTTCATGAGGCAGAAAACAGGGCAAGTGTTGCAGCCAAGTCTGTTGGTCACTGTCACCCTGTATTACCAATACATTGATTCTGAACGAATGTTATTAGATACCGAACCTGATATACAAAATCATATCTGTCTCTTTATTAGTAAAGAAACGATATAATTTTGTATTGTTGGATAATGTTTTGAACATTTCCTATATCAAAAGTTGATCGGTTCAGGTACGTTATCTAAAAGCATTAATGTTCTAAATCAAACTACAGTTCTTAATATATGGAACACACACAAGAGGAAGAGTTCAGAAATGAACGGATCCTTCTTGAGGCATTGTAGACTAGGTCAGATCAATGTCACCCGACTGGCTAGAGTTACATATAGATGTATTTTTAAATCAGTTTGAATTTACATCTTGTGAAACTCGCCAGTCATGTCACAAAGATAAGATGACCATAGCTCCGTTTATTGGAAACAGAGAAAGAGTTAGTGAACTCTTGGGATGATACATGTTGATGTATGTAGGTCCCCTGTCTACACATGCCAGGATTGGTTCTTTATACTTCATTACGTTCTCTGATAATCTCTCAAGATTCAGACATATGTTCCTGTTGAAACACAAGTCTGGACCTTTTGAGATATTCACAGAATATAAGCAAGAAGTAGAGAACCAGAATACGGGTATAAGTATTATGTCCTTTGATGCGATCAAGGAGGAGAATACTTGAGCACGGAATTCCTGGACTATTCTAAAGGGGAATGAAATTCTCTCTCAGCATTACTCCTCCGAATACACCATAGCACGATGGTATATCGGGGAGGAGAAGATACACCCTATATGATAAGGTGTGCTCTATGATGAGTACTACTGAGTTACCTATTTCCTTTAGGGAGTTATGCACTTGAGAAGCTGCATACCTATTGAATAGGGTTCGAATCAAATCAGTTGCCTACCATTTCATATGTGATATGGAATGGGAAGAACCCATGTCTTAAGCTAGTTAAGATTTGGGGTTGTCCGGCCTGTGTCTAAAAGCAAAATCCGGACAAGCTCGAGGCAAAGACTGTAATGTAGAACTGGAAATGTTCCAGCTATACAAACTACAGCACATGATTTGATAGAACCAAAGAATTCAGTAGATTCCAACGAACCTCAGCCTCTCCGCCGATCTAGTAGGGTTCCTCACCCACCTGAGAGATACTTCGGTTTCTCTATGACAGTGGGAGTGAGGATTACATCATGAGATGATGACCCAACTAGTTTCGAGCTGGCCATCAGGAGTAAGACTCTGTAAGAATGGCTGGATGTTTAGTGATCTGAGATGGAATCCTTATACACCAACAAAGTATGGACTTTAGTTGCTATATCTGAAGGGTTAAATCCCCATCAGGAGCAAGTATATCTTAAGAAGATTACTTGGTGTACAAGGAAAAGTTGAGACTTTCAAAGCTAGACTTGTTAAAAGTTTGCATCATTGACCAGGTATGGATAATGATGAAACCTTTTCAAGTAGCTATGCTTAAGTCCATCCAGATCCTACTTGTCACGGCTACATACCATGACTACGATATCTGGTGGTTGGGTGTCATGACTGCTTTTCTAAATGATGATTTAGAAGAGAGCGTCTATAAGTACACAGCCAGAGGGCTTCGTAGACAGTGGGAGCAGCGGAAACGTGTGCAAGATGCTTTATAGGATAAAGCAGGCATCGCGGAGTTGGAACATCTGTTTTGATGAATTAGTCAAAGAAGTTGACATCTTCAAAATGGTAGATGAACCTTGTATAAACAAAAAAGGAAGTAGGGAGTATTGTGACAATTCTCGTAGAGTACGTGGATGACATACTCTTGATAGGGAAGGAGTTTCCTATGCTACGCTCGATCAATCTCCGCTTATCACTATGATTCTCCATTTAGGATCAAGCTGATACCTCCTAAATCCTGAATTTTGGATTTATGAGATAGATCTAAATGGATGTTAGGATTCTCACTTGTCGAAATGAGATGGTATCACATGATCCTGGGGAGAATCACTGGAAGGGTTCCAGGGTGATAAAGACGACTGAATGTCAGTCGCAGGCATTGTCTTTACCCTCAGTGAAGGGACGGTATGTTGGAAGAGTTCCAAGCTAGATACCGTGGCATACTAGACGATAAAGGCTGGATACATCGCTACTTAAGATGCTACCAAAGAGGCTGTTTGGGTGTATATTGGTTCATGAGATGAACTACGTTCCTACCATTGTGAGACAATGGAGTTGTGGCTCATGCCAAGGAACGCCGGTCCCATCAGTGATCCAGACTTATTCTAAGGCAGCATCGCCTGATCAAGGAGATAGTTGATCTCCAGGGTGATCGAGGTTAGGAGAGTAGACTCAGAGGACAACACGGCGGATCCACTCACGAAGGCCTGTTCCCAGAGAGAGACTATTATGGGATGGTTGAGTATGAGATACTGCAACCACTGCTACAGATGGCCCTAGTGCAAGTGGGAGATTGTTAGTTATATGTATGCCCTAGAGGCCATTACTGTACATAGGATGTATATTGTAGTGGATGCTGGGACATATATAGGGATGACTTTCTTGCTCGACATGATAGTATGCTATCTGGTTACCCTTTACCTTAACGTGTATGCTGATTGTCTCTCTGTTACATGTTGGTAAAGCCCTTAGGATCTGTACTTGACTACCTGGACTATGATGCGGATCATACTAGTGGGGACATGGTAGTCCATAAGTACATCCTTCAAAGTCCCTAGTCGAGGGTGTATCGAGATGGGGCATCGATATACCAGAGTAGACTAGCGTATACCTTCTCGACCCATACAGATGGGCGATGGATGATCCCATATCCATTGGTGTTTGACATCAGAGATGATATACGGGTGCTCAGTAGAGACTGGGTACACTGGACGGACTCGCCGAGAACTCCCAGATGGTATTATACCTCACGTCAGATGGCAGTTCTCTGGTGACACTGGTACAGAGTAGTCTGTTGACCCGAGATCGTCATAGAGTCTTGTGTGGTTCCCACTGTGCTTTGATTTCCATCTTACCACGTCCAAGAGGGCGTGCAAAACGGTGGTTTTTGGGTACAGTCCCGAGTCACATGGAGGCAATGAGCGATAGGAGGGGATTCGTCTCTCCCGGTATAGGGAGTTGATGTTGTGCTGTGTTCGATTGGCTATAACAGGAAATCCCTGGCCAGGGTTGCTGAGATTTACTGGTAAGTGTTACCAGTAGTTTCTCGAATGGTTATAGACCTCATATCGACACGACTTATTGAGCTATTGGGGTCTGACGTTTACCATCCCTAGGCGAGATATGCGACATATCAGACGATCAGACCGGACTGTACGGTAGTGTTACTGGTCGGATTCACTGGAGTGTGAGCGGGCTTGCTCGTCGATCTTCAGATCGCTCAATACCCGGGTGGCCGTTACGTTTAGCAGACCGCTTGCGGCTTGTGGGTGTTTTGATATGATCATCATCTGCTGCCGGCGTATTGACGAGTCTTTAGAGTCCTACACAGAGGTTTCCTGGCTCAAGCGAAACGAAATAGGAGCGCATATGAGATATGTGCGGGACCGAGAATAATGCGTGTATGTGATACCGTATTCTATTCTCGCGATAAATGTATCGAATGGTTGTATGCGATATAACCTAGTTATCGATTCAAGCGTTGATTCGATAAGCCGATATATTGTATACTAGTCGGTTGTGTGCGACATAACCGGGTCATTGAATCAAGTGTTGATTTAATGATTTAATGCATATTTATATATTTGATATATTACTTTGCATTAACTAGTATCGGTTCACTTTAGACGGATTTTCTCACTTGGTTTGTGCGCATTGCATATGCGATATGATTTTGTGCACTTGCTTGTATCATGTTTGATGATGCATGCCAAACTTGGTTAAGTGTAAAGAATGAACCATGGTAATGAATGGGTTAGGGTTTTGATTTTTATTTATTCATTTATCTTTCTTATTTATTCTTTTTTGGAAAAAGGAAAAGAAAGATAAATGGTGGCTTATTTTGGATTTAGTTGAAGTTTCTTGAAACTTTGACTAAGTCTTCATTCTTATCATATTCTTAACCCTAACTAATTCAACTAACCTAAGTTAATTCTCTACACTTAACTAGAGTTAAAAGTATGATAAGTATTGTTTTTGTTTTATTTTTTAATTCAAGACTTATCATAACATTCTTCTTCTTCCTCCATTTCTTCAAGTGAAGAAAGCTTGCCCCATTAATGGCAAGTGATGGAAACAAGTGAGAAATCCAATTCTAAAGTTAACCCACTTCCTATTTCTTCATCCTCTACCTCTTGCCAAGTAGTAGAGTGTGTTTCCTTCACAAGATTTTAGGGTTTGGTGAAGGTGGAGCTTGATCTAGCGATGCCTCGACGTAGATCATCTTCGGCATGGACATCGACGACCTAGCTTGCCCATTCTCCGACGAAGCCGACTCTAGAGCCCGGATTAGATTTGGACAGCGGAGGCGACCTCGTTGCGGAGCTATGGAGGTGGACAAACGGATCTACAAAGGTTGTATTTCCGTATTCCCTTAGTTAACAGTTAACTAGTTCATGTTTCGCCTAGATATCTAGCAAATGATCCGTAGTTTAGGGTTTGTAGGCACCATAATTTTTGAAATTGCCATGGTTGATGGCTTGGGAGACCTCACTAGCGTGCCTAGGAACCCTGCAGTAATAGTTCCAGATTCAATTTTTGTATGATAAATATCATAAAAGTTCATGTTTTCCTATACTGCATATGAAAACTGAACATGTTTGATATTTGAAAAGAAGGAGAGAATTATACCTATAGAGATGATTCACAAGAGAACACCAGTTCAAGAAGTGTTTGTGGGAGCATCAAGGGTTTGTATTGGCTCAAGCATGAAGATGTGATCAATATTCATGAAAGAAATCATGTCTTTACCCTTTGGATGAAATGAAATCTTAGAATATTTTTTTTGGAGTTGGAGAACTAATGGTGTTCAGTTTGAGAATGCTAAAGGGATTCCTATGTGTTGTGTTGTGTAGAGAGAGCATGAGGTGTTAAGAGAGAAGGAGGAGGTGTCAAAGGAGAAGGTGGAGGTGTAAAGTGTGAAGGAGGAGGTGGAGGGTGTTGAGCATGGGTGAGGGTGAGTTGTATGTGAGGGTTTAGACTTAGGTTAAGATATACCAACCATCAAAAGAATTTTAACAAAATAAAACCTCTCATGTTAACATTTAAATCCATGTAAAATAAAAGATATGAAATGATTAATTTATCACTTAGATATCATTAGCTTAATGTAAAATACAATTTCATGTTAAAATAATTAAAAATATCATTTTTATGATATCACACACTTTTATTCATATTTATCGAAATAACTATATTTTTTTGATATAATTCCGATACCCAATTTCATAAGCGATATTATTTTTGTAAACTTATTAAATTCAAAATTATAAATTAATATTTATAATTTTCCAAAATGTTACAATATCACCCCTTTAAAATGATTAGGGCCCCGAATTTGAACAAAAACCTCCATCTTAAAACATTTTTCTCAATCCAATCAACTCGATTTAAAACAATTTGTCGGGGTCCAAAATTTTGAAATACATAGCCCGCTCAATATAATGGAACTCTAAAGTCCCACACGAGCTAAAACGCATTATAACGCAATAGTGTGCATGAAAACTCAAAAGGATATAAATTCACATAACTGTAACTCTTGCGGTTGCTATGAGAATTACATCAGTTATGATACAGAATACCAAATACAAAAACCAATGTGTATACCAAGTACACAATCAATGCCATAGTCGTAGTGTAATATCGGTAGCACACGACCAAGCGAAAAATATATAAATCAAATCTATAAGATATTCTCTCAAGTGCAATTCATGAATACAAAATCAACCCTAACGGGTTTGCATGCAAATCTCACGGTGTGCATGAAAACAAAACAACGCTAAGTGCAACAAGCGTGCACGAAACGATATCCACTCCATCAACTGTGCATGGAACAAAAGTGTACAAAATAGTATCAAGTGCATCGAGGTGCACAAAATCAAATTCAAGTGTATCAGGGTGCATAAAGAAAACATCAAGTGCATCGGGGTGCACAAAATCAAAATCAAGTGCATCAGGGTGCGCAAAATATCAAAATGTGCAACTGGTGTGCATGAAACCTTACCGAATATACGTAGAGTGTGCGTGTGCGCGCGCGCGCAATCTCTTAGTCCTGTGCAACTGATACGCACAAAATATCATTCTAGGGAACCTGGTGTGCACAACACTACAATTGAGTGCAGTCACCCCACATAGAAATCTCAAACAAGTACACCCGGTGTGCACAAAATACAATCAAAGTGCAATCATCATGCACGAAAATCTCAGCAAGTGCACCTGGTGTGCACAAAGCGTTTATGTGACCCTCAAATCCTCAAAATACATAAATCAAAATAACGGACGTTGAGTTGTCCCCTTTTTAACGTTTAAAAACGATATCTTCAGATCATAAAAACGTAAATCGAGAACAATGACATCGAAGTGTATATTCCTCAATGTCGAAAGGTGCTTATACACCCGGAACTGGCATAGCAAGGATCTCCACTTGCCATCTGCTACGGTCTAGCGTTCTCTGTCTCTGAATCCTGGTTCTTATTGTGGATCTCTAATGCAATGGCCTCTTTATACAATCGTCCGATGAGAAGCAATGACAGCATCAGTCCTACTGCTGATACCTCTCACCACATCTCCTTGTCCAGTAGTCCAGTCTCTCGCAACTCAACATGTTGATGACGGAAATCTCTAACCTCTGTGGGTGCGCCAACAACTGATCTTCGGTCAAATCTTACTTATCATCAATTTCTGGAAAGAACCTATCAAGTCTCTTGTTGATCTCAGCTATCCAGTCTGCCCGGAACTAGCACTCATTTCTGAATCCACTTTCTTTTTCGTATCAACTGCCATTTCCTTAAAATTTTCCTCTGGAAGTTTGGTCGTACACGACTTTGCATATGCGTCAAATCTTCAATATCGGTGGTGAAGAACAACTGTCCACTGAAACTTCAATATCGGCGGTGAAGAACAACTGTCCACTGAAACTTCGCACCAATCTCCTGTTCTATTACTCTCCAATATCAATCAATTAGGGAGCATATCGCGACAACCATGCCAATATCAATTCATACTCGGTTATGACCAAGTTTGGAGTCTTACAAAACTCAAAAACACGAATCCGGCATCTCTGATACTTTGTAGGAGAATCTGTCTAAGCTCACCTTCGAGAACTCGTCCCAAATTCGTCGAAGGAAAACTTACTACACGATCTTTTTCTCGAGCGACTTGTACCCGGTCTAAGCAAGACCCATCGGAAGATGCTAATCAACTTAACCGACCTCATATCGGAGCACCACAACGGAATAAATGGCTTAGCCATCCTACATCTGAACGGCTACGAATCCTTCTGATCCATCTACACTTGTAAACATCGTCAACTTTTAACTTCATGAACTCTGGAAGCAACACCTCAATAACCTCAGCTATGATTGTTACCGCTGTCTGAATAGTACACAACACCACGACCTTCGGAGAGGGAAAAGCCTCACGCCTCAAGTTCGGCTGATCTCCAGCAATGACTCGACCATCTGGTGCGGATCCCAAAGAAACTCACTTCAACATTAGAAACTCGATCAAATATGAATAAACGACACGTCTTTATATCACCGGAATGTCACCCTGGTCCTTGTCCCAGACAAGTCTGCCCTGACCGCATCTCTAATCGCAGCCCTCTCGGCTCATGTAAGCATGGTGACCGGAACAATCAACATGTATCGACGAGGATAGATCAACGGAACGAATGGAAGGAAGATCTCAAGATATAAATCCTAAGGTAACTTAAGCTGAGTATCATATCGTAAATATGCCGCGGAACATATGTACGGTACGTTACTCGACTTAGTACCTACTCCATCAACAAAGGTCATCCTATATAACGAAAGTTCGGATATAAGACCCCCAAAGTCAAGTCTAAGTCCTATAAGGTAAAGCCTAGGTAACAAAAGTGTATGCCTAGACTCCATATAGTCAAACCTAGACTCGAACAAAGGTTAAACCAAATGCTCTGATACCAACTTTGTCACGACCCAAATATGGCATGTGACCGGCACTTAAATCACGTGACATTTAAAGACGTCGACGCGGTCCAAGTAAGCCGAAACCCGGAATCTAAACCCTTTTTGAAAATATTGGAGGTGAGCTTTAAAATAGTCATCAGATGGAATCAATTTAAAACAAACTTTTAAGTTTAACTAAGTATGTTTTGAAAAGGTATCTATGAAGTTTTGAAATTCGACAGCACGTCCTTTGTAAATTTTGCATAAAACCCGATACAACATAAAAATAAAATAGCATCCCAACAGGAACTAGCTTCCACGCCGAAACGGCAGAGCAACCAAGTAAACAATATAAAAAGTCGACTCCAATGAGTGCAACATCACAACACACAAAATCTATGTCTCACTTCTAAGTCCACAATATACCATTTCTAAGTCGATGGAGTTTCACTAGATACAAGAATATGAAAATACCAGTGTGAGTACGATACAACAGTAACCCACTTACCAAAGCAATCACCGAAAAGAATGTGTACCCAAGCCGCTGATAATCCAAGCGGTAACACTTGCAAGAAATTGTGGCACAACGGGGGTGAGTTGCCAACTCAGTGAATAAAAGTACATCACAAGGTAGAAATCGAAATGCACAACGATACCTAGGTTATAAGTATAGTACTATCATATCCTATACTAATATAATATATGATATGAATATGTATCGTAAATGCAACTCTATCTATCAAATGAACTCAAAATAGAATATATCATGCAACTAACCTGTATATAGGTATAAGCCCATAAGCAGCCGAAAATATATTCATGTACAATCTCTTCTTTAAAATAGACGCGGAATACAAATGTCACGGCATAAAAGCAGACGTGATAGTATAAAATATAATAGCTATCTTATTTAAGATATATGTCCTGCTGTTTTGGTGAAGAATGTTAAGAGGTTTACAAATTAAAGATCCCAGTGTCATATCAGACATATCAAAATAATGAGACTATAGCTCGTTTTTGAATTTCTTTTTATGTATGCGAATGCTCGTAAAATATATGCAGGTACTGTCACCCAGATCAGTCCTGGTCGGCTACAATAACTCATACTATAACCGAATACCTCATATGATAGCGATATATCAACATCTGGATGTCCAACAGCGACACCCGAAATCTAAAATCTCTCGTGTCCATCATCGACACGCAAATCCTCAAATCTCTTGTGTCCATCACCGACACGTAAATGCAGATACCGTCGACAGCATCTCAACAGATGATCGCCGCCCGATATCCCTGGCCCCGGTCGGTATCCCCTGGATATCCGCCGTGCCCAAATCGAACCCCGGTCAGTCTCCCCTGGATATCTGCCGTGCTCATCTCTATCTCCGGTATCGAGTATCCTCGCTAGGCTCCTCGCCTCAACTGCGGCTTTCCTGCCCCCTCGGTCTCGACCGGGTCCACCATATATTCGACTGTATATCTCCTCCACTCAGTCTAGATAAAGTAGAAATCCGTAACCGTATAGCCCCCCACACGGTTCGGAGTAAAACAAAACATAAAAATGACTCATGGTGGACATCAACTCATCGTATCCAAAGATAACAAGTAAAGAAGAAGAATCCTTGCATTAATCATTCTGATGATATATTATATATATACATATATAACAGCGTCCCATACTACTGATATATATCATCAAAAGTAAAACATTAATCCAATATGAATACCCATAGTACTGGTATTCGCAATAATTAACATGTAAAACAGGTAAAGCACGTAAATAATATCATACAAGTAATAAACGTAACCATCCTACTATGTCATGGCAATACTAATGATGTGTCGTGTGGCATATGCGTCTGTGCTCGTGTAGCATGACAATCATTAGTATTTGTGCTAGTGTTCTATAAGTGAAATGGCATACTCATATCAATATCTACATACAGATTACATAGTATAACGGTCTTACAGTGACATGGCAGCACCAATGAGGTGTAGTGTAATATGTGCGTACGTGCTCGTGCAACATAATACTCATTGGTAGTTGTGCAGTGTTCTATCAGAGTGTTTGTATCACGGAAACGTATAACATCGATAATTATAACGCGAACATGTAAACTAAATCTAAGCGTAACTAATAAATGTAACTACTTGCTATGAGCTATACCATTATTTTTGAAAATGAAACGAAACATTGGTTTTGAAATTAGGAAGCTGCCTTGGGTCAAAAATGGTTATTTTTTTTGGAAATTGGTATCGCATCCTTGTTTTTTATCATCGAAAAGGGAAACGAATCGTTAGTTTTTAAAAGAGTATAGCTCACTCAAGTATTACGTTCTAAAACGAAATAAAACATTATTTTACGAGTATAAAAGAAAACTTAGCCGTTATACGGCATGTTAATCTCGTCATCACCAGTACGGTATGATTCCTCGTACCGCAATCACATTATCACAATACTCCAAATCACCTCAAATATGGCATAACCCTTCATAAAATTTCACCAAACCATGAATAACACTATATACACATGAATACTATACTCGATGCAACATATATTAATGCCAATAACTTGAATTAATCACTAAAGACTAACTAAATATCATAACTATCTTAGCCATAAAGTTGTGGGGGTGCTATACGCCATCCACCCGACTTCCCCCATAAATATAAATCTACTCACCAACTTGTCGAGCTCGTCGAATCCACGATTGTTATGTCTGCCAACTCCATCTCGGAAACTTTCGCGATCGTACCTAAAAATCGTAGTTATGAAATAGTGGCGTAAATATCATATCGAAATCAAAATAATGCGCTAAGTATCTATAGGTTAGAACATATAGCTTAATTACTCCAGAAACAAACAAATGCCACTAAAATTAACGTACGAACGTCGATATTTCAGTTGCAGTACAAAATACGAAAAACCCGTATCGGAATATCGGAAACTTGATAAAACCTTTACTAAAATATTCCCAGATTTCTCTGTATGCATATTGAAATAAATCAAACAATTCTATAGCTTATAAAATACCCTAATAGATCTACAGAAGAAAAACCAACATCAACCCTAACCAAAAATCCGGCGACATCGGGAGAATTCGAGTTCTCGCCGGCCAAAACATGGAGATGGGGTCTCGGACTTTGAGTAAAGTCTCCTAGTGGTCTTATGATACTTATGGTCTTGTTAGTTTTTCTAATGGTTACACCTAATGGTTCCAGATTCAATTTTTGTATGATAAATATCACAAAAATTCATGTTTTTCTATACTGCATTTGAAAACTGATATTGAACATGTTTGATATTTGAAAAGAAGGAGAGAATTATACCTATAGAGATGATTCACAAGAGAACACCAGTTCAAGAAGTGTTTGTGGGAGCATCAAGGGTTTGTATTGGCTCAAGCATGAAGATGTGAACAATATTCAAGAAAGAAATCATGGCTTTACCCTTTGGATGAGATGAACACTTAGAATATTTTTGTTGGAGTTGGAGAACTAATGGTGTTCAGTTTGAGAATGCTAAAGGGATTCCTATGTGTTGTGTTCTGTAGAGAGAGCACGAGGTGTTAAGAGAGAAGGAGGAGGTGTCAAGGGAGAAGGTGGAGGTGTAAAGGGTGAAGGAAGAGGTGGAGGGAGATGATCATGGGTGAGGGTGAGTTGTATGTGAGGGTTTAGACTTAGGTTAAGATATACCAACCATCAAAAGAATTTTAACAAAATAAAACCTCTCATGTTAACATTTAAATCCATGTAAAATAAAATATATGAAATGATTAATCTATCACTTAGATATCATTAGCTTAATGTAAAATACAATGTCATGTTAAAATAATTAAAAATATCATTTTTATGATATCACACACTTTTATTCATATTTATCGAAATAACTACATTTTTCGGATATAATTCCGATACCCAATTTCATAAGCGATATCATTTTTGTAAACTTATTGATTTCATATTTAAAATTATAAATTAATATTTATAATTTTCCAAAATGTTACAATACTATTCAGAAACTCCCTTTCTCTGTAACTTACGAAGCCCCCTCTCACTCATGTGGCCAAGATGCATATGCCACAGTTTTGCGGTATCCTCCACTTGTTTCTTTATAGTCATAGCTGCACCACCAGTCACTGTGCCGCCATCTAAATGATACAAATTTATCTGCCGTTGTCCATTCATGACCACTAGGGCACCCTTGACAACTTTTAGTACTCTAGCTTGACCAACGATCTTGCATCCTGCCGCATACAATACTCCTAAGGAAATCAGGTTCTTCTTTAGTTTCGGAACGTGACACACGTTCACAAGTGTTCGCACCACACCATCAAACATACTGACTTTGATGTTCACTATGCCAATTTCCTTGCATGCCACATTGTTTTCTATGAGAACACTGCTGCCATTGAACTCCTTATTGTAGGGTTCCTTAGCACCCTCATTAGGTTTTCTAAGGCATCAAGCGTGCAATTTTAAAAAATCTAGAGTGCTAAGAAACCATAAACCAAGGATCTAACTAGAGAATTAGGGTTATAACTAAGCAAGTAAACAATTTTACTCTAAGTGAACAAGGAATACAATCTTTGTAGACCAGTCCTTCACTTCTAAAACTCCGTGTAGTAGTCCCTTTGGTCCAAGTAGTGGTCTCCCGGACTCTCGTTAGGCTCCACTAGGCGAAAGGAACAAGCTTGCTTGAAGAGCTTCAAGGCCGAAGACGATCTACATCGAGAAATCTCCAACTCAAGCTACCTTTTCACTAATTGAGAATTAGTGAAGCAAACAACCTATACTAAATGGCTAGTCTAGTGTAGATTGATGAAGTAGGAATTTTGCTCACTTTAGAATTATTTTTCTCTCACTCTTTTCTTTTCTCACTCAAAGCTAGAGAGCAAATGGAGGAGATGAAGAAAATGATCTAGTGATCCAAATGTGAACCATGAGTGAGAAAATATCATATATAACTCATGTAGAGACTTAACCAAGGCTAAAGATAATGGTTATGTTAATAAATATCTAAGATAAAACAAAATTAGTGGACTAAGTCAAGATTTCCACAAGCTTCTCCAAGCTTCACAAGCTATGACAAATTTTCACCTAATTTTTATTTTCCTTTAATAATTAAAACCCCACATTAATGAAGTCCCATCATTTATACTTCCTAAGCATCACTGAAGAAACAAAAATACTTATATAACGTATGCTTATGCCATCCGCATTCGCCACGGGGTACCGTCATGCACCGTTAGGTTAGATAACTAACGGCAGAGCGGGGGCAGGACTAGCACGGATACAAAACATAAGCAGCGTTTATTATATATCATATATATAATATTAAGCATTCATCTCAGGCAGTCATATGATCTCATCACAGAACATTACAGCAGAAGTTAACATATGAAATATTGGATATACCAGGAGGTCCGTGTTTTAAATTAAGCCAGTAAAAGAACACGGATTCCACGGTCGTGATGAATAGAAAAACCCACATCTCTAGACCCCTACGAGAGCGGCAAGAAACCCTACCAATTCTAGAGTTAGGAGACCCGGTCTCGACTCCTCGAGATGGTCTCCCACTAGACTCTAGAACCCGGTTACTTGTGCTCCCCGCCTTGGGTCTATCCTAATGCGGAAAAGTAAATAATATACATCAATGGTGACATCATCCTCAACCCGGACGTGCCCCCATAAAAGAATATTACATACAAGTTTTTACATGAATGAAAATGAAAAACTCTCATCTCACGCAAAACCCCCCGGCTATTCAAACACGACGATCCAATATAACATATCACAGCAACACATAATATCACATGTCATCAACGTAAGTAAATATGCATATCCTAATTGTCATTGACATATAGCAACGAAACTGGCGATACACTACGTATGACAGTTACGGTCGCAGAAAAGAAAGTGAAAACTACAACAATTGGAATCTGCAACCACCTTAGACATCATAAACCCGAAATATCACATACTTCGGATTTCATGCCTAACCATATGAATTCCTTAGATATCATAAACCCGGAATATCTCATATTCCGAATTTCATGCCTAACTTTATAAATCCTGGGTTTTTGTCTCAATATTGAAAACACTTTTCAATAACCAGTCGGGTAATTCAACAAGATTCCCGACAACCTGATTGAATGCTCGTTGGAAACTTTAGTAGACGGCCGCATCCCCTGATGCCGTCGACGAAATGCACTTAGGCGGAACACCGCGGCCGCGAGCACTCGGGAGGATGCTTTTAGCAATGGGGTTCTCCTATAGTCACTTGGTCGGGGCTTTAGGGCGTGGCTATCTAGTAATGTTACCCGGCGAGTATCCGCGTACACTTCGTGATTGCGACAGAGTTTTGATCCATATTAAAACCCCGTGGCAACCGATCAAATGAGACTAAATTTCTAGGTTTACAAAATTCAAACTAGTTTTCACAAAACTAATTATTGTGGATTCCAAATATTGTATCACATATCAATATAAAACCCGAAACGATATTAAAATTATGAATACGAAACACTCTGGATTGCCATTACAGAATGATAACATCACATGCAATCTTTAGCAAAATCAAACAATACCTGAAACACAAAACCCCAGAGACTGGAACACCAAAGAAAAACGATGCCCAAACACTAATACAAAACCGGTGATGCCGGTTTTTTGCTTCATTTCGCTAGTCAAAATACGGTGGATTGTGCTCGTTTTTCTCTGGTGTTCATATTACATCACATGTAACATTCTGCACCTGTTTAAAAAAATTTCAGAGAACTTTTTAAAAACAACAGAAACTAGGGTTTTGGTTTCGAGGTTTCGGAGTTGTTTCGGTTTCGTAATTCTACTAACATCGTCTAATTCTCTAGTTTGGCTCTGATACCACTGTAGGGTTCCTTAGCACCCTCACTAGGTTTTCTAAGGCATCAAGCATGCAATTTTAAAAAATCTAGAGTGCTAAGAAACCCTAAACCAAGGATGTAACTAGAGGATTAGGATTATAATTAAGCAAGTAAACAAATTTACTCTAAGTGAACAAGGAATACAACCTTTGTAGACCGGTCATTCACTTCTAAAACTACATGTAGTAGTCCCTTTGCTCCAAGTAGTGGTCTCCCGGACTCTCGTTAGGCTCCACTAGGCGAAAGGAACAAGCTTGCTTGAAGAACTTCGAGGCCGAAGATGATCTACGTCGAGAAATCTCCAACTCAAGCTACCTCTTCACTAATTGAGAATTAGTGAAGATAACAACCTATACTAAATGGCTAGTCTAGTGTAGATTGATGAAGTAGGAATTTTGCTCACTTTAGAATTATTTTTCTCTCACTCTTTTCTTTTCTCACTTAAAGCTAGAGAGCAAATGGAGAAGATGAAGAAAATGATCTAGTGATCCAAGTGTGAACCATGGGAGAGAAAATATCATATATAACTCATGTAGAGACTTAACCAAGGCTAAAGATAATGGTTAGGTTAATAAATATCTAAGATAAAACAAAATTAGCGGACTAATTCAAGGTTTCCACAAGCTTCTCCAAGCTTCACAAGCCATGAAAAATTTCCACCTAATTTCGATTTTCCCTGAATAATTAAAACCCCGCATTATCTTAAGCATGGTATGAGTCTCATACACCCAAGTTCAATGTATCATCTAGCATGACACAAAATAAATACATTAACATATATCACATATATATTAAAAGTACAAAGAGAAAACATTTTCTTAAGTGAGCCAATATTAGTTAATGTATATTAATATATCAAATATATAATTACACATTAAATTATTAAATCAACACTTGATTTAATAACCCGGCTGTATCGCATACAACCGACTAATATTATTTATATGTATATCACATATACATATAACATATCATTGAATCAACACTTGATTCAACAATCCGGTTATATCATATATAACCCGTATCGCGAGATTAGAATACTGTATCACATACACGTATTAATCGGTCCCGCACATATCACATATGTGCCCTACTTCTTTTCGCATGAGCTAGGAAACCTCTGTGTCGGACTCTAATGACTCGTCAATACGCAGGCAGTAGGTGATGATCATATCAGTCATCCACAAGCCGTCAGCGGTACTAGCTGGATGTAACTGTTAGTTATATGTATGGCCTAGAGGCCATTACTGTACATTGGATGTATATTGTAGTGGATGCTGGGACATATATAGGTAGGACTTTCTTGCTCGATATGATAGTAACATGTATACTTTCTGTCTCTCTGTTACATGTTGATAAAGCCCATAGTGTAAGTCGACGTACAATATCCCACGACTAGCGGGGAGGCGGAAATATGAAAAACGATCTTGTTCTTTGCTTAAACATCGACTAACCGCATGAATCGAAGCTAAACGATAACTAACATCAAACATAGAAGTTAACATCTACTATGTAAAGGGATTATACCTAAAGAACCGTGTCCTTCGTCTTTACGAACTCCACCTCCTCCTCGGCCTTCTCGAAGTAGTAGATGATCCACCCGAGAGCTTTACTCCAAGCTTAGCCTCTAAACTTGAGGCAACTAAACTTCTTTAAGTGCTAATCAAAGAAGCTAGGTGAAATAGAGTGAGGGTTATGGTTTAATAAGTCTAACTAATCCTTGTACTCAACACATGAGAGGGGAGGATTAGGGTTTGAAGAGGGAGAGCTTGAGGAGAGAGAAAGTGAACATAATAATGAGAAGAGAAAATGCGTTATCATAATATATATCAAGCATTTTATTTTATCAAGAAAAGAAAAGAAAATGATTTACAACCATGCTTGATAAATATCTTGTGGTGATTCATCTCCATGAGTCATTAAGCAATTATGAAGTATTAATGACATGGATGAATCATCCATATGACTCATTAATCTCATTCAATGCATATGCCACCTAAAGCTCCTTAGTCACCATCTTCTAGAAGTTTCTTGCGCAATTACGAGAACGCCCCTCCTTTCCGCAAAAATACGGAAAAACTTTAGACTGTATAAATCCAATAACCGGATACCAGTAACTGGCTTAAACCAAAGCCGACTGGTAAAAACTGTCCGAAAGTCGTACGTGCGTAAACACACGTATGCGTCCGAACCCTTGTCGTAAAACCATACGACCTCTATATCGTTTCGCCTGGAGTAGGGAAACTCTCTGTGTGGGACTCTAAAGACTCGACTACTACGCTGGTAGTGGGTTTAACCACAGACCGCAAGTGGCACTAGCTGTACGTAATGGTCCCCAGGTAGATGTCGATAAGAAGGCCGATGAGGAAACCCATCCGAACTCCTACTGAGTCTGATGTGACAATCTCCGTACAGTCCGGTCCGTTCGTCTAAGATTATCGCATATCGGGCCTGGGGGGCGGCAAGCGTCAGTCCCCTAATAGCGGTATAAGTCGTGTCGGAGCGAAGCCCATTACACCCTGAGAAACTACTGGAACCTACCAGTAAATCTCGCTTGCCCTGGCCAGGGACTTTGCATAATGGCTCTCTGACACAGCGCGATATCAACCCCCAATACCGGGAGAGACGAATCCTGTCTAACCGCTACTGCCTCCAAGTGCTCGGGACTGCACCCAACTGCTACCTGTTTGCACGACTCCTTTGAGCCGTGGTAGGGTAGCAATCTAAGAACAGTGGGACACACTCGAGGCGAAGTAGCAGTGTCAAGTCTGCGGACTATGCTGTACTCATGTCACCTGGGAACTGTTCACTGACGACTGGTATAAAACCAACCAACAGTTCCCTGTGAGTCCTGTCCGACGTACCCGTAACCTAACGAGCACCTGCATACTATCTATGTACGACGTACTGACGGCTGTGGGACAGACCATCTCCCTAACTGGGATGAGAAGCGTACACACTAGTCTACTCCGGAGTATCGATGCCCTGTCTCGATAATCCAACGACTAGGGACCTGAATAAGGATGTGCTTGTAGACTACCCAGCCCCCACTAGTGTGACTGCCATCACAACGCTGGTAGTCAAGCAAGATCCTAAGAGCTCTATCAATACGTATACTCACATATTAAGATAGAAAAAACAAGTAGCATACTACCATGTTTAGCAAGACTGTTATATACATGTGAATATCCCAAGCTTCTATTAAGTAATATACAAACTAGTGTGATACAATAATGGCCCCTAGGGCATATACACTAACAATCTCCCACTTGCACTAGGGCCATGTACTGGCATATCGAAGACCGATGATCTCGAGTAGCCTATCGAACTGAATCTGAGGTAGGGCCTTTGTGAATGGATCAGCAATGTTCTCTTCAGAAGCAACTCTCCGAACCTCGATCTCCTGACGATCAATGATCTCCCTGATCAGGTGATACCGCCTTAAGATGTGTCTGGACTTCTGATGGGACCTTGGTTCCTTTGCTAAAGCTATAGCTCCGTTGATGTCGCAATACAGAGGTTTTGGATCAACTATGGTAGGAACCACCTGAAGTTCTGTTAGGAACTTCTTCATCCAGACTGCTTCTTTTGCGGCATCGCAAGCAGCTATATACTCCGCTTCCATCGTCGAGTAAGCAACGGTGTCCTGCTTGGAGCTCTTCTAGCACACCGCCCCTCTATTGAGGGTAAAGACATAACCCGACATGGACTTGGAATCGTCCTTATCACTCTGGAAGCCGGAATCAGCAAAGGCCTCCAACCTGAGGTCTTTTCCGCCGTAAACCAAGAACATCTCCTTAGTCCTTCTCAGGTACTTGTGAATGTTCTTTACTGCTATCCAGTGCTTCTCCCCTGGGTCTGACTGATACCGTCTTACCACGCTCAGTGCGTAAGCTACATCTGGTCTGGTGCACAACATTGCATACATTATAGAGCCTACCGCAGAAGCGTAGGGTATAATAGACATGCGTTCCCTTTCCAAATCAGTCTTGTGAGACATCTCTTTGGAGAGGGTGATTCCGTGACAAGCCGGTAGATTACTGCGCTTAGAATCTTCCATACTGAATCTTTTCAGTACAGTGTCATATACCTGGACTGCGAAAGTCCCAACATCCTCTTGGATCTATCACGATAGATCCGGATCCCCAGAATGTAAGAGGTATCACCCAGGTCTTTCATGGAGAACCTGTGTGACAAGAATCCTTTGACAGATTGTAGCATAGGAATGTCATTTCCTATTAATAGAATGTCATCCATGTACAAGACGAGGAATACGACACTTCTGGCTACAACTTTACTATATATGCACGGTTCATCTGGATTTTTGATAAAGTCATATTCTTTGACTGTCTCATCAAAACAGATGTTCCAACTCCGCGATGCCTGCTTTAGTCCATAAATGGACTTAAGCAGCTTGCATACTTTCCCGCTGCTCCCACTCTGATTGAAACCCTCTGGCTGATCCATATAGACGCACTCGTCTAAATTTCCATTCAGAAAAGCCGTCTTTACGTCCATCTGCCAGATTTCATAATCATGGAAGGCAGCAATAGCAAGAAGGACCCGAATGGATTTGAGCATAGCCACTGGAGAAAAAGTTTCGTCATAGTCCAAACCAGGTCTTTGACGAAAACCCTTTGCAACAAGTCAAGCCTTATAGGTTTCCACCTGTCCATCTACACCAATCTTTTTTTTGAAGATCCATTTGCATCCTATGGGTTTTACCCCATCTGGAGCAAAGTCCAAAGTCCATACTTTGTTGGTGTACATGGACTCCATTTCGGTCCGCATTGCATCTAGCCATCGTACCGAGTCGCCGCTCTGGATGGCCTGCTGGAAGTCAGTAGGTTCATCATCATCTATGATGCAATCCTCTCTATCCCCATCTATGAGAAAACCGTAGTATCTCTCAGGCGGATGAGACGGCCTACTACTCCTGCGGAGGGGTGCGGGAATGTCCTGTTCTTCTTGAACTACCGGTTCTACCAAACTTTCAGTATTAGTTTGTGGTTCTGGAATTTCTTCCAGTTCTATTTCGCTCCCACTTGATTCCTTTTCTAAAAACTGATGTTCTAGAAAATGGGCATTACGAGAAACAAATACCTTTTGTTCCTCTGCGTAATAGAATACATACCCCTTGGAGTTCTTTGGATATCCCACAAACTTACACTTTACTGATCGCGCCTCGAGCTTGTCCACATGCTGCTTTTTAACAAAAGCTGGACATCCCCAAATCTTTATATACTGTAGATGGGGTTTCTTCCCGCTCCACATCTGATATGGAGTGGTAGGCACAGTCTTGGTAGGAACCATGTTCAGAAGATATGCTGCTGATTCTAGCGCATAACCCCAAAAAGATCGCGGTAACTCATCATTACTCATTATGAATCGTACCATATCTAATAGGGTTCGATTCCGTTTCTCCAATACACCGTTATGCTGTGGATTGTATGGAGGAGTAAGCTGAGAGAGAATTCCTTTCTCTTTTAGGTAACCTAGGAACTCGGCACTCAAGTATTCACCACCTCGATCAGATCTAAGTGTCTTGATACTTTTGCCAGTTTGGTTTTCTACTTCATTCTTATACTCTTGGAATTTCTCAAAAGCCTCGGATTTATGTTTCATCAGATAAATGAATCCGTATCTTGAGTAATCATCCGTGAAAGTAATGAAATAGGAAAAACCACCTCTTGCATGTGTAGACAATGGACCACATACATCGCTGTGTATGAGTCCTAAGAGCTCGCTCGCTCTTACTCCTTGTCCAGTGAATGGAGTCTTTGTCATCTTTCCTTTGAGACAAGATTGACAAGTGTCATAAGTTTGATATTCGAACGAGTCTAAATATCCTTCTCTATGCAACTTAGTCAACCTTCTCTCATTGATGTGACCCAGTCTACAATGCCATAAGAAAGCTTTATTTAAATCTGGAGACTTTCTTTTAAGTGTGTTCTGGACATTGAAAATTTGGAGTTGGTTTAAAACATATATACCGTTATTTAGTGTACCAGACCCAATCAAACCATGATTAAGGTGGATGTTAACAACATCTCTTACAAACGTGAAATCATAACCTTTATTTGATAACAAGGAAACTGATATGATATTACACGTTAAGCTTGGTACAAAAAAACAGTTATGTAAAACCAAAATATGTCCACTCGTCAATCCTAGGTGATAATCCCCGACGGACGTAGCTCCCACACTAGCTCCGTTAGCAACCTTTAGGGTCATATCACCTTCCTTCAGCACTCTACGGTTTCTCAGTGCCTGCAATGAATTGCAAATATGAGATCCTGATCCGGTATCCAATACCTAGGAAGTAGTGTTGATCGACAGACAATTCTCAATTACAAACACACCTGAAGTCGAAGCCACAGCTTGCTTCGGTTCCTGGTTCTTGGCGTTCCACGCCTTGCAATCTTTCTTCCAGTGCCCTTTCCTGTGACAATGGAAGCACTCATCCTGGCCCACTACCGGTACCGCAAACTTTTTCTTTCCCTTCCCTCCCACCTTACTAACACCTCCTCTAGGTTTGGTGGCGGCATTCTTCTTCCTTCCTTTGGCCCTAGCCTTGGACCCGGAAGAAGATGCACCGCTAACAAACATAGCGGGTGTTTCCCTTGTCTTCTGCAAGGTGCCCTCTGCACTCCTTAACATGTTGAGGTGTTCCGGAAGTTCAATTTCTTTTCTTTGAAAGTTGAAGTTCAGGATAAACTGGGCGTAGGTGTGAGGAAGGGACTGGAGAATAAGGTCTGTATAGAGCTCATTATCCAAAGTCGTCCCAAGGTCTGCGAGCTCTTCAATATAGCCGATAATCTTTAGGACATGTTCTCCTACCGATGATCTGACGGCCAACCTCGCTCGAAACAAGTTCTTATAGGTCTTGTATCTTGCTATACGAGATTGCTCTCCATAAAGTTCATTTGTATGGAGAAATATGCCATCTAGGTCCATATCCTCGTGCCTCCTCTGATGTTCATTGTTCATCGAGGCAAGCACGATGCACTTGGCTTTCGCGCAATCTAAATCCCAGGTTTTGCGGATTTCCTTATCCGCATTGCTGGATTTAGGACCAGGGACAGCAAGTGCCGTAGCGGTGAGAACGTACCCCAATTTGTCATAGGTCAAAGCCATTTTGACATTCCGCAGCCAATCTTTATAGTTTGGCCCTGTCAGTATATTTTTCTCTAAAAGTAACTTAAGTCCAGTCATTTTCAGGGTCGCTGCAATTAGGAGAGAGAGAAGAAAATCTTTAGCATGATGCTCTTGGAAGTTTAGAGTGGTTTTTAGTTTATCTAAACTGGATGGCTCCCACTGTTTCTCGAATCCTTCCTCAAACCATAAAAGAAGAATTAGCCAGGACTATTCTCACTGTACAATTCTTGCTTAACCGTTCAGCCAGGCTAGTGTCTATACTTCGAGGGAGGTTTTCCAACGCTTTCGCGAAGTTCCTTAATTAAATAACCTCTTTTCTCTGGGGGCGTAACCCCGCTGACACCTTTCTTGACACCTACTTGGTTTATAGCATTGATCGTTAAGTGACGAATATCCTGATAAGTAGCATATACTCACAGTAGGATCGGGATCCAAATATCATTGTATGATAATGTTGAAGGAATGCTACCAACATTCATCAAACTCCAAATGGTATGCAACTCTTTGCAAATTTCAGTTTCTTTAGAAATTCCCGATATATATTTTTGCCCCATGCTCTTATGACCTTGGCGTTAGGTCAAAATGTCATAAGTCACATGTCAAGTTCTACCCATCATTATCTTGTCAATTTGAACCCATCCGTATATATCCTTGACGTTCGGCCAAAATGATAATACGACTGTCCCAAACTAACTCATCTATCTATCCAACAAATGAATACCGAGTAGCTACCAAACACTATGCCTTGGCGTTAGGTCAAAATACATAGCTTGAATACTACTGAATACCCAGATGAAATGACGGAGGGCTACGAATGGTTTTGGCGAAACCGTGAACGTAGTGAACTTGATATAACCGAAGGAACCTGATAGCTTTTAAAAGGACTGGTTAAAGCTCCGCATTTAAAAATATCTGTTTTTTAAAATTAACCGAGTGGTTTTTTTTAAATTGTTCCAACGATTAAACTTTTTGGTTTATTTTCTTTGCATTATAAATAATGCGTCCCATCATTAACCTATCATTGCAGAAAACAACGAAAATACAACGTCCTCTTATGCCATCCGCATTCGCCACGGGGTCCCGTCATCACCCGTTAGGTTACTTAACTAACGACAGAGCGGGGGCTGGGCTAGCGCGGGTGTAAAACATAAGTGACGTCTAAATAGCTATCATATATAGATATTGTACATTCGTCAGACGCAATAATAGGCATTCCAGATCACAGATGAACTTTATTGGATTTGCAAGCAATCCGTGTTTGTTTTGAGCCTGCAACAAAAGACGGATTACACAGTTGTGATGAATAGCCATTACCCCATCCAAGACCCCAACGGGTACGGCAAACTACCCGCCCGGCAGTTTGTGCACCCCACCTTGGGTCTGTCCTCGGAGCAAAAACAGTAAAATGAAATAATACAACGGTGGCTACAACCGCAACCTGGATGTGCCCCGCAAAATAATATTACAAAAAATTACATTTACATGAAATGAATTAAATAACAACCCATCACATAACCCCGGCTATACATCACAACAGTCTAACACAGTTCATATCCACAAACAGTAAAAACCATTACAGAAATATGCAACCCCCTGCCAACCGACATACTAGCAGTTAGGGGAGGTTGACGAACACATTATACAAACACAGATATAATCCAACAAGCAAATACTGTATATTTCGATCGATTAAACACTTTTAATTTTGCTCCAATACTTCTCTGTAAATATGAAACCTGAGCAAAAATAAAAAATTCCAGAAAATACCAAATATCACAGAGAAGCAACACAGGAAAATTGGGTTCCTGAATCGCCAACTCGGCGGCGGAATCGCGGCGGATCGGTGGGATCCGCCGCGGTTCCGCGGCGCTTTAGGCGATTCAGGGGCCCAATTTTCTTGGGTGTTCTTCTACTGTCTTTTCAAGCTTTCTGAACATTCCTGAAAAATTTTTGGACTTCATTTAAAAATCGACAGAAACACATGATTTCGGGCTTTTCCGGTTTCGTTTTTTTCGTTCGAATTTCATACAAATTTGCAAGTAAGTTATTTATTGTTTAGCAAGGCTCTGGTACCACTGTAAGTCGATGTACAATATCCCACGACTAGCGGGGAGGCGGAAATATGAAAAACGATCTTGTTCTTTGCTTAAACATCGACTAACCGCATGAATCGAAGCTAAATGATAACTAACATCAAACATAGAAGTTAACATCTACTATGTAAAGGGATTATACCTAAAGAACCGTGTCCTTCGTCTTTACGAACTCCACCTCCTTCTCGGCCTTCTCGAAGTAGTAGATGATCCACCCGAGAGCTTTACTCCAAGCTTAGCCTCTAAACTTGAGGTTACTAAACTTCTTTAAGTGCTAATCAAAGAAGCTAGGTGAAATAGAGTGAGAGTTATGGTTTAATAAGTCTAACTAATCCTTGTACTCAACACATGAGAGGGGAGGATTAGGGTTTGAAGAGGGAGGGCTTGAGGAGAGAGAAGGTGAACATAATAATGAGAAGAGAAAATGAGTTATCATAATATATATCAAGCATTTTATTTTATCAAGAAAAGAAAAGAAAATGATTTACAACCATGCTTGATAAATATCTTGTGGTGATTCATCTCCATGAGTCATTAAGCAATTATGAAGCATTAATGACATGGATGAATCATCCATATGACTCACTAATCTCATTCAATGCATATGCCACCTAAACCTCCTTAGTCACCATCTTCTAGAAGCTTCTCGCGCAATTACGAGAACGCCCCTCCTTTCCGCAAAAATACGGAAAAACTTTAGACTGTATAAATCCAATAACCGGATACCAGTAACTGGCTTAAACCAAAGCCGACTGGTAAAAACTGTCCGAAAGTCGTACGTGCGTAAACACACGTATGCGTCCGAACCCTTGTCGTAAAACCATACGACCTCTATATCGTTTCGCCTGGAGTAGGGAAACTCTCTGTGTGGGACTCTAGAGACTCGACTACTACGCTGGCAGTGGGTTTAACCACAGACCGCAAGCGGCACTAGCTGTACGTAATGGTCCCCAGGTAGATGTCGATAAGAAGGCCGATGAGGAAACCCATCCGAACTCCAACTGAGTCTGATGTGACAATCTCCATACAGTCCGGTCCGTTCGTCTAAGACTATCGCATATCGGGCCTAGGGGGCGGCAAGCGTCTGTCCCCTAATAGCGGTATAAGTCGTATCGGAGGGAAGCCCATTACACCCTGAGAATCTACTGGAACCTACCAGTAAATCTCGCTTGCCCTGGCCAGGGTCTTTGCGTAATGGCTCTCTGACACAGCGCGATATCAACCCCCAATACCGGGAGAGACGAATCCTGTCTAACCGCCACTGCCACAAAGTGCTCGGGACTGCACCCAACTGCTACCTGTTTGCACGACTCCTTTGAGCCGTGGTAGGGTAGCAATCTAAGAACAATGGGACACACTCGAGGTGAAGTAGCAGTGTCAAGTATGCGGACTATGCTGTACTCATGTCACCTGGGAACTGTTCACTGACGACTGGTATAAAACCAACCAACAGTTCCCTGTGAGTCCTGTCCGGTGTACCCGTAACCTAACGAGCACCTGCATACTATCTCCAGTACGATGTACTGACGGCTGTAGGACAGACCATCTCCCCAACTGGGATGAGAAGCGTACACACTAGTCTACTCCGGAGTATCGATGCCCTGTCTCGATAATCCAACGACTAGGGACCTGAATAAGGATGTGCATGTAGACTACCCAGCCCCCACTAGTGTGACTGCCATCACAACGCTGGTAGTCAAGCAAGATCCTAAGAGCTCTATCAATATGTATACTCACATATTAAGATAGAAAAAACCAAGTAGCATACTACCATGTTTAGCAAGACTGTTATATACATGTGAATATCCCAAGCTTCCATTAAGTAATATACAAACTAGTATGATACAATAATGGCCCCTAGGGCATATACACTAACACTTAGGATGTGTACTCGACTTCCAGGACTATGATGAAGATCATACTAGTGGGGCCTGGGTAGTCAATGAGTACATCCTTCATTGTTCCTAGTCGTGGGAATATCGAGACGGGGCATCGATATTCCAGAGTAGACTAGCGTATATCTTCTCGACCCATATGATGGGCGATGGATGATCCCATATCCATTGGTGTTTGATATCAGAGATGGTATGCGGGTGCTCAGTGGAGACTGGGTACACTGAACGGACTCGCCGAGAACTCCCAGATGGTATTATACCTCACGTCATATGGCAGTTCTCTGGTGACACTGGTACAGCTTAGTCTGTTGACTCGAGATCGTCATAGAGTCTTGTGTTTCTCCCACTGTGCTTTGATTTCCACCCTACCACGGCTCTACCGAGTCATGCAAACAGGTGGTTTTTGGGTACAGTCCCGATTCACATGGAGGCAATGAGCGATAGGAGGGGATTCGTCTCTCCCGGTATTAGGGGTTGATGTTGCGCTATGCTCGACTGGCCATAACTGGAAATCCCTAGCCAGGGTTGCAGTGATATACTGGTAAGAGTTATCAGTAGTTTCACGATAGTTATGGACCTCACGTCGGCATGACTTATCGAGCTATTGGGGTCTGACGTTTACCACCCCTAGGCGAGATATGCGACATATCAGACGAACAGACCGGACTATACGGTAAGTGTTACTGGTTGGATTCACAGGAGTGTGAGTGGGCTTGCTAGTCGATCTTCTGATCGCTCAATACCTGGGTGGCCGTTACGTTTAGCAGACCGCTTGCGGCTTGTGGGTGTTTGATATGATCATCACCTGCTGCCGGTGTATTGACGAGTCTTTAGAGTCTTACACAGAGGTTTCCTGGCTCAAGCGAAACGAAATAGGAGCGCATATGAGATATGTGCGGGACCGAGAATAATGCGTGTATATAATACCGTATTCTATTCTCGCGATGAATGTATCGATTGGTTGTATGCGATATAACCTAGTTATCGAATCAAGGATTGATTCGATAAGCCGATACATTGGATATTAGTCGGTTATATGCGATATGACCGGATCGTTAAATCAAGTGTTGATTTAATGATTTAATGCATAATTATATATTTGATATATTACTTTACATTAACTAGTATTTGTTCACTTAAAATGGATTTTCTCACTTGATGTGCACATTGTATATGTGATATATTTTTGTGCACTTGATTGTATCATGTTTGATGATACATGCAAATTTGGGTGTATGTTTAGTTTAAACCATGTTTAAGTGAATGGTTGGGGTTTTGTTTATTTACTTATTCATTTATTTATTTATTCATTAATTCTTTTTTGGGCAAAAATGAAATGGTGGCTTAGTTTTTTTTGTTGTTGAAGCTTCATGAAGCTTTGAATAAGTCTACCATTTTGTCTTTTGCCTAACCCTATTTTATTCTCTACACTAAACCATGGTTGAAAATATGTAAGAATCACTTTATTTTCTATTTTGATTATTCTTATCATATTCTTTTTCCTCTTCTTCTTCTTCTTCAAGAAGAAAGAAGCTTGCTAGCTTCAATGGTGACTTGAGATAAAGAGTGAGAAATCCAATTCTAAAGTGAACCCACTTCCTATTTCTTCATCCTCTACCACTTGCTAAGTAGTATAGGGTGTTTTCTTCACAAGTTTCATGACTTGGTGAAGTTGGAGCTTGATCTTGAGTTGCCTCGACGTAGATCATCTTCGGCATCGAAGTCGACGACCTAGCCCGATCATTTCTCCGACGAAGCCATAGCCAGAGTCCGGGATCCGATGATTGCAGCGGAGGGTTGTCAACACGGAGCTATAGAGGTGGAGGACCGGATCTACAAAGGTTGTATTTTCCGTTTGCTCTTAATTAAGTTGTTAACATATATTGTTTCGCCTATACCTTTAGTTACGATCTTGCTTAGGGTCACTTGGCACATAGAAATTTTTTGAATTGGCCATGTTTGATCACTTGTAGAACCTCATGGGCGTGCCTAGAAACCCTACAGTGGTATCAGAGCCTAGCTAGAGCCTTAGGCGATGCATAGACGGAGTTAGAAGTCCGATCGAACCGAAACCCGAAAGCAAATTCCTTCTCTGTACATTTTTTGAAATCGGGGATTTTGGAGAATTAAAAATTTGCAGAAAAATCAGCAGGAGTTTCTAAGAATTACTGTGATGCCCGTGCGCCTGATTCAATCAAAGCGCGGCGGAACAGCGGCATTAGCATGGCTAACGCGGCGGTTCCGCGGCCACTTAGTCGCTTCTTCAATTGATTTTTGCAAAGTAATTCCTATATTTTGGTGCTGTATTTTCTGGGAATTTTTAAATCTTACTCAAGAGTTGAGTTTTCTGGGTTGTATTAGGAGTTCAGAGATTCGATCGAATTGTCTAATTTTGTCTGTGTTTTTTTCCGGGTATTTTTAGAGCATGTTAAAAAGTTCGACTGTATATAAATACCCACTTTTTCCCCTGCCGGGAAATTTTCAATTGTTAGAATTTTCCGTAGTTTAATGACGTTCTAAGTAGTGCAAGTAACGCGATGGTCCCTCTAGAAGACAACAAACCTTAACTCGATTATGTGACCGTCTTGAACTGCCCTTTGAATCTTAGGGTTTGGGGCAGTACGGCGTGCCACATGTGAGGCGTTGGCTTGACCCTTCTACGGCTGGACCGTTGGTACTGAGGCATGAAGGGAATGTTTTTTTAAACTTATTTCATGTGTTGAGCTGTTTCGGGAAAACTTGGGTGTTTGATTGTTCGATCGAAAAGTTTAACATTTTCTATTTATTCGGAATGTGATACAATATTTGGAATCCACAAGGAGTTATACGATAACTAATTTGAATGTTATAAACATAGCACTTTAGTCTCACTTGATCGGTTGCCACGGAATTTTGATGTGATCAAAGGTCTGTCGCAATCACGTAGCGTACGCGGATACTCGCCGGGTAAACTTAATAGACAGCCTCACCCTATAGCCCCGACCAAGTGACTGTAGGAGAACCTCGTCGCTGAAAGCATCCGTTCAGGTGCTCGCGGCAGTGGTGTTTCGCCTTGGTGCACTTCGTCGACGGCGTCGGGGGTGCGGCCGCCTACTAAAGTTTGCGACGAGCATTCGATCATGATGTCGGGAATCTTGTTGAATTGCCCGACTTGATATTGAAAAGAGTTTTCGATAATGAGACTAAAATGCAGGGTTTATAATTGTTAGGCATGCGATGTCTAAGTATTTCATTTGATTAGGCATGCGATGTCTAAAGAGGTTGCGGATTCCAACTGTTGTAGTTTTTCACTTTCTTTTCTATGACTGTAAGTGTAATATGTGATATCGCCGGTTTCGTTGCTATATGTCAACGACAATTGGGATGCGCATATTTACTTACGTTGATGACATGTGTTGTTATGTGTTGCTGGGTATGTTATATTGGATCGTTGTGTTTGAATAGCCGGGGGTTTTTATGTGAGATGAGTGTTTTTCATTTTCATTCATGTAAAAACTTGTATGTAATATTCTTTTATTGGGGCACTTCCAGGTTGCGGAAGATGTCACCGTTGATGTATATTATTTACTTTTTAGCATTAGGATAGACCTAAGGAGGCGAGCACAAGTAACCGGGTTCTAGGGTCCAGTGGGAGACCATCTCGAGGAGTCGAGTCAGGATCTCCTAACCCTAGAATTGGTAGGGTTGCTTGCCGCTCTCGTAGGGGTCTAGGGGTGTGGGATTGGCTATTCATCACGACCGTGGAATCTGTATTTTATACTGGCTCGTATTGAAAACACGGACGTCCTAGTATATCCAATATTTCATATGATATTTTCTGCTGCGTTATCTGTGATGTGATCATGTGATTTGTTCAGATAGATATTGTATATAGTATATATGATATATTATATAGACGTTGCTTATGTTTTACACCCGCGCTAGCCCTGCCTCGCTCTGGCGTTAGTTACCTAACCTAACGGTGCAGACGGGACATCGAGGCGAATGCGGATGGCATAAGAGTACGTTATATTTATCTGTAATGTTTAGGTGGACTTAAATGATGGGACATTCATTAATGAGATTAATGAAAGAAAATAAACTTAATTGATGTTGTGGAATCGAATTTCAAAATAAAAACAGGTAGCTACAGTTCTTGCTTTGCATCGCGGTGTTCTTTGTAGAACATCCTGCACCTTATTCGATGAGGAAAGGACCGAGATCCCTTCACCGGGAGTGACTCCTTTAGCAATAACTGGCAGATGCTACACACTCGGTTTGTCTTTTGATTGCTTCTATAGTTTCTGCTTTGCACAGTGATATATATGATATAACCCGCACCTCATTCGACGAGGAAAGGGCCGACGATCCCTTCACCGGGAGTGACCCCTTTAGCAAAACTAGAAAAGCCAAAAAAACATTCCATTTAAAAACCATTTGATTCTGCAACGAGATCAAGTTCAAATCGTTAAAGGTTTTCTTAAAAACCATTCGCAACCCTCCGTCATTTTAGGAAGTAGAGTACTTAGTATTCGTGCTACGTTTGTCGACCATAGCCGAAGCGTAGTGTGCGGTAGCTAAGTGATGTCTTCCTACACAGCATATGATGCGATTAGTTAGGACAGTCATGTGGCTTTGTTGACCTTAGCCAAGGGTCATATGGGTGGGTCTAATTAATCATGAAATGACGGGTAGAACTTGACTAGTACCTATGATTTGTTGACCTTAGCCAAGGTCATAGATGCTAGGGGTAAAAACCATTATCGGGAGTTTCAAGTGTTGAAATTTGCAATGAGATTGCATACCTTCTATGTGATAGTTGGATCCCGATACCCACTGCGAGTAATTGTTACTCCTGGGAGAGTTTTGCACTTTACAATTAGCCGATCAAGTAGGTGTCTAGAAAGGTGTTAACGGGGTCACGCCCCTGGGAAAACGAGGTTTACTGTAATTAGGTCCGTGCGAAAGCACGAGGAACCTCCCTCAAAGTACCGACACTGGCCTGGCTAAAATAATGGCGAACTTGTAGAGTGTAATTAAACCCGGCTAGTCTTTCCTTTTAGGGTTTGAAGGAAGATTTGATAAAAACTGTGGGAGCCATCCTGATTAGATAAAATAAATAACCAATCTAATCTTGCAAGAGCGCACGCAGAGTGTTTTCTTCTCTCTCTCTCCAGGTAGCGACCATATCACGCCTTAATCAAGATAATAATACGGATTATTGACCGAACCCGCTTGTTATACTGAGCTGGGGAACGTTGGTCCCGCTCCAACTTATAATTGTTATAAGACAGAGAAGGAAATAGGGGAATACCAGGATTCCCATGCCGCCCAAACGAAGAAAGTGCATAAGATGCATCTCCTTCGGGTGTGTTCATTACAAAGAACAGTTTCTCAGTATCCTCTGCATCCTGGGTATTTGATACCGGATCAGGATCCCAGATATGTAATCTATTACATAGGGCTACAGAAAGGTAGAAAACTGAGAACGGGTGATAAGTTTCATGAGACAGAAAACGGGGCAAGTGTTGCAGCCAAGTCTGTTGGTCACTGTCACCCTGTATTACCAATACATTGATTCTGAATAAATACTATTAGATACCGAACTTGGTATACAAAATCATATCAATCTCTTTATTAAGTAAAGAAATGATAAAATTTTGTATTGATGGATAATGTTTTGAACGTTTCCTATATCAATAGTTGATCGGTTCAGGCACGTTATCTAAAAGCATTGACGTTCTAAATCAAACTACAGTTCCTAGTATACATAACACACACGAGAGGAAGAGTTCAGATATGAACGATTCCTTCTTGAGATATTGTAGACTAGGTCATATAAATGCGACCCGACTGGCTGAAGTTACATTTTAGATGCATATTTAAATCAGTTTGAATTTACATCTTATGAAACTTGCCGTCATGTCACAAAGATTAGATGACCATAGCTCTGTCTATTGGAAACAGAGAAAGAGTTAGTAAACTCTTGGGACTGATACATGATGATGTATGTAAGGTCTCCTGTCTACAGATGTCAGGACCGGTTCTTTGTACTTCATTACATTCTCTGATAGTCTCTCAAGATTCAGCCATATGTTCCTGTTGAAACATAGGTCCGAACCTTTTGAGATATTCACAGAATATAAGCTAGAAGTAGGGAACCAATATGGGTATAAGTATTGTGTCCTTTGATGTGATCAGGGAGGAGAATACTTATGGATAGAATTCCTGGATTATTCTAAAGGAGAATGAGATTCTCTCTCAGTATTACTCCTCTGAATACACCACAGCACAACGGTGTATCAGGGCGGAGCAATCGCACCGTATTAGATATGGTGTGCTCTATGATGAGTACTACTGAGTTACCTATTTCTTTTTGGGGTTGTGCACTTGAGAAGCTGCATACCTATTGAATTAGGTTCGAATCAGATCACTGCCTACCACTCCATATGAGATATGGTATGGGAAGAGTCTATCTCTTAAGTAAGTTAAGATTTAGGATTGTCCGGCCTATGTCTAAAGCAAAATCCGGACAAGATCGAGGCAAGGTCAGTTCTGTAGAACTGGAAAGGTTCCATCTATACAAAATTGCAGCTAATGATTTGACAGAACCAAAGGATTCAATAGTCCCCGACGAACCTCAGCCTCTCCGCCAAACTAGCAGGGTTCCTCATCCGCTTGAGAGATACTTCGGTTTCTCGATGATAGTGGGAGCGAGGAATGCATCATGAGATGATGACCCAACTAGTTTCGAGCAGGCCATCGAGAGTAGGGACTCTGTAAGAATGGCTGGATGCTTAGCGATCTGAGATGGAATCCATCTACACCAACAAAGTATGGACTTTGGCTGCTATATCTGAAGGGTTAAATCCCCATCAGGAGAAAGTATATCTTGAGAAGATTACTTGGTGTAAATGGAAAAGTTGAGACTTTCAAAGCTAGACTTGTTAAAGGTTTTCATCATCGACCAGGCGTGGATAATGATGAAACCTTTTCCAAGTGGCTATGCTTAAGTCCATCCGGATCCTACTTAACATTGCTACATACCATGACTACGATATCTGGTGGTTGGGTGCCATGACTGCTTTTCTAAAATGATTTAGAAAAGAACGTCTATAAGAACAAAGCCAGAGGGCTTCGTAAACAGTGGGAGCAGCGGAAACGTGTGCAAGTTGCTTTACAGAATAAAGCAGGCATCGCGGAGTTGGAACGTCTGTTTTGATGTGGTAGTCAAAGTGTTTGACTTCATCAAAATGGTAGATGAACCTTGTATATACAAAAAGGTAGTAGAGAGTAAGGTGGTCATCCTCGTATTGTACGTGGACAACATACTCTTGATAAGAAAAGAGTTTCCTATGCTACGCTCGATCAATCTCCGCTTATCACAAGGATTCTCCATACAGGATCAAAGTGATACCTCCTAAATCCTGGGATTTGGGTCTGTGAGATAGATCTAAATGGATGTTAGGATTCTCACTAGCTGTAGTAAGATAGTATCAATCGATCCTGGGGAGAATCACTGGAAAGGTTCCAGGGTGATAAGGACGACTGAATGTCAGTCGCAGGCATTGTCTTTACCCTTAGTGGAGGGATGGTATGTTGGAAGAGTTCCAAGCAAGATACCGTGGCAAACTAGACGATAAAGGCTGGTAACATCGCTATTAAAGATACTACCAAAGAGGCAGTTTGGGTGTATATTGGTTTATAAGCTGAACTAGGTTCCTACCATTGTGCGACAATGGAAGTGTGGCTTTGGCCCGGGAACTTTGGTCCCATCAGTGACTCAGACATATTCTGAGGCAGCATCACCTGATCATAGAGATAGTTGATCTCCTTGGTGATCGAGGTTAGGAGAGTAGACTCAGAGTATAACACGGCGGATCCACTCACAAAGGCTTTTTCCCAGAGAGAGACTTATATGGGATGGTTGAGTATGTGATACTGCAACCACTGCTACAGATGGCCCTAGTGCAAGTGGGAGATTGTTAGTTATATGTATGCCTTAGAGGCCATTACTGTACATTGGATGTATATTGTAGTGGATGCTGGGACATATATAGGTAGGACTTTCTTGCTTGACATGATAGTACGCTATCTGGTTGCTCTTTATCTTAACATGTATACTTTCTGTGTCTCTGTTACATGTTGATAAAGCCCTTAGGATGTGTACTCGACTTCCAGGACTATGATGAAGATCATACTAGTGGGGCCTGGGTAGTCAATGAGTACATCCTTCTTTGTTCCTAGTCGTGGGAATATCGAGATGGGGCATCGATATTCCAGAGTAGACTAGCGTATATCTTCTCGACCCATGTGATGGGCGATGGTTGATCCCATATCCATTGGTGTTTGACATCAGAGATGGTATGCGGGTGCTCAGTGGAGACTGGGTACAGTGAACGGACTCGCCAAGAACTCCCAGATGGTATTATACCTCACGTCAGATGGCAGTTCTCTGGTGACACTGGTACAGCTTAGTCTGTTGACCCGAGATCGTCATAGAGTCTTGTGTGTCTCCCACTGTGCTTTGATTTCCACCCTACCACGGCTCTACTGAGTCGTGCAAACAGGTAGTTTTTGGGTACAGTCCCGATTCACATGGAGGCAACGAGCGATAGGAGGGGATTCGTCTCTCCCGGTATTAGGGGTTGATGTTGCGCTATGCTCGACTGGCCATAACTGGAAATCCCTGGCTAGGGTTGCAGTGATATACTGGTAAGAGTTATCAGTAGTTTCACGATTGTTATGGACCTCACATCGGCATGACTTATCGAGCTATTGGGGTCTGACGTTTACCACCCCTAGGCGAGATATGCGACATATCAGACGAACAGACCGGACTGTACGGTAAGTGTTACTGGTTGGATTCACAGGAGTGTGAGCGGGCTTGCTCGTCGATCTTTTGATCGCTCAATACCCGGGTGGCCGTTACGTTTATCAGACCGCTTGCGGCTCATGGGTGTTTGATATGATCATCACCTGCTGCCGGCGTATTGACGAGTCTTTAGAGTCCAACATAGAGGTTTCCTGGCTCAAGCGAAACGAAATAGGAGCGCATATGAGATATGTGCGGGACCGAGAATAATGCGTGTATGTGATATCGTATTCTATTCTCGCGATGAATGTATCGATTGGTTGTATGCGATATAACCTAGTGATCGAATCAAGGATTGATTCGATAAGCCGATACATTGGATATTAGTCGGTGATATGCGATATGACCGGATTGTTAAATCAAGTGTTGATTTAATGATTTAATGCATGATTATATATTTGATATATTACTTTACATTAACTAGTATTTTTTCACTTAAAATGGATTTTCTCACTTGATGTGCACATTGTATATGTGATATATTTTTGTGCACTTGATTGTATCATGTTTGATGATACATGCACGTTTGGGTGTATGTTTAGTTTAAACCATGTTTAAGTGAATGGTTAGGGTTTTGTTTATTTACTTATTCATTTATTTATTTATTCATTAATTCTTTTTTGGGCAAAAATGAAATGGTGGCTTAGTTTGTTTTGTTGTTGAAGCTTCATGAAGCTTTGAATAAGTCTACCATTTTGTCTTTTGCCTTAACCCTAACCATTCACCTAACCCTAGTTTATTCTTTACACTAAACCATGGTTGAAAATATGATAAGAATCACTTTATTTTCTATTTTGATTATTCTTATCATATTCTTTTTCCTCTTCTTCTTCTTCTTCAAGAAGAAAGAAGCTTGCTAGCTTCAATGGTGACTTGAGATAAAGAGTGAGAAATCCAATTCTAAAGTGAACCCACTTCCTATTTCTTCATCCTCTACCACTTACCAAGTAGTATAGGGTGTTTTCTTCATAAGTTTCATGACTTGGTGAAGTTGGAGCTTGACCTTGAGTTGCCTCGACGTAGATCATCTTTGGTATCGAAGTCGACGACCTAGTCCGATCATTTCTCCGACGAAGCCATAGCCAGAGTCCAGGATCCGATGATTGTAGCGGAGGGTCGTCAACATGGAGCTATGGAGGTGGAGGACCGGATCTACAAAGGTTGTATTTTCCGTTTGCTCTTAGTTAAGTTGTTAACATATATTGTTTCGCCTATACCTCTAGTTACAATCTTGCTTAGGGTCACTTGGCACATAGAAAATTTTTGAATTGGCCTTGTTTGATCACTTGTAGAACCTCATGGGTGTGCCTAGAAACCCTACAGTAACTGCTACCCGGGTATTGAGCGATCAGAAGATCAACAAGCAAGCTTGTCCATACTCCTGTGAATCCAATAAATAACACTACCGTACAGTCCGGCCTCTTCATCTGATATGTCGCATATCTAGTCTAAGGGTGGTAAATGTCAGACCCCGGTAACCTGATAAGTTATGCCGATATGAGTCTCATAACGGGTCGATAAACTACTGATAGCACTTACCAGTAAATCTCCGTATCAGCCCTGACCAGGGACTTCCTGTTATGGCCAATCGAGCACAGCGCAACAACAACCCCCAATACCAGGAGAGACGAATCCCCTCCTATCGCTCATTGCCTCCATGTGACTTGGGACTGTACCCAAAAACCACCGTTTTGCACGCTCTCTTGAACGTGGTAAGGTGGAAATTAAAGCACAGTGGGAATCATACAAGACTCTATGACGATCTTGGGTCTACAGACTAACCTGTACCAGTGTCACCAGAGAACTGCTATTTGACGTTAGGTATAATACCATCTAGGAGTTCTCGGCGAGTCCTATTTAGTGTACCTAGTCTCTACTGAGCACCCGTATATTATCTTTGATGTCAAATACCAATAGATATGGGATCATCCATCGCCCATCAAATGGGTCAAGAAATGCATACTCTAGTCTACTCTGGAATATCGATGCCCTGTCTCGATACACTCTCGACTAGGAACAATTAAAGGATGAACTTATGGACTACCCTGGCCCCACCAGTATGATCTCCATCATAGTCCTGGTAGTCAAGTACACATCCTAAGGGCTTTATCAATATGTGAGAGAAAGACAGTATCACAATACAAGTCCACATGTTAAGATAAAGAGCAACCAGATAGCATACTATCATGTCGAGTAAGAAAGTCCTCTCTATATATGTCCAAGCATCCACTATAATATCCAATCATGTACAATAATGGCCTCCAGGGCATACATACAACTAATGTAGGTTTCCTATCGACGGCAGCAAGCTTTCGGGAGGTATCGTCCATGCCATTTTCAAAATTTTGCCGTTTCAAGGAACTCTAAACTAGAATCGTTAACTAGAAAAGCATACGGAAACAATAGTAAACCATTTACAACTAAGTGAACTAGAAATACAACCTTTGTAGATCGGTCCTTCACTTCATAAGCTCCTTTTAGTAGTCCCTTCGCTGTGTTGATGGAACTCCAGGACCCTTGCATGGCTTCACAAGGCGAATGGAACATTCTTGCTTGAAGTCTTCAAGGCCGAATATGATCTACGTCGAGAGAATACTAGCTCAAGCTTTTACTTCACTAACTAAAGTATTAGTGAAGCAAACACCTTATACTAAAGTGCTAATCTAGTAGAGGATGAGGAAATAGGAAGTGGGCTCACTTTAGAATTATTTTTCTCATAATACTTTCTCACTTTTTCAAACCCTAGAAAGCTTTTTGAGCTTGAGGAAGAAGATGAAGAAAATAAGAAGAGAATGAAATGATCAAGTGAGTAAGTAAACCATGGTGAGTGAGTATCATATACTAACTCATGTAGAGACATAACCATGGCTAATTGTGATAGTTAGGTTACTAAATATCTTAAGTAAAACAAAACTAATGGATTTAGTCAAAGCATCCACAAGCTTCTACTAGCTTCATGCATTAAACTAATAATCCACTAATTTTGTTTTTACTTTAAATATCAAAACCCAATATCACAAATAGCATGGTGTAAGTCTCATACACCCATGTAATTTATATCAACAACCATGATACAAAAAGAGAACACAATTTAATATATATCATATATATATATTAAGTGTGCACATGTGAGAAAAAATGCTTAAGTGAGCAAATGTTAGTTAATGTAAATTAGTATATTAAATATACAATTATACACTAAATTATTAAATCAACACTTGACTTAATAATCCGGCTATATCACATATAACCGACTAACATCCAATGTATCGATTTATCGAATCAACCCTTGATTCGATAACCCGGCTATATCACATATAACCGACCGATTAAAAAGACGCGAGAATAGAATACGGTATCACATACTCGCATTATTCTCGGTCCCGCACATATCACATATGTGCTCCTATTTCATTTTGCCTGAGTCAGTAAAACCTCTATGTAGGACTCTAGAGACTCGTTAATACGCCGGTAGTAGGTGATGATCACATCAAGCACCCACAAGCCGTCAGCGGTACTAACAGGACGTAACGGCTACCCGGGTATTGAGCAATCAGAAGATCAGCAAGCAAGCCCGCTCCAACTATTGCGAAAGCCTGACAGTAACACTTGCCGTACAGTCCGGTCTCCTCGTCTAATATGTCGCATATCAAGTCTAGGGGTGGTAAACGTCAGACCCCAATAACTGATAAGTCATGCCGATGTGAGGCTCATAATCGGTCGAGAAACTACTGGTAACACTTACCAGTAAATCTCTAAATCAGCCCTGGCCAGGGACTTCCCTGTTATGGCCAATCGAGCACAGCGCAATACCAACTCCCAATACCGGGAGAGACGAAACCCCTCCTATCGCTCATTGTCTCCATGTGACTCGGGACTGCACCCAAAAAAAACCACTGTTTTGCACGCCCTCTTGGACGTGGTGAGGTGGAAATCAAAGCACAGTGGGAATCACACAAGACTCGATGACGATCTCGGGTCTACAGACTAACCTGTATAAGTGTCACCAGAGAACTGCCATCTGACGTGAGGTATAATACCATCTGGGAGTTCTCAGCGAGTCCTTCCAGTGTACCCAGTCTCCACTGAGCACCCGTATACCCTCTCTGATGTCAAACACTAATGGATATGGGATCATCCATCGCCCATCTCATGGGTCGAGAAGCGTATACGCTAGTCTACTCTGGTATATCGATGCCCCATCTCGATACACCTACGACTAGGGACATTAAAGGATGAACTTATGGACTACCATGGCCCCACTAGTATGATCTGCATCATAGTCCTGGTAGTCATGTACACATCCTGAGGGCTTTACCAACATGTAACCAAAAGACAGTATCAAGAGACAAGTATACATGTTAAGATAAAGAGCAACCAGATAGCATACTATCATGTCGAGCAAGAAAGTCCTCTCTATATATGTCCAAGTATCCAATATAATATACATCATATGTACAATACTGGCTTCTAGGGCATACATACAACTAACAATTTCCCACTTGCACTAGGGCCAACTGCTGTAGTATCTCATACCGCGCATCCTGAAGAGTCTCTCGAATTGTATCTGGGGAGTGGCCTTCGTGAGTGGATCCGCTGTGTTATTCTTCGTGTCAACCTTCCTGACCTCGATCTCTCGGCAATCAACTATCTCCCGGATCAGGTGATACCGCCTCAGAATATGCCTGGATCGCTGATGGGACCTGGGTTCCTTGGCCAAAGCCACCGCTCCATTGTTACCACAATACAAAGGTATTGGATCCTTAATGGATAGAACCACTCCAACTTCAGTTATGAACTTCTTGATCCAGACAGCCTCTTTGGCAGCATCGTTGGCAGCGATGTACTCAGCCTCCATCGTCGAGTCTGCCACGGTTTCCTGCTTGGAACTCTTCCAGCATACCGCCCCTCCATTGAGGGTAAAGACAAATCCCGAGTGCGACTTAGAGTCGTCCTTATCACTCTGGAAGCTCGAATCGGTAAAGGACTCCACTTGGAGTTCTCCATACCATACACCAAGAGCATCTCTTTAGTCCTTCTCAAGTACTTGAGAATGCTCTTCACAGCTGTCCAGTGACTCTCTCCAGGATCTGCTTGATACCTACTCACTACACTTAGTGAGTATGCTACACTGGGTCTGGTACATAGCATCGCGTAAATGATAGAGCCTACTGCCGAAGCATAGGGTATCTCTTGCATGTGAGCTCTCTCCAAATTAGTCTGAAGAGACAACTTTTTGGAGAGAGTGAGTCCTGAGATCGTGGGTAAAAACCCACGCTTGGATTCTTCCATACTAAACCGCTTTAGTATGGTGTCGATGTACCTGGATTGGGACAATCCCAGTATCCGTTTAGATCTATCTCTATAGATCTTAATCCCAAAGATGTAGGCATCCCCTAGATCATTCATTGAGAATTTTTGTGATAAGAAGAGCTTGACCGATTGCAGCATAGGAATGTCATTTCCTATCAAGAGCATGCCGTCCATGTACAATACGAGGAAGACAACCTTACTCTCTGCCATCTTCTTGTAGATACAAGGTTCATCTACGTTTTTGATGAAATCAAACTCTTTGATAACGACATCAAAGTAGATGTTCCAACTCCGCGATGCTTGCTTTAATCCATAAATGGATTTAAGCAGCTTGCACACCTTCCCGCTGTTCCCACTAGCTACGAAGCCCTCTAGCTGAGTCATGTACACGCTCTCTTCTAAATCACCATTTAGAAAGGCAGTCTTAACATCCATTTGCCAGATTTCGTAGTCATGATATGCAGCGATGGCAAGCATGATCCAGATGGATTTAAGTATAGCCACAGGAGAAAAGGTTTCGTCATAATCGACACCTGGTCATTGACGAAAACCCTTTGCTACAAGTCTAGCTTTGAAAGTCTCCACTTTCCCATCTACACCAAGTTTTTTCTTGAAGATCCACTTTCTCCCAATGGGTTTTACCCCTTCAAGAGCATCTTCCAAAGTCCATACTTTGTTGGTGTACATGGAATCCATCTTGGACCGCATTGCATCCAGCCATTTCACTGAGTCACCACTCGTGATGGCCTGCTCGAAGCTAGTTGGGTCATCATCCTCCATGATGCAATCCTCGCTCCCACCATCCATGAGAAAACCGTAGTATCTCTCAGGTGGATGAGGAACCCTACTAGATCGACAGAGTGGCTGGGGTTCATCGGGAACTACCGAATCTTCTGGTTCCACCACATCTTCTGTTGTGGTTTGTATAGCTGGAACCTCTTCCAGTTCTACCTTAGAGCCATTAATCTCTTTTGCAAGAAATTCCTTTTCTAAAAAGGTGGCGTGTTGAGCAACAAACACCCTTTGTTCCTCACTGCGGTAGAAGATATACCCTCGCGAATGCTTGGGATATCCAACAAACTTACACAAAACAGACATTGCCTCGAGTTTGTCCGGTTTTTGTCTTTTGACATAGGCCGGACAACCCCATATTTTAACAAAATTAAGATATGGTCTCTTCCCCTCCCATATCTCATATGGGGTGGTAGGCATAGATTTGGTAGGAACTCTATTCAGCAGGTATGCAGCTGTCCCCAGTGCATACCCCCAGAAGGAAATAGGTAACTCAGCTATGCTCATCATAGAGCGCACCATATCTAATAGGGTGCGGTTCCTCCGTTCCGATACACCGTTCTGCTGTGGTGTATATAGAGGAGTTAGCTGAGAGAGAATCCCATTCTCTTTTATGAAGTCCAGGAATTCATTGCTCAAGTATTCACCTCCTCGATCAGATCGAAGGATTTTAATACTTTTCCCGGTTTGGTTCTCAACTTCTTGTTTATATTCTCTAAATTTCTCAAAAGCTTCTGATTTGTGTTTCATCAGGAACACATATCCAAATTTAGAGAGATCGTCAGTGAATGTAATGAAGTACGCAGAACCATCCCTGGCATGTGTAGACATGGGACCGCATACATCACTATGTATCAGTCCCAAGAGTTTGGTAACTCTTTCTCCGTAACTCAACCATCCCATAAAAGTCTCTATTGGGAAAATGCCTTTGTGAGTGGATCCGCCGTGTTGTCCTCTATGTCTACTCTCCTATCCTCGATCTCTCTGGAGATCAACCATCTCCATGATCAGGTGATGCTGCCTCAGAATATGTCTGGATCACTAATGGGACGAGGGTTCCTAGGCCAAAGCCACAACTCCATTATCACACAATGGTAGGAACGAAGTTCATCTCATGAACTTATATACACCCAGACTGCCTCTTTGGTAGTATCCTTGGTAGCAATGTATCCATCCTTTATCGTTTAGTTTGTCACGGTATCTAGCTTGGAACTCTTCCAACATACCGTCCCTCCACTGAGGGTAAAGACAATGCCTATGACTGACATTCAGTCGACCTTACCACCCTGGATGCTATCCAGTGATTCTCCGCAGGATCGATTGATACCATCTCACTACACCTAGTGAGAATCCTAACATCCACTTAGATCTATTTCATAGATCCAAAACCCAGGATTTAGGAGGTATCACCTTGATCCTATATGGAGAATCCTTATGATAAGAGGAGATTGACCGAATGTAGCATAGGAAACTCCTTTCCAATCAAGAATATGTCATCCACGTACTATACGAGGAAGACCACCTTACTCTCTACTACCTTTTTGTATATACAAGGTTCATCTACCATTATGATGAAGTCAAACTCTTTGACTACCGCATCATGTTCCAACTCCGCGATACCTGCTTTAACCCATAAAGCAACTTGCACATGTTTCCGCTGCTCCCACTGTTTACGAAGCACTCTGGCTGTGTACTTATAGACGCTCTCTTCGATTTGAGATCTGGTAGTGATACAGAAATCCAAATAAAAGTCAACATATCAGGAAAAGGCCCAAGTGTCAGCCCAAACGAGTACCAGAGAGCCCAAGCCCTAAGGCCCATAAAGAGCCGCGGATCCGCGGCGGGAGCCTGCTTGCGCCACGGATCCGCGGCACTCTGACGTCATCAGAAGCTCAGATTTTTACCACGTGTCTCCGGTAACTACCCAAGCTTCCAGAAGACTCCCAATTCTCCACGTGGCTCATCTAGAAGGCTCGGCTTAAAAAACTATTTCTAGAAGGCTCTCCTTAACAAACTTTTGGAGGGAAATTCAAATTTGAAATCCTAAATCTAGGGTTTGGAGGTCTATAAAAAGGAGCCTAGATCTAGGGTTAAGTTTCTTCTTCTTCTTCAATCTCTAATCTCCCCCCATTTCTAACATAAGTTGAGTGACACGACTTGTGCCAAACCCTAACCCTAATCTAAAGCCAAATTCAAGATCCCGAGTACCATTCAAGTGAGAAGCCTTCAACCTTTTAGGAGCGGAGCCGATCTTCAACCGAGCAAGTGATCCAAGCCGATCCGCGACTCAAGGAGACGAGCGAAGCCAAATCGACGATCGAGTTCTTCCTCTTGTAGTTCTTGAGTGAATTTGTAACGGAATTATTGATAAATAAAAGGTGAAATTCTTTAATCTTGCTTTCTTTAAATTCTTGCATCATGATTCGATCTCAATTTGTAATTGTGCTTCTTGTTGTGATGTTTGAGTAAAACTCCGCTCGTAAAGGAGTCGAGACGATCAATAGAATGATGATGTAACAAATCCTAAAACGATTCTTAAGTCCTACGAGTTTTGTAAACCCTAGCAAATTGAAGAATCGACGACCTAGTTTCATTGCGATGCTTTCTTGATTGTGATCGCTCGAAATTAGGGATCCACGATCGATTCTTGAATTTACTAGAGGCTATAATGTGAATGATATCGACGAAGGAACAAGGGATAGATGATGAAACCCCAGTTTCACAAGAAACTCCTAATTCTCGTCGATCATTATCGATCTAGTATCAATTCATCGATGGATAAGAATACGTAATCGCTAGATTTCATCACATCTATAGATCCGATCGATTCCTACGAGCCTCACTTCGATTCTTGATATTTGGTTTGGAAATCATCAAATCTTCAATTCTTGATTTTAATGTTTTCATAGATCTAGATTTTTCTAATTCTTGAACTTCATTTCACAAATCATGAATTGTTCTTTCTTTTTCTTTAAATTTTCGACTCATCTACTTCGAAATACGAATGATTACACTTTTCCTGTGGACGATCCGCACTTACTAACGCGCTACAATCGACACCGTTATTGATTGCGGTCAAATAATTTTTGGTTGTGATTTCTATTCATTTTTCTCAAACGACACAATCCGAAATCGTATCAATCAGCAGGCATGACACCCAACCGCCAGATCTCATAGTCATGGTATGTTGCAATAGCAAGTAGGATCTGGATGGACTTAAGCATAGCTACTGGAGAAAAGGTTTCATCATAAACCACACCTGATTAATGACGAGAATCTTTTGCAACAAGTCTAGCTTTGAAAGTCTCAACTTTTCCATCTACACCAAGTAATCTTCTCAAGATATACTTGCTCCTGATGGGGATTTAACCCTTCAAATAAAGCAACCAAATTCTATACTTTATTGGTGTATATGGATTCCATCTCAGATCGCTTAGCATCCAGCCATTCTTACAGAGTCCCCACTCCTAATGGCCTGCTCGAAACTAGTTGGGTCATCATCTCATGATGCAATCCTCGCTCCCACTGTCATAGAGAAAACCGAAATATCTCTCAGGTGGGTGGGAACCCTACCAGATCGGTGGAGAGGCTGAGGCTCGTCAGGAACTATTGAATCCTCTGGTTCTACAAAATCATCAGCTGTAGTTTGTATAGCTGGAACTCCTTCCAGTTCTACCTCATGAACACAAATTTGTTTCCAAAATAAATTCCTTTTCTAAAAAGGTGGTTATGCCGAGAAATAAAACACATTTTGTTCCTCGGTGCGGTAGAAGATATTCCCTTGCTAATGCTTGGGATATCCAACAAACTTTCACAGAATTGACCTTGCCTCAAGCTTGTCCGGATCTTGCTTTTGACATAGGCCGGACAACCCCAAATCTTAACTTACTTAAGAGATGGGCTCTTCCTATACCATATCGCATATGGAGTGGTAAGCACCTGATTTGGTTGGAACCCAATTCAATAGGTATGCAGCTTCTCAAGTGCATAACCCCTAAAAGGAAATAGGCAACTCAGTAGTACTCATCATAGAGCACACCATATCATATAGGGTGCGATAACTCCGCCCCGATATACCGACGTATTGTGGTGTATACGGAGGAGTAATGCTGAGAGAGAATTTCATTCTCCTTTAGAATAGTCCAGGAACTCCGTGCTCAAATATTCTCCTCCCTGATCACATCAAAAGACATAATACTTATTTCCGTTTTGGTTCTCTAATTCTGACTTATATTCATTGAATTTCTCAAAAGCTTCAGACTTGCGTTTCAACAAGAACATATGTACGAATCTTGAGAGATCATCAGTGAATGTAATGAAGTATAAAGAACCAGTCCTGGCATGTGTAGACAGGGGACCTACATACATCATCATGTATCAATCTCAAGAGTTCACTAACTCTCTCTCTGTTTCCAATAAACGGAGCTATGGTCATCTTATCTTTGTGACATGACTGGCAAGTTTCACAAGATATAAATTCAAACTGATTTAAATATGCATCTTTATGTAACTTAGCTAGTCGGGTCGAATTGATATGACCTAGTCTACAAAGCCTCAAGAAGGATTCGTTCATTTCTGAACTCTTCCTCTTGTGTGTGTTTTGTACGTTAAGAACCATGGTTTGATTTAGAACGTCTATGCTTTTAGATAACGCGCCTGAACCGATCAACTCTTGATATAGGAAATGTTCAAAACATTATCTAACAATACAAAATTATATCCTTCTTTACTAAATAAAGAGACTGATATGATGTTGTATGTCAGGTTCGGTATCTAATAACATTCGTTCAGAATCAATGTATTTGGTAATACAGGGTGATAACTGCCAACATCTTGGCTGCAACAATTGCATCGTTTTTAACTCTTAAAACTTATCACCCATTCTCAGCTCTCTACCTATCTGTAGCCTATGTAACATATTACATTTGCGGGATCCTGATCTGGTATCATATACCCAGGATGTAGAGGATACTGACAACAGTTCTCGGTAATGAACACACCTGAAGAAGATGCATCATTATTCACTTTCTTCGTTTGGGCGGCACGGGAATCCTGGTAATCCCCTATTTCCTGCTCGGTCTTATAATAATTATAAGTTGGAGCGGGACCAACGTTCCCCAGCTCAGTATAACAAGCGGGTCCGGTCAATACATCCATATTATTATCTTGATTAAGGCGTGACATGGTCGCTACCTGGAGAGAGAGAGAAGAAAACACTCTGCATGCGCACTTGCAAGATCAGATTGGTTATTATTTTATCTAATCAGGATGGCTCCCACTGTTTTAGTAAAATCTTCCTTCAAACCCTAAAAGGTAAGACTAGCCGGGATTAATTACACCTTACAAGTTCGCCAATCTTTCGGGCAGGCCAGCGTTGGTATTTTGAGAGAGGTTCCCCGTGCTTTCGCACGGACCATATTAAGATAAACCTCGTTTTACCAGGGGCGTAACCCTGTTAACACTTTTCTAGACACCTACTTGATCGGCTAATTGTAATGTGAAAAACTCTCCCAGGAGTAACTCTTACTCGCAGTGGGTATCGGGATCCAACTATCTCATAGAAGGTATGCAATCTCATTGCAAATTTCAACACTTGAAATTCCCGATAATATTTTGCCCCTATCATCCTATGACCTTGACAGAGGTCAACAAACCATAGGCTACTAATCAAGTTCAACCCATCATTTCCTGATTGAATTAAACCCACCCCCACGACCCTTGACAGAGGTCAACAAGGTCGTAAGACTACCCTAAAACAATCGCATCATATGCAGCGGATAAATACTAGTCAGCTACCGCACACAACTGTAGGGTTCCTAGGCACGCTAATTAGGTCTCACAAGACATCAACCATGCCAATTTCAAATTTTTATATGCCGAGAAACCCTAATACGGATCGTTAACTAGAATTTTAGGCGAAACATGCAACTAGTTAACAACTTAACTAAGTGAACGGAAATACAACCTTTGTAGATCCGGTCCTCCACCTCCATAGCTCCATGATGAAGTCTCCTTGCTGTCCAAATCGAATCCCGGGCTCTAGCGTCGGCTTCATCGGAGAAATGGGCGGGCTTGGTCCTCGGCTTCGATGCCGAAGATGATCTACGTCGAATCAACACTAGATCAAGCTCCAACTTCACCAAGCCATGAAACTTGTGAAGAAAACACCCTATACTACTTGGCAAGTGGTAGAGGATGAAGAAATAGGAAGTGGGTTCACTTTAGAATTGGATTTCTCACTCTTTTTCTCAAGTTGCCATTGATGGAGGCAAGCTTTTTTCATGTTGAAGAAGGAGAAGAAGAAGAAGATAATCAAATAAGTATTATTTAAAATAGAAATAAAAGGAATACTTATCATATAGCAACCATGGTCAAGTGTAGAGAATGAACTAGGGTAAAGTGGAATGGTTAGGGTTAAGCATGAAAACAAAAAACGTCACTTAGTCAAAGTTTCATGAAGCTTCAACTAGCAAACAAAAAAAGCCTCCATTCATTTATTTTGCAAAAATAAATAAACAAAATAAATGAATAAGTAAATCAAAACCCTAACCATTACACAACCATGGTTTAATCATACACTTAACAAAGTATGCATGTATCATCAAACATGATACAAACAAGTGCACAAAAATATATCACATATACAATGTGCACATCAAGTGAGAAAATCCTTTTAAAGTGAACCTATACTAGTTAATGCAAAGTAATATATCAAATATATAATTATACATTAAATCATTAAATCAACACTTGATTTAACTATCCAGTCATATCGCATATGACCGACTAATATCCAATGTATCGGCTTATCGAATTAATCCTCGATTCGATAACTAGGTTATATCGCATACAACCAATCGATACATTTATCGCGAGAATAGAATACGGTATGACATACACGAATTATTCTCGGTCCCGCACATATCTCATATGCGCTCCTATTTCGTTTCGCTTGAGCCAGGAAACCTCTGTGTAGGACTCTAAAGACTCGTCAAAACGCCGACAGCAGGTGATGATCATATCAAACACCCACAAGCCGCAAGCGGTCTGCTAAACGTAACGGCCACCCGGGTATTGAGAGATCAGAAGATCGACGAGCAAGCCCGCTCATACTCCTGTGAATCCAACCAGTAACACTTACCGCACAGTCCGGTCTCGTCGTCTGATATGTCGCATATCTCGCCTAGGGGTGGTAAACGTCAGACCCAATAGCTCGATAAGTCGTGTCGATATGAGGTCTATAACAGTTCGAGAAACTATTGGTAACACTTACCAATAAATCTCAGCAACCCTGGCCAGGGATTTCCGGTTATAGCCAATCGAACACAGCGCAACATCAACCCCCTATACCGGGAGAGACGAATCCCCTCCTATCGCTCATTGCCTCCATGTGACTCGGGACTGTACCCAAAAACCACCGTTTTGCACGCCCTTTTGGACGTGGTAAGGTGGAAATCAAAGCACAGTGGGAACCACACAAGACTCTATGACGATCTCGGGTCAACAGACTACTCTGTACCAGTGTCACCAGAGAACTGCCATCTGACGTAAGGATAATACCATCTGGGAGTTCTCGGCGAGTCCGTCCAGTGTACCCAGTCTCCACTGAGCACCCGTATATCATCTCTGATGTCAAACACCAATGGATATGGGATCATCCATCGCCCATCTGTATGGGTCGAGAAGGTATACGCTAGTCTACTCTGGTATATCGATGCCCCGTCTCGATATACCCATGACTAGGGACCTTGAAGGATGTACTTATGGACTACCATGTCCCCACTAGTATGATCCGCATCATAGTCCAGGTAGTCAAGTACATATCCTAAGGGCTTTACCAACATGTAACAGAGAGACAATCAGTGTACACGTTAAGGTAAAGATCAACCAGATAGCATACTATCATGTCGAGCAAGAAAGTCCTCCCTATATATGTCCAAGCATCCACTACAATATACATCCTATGTATAGTAATGGCCTCTAAGGCATACATATAACTAACAATCTCCCACTTGCACTAGGGCCATTTGATAGCAGTGGTTGTAGTATCTCATACTCAACCATACCATAAAAGTCTCTCTCTGGGAAAAGTCCTTTGTGAGTGGATCCGCCGTGTTGTCCTCTGAGCCTACTCTCCTAACCTCGATCATCCTGGAGATCAACTATCTCCATGATCAGGTGATGCTGCCTCAGAATATGTCTGGATCACTGATAAGACGGACGTACCTTGGCATAAGCCACAACTCCATTGTCACACAATGGGAGGAACTAAGTTCATCTCATGAACAAATATACATCCAGACTGCCTCTTTGGTAGCATCTTAAGTAGCGATGTATCGAGCCTTTATTGTCTAGTATGCCACGGTATCTAGCTTTAAACTCTTCCAACATACCGTCCCTTTACTGAGGGTAAAGACAATGCCTGTGACTGACTTTCAATCGTCCTTATCACCCTGGAACCCTTCCAGTGATTCTCCCCAGGATCGGTTGATACCATCTCACTACAACTAGTGAGAATCCTAACATCCAATTAGATCTATCTCATAGATCCAAAACCCAAGATTTAGGAGGTATCACTTTGATCCTATATGGAGAATCCTTGTGATAAGCGGAGATTGACCGAGCGTAGTATAGGAAACTCCTTCCCTATCAAGAGCATGTCATCCACGTACTCTACGAGGATCGTCACTATACTCCCTACTACCTTTTTGTTTATACAAGGTTCATCTACCATTTTGATGATGTTAAACTATTTGACTACTACATCAAAATAGATGTTCCAACTCCGCGATACCTGCTTTATCCTATAAAGCATCTTGTACACGTTCCGCTGCTCCCACTGTCTACGAAGCCCTCTGGCTGTGTACTTATAGACGTTCTCTTCTAAAACATTATTTAGAAAAGCAGTCATGGCACCCATCCGCCAGATATCGTAGTCATGGTATGTAGCCGTGGCAAGTAGGATCTGGATGGACTTAAGCATAGCCACTTGAAAAGGTTTCATCATTATCCACGCCTGGTCGATGACGAAAAAGATTTAACAAGTCTAGCTTTGAAAGTCTCAACTTTTCCATCTACACCAAGTAATCTTCTCAAGATATACTTGCTCCTGATAGGGATTTAACCCTTCAGATATAGCAACCAAAGTCCATACTTTGTTGGTGTACATGGATTCCATCTCAGATCGCTAAGCATCCAGCCATTCTTACAGAGTCTCACTCCTGATGGCCAGCTCGAAAATAGTTGGGTCATCATCTCATGATGCAATCCTCGCTCCCACTGTCATAGAGTAACCGAAGTATCTCTCAGGTGGGTGAGGAACCCTACTAGATCGGCGGAGAGGCTGGTAACTATTGAATCCTTTGGTCAAATCATCTGCTGTAGTTTGTATAGCTGGAACCTTTCCAATTCTACATTACAGACCTTGCCTCGAGCTTGTCCGGATTTTGCTTTTAGACATAGCCCGGACAACCCCAAAATCTTAGCTAACTTAAGATATGGGCTCTTCCTTTATCATATCAAATATGAAATGGTAGGCAACAGATTTGATTTGAACCCTATTCAATAGGTATGCAGCTTCTCAAGTGCATAACTCCCAAAAGGAAATAGGTAACTCAGTAGTACTCATCATAGAGCACACCTCAACATATAGGGTGTGATTGCTCCGCCCCGATACACCAACGAGCTATGGTGTATTCGGAGGAGTAATGCTGAGAGAGAATCTTCTTTTCCTTTAAAAAAGTCCAAGAATTCCGTGCACAAGTATTCTCCTCCTTGATCTCATCATAAGACATAATACTTATACCCGTATTTTGGTTCTCTACTTCTAACTTATATTCTGTGAATATCTCAAAAGGTTCGGACTTGTGTTTCAACAGGAACATAGGTCTAAATCTCGAAAGATCACCAGAGAATGTAATGAAGTATAAAGAACCGGTCTTGGCAAGTGTAGACAGGGGACCTACATACATCAACATGTATCATCTCAAGAGTTCACTAACTCTTTCTCTGTTTCCAGTAAACGGAGCTATGGTCATCTTATCTCTGTGACATGACTGGCAAGTTTCACAAGATGTAAATTCAAACTGATTTAAATATGCATCTAAAATGTAATTTCAGCCAGTCGGATCGCATTGATATGACCTAGTCTACAATGCCTCAAGAAGAATTCGTTCATTTCTGAACTCTTCCTTTTGTGTGTGTTCCGTATACTAAAGAACTGTAGTTTGATTTAGAACATCAATACTTTTAGATAACGTGCCTGAACCGATCAACTTTTGATATAGGAAATGTTCAAAACATTATCCAACTATACAAAATTTTATCATTTCTTTACTAATAAAGAGATTGATATGATTTTGTATATCAGGTTCGGTATCTAATAACATTCGTTCAGAATCAATGTATTGGTAATACAGGGTGACAGTGACCAACAGATTTGGCTGCAACACTTGCCCCGTTTTCTGCCTCATGAAACTTATCACCCGTTCTCAGTTCTCTACCTTTCTGTAGCCCTATGTAACATATTACATATCTGGGATCCTGATCTGGTATCAAATACCCAGGACGTAGAGGATACAGAGAAACAGTTCTTTGTAATGAACACACCCGAAGGAGATGCATCATATGCACTTTCTTCGTTTGGGTGGCATAGGAATTCTGGTATTCCCCAATTTCTTGCTCTGTCTTTTAACACTTATAAGTTGGAGCGGGACCAACGTTCCCCAGCTCAGTATAACAAGCGGGTTCGGTCAATATTCCGTATTATTATCTTGATTAAGGCGTGATATAGTCGCTACCTAGAGAGAGAGAGAAGAAAACACTCAGCGTGCGCTCTTTCAAGACTAGATTGGTTATTATTTTATCTAATCAGGATGGCACCCACTGGTTTTATCAAATCTTCCTTCAAACCCTAAAAGGAAAGACTAGCCGGGATTAATTACACACTACAAGTTCGCCAATCTTTCAGCCAGGCCAGTGTCGGTACTTTGAGGGAGGTCCCCCGTGCTTTCGCACGAACCTAATTAATGTAAACCTCGTTTTCCCAGAGGCGTAATCTCGTTGACACCTTTCTAGACACCTACTTGATCGGCTAATTGTAATGTGTAAAACTCTCCCAGGAGTAACAATTACTCGCAGCGGGTATCCGGATCCAACTATCTCATAGAAGGTATGCAATCTTATTGCAAATTTCAACACTTGAAATTCCCGATATTCATTTTGCCCCTAGCGTGCTATGACCTTGACGCATGCCAAACAACCCATAGTCCGCTAGTCAAGTTCAACCCATACATTTCTTGATTGAATTAAACCCACCCGCACGACCCTTGACGCATGCCAAACAACGCCGTACGAATACCCTAATCCAATCGCATCGTATGCTAGCAGATAAGCACTAGTTAGCTACCGTACACTACGCCTTGACGCATGCCAAACAACCGCAGCACGAATACTAACTAGTACTTATCTGAAATGATGGAGGGCTACGACAGGTTTTTCTGAAAACCTATTGCGTAATGAACTTGATATCGTTGTAGAATCAAATGATTTTAAAATGGAGTGTTTTTGAGGCTTTTCTAGTTTTGCTAAAGGAGTCACTCCCGGTGAAGGGAACGTTGGTTCTTTCCTCGTCGAATGAGGTGCGGGATATATCATATATATCACTGTGCAAAGCTGAAACTATAGAAGCAATCAAAAAGACAAACCGAGGGTTGCAGCATCTGCCAGTTATTAATAAAGGAGTCCTCCCTGTGAAGGGATCTCGGTCCTTTCCTCATCGAATAAGTTGCAGGATATATCATATATACCACTGTGCAAAGCAAGAACTGTAGCTACCTATTTTGTTTTGAAATTCGATTCTACAACATCTTTAGGTTTCTTTTTCTATCATTAATCATATTAATGAAGTCCCATCATTTAAATACCTAAACATCACAGATAAATACGACGTACACTTATGCCATCCGCATTCGCTTCGATGTCCCCTCGTGCACCGTTAGGTTAGGTAACTAACGGCAGAGCAGGGCAGGGCTAGCGCGGGTGTAAAACATAAGTAACGTCTATATAATATATCATATATACTATATACAGCATTTATCACAGAACATATCACATGATCACATCACAGATATCGCAGCAGAAGAAACATATGAAATATTGGATATACTAAGACGTCCGTGTTTTCAATACGAGTCAGTATAAAACACGGATTCCACGGTCGCGATGAATAGCCAAACCCACACCTCTAGACCCCTACGAGAGCAGCAAGCAACCCTACCAATTCTAGGGTTAGGAGACCCAGACTCGACTCCTCGAGTTTGTCTCCCACTGGACCCCAGAACCCGGTTACTTGTGCCCTCCTCTTTGGGTCTATCCTAGTACGGAAAAGTAAATAATATACAAACGGCGACATCTTCCGCTACCTGGAAGTGCCCCAATAAAAGAATATTACATACAGGTTTTTACATGAATGAAAATGAAAAACACTCATCTCACATAAAAACCCCCCGGCTATTCAAACACGACGATCCAATATAACATATCCAGCAACACATAATATCACATGTCATCAATGTAAGTACATATGCGCATCCCAATTGTCGTTGACATATAGCAACAAAACCGGCGATATCACATATTACACTTACGGTCACAGAAAAGAAAGTGTAAAACTACAACAGTTGGAATCCGCAACCTTCATAGACATCGCATGCCTAATAAAATGAATTCCTTAGACATCGCAAGCCTAACTATTATAAACCCAGCATTTTAGTCTCAAAATCGAAAACATTTTTCAATATCAAGTCGGGCAATTCAACAAGATTCCCGACATCCTGATCGAATGCTCGTCGCAAACTATAGTAGGCGGCCGCACCCCCGACGCCGTCGACGAAGTGCACCAAGGCGGAACACCGTTGCCGCGAGCACCCGAACGGATGCTTTCGGCGATGGGGTTCTCCTACAGTCACTTGGTCGGGGCTATGGGGCGTGGCTGTCTATTAAGTTTACCCGGCGAGTATCCGCGTACACTACGTGATTGCGACGGACTTTTGATCGCATCAAAATTCCGTGGCAACCGATCAAGTGAGACTAAAGTGCTATGTTTATAACATTCAAATCAGTTATCTCATAACTGCTTGTGGATTCCAAGTATTGTATCACATTCCGGATAAATAGAAAATGTTAAACTTTCCGATCGAACAATCGAATACCCAAGTTTTCTCGAAACAGATCAACACATGAAACAAGTTTAAAAACATCCAGTTCATGCCTCAGTACCAACGGTCCAGCCGTAGAAGGGTCAAGCCAACGCCTCACATGTGGCACGCCGTACTGCCCCAAACCCTAAGGTTCTAAAGGCAGTTCAAGATGGTCACATAATCGAGTTAAGGTTTGTTGTCTTCTAGAGGGACCATCGCGTTACTTGCACTACTTAGAACGTTATTAAACCGCAGAAAGATCCAACACTTGGAAATTTTCCGACAGGGGAAAAGGTGGGTATTTATATCCGGTCGAACTTTTTAACATATTCTAAAATATCCGGAAAGCCACATAGACAAAGTCTGATAATCCAATCGAATCATCGAATCCCCAAAACAACTCCAGAAAAACTCAACTGTTGAGTAAAATATAAAATTTTCCTGAAGACTCAGCACTTCAAGATAAGAATTACTGTGCAAGCCACGTGGTCTAACTCACCAAAATAGCCGCGGAACCGCCGCGAAACCCAGGGTGGGGCCGTGGTTCCACGGCGCTTTGGTCGAGTTAGCATCACGTGCTTCACAGTAACTCATAGAATTCCCTGCTGAATTTTTTTGGCAATTTTTAATTCACAAAAAACCAAATTTTCAGAAAATTTCCAGAGAGCAATTTGGAATTGGGGTTTCGGTTCGATCGAACTTCAAACTCCATCTACGCATCACCTAAGGCTCTAGCTAGGCTCTGATACAACTGTAGGGTTCCAGGGCATGCTAATTAGGTCTCACAAGGCATCAACCATGCCAATTTCAAATTTTTCATGTGCCGAGAAACCCTAATACGGATCGTTAACTAGAATTTTAGGCGAAACATGCAACTAGTTAACAACTTAACTAAGTGAACGGAAATACAGCCTTTGTAGATCCGGTCCTCCACCTCCATAGCTCCATGATGAAGTCTCCTTGCTGTCCAAATCGAATCCCGGGCTCTAGCGTCGGCTTCATCGAAGAAATGGGCGGGCTTGGTCGTCGGCTTCGATGCCGAAGATGATCTACGTCGAGGCAACACTAGATCAAGCTCCAACTTCACCAAGCCATGAAACTTGTGAAGAAAACACCCTATACTACTTGGCAAATGGTAGAGGATGAAGAAATAGGAAGTGGGTTCACTTTAGAATTGGATTTCTCACTCTTTTTCTCAAGATTCTATTGAAGGAGGCAAGCTTTCTTCATGTTGAAGAAGGAGAAGAAGAAGAAGATAATCAAATAAGTATTATTTAAAATAGAAAATAAAAGGAATACTTATCATATAGCAACCATGGTCAAGTGTAGAGAATGAACTAGGGTTAAGTGGAATGGTTAGGGTTAAGCATGAAAACAAAAAAGGCCACTTAGTCAAAGTTTCATGAAGCTTCAACTAGCAAACAAAGAAAGCCTCCATTCATTTATTTTGCAAAAATAAATAAACAAAATAAATGAATAAGTAAATCAAAACCCTAACCATTACACAACCATGGTTTAATCATACACTTAACAAAGTATGCATGTATCATCAAACATGATACAAACAAGTGCACAAAAATATATCACATATACAATGTGCACATCAAGTGAGAAAATCCTTTTAAAGTGAACCTATACTAGTTAATGCAAAGTAATATATCAAATATATAATTATACATTAAATCATTAAATCAACACTTGATTTAACGATCCGGTCATATCGCATATGACCGACTAATATCCAATGTATCGGCTTATCGAATCAATCCTCGATTCGATAACTAGGTTATATCGCATACAACCAATCGATACATTTATCGCGAGAATAGAATACGGTATCACATACACACATTATTCTCGGTCCCGCACATATCTTATATGCGCTCCTATTTCGTTTCGCTTGAGCCAGGAAACCTCTGTGTAGGACTCTAAAGACTCGTCAATACGCCGGCAGCAGGTGATGATCATATCAAATACCCACAAGCCGCAAGCGGTCTGCTAAACGTAACGGCCACTAGGGTATTGAGCGATCAGAAGATCGACGAGCAAGCCCACTCATACTCCTGTGAATCCAACCAGTAACACTTACCGCACAGTCCGGTCTCATCGTCTGATATGTCGCATATCTCGCCTAGGGGTGGTAAACGTCAGACCCCAATAGCTCTATAAGTCGTGCCGATATGAGGTCTATAACAGTTCGAGAAACTACTGGTAACACTTACCAGTAAATCTCAGCAACCCTGGCCAGGGATTTCCGGTTATAGCCAATCGAACACAGCGCAACATCAACCCCCTATACCGGGAGAGACGAATCCCCTCCTATCGCTCATTGCCTCCATGTGACTCGGGACTGTACCCAAAAACCACCGTTTTGCACGCCCTTTTGGACATGGTAAGGTGGAAATCAAAGCACAGTAGGAACCACACAAGACTCTATGATGATCTCGGGTCAACAGACTACTCTGTACCAGTGTCACCAGAGAACTTCCATCTGACGTAAGGTATAATACCATCTGGGAGTTCTCGGCGAGTTCGTCCAGTGTACCCAGTCTCCACTGAGCACCTGTATATCATCTCTGATGTCAAACACCAATGGATATGGGATCATCCATCACCCATCTGTATGGGTCGAGAAGGTATACGCTAGTCTACTCTGGTATATCGATGCCCCGTCTCGATATACCCACGACTAGGGACCTTGAAGGATGTACTTATGGACTACCATGTCCCCACTAGTATGATCCGCATCATAGTCCAGGTAGTCAAGTACATATCCTAAGGGCTTTACCAACATGTAACAGAGAGACAATCAGTGGACACGTTAAGGTAAAGATCAACCAGATAGCATACTATCATGTCGAGCAAGAAAGTCCTCCCTATATATGTCCAAGCATCCACTACAATATACATCCTATTTATAGTAATGGCCTCTAGGGCATACATATAACTAACAACAACGTCTTGACGGAGGTCAACAAACGCAGCACGAATACTAAGTAGGACTTATCTGAAATGACGGAGGGCTACGACGGGTTTTTAAGAAAACCTTTTGCGTAATGAACTTGATATCGTTGTAGAATCAAATGATTTTAAATGGAGTGTTTTTGAGGCCTTTGCTAGTTTTGCTAAAGAGGTCACTCCCGGTGAAGAGATCTCGGCTCTTTCCTCATCGAATGAGGTGCAAGATATTCACAATACCACTATGCAAAGAGAGAACTAAAAAACAATCAAAAAATGACACCGAGGGTTGTAGCATCTGCCAGTTATTGCTAAAGAGGTCACTCCCGGTGAAATGATCTCGGCTCTTTCCTTATCAAATAAGGTGCTAAATATTCTACAAGGAATACCGCTATGCAAAGCAAGAACTATAGCTACCAGTTTTAAACAAGTTTCTACAACATTTTTAGGTTTCTTTTTGTTTCATTAATCTCATTAATGAAGTCCCATCATTTAAGTTACCTAGTCGTCACAGATAAATACAACGTACGCTTATGCCATCCGCATTCGCCTCGATGTCCCATCATGCACCGTTAGGTTAAGTAACTAACGGCAGAGCGGGGCAGGGCTATCACGGGTGTAAAACATAAGCAACGTCTATATAATATATCACATATACTATATACAGTATCTATCACATCATACAAAGTGATCACATCATAGAATATTGCAGCAGAAATCAACATATGAAATTTGGATATACTAGGATTTCCGAGTTTTAAATTAATCCTGTATAAAACACGGATTCCACGGTCGTGATGAATAGCCAAACCCACATCCCTAGACCCCTACGAGAGCGGCAAGCAACCCTCCTAATTCTAAAGTTAGGAGACCCGGTCTCGACTCCTCGAGATGGTCTCCCACTAGACCCTAGAACGCGGTTACTTGTGCTCCCCGCCTTGGGTCTATCCTAATGCGGAAAAGTAAATAATATATATCAACGGTGACATCTTCCTCAACCCGGAAGTGCCCCAATAAAAGAATATTACGTACAAGCTTTTACATGAATGAAAATGAAAAACTCTCATCTCACATAAAAAAAACCGGCTATTCAGAACGCGAACATATCACAGCAACACATAACATCACATGTCATCAACGTAAGTAAATATGCGTATCCCAATTGTCGTTGACGTATAGCAACAAAACCGGCGATACACCACATATTGATCTTACGGTCGCTGAAAAGAAAGTGAAAAACTACAACAGTTAGAATCCGCAACCACCTTAGACATCATAAACCCAATGTATCACATACTTTGGATTTCATGCCTAACCAAATGAATTCCTTAGACATTGCATGCCTAACAATTATAAACCCCGCATTTTAGTCTCGATATTGAAAACACCTTTTAATATCAAGTCGGGCAATTCAACAAGATTCCCGACATCCTGATCGAATGCTCGTTTGAAACTTTAGTAGACGGCCGCACCCCCCATGCCGTCGACGAAGTGCACTAAGGTGGAACACCGCGGCCGCGAACACCCGAACGGATGTTTTTGGCGACGGGATTCTCCTACAGTCACTTGGTCGGGGCTATGGGGCATGGCTATCTAATAAGGTTACCCGGCGAGTATCCGCGTACGCTTCGTGATTGCGACAGAATTTTGATCACATCAAAATCCCGTGGCAACCGATCAAATGAGACTAAATTATTAGATTTATAAAATTCAAACTAGTTATCTCATAACTACTTTTGTGGATTCCAAATATTCTATCCCATCACATAATATCCGGACGACGTTAAACTTTTCGATCGATTCATCAAAGTCCCATAATTTCCCGACAGCTCAACACTTGAGCACAGTTCAATAATACCCAGAACATGCCACAGTACCTATGCACCAGCCGTAGAAGGGCAGACCTAAGCCTCATTAATGGCACCGCAGAACTGCCGCAAACCCTAAGGTTCGAAAGCATTTCCATGGTCATTATGTCGAGTTAGGGTTTCATTCTTCTAGAGGGTCCACAGAATTACTTGCATCTTTTTCCGAATACGTTAAAATTGGAAAAATGGGTTTTTGATAATCGTTCGAACTTTTTAACTTCGCCTAGACAACATGCGAATACCCGAAACAATGTTAAAACTACGAATACGAAATACTCCGAATTGCTTATAGTGTAAGATCACATCACATGCAAATTTAGAAAAAACAAACAACACCTGAAACACCAAAATCCAGATACTGGAACACACCAAAAAATTCATCCCAAACTCCACTAAATGGCCGGCCAGCTCGGAAAAAAGACCATTGTGCTCGGCCAAAATCCGGTGAGATGGGCTAAATTTTCTTGTGTGTTCATGTTGCATCTCGTACAACATTCTGGAGTTGTTTAAAAAATTTTTAGAGGACCTTTTAAAATCGACAGAAACTACATTTTGGTGTTGCAAGTTTCAGAGTATTTCGGTTTCGTAATCTTAACAAAATCCGTCTAATTTTCTAGCATGGCTCTGATACCACTGAATGGTTGTCTAGCACTGCAGCAAGTTTTCGGGAGGCATATTCCATGACAAATTAAAATTTTAGTCGTACTAGCTAACCCTAACATAGAATCGTATACTAGAAAATGCGACGAATCAATATGTAAACTGCTTTACATAGAACTGAACAAGGAATACAACCTTTGTAGACTGGTCCTTCACTTCAATAGCTCCATGTAGTATTCCCTTCGCTGGGATCATGAACTCCCGGACTCTAAAGAGGCTCCCCTGAAGAAATGAACAAGCTTGCATCGAAGTCTTCGAGGCCGAAGATGATCTACGTCGTGGAGATACTAACCCAAGCTACCCCTTCACTAATTATGGAATTAGTGAAGCAAACACCCTATACTAAATGGCAAGTAGTAGAGGATGATGAAATAGGAATTTTACTCATTTTAGATTTGATTTTCTCACTATTTTTCATCACTTTTCATGAAGCTAGAAAGCTTCAATGAGAGGAAGAAGAAGATGATGAAGTGATGAATAATAATCTTAGGTTTAGAATTGCAACCATGGTGAGTTGTTATGCTATGCCTAACTCATGTAGAGAATAAACCAAGGTCAAGGGTTAAGGTTGGGTTAACAAATATCTTAAGCAATGACAAAAGAGTGGACTTTGTCAATGTTCTACAAGTTTCATCCAAGCTTGAAACATTGACTAAGTCTTCACTAATTTGTGATAACTTAAATGATAAATATCAAACCCTAACTTTAACCCTAGCATGGTATTAGTCTCATACACCCTTGTTGCATATGTAACCTAGCATGACACATGAATATATATCACACATATATTTATGTGTTAAAAGAAAACAATACATATATCACATATATGTAAAGTGTAGCAAATGTGAGAAAAAGAAATCTTAAGTAAGCTAATATTAGTTAATGTAATATAATATATCAAATATATAATTATACATTAAATTATTAAATCAGCTCTTGATTTATCACATATAACCGACTAATATCAAATGAATCAACTTATCGAATCAACACTTGATCCGATAACCCGGCTATATCATATATAACCGAACGATATCACATATCGCGAGAATAGAATATGGTATCACATATCGTATTAATCTCGGTCCCGCACATATCACATATGTGCTCCTACTCCGTTTCGCTTGAGCCAGGAAAGCTCTGTGTAGGACTCTAAAGACTCGTCAGTACGCCGGCAGTGGGTGATGATCATATCAAACACCCACAAGCCGCAAGCGGTCTGCTAAACGTAACGGCCACCCGGGTATTGAGTGATCAGAAGATCAACAAGCATGCCTGCTCATACTCCTGCGAATCCAATCAGTAACACTACCGTACAGTCCGGTCTCTTCGTTTGATATGTCGCATATCTCGTCTAGGGGTAAACGTCAGAGCCCAGTAACTCGATAAGTCGTGCCGATATGAGGCTCATCACGGGTCGAGAAACTACTGATAACTCTTACCAGTATATCTTTGAAGCAGCACTGGCCAGGGACTTCCTGTTATAGCCAATCGAGTACAGCGCAACATCAACTCCCAATACCGGGAGAGACGAAACCCCTCCAATCGCTCATTGCCACCATGTGATTCGGGACTGCACCCAAAAGCCACCGTTTTGCATGTTTTCTTGAACGTGGTAAGGTGAAAATCAAAGCACGGTAGGAATCACACAAGACTCTATGACGATCTCGGGTCTACAGACTAACCTGTACCAGTGTCACCAGAGAACTGCTATCTGACGATAGGTATAATACTATCTAGGAGTTCTCGGCGAGTCCGTCCAGTGTACCCAGTCTCCACTGAGCATCCGTATACTATCTCTGATGTCAAACACCAATGGATATGGGATCATCCATCGCCCATCTACATGGGTCGAGAAGCTATACGCTAATCTACTCTAGTATATCGATGCCCTGTCTCAATACACCCATGACTAGGAACATTTGAAGGATGTACTTACCGACTACCCTGTCCCCACTAGTATGATCTGCATCATAATCCTGGTAGTCAAGTACCCATCCTAAGGGCTTTATCAACATGTAACATAGAGACAATCAATGTACATGTTAAGACAAAGAGCAACCAGATAGCATACTATGATGTCGAGCAAGAAAGTCCTCCCTATATATGTCCAATCATCCACTACAATATACATCGTATGTACAGTAATGGACTCTAGGGCATACATATAACTAACACTTCAACCACTGTTTATACCTTTGACATTGCTTCTTCATATGCCTTGGCTGTTTGCAAAAGAAGCACGGTTCTCTCTCTCGTCCAGATGATTTGGATTTTCCTCTTATGCTCTTGCCTCCGCCTCTAGTCTTTGACCTTCCCCTTTCATCAGCAAACAACCCTGACGACTTCTCCAATGGATTTGATTTCTTCATGATCTCATTGTTGAGAAGCATCGATGTAACCTCCTCCAACTCGAGAGTCTCCTTCCCATAGAGAATCGTTGTCACCAAGTGTTCATACGAATTTGGAAGCGAAGAAAGGAGTAAAAGCGCTTGGTCCTCCTCCTCTAACTTTACTTCAAAGCATAGAAGATCGTTGACCATCTTGTTGAAATTATTTAAGTGGTCGTGAATTGGAGTCCCTTCCTTCATGCGTAAACTGTTGAGTTGCTTCTTTAAGTACAGCTTGTTTGACAATGACTTTGTCATGTACAAGCTATCTAGCCTCAACCATAAAATTGCCGCAGAAATCTCCTTTATGACGTTGTACTTCACGTTATCCGCCAGAAAAATTTCTATTGTGCATTGTACTTTCTGATCCATTTCTTCCCACGCATCATTTGTCATGTCGGTAGGTTTATTACCGCCAAGTATTTTAAACAACCATTCTTTTACTAGAAGTGGCTTAACCCTTCTCTGCCACAATTTATGTTTCCTATTGAATTTATCTACCTCAAATTTTGTGCTATTTACTTTGTTATGACCTTGACAAGGTCAACAAACCATAAATCGCAAGTCAAGTTCAACCCGTACATTTCATGATTGAACTAAACCCACCCGCACGACCCTTGACAAGGTCAACAAGGCCGCACGACTACCCTAATCCAATCACATCTCATGCTTTGCAGATAAGCACTAATCAGCTACTGTTAGTTATATGTATGCCCTAGAGGCCATTACTGTACATTGGATGTATATTGTAGTGGATGCTGGGACATATATAGGGAGGACTTTCTTGCTCGACATGATAGTATGCTATCTGGTTGCTCTTTACCTTAACGTGTACACTGATTGTCTCTCTGTTACATGTTGGTAAAGCCCTTAGGATGTGTGCTTGACTACCTGGACTATGATGCGGATCATACTAGTGGGGACATGGTAGTCTATAAGTACATCCTTCAAAGTCCCTAGTCGTGGGTGTATCGAGACGGGGCATCGATATACCAGAGTAGACTAGCGTGTACCTTCTCGACCCATACAGATGGGGGATGGATGATCCCATATCCATCGGTGTTTGACATCAGAGGAGATATACGGGTGCTCAGTAGAGACTGGGTACACTGGACGGACTCGTCGAGAACTCCCACATGGCATTATACCTCACGTCAGATGGCAGTTCTCTGGTGACACTGGTACAGAGTAGTCTGTTGACCCGAGATCGTCATAGAGTCTTGTGTGGTTCCCACTGTGCTTTGATTTCCATCTTACCACGTCCAAGAGGGCGTGCAAAACGGTGGTTTTTTGGTACAGTCCCGAGTCACATGGAGGCAATGAGCGATAGGAGGGGATTCGTCTCTCCCGGTATAGGGAGTTGATGTTGCGCTGTGTTCGATTGGCTATAACAGGAAAACCCTGGCCAGGGTTGCTGAGATTTACTGGTAAGTGTTACCAGTAGTTTCTCGAATTGTTATAGACCTCATATCGACACGACTTATTGAGCTATTGGGGTCTGACGTTTACCACCCCTAGGCGAGATATGCGACATATCAGACGATCAGACCGGACTGTACGGTAGTGTTACCGGTTGGATTCACTGGAGTGTGAGCGGGCTTGCTCGTCGATCTTCAGATCACTCAATACCCGGGTGGCCGTTACGTTTAGCAGACCGCTTGCGGCATGCGGGTGTTTGATATGATCATCATCTGCTGCCGGCGTATTGACGAGTCTTTAGAGTCCTACACAGAGGTTTCCTGGCTCAAGCGAAACGAAATAGGAGCGCATATGAGATATGTGCGGGACCGAGAATAATGCGTGTATGTGATACCGTATTCTATTCTCGCGATGAATGTATCGAATGGTTGTATGCGATATAACCTGGTTATCGATTCATGCGTTGATTCGATAAGCCGATACATTGTATACTAGTCGGTTGTGTGCGACATGACCGGATCATTGAATCAAGTGTTGATTTAATGATTTAATGTATAATTATATATTTGATATATTACTTTGCATTAACTAGTATCGGTTCACTTTAAATGGATTTTCTCACTTGATATGTGCACATTGTATATGTGATATACTTTTGTGCATTTGATTGTATCATGTTTGATGATGCAAGGTTGCTAGGATTTGTGTAAAGAATTAAACCTAGGTTAAGTAAATGGTTAGGGTTTTATTTATTCATTCATTTATCTTTTTAATTGGATTAAAAAGAAATGGATAAGAAAAACAAAATGGTGACTTTCTTTGTTTGCATCTTGAATCTTCATGAAGCTTTGACCAAAGTCACCACTTTGTCTTCATCTTTAACCCTAGCCATTCATCTAACCTTAGTCAATTCTCTACACTTGACCATGGTTGATTATGATAAGTATTCTCTTATTTTCTATTTTCTAAAATACTTATCATAACAATATCTTCTTCTTCTTTTTCATCTTCAAGATGAAGAAAGCTTACTTCAACAATGGCAACTCTTGAAAAAGTGTGAGAAATCCAAATCTAAAGTCTACCCACTTCCTATTTCTTCATCCTCTACCTCTTGCCAAGTAGTAGAGTGTGTTTTCTTCACAAGTTTCATGACTTGGTGAAGTGAGAGCTTGATCTTGCGATGCTTCGACGTAGATCATCTTCGGCATGGACATCGACGACCTAGCTCGCCATTTCTCCGATGAAGCCGACGGTAGAGCCCGGATTTTGCATTGGACAGCGAGAGCACTTCATTACGGAGCTATGGAGGTGGAGCACCGGATCTACAAAGGTTGTATTTCCGTATTCTCATAGTTAAGTGTTAACTAGTTTATTTTATCGCCTAGTTTTCTAGCAAACGATCCGTAGTCGGGTCTCTCGGCACCTAGAATTTTTGAAAATGGCATGTTCGATGCCTTGTGAGACCTCATTAGGGTGCCTAGGAACCCTATAGTGGTATCAGAGCCTAGCTAGAGCCTTAGGCGAAGTCCAGACGGAATTTGATGTCCGAACGAACCCGAAACCCGATCACAAACTTGCTTTCTGTACTTTTTCTAAAATCGTGGATTTTTCCAAATTAAAAATATGCAGAAAAATAATCATGGTTTTCTAAGAATTACGGTAAAAAATTTTGGTCGTAATTCCATCAAACAGCCGCGGAACCGCGGCCTTAGCCCACGTGGCGCGGCGGTTCCGCGGCAGAACTGTTGCATCGTTGACCAAAATTTGCACAGTAATTATTAGTTTGTTGTGCTGAGTTCTCTGGGTATTTTTAATATTTTATTCAAGAGTTGAATTTTTTGCAGTTGTTTTGGGGATTCGGTGTTTCGATCGGAGTATCAAATTTTGTCTGTGTGGCTTTCCGGATAAATCTTAGAATATGTTAAAAAGTTCGACCGGATATAAATACCCAATTTTTCCCCTGTCGGGAAATTTCCAAATGTTGGATTTTTCCGTAGTTTAACGACGTTCTAAGTAGTGCAAGTAACTCGATGGACCCTCTAGAAGACAAAAAACCTTAACTCGATTATGTGACCGTCTTGAACTGCCTTTTGAACCTTCGGGTTTGGGGCAGTACGGCGTGCCACATGTGAGGCGTTGGCTTGACCCTTCTACGGCTGGACCGTTGGTACTGAGGCACGAACTGAATATTGTTAGACTTATTTCATGTGTTGATCTGTATTGGGAAAACTTGGGTGTTTGACTGTTCGATCGAAAAGTTTAACATTTTCTGTTTATCTGGAATGGGATACAATAATTGGAATTCGCAACAGTTATGTGATAACTGAATGAATGTTATAAACATAGCACTTTAGTCTCACTTGATCGGTTGCCACGGAATTTTGATGTGATCAAAAGTCCGTCGCAATCACGTAGCGTACGCGGATACTCGCCGGACAAACTTAATAGACAGCTACATCCCATAGCCCCGACCAAGTGACTGTAGGAGAACCCCGTCGCCGAAAGCATCCGTTCGGGTGCTCGCGGCAGCGGTGTTCCTCCTTGGTGCACTTCGTCGACGGTACCGGGGGTGCGGCCGTCTACTGAAGTTTACGACGAGCATTCGATCAGGATGTCGGGAATCTTGTTGAATTGCCCGACTTGATATTGAAAAGTGTTTTCGATAATGAGACTAAAATGCGGGGTTTATAACTGTTAGGCATGCGATGTCTAAGTAATTCATTTGATTAGGCATGCGATGTCTAAGGTGGTTGCGGATTCCAACTGTTGTAGTTTTACACTTTCTTTTCTGTGACCGTAAGTGTAATATGTGATATCGCCGGTTTCGTTGCTATATGTCAACGACAATTGGGATGCACATATTTACTTACGTTGATGACATGTGATGTTATGTGTTGCTGGATATGTTATATTGGATCGTCATCTTTGAATAGCCGGGGGTTCTTATGTGAGATGAGTGTTTTTCATTTTCATTCATGTAAAAACTTGTATGTAATATTCTTTTATTCGGGGCACTTCCAGGTAGCGGAAGATGTCACCTTTTGTATATTATTTACTTTTCCGCACTAGGATAGACCCAAGGAGGGGAGCACAAGTAACCGGGTTCTGGAGTCCAGTGGGAGACCAACTCGAGGAGTTGGGTCCGGGTCTCCTAACTCCAGAATTGGTAGGGTTGCTTGCCGCTCTCGTAGGGGTCTAGGGGTGTGGGTTTGGCTATTCATCACGACCGTGGAATCCGTGTTTTATACTGGCTCGTATTGAAAACACGGACGTCCTAGTATATCCAATATTTCATATGTTTCTTCTGCTGCGATATCTGTGATGTGATCATGTGATGTTCTGTGATAGATACAGTATATAGTATATATGATATATTATATAGGCGTTACTTATGTTTTACACCCGCGCTAGCCCTGCCCCGCTCTGTCGTTAGTTACCTAACCTAACGGTGCACGAGGGGACATCGAGGCGAATGCGGATGGCATAAGTGTACGTCGTATTTATCTGTGATGTTTAGGTATTTAAATGATGGGACTTCATTAATGAGATTAATGAATTAAAAGAAACCTAAGATGTTGTAGAATCGAATTTCAAAATAAAACAGGTAGCTACAGTTCTTGCTTTGCACAGCGGTATATGCGATATATCCTGCACCTTATTCGATAGGGAAAGGACCGAGATCCCTTCACTGGGAGTGACTCCTTTAGAAATAACTGGCAGATGCTACATACTCGGTTTGTCTTTTGATTGCTTTTAAGAGTTTTTGCTTTGCACAGCGATATATATGATATATCCCGCACCTCATTCGACGAGGAAAGGACCGACGATCCCTTCACCGGGAGTGACTCCTTTAGCAAAACTACAAAAGCCTCAAAAGCACTCTATTTTAAAATCATTTGATTCTACAACGATATAAAGTTCATTACGCAAAAGGTTTTCTTAAAAACCTGTCGTAGCCCTCCGTCATTTCAGATAGGTAATAGTTAGTATTCGTGCTGCGTTTGTTGACTCAGTCAAGGCGTAGTGTGCGGTAGCTGATTATTGTTTATCTGCAAAGCATATGATGCGATTGGATTAGGGTAGTCGTGCGGCCTTGTTGACTCAGTCAAGGGTCGTGCGGGTGGGTTTAATTCAATCGAGAAATGACGGGTTGAACTTTACTTGTGGTCTATGATTTGTTGACTCAGTCAAGGTCATAGATCGCTTGGGGCAAAATATTATCGGGAATTTCAAGTGTTGAAATTTGCAATGAGATTGCATACCTTCTATGAGATAGTTGGACCCCGATACCCGCTGCGAGTAATTGTTACTCCTGGGAGAGTTTTACATATTACAATTAGCCGATCAAGTAGGTGTCTAGAAAGGTGTTAACGAGGTTACGCCTCTGGGAAAACGAGGTTTACATTAATTAGGTTCGTGCGAAAGCACGGGGGACCTCCCTCAAAGTACCGACACTGGCCTGGCTGAAAGATTGGCGAACTTGTAGTGTGTAATTAATCCCGACTAGTCTTTCCTTTTAGGGTTTGAAGGAAGATTTGATAAAAAGCAGTGGGAGCCATCCTGATTAGATAAAATAATAACTAATCTATTCTTGAAAGAGCGCACGCTGAGTGTTTTCTTCTCTCTCTCTCCAGGTAGCGACCATATCACGCCTTAATCAAGATAATAATACGGAATATTGACCGAACCCGCTTGTTATACTGAGCTGGGGAACGTTGGTCCCGCTCCAACTTATAATTGTTATAAGACAGAGCAGGAAATTGAGGAATACCAGATCTCCCGTGCCGCCCAAACGAAGAGAGTGCATGTTGATGCATCATCTTCGGGTGTGTTCATTACAAAGAACTGTTTCTCAGTATCCTCCGCATCCTAAGTATATGATACCGGATCAGGATCCCAGATATGTAATCTGTTACATAGGGCTACAAAAGGGTAGAAAAACTGAGAACGGGTGATAAGTTTCATGAGACAGAAAACGGGGCAAGAGTTGCAGCCAAGTCTGTTGGTCACTGTCACCCTGTATTACCAATACATTGATTCTGAATGAATGTTATTAGATACCGAACCTGATATACCAAATCATATCACTCTCTTTGTTAGAAAAGAAAGGATATAATTTTGTATTGATGGATAATATTTTGAACATTTCCTATATCAAAAGTTGATCGATTCAGGCACGTTATCTAAAAGCATTGATGTTCTAAATCAAACTACAGTTCTTAGTATAGGGAACACACATAAGAGGAAGAGTTCAGAAATGAACGGATCCTTCTTAAGGTATTGTAGACTAGGTCAGATCAATGTGACCCGACTAGCTGAAGTTACATGTAGATGCATATTTAAATAAGTTTGAATTTACATCTTGTGAAACTCGCCAGTCATGTCACAAAGATAAGATGACCATAGCTCCGTTTACTGGAAACAGAGAAAGAGTTGGTAACTCTTGGGATGATACATGTTGATGTATGTAAGTCCCCTGTCTACACATGCCAAGACCGGTTCTTTATACTTCATTACGTTCTCTGATGATCTCTTTAGATTCAGACATATGTTCCTGTTGAAACACAAGTCCGAACCTTTTGAGATATTCACAGAATATAAGTTAGAAGTAGAGAACCAAAATACGGGTATAAGTATTATGTCCTATGATGAGATCAGGGAGGAGAATACTTGAGCACGGAAATCCTGGACTATTCTAAAGGATAATGAGATTCTCTCTCAGCATTACTCCTCCGTATACACCATGGCACGATGGTATATCGGGGCGGAGCAATCACACCCTATATGATATGGTGTGCTCTATGATGAGTATTACTGAGTTACCTATTTCTTTTTAGGGGTTATGCACTTGAGTAGCTGCATACCTATTGAATAGGTTCGAATCAAATCAGTTGCCTACCACTCCATATGAGATATGGAAAGGGAAGAGCCCATGTCTTAAGCTAGTTAAGATTTGGGGTTGTCCGGCCTATGTCTAAAAGCAAAATCCGGACAAGCTCGAGGCAAGGTCTGTTATGTAGAACTGGAAGTGTTCCAGCTATACAAACTACAGCAGATGATTTGGTACAACCAGAGGATTCAGTAGAAACCAACGAACCTCAGCCTCTCCGCCGATCTAGTAGGGTTCCCACCCACCTGAGAGATACTTCGGTTTCTCTATGACAGTGGGAGCGAGGATTGCATCATGAGATGATGACCCAACTAGTTTCGAGCTGGCCATCAGGAGTGGGACTCTGTAAGAATGGCTGGATGCTTAGTGATCTGAGATGGAATCCTTATACACCAACAAAGTATGGACTTTGGTTGCTATATCTAAAGGGTTAAATCCCCATCAGGAGCAAGTATATCTTGAGAAGATTACTTGGTGTACATGGAAAAGTTGAGACTTTCAAAGCTAGACTTGTTAAAAGTTTGCATCATTGACCAGGTACGGATAATGATGAAACCTTTTCAAGTAGCTATGCTTAAGTCCATCCAGATCCTACTTGCCACGGCTACATACTATGACTACGATATCTGGTGGTTGGGTGTCATGACAGCTTTTCTAAATGATGTTTTAGAAGAGTGCGTCTATAAGTGCACAGCCAGAGGGCCTCGTAGACAGTGGGAGCAGCGGAAACGTGTGCAAGATGCTTTATAGGATTAAAGCAGGCATCGCGGAGTTGGAACATCTGTTTTGATGAAGTAGTCAAAGAGTTTGACATCATCAAAATGGTAGATGAACCTTGTATATACAAAAAGGTAGTAGGGAGTATGGTGACGATCCTCGTAGAGTACGTGGATGACATACTCTTGATAGGGAAGGAGTTTCCTATGCTACGCTCGATCAATCTCCGCTTATCACAATGATTCTCCATATAGGATCAAAGTGATACCTCCTAAATCCTGGGTTTTTGGATCTATAAGATAGATCTAATTGGATGTTAGGACTCTCACTAGTTTAGTGAGACGGTATCAACCGATCCTGGGGAGAATCACTGGAAGGGTTCCAGGATGATAAAGACGACTGAATGTCAGTCACAGGCATTGTCTATACCCTTAGTAAAGGGACGGTATGTTGGAAGAGTTCCAAGCTAGATACCGTGACATACTAGACGATAAAGGCATGATACATCGCTACTTGAGATGCTACCAAAGAGGCTGTTTGGGTGTATATTGGTTCATGAGATGAACTATGTTCCTCCCATTGTGTGACAATGGAGTTGTGGCTTATGCCAAGGAACGCCGGTCCCATCAGTGATCCAGACATATTCTAAGGCAGTATCACTTGATCATGGAGATGGTTGATCTCCAGGGAGATCGAGGTTAGGAGAGTAGACTCAGAGGACAACACAGCGGATCCACTCACAAAGGCCTGTTCCCAGAGAGAGACTTTTATGGGATGGTTGAGTATGAGATACTACAACCACTGCTACAGATGGCCCTAGTGCAAGTGGGAGATTGTTAGTTATATGTATGCCCTAGAGGCCATTACTGTACATTGGATGTATATTGTAGTGGATGCTGGGACATATATAGGGAGGACTTTCTTGCTCGACATGATAGTATGCTATCTGGTTGCTCTTTACCTTAACGTGTACACTGATTGTCTCTCTGTTACATGTTGGTAAAGCCCTTAGGATGTGTGCTTGACTACCTGGACTATGATGCGGATCATACTAGTGGGGACATGGTAGTCTATAAGTACATCCTTCAAAGTCGCTAGTCGTGGGTGTATCGAGACGGGGCATCAATATACCAGAGTAGACTAGCGTGTACCTTCTCGACCCATACAGATGGGCGATGGATGATCCCATATCCATCGGTGTTTGACATCAGAGGAGATATACGGGTGCTCAGTAGAGACTGGGTACACTGGACGGACTCGCCGAGAACTCCCAGATGGTATTATACCTCACGTTAGATGGCAGTTCTCTGGTGACACTGGTACAGAGTAGTCTGTTGACCCGAGATCGTCATAGAGTCTTGTGTGGTTCCCACTGTGCTTTGATTTCCATCTTACCACGTCCAAGAGGGCATGCAAAACGGTGGTTTTTGGGTACAGTCCCGAGTCACATGGAGGCAATGAGCGATAGGAGGGGATTCGTCTCTCCCGGTATAGGGAGTTGATGTTGCGCTGTGTTCGATTGGCTATAACAGGAAATCCCTGGCCAGGGTTGCTGAGATTTACTGGTAAGTGTTACCAGTAGTTTCTCGAATTGTTATAGACCTCATATCGACACGACTTATCGAGCTATTGGGGTCTGACGTTTACCACCCCTAGGCGAGATATGCGACATATCAGACGATCAGACCGGACTGTACGATAGTGTTACTGGTTGGATTCACTGGAGTGTGAGCGGGCTTGCTCGTCGATCTTCAGATCGCTCAATACCCGGGTGGCCGTTACGTTTAGCAGACCGCTTGCGGCTTGCTGGTGTTTGATATGATCATCATCTGCTGCCGGCGTATTGACGAGTCTTTAGAGTCCTACACAGAGGTTTCCTGGCTCAAGCGAAACGAAATAGGAGCGCATATGAGATATGTGCGGGACCGAGAATAATGCGTGTATGTGATACCGTATTCCATTCTCGCGATGAATGTATCGAATGGTTGTATGCGATATAACCTGGTTATCGATTCAAGCGTTGATTCGATAAGCCGATACATTGTATACTAGTCGGTTGTGTGCGACATGACCGGATCATTGAATCAAGTGTTGATTTAATGATTTAATGTATAATTATATATTTGATATATTACTTTGCATTAACTAGTATCGGTTCACTTTAAATGGATTTTCTCACTTGATATGTGCACATTGTATATGTGATATACTTTTGTGCATTTGATTGTATCATGTTTGATGATGCAAGGTTGCTAGGATTTGTGTAAAGAATTAAACCTAGGTTAAGTAAATGGTTAGGGTTTTATTTATTCATTCATTTATCTTTTTAATTGGATTGAAAAGAAATGGATAAGAAAAACAAAATGGTGGCTTTCCTTGTTTGCATCTTGAATCTTCATGAAGCTTTGACCAAAGTCACCACTTTGTCTTCATCTTTAACCCTAACCATTCATCTAACCTTAGTCAATTCTCTACACTTGACCATGGTTGATTATGATAAGTATTCTCTTATTTTCTATTTTCTAAAATACTTATCATAACAATATCTTCTTCTTCTTCTTCATCTTCAAGATGAAGAAAGCTTACTTCAACAATGGCAACTCTTGAAAAAGTGTGAGAAATCCAAATCTAAAGTCTACCCACTTCCTATTTCTTCATCCTCTACCTCTTACCAAGTAGTAGAGTGTGTTTTCTTCACAAGTTTCATGACTTGGTGAAGTGAGAGCTTGATCTTGCGATGCTTCGACGTAGATCATCTTCGGCATGGACATCGACGACCTAGCTCGCTATTTCTCCGATGAAGCCTACGCTAGAGCCCGGATTTTGCATTGGACAGCGAGAGCACTTCATTGCGGAGCTATGGAGGTGGAGCACCAGATCTACAAAGGTTGTATTTCCGTATTCTCATAGTTAAGTGTTAACTAGTTTATTTTATCGCCTAGTTTTCTAGCAAACGATCCGTAGTCGGGTCTCTCGGCACCTAGAATTTTTGAAAATGGCATGTTCGATGCCTTGTGAGACCTCATTAGGGTGCCTAAGAACCCTACAGCTACCGCACACTATGTCTTGACAAGGTCAACAAACACAGCACGAATACTAAATGGTTCTTATCTGAAATGATGGAGGGCTACGACGGGTTTTTAAGAAAACCTTTTGCGTAATGAACTTGATATCGTTGTAGAATCGAGTGATTTTGAAAAGGAGTGTTTTTTTAGGCTTTTACTAGTTTTGCTAAAGAGGTCACTCCCGGTGAAGGGATCTCGGCTCTTTCCTCATCGAATGAGGTGCTGGAAATTTCACAAATACCACTATGCAAAGCATGAACCAAAAAAAAAGGCAATCAAAAACAAAACCGAGTGGGTTGTAGCATTTGCCAGTTTCACTAAAAAGGTCACTCCCGGTGAAGGGATCTTGGCTCTTTCTTTATCGAATAAGTTGCTGGATATTCTACAAGGAATACCTCCATGCAAAGAAAAAACTAGAGCTACCAGTTTTTAAAATAAAATTCTACAACATCTTTAGGTTTTTTTCTTTTCTTTCATTAATCTCATTAATGAAGTCCTATCATTTATGCTTCCTAAGAATCACAGATAAAGAAATGAAAGTAGAACGTACACTTATGCTATCCGTATTCGCCACAGTGTCCCGTTATGCACCTTTAGGTTACTTAACTAACGGCATAGCGGGGCGGGACTAGCGCGGGTGTAAAATATAAGCAACGTTTATTATATATCATATATATAATACCAACATTCGTCTCATCATATAAAGTGATCACATCACAGAATATCAGTAGCATAAGTCCACATATGAAATATTGGATATACTAGGAATTCCGTGTTTTGAATTAAGCCGGTAAAAAGCACAGATTCCACGTTCGTGATGAATAGCCAAACCCATATCCCTAGACCCCCTACGAGAGCGACAAGCAACCCTACCAATTCTAGAGTTAGGAGACTCGGTCTTGACTCCTCGAGACGGTCTCCCACTGGACTCTAGAACCCGGTTACTTATGCTCCCGACCTTGGGTCTATCCTAATACGGAAAAGTAAATAATATACATCAATGGTGACATCATCCTCAACCCAGAAGTGCCCCAATAAAAGAATATTACATACAAGTTTTTAGATGAATGAAAATGAAAAACTCTCATCTCAGATAAAAAAAACCCGGCTATTCAAACACGACGATCCAATATAACATATCACAGCAACACATAACATCACATGTTATCAACGTAAGTAAATATGTGTATCCCAATTGTCGTTGACGTATAGCAACGAAACCGGCGATACACCACATATTGATCTTACGGACGCGGAAAAGAAAGTGAAAAACTACAACAATTGGATTCCGCAACCACCTTAGACATCATAAACCCAATGTATCACATACTTTGGATTTCATGCCCAGCCAAATGAATTCCTTAGACATCACATGCCTAACAATTATAAACCCCGCATTTTAGTCTCGATATTGAAAACACTTTCCAATAACCTGTCGGGTAATTCAACAAGATTCCCGATAACCTGATCGAATGCTCATAGGAAACTTTAGTAGACGGCCGCACCCCCGATGCCGTCGATGAAGTGCACTAAGGCGGAACACCGCGGCCGCGAGCACCCGAATGGATGCTTTTGGCGACGGGGTTCTCCTACAGTCACTTGGTCGGGGCTAAGGGGCGTGGCTATCTAGTAAGGTTACCCGGCGAGTATCCGCGTACACTACGTAATTGCGACGGACTTTTGATCCACATCAAAATTCCGTGGCAACCGATCAAATGAGACCAAACTGCTAGATTTATAAAATTCAAACTAGTTATCTTATAACTAATTATTGTGGATTCCAAATATTGTATCACAATCACAGATAGCAAGACAATGTTAAACATTTCAATCAAATCAACAAACACCCAAAATTTTCCAGAGGGCTCAACACTTGAGCACAGTTTAAAAATACCCAGAACATGCCACAGCACCTATGGACCAACCGTAGAAGGGCCAACCCTTGCCTCACTTATGGCGCCACAGAATTACCGCAAACCCTAAGATTTGGCGGCGGTTCTAACGGTCATAGAATCAAGTTAGGGTTTCATTCTTCTAGAGGGTCCATAGAATCACCTGCATGATTTTCTGAAGATTTTAAATTTGGAAAAATCCAACTTTTGGAAAATTTCCAGCATGGGAGAAAATGGGTTATTGATATTCGTTCGAACGTTTTAACGTCGTCAAGATTACCCGAAACGATGTTAGAATTACGACTACGAAGAACTCCGAATTGTCTTTACATAAAAATAACATCACATGCAATCTCAGAAAAAATAAGCAACACCTGAAACACCAAAACCCAGAGATTGGAACATAAAACCAAAACGAAGCCCAAACTCAAAGCCCAGACCGGCCAGGCCGATTTTTACAAGTATTTCGCCGGGTCAAATCCGGAGAAATGTGTTTGTTTTGGTCTCGTGTTCATGTTACATCATATGCAACATTCTGCAACTGCTTAAAAAACTTTTAGACACTCTGAAAAATTCGACAGAAACTAGGCTTTTTGTTTCGATGTTTCGGAGTTGTTTCAGTTTCATAATTCTACAAACATCGTCTAATTCTCTAGCTCGGCTCTGATACCACTGCTGGGTTCCCTAGCACGACCACTGGGTTTCGGGAGGCATCGACCATGCCATTTTCAAAAAATTGGCGCACTAAAGAACCCTAACCTAGAATCTTAACTAGGGAATTAGATGAAAACTAGCATGTAAACATCTTTACATCTAAGTGAACAAGGAATACAACCTTTGTAGACCCATCCTTCACTTCAAAAGCTCTGTGTAATAGTCCCTTCGCTCCAAGTAGTGAACTCCCGGACTCTAAAAAGTCTCCACAAGATGAAAGGAACAAACTTGCTTGAAGTCTTCGAGGCCAAAGATGATCTACGTCGAGGAGACACCAACTCAAGCTACCTCTTCACTAATTAGGAATTAGTGAAGCAAACAACCTAAACTAAATGTCTAGTCTAGTGTAGGTTGATGAAGTAGGAATTTTTCTCACTTTAGAAATATTTTTCTCACTAATTTTCTTCACCTCCCAAAAGCTAGAGAGCTTGAGGAAGGAGATGAAGAAAAGCAACCATGGAGAGAAGCAGGTGTAGAATGGCAACCATGAGTGAGTTAATATCATATACTAACTTATATAGAGACTAAACTATGGCTAGTCATAATGGTTGGGTTAATAAATATCTTAAGTAAAACAAAATTAGTGGACTAAGTCAATGGTTCCACAAGCTTCCACAAGCTTCAAACATTGGACTAATTTCCAACTAATTTTGATTTACTTTAAATAAATAAAACCCTTCATTGTGTTAAGCATGGTGTGAGTCTCATACATCCATGTAGCATGTAGCAACTAGTATGACACAATAATATATATCACATATATATTAAGTGCACACAAGTGAGAAAAATAAATGCTTATGTGAGCTAATATTAGTTAATGTAAAATTAATATATCAAATATATAATCATAAATTAAATTATTAAATCAACACTTGATTTAATAATCCGGTTATATCACATATAACCGACTAATATTATATGTATCAACTTATCGAATCAACACTTGATTCGACAACCCGGCTATATCACATATAACCGATCGATATCACATATCGTGAGAATAGAATACGGTATCACATACATATATTAATCTCGGTCCCTCACATATCACATATGTGCTCCTACTTCATTTCTCCTGAGCCAGGAAAGCTCTGTATAGGACTCTAAAGACTCGTCAATACGCCGGCAGTAGGTGGTGATCATATCAAACAACCACAAGCCGTCAGCGGTACTGCTAGACGTAACGGCCACCCGGGTATTGAGCGATCAGAAGATCAACAAGCAAGCATGCTCATATTCCTGCGAATCCAATAAGTAACACTACCGTACAGTCCGGTCTCTTCGTCAGATATGTCGCATATCTCGCATGGGGTGGTAAACGTCAGACCCCAATAGCTTGATAAGTCATGCCGATGTGAGGCCCATAACGGTTCGAGAAACTACAGATAACACTTACCAGTAAATCTCAGCAACCCTGACCAGGGATTTCCTGTTATGGACAATCGAGCATGGCGCAACATCAACCCCCAATACCGGGAGAGACGAAATCCCCTCCTATCGCTCATTTCCTCCATGTGACTCAGGACTGTACCCAAAAACCACCGTTTTGCACATTCTCTGGAACTTAGTAAGGTGGAAATCAAAGAACAGTGGGAATCATACAAGACTCTATGACGATCTCGGGTCTACAGACTAATCTGTACCAGTGTCACCAGAGAACTGCTATCTGACGATAGGTATAATACCATCTAGGAGTTCTCGGCGAGTCCGTTCAGTATACCCAGTCTCTACTGAGCATCCGTATACCTTCTCTGATGTCAAACACCAATGGATGTGGGATCATCTATCGCCCGTCATATGGGTCAAGAAGCGTATACACTAGTCCACTCTGGAATATCGATGCCCCGTCTCGATACTCCCACGACTAGGAACAATTGAAGGATGTACTTACCGACTACCCTGGCCCCACTAGTATGATCTGCATCATAATTATGGTAGTCAAGTACACATACTAAGGGCTTTATCAACATGTAACAAAGAGACAATAAGTGTACATGTTAAGATAAAGAGTAACCAAATAGCATGCTATCATGTCGAGCAAGAAAGTCCTCCCTATTTATGTCCAAGAATCCACTATAATATACATCATATGTACAATAATGGCCTCTAGGGCATACATATAACTAACAAACTTAATCCAAATTGTTACTTGTTAATTATTTGCTTAAATCTAATTTTAATTAGATGTTAATATAGCTTTTATTGGAAACTGGAATTTTAAAGAGAAGGGTTTGGTTTAAAAATTAAAGTTTTTATCACTTAATTAGATTGGCTAAATTTAGTTAACATCTAATGGGTTCATTAAGTATAATCTAGTTGTTACTTTTCTAATATTGCTTTTAATTATCTTAATTAAGTGGTTATGCAAGTAAATTGCACGATTGGGTTCTAGGTTTGGTGATTGCTACGCATAGCGACCCCTAGTTGTGGTTGTGGCGTTGTCGCGCGCACGTTTTGTGCACTAAGTGCATGCGCGTCGAGTTAATACACGTTAATTACCTTGTACCGTGTTGACTTCACGTCTATTTAAATGGTTAACCTCATATATACTCATTGTGCGATTCTAGGATCGGTTACGGAGACGTCGGATGTGGCGCGGAAAGGAAAGGCTGTGATTGGATCAGATTAGCCGAGGCGTCCCGATGAGTAGATGTACACATCTACGGGGAAATCGTCTGGATAGCGCAAGGCGCCCGATAGTTAGGATTTTTAGTAGTTCTTGCACCTATATGCGTGGTATCAAAGCATTTCATAGCATGACATTGCATCCTCTTATACATGATGTTATTACTTAGGACACTTGCACCATTACCATTGGTTCATGCCGCACGTGCACTATTTATACAAACACGCACGCCATTGGTAATTGCTATGTCACGAAGACTATAGAACTTGCTTGAATCGGTATCTGAGCATTTGCATTATTTATGATCTGTAATTTGCAGTTGTATATTCATTTCATCAGGATGGATATGTAGGATTGCTAGCCATATGTATCTACTTCATTGCATCATCATTCATGCATAGTTTTCTAGTCATACATCGCATCACATATTATCGATATCATAGGCATCCATCATTACCGACATGTTCACATATTGTGATTCTTCTTGGAAATTTCAGTATTGATGAGATTTCTGGATTTTGGGGAAGACCGCAAGGATTTTATAAACCTATTATCATTTTAAAAATAGAAATTTGCGGTTTTCTCATGATATAATGTGTGTGGCGTCCACCATGAGTTTTCTTAGTTCTTGAGCGGTATCATATACCCGATTCGAGGAGGGGGATGCACCGTCTGTGGGTACATGGTCGACCCGGTGCGGTACCTCAGGGCAAGAAGATCGTGTAGAAAGGAGTTGAGCCCGGCAGGGGAGCACTACCGACCGATGATGTTTGGCGCGTGGAAATACGGAGGATACCGACCGTAGTCGTGAGATTTGATGATATGGGCCAATCCGGACTAACGGAGCCCGAGATATTGAGGATATTATGTCGATGCTTTACACGGACTTTTCTGTCGATTTTACTGATGATACTTCAGTTTTTATCATATAAAAGTTTACTGAGATAAGGATACAGATCTCGCATGTCAGTTATATCTGGATTTCGTGTTGATTATCCATTCATGTTGCATTCATACTGGTGCATCGCATTATATTGGTATATGTAGGTTGTGACGCATCCGCGTGCATGCTTACGATAGCCTTATTAGATGTTAGTTACTACTAAGAGTTGGCAACTCATCCCCGTTGTGCCACAGTATCTTGCAGGTCTGACCCGTCAGCACAGTAGCGGCGGGCGTACTTTCTCTTTTTGCTTCATTTGCTTTGACTTGCGGCTTGCTCATAAGTGGGTTGCGAGGATATTTTGTTCCCACCTTGTGTGTTATTATTGTATCCAGTTCACTCTATCTACCTTATCTACCGCTTTTTCCCCGGTTGTATATTGGACTTAGATGGTGGGCTTGTGAGATTTGTATATATTCTATTTCTGGTGTCGATGCTCACTTGAGCCGACGTGGTGTTTTCTTATTTCTTGTTTTCAGATGCTTATCTCATATTATGATGATATATATTGCATGTGGTTATGATTCCGCCATTGGCGAAAAGATAACTCCTTCTAGGGGATGCCTTTATTCGTTACTTATGTATATTCTTGTTTTATACCTGTTTGGGGTCAGTATTTACAATGGAAACTCTGCCGAAATTTTTGGGAAAATTTGATGTATTTAAAATGTTTTAATGTGACTTTATTTTACTCAAATCACCTTTTTAAGTTAAGTTTTCCTTCACTCTATTTTCTTTAAATGGTTTAGATTTCTGTGCTTTGGCTTACTTAGATTACGTTACACATTTAGACGCCGCGTAATTTAAGTGCCAGTCACGTTCCACATATTCGGGTCATGACAGTAATGTCAGTTTTTAAAAACTTGGTTCTAACAACATCATATAGGTTTGTTTTCTTTGCATTAATCGGAATTAATGCAGTCCCATCAATTAAACATATCACACCAGATAAAGGAACGAAAATATAATGTACGTATATGCCATCCGCATTTGCCACTGGCCCTGTCATCACCCGTTAGGTTACTTAACTAATAGCAGAGCGGGGGCTGGACTAGCGCAGGTGCAAAACACATACAATATCTACTAGTAAATATATAAATATATATAATATTCATCCCAGGCATGATATAAGCAACATCACAGAATCTCATCAAGTAACACAGAATGGTGGATATTCCTGGAGCCTCGGGTTTCACTTTAGCCGCAAATGAGACCCGACGTTTCATGTTGTGTGGATAGCCTGTGCAATGAAAACCTAGACCCCTACGAGTGCGGCAAGTTACCCGCCAATCCCAAAAGCGAGGCAATCCTAATCAACAACGTGAATGGGCCACCCAGCACTTCACAGAATCCGGTAACTTGAGCACCACTCCGTGGGTTAACCTGTACCCCCTACAAATGCAAAGAATAGCCTGCCAATTCTAGAGTAAGGTCTCCTCTGTCTCAACGCCATAAGATGTGGACCCGTTACTCTCTAGAACCCGGTTATTCATGCACTCCGCCTTGGGGTAATCCTAGTACAGAAAAGAAAAGAAATATATGTACAAAGGTGACATCGACCTTAATCCGGTCGTGCCCCAAACAAATAACATACAAACTGGCAGAGACGGCAGTCCACATGTCGGACGCTCGCCCCGCAATATCAAATGTACAAATGAATCTGAACTGTACAACAATAATTGCACCACTTGATATCCGCTAGGACAATCCAACCATAACCTCAGCACAACACAGAACATTAACGTGAATGTCATGTTCGCAAACCCGTCTAAAAGAACATATAGCAGTTAGACGAATTATACCACTCTAATGACATTCACGGTCGCAGATAGTAATGTATGCATTGAAAAACACACAATTAAAATTTCGATCGACTAAACTTTTCCAAATTGGCCCCCAAATGCAAAACCAGCACTCAAATAAATCTGGACCAAAACCAAATATTCCAAAAATCATATTTTCATGAACTAGAGCCCCAGAAAAAAATTGGGGCACTGTAGCAAAAAAAGCGCCGCGGTTCCTCAGCAAAACGTGCCATTTGGCTTGGGTTCCGCGGCGGAATTTTAGACTTACGTGCCCAAATTTTTTTCATAGCTCTAGTTTTGCCTGCATATATTTTTAAGATACCCAAAAAAAAATTTTGAACAACTTTGAAATTCGACAGCAAGCATGCTAATATGGAAATACGATTCGGAAAAATTTGTCGATTGAGATTTTAAATTTATGCAAACTAGCTCGTAAGGGTTTATGGGTTGGCTCAGATACCATGTTGGGTTATGCCAGCGTCCTGGACATCAATCCGTGACCGAATGCATGTTGGATATAATGCCCTCAAAGTCGATTATTGGATCGCAGGCACGTGATTGCAATGATTGAGGGATGGCCTATACCGGTAGGACAGTCTTGCTCGAGATGATAGTATGCTATCTGGTTTGCCTTTATCATCGTGTACATGCTTTAGGTGACATTACAGATCACTATTACACGATGATAGAGCCCTTAGGATTCTTGCTTGACTACCATCAGTATGATGGCGATCATATACGTGAGAGTTGGGTAGTCTATAAGCACATCCTTCAAGTGTCCCTAGTCGTGGGAGTTTCGAGACTGGGCATCGATACTCCATGAGTAGACTGGTGTATACGATCGAGACCCCGACGAGGGGCGATAGCCTGTCTCACAAGCCATTGGTGTCAGTTGGTTCACCTAAGACGTATACAGGTGCTCATTGGGTTATGAGTACACCGAAAAGGACTCACCGGGAACATGCTAGTTGGTATTATACCTGTCGTCAGATAGCAGTTCCCTGGTGATATGTGTACAGGTTAGTCTATCGACCTGAGATCGTCATTTGTCCCGTGTGAGTTCCCACTGTTCTTTGATTACTACCTTACCACGGCTCAAAGGAGTCGTGCAAACAGGTTTTAGTTGGGTACAGTCCCGAGCCATATGGAGTGTAACACCTTAGGATGTGATTAATGGCTAATTATACTTTAATATATGGTTTTTAATAAAAAAGCTTACCAAATCAATTTTCAAATATTTTATCAAAATTAATGAATATTTTATTAGAATTTATTTAGCCTTTCAAACACATGTGCATGTAAATTAGGGTTAAACCATGTTTAGCAACCATGGTGGATTAACCCATTTTCCTTAAGTATATTTGGTTTTTAATTAAGTGTGTTTTTTTAAATGGGAAATTATTAGAATTTTGTTGACTTGGTGAGTGAGGGGGAGAGAGAGAGAGAGAATGGGCATCATGGCCTTGCCCATGCTTTCATTTAATGAAGAGAGAGGGGAGGGTTGACTATTCTTGGCTCTCATTCTTTTTCTTTTGTTAACTCTTTTCTCACTTCTCTCTCTCACTCACACACACACGCACTTCACTCAGCAGCAGCAGAAGTTGCAGCACCAGCAGCAGCAACAAACAACAACAACATGAAGCAGCAGCATCAACAGCAGCACCAGCATCAGCAGCAGCTTCAGGCATCAGCAGCAGCAGCAACATGCAGCACCTGTAGTAGCAAGCAGAAGCAGCAACACAGCTTCTTCTCCTCCTCCTTGCACCTAGGGTCAAGTGAGGTATACTTCTTAGGCTTAACTTCCTGGCTTGCAAGTCTTATGTGTTAATTAACATCGATTAGTGTTAAATGTGCGTTTTAGTGCCAAAATGGTGATTTGTGTGAAGTTTTGGCAAAGTGGTGTTCTTGGTGGTTAACCTAGCCTAATTAAGTGTTATTAGGGCCATATAAATTTAATTTAACCCCAGATTTCATTAAAATACCATAGGGTTTCTTTTAGTGCAAAACTTGACGTTTTTAAGCAAAATTAGCCTTTCTGTAATCTGCTTTTGACCCGGTGGTTTCAGATAAAATCTGAGTTAGCTATAGCATACTTTTTAGATATTGATCACACCACCAGAGAACGAGACCCCCTCTCTATGTTCAGGCCACCAGTTTATTCGTTCTGGCCGCAATTTGTGGCCAGACAGGGGACTTTGGTGTTGGGGTTTTGGCTAGGGTAGTCTGCTGCATGTTATAGTGTTTTGGCATGTGCAACTTTATAAGTTTTCACCTGAGTAAGAATCTGGAGCGTAATATCGTTTTTCCAATACGTTTAGTTTGCACGACGCGTGTGATACGTTAGTGGGTTCTGTGGTTGCTGCGTATCGCGACGTGTCAGGATAGTTTTAGACGCGTATACACACAATCTAGCGTATCGGACACGCGCGTTTAGTTCGCGACGCGAGTTTCTCGTTTGATTTAGATATCGCGTTTTTGTGAGATATTTGCTTATGTGGATTCATTATGTAATTATAAGTTCGCAGGCGGGTACGTCGGACGCTGCAAAGAAAGGGAAGCGGGTGATTGGCTACACTTAGCACGCGACCAAATGAGTAGATTTAACATCTACGGGAAAATCGCCTGAATGGCGTTAAGCGTCAGGGCATGATAGGATATTTAGTCGTAGATGTTTATGTGTATTATTGTAGCATACCTTCCTTGTTGCATATAGAATGGTAATATATAACACTACACTGCCACTAACGGTTCAAGCTGCACGAGCACTATTTGTATGTTACACTCACACCGTTAGTGATTGCCATGACACTCGCACTATAGGATTGCTACGAATTATGTATCGTCTTGATCACCGCATCATTTATGATTGTCATGACTTGTCGCATATTCACATATTATTAGATATATCACTACTTATGCACATGCACACTGTACATTCACATTAGTGCATACCTTCCTTGATATATCTATGCTTGTGCACATATACATCGTATATCCATATTAGTGCACATGTACGTTGCTACACTCACATTGCGTATATATCCATTTACACATCCATACCCGTATACATACATATGTTATATACATGGATGATATTGATATGATTTAAAAACTAAGGGACCGCATAGGATATTTTCAAACTGGATCTTTTAAAAGAGAGGTTTTCCCTTTCTTTTACTCTTAGCGTTATACGACATATTGCATGGATTTACGCATTGAGTTTGGATTTTTGTGATTTCTGGATTTGGGAACCGGGGTATTATTTTAAGAAAATACACACTGTTTTAAAATCCCAGTTTCCCTTGATATGATATTTCAGTACGTCCACCATGCATTTTCTCGGTTCTGAGACGTGTGACATGTGAACCCGAATCGAGGAGCTGGATGAGGCCGATTGCGGGTATATGGTGGACCTGGTATGGTACCCCGGGGCGAGAACGGATCGATGTGCAGTAGACGGTGAGCCTGGCAGAGGGACTACTACCCACCGGTGATTGGTTGGACCTGGCGGTTATCCGGAGGATACCGACCACAGTCGATAGATGGATATGGGACGACCTGTACTGCCGGGGCCGAGGGCCGATTCCGCAGACGGAGGCCGTGGGCCGATCCGGACTGACGGAGAACGATACTTGAGGATTTGCGTGTCGATACTAGACACAATTATTTTATGATATTTCGAGTGCCGATATTGGGCACTCACGATTCTATGAGATTTATAGGATTTGAGGGCCGATGAAGGTGATAGAGCCTGAGTTTTACTGGGATTTGGGTGCATTGATGGACACCGGTCATTTTTCCACGTTGACATTTCGTGTAGATGTTATTTTATCCCATGCTCAACATTCATTATTTTACATCTCATCATGTAGTTATAGTACCTGATAGAGTACTTTGAATGATTATTGCATACCCTGCTCATCATATGTTGATGTTATTAAATTGCACTTGTTAGGCATGATTATTGAGTATCCAGTTCATCATATAGATTTTATCTGCTGGTATAAGTTAGAGTATCGCAGCACGTGCATACTCGCGATTACCTTTATATGTAATCTACTATTCATGAGTTGGCAACTCACCCCCGTTGTGCCATAGTGTTTGCAGGTTGCCCCTTAGAATAGTCGCGGCAGGCTGCTTTCTTGCATCTTTTGATACAGATACCACTGCAGTTGGCGCGTGAGCCCTTTGCTGATAGGTGGATTTTGTGCGGTATCTGTTTATTTTCCAGTTGTATACACTGTTGTATCTAGTACTCTCCATCTACTACACATGTATTGACTTAGAGACCACTTGTGAGGACGATGTATATTATTTGTACTCTGGTGTCGAGCTCGTTGTGAGCCGACTTTATTATGCAGTTTATATTTCATGTTGTCTTCACTTATTTTTGCTCATTCTTCGCTACGGCGTCATATATTATTATTGTGATGATTGTTTCCGCCGTTGGGCGTGATTGCTCCCGTTTGGGATGCTTTATTCTTATTGTATATCATTTTACTCATATCTTGTCTTGTACCCGATTTCGGGGCTAGTTTTACAAAGGAAATGCTGCCAAAATTTTTAAAGATAATAACTTGAACTTTGAAGAGTTTTACTAAACAACTTAAGGTTTTCTAAACGTTTTATCAAATGTTTCTATTTAAATGTTTTAACACTCATTAATTTTAATGGTTTTGATTTCTGGGTCTCGGCTACTTAGTCGCGTTATGCCTGTAGATGTTACGTGGTTAAGTGCCGGTCACGGGCCGAACTTTGGTCATGACAAAGTTGGTATCAGAGCATAGGTTTTACCTTCGGAGTGTAGGATGACCCTGGTATGATGGAGTAGGTAGCTGAAGCAGAGTGGCGTTGCGTGCGTATGTTCCGCGGCATACTCACGACACGGTACTCCGTCTAAGCGACCTTAGGACTTATTGATTGGAAATTCCTTCATGATTATCTACATTCTTGTGATTCGATTTTCGTATCCTTATCGAATCCTACTTTCTTTTCAGCCATTATGCCGTCAAAGACTACCAGGGCGCAGAGAGCGGCCGCGATGGCTGAGATTCGAGTTGACTCGTCTGAGACGAGGACTGACCCAGGCCGTACACCCGTTGTGCCAGAGCAGACTGTTCCTCCTACGACAGATCAGATTGCCATGCTTGGGGCCGGTATGCAGGAGATGCGCCAGATGATAGGGTCGTTAGTCGAGACGCTTCGAGCACAGCAACCAGAGGTAGTTCCATCCGTTACGGGGACCGTGATGGTACCTACAGTACAGGAAGTTGACACTACAGCCATGGAGGTTATTACTGTATCGCTATCAGAGTTTATGAGGCTGAAGCCTCCGGTCTTCACAGGCACCGACGCAGCCGAGGACCCACAGTCTTTTATTGATAGGATGGCCTGGATATGTCGTTCACTCAGATGCTCAGATGCGAGATGGGTAGAGTTCGCGAGCTTTCGCCTGGAAGGTCTTGCGCAGAAATGGTGTGAATCGATCGAGAAGGGCAGAGCGGCAGGTCTTCCTCGTATGACCTGGACCAAGATTGTGACGGTATTTCTAGCCCGTTTCCTTCCTCAGAGTGTCAGGGATGCCCGAGCGCACAGGTTCGAGTCTTTACACCAGACGCCAGAGATGTCAGTGGCAGAGTACGATGTGCTATTCACCGAGCTATCTGTTTATGCCCCATACTTAGTGGCTACTGAGGAGATGCGAGTCAAGAGGTTTGTTCGAGACTTGCTTACCCCACTGTTCCTTGCGATCAGCGCACAGCATTGCGAGACTTATGCAATAGCTGTAGACGCAGCCTTATTGGTCGAGGAGTGCCATGCTGAGACTTCGGTAGTTCCAGAGCTGAAGAGAGTTCATACTGGTACACCGGCACAGAGACGGCCATTTAGGCACCGCGATAGACACCTTGCAGGTGGCAGAGACTTGGGGCGAGGCCGGTTTTTTAGCACTTATCCCTAGGAGGGTCAGCCGACACTATCTAGATGTTTCCGATGCGGGAGTACTTATCATCATGTTCGAGATTGCCTGGAGCCACGTGAGGGCGAGACTGCCATACCACGTGTCACACTTCTACCTTCTCCACCCCAGAGGGCGTTGCCTATTATACCTGCTGTTGTTCCGCGTCAGACTCATGCACAGAGAGGCCGTGGTCGCGGAGGGTTTGCTCAGAGAGGACGAGATGGCCGAGGCAGAGGACAGCCAGCTGCCGGCAGAGTACAGCTAGTTGCTAGTACGGGACCGCCAGCCGCAGGTGGAGGACAAGCATGGGTTTTCGCGTTGACGCATCAGGACGCGTAGGCATCCAATGTAGTGGTCTCAGGTACCCTATCAGTATATTCTGTTGACGCACACGTGTTGTTTGATCCCGGAGCCACGCACCCGTACGTTTCCACACACTTCGTGCCGAGTTTGGGTAGAGAGTTCAGTTTGCTTGATCAGCCGCTTATTGTGACCACTCCTGTGGGAGAGTCATTTGTTGCTAGGCACATGTTTCAATCCTGTGTTGTCCGTATTGGCGAGAGAGAGTTGCCTGTCAACTTGATCCTTCTTGAGATGTTGGACTTCGACGTTCTTTTGGGCATGGATTGGTTAGCCACGTGCTATGCGTCTGTGGACTGCCGTGAGAAGACAGTTAGGTTTTGTTTCCCCGGCGAGTCGGCTTTTGTTGTGCAGGGGGACCGTGGTGCCGTCCCTCACAGTTTGATTTCTTCTCTTCGCGCTGGACAGCTGTTGAGGAAGGGATGTCAGGGATTTCTAGCCTATGTTTACGATACTAGAGCTACAGATGTTCCGTTGGACCAGGTTCCGATTGTTTGTGAGTTCCCAGATGTCTTCCCTGACGAGCTTCCTGGGCTACCGCCTGAGCGCGATATTGCTTTCTGTATTGATTTGATTCCCGGCACGGGGCCTATTTCTATACCACCTTATCGGATGGCCCCGGCCGAGCTTAGAGAGTTGAAGGGTCAGTTACAAGATTTGCTGGATAAGAGACTTATTCGACCCAGTGTGTCTCCTTGGGGTGCTCCAGTCATGTTTGTCAAGAAGAAGGACGGCAGTTTGCGTTTGTATATCGACTATCGCCAGCTGAACAGGGTTACCGTGCGGAACAGATATCCTTTGCCACACATCGATGATTTGTTCGACCAGCTTCAGGATGCAGGGTACTTTTCGAGGATTGACTTGCGATCAGGATACCATCAGCTGCGGGTTCGACAGGAGGATATTCCGAGGACAGCTTTCCGCATACGCTATGGCTATTATAAGTTTTTGGTGATGTCGTTCGGACTCACCAATGCCCCAGCAGGATTCATGGATTTGATGAACCATATATTCAGGCCGTATCTTGATTTGTTCATCATCGTATTCATTGACGATATTTCAGCGTATTCCCGGAGCCGAGAGGTGCACGAGCAGCACCTGCGGATCACACTGCAGACTTTGAGGGACCACCAGCTATTCGCAAAATTCTCCAAGTGCGCATTCTGTCTTGACAGCATAGATTTCTTGGGTCACGTGATTACACGAGATGGTATATGTGTGGACCCGAAGAAGATCGAGGCCGTTCAGCGTTGGCCCAGACCCACATCAGTTACGGAGATCCGCAGCTTTCTAGGACTGGCAGGCTACTACAGGCGATTTTTACAGGATTTCTCCCGTATTGCTGCACCTTTGACCGGGTTGACCCGGAAGGGAGTTCCTTTTGATTGGACGGAGGAATGCGAGCATAGCTTTCAGCAGCTAAGGACTTGTTTGACGACGACGTCGGTGTTATCCTTGCCTTCAGGATCGGGCGGAATTGTGGTCTATTGTGATGCTTCTCGAGAGGGGCTTGGGTGCGTATTGATGCAGCATGACAGGGTGATCGCGTATACTTCACGGAAGTTGAAGAAACATGAACAGAACTACCCCACTCACGATTTGGAGATGGCTGCAGTAGTCTTTGCACTCAAGATCTGGCAACATTACCTAGACGACGAGTCGTGCCAGATATTCACTGATCACAAGAGTTTAAAGTATATATTTCGGCAGCGAGACTTGAATCTTAGACAGCGCCGTTGAATGGAACTAGTGAAGGACTACGATTGTGATATCTTGTATCACCCGGGCAAGGCTAATGTAGTGGCTGATGCTTTGAGCAGGAGGCCCGGGGGAAGTCTATCTTGTTTGAACGCAGTGCAGAGGCAGTCGTCGGCAGATCGGCAGATTTTATGCTACAGCCGAGTGCAGTTCGAGTTCAAGCTGATCGGGGGACAGCTTACGCATGTTCGTGCACGCCCACAGTTGCTTGACTGTATACATGAGGCACAGTACAGTGATGACCGTTGCGCAGAGATCATGGCACAGATTGGACATGGCAGATTTTCCGAGTTCGTGATCGATGATCAGGGGATACAGCGATTTAGGACTAGGCTGTGTATACCAGATGCTGAGGGACTGCGGCGTGAGATTCTTGAGGAGGCACATCAATCGGTGTATAGTGTTCATCCGGGTTCCACCAAGATGTACCATGATGTGAGAGATGTTTATTGGTGGGACGGAATGAAGCGGGACATCACAGACTTTGTGTCGAGATACCTGACTTGTCAGCAAGTCAAGGCCTAGCACCAGAGGCCAGCGGGGGAGCTACAACCGTTACCCATTCCGGAGTGGAAATGGGAACAGATTTCTATAGACTTCATTATGGGTCTACCCAGGACTAGGTGAGGGTATGACTCCATCTGGATGATCGTGGATTGATTGACGAAAGCAGCTCACTTCCTGCCGGTGAAGACGACTTTCGGATTTGCTCAGTATGCCCAGATATACATCGACGAGATTGTACGATTGCATGGAGTCCCGACATATATCATGTTCGACCGAGGCACCCAGTTTACCAGCCGACTATGGCAGAGGCTTCAGGAGGCTTTGGGCATCCGCTTGAGTTTCAGCACAGCATTTCATTCGCAGACCGATGGCCAGTCAGAGCGGACTATTCAGACTCTCGAGGACATGCTCCGAGTGTGCGTTTTAGACTTTGGTGGTAGCTGGGATCATCATTTACCCTTGGTGGAGTTCTCCTACAACAATAGTTTCCAGGATACTATTCAGATGGCACCTTTCAAGGCTTTGTATGGGAGGAGACATAGATTGCCCGCCTGTTGGATAGAGATCAGTGAGAGCAGTGTTTTGGGGCCACGGATCGTACAGGAGACAACCGAGAAGATACAGCTGATTCGAGATAGGATAAGGACAGCTCAGAGCAGGCATAAATCGTATGCTGACAGACGCCGCCGCAGATTAGAGTTCGCAGTTGGCGATCACATTTTTCCGAGGGCCTCTTCGATGAAGGGAGTGATGAGGTTTGGACGGAAGGGGAAGCTTAGCCCCAGATTCATAGGTCCCTTCGAGATCCTCGAGCGTGTGGGCGCAGTTGTATATCGTTTGGCTCTTCCACCCGACTTTCCAGATGTTCACCGTGTATTCCACGTGTCGATGCTTCGCATATACCTACATGACCCTTTTCACATGATTCAGTATCAGACCGTTCAGCTCGAGCTCGATCTTTCGTTCACCGAGCAGCCAGTCGTGATATTGGACCGGCAGGTGAAGAAACTTCGATCGAAGGTCTTGCCATCAGTGAAGGTGCTTTGGCGCAGCCCGAATGGTGAAGAGATCACTTGGGAGGCAGAGGGTGAGATGCGGAAGAAGTTCCCTCATCTCTTTGAAGGTATGCGTAGCTATATATTTTTAAATTCGGGGACGAATTTCTTTAAGGGGGGAAGATAGTAACACCTTAAGATGTGATTAATGGCTAATTATACTTTAATATATGGTTTTTAATAAAAAGTTTACCAAATCGATTTTCAAATATTTTATCAAAATTAATGAATATTTTATTAGAATTTATTTAGCCTTGCACACACATGTGCATGTAAATTAGGGTTAAAATTAAGGTTAAACCATGTTTAGCAACCCTGGTGGATTAACCCATTTTCCTTAAGTATATTTGGTTTTTAATTAAGTGTGTTTTTTTTTTAAAATGGAAAATGATTTGAATTTTGTTGACTTGGTGAGAGAGAGGGGGAGAGAGAGAGAATGGGCATCATGGCCTTGCCCATGCTCTCATTTAATGAAGAGAGAGAAAGAGGGGTTGACTATTCTAGGCTCTCATTCTTTTTCTTTTGATAACTCTTTTCTCACTTCTCTCTCTCACTCACACACACACACACTTCACTCAGCAGTAGCAGAAGCTGCAGCACCAGCAGCAACAACAAACAACAACAACAACAACAAGACGCAGCAGCATCAACAGCAGCACCAGCATCAGCAACAGCTCCAGCATCAGCAGCAGCTTCAGGCATCGGCATCGGCAGCAACATGCAGCACCTGCAGTAGCAAGCAGCAGCAGCAACACAGCTTCTCCTCCTCCTCCTTGCACCTAGGGTCAACTAAGGTATACTTCTTAGTCTTAACTTCCTAGCTTGCTAGTCTTATGTGTTAATTAACATCGATTGGTGTTAAATGTGCGTTTTAGTGCCAAAATGGTGATTTGTGTGAAGTTTTGGCAAAGTGGTGTTCTTGGTGGTTAACTTAGCCTAATTAAGTGTTATTAGGGCCATATAAACTTACTTTAACCCCATATTTCACTAAAATACTATAGGGTTTCTTTTAGTGCAAAACATGACGTTTTTAAGCAAAATTAGCCTTTCTGTGATCTGCTTTTGACCCGGTGGTTTCAGATAAAATCTGAGTTAACTATAGCATACTTTTTAGATATTGATCACACCACCAGAGAACGATACCCCCTCTTCATGTTCAGGCCGCCATTTTATTCGTTCTGGCCGCAATTTGCGGCCAGACAGGGGACTTTGGTGTTGGGGTTTTGGCTAGGGTAGTCTGCTGCATATTATAGTGTTTTGGCATATGCAACTTTATAAGTTTTCACCTGAGTAAGAATCTGGAGAGTAATATCGTTTTTCCAATACGTTTAGTTTGCGCAACACGTGTGATACGTGAGTTGGTTCTGTGGTTGCTGCGTATCGCGACGTGTCCGGGTAGTTTTAGACGCGTATACACATGATCTAGCGTATCGGACATGCGCGTTTAGTTCGCGATGCGAGTTTCTCGTTTGATTTCGATATCGCGTTTTTGCGAGATATTTGCTTATGTAGATTCATTGTGTAATTATAGATTCCCAGGCGGGTACGTCGGACGCTGCAAAAAAAGGGGAAGCGGGTGGTTGGCTACACTTAGCATGCGACCAAGTGAGTAGATTTAACATCTACGGGGAAATCGCCCGTATGGCGTTAAGTGTCAGGGCGTGATAGGATATTTAGTCGTGGATGTTTATGTGTATTATTGTAGCATACCTTCCTTGTTGCATATAGAATGGTAGTATATAACACTACACTGTCACTAACGGTTCAAACTGCACGAGTACTATTTGTATGTTATACTCACACCGTTAGTGATTTCCATGACACTCGCACTATAGGATTGCTACGAATTATATATCGTCTTGATCACCGCATCATTTATGATTGTCATGACTTGTCGCATATTCACATATTATTAGATATATCACTACTTGCGCACATGCACATTATATATTTACATTAGTGCATACCTTCCTTGATATATCTATACTTGTGCACATATACATCGTACATCCATATTAGTGCACATGTACGTTACTACACTCATATTGCGTATATATCCATTTGCACATCCATACCCATATACATACATATGTTACATACATGGATGATATTGACATGATTTAAAAACTAAGGGACCGCATGGGATATTTTCAAACTGGATCTTTTAAAAGAGCGGTTTTCCCTCTCTTTTACTCTTAGTATCATACGACACATTGCATGGATTTACGCATCGAGTTTGGATTTATATGATTTCTGGATTTGGGAACCGGGGTATTATTTTAAGAAAATACGCACTGTTTTAAAATCCCGGTTTCCCTCGATATGATATTTCAGTGCGTCCACCATACGTTTTCTCGGTTCTGAGACGTGTAGCATGTGAACCCGAATCGAGGAGCTGGACAAGGCTGATTGCGGGTGCATGGTGGACCCGATATAGTACCCCAGGACGAGAACGGATCGCTGTGCAGTAGACGGTGAGCCTGGCAGAGGGACTACTACCTACCGGTGATTGGTTGGACCTGGCGATTATCCAGAGGATACCGACCAGAGTCGATAGATAGATACGGGATGACCCGTACTGCCGGGGCCGAGGGCCGATTCCGCAGATGGAGCCCGTGGGCCGATCCGGACTGACGGAGCCTGATACTTGAGGATTTGCGTGTCGATGCTGGACACGATTATTTTATGCTATTTCGAGTGCCGATGTTGGGCACTCACAATTTTATAAGATTTACAGGATTTGAGGGCCGATGAGGGTGACGGCGCCTGAGTTTTACTGGGATTAGGTGCATTGATGGACACCGGTCATTTTTCCACGTTGACATTCCGTGTAAATGTTATTTTATCCCATGCTCAGCATTCATTATTTTACATCTCATCCTGTAGTTGTAGTACATGATAGAGTACTTTGAATGATTATTGCATACTTTGCTCATCATATATTGATGTTATTAAATTGCACTTGTTAGGCATGATTATTGCGTATCCAGTTCATCATATAAATTTTATCTGCTGGCATAGGTTAGAGTATCACAGCACGTGCAAACTCGCGATTACCTTTATATGTTATCTACTATTCACGAGTTGGCAACTCACCCCCGTTGTGCCACAGTGTTTGCAGGTTGCCCCTCAGAGTAGTCGCGGCAGGATACTTTCTTGCATCTTTTGATACAGATACCACTGCAGTTGGCGCGTGAGCCCTTTGCTGATAGGTGGGTTTTGTGCGGTATCTGTTTATTTTCCAGTTGTATACACTGTTGTATCTAGTACTCTCTATCTACTAATCATGTATTGACTTAGAGACCAGTTGTGAGGACGATGTATATTATTTGTACTCTGGTGTCGAGCTCGTTGTGAGCCGACTTTATTATGCAGTTTATATTTCATGTTGTCTTCACTTATTTTTGCTCATTCTTCGCTACGGCATCGTATATTATTATTGTGATGATTGTTTCCGCCGTTGGGCGTGATTGCTCCCGTTTGGGATGCTTTATTTTTATTGTATATCATTTTACTCATATCTTGTCTTGTACCTGTAAGTCCGCGGGGGCGTCCCGGCCGTCGATCCTACGCCGGAAACGCGGAAACAAAAACTTTGCAAACTAGCAAACCGGCACCACCGCGCACTTTTAACCCGGATCGGGCCATTAACCTAGCTACTAGCAAACTAGAAAAGAGTAGAGAAGATATACCAAGCGATCTGTGTCCTTCGGTTTTCTTCTCCACTCCGATCTCCCGCGGAAACTCCGTTCATCTCCTCCTCGTCGGAAAGGGCACCACGTAGCCGAAATCTTTTACGGGCTCCCACCTCTGGATCGAGGCAACTCGGGTGCGAAGTTGGCTAGCCGACGTGTCCAAGGGATGCTGTAGATGTAGTGTAGAAGCTTGTCTCTTAGGGGTTTGTGAAGTTGCCATGGAGGAATTGAGAAGAGAATGAGAAAAAGAATGAGCTTTAGAGCTAGTCTTTTTGCAACCATAGAATAAGATGAAGATAAAATGCCACACCAAAAATGATCCCCCTTCTCCCCTCTCTACTGGCCGGCCCCTCTATAAAGAATGGTGGGGAAAAAAGAAAATCCCCATCCAAGAGAAGAAAATGAATAATCTAATATAAAATGGTCACACCCATTTCATATCCAAATCCCTTCACATAACCATCATGAAAAAGGCAATGGAAAAGACAAGAAAAGAATCTCATGATGGTTAAACCACAAATGCAATAAACCCCCTCCACAAATACTAATTTGCACAATTACAAATTAGCCCCAACATCAGAAAGTCCGGCCGCGAAAGAACAAAGGAAAACCGGCTGGAACGGAATGCAAACTGGCAACTTCAGAAAACTGATCCCGTAATAAATTACAGGAAAACCCCGCTACTGCAAATACATGCCCGCATTTGTATTCCCACTGAACACAAATGCAAAGAGACAAAATCTACACTATCTAATACTAGGATCCGGGTTAAGCCAAAGCCGGCTAGTAAAATCCGTCCGATCACGATCCGTGCAATACCGCACGTATCTGATCGAACCCTGCCATATCTCCATACGGCATCTACAACGTTTCGGCCGAAACTTGAGAAACTGTGTGTGGTGTGGACTCTAAAGACTCGTCAATACTATGGTTGTGGATTTAACCACTAGCAAGTCAGAGGTATAAGCCAATACGTAACGGGCCACCAGGTATTGACCAAAAGGGACGTTGATGAGCGAACTCATCCTGAGACCCTACTGAGCCTGTCAGTGACAATATCCGTACAGTCCGGTCCGTTCGTCTATGAGCATCGCATGGCGGGCCTAGGGGGTTGGTAAAAGTCAGACCCCCAATAGCGGTACAAGTCGTGTCGGAGTGTAGCCCAGAACACCCTGAGATACTACTGGAATACCTACCATCAAATCTCCTGCCTTGGCCAAGGACTTTTCATGTTCTGGCTCTCCTAGACACGGCGCGACCTCACCCCCAATACCGGGAGAGACGAACCCCTGCAGATCCGCTCACTGCCTCCATGTGGCTCGGGACTGTACCCAACTAAAACCTGTTTGCACGACTCCTTTGAGCCGTGGTAGGGTAGTAATCAAAGCACAGTGGGAACTCACACGAGACAAATGACGATCTCAGGTCGATGAATTAACCTGTACACATGTCACCAGGGAACTGCTATCTGACGTCTGGTATAATCCCAACTAGCAGGTTCCCGGCGAGTCCTGTCCGGTGTACTCATAACCCAATGAGCACCTGTATACATCTTAGGTGAACCAACTGACACCAGTGGCTTGTGAGACCGGCCACCGCCCCTCGTCGAGGTCTCGACTGTATACACTAGTCTACTCTGGAGAATCGATGCCCTGTCTCGAAACTCCTACGACTAGGGACCTTTTAAGGATGTGCTTATAGACTCCAGCTCTCACTTATATGATCGCCCTCATACTGCTGGTAGTCAAGCAAGAATCCTAGGGGCTCTATCAACGTGTAATAGCGACTCGTAAGGTCACCTCAAGCAGTACACGATGATAAAGATAAACCAGATAGCATACTATCATCTCGAGTAAGACTGTCCTACTGGGATAGGTCCTCCCCTCAATCATTGCAATCACGTGCCTGTGATCCAATAATTGACTCTGAGGGCACTATCTCCAACAATCTCCCACTTGCACTCAAGGCTAATTATTGCGATGTCGCATACTCACAGCCCGTGTGATACCGAACACCCAACTCCTCCACTAGTCAGTCTCACAAAGCTCGTTTGCGAAACTATCGCGTTCGAGGAATAGCCTCAGTGGGTGGATCCACTCTGGTGTTTCTTTCTATGTCTCTCTTTATCTCAAGTTCGCGGAGAAAGCCATCTTCTGAAATGAGCAATACCTGTCTTAGAATGTCTGGATGTCTGATGGGACCTAGCTCATAAATGAACTCCAAATCCAAACTTCTTAGACCGTGCCGTCAACTGAACTTAATCAGTATCCTGCGCCATGCCTTCCCTCAGTATCTGCGTGGACCAGCTGTCCAAACTACTGCCCTTCGTCAGAGAGAAAACTATAACTATGACGACCACCCTGTCGTCCATGTCACCTTGGAAGCCTGGAGTGATAACCGTCTCCTAAAGGAGAATACCGTTATCATATCCCTAGAACATCCACTTATGTTCTAAAACTGCTTCCGATTGTTTTTCCAGGATTGGATTAATATCAACTTATTGCATCTAGTGCAAGAACAACATCTGGTGTGGTACTTGACATCTCATGATTGACTCAATTGCCTAAGCAAGTGATCTGCCAATCATGCACATCCCTCTCCCCTTTAGTCTGTAAGACACCTTTAGAGAGGGTGACTCCATCACCTGCAGGTACACCACCATGCCAGGAGTCGTCCATTCTAAATACTCTTAGAATGTTGTCTAAGTACCCTGATTGGGAAACTACCTAAATCTAGATCTAAAACCATAGATCTAGTAACCAGAATGTCTGATATAATATCCAAGTCCTATGTGGAGAAACCACTGTGTGACGACCAAAGAATAACCGATCGTAGTATAGGAATATCACTTCCTATTCTGTGTATGTCATCCAAATACCAGGACATCATACCCTACTACCTTCTCAAAAGATCCATCCCTTATTCTGATGAAGTCAAACCTATAACTGTCACATCAAAATTAGATGATCTATCTCCGCTGTATCTGCTTTAGTCTATAAATAGACACAAGCTACCTGTCCACCAATGCTTCCGCTGCTCCCACTGACTACGACAACCCTCTGGCAGAATCATATAGACGTACACTTCTAAAGCTAGTTCAGAACGACGCTATACTCATCCTCCTGCCGGGTCTCACAGTCTGGAACAACAGCAATGGCAAGTCTGGGTAAACAAGAACCTCCCTGCCACCGTCCCTGAGTATACCGAAGTACCTCTCGGGTGCCTGAGGTTACCCACCATATCTGCGGAGTGGCCAATGGAATGTCAAACCAGATTGAATCTTTAGGTTCTTATCAAATCTTCAGTAATCGTTTTCGGTTCTGGAATCACTTCCAGTTCTACCATACTCCCACTACTGTTTTCTGAAAAAAAAACCTTTTTTATTAAAACTGGGGCAAGTCAAGAACAATATCACTATTGATCTTCCAGATGGTAGAAAGTCAACCCTCGTCATAGCCCGGGTCAACCCACAAACAGCCACTACTGAAACGTGCCTTGAGTTATCCGGAGTCTGGTTTTAAGCATAAGCCGAACAACTCCCCGTATCTTAACAATATCAAGATATGAACTGTTCTATATCCAAGAAACAGAGGCACTAATTTAATTTAACCAGATTCAAATCATGCAGCTGTCACCAGTGCATGTCTACTAAATGGAAGGAGGCTGATCAGCGTTACACAACTTTGGAATACTTCCAATTATGAGTAACCTGAAAGAGAAGCAAGTTCTCATAATCATTACTATCAACTGAATACCATTCATAAGTATCTACATCTTCGATCACTTTGAAGAATCCCGATACTTGCAATACCTGGTTCTCTACTTTACTCATATACCAATAACTTCTCAAAACTCAGACCCTGTGTTTCCACGAAACACTTGTCTAAGAACTAGAGAAGTCATAAGTAAACCGAATATAGTACGAGCACCTACCCCTCTGTCCTAATGGACACTGGACAACATACAATACTCTGTATAAGTCCCTTGAGTCTAATAACTCATTCACTGTGTGTCGTAGGTTGAAAATTGTACTTATGGTTAAGAAGAATTACACCGTTGTTCAATGCTCCTTACCTAACCATCCACTGATATAGGTAAATGTCATAGACATAATTTCAAAAGGTATATCTCACTCTATAAAAATAGACGTACAGATATATCAATTTGAAATTGGTGCATAACAACGGATATTCAAAACCAAATATTTGCCGTCCGGCAAACAACCCAGGTGACTTCCTCAAATATCACCAATTACAACGAATCCCGATATAATGAGGATGATCACCTAATTCCCAATAACTTACTCCCACTCATCATCTGTAAAACCATACAGATGTGAGAATCCAACCTGGTAAATACATACCCTGGAGCAAGTGTCTAATTGGGAAATCATTTTTCTTTTAACAGTACACAGTGAAATTGAAACATTGAAATGTTTCGATGGGGTATCCTGGTATTCCTAGTAATGCCTCTTCCATCATCCAGATTCACGACTGTAACCGTATAATTCTTTGTCATTTCTCCAAATCCCTTTATATGTCTTTAGTCATTACCTTCTGCACACCCCTTTAGGCCAAATGGTTTTCTTCTTTCCCTACCGATCGGCACCAGCCTAAGGTTTGGAAGAAGACTATCCAATAAGCATAATGGGTGTACTGTCCTAATCCTAGGAGCACTCGCAATGCGAGAGAAGGTGAAGACAAAAGACAACCGAATGAACCTTATTCCTATTTCTCCTGAACCAGGATCCATCCCCGAACTAGAACAAGTTCCTTTCGAGTTCGTATATAACCATACGATGGATTATCCAATAAACTGGGATCTTCGTAGTGATACGGAGTGTCCTGGAGAAATACAAAGGTGATTTAGGATTGGCGAAGAAATACTTGGTTTGGTCGTGAATAGCAGTCGCAATTTACTTTGCCCTCTTACTAATCCCTTTCTTTGTCTTAACTTAATACCTTCTGTACACCGTTTAGGCTAATTGGCTTTCTTCATTCCCCACCGTTCGGCACCAGCCTAAAGTTTGGAAGAAGTCTGTCCAATTTGCGTAATAGGTGTACTACTCCTAAACCAAGGAGTACTCACAATCTAGGAGAGAAGGTAAAAGGAAAAGACAACTGAATAGTCCTATTCGTTTTCTCCAGAACCGGAAACCATCCTCGAATAAAATCCTTCGAGTTCGTATATAACCATACGATGGTTTTGTCCAATGGAAGTGGACGTTCGTAGTAATACGGGGTGTCCTGGAGAAAAGGGTAAAAGTAGGAGTGGCAATGAGGTTTGCAACTCGGTTTGCAACTCTGACAATCCAAAAGCCAATGTTAAGAAGGTTCGGTCAACTTAGTCACTGAGTCATAGTCTAGGGTCGGGTCAATGGTCGCTGCCAAAGAAAGAGAGAAAAGAAACACTCAGCGTGCACTCTAACCTAGATCAGAATGGTTATCACTTTATCTAATCTGGAAACCTCCCACTGTAACATCAAATTCTTCCCCAAACCTGAAAGAAGAATTAGCCGGGATAACCCGAGGAGTAAACCAACTCATCAGTGGGAATCGGGATCCAACTCTCATCGCATGATAACGTGACGGAATCCGCTTACGCTATCACACTCCAGAAGGTATGCGCATATCTGGCAAGTCTCAGTTCTTTTGAAACTCCCGATGTGGATTTTTTTGCCCCATGCTCTTATGACCTTGATGAAGGCCAGCAAATCATAAGTCACATGTCAAGTTCTACCCGTCATTGTCCAGGTTGATTTGAACCCACCCGTACAAGCCCTTGACGAAGGCCAACAAGGCTATACGACTGTCCCAAACCAACGCATCTATCTATGCAGCAGAAAGGCAACAAGCAGCTACCATACACTATGCCTTGACGAAGGCCAACAAACATAGCATGAATACTACGTGCTACCCGTCTGAAACGACGGAGGGCTACGAATGGTTTCTGGCGAAAACCTTTAACGTAATGAACTTGATATCGTTGAAGGAACTGATAGCATTTTAGAAAAATATAGCGACGAAAACCGTTGCTAAAGAGGTCACTTCCGGTGAAGGGATCTCGGCTCTTTCCTCATAGAATGAGGTGCAGGATATTCCAACTGAATACCACGATGCAAAGCAAAAGTAATCGGCTATACTGAAGTTATTGCCCTGACGCAAACTTTTGTCCAAGGGGTCACTCCCGGTGAAGGGATCTCGGCCCTTGCCTCGTCGACTGAGGAGCAGGATATTCCAACTGAATACCACGATGCAAAACAAAAGAGAACGCCCTTACAATAACAGCTTTTTGAAAAAGTGTTCCTGTTAGGTTAGTATAGCACCCTATGAAGAGATTTCAAGCATCACATGACCTAAAGTTTTCATTTTTAAGATGCTAAACCAACATGCAAGTGGATCGATCCTAGAAATTAGGGTTAACAAACTATAAGTAAGTAAAGATTAGGGTTTAAAGGCTACAACCTTTGTAGCTCCCGTTTTTGCTTCACTCCTTAGGCTCTTTGAGTGTTGGATGAAGGTCCACTCGTCGTTCTCTTGCGTCCACGACGATCCACCCGGAGCTTCCCGTCCAAGCTCGCTACTTCGTCAAATCGAAGATAGCACTCTAAACAAAAAGGCTAAGCTTGTGTAGAATGTTGTTGTGGCTTTGGATCTCACTTCAAAAACCTTTCTTTGATTGTGTTTGACTCAATAGAAAAAACTAGAGAGGAGAAGATGAAGGAGGATGAAAATGGTGGCTATTTCTTTTCAAGAGATAAAATGATAACCATAAGGTTAACCTTCAAAAAGAAATAAATATCACTTTATATATTTATTCCTTCTTGACTCCAACCATGATTAAATGATAGATGATTAATTTAACTTGGGTTTAGAATGATAAAGGAAAGGATAACCATGGTTTAGTGGTAGGTGAGCATGGTTAGGTTAGAAGAAGCATGTAGAAACTAGCATAATTATCCTTTCCTTTTCATTTTCTTTTTAAAACCAAAATTAAATAATTATCCATTGTTTAATCTATGGTGTGAGGCTTATATTGCCACTATTTCCATATATAATCAACCATGATGGTTTGATGTATGTATGTGTACATGTATGCACATTTACATGTGCATGAAACTAGAAAAGAAGAAAGAAACACATGCATGCATGCATACATACATCAAACCCTAGAAAGGTTTTAAGTGAGAAAACTAATGGTTAAATGATAAATCAACACTTGATTTATCAATCCGGTCATATCTCATATGACCCCACCAAAAGCAGTTCATCCGATCAATGTTCGGTATCATATACACACATTTCAATCGGGTGCATGCGCATATCGCATATGCGCACCACAACGTTTCGCCTGGACTGGGTAACTCCTCTGTGGGACTCTAAGACTCGTCAATACGCCGGCAGAGGGTAATGATCATATCATTACCCTCAAGCTGCAAGCGGTCAGCTAAACGTAACGGCCACCCGGGTATTGATCGATCAGAAGACAACAAGCGAACCTGCTACAACTCCCGTCGAGCCATCCGGCAACACTACCGTACAGTCCGGTCTCTTCGTCAGATATGCTGCATATCGAGCCTAGGGATGGTCACGTCGACCCCAATAACTCAATAAGTCGTGTCGGTGAATGGTCTATAACAGATCGAGAAACTACTGATAACACTTATCAGCAAATTTCAGCAGCCCTGGCCAGGGACTTGCTGTTATAACCAGTCGAGCACAGCACAGCATCAACTCCCAATACCGGGAGAGACGAAACCCCTCCTATCGCTCATCGTCTTCGTGTGTCTCGGGACTGTACCCAACGGCCACCTGTTTGCACGACTCAGTAGAGCCGTGGTAGGGTGGCAATCAAGTGCAGTGGGAGAACACACAAGACTCCATGACGATCTCGGGTCTACAGACTAACCTGTATCAGTGTCACCTGAGAACTGCTATCCGACGATAGATATAATTCCATATAGGAGTTCTCGGTGAGTCCGTCCAGTGTACCCAGTCACCACTGAGCACCCGTATATGATCTTGATGTCAAACATCGATGAATATGGGAACATCCATCGCCCATCGTATGGGTCTAGTATCATATACGCTAGTCTACTCTGGTATATCGATGCCCCATCTCGATATACCTACGACTAGGGACGTTCCAGGATATGCTTATAGACTACAGATGTCCCACTAGTATGATCTCCATCATAATCAGAGTAGTCAAGCCGATATCCTCAGGGCTTTATCAGCATGTATGAATGAATAAAAGCATGATCAAATAAACATGTCAGATAAAGAAGAACCAGATAGCATACTATCATGTCGAGCAAGAATGCAAACTGAATATATATATACATGTATAGATACATCCACTATCATATAATGGCCTCTAGGGCATACATATATCCAACAATCTCCCACTTGCACTAAGGCCAGTTATTGGCGTATCTCATACCCAACATCTCAAAAAGTCGCTCATGCTGCGGCTGAGGGAGAGCCTTGGTGAATGGATCCGCGGCGTTGTTCTTTGTGTCTACTCTCTTAATCTCGATCTCGTGGCGATCTACAATCTCCCGGATCAAATGAAAGCGCCTCAGGATATGTCTGGACCGCTGATGGGATCTGGGCTCCTTGGCTAACGCCATTGCCCCATTATTGTCACAATACAAAGGTATTGGATCAATAATGGTTGGAACTACTCCTAGCTCCGAGACGAACTTTTTGATCCAGACAGCTTCCTTGGCGGCATCATTTGCAGCAATGTACTCAGCTTCCATCGTAGAGTCTGCAACGGTATCTTGTTTGGAACTCTTCCAACTTACCGCCCCTCCATTGAGGGTAAATACAAACCCTGAGATAGATTTGCTGTCATCCTTATCGCTCTGGAAGCTCGAATCGGTAAAGGCCTCCATTTGGAGATCTTTATTACTATACACCAAGAACAATTCTTTAGTCCTTCGTAAGTACTTAAGAATGTTCTTCACAGCTGTCCAGTGGTTCTCCCCTGGGTTGGATTGATACCTGCTTACAACACTAAGTGCATAAGCTACATCTGGGCGTGTACATAACATCGCATACATTATAGATCCTACTGCCGAAGTGTAAGGTATAATGCTCATGCGAGCTCTCTCTTCATCGGTCTTTGGACAAGAATCCTTGGAGAGAGTGACTCCATGGCAAGCGGGTAAGGCACCCCGCTTGGAGTCTTCCATACTAAACCTCTTTAGGATGGTGTTGATGTACCTGGTTTGGGACAGTCCCAATAACTTTTTGGATCTATCCCTATAGATCCTTATGCCCAGGATGTATGTGGCATCACCCAGGTCCTTCATGGAGAACCTTAGTGATAAGAATGATTTGACCGACTGTAGCATAGGAATATCATTTCCTATCAGAAGAATGTCATCCACGTACAATACGAGGAATGTGACAACTCTTCCTACAGCCTTCCTATAAACACAAGGTTCATCTGGATTTTTGATGAAATCAAACTCTTTGATAACATCATCGAAACAGATGTTCCAACTCCGAGATGCTTGCTTTAACCCATATATGGATTTAAGCAATCTACATGCTTTCTCGCTGCTCCCACTGTCAATGAAGCCCTCCGGCTGATCCATATAAACACATTCTTCTAAATCTCCATTTAGGAATGCTGTTTTAACGTCCATCTGCCAGATTTCATAGTCGTAGTGAGCAGCAATAGCAAGTAGGATCCGAATAGATTTAAGCATGGCTACGGGCGAAAAAGTTTCGTCATAGTCCAAACCTGGTCTTTGACGAAAACCTTTCGCCACAAGTCTTGCCTTATAGGTCTCTACCTGCCCATCCACACCAATCTTTCTTTTAAAGATCCATTTGCACCCTACAGGTTTTACCCCAGGGGGTACAACGTCCAAAGTCCATACTTTGTTGGTGTACATAGACTCCATTTCGGATCTCATGGCATCCAGCCACTTCACAGAGTCACCACTCGTGATAGCTTGCTGAAAACTGGTAGGATCATCATCTTCCATGATACAGTCTTCTCTGTCACCATCAATGAGGAAACCGTAGTACCTCTCCGGTGGGCGAGAAGTCCTACCAGACCTACGGAGTGGCCGAGGTTCTTCAGTTTCTGTTGCAACAGCCGGTTCAACCAAATCGTCATTTGTAGTTTGTGTCTCCAGAACCTCTTCCAGATCTACTACCTTGCCATCATCTTTATCTGTGAAAAACTCTTTTTCCAAGAATGTGGCATACTGAGAAACAAACACCTTTTGTTCCTTTTTGTGGTAGAACAGATATCCATAAGAATTCTTTGGATATCCCACAAAGTTACACATGACTGACCGTGTCTCGAGTTTGTCCGGATTCTGCTTTTTAACATAGGCCGGGCAACCCCAAATCTTAATTCTCTTAAGAGATGGTCTCTTCTCATTCCATATCTCATATGGCGTGGTAGACACGGCTTTGGTCGGAACCCTGTTTAGCTGAAACGCTGCAGTCTCCAATGCATACCCCCAAAACGAGACTGGTAACTCAGCATCACTCATCATGGACCGGACCATATCTAATAGGGTCCTATTCCGTCGTTCTGACACACCGTTGTGCTGTGGTGTGTAAGGAGGAGTGAGCTGGGAGAGAATCTAATTCTCTTTTAGGAAGTTTGCAAATTCTGTACTGAGATACTCTCCACCTCGATCTGATCGAAGCATCTTAATACTCAAGCCGGTTTGTTTTTCTACTTCTTGTTTATATTCAATGAATTTCTCGAAAGCGTCGGACTTGTGCTTTAATAAAAATACATGACCGAATCTTGAGAAATCATCAGTGAATGTAATGAAGTATGAAAAACCGCCTCTAGCCTGTGTAGACATAGGCCCACATACATCACTATGTATGAGTCCCAGGAGCTGAGTAGCTCTTTCTCCGTGTCCGGTAAACGGAGTTTTGGTCATTTTACCCTTGATACAAGACTGGCAAGTCGCATAAGATTTATATTCAAAAGGATTTAAATATCCATCTTTGTGTAACTTGTTTAGTCTTGTTTCGTTAATATGACCAAGTCTACAGTGCCAAAGAAAAGCTTCATTTAATTCTGAAAGTTTTCTTTTATTAGCGTGTTGTATACTGAAAACTGTGTGTTGATTTAGGACATATATTCCGTTATTAAGTGTACCATACCCAACCAACATTTGATTCAGGTGAATGTTCATAACATTGTTTTGCAATACAAAATTATACCCTTCATTGTCCAACAAAGAAACGGATATTATATTACATAGCATATCAGGTACAAAATAGCATGGATTCAAAATCAAAATACATCCAGACGGCAACCCCAAGTGATACTCTCCCACTGCGACTGTATGTACATTGGAACCATTTCCAACGCGGAGAGTATGGTCACCTGTCTTCAAAACCTTGCTATTTCTCAGCCCCTGCATGGAATTGCAAATGTGAGAACCTGAACCGGTATCCAATACCCAGGAAGCAGAGTTTATAGAAAAACAGTTTTCAGCCACAAACGCACCTGAAGCAGAAGCATCACCATGCTTCTTCTTGAGACTTAGGTACTCCGTGCAGTTGCGCTTCCAATGTCCTGTCTTGTGGCAATGAAAACACTCGCCTTTCCCTGGGTCTCCAGCCGTGGACTTTCCCTTTCCCTTCACTTTTTTGACTCCGCCCTTAGGATTAGTGGGTTTCTTCTTTTTCTTTCCCTTGGCCTTAGCTTTTGGGCGAGAAGAAGAAGACTGTCCAATGGTCATAACGGGAGTCTTTGCTGACTTCATAGTGCTTTCTGCACTCCTTAACATATTAAGGAGTTCAGGGAGGTCCTTCTCCATGCCATGCATGTTGAAGTTCACTATGAACTGAGCAAAGGTGGAGGGGAGGGACTGCAGAATAATATCTATATATTGCTCATTGTCCATTGTCCATCCAAGGTCCTCAAGCTCTTCTATAAGAGCTATCATCTTCAAAACATGGTCCGCTACTGGTGTGCCAGGGGCCATCCGCATGTGAAACAGTTTCCTTGATGCTTCGTATCGTAATACGCGGGACTGCTCCCCATACAACTCCTTTGTATGGAGCAGTATCCCGTGAATGTCCATGTCCTCGTGTTGCTTTTGATGTGTGTTATCCATCGATGCAAGCGCGAGGCATGTGGCCGTGGCACAGTCAGCGTCCCATGTCTTGAGGACTTCTATGTCCGCAACTGAGGATTTTGGGCCTGGGACGGGCGGGGCTGAAGCCGTGAGGACATATGATACTTTATCATAAGTCAAGGCGATCTTCAGATTCCTTAGCCAGTCTTTATAGTTGGTCCCGTTCAGTTTGTTTTTATCTAGTAGAAGCTTAAGTCCAGTCATTGGTATCTGCCATTAAGAGAGAGAAAAGAATACACTCAGCGAAAGCTCTTGCATAGATTAGATTGGTTTATTATCTTGTCTAATCGATGTTTCCCACTGCTTTTTATCAAGTTTTTCTTTCAAACCTTAAAAAGAAAAACTAGCCAGGATTAATTACAGTCTACAACTTCGCTAACCGTTCAGCCAGGCCAGTGTCGGTACTTTGAGGGAGGTTCCCCGTGCTTTCGCACGGACCTAATTAGAGTAAACCTCGTTTTCCCAGAGGCGGAGCCCCGTTATCACCTTTCTAGACACCTAATGAGTTAGCTAATTGTAAACTGCAAAACTCTCCTAGGAGCAACTATTGCCCACAGTGGGATCGGGATCCAACCATCACATGGAAGGTATGCAATCTCATTGCAAATTTTAACACTTGAAATTCCCGATGTAATTTTTACCCCTAGCACTTATGACCTTAACTATGGCCAACAAATCATAAGTACCAGTCAAGTTCTACCCGTCATTTCTTGATTAATTAGACCCACCCATATGACCCTTAACTATGGTCAACAAAGTCGCATGAATGTCCTAATTAATCTGCATCATATGCAGTGTAGGAAGACATCACTTAGCTACCGTTCACTACGCCTTAACTAAAGTCAACAAACGTAGCACGAATACTAAGTACTCTACTTCCTAAAATGACGGAGGGTTGCGAATGATTTTTAAGAAAATCTTTAACGCTTTGAACTTGATATCGTTGTAGAATCAAACAGTTTTTCAAAAGGAGTGGCTTAAGCTCCGCAGTTTTGAAATATAGCTTTTTCATAAATAGCCGAGTAGTTTTCAAATCCGATTCTACAACATCTTTTTAGGTTTATTTTCTTTACATTAATCACATTAATGTAATCCCATCATTTAAGTCCTAAAGCCAATCACAGAAAAGAAACGAAAATAACACGTACGCTTATGCCATCCGCATTCGCCACAATGTTCCGTTATGCACCGTTAGGTTACTTAACTAACGGCATACCGGGACGGGACTAGCGCGGGTGTAAAACATAAGCAACGTCTACTATATATCATTTATATAATATGTCATTCGTCTCAGATATCACAGAACACATGCAGCAGAAATATAGATATAACGTGGGATATACTAGGACGTCCGTATTTAGTATTTAGCCAGAATAGAAAATACGGATTCCACAGTCGCGATGAATAGCCAAGCCCACACCCTGGACCCCTACGAGAGCGGCAAGTGACCCTACCAATCCTGGAGTTTAGGAGACCCGGTCTCGACTCCTCGAAATAGCCTCCCACTGAACCCCAGAACCCGGTCACCTGTGCTCTCCTCCTTGGGTCCATCCTAATGCGGAAAAGTAAATAATATACAACACTGGTGACACAACCACAACCTGGAAGTGCCCCAAATAAAAGAATATTACATTACATTTGAATTTACATGAATGAAAATACAAAACTCTCATCTCACAAAAACCCCCCGGCTATTCGATCGCGACAATCCTGCACATCATATCTCAGCAACACATAATATCACATATCATCAACGTAAGTAAGTATGCGTACCCCGATTGTCGTTGATGTATAGCAACGAAACCGGCGATATCTAACATACTACACTTACGGTCACAGAAAAGAAAGTGTAAAACTACAATATTTGGAATCCAGATTCTCTTTAGACATCATAAATGCGAAATATCACATATTTCGTATTTCATGCCTAAACCATATGAATTCCACATATTGTATCACATTCCAGACAAACAGACAGTATTAAAGTTTTCGAACGAACAATCAAGCACCCAAGATTCACTAAAGCTCAACACTTGAGCAGGGTTTAAAAAATTTGGAGTGTGACACAGTAGCGGCGGTCCAGCCGTAGAAGGGTCAAGCCAACGCCTCACATGTGGCACGCCGTACTGCCCCAAACCCGAGGGTTCAAAGGGTAGTTCGAGACGGTCACATAATCGAGTTAAGGTTTGTTGTCTTCTAGAGGGACCACCGCAAAAAGACTTGCATGTATTTCTAAATTATTTAAACCCCGTGAATAGTGAGTAAATGATACTCGTTCAAACACTTCAATACTTTCTAATTTACCCGGAAAGACTACGAAATGAAAGTCCCGATCGAATCGATGAATCCAAAAACATCTCCAGAATTTTTCAAAATTTTATTCAGTTTTAAAATATCCAAAAATATATACATGCAGAAAATAGAATTAATGTAGAAACAGTATACCCTAAATCATTTGTACGGCCGCGGAACAGCGGCCTAAGCAAGCTTAGGCCGCGTTTCCGCGGCTATAACTACTGTTCATTGAATTATTTTTCGGCTGTAATTCTTATATTTTCCTGCTATGATTTTTACATATTTTTAATTCTGCAAAATGTCAAGTTTTAGAAAAATTCCAGAGAGCATCTAAAAATACGGTATTTTTGTCCGATCGGGGTTTTCACTTCGTCAAAACGTTGCCTAATGTTCTAGGTCGGCTCTGATACCAATGTTAGGTTAGTATAGCACCCTATGAAGAGATTTCAAGCATCACATGACCTAAAGTTTTCATTTTTAAGGTGCTAAACCAACATGCAAGTGGATCGATCCTAGAAATTAGGGTTAACAAACTATAGGTAAGTAAAGATTAGGGTTTAAAGGCTACAACCTTTGTAGCTCCCGTTTTTGCTTCACTCCTTAGGCTCTTTGAGTGTTGGATGAAGGTCCACTCGTCGTTCTCTTGCGTCCACGACGATCCACCCGGAGCTTCCCGTCCAAGCTCGCTACTTCGTCAAATCGAAGATAGCACTCTAAACAAAAAGGCTAAGCTTGTGTAGAATGTTGTTGTGTCTTTGGATCTCACTTCAAAAACCTTTCTTTGATTGTGTTTGACTCACTAGAAAAAACTAGAGAGGAGAAGATGAAGGAGGATGAAAATGGTGGCTATTTCTTTTCAAGAGATAAAATGATAACCATAAGGTTAACCTTCAAAAAGAAATAAATATCACTTTATATATTTATTCCTTCTTGACTCCAACCATGATTAAATGATAGATGAATAATTTAACTTGGGTTTAGAATGATAAAGGAAAGGATAACCATGGTTTAGTGGTAGGTGAGCATGGTTAGGTTAGAAGAAGCATGTAGAAACTAGCATAATTATCCTTTCCTTTTCATTTTCTTTTTAAAACCAAAATTAAATAATTATCCATTGTTTAATCTATGGTGTGAGGCTTATATTGCCACCATTTCCATATATAATCAACCATGATGGTTTGATGTATGTATGTGTACATGTATGCACATTTACATGTGCATGAAACTAGAAAAGAAGAAAGAAACACATGCATGCATGCATACATACATCAAACCCTAGAAAGGTTTTAAGTGAGAAAACTAATAGTTAAATGATAAATCAACACTTGATTTATCAATCCGGTCATATCTCATATGACCCCACCAAAAGCAGTTCATCCGATCAATGTTCGGTATCATATACGCACATTTCAATCGGGTGCATGCGCATATCGCATATGCGCACCACAACGTTTCGCCTGGACTGGGTAACTCCTCTGTGGGACTCTAAGACTCGTCAATACGCCGGCAGAGGGTAATGATCATATCATTACCCTCAAGCCGCAAGCGGTCAGCTAAACGTAACGGCCACCCGGGTATTGATCGATCAGAAGACAACAAGCGAACCTGCTACAACTCCCGTCGAGCCATCCGGCAACACTACCGTACAGTCCGGTCTCTTCGTCAGATATGCTGCATATCGAGCCTAGGAATGGTCACGTCGACCCCAATAACTCAATAAGTCGTGTCGGTGAATGGTCTATAACAGATCGAGAAACTACTGATAACACTTATCAGCAAATCTCAGCAGCCTTGGCCAGGGACTTGCTGTTATAACCAGTCGAACACAGCACAGCATCAACTCCCAATACCGGGAGAGACGAAACCCCTCCTATCGCTCATCGTCTTCGTGTGTCTCGAGACTGTACCCAACGGCCACCTGTTTGCACGACTCAGTAGAGCCGTGGTAGGGTGGCAATTAAAGTGCAGTGGGAGAACACACAAGACTCCATGACGATCTTGGGTCTACAGACTAACCTGTATCAGTGTCACCTGAGAACTGCTATCCGACGATAGATATAATTCCATATAGGAGTTCTCGGTGAGTCCGTCCAGTGTACCCAGTCACCACTGAGCACCCATATATGATCTTGATGTCAAACATCGATGAATGTGGGAACATCCATCGCCCATCGTATGGGTCTAGTATCATATACGCTAGTCTACTCTGGTATATCGATGCCCCATCTCGATATACCTACGACTAGGGACGTTCCAGGATATGCTTATAGACTACAGATGTCCCACTAGTATGATCTCCATCATAATCAGAGTAGTCAAGCCGATATCCTCAGGGCTTTATCAGCATGTATGAATGAATAAAAGCATGATCAAATAAACATGTCAGATAAAGAAGAACCAGATAGCATACTATCATGTCGAGCAAGAATGCAAACTGAATATATATATACATGTATAGATACATCCACTATCACATAATGGCCTCTAGGGCATACATATATCCAACAGTTCCAACAACATCAGAATAGGTTTGTTTATCTTGCATTGATCTGAATCAACGCATTCCCATCAATTGATCACACCACAAAGAACGAAAATATACTGATGTACGTATATGCCATCCGCATTCGTCACTGGGTCCCTTCATCACTCGTTAGGTTAGCTAACTAACGGCAGAGCAGGGACTGGACTAGCGCGGATGCAAAACATATACAACATCTACTAGTATATATATAATATATAATTTTCGCTCAAGGCGTGATCGAATGCAATATCATAGAAATGTACAGCATCACAAAATAATACAGATATCTGGGATCCCCGGGTTTCACACAGCCGCTACTGAAACCCGACGTTCCCCTGGTCGTGTGGATAGCCTGTGCAATGAAATCCTAGACCCCTACGGGCACGGCAAGTTACCCGCCAAAACCTGAAGCGAGGAAGCACCCTTCAGCAACGTGAATAGACCACCCAGCACTTCACGGAATCCGGTAACTTGGGCACCCCTCCTGGGTCAATCCTATACCCCCTACGAGTGCGGCGAACAGCCCGCCAATTCTAGAGTAAAGCCCCCTCCGTCTCAACGCCATGAGATGCGGGCTCGTTGCCTTCTAGAACCCGGCTATCTGTGCACCCCTCCGCGGGGTAATCCTAATACAGAAAGTAAAATATACATACAACGGGTACATCGACCGCAACCTGGTCGTGCCCCAAAAGAATAATACAAACAGACAGTGACGGCAGTCCATATGTCGGACGCTCGCCCCGCTATATCAAATGTACATATAAAACAGAACTGTACTAACATTGCATCCAGGCTATCCCCCACAACCGATCCGCAACATCACAGCACAACACAGAACATCAACGAGAATGTCACGTTCGCAAATCCGTCTAAAAGGGCTATAGCAGATAGACTGGATTTACCGATCAAGTGACATTCACGGTCGCAGATATAATGTAAATACTGTGAACTAGCATGTTTAAAATATTCGATCGAACAAATTTATCAAAATGGGCCCCAAGCAGTACTGTAGCACTTACAGAAAATCTGAGCCCAAAAATAATATCCCAAAACCCCTATTTCCTATTCAAAAGCCCACTTGAAAAATTTGGTTCAGTGATTCCACTTAACCACCGCGGAACCGTGGCCAAACCAGGGGTTTGGCCGCGTTTCCGCGGTCATAGTAAGGAATCAGTGAATCGTATTTTCCCAGAATTCTTAGAATTTCTTGCATGTCTTTCTGCAATGACCTGAAAAATTTTTGGAGCTGGAAAAGTTTCAATAGAGAACACATGCACTAGAAATACGGTTTTTGCGATTTTTGTTCGATCGGGTTTTAAACATACTAGAGCAAGCTAGGTAGGTTAATGGCATGGCTCTGATACCAATGTAAGTCCGCGGGGGCGCCCCGGCCGTCGATCCGACGCCAGAAACGCGGAAACAAAAACTTTGCAAACTAGCAAACCGGCACCACCGCGCACTTTTAACCCGGATCGGGCCATTAACGTAGCTACTAGCAAACTAGAAAAGAGTAGAGAAGATATACCAAGCGATCCGTGTCCTTCGGTCTTCGTCTCCACTCCGATCTCCCGCGGAAACTCCGTTCATCTCCTCCTCATCGGAAAGGGCACCACGTAGCCGGAATCTTTTACGGGCTCCCACCTCTGGACCGAGGCAACTCGGGCGTGAAGTTGGCTAGCCGACGCGTCCAAGGGATGCTGTAGATGTAGTGTAGAAGCTTGTCTCTTAGGGGTTTGTGAAGTTGCCATGGAGGAATTGAGAAGAGAATGAGAAAAAGAATGAGCTTTGGAGCTAGTCTTTTTGCAACCATAGAATGAGATGAAGATAAAATGCCACACCAAAAATGATCCCCCTTCTCCCCTCTCTACTGGCCGGCCCCTCTATAAAGAATGGTGGGGGAAAAAAGAAAATCCCTATCCAAGAGAAGAAAATGAATAATCTAATATAAAATGGTCACACCCATTTCATATCCAAATCCCTTCACATAACCATCATGAAAAAGGCAATGGAAAAGACAAGAAAAGAATCTCATGATGGTTGAACCACAAATGCAATAAACCCCCTCCACAAATACTAATTTGCACAATTGCAAATTAGCCCCTCCATCAGAAAGTCCGGCCGCGAAAGAACAAAGGAAAACCGGCTGGAACGGAATGCAAACTGGCAACTTCAGAAAACTGATCCCGTAATAAATTACAGGAAAACCCCGCTACTGCAAATACATGCCCGCATTTGTATTCCCACTGAACACAAATGCAAAGAGATAAAATCTACACTATCTAATACTAGGATCCGGCTTAAGCCAAAGCCGGCTAGTAAAATCCGTCCGATCACGATCCGTGCAATACCGCACGTATCTGATCGAACCCTTCCATATCTCCATACGGCCTCTACAGCGTTTCACCCGAAACTTGAGTAACTGTGTATGTGGTGGACTCTAAAGACTCGTCAATACTATGGTTGTGGATTTAACCACTAGCAAGTCAGAGGTATAAGCTAATACGTAACAGGCCACCAGGTATTGACCAAAAGGGACGTCGATGAGCGAACTCATCGTGACACCCTACTGAGCCTGTCAGTGACAATATCCGTACAGTCCGGTCCGTTCGTCTATGAGCATCGTGTTATTTGTATGTATGCCTAGAGGCCAGTATTGTACAGATCATGTATATTATATTGGATGCTTGGACATGTATAGAGATGACTTTCTTGCTCGATATAATAGTATGCTATCTGGTGGCACTTTATCTTAACATGTATACTAGTCTCTTTAAACTGTCTTATAGTTACATGTTGGTAAAGCCCTTAGGATGTGTACTTGACTACCTGGACTATGATGTAGATCATACTAGTGTAGATATGGTAGTCCATAAGTACATCCTTCAAGGTCCCTAGTCGTAGGTGTATCGAGACGGGGCATCGATATACCAGTGTAGACTAGCGTATACGCTTCTCGACCCATGAGATGGGCGATGGATGATCCCATATCCATTGGTGTTTAACATCAGAGATGGTATACGGGTGCACAGTAGAGACTGGGTACACTGGACGGACTCGCCGAGAACTCCCAGATGGTATTATACCTCACGTCAGATGGCAGTTCTCAGGTGACACTTGTGCAGGTTAGTCTGTAGACCCGAGATCGTCATAGAGTCTTGTATGATTCCCACTGTGCTTTGATCTCCACCTTACCACGTCCATGAGGGCGTGCAAAACGGTGGTTTTTGGGTATAGTCCCGAGTCACATGGAGGCAATGAGCGATAGGAGGGGTTTCGTCTCTCTCGGTATTGGGGGTTGATGTTGCACTGTGCTCGATTGGCCGTAACAGCGAAGTCCCTGGCCAGGGCTGTTTCAGAGATTTGCTGGTAAGTGTTACCAGTAGTTTCTCAACCCGTTGTGAGCCTCACATCGGCATGACTTATCGGTTATTGGGGTCTGACGTTTACCATCCCTAGACTTGATATACGACATATCAGACGAGGAGACCGGACTGTACGGGAAGTGTTGCCGATCGGCTCGACGGGAGTTGTAGCAGGTTCGCTTGTTCTCTTCTGATCGTTCAATACCCGAGTGGCCGTTACGTTTAGCTGACCGCTTGCGGCTTGGGGGTGCTTGATATGATCATCACCCACTGCCGGCGTATTGACGAGTCTCAGAGTCCCACAATGGAGTTTCCTAGTCCAGGAGAAACGTTGTGGTGTGCGTATACGATATGCGCATGGACCCGATTAAAATGCGCGTATGGGATACCGTATATTGATCGGGCGGCTTGGTTCTGGTAGGGGTCATATGTGATATGGCCGGATTGATAAATCAAGTGTTGATTTATCATTAAACCATTAGCTTCTCACTTGAAATCCTTTCTTGAGTTAGTTGGATGTATGCATGCATGTATGCCTTCTTTTAGATTCATGCACATATGGATGTACATGTACACATACATACATACATACATCTTTCATGGTTGTATATATATGAAAATGGTGGCAATATAAGACTCACACCATGGTTTTATTTATGAATTATTATTGTATTTATACTAAAACATAAAAGGAAAGAAAAGGTCAATTATTGATTTGTTCTACACACTTCTTTTGACCTAAACATTCTCACCCACCATTTAACCTTTGGTTATGTTTCCTTTTGTGTTTTAACTCTAGTACAATAATGATTCAACCATGGTTTGAGATGATAGATGGAAAATATATATTGATATATTTTTCTATTTTTCATTTTAGAGTTGAACTCATCATCTTCTTCAAAAAGCCATCATCTACATCAACCTCTCTTTTTTGCTCTCTAGTTCTTACTAGTGAGCAATATACTCATCAAGATTGGATTTTGAAGTGAGAAAGAGAACCACAACACCATTCTATACAAGTCTAGCCCACTTGTTTAGAGTGTTAACTTGATTTCGTTCACTTGATCGGATAAAGTTGCAAGCTTGGACAAAGCGGAATCCGGGTGGATCATCGGTGATCTCGAGGAGTTCAAGTGGAGCTTTTTCAAACCCCAAGTAGCCAAGGAGTCTAGCATAGGGAGCTACAAAGGTTGTGCTCTCTAAACCCTAGCTTATCTTTCATATGTTGATATGGAAAAATTTAAAACCCTAATCGATTCTAGGAACGATTCTTTGTTCGTTAACTTAGCACCCTAAAAATTCATTATTTGGTTCATGTGATGCTTCCAAACCCTTCATGTGGTGCTAGGCTAACCTAACATTGGTATCAGAGCCGACCTAGAACATTAGGCGATGATTTTACGAAGTTAAAACTCCGATCGAACCGAAAAACCGGACTTTTGAGCGCTCTCTGGACATTTTTTAAAAATAGCTGTTTTTCAGAATTAAAAATATGTAAAAAATTCAGCAGGAAAATTTAAGAATTACGATATAAAAATGATGCCATGAACAGTTAATAGTGCCGCGGAAACGCGGCCTAATGTTACTTAGGCCGCGGTTCCGCGGCCGTACCAATTGATCTCTGCATCAATTTTATACTGTAATCTTTTGTTCTGCTTGTATATTTTTTAGGATATTTTTAATCTGAATTTTGTGCTGAAAATTTTGGTGATGGTTTTGGACTCGTCGATTCGATCGGAATTTTGATTTCGTAACTTTTCCGGGTAAATTAGAAAGTAGTGAAGTATTTGAACGAGTATCATTTGCTCACTTTTCACGGGGTTTAATTCCTTCGGAGGTTCGTGCAAGTTTTGTGGTGGTCCCTCTAGAAGACAACAAACCTTAACTCGATTATGTGACCATCTTGAACTGCCCTTTGAAATTTAGGGTTTGGGGCAGTACGACGTGCCACATGTGAGGCGTTGGCTTGACCCTTCTACGGCTGGACCGCTACTACTGTGTCACACTCCAAGTTTTTAAACCCTGCTCAAGTGTTGAGCTTTAGTGAATTTTGGGTATTTGATCGGTCGTTCGAAAACTTTAATACTGTCTAATTATCTGGAATGTGATGTAATGTGTGGAATTCATATAATAAGACATGAAATACGAGGTATGTGATATTTCGCATTTACGATGTCTAAGGAGAATGTGGATTCCAGATATTGCAGTTTTACACTTTCTTTTCTGTGACCGTAAGTGTAGTATGTATTTACCGATTTTCGTTGCTATACGTCGACGACAATCGGTGTATGCATACTTACTTACGTTGATGATATGAGATATTATGTGTTGCTGAGATATGATGTGCAGGATTGTCGCAATTGAATAGCCGGGGGGTTTTATGTGAGATGAGAGTTTTGTATTTTCATTCATGTAAATTCAAATGTAATGTAATATTCTTTTATTTGGGGCACTTCCGGGTTGAGGTCGATGCCACCTGTGATGTATATTATTTACTTTTCCGCATTAGGATGGACCCAAGGAGGGGAGCACGGGTGACCGGGTTCTGGGGTTCAGTGGGAGGCCATCTCGAGGAGTCAAGACCGGGTCTCCTAAACTCCAGAATTGGTAGGGTCGCTTGCCGCTCTCGTAGGGGTCCAGGGTGTGGGCTTGGCTATTCATCGCGACTGTGGAATCCGTATTTTCTATTTTGGCTAAATACTAAATACGGACGTCCTAGTATATCCCACATTATATCTATGTTTCTGCTGCGATATCTGTGATGTGATCATTTGATATGTTTCGATGGATACAGTATATAGTATATATGATATATTATATAGACGTTACTTATGTTTTACACTTGCACTAGCCCTTCCCTGCTCTGTCGTTAGTTACCTAACCTAACGGTGCACGAGGGGACATCGAGGCGAATGCGGATGGCATAAGTGTACGTCGTATTTATCTGTGATGTTTTAGGTGACTTAAATGATGGGACTTCATTAATATGATTAATGAAAGAAAAGAAACCTAAAAGATGTTGTAGAATCAATTTTTTAATAAAAAGGGTAGCTACAGTTTTGCTTTGCATAGTGGTATATGCGATATACCCTGCACCTTATTCGATGAGGAAAGGGCCGAGATCCCTTCACCGGGAGTAACCCCTTTAGCAAAACTGGCAGATGCTACAACATTCGGTTTGACTTTTGACTGCTTTTTGGAGTTTTGCTTTGCACAGTGATATATATGATATATCCCGCACCTTATTCGATGAGGAAAGAGCCGAGATCCCTTCACCGGGAGTGACCTCTTTAGCAAAACTAATGAAAGCCTCAAAATCACTCCATTTTAAAATTTCACTTGATTCTACAACGATATCAAGTTCATTACGCTCATGGTTTTTCTGTAAAAACCTGCGTAGCCCTCCGACATTTCAGATAGATATTACTGAGTATTCTTGCTACGGTTGTTTGGCATTCGTCAAGGCGTAGTGTACGGTAGCTATTTACTATTTATCTGTAGCATATGATGCGATTGGATTAGGGTATTCGTACGGCGTTGTTTGGCATTCGTCAAGGGTCGTGCGAGTGGGTTTAATTCAATCAAGAAATGTACGGGTTGAACTTGACTAGTGCACTATGGGTTGTTTGGCATTCGTCAAGGTCATAGTACGTTAGGGGCAAAAGTATTATCGGGAATTTCAAGAGTTGAAATTTGCAATGAGATTGCATACCTTCTATGAGATAGTTGGATCCCGATACCCACTGCGAGTAATTGTTACTCCTGGGAGAGTTTTACACAGGACAATTAGCCGATCAAGTAGGTGTCTAGAAAGGTGTCAACGGGGTTACGCCTCTGGAAAAACGAGGTTTACTTTAATTAGGTCCATGCGAAAGCACGGGGAACCTCCCTCAAAGTACCGACACTGGCCTGGCTGAAAGATCGGCGAAGTTGTAGGGTGTAATTAATCCCGGCTAGTCTTTCCTTTTAGGGTTTGAAGGAAGATTTGATAAAAACAGTGGGAGCCATCCTGATTAGATAAGATAATAACCAATCTGATCTTGCAAGAGCATACGCTAAAATGTTTTCTTCTCTCTCTCTCCAGGTAGCGACCATGTCATGCCTTAATCAAGATAATAATATGGATGTATTGACCGAACCCGCATGTTATACTGTGCAGGGGAACGTTGGACCCGTTGTATCTTATAAGTGTTATAAGACTGAACAGGAAACAGGAGAATGTCTGGATTCTCACGCCGCCCAAACGGAGGACATGCATGTTGATGCACCTTCTTCGGGTGTGTTTGTCATTGAGAACTGTTTTTCAGTTCACCCTACGTCCTGGGTATTAGATACCGGATCAGGATCCCACGTATGTAAACAATTACATGGGCTACGGAAAGGTAGAGAACTGGAAAAAGGTGATCATTCCGTTCAAGTAGGGAATGGTGCAAGTGTTGCAGCCAAAGCAGTTGGCGAATATCACCTTGTATTACCAAGTCGTAATACACTGGTTCTGAATGAGTGCTATTATATACCGAACATGATGTGCAACATTATATCAGTTTCTTTACTGAGTAAAGAAGGATATAATTTTGTAGTACAGGATAATGTTATGAACATCTTCTTAGATCAAAAGTTGATTGCATCAGGCTCGTTACATAATGGCATATTCATTCTCAATCAAAATACAGTCCTCAATTTACAAAACACACACAAAAGGAAGAGTTCAGAACTGAACGAATCCTTCTTATGGTATTGTAGACTAGGTCACATAAATGCGACACGACTAGCTAAGTTGCATAAAGATGGATATTTGAATCCGTTTGAATTTTCATCTTATGACACTTGCCAGTCATGTCTCAAAGGTAAAATGACCAAAACTCCGTTTACGGGACACGGAGAAAGAGTTACGGAACTCTTAGGGCTGATACATAGTGATGTATGTGGTCCCATGTCTACACATACCAGGAACGGTTCTTCCTATTTCATTACATTCACTGACGATCTCTCTAGATACGGACATGTGTTCCTGATAAAACACAAGTATGAAGCTTTTGAGAAATTCAGAGAATATAAGCACGAAGTAGAGAACCAAACGGGCAAAAGTATTAAGATCCTTCAATCTGATCGAGGAGGAGAATACTTAAGCAACGATTTTCTGGATTATTTAAAAGAGAATGGGATTCTCTCTCAGCTCACTCCTCCTTATACACCACAGCACAACGGTGTATCGGAACGGAGGAATCGCACGCTATTAGATATGGTGCGCTCCATGATGAGCACTGCTGAGTTGCCTATTTCCTTCTGGGGGTATGCGTTTGAGACAGCCATGCACCTATTGAATATGGTTCCTACCAAATCTGTGCCTACTACTCCATATGAGATATGGAAAGGGAAGAGACCATCTCTTAAATATGTTAAGATATGGGGTTGTCCGGCCTATGTCAAAAGACAAAATCCGGACAAACTCGAGGCAAGATCTGTCTTATGTAAGTTTGTAGGATATCCCAAAAATTCATAAGGATATATCTTCTACCACCCCAATAAACAAACGGTGTTTGTCTCTCGACATGCCACCTTCTTAGAAAAAGGTTTTCTTATGAAACAGATAAGTGGCATTGAGATAGAACTGGAAGAAGTTCCAGCGACACAAACTATAATAGAAGACTTGGTAGAACCAGAGAATTCAGTAGTACCTGACGAACCCCAGCCACTCCACCGATCTAGCAGGGTTTCTCACCCACCTGAGAGATACTACGGTTTTCTCATTGATGGTGGCAGTGAGGATTGCATCATGGAGGATGATGACCCAACTAGCTTCGAGCAGGCCATCACGAGTGGGGACTCAGTGAAATGGCTGGATGCAATGCGGTCCGAGATGGAATCCATGTACACCAACAAAGTATGGACTTTGGAAGATGCTCCTGAAGGGGTAAAACCCATTGGGAGCAAATGGATCTTCAAGAAAAAACTTGGTGTAGATGGGAAAGTGGAGACTTTCAAAGCTAGACTTGTAGCAAAGGGTTTTCGTCAAAAACCAGGTGTGGACTATGACGAGACCTTTTCTCCAGTAGCTATGCTTAAATCCATCTGGATCATGCTTGCCATCGCTGCATATCATGATTACGAAATCTGGCAAATGGATGTTAAGACCGCCTTTCTAAACGGTGATTTAGAAGAGTGCGTGTACATGACTCAGCCAGAGGGCTTCGTAGATAGTGGGAGCAGCGGGAAGGTGTGCAAGCTGCTTAAATCCATTTATAGATTAAAGCAAGTATCGCGGAGTTGGAACATCTGCTTTGACGTCGTTATCAAAGAGTTTGATTTCATCAAAAATCCAGATGAACCTTGTATCTACAAGAAGTTGGCAGAGAGTAAGGTTGTCTTCCTCGTATTGTACGTAGACGACATACTCTTGATAAGAAATGACATTCCTATGCTGCAATCGGTCAAGCTCTTCTTATCACAAAGATTCTCAATGAAAGATCTTGGTGATGCCTCCTGCATATTGGGAATTAGGATCTATAGAGATAGATCCAAACGGATACTGGAATTGTACCAATCCAGGTACATTGACACCATACTAAAGAGGTTTAGTATGGAAGAATCCAAGCGTGGGAACTTACCCACGATCTCTGGAATCACTCTCTCCAAAGAGATGTCTCCCAAGACTGATTTGGAGAGAGCTCGCATGCAAGGGATACCTTATGCTTCGGCTATAGGCTCTATCATGTACGCGATGCTATGTACCAGACCCGATGTAGCATACTCACTAAGTGTAGTGAGTAGGTATCAAGCTGATCCTGGAGAGAGTCACTGGACGGCTTTGAAGAGCATTCTCAAGTACTTACGAAGGACTAAAGAGATGCTCTTGGTGTATGGTAATGGAGAACTCCAAGTAGAGTCCTTTACCGATTCGAGCTTCCAGAGTGATAAGGACGACTCTAAGTCGCAGTCGGGATTTGTCTTTACCCTTTACGGAGGGGCGGTTAGCTGGAAGAGTTCCAAGCAGGAAACCGTGGCAGACTCGACGATGGAGGCTGAATACATCGCTGCCAACGATGCTGCCAAAGAGGCTGTCTGGATCAAGAAGTTCATTACTGAACTTGGAGTGGTTCCATCCATTGAGCATCCAATACCTTTGTATTGCGATAACAATGGATCGGTGGCTTTGGCCAAGGAACCCAGGTCCCATCAGCGATCCAGGCATATTCTGAGGCGGTATCACCTGATCCGGGAGATAGTTGATCGCCGGGAGATCGAGGTCAGGAGGGTTGACACGAAGAACAACACGGTGGATCCACTCACGAAGGCCATTCCCCAGATACAGTTTGAGAGACTCTTCGGGATGCTCGGTATGCGATACTACAGTAGCTGGCCCTAGTGTAAGTGGGAGATTGTTAGTTGTATGTATGCCCTAGAGGCCAGTATTGTACAGATCATGTATATTATATTGGATGCTTGGACATGTATAGAGATGACTTTCTTGCTCGATATGATAGTATGCTATCTGGTTGCACTTTATCTTAACATGTATACTAGTCTCTTTAAACTGTCTTATAGTTACATGTTGGTAAAGCGCTTAGGATGTGTACTTGACTACCTGGACTATGATGCAGATCATACTAGTGGGGATATGGTAGTCCGTAAGTACATTCTTCAAGGTCCCTTGTCGTAGGTGTATCGAGATGGGGCATCGATATACCAGTGTAGACTAGCGTATACGCTTCTCGACCCATGAGATGGGCGATGGATGATCCCATATCCATTGGTGTTTGACATCAGAGATGGTATACGGGTGCTCAGTGGAGACTGAGTACACTGGACGGACTCGCCGAGAACTCCCAGATGGTATTATACCTCACGTCAGATGGCAGTTCTCAGGTGACACTTATGCAGGTTAGTCTGTAGACCCGAGATCGTCATAGAGTCTTGTGTGATTCCCTCTGTGCTTTGATCTCCACCTTACCACGTCCATGAGGGCGTGCAAAACGGTGGTTTTTGGGTATAGTTCCGAGTCACATGGAGGCAATGAGCGATAGGAGGGGTTTCGTCTTTCCCGGTATTGGGGGTTGATGTTGTACTGTGCTCGATTGGCCGTAACAGTGAAGTCCCTGGCTAGGGCTGTTTCAGAGATTTGCTGGTAAGTGTTACCAGTAGTTTCTCGACCCGTTGTGAGCCTCACATCGGCACGACTTATCGATTATTGGGGTCTGACGTTTACCACCCCTAAACTTGATATGCGACATATCAGACGAGGAGACCGGACTGTACGGGAAGTGTTGTCGATCGGCTCGACGGGAGTTGTAGCAGGTTCTCTTGTTCTCTTCTGATCGTTCAATACCCGGGTTGGCCGTTACGTTTAGCTGACCGCTTGCGGCTTGGGGGTGCTTGATATGATCATCACCCACTGCCGGCGTATTGACGAGTCTCAGAGTCCCACAATGGAGTTTCCTAGTCCAGGCGAAACCTTGTGGTGCGCGTATGCGATATGCGCATGGACCCGATTAAAATGCGCGTATGGGATACCGTATATTGATCGGGCGGCTTGCTTCTGGTAGGGGTCATATGTGATATGGCCGGATTGATAAATCAAGTGTTGATTTATCATTTAACCATTAGCTTCTCACTTGAAATCCTTTCTTGAGTTAGTTGGATGTATGCATGCATGTATGCCTTCTTTTAGATTCATGCACATATGGATGTACATGTACACATACATACATACATACATCTTTCATGGTTGTATATATATGAAAATGGTGGCAATATAAGACTCACACCATGGTTTTATTTATGAATTATTATTGTATTTATACTAAAACATAAAAGGAAAGAAAAGGTCAATTATTGATTTGTTCTACACACTTCTTTTGACCTAAACATTCTCACCCACCATTTAACCTTTGGTTATGTTTCCTTTTGTGTTTTAACTCTAGTACAATAACGATTCAACCATGGTTTGATATGATAGATGGAAAATATATATTGATATATTTTTCTATTTTTCATTTTAGAGTTGAACTCATCATCTTCTTCAAAAAGCCATCATCTTCATCAACCTCTCTTTTTTGCTCTCTAGTTCTTAGTAGTGAGCAATATACTCATCAAGATTGGATTTTGAAGTGAGAAAGAGAACCACAACACCATTCTATACAAGTCTAGCCCACTTGTTTAGAGTGTTAACTTGATTTCGTTCACTTGATCGGATAAAGTTGCAAGCTTGGACAAAGCGGACTCCGGGTGGATCATCGGTGACCTCGAGGAGTTCAAGCGGTGCTTTTTCAAACCCCAAGTAGCCGAGGAGTCTAGCGTAGGGAGCTACAAAGGTTGTGCTCTCTAAACCCTAACTTATCTTTCATATGTTGATATGGAAAAATTTAAAACCCTAATCGATTCTAGGAACGATTCTTTGTTCGTTAACTTAGCACCCTAAAAATTCATTATTTGGTTCATGTGATGCTTCCAAACCCTTCATGTGGTGCTAGGCTAACCCAACACATCGCATGGCGGGCCTAGGGGGTTGGTAAAAGTCAGACCCCCAATAGCGGTACAAGTCGTGTCGGAGTGTAGCCCAGAACACCCTGAGATACTACTGGAATACCTACCAGCAAATCTCCTGCCTTGGCCAAGGACTTTTCATGTTCTGGCTCTCCTAGACACAGCGCGACCTCACCCCCAATACCGGTAGAGACGAACCCCTGCAGATCCACTCACTGCCTCCATGTGGCTCGAGACTGTACCCAACTAAAACCTGTTTGCACGACTCCTTTGAGCCGTGGTAGGGTAGTAATCAAAGGACGGTGGGAACTCATACGAGACAAATGACGATCTCAGGTCGATGAACTAACCTGTACACATGTCACCAGGGAACTGCTATCTGACGTCTGGTATAATCCCAACTAGCAGGTTCCCGGCGAGTCCTGTCCGGTGTACTCATAACCCAATGAGCACCTGTATACATCTTAGGTGAACCAACTGACACCAGTGGCTTGTGAGACTGGCCACCGCCCCTCGTCGGGGTCTCGACTGTATACACTAGTCTACTCTGGAGAATCGATGCCCTGTCTCGAAACTCCTACGACTAGAGATCTTTTAAGGATGTGCTTATAGACTCCAGCTCTCACTTATATGATCGCCCTCATACTGCTGGTAGTCAAGCAAGAATCCTAGGGGCTCTATCAACGTGTAATAGCGACTCGTAAGGTCACCTAAAGCAGTACACGATGATAAAGATAAACCAGATAGCATACTATCATCTCGAGTAAGACTGTCCTACTGGGATAGGTCCTTTCCTCAATCATTGCAATCACGTGCCTGTGATCCAATAATTGACTCTGAGGGCACTATCTCCAACAGTACCCAATTTCGGGGCTAGTTTTATAAAGGAAATGCTGCCAAAATTTTTAAAGATAATAACTTGAACTTTGAAGAGTTTTACTAAACAACTTAAGGTTTTTTAAACGTTTTATCAAATGTTTCTATTTAAATGTTTTAACACTCATTACTTTTAATGGTTTTGATTTCTGGGTCTCGGCTTACTTAGTCGTATTATGCCTGTAGACGTTACGTGGTTAAGTGCCGGTCACGGGCCGAACTTTGGGTCGTAACATGGAGGCAGTGAGCGGATCAACAGGGGATTCGTCTCTCCCGGTATTGGGGGTGAGATCGCGCTGTGTCTAGAAGAGCCACTACACGAAGTCCTTGGCCAAGGCAAGTGAGATTTACTGGTAGGTATTCCAGTAGTATCTTAGGGTGTTCTGGGCTAACTCTGACACGACTAATACCGCTTTTGGGGGTCTGACGTTTACCAGCCCCCTTGGCCCAATATGTGATACTCATAGACGAACGGACCGGACAGTACGGATATTGTCACTGACAGGCTCAGTAGGGTTTCAGGATGAGTTCGCTCATTGGCCTCCCTTTTAGTCAACACCTGGGCGCACGTTACGTACAGCTAGTACCACCGACGTGCTTGTAGTTAAACCCACTGCCAGCGTATTGACGAGTCTTTAGAGTCCCCTACAGAAAGTTTCCCAAGTTCGAACGAAACGTTGTAGAGGCCATATGGTTTTATGGCAGGGTTCGATCATATACGTGCACTTGTGCACGGATCATGATCGGACGGATCATACTAATGGGCTTTGGTTTAAGCCGGATCCTAGTATTAGATTTGTTGGATTACTTTCGTCTCATTGCATTCGCATTCAGTCGGAATGCGGATGCAAGTATGTATATATAGGTGAGGGGTATCCTTGTGATCTGTCACGAGCTTAGTTTAGATGTTGCCATTCTCTTTTTGGATTAAACATTTGGATTAATGTTTATTAGTGGTAATTATGAGCTCAAGTCATCATGAGGAGCATTAATTGTAGCATGTGCATGGGTGATGACTCATGGTATTATTTTTTGTGCCATGCCACTTGTTTATTGATTTATTTGTGTGAGATTGAGATAAAGAGAGAGAGAGAGAGGGCAGCCATATGAGTTGGGGTTGGCTCTTGAGATGATAATTCTAGTTCTCTCTCTCATTTTTATCACATACAAAAGAAAGCTCTTCTTCTTCCTCTTTCTTCTTGAGCTCACAATCTCCATTAATGGCTTCATCTTCAACCTCCATCCATACAATCTCATATGTTGAGAATCAATGGATGTTTAGAGACAAAGTTATCACACACATTCTCTACTTCACCTTGGACATGTTGACTAGCAAACTTCATGTCTGAGTTGCTTCGGTTTGAAGCGGGAACCCGTAAAAAGACTTCTATATGTGGTGCCACTTCGACGAGGAGATCGGAGATCGAGCGAGATCGGAGATGCCGCGAGGAGCTAAGGATGGTGGCTAAAGACCGAAGGACACGGATCGATTGGTATAGCCATTCTAACCTTTTCGTAGTAAGCTAGTTTAGTGTTAACGGTACGATCCGGGTGAAAGTCTACGTTAGCGCCAGTTTCATAAAAGTTTTTGTTTCCGCGTTTGGCCTCGGATAGACGGCCGGGGCGCTACCGTAGACTTACATGGTATCAGAGCCACGCCATTAACCCATACGAGCTTGTTCTAACATGTTTAAAATATCGATCGAACGAAATTTCCAAAACCGCAATTCCAAATTTCAAGTTTCTGACGAATTTTGAAACTGGTCTAAAAATTAATTTGGGGATGTCAGAAAATCATGCAGGCTTTTCTAAGACTCCACAAGAAATTTGAGAGCACGATCCTACAGTAGCACCGCGGAACCGTGGCCAAACCATCGTGTTTGCCGCGGTTGCGCGGTGGAACAGATGATTCAGTGCACCAGTTTTCTTATGGGTGTCTTTCATTTGGAATTACTGTTTCTGGAATATTTTGTTTAGGCCCAGATTTATTTGAGTGCTGGATTTGCAAATGGGGCCCACTTCCAGAAATTTTGTCGATCGAAATTTTAAATACGTTAGTTCACAGTACTTACATTACTATCTGCGACCGTGAATGTCATTCGAGCGGTAAATCATGTCTAATTGCTATAGCTCTTTTAGACGAGTTTGCGAACGTGATGATTGTTGAGATTTTGTATGCGTTTTAAATATAAAAATTTAAGAATTACCACAATTAATAACGGTGTCGCTTGGTAGCTAGCTGATTGAGTACGGGTCGGTCCACAGGGAAAACGTGTTCTTTTCTAATTGTTCTAACGAGTCAATTCCTATTTGTGGTAGGTTTTGATTTTATAAAAACTGATATTGAATTTGATTTGGATTAAAACCTTGCTAAGATTTGGATTAGGTTAGTTTGGAAAGTTAATTCTACTCACCACTTCCTTTACCCTAATTAAGAACATAGGTGTTAGGGTAATAATTAACAAAGAGAATTAGCACGACTGGGAAGAAACGGGGTTTCTTCCTTTTGGTCCTTGTCCGTACTTTCTTAATTCTTAGCCCTAACCTCTATCTAAATCAATCACAACCGGTCTAACTAGGGAATCACCGCTATCTCGTAGGATAGGGTGCCGTAGTGAGCAGTGGGTGATTGATTTACATAGAGTCCTAGTTTAAAATATTAAACGGGGATGAAAGGAGTGAGAGATTTCCATCTCTCAAACCTGCCCAATCCTAACCCTAACAAGTGAGGAACTACTCACTCATTAAGGATGTTATGATGAAATTCATTTTATAATTTTCTTTTTAAGAAACTAATTAATTTGCAAATAAATAGGACAGGTAAAAAAAATGCAGAGAAATAAAATTGCAACTAAGAACACAAGATAAAAAGAAACAACTTACTTTATTGATGCACTCTTGAACGATTACAAGGAATTGAAATTTTAATCTAGAAATTAAAAGAGGCATACCCTTAAAAAGGCTGTAGGCTTTCCTATTTATAGATAGGAGAAACCCTAGGGTTTACATCTGATCCACATCTAAAATTACAAGACTACCCTAAGAAGCCTGGTCAACGCACCGACACCCACCGACAAGCTGCACCGACACGTGCTCAGCACGGCCACGGAACCGCGGCCATAAGCCTTGTTTAGCCGCGGTTCCGTGGCCATTTGATGGGCTCTTGGGCTCATTTCTTCTGTGATGCTTCAAGTTGCTTTTTCCTTCTGCTTCTTCACTTGGTTCTTCAGAATATTTTGTAGTTTCTTCCAGATTTCCAACAGTGCAGAATTTGTAGACTTTTACCGTTTGCTTCGTGTTGAAGTTTTGAATCTTGTGCTGCCCTTGTACTTTGTGTATTGAACCGTTTGCTGATATTCGTTTTTTCCTCGAACTGGTAAGCGGCATCTTTCAGATTCATCTATTTGTTGGTCGTAGTCTCACATTTGTTGCGTCTTTTCACCATTTTCACTTTATTGTTCCGAGAACCTGTAACTTGCAACTATTTAGCAGACATGGATCAAAAGCACCTATTTATTTGTAAAATGATTAAGAATGGGGAATTTAATAATGCAAAATTATGATATGAACAAATACCCCCAAACTTATCATTTGCTCGTCCCGAGCAAAACCAATTTATTCTCGAAAAAACCTAACCTCACTTTCACAGGGAATCGCGATTGCACTGAGCTCGTGCAACAAGCTGTTAAACCTTTAGGTGTCCCTAATAGGAGGAGTGTTGTCTCCTGAGAATTTTCAGCGGATACTACCAACAAAATCCGATCAATTTGGCCTGTTGACTTTCATTCTTCAATTCGGTATTCTAGCAAGAAATTCTATTATCTTCAACTTTAGAAATCATCAACCCGTATTTTTCACACTCCCTCTTTATTTAATTTAAGATCATATATGTTTTGCAAATTTATTATGCTTTCAGCATCATTTGAATTTTCCTTCTAAGGTTCCATCTCAACTTAGGAATTTTTATCATCTCTACTGAAGATGTAAGACCTATCAATCCCCGGCAACGGCGCCATTTGATTGTTGAGATTTTGTATGCGTTTTAAATATAAAAATTTAAGAATTACCGCAATCAATAACGGTGTCGCTTGGTAGCTAGCCGATTGAGTACGGGTCGGTCCACAGGGAAAACGTGTTCTTTTCTAATTGTTCTAACGAGTCAATTCTTATTTGTGGTAGGTTTTGATTTTTATAAAAACTGAGATTGAATTTGATTTGGATTAAAACCTTGCTACGATTAGGATTAGGTTAGTTTTGAAAGTTAATTTTACTCACCGCTTCCTTTGCCCTAATTAAGAATATAGGTGTTAGGGTAATAATTAACAAAGGGAATTAGCATGACTGGGAAGAAACGTGGTTTCTTCCTTTTTGTCCTTGTCCGTCCTTTCTTAATTCTTAGCCCTAACCTCTATCTAAATCAACCATAACCGGTCTAACTAGGGAATCACCGCTATCTCATAGGATAGGGTGCCGTAGTGAGCGGTGGGTGATTGATTTACATGGAGTCCTAGTTTAAAATATTAAATGGGGAAGAAAGGAGTGAGAGATTTCCATCTCTCAAACCTACCCAATCCTAACCCTAACAAGTGAGGAATTACTCACTCATTAAGGATGTTATGATGAAATTCATTTTTATAATTTTCTTTTTAAGAAACTAATTAATTTGCAAATAAATAGGACAGGTAAAAAAATGCAGAGAAATAAAATTGCAACTAACAACACAAGATAAAAGGAAACAACTTACTTTATTGATGCACTCTTGAACGATTACAAGGAATTGAAATTTTAATCTAGAAATTAAAAGAGGCATACCCTTAAAGAGGCTGTAGGCTTTCCTATTTATAGATAGGAGAAACCCTAGGGTTTACATCTGATCCACATCTAAAATTACAAGACTACCCTAAGAAGCCTGGTCAACGCACCGACACCCACCGACAAGCTGCACCGACACGTGCTCAGCACGGCGGCGGAATCGCGACCATAAGCCTTGTTTGGCCGCGGTTCCGTGGCCGTTTGATGGGCTCTTGGGCTCATTTCTTCTGTGATGCTTCAAGTTGCTTTTTCCTTCTGCTTTCTTCACTTGGTTCTTCAGAATATTTTGTAGTTTCTTCCAGATTTCCAACAGTGCAGAATTTGTGGACTTTTACCGTTTGCTTCGCGTTGAAGTTTTGAATCTTGTCCTGCCCTTGTACATTGTGTATTGAACTGTTTGCTGATATTCGTTTGTTCCTCGAACTGGTAGGCGGCATCTTTCAGATTCATCTATTTGTTGGTCGTAGTCTCACATTTGCAGCGCCTTTTCACCATTTTCACTGTATTGTTCCGAAAACCTGTAACCTACAACTATTTAGCAGACATGGATCAAAAGCACCTATTTATTTGTAAAATGATTAAGAATGGGGAATATAATAATGCAAAATTATGATATGAACAGTGATACGGGGTGTTCTGGAGAAATGCAAAGGGTAAAAGAAAGAGTGGCAATGAAGTATACAACTCAGACAATCCAAAAGCTAGTGTTTTAAGAAAGTTCGGTTAACTTGGTTACTGAGTCATAGTCCAGGGTCGGGCCATGGTCGTTGCCAAAGAGAGAGAGAAAAGAAACACTCTGCGTGCACTCTAATCTAGATCAGAATGGTTAATCACTTTATCTAATCAGGATGTCTCCCACTGTATCCTCAAATTCTCCTCCAAACCTGAAAGAAGAATTAGTCGAGATCACCCGAGGAGTAAACCAACTCATCAGTGGGAATCAGGATCCAGCTATTATCGCATGATAACCTGATGGAATCCACTCACGTTATCACACTCCAGAAGGTATGCTCATGCCTGGCAAGTTTCCTGTATGTTTGAAATTCCCGATGTGATTTTTACCCCATGCTTTATGACCTTGACTAAGGCCAACAAATCATAAGTCACATGTCAAATTCTACCCGTCATTGTCCAGGTTAATTTGAACCCACCCGTACTCGCCCTTGACTAAGGGCCAACAAGGCTGTACGACTGTCCCAAACCAACGCATCTATCTATGCAACAGAAAAGTAACAAATAACTATCATACACTATGCCTTGACTAAGGCCAACAAACATAGCATGAATACTAAATGTTACCCGTCTAAAATGACGGAGGGCTACGAATGGTTTTTGGCGAAAAACCTTTAATGTAATGAACTTGATATCGTTGAAGGAACCAGATAGCTTTTTACAAAAATATAGTGGCGAAAATTTTTACTAAAGAGGTCACTCCCGGTGAAGGGATCTTAGCTTTATCCCCGTAGAATGAGGTGCACGATATTCTAAACTGAATACCGCGATGCAAAGCAAAAAGTAATCGACTATAGTGAAGTCATTACCCTGACACAAACTTCTGCCCAAGGGTCACTCCCGATGAAGGGATCTCGACCCTTGCCTCGTCGAATGAGGTGCTGGCTATTCCAAACTGAATACCACTATGCAAAACAAAAGAGAACGTCCTTGTAATAACAGCTTTTTGAAAATTGTTCCAACAACATTTAATGGGTTTGTTTTCCTTGCATTGATCCGAATCAACGCAGTCCCATCAATTAATCACATCAGAAAAGAACGAAAATAAAATGTACGTATATGCTATCCGCATTTGCTACTGGGTCCCGTCATCACCCGTTAGGTTACTTAACTAACGACAGAGCGGGGACTGGACTAGCGCGGGTGTAAAACATATACAACATCTACTAGTATATATATCAATATACAATAATCGCTCCAGGCGTGATAAATGCAGCATCACAGAAAAGTATTAAACATGACAGAACAATACAGATATCTGGGAGCCCCGGGTTTCCTTTGAGCCGCAAGCGAAACCCGATGTTCCCCTTGTCGTGTGGATAGCCTGTGCAATGAAACCTAGACGCCTACGAGTGCGACAAGTTACCCGCCAAAACCTAAAGCGAGGCAGCCTCCTTCAGCAAAGTGAATGGACCTCCCAACACTTCACGGAATCCGGTAACTTAAGCACCCCTCCTTGGGTCAACATATACCCCCTATGAGTGCGGCGAATAGCCCGCCAATTCTAGAGTGAAGCCCCCTCCATCTCAAAGCCATAAGATGCGGGCCCGTTGCCCTCTAGAACCCGGCTATCCGTGGACTCCACCGTGGGGTAATTCTAGTACAGAAAAGAAAATATGTACAACAAGTACATCGAACTCAACCCGGTCATGCCCCAAAAGAATAATATACAAACAGGCAGTGACGGCAGTCCATATGTCGGACGCTCTCCCCGTGATATCAAATGTATAAATAAAACTAAACTGTACTAACATTGCACCTAAGCTATCCACCATGACAAATCCGCAACATCACAGCACAACACAGAACATTAACGTGAATGTCACGTGTTCATATCATAATTTTGAATTATTATATTCCCCATTCTTAATCATTTTACAAATAAATATGTGCTTTTGATCCATATCTGCTAAATAGTTGCAGGTTACAGGTTTTCGGAACAATATAGTGAAAATGGTAAAGAGACGCTACAAATATGAGACTACGACCGACAAATAGATGAATCTGAAAGATGCCGCCTACCAGTTCGAGGAACAAACGAATATCAGCAAACAGTTCAATACACAAAGTACAAGGGCAGCACAAGATTCAAAACTTCAACGTGAAGCAAACGGTAAAAGTCCACAAATTCTGCACTGTTGGAAATTTGGAAGAAACTACAAAATATTCTGAAGAACCAAGTGAAGAAAGAAGAAGGAAAAAGCAACTTGAAGCATCACAGAAGAAATGAGCCCAAGAGCCCATCAAACGGCTGCGGAACCGCGACCAAACAAGGCTTATGGCCGCAATTCCACGGCCGTGCTGAGCACGTATCGGTGCAGCTTGTCGGTGGGTGTCGGTGCGTTGACCAGGCTTCTTAGGGTAGTCTTGTAATTTTAGATGTGGATCAGATGTAAACCCTAGAGTTTCTCCTATCTATAAATAGGAAAGCCTACAGCCTCTTTAAGGGTATGCCTATTTTAATTTCTAGATTAAAATTTCAATTCCTTGTAATCGTTCAAGAGTGCATCAATAAAGTAAGTTGTTTCTTTTTATTTTGTGTTCTTAGTTGCAATTTTATTTCTCTGCATTTTTTTACCTGTCCTATTTATTTGCAAATTAATTAGTTTCTTAAAAAGAAAATTATAAAAATGAATTTCATCATAACATCCTTAATGAGTGAGTAGTTCCTCACTTGTTAGGGTTAGGATTGGGTAGGTTTGAGAGATGGAAATCTCTCACTCCTTTCTTTCCCGTTTAATATTTTAAACTAGGACTCTATGTAAATCAATCACCCGCCGCTCACTACGGCACCCTATCCTAGGAGATAGCGGTGATTCCCTAGTTAAACCGGTTGTGGTTGATTTAGATAGAGATTAGGGCTAAGAATTAAGAAAGGACGGACAAGGACCAAAAGAAAGAAACCACGTTTCTTCCCAGTCGTGCTAATTCCCTTTGTTAATTATTACCCTAACACCTATATTCTTAATTAGGGCAAAGGAAGCGGTGAGTAGAATTAGCTTTCCAAACTAACCTAATCCTAATCGTAGCAAGGTTTTAATCCAAATCAAATTCAATCTCAGTTTTTATAAAAATCAAAACCTACCACAAATAGGAATTGACTCGTTAGAACAATTAGAAAAGAACACGTTTTCCCTGTGGACCGACCCGTACTCAATCGGCTAGCTACCAAGCGACACCGTTATTGATTGCGGTAATTCTTAAATTTTTATATTTAAAACGCATACAAAATCTCAACAATCAAATGGCGCCGTTGCCGGGGATAACGGTAGTTATTTTCTTTTTGTAATTTCGGGTTAATTAAAATTGAAAATTATAAAAATTGAAATTATAAAAACATAAAAATATCATCTTGTTATTTTTTGAAGGGTTTTGTGTGAATTGCGCAGGAAATGAAGACAGATCTGGAAAAAGCCAGTGAACAAATCAACAAACACAAGATCTGAACAGACGGAGGAGAATCAACACAGCACAGAACAAAATTTTTAAGATCTAAACCGACCATTCGACCGCGGAACCGCCGCAAGTTCTTGCTTTTGACCGCGGATCCACGGCTACTTGCTGACGTCAGCACTTCAGAAACTTTGTGAGTATTTCTTGTCTTCTCTGTATCCCCCTGATCTCCACTGAAAAATTTTCCTGCAGGGTTCTTTGCACAAAACTTCTTCTCTCTCTCCAATAAATCAATCTTGTGCTGGATTCTTTGCACCGCAAATAAAAAGGAAAAAAAATTTTGGCATGTGTTTTAGATTTTTATGTGTTTACTGCTTTGCATTTTTAAAACGGAATTTAAGGGGCTCAAGCACCAATCTAGATTAGGTAGGGATTTCATTACCCTTCCTAAGACCCCAAAAATCACAAAAAGCATTTGCATCAACCATCGAGTTAATTAAAAAATATTTAGACTCAGCCAATAAGGACTGTCGCGCTCATTAGGATAAAGGAAGGTTGTGGGCAATCGGTCGTTTATCTAAAGCTGACTTTGTGGTGCCTAGGCTAGGCAAGTGGGAAAGGTAATTTTAAAAGGCTCGTCTCACGGTGATTGGTGAGCGGATCCCTCATTTCTTTATTTGTGCTTACCTAGCCACAATTGAAGGTGAAGAGGCGATTCGAGGGATATCTCATAACTTGCCCTTTGGACCAGTTAGGAGCAGTCTAGTTGACTTAGGAGACCCTAACTCTAGGCTTGATTGTGCATGTTCAAATTGTGATTGCTTGAAAGTTTGTCGTAGTTCCGTATAAAAAACTTTTGCAAAAATCTATATAAAAAAACACCACAAAACATAATTTTTACAAAAACTTTCCATTTTTGTCGCTAGAAATCCATTGCACCCAACTATTCACCCACATTTCACATTTCCCCATTGACGTTTTCTTACCCTCTCCTTCTGCTTTTTGACTACACTATAACTTGTTAGTGTATGTCCGGTTGGACTAGGGACACTAGCGCCTGTTTAGTCCATGTCTCATTAGTGCCTACTGACGACACGTTCGACTCCGAAGTCGAAATTCCATCCACTTCTTACCTTCATCTTCACATTCATCATCTTCTAAGGAGATGTCGGGATTCAATCCTAACAACCCCTTACCTACTTCGGGACTGATTCCACCTCAACTGGGTGCGAATACCCCACAACACCCGCCTGTTGAAGCGTCCCAACGAATCGCGCTCCAGGATCTTTTCTACCCCACCCGCACCGCACTTCCCACTTGTCTTTCACTTCCGCTGGCTAATGAGGATGACTTTGAAATTAAACCCCACTTCATCAACATGTTGCCCAAATTTCACGGGCTGGAATCCGAAAATGTCTATATCTTCTTAAACAAATTCCAGAATGTTTGTGCAATGATGAAGACAACCCAACTGTCTGATGATGCTATAAGGCTACGTGTCATTCCCTTCACTTTATATGACCTAGCTGAAAAGTGGCTATATAGCACAGCATCGCATTCCATAAAAAATGGGGAAGAGTTTGTTAAGGCTTTTCTTAAAAAGTTTTACCCACACCACAAAACCGCGAGAATTCACAATGAAATTAATCAATTTTCCCAGCTTCCTTCCGAACCCTTTTGGAAGTGTTTTGAACGATTTAAGGACCTTCTTGTTCAGTGCCCTCACCACGGTATCGAGAGATGGCAACTTTGCCAAATTTTATACGAAGGACTGAACCCAGCAACTAAGCATTTGCTGGAAACCATTTGTCAAGATCACTTTCTAACCAAATCGAGCGAGGAAGCTTGGCAATTTCTCTACGGTCTTACTGAACAAACACTTCAGTGGGAAAGCACTAAACAAACCACTTCATCTACTTCATCAGGTCAGTCTAGGGCAGGCATTCATCAACTTGATATGTCGATTGCAATGAAGGCCGAAATGGCTGCAATCACGAAAAAATTAGAGGCAATTGAGAGCAAAGTCTCATCGCCTTCTCCTGCCCCTGCTTTACTCACTCGCACTATATGCGCTTGTTGTTCGGATCCATCACATCTTACTGAAGAGTGTCCTTACAATCTAGCTGCTCAAGGACAGGATCAAGTCAATGCTGCCTTTCAGCAAAGACAAAGGAATGATCCATACTCTTCAAATTATAATTCTGGTTGGAGGAACCACCCCAATTTTGCTTGGAATCAAAATCAACAACAATTCCAAAGCAACAACAATTTTCAAAGGCCTCCTCCTCAACAACAACGCAACCACAAACATTTCATCAATATCAGCAGCCTTTCTAACCCCAACCTTACCAAAACCAAGCGAACAATTTTGCACCCAACAACTCTTTTCCTCAAAACAATTTTGTTTAGCCAAATAACGATAAGATTTCCTCGCTAGAACGAAGTCTGGATGCGTTTCTAAACCAATCAACTCAATCATCCGTCAATATCCAGTCTTCCATTCAGTCTTTGGTGCAACACGCTGCTTCACATGATCAAAGTATGAAAGCAATTGAAGCTCAAATTGCGCAACTGAATGCTGCTCTAAGAGAGCGAGAAAAAGGAAAGCTTCCATCTCAACCATTGCCAAATCCCGGTCACACACAAAATGCACATGTTGCTCATGAACAACATAATCATAATGTGAGTGCTGTGACCACGTTGAGATCTGGAAGAGTGTTGCAAAATAATGTGGGCATTAATGATGACACCCCGGCCGCCGCTTCTTCATCTTCAGAGCATGTTATCCATTCTTCACAAGGCTCTTCTACTACTTCGAATGGACCCACATCTCACTCCACGAAAGCACCTGCACCGGTATCCATTCCAACTCCGCAATCTCCTCCACAAACATTGGACTCAACAAATTTTCAAAATGTTCCATTTGCAAACAGGTTGAGATCCAATAAGCCAAGTCCACAAATGAAGAAGATTGTGGAGTTATTTAAGCACGTAACATTAACATTCCCTTCTTGGATGCAATCCAACAAGTCCCTTCTTACGCTAAAATCTTGAAGGACTTATGCACCAAGAAGAGGAAATCACAGGTACCTAAGAAAGTATTCGTGGCTAGTGCAGTGAGTAATGCTCTTACCCAACCTTTACCTCAAAAACGAAAGGACCCTGGCTGTCCTACAATTTCAATAACTATTGGGGATAAAAACATCAACCGCGCACTTTTAGATCTTGGTGCCAGTGTTAATTTGCTTCCCTATTCAGTATATGAACAATTAGGCGCTGGAGAGCTGAAACCCACACATTGTACTCTCCAAATGGCCGACCGATCCATCACCCATCCTAGGGGTGAGTTAGAGGATGTGTTGATTAAAGTAGGGGAATTCATATTCCCTGTTGATTTCATTGTTATGGATACGCAGCCTTTAGCTAACCCCCGGAGTCAAATTCCGGTGATACTTGGTCGACCATTCCTTGCAACTTCTAATGCGGTGATCAATTGTCGAAATGGTTCAATGAACCTATCTTTTAGAAACATGACAATTGAACTCAACATTTTTAAGTTGGGGAATCAGCCCTCCGAGCCTAATGCTAATATACTTGATGTTTGCTCGATCCAAGAGATCACTCAGGAGGACCGTGAGTTCGAAAAATTTCTGTTCGATCACAGCAGTTTTGACGCCACTAGTGCGTTCCTCCTTGAATTTGACACAGCTTTCATACCTGATAACGATTACGAGTGTTTCACTTTTTCGAACGATTTTGAAGAATCACCACCCGAGTTTGAGTTTTGGATTTTCGGATGAGTTAGCTGAACCATCTGACTCGGTTGCTTACACTCGCTTCGAACCTCTATTGGAATCCTTCGAGTTCGAGATAGTTTCACCAATTTTACCTTCAATTGTTTCTCCTCCAAAACTCAAACTCAAGCTATTGCCGTCTCACCTTAAATACGCTTACTTAGGTGAGAATGAGACCCTTCCTGTTATCATCTCGGCCTCTCTAGCCACCGAGCAAGAGAAAGCCCTTTTAACGGTCTTACAAAACAATCGACAAGCTTTTGGCTGGACTATGGCGGACATCAAGGGGATTAGTCGCCTCATAGCTGAACATCATATTCATATGATGAATGATGCCAAGCCAGCCAGGGATCCGCAGAGACGCCTCAACCCTATCATGATGGAGATTGTTAACAAGAAGATTATAAAATGTCTTGATAGTGGTATCATTTACCCTATCTCTGATAGCCAGTGGGTTAGTCCCATTCACGTTGTCCCAAAGAAATCGGGCATAACGGTCATAACTAATGAGGCGAATGAGTTAATACCTACTCACACCCAAACTGGGTGGCGAGTATGCATCGATTATAGCAAACTCAACGCCGCGACTCGAAAAGACCACTTTCCATTATCTTTTATTGACCAAATGCTAGAACGATTGGCTGGGCATGAATTTTACTGCTTTTTGGATGGCTGCTCCGGCTATAATCAAGTTCCCATCGCCGAAAAGGACCAAGACAAGACCATATTTACTTGTCCTTTCGGTACATTCGCTTACCGTCGCATGCCCTTTGGGTTATGCAATGCACCCGCTACTTTCCAGCGGTGTATGATGGGCATTTTTCAGACATGGTGAAAAAATTCTTGGAGATTTTTATGGATGATTTCTCCATTTTCCGCGACTCCTTCGACGAGTGTTTGCTACATTTAGACACAGTTCTTACCCGATGTGGGGATAAGAACCTCACTTTAAATTGGGAGAAATACCACTTTATGGTACGAGAAGGTATCGTCTTAAGACATATCATCTCGCAAAATGGCATTGAGGTAGATAAAGCTAAGATTGAAGTCATTTCAAATCTTCCTCCTCCCAAGTGAGTCAAAGACATCCGAGCCTTCCTTGGCCATGCCGGTTTCTATAGACGGTTCATCAAGAATTTTAGCAAGATGGCTAGACCCTTGACTCTTTTGTTGGCCAAAGACACCACTTTTGATTTTGACTCAACCTGCATGAAGGCGTTCGAGTCATTGAAAAACTCACTCATTTCCTCTCCCATTCTTTCATCTCCTGACTGGTCGCATCCATTTGAGATTATGTGCGATGCATCGGATTTCGCCATTGGTGCAGTCCTTGGACAGCATATTAATAAGATGCCGCATGTAATTTATTACGCTATCCAAACCTTAAATGAGGCCCAATTAAATTACACAACAACTGAAAAAGAATTCTTAGCCGTTGTGTTTGAACCAGAGAAGTTCAGGCCCTATTTAATCGGCTCTCCAGTCATCGTTTACACGGACCACTCAGCTATTCGCCATCTTTTCGCGAAGAAAGATACTAAATCCCGGCTGATACGTTGGATCCTCTTACTGCAAGAGTTTAACCTTGAAATCAGAGACAAGAGAGGATGCGAAAACGTAGTCGCCGACCACCTTTCACGCCTTTCTTCTTCGCCTACACTTCAAATTCCTATTAAAGACGTTTTTCTAGATGAGCAGCTCTTAACTGTATCATGCGAATCTTGGTTCGCAGATATTGTAAATTATTTGGCCACCGGACTTATACCTAATGATTGGTCGAATCGGGACAAACTCCAATTCCTGTCCCAAGTAAAACATTTTTACTGGGATGAACCGTATCTCTTCAAATACTGTTCCGACCAAATCATTCGTCGGTGTGTCCCTGACAACGAGTTTAAAAGCGTGCTGTCTTTTTGCCACGATCAAGCGTGTGACGGGCATTTTGGCCCTTAAAAGACAGCAGAAAAAATCTTGCAGTGTGGTTTCTACTGGCCACAACTTTTTAAAGACGCACACAAATACTGCAAGACATGCTCCCGGTGCCAACACTTGGGCCGGATATCTAGGAGAAATGAAATGCCGCTCCAACCAATTTTGGTTGTTGAAATTTTTGATGTTTGGGGGATAGACTTTATGAAGCCATTTCCCAATTCTTTTGGGAACATGTATATTCTACTCGTTGTTGACTATGTTTCAAAATGGGTCAAGGCTGTGCCCAGCCGAACCAATGACAACAAGGTTGTTGTTAGATTTCTCAAAGAAAATATTTTTTCTCGGTTTGGGCATCCTTGCGCGATTATCAGTCATAATGGATCTCACTTTTGTAATAGGACTTTCGAGTCCTTAATGCAAAAATACTCCATTACTCACAAACTGTAAACGCCCTATCATCCCCAAACTTGTGGGCAAGCTGAGATTTCTAATCGGCAGATAAAACAGATATTGGAGAAAATGGTTTCTAAGAACCGTAAAGATTGGTCATCAAAACTTATTGATACCCTTTGGGCATTCCGTACTGCCTATAAGACCGATCTTGGCATGTCTCCATATAGGCTTGTTTATGGAAAGGCTTAGCACCTTCCAGTTGAAATAGAGCATAAGGCATTTTGGGCAATAAAAGAGTTGAACCTATCTTTGGGAGATGCGGCCATCACTAGAAAGCTGCAATTGAATGAATTGAACGAGCTGCGGGATGAAACCTATGAGAACGCAGTAGTCATTAAAAACAGAACGAAGGTGTTCCACGATAAACACCTTATGCGCAAAACTTTCAAACCTGGTCAACAGGTTTTACTTTACGACACTCGGTTACACTTCCATCCCGGAAAGCTCCGATCTCGATGGAAAGGGCCATTTTTGGTATGCACCGTATATCCGCATGGTGCGGTCGATCTAGAAAACCCAGAGGACGGTTCACTGTTTAAAGTGAATGGACATCGACTTAAACCGTTCCTTACCGCGGACCCTTCGGAGGAGCTCCTGTTTTTACAGGAGCCGATCTACATTGACTGACCTTCCTCCATTTACCCATAAATTTCGATTATCTAGCCAAAACACTGTTTCAAACAAGTTTGGGGGTATGTATCATTTGTAACTATATAAAAACAAAATAAAAAAATAAAAATTTGAAAATAAAAAATTTTTGGGGTATTTTTGTAAATTTCCAGTTTTAATAAAAAAATAAAATTTCCTTTTTTTAAGAGGGGTTTTTTGCTAATAACCAACACACTCCCCCCTATAAATAAAACCCGAACCCTCTTCGGTTTTCATAACCCTAATTTTTCATCTCTATGAAAACCCTAGCCGCCGCTCAAATTTTTGCAGCAAGATCTCCCCATTGCGCCGCGCATCCGCCGCCGAACTCTCTTCCGGACAGCGTTTCCGCCGCGCCCCTGCCACTTCTCCCTCTGAATTTTTTCAGAGGAGGTTTGCACTCATTTTTTCCTCTCTGTCAATTTCATATTGTAGTATTTAGCTTTCTGTGATGGCATCAAATATGCAATTAGAACGTGATTTCTCATAAATCTTTTCGCACACACTTTACGGGAGTTATTTTCGTGATGAAGTCATACGGAGGGGGTGTGATTTCTTAATTTACAATCATCCCAATACTTACGCCCTTCCATATCTAGTCACTCGTTTTTACGAGTGCATGGAAGAAGGGTGCCTTGCACAATACGGTTTTATTAAGTAACTGTGGGGCGATAGGAAGATAATTATTGACAGAGACTTCATCCATGAAGTCACTTTAATCCCTAGATTACCTGTTCACGACCAACCCCTTCAATTTGAAGATTACATGCCCTTAATGGGTAATGACTGTTCAAGGGAACCTAGGAAGGGAATACAAGCTAGAACCCTCTTCGCCAATGTTTTAACTGTGTGCCATTGGGCACAAAACAACATTTTTGGCAGTTCACATAATACCACATTTTTCACCCCTTCTCTTCATATCATGCGCACTTTAATGACCAGGAACCCTAGATTTGACATGTGCACGGTTTTGCTTTATTCAATTGGTGCTGGCAAAAGGGCCGCAAATTACCCATGCCCCATGTTAGTGACACAACTGTGTCGTTGTTTCTTCCCTGTGGAGGAATTTGAATTCTACATGCATGGAGGTAAACCCATTAGGCCTTTTATTGAGGGCGCATTCACGTCCTATACCTGCCTAACCGATGTATGGTCGCAAAGGAAACTGGCCGATCATGTACCCGCAAGAACACCCAGCTCCAGCTCGACCACGAGCGGGGAAGAGCTTACCCCTACAGAACATGCACGTCTTAGAAGAGCCATTAGGGGGATTGATAATTTGGTGGGGATGGTGACCAACTTGGATCACCGAGTGACAGAGATTGAACATGGCGTATCTATGCTACTGGCGCGAGAGAAGCGTTCCCGTTCACGTTCAAGGGGATGGCGAGGTCCTAAGCAGTGAGGGCACTGCTTTTGGTAAGTTTGGGGAAGGATGTGGTTTGTAAATAGTTATCACTGCATTGCATATTTTTGTATATATTTTTCTTTCTTGCATGTTTATTTCTGCATTGCATCTTTATAAAAACATAAAAAATTTAAAAAATAGAAAACATAAAAAAAATTTAAAAAAAAAAGAAAATCAAATAAAAAATTGAAAAATAAAAAAAATGAAGAATTCAATTTTGGTCATAATTGACTTAAGTTTGACAAGACGGTTAACTAGCTATGAAAAACTAAATCCTAAACTTAGTAAATTAAAAACCCTAAAAATAACCTTTCTTAAAAGTTTAACGGTAGAAAATATATGTCCTTTTAGTTTATTTAGAAATAGGCAAATTTTGAGTTCAGTTCTTGGGCTAAGTCAAAATAAGGGAAGAGTATTGAAATTTTTATTAAAGTGTAAGTCTGAAAAATAATTCCAAACCTTGAGTCTAAATTCTGAAAGTATATACCCTACAACCCGCACATACACGCACCTTGAAACTTGGGATAGTAGAGGATACCTTGAAGTACTCTTGTCTAAAATCATGAGTATGAGAAAAAAGTTGAATAAAAGTATAAGTGTGAATAAAGAGATATAAAAAAATGAACACTGGTTTTGTAATTACTTAAGGCTGCGTAAAATAAATATATAGCGAGGGTGCTTTATCACCTAGTGCCTTAGACTAACTGGTCTGGGAGTCACTGCTAAAGCCTTAGGTATTACAAGACGAGGAATTACGTCTTAATGCGCAAACACATTTTGTAATCGGTCGTTAGTATCTCAAGAAGTATTAACGGTCGCATGAAGGATGTGTGAGCAAATTAATCGCAATTCACCAAATAAAAGTACTTTGGACAATGGACAAGAGTATGATAGCTTGAATTGAATTTCCAAGTGTAAGGATGATACATACACACACGTAGGGGTATATGATTGGGTTTGGATGAGAGATAGGAATGAAAAATAGGACTTATATGCTTAGTAGAGATGATAAAAATTCCTAAGTGGAGATGAAACCTTAGAAGGAAAATTCAAAAGATGCTAAAAGCTAAGTAAATTTACAGAACATATACGATCTTAAGTTAAATATTAAGGAGTGAGAGATTTCCAACTTCATTGCCACTCCTTCTTTTACCCTTTGTATTTCTCCAAAACACCCCGTATCACTACGAACATCCACTTCCATTGGATAAATCCATCATATGGTTATATACGAACTCGAAGGAACTTGTTCAAGATTCGATGATGGATTCTGGTTCTGGAGAGATTGAATATGACTATTCAGTTGTCTTTTCCTTTTACCTTCTCTCAGGTTGTGAGGGCTCCTAAGATTAGGAGAGGGTACACCTATTGCGCTTATTGGATAGTTTTCTTCCAAACCATAGGCAGGTGCCGAAAGGTAGGGAATGAAGAAAACCAATTAGCCTAAGCAGGGTGTACAGAAGGTAATAAGTAAAGACAAAATAAAGGGATTAGAAAGAGGGCAAAGTAAATTGCGACTGCTATCATTCACGACCGAACCACGTATTTCATCGCCACTCCTACTTCACCTTTGTATTTCTCCAGAACACCTCGTATCACTACGAACATTCACTTCCATTGGATAAATCCATCATATGGTTATATACGAACTCAAGGAACTTGTTCCAGTTCGGGGATGGATTCTGGTTCAGGAGAAATAGGAATAAGGTTTATTCAGTTGTCTTTTATCTTTACCTTCTCTCAGGTTGCGAGTACTCCTAGGATTAGGAGAGTACACCTATTATGCTTATTGGATAGTTTTCTTCCAAAGCATAGGCTGGTGCCGAACGGTAGGGAAGGAAGAAAACCATTTACCCCAAAGGAGGTGTATAAAAGGTAATGACTAAAGACATATAAAGGGATTTGGAGAGATAGCAAAGAAATATACGGTTACAGTCATGAATCTAATAATGGAAGTGGCATTACTAGGAATACCCGAAAACCCCTACGAAACATTTTCATGTTTCAGTTTCACTGTGTATTGTTAATTGAAAACTGATTTCCCAATTAGAACCTTACTCCAGGGTATGTATTTACCAGGTATGATTCTCACATCCGTATGGTTTTACAGATGTTGAGTGTGAGTAAGTTATTGGGAATTAGGTGATTATCCTCATTATATCGGAATTCGTTGTAATTAGTGATATTTGAGGAAATCGCCTGGGTTGTTTTCCTGACGGCAAATATTTGGTTTTGAATATCCTTTGTTATGCACCAATTTCAAACTGATATATCTGTACGTTTATTTTATAAAGTGAGATATAACTTTTTGAAATTATGTCCATAACATTTATCTATATCAGTTGATGGTTAGGTAAGGAGCATTAAACAGCGGTGTAATTCTTCTTAACTATAAGTACAGTTTTCAACCTACGACGCACAGGGTTTAAGTTATTCAACTCAGGGGACTTATACAGAGTATTGTATGTTGTCCAGTGTCCATTAGGACAGAGGGCTTGGTACTCGTACTATATTCTGTTTACTTGTGACTTCTCTAGTTTTAGACAGGTGTTTCGTAGAAACACAAGGTCCAAGTTTTGAGAAGTAATAGGTATAAGAATAAAGTAGAGAACCAAGTGTTGCAAGTATCGGGATTCTTCAAGGTGATCGAAGATGTAGATACTTATGTTTGGTATTCAGTTGATAGTAATGGTTTTGAGAAACTTGTTTCTCTTTCAGGTTACTCATATCTGGATGCACTCCTAAGTTGAGTAATGTTGATTGGCCTCTCTCCATTTAGTTTACATGTACTGGAGACAGCTGCATGATTTGCATCTGGTTCCAATTAAATCAGTGCCTCTGTTTCTATATTTGATATAGAATAGCTCATATCTTAACGATGTTAAGGTATATGGAGTTGTCCGGGTTATGCTTAAAACCAGACTCTGGATAACTCAAGGCACGTTTCTGTAATGGCAGTTTGTGGGTTAACCCGGGCTATGACGAGGGTTGACTTTCTACCATCTGGAAAATCAATAGTGATATTGTTCTTGACTCGCCACAGTTTTAGTAAAATGGACTTTTTCAGAAAACAGTAGTAGGCGTATGGTAAAACTGGAAGTGATTCCAGAACCGCAAGCGGTTACTGAAAATTTAATAGGACCTAAAGATTCAATCAGGTTTGACATTCCATTAGCCACTCCGTAGATATGGTGGGTAACCTCAGGCACCCGAGAGGTACTTAGGTATCCTCAAGGACAGTGACAGGGAGATTCTTGTTTACCCAGACTTGCCATTACTGCTGTTCCAGACTATGAGACCCGGCAGGAGGATGAGTATAGCGTCGTTCTAAACTAGGTTTAGAAGTGTGCGTGTAGATGACTCTGCCAGAGGGTTGTCGTAGTCAGTGGGAGCAGCGGAAGCATAGTGGACAAGTGGCTCATGTCTATTTATAGACTAAAGCAGATATAGCGGAGATAGATCATCTATTTTTGATGTGACAGTCATGAGCTTTGACTTCATCAGAATAAGGGATGGATATGTTAAGAAGGTAGTAGGGTGTAATGTCCTGGTATTTGGTTGATATACACATGGTAGGAAGTGAAATTCCTATCCTACAATCGGTTATACTATGGTTTTCACACAGTGGTTTCTCCATATAGGATATAGATATAATATCAGGCATTCTGGTCACTAGATCTATGGTTTTAGATCTAGATTTGGAAAGTATCCTGATCTGGGTACTTAGACAGCATTCTAAAGGTGTTTTAGAATGGATGACTCCTGGCATGGTGGTGTTCCTGCAGGTGATGGAGTCACCCTCTTTAAAGGTGTCTTACAGACTAAAGGGGGGAGGGATGTGCATGATTGGCATATCACTTGCTTAGGCAATTGAGTCAATCATGAAATGTCAAGTACCACACCAGATGTTGTTTTTGCACTAGCTGCATTAAGTTCAGATATTAATCCAATCCTGGAGAAACGTTCGTGTCACGACACGAGAGTACGGAACGTGACCGGCACATAGATTACGAAGCGTCTAGAGACGCCACGTAACCTAAGTAAGCCGAAGCCCAGAAATCTAAACCATATAAAAGAAGAAGAAGTAAAAGAAACATGAAGAAAAACAAGTTTAAAAGTATCAGCAAATTTTCCCAAAAATTTCGGCAGAGTCTCTTCTGTAAAAACTGGCCCCCAAATGGGTACAACAAGTATAATATACATAAACAATAAAAAGCATCCCCAAACGGGTGCTAGCTCAACGCCAACTGGCGGAAACAACCACAACGAGCACAATAATATACAACGCAAAAGGGCAAGGCTCAAAACTCAAAATAAAACAAAACCACCAGATCAGAATAATATATGCGCGACTCTAAGGTCAAAATAAAAGACTGGTCCAATAAACTTATCAAGTAATACAAGTATGGTTGATGGAGCTTACTAGATACAAATGAATGAATAAAAGTACAATGGTGGTTCGGATACAAGTGAACCAACCTACCGTGCAAATCACCCTGAAAGAATAGATGTGCCAGCAAGCTGCCAGGGAAACCTGTACACCGAACCTGTAATAAAATTTGGCACAACGGGGGTGAGTTGCCAACTCGTGAGTAGAAGACATCTACGAAAAGAAATTGAATGCACGACGCTATCCTAGGTCATAATAATACACTACTAAGTCCCAATCATTTAGTAATAGCAGGGTAATACTACGTGTAAGTGCAGATACTCCGTGCTCGTGTCAGTACCTCATATAATACTATGTCATATGAATGAAATGCATGCACCATGAATGTAAAGTAACAAATCCTGAAATCCAGATATATATGTATAAGAAATCTTTAGCTGTTATCATTGTAGAATGTGTATAAGAATCTGAAATCTCAATAATGAAATCCATGGAAATCCGTGTCAAGCATCGACACAACACATGTAATCTCAAGTCTCAATATCTCGGGCTCCGTCAGTCCGGATCGGCCCATATCATCAAATCTCACGACAACGGTCGGTATCCTCCGGATATCCGCCGCGCCAGACATCACCGGTAGGTAGCCTTCCCCTGCCAGGCTCATCGACTACAACTCGATCTTCTTGCCCCGGGGTACCATACCGGGCCCACCATATACCCGAGACGGTTCATCCACTCCTCGAATCGGGTCTCGAAATCCAACAGAAAACATGAAATACTCATGGTGGACGACACATACATCACGAGAAAACCGCATCTTATTTTAAAAAGAGAAGAGGAGAGAGAGAAGTTTTTATATATTTTTGCAGTTTTCCCCAAAAATCCAGAAATCTCATAGAAATCCAAATCTCAAAATCATGAGTAACTATATGATAAGTGTCGGCATATGCCCATAATACTGCATGATAACATGAAAATATGAATACATGGATGTCTAAGTAATAAATATCATGTCTATACTAACATCAGAGAATAATCACAATATTATATCGGTCTAGTTGTTAACTGATTCTATCCATAAAAGAGAATATAATCTAAAGTGTACGTGACATAGCAATTACCGATGATGATGTGTGTGAGCCGGCAAATAAGTGTGCATGGAATATGCGCATCATCGGTAATGGTGCTGGTGTCCTAACAGGTATGGTTTGTACTGATTATTGCAACATATGTAAGAACATGCACCATGATGATTACAGTATGAAAGTAAAGACAGATGTGCATTATCCACTCCTCTGCGAAATACGAGTACAACTACCACTATGTGAGTCGAACCTAAACTAATGTCCATCTAACATCCTAAGGAACTAAACCTAATAGACTAGTCAGTAAGAAACTAGAGTCTACCTAAGGTCTGAATCAATATCTCTAATAGTCGGCGATCCCGCCTCAATAGCGTCACGTACGTAGTACGGCTTCCTCGAATCAAGAGTGCGGATCAATCATCAAATCTAAGCCTCGGACGGTAAAATCCATCGTACGGCATCCCAATATCGGGGTACGGTCAAGTATCTCCTAGGTGTCTCCTCATTCGTATAATGTCATCATCAACACATCTCATGATCAAGGTGCTAAACTGTGATCGTATACATCAGTCATATATCATTGCCATCATGATAAGCATCATTAGTTTATCCTCAGAAATATCATGTCATATGTATCATATTGTGATTAAGTCATACCGATATCTTATCGTCATCAAGTCACAAGCTACAGCCCACGTACTATTTTAGCGTTCCATGTACCTCAATATCACCACCACCCTTCATAATTTATATATTCATGTTCATTATCTCTTTCTCTAATGATCCGCTAACACTTTAATACGACTGTATAGTCAAGAATCATGGCATCAAGCCCAGTCATACTGTTTCATCATACCTCAGATATCATATCACATCAAACAAAGTATATATGTACACCTATACCTAGTTTTATATATTGTCACGCCCCGCTTCCCAAAATACGGAATACGAGGGGTAGACAAGGCCAGCCATGCTCCTACGGTCAAGGAAATGTCCTACCGTAGTCACACTTCGGCTTCTAGTTTATCATGGTAAACAGTAAACGATGCGCAGGTAATGAGAAATGCAGTAACTGAAGGAAACAATATAAAGACTGACCTGAAGTGGAACAAATGAATGTAAATCGGGAAGGCAAGTCAAGAAGTCTGTGATGCACGTCTAGATCTGGTCCAAGCTAAATCTTCTCCTCACACTGAGCATGCATACTCAGGTCGTCAGAGCGACACAATAGCAATATAATGTATATAATCAAGTAACAGTTCTAATAGTGGTGAAGGATATGAATAACAGTAAATCAATAACAGCATGAATATAAATGAGCAGGGATAAATGCAGCGGAGCAGTAAAACAGTATAACAATGTGTCATGTATGTCAACACAGTATATAGGGATGTAAATGACAGTAACCCTATCAGTCTCTAAGTCTCACTGCACAGGTCAATAAGCCTATCGTCAGTCCAAGTGTGAGAGTCAACCACTCGCGAGTGTCCTCCACCCAAGGGTAGAACCCAAGGGCAAGGGACCACGGGCCCAACATGTAACGAATGTATCACGGTGTCTATAGCACATACCCTGTAAATCTCCATATAACTCCCTAAATATATAAGCCGGCATGGGACTCTCGAGATTCTGTTGAGCTCACACTTGAACTACCCCACACCCCATGGTCTACATCAAACGCTAACCATCACCCTAAATACTAACCGATCCGTGACAAGTCTGCGCGAGAACTGGAGGCAGGACCTCCATCAAGCACGTCCCGACTAATACCTAAGATAAATGGCAGTGTCGGATGCCTTATCTGTGACACCCGTGCAAGCGCTTCCATAAGTGTCCCATACCACTTATAGTCACACGTACACGCATCCCACAGACGTCGACAATGCAATAGAAATATAGGGTCGCTGATTGTGCACAAGTACGTATCACTTTTCACTTAATCACGACTGCACGAACACTGACGTACTTGCCACAATCATCACTAGGATCTAACACTGGGTAAATGCACGATGTCACTAGGTTATCACTACAATGATATATGTATGATACGATGCATGAACAGTATAAGAAACGCAACTCAGGTATCATAAAAACAACAGTCTATCACTTGCATGATTTATCATGAAACCTAGGTACATAATTTAGCGAAATGATGAACAGGTAGTAATTAATATGTTCAGTTAGCTATCCATAGAATTTTGTTTCAAGTCAAACGGGTTTCAGGATCATTAGTTATAACTGTTTCATTTTAAGCGCTCGCGACTGGAAATCCAATTTCAGAATCAGGAGTCCGTTTCGCAACGCATTTTAACCCCACTTGGGATCATAATTTAGCGACGCTACAGTTGGATGAATTCTAGGGTTTTCAGTAAAGTTTTCAACGCCACAAACGGATCTTCAATCGCGTCTGTATGTTAGGAGTTATAATCTGTTTAATATCAACATGTCAATTCTGAATCTGCTGGGACTGTTATGTGTCCCGATCTATTAAATTACATATTAAATATCAAACGGTAACGAAACAGAACGAAACCAAATGCGTTGTCTAGTTACCAGAGTTATCTACAATAATCAGTAGAGTTCCGCAACCTACAAGTTAAGGAAATCCTATGGTATCCAGTATGGAACAGCCCGCAAAGACTGGAGTCACTCTGGACTGCAGTCCAGAGTCGCACTCCGATCCGAAAATCATCCCAGTTTAAATACAGAAATGTCTGGAAACTGATATAGAATCAAAGTTCATCGAGTTAGCTTCGATTTGAGCCCTCGAACGCACCATTCTAATATGTGTATGATTTATGATGAATTTAACGGTTTTCAGGTACGCAAGAATTTCAGCTTTACGGTTAAACTTGGGGGTAGTCATTTTAACTGTTAACAGTCGTATTTTCTAATGAACTTTGCACACGTTAATCATCTCTACAAGGGCCAATATAATATGTCCGGTTCCGTCAAATACGATAATGATTTTCTATGGGAACAAGCATCGAACAGTTTTGTGACAATATATAACATCAATCAAACATGGAATATATCTATGATTCTGATTTGTAATATATACGGAATAGCATGAAAGCAAGTAAGAACTTGCCTGAGAATGTCCCGGGGTTGTATGCTGACGGCAACGCCACGAACGCACGACACACGCGCGGCACGGCACTAGATTTGGCACGAACTCGTGTCTCGGCAGCGGCGGCTTGGTTGTTGGGGTCGTGTCGGCGAGGGTGGTGCTCGTTGACGTGGAGCTGCTCGCTGTGGTGGATGGTAGAGTGGGTGTTATAGAGAGAGAGAGAGTAAGTGAACAGAGAGAGAGAGAGAGAATGAGATATATATATAGAGAGAGAATTGAGAGTGTATCAGGGGAGAGAGAGAGAAGAGTTAGAGCAGAGAGATGGAGATGCAGAGCAGAGAGAGAGAGACAAGAGACTGAGAGAGAGAGAGGTGTACAGAGAGAAGGAAGTGAGGGAGAGAAGATGCAGGGGGAGAGAGAAAGAGCAGAGAGAGAGAGAGAAGAGACTGAGAGAGAGAGAGGTGTACAGAGAGGTCGGAGAGAGAGACAGTGAGAGAAAGGGAGAGAGCTGAGAATCAGAGAGGGAGAGTGTGGAGGTCGGTGACGGCGCAGTGGGGCAGGCAGTGAGGAGCTCATCGACGTCGAGCGTCGAAGGTGAGGAAACCCGAGGGGTGCCGTGGGTTTCGAGGATACAGGGGCTCGGTTGGGTTTGCAGGCGAGGGGGAAAAAGGAGTGCTCGGGTGTTGAGGGCAGAGAAGAGGGAGGGAAGGTGGTGAAGAGGCGAGGTTGGGCGAGGGAATTGAGCTCGGTGGAGGTGTCGTCGTCGTCGTCGAGGGGAAAAATGGGGTGCAGGGCAGTGGTGATGGAGGTAGAAGGAGGAGAGAAAGAATTTGAGGAGGCGGGGTGAGTGAGGGATATGGAGGCGTGGTCGCGGGTCGTGGGGAGTAACGGCAGCGGGAAACAAGGGCGCGGGGAGCGGCGAGGAACGCGGTCGCGAGCGGGGTTGAGGGAGAGTGCCGTTGGAGTTTTGAATTGGGAGAAGAACAGTGGCGGGCCAGTTTGGGCTTGGGCCAAGAAGAAAATAAGGAGGAAAATGGAGATGGGCCGGGAAAGAAAAAGGAATTAATAAGTGAATTAAAGAAAAGAGAACGGCCCGTGGACTTAAAAGAAAAGGAAATTGGATTAGTGCGGGCCAGTTACTGTTGGGTTGGGAGAAATTAATTGGGGAATAAAAATAGAAGTGGGCCAGGGCTGAGTTGGGCTAAATAAAATTAAAAGGAAATTGGTTAAAGAAAAGAGACTGGGCTGGTCTGAAGAAAATGAAGGGAAAATAACAAAATAAAAGAGATGAGTGCTGGGCTGAGTGAATGGAATGTTTTAAGGGTTTTTTATCAAAACTGATGGGCTGAGGGATTTTAACAGGTTGGGGCTAAAATTTGGGGCTGGCAAAATAGAAGAGAGGGAAAAGAAAAGGCCGGGCCTCTGGGCTGCAGAAATAATTGAAGAGAAAAGGGAATTTTAGACAGAGAATTTTATGGAGTGGGCTGGGGTTGGGCCAGAGAAATTTTGAACAACATTAATAGGGAAAATATATGGGAAAAATTTGTAAAAGGGTTGGGAAAGTGTTTTGGGTAAAAATAATTTAAGTTATAAAAGAAGGGTTTAGAATTTGGATTTATAAAAGAGGTTATAATAAATAAATAGTTTTGTAAATAAAACTCATAGATTTATAAATAAAGATAATTGAAATTCTAAAGTAACAAAACACGGACTTGGTATAAAAAGGGGCTGGGTGTTACATATATACACACACATATACGTATACGCCATGTCAAGTTTTAGTGTGTGCGTGTGTGTTTCTATCAGAAACCTACGAACCTCTCCCAAAGTATTCATCCTCAGGTATGGTTTTCCTAAATCAGTCTAGTCCCGCCTAGGGTCATTACTAGGGTCCTGCTCAGTAAGAATCTAGGGTCACATCGGGTTTCCTAATGTCAATAAGTACTATTCATATTCTACGTTGTGGGGGTGCTAAACGCCATCCACCCGACTTCCCCCCGTAGATATGCATCTACTCACCTGGTCCATGTCTGTCGAAGACGGTGTCGCCATCCTCCTCTTCATCGCTCGCAGTCCACGTGAGGGATACCTAAACGCAAACATAATAATAGTATCGTAAACTGAATCATATACAAAAGTCAAAACGGCGCAAGGAACAAGCATAGGTTAAAACCTATGTCCCGTCCACGCAAAAGAACCAAATATCGCTCGATATCGGCGTACAAACTCCGATGGATTGAGATAAACATCAACAAACAGCTTGTAGTTTAGAAAACTCATTACTTATAACATAAAATATGATTTAATCCATCAAAACCCTAAAATCAATCAAATCGTCCGTTTTCGAAAAACCCGAAAATGCCAATTTACCGTTTTTCATCAAAACTTGACATTTAAATGAAACAAATGGTCATAAAACTCATTAAATAGCATCACTAGACTATACAAACCATTACTATATTTTTATTACACAATTTTGTATAAATTTGAAATTTCTAGTTTGCACCCTTTAACAATTTTCAACATTTTTCAAGCAAAATACCACAATTCCACCACAAAACATGATTTTGCATAAATTAATGACTTAAACCACAATTCATGATGATAATGATATAATGAAACCATAATTATATTTTTAATCTCATTTATATAGGAATTTCTAAAATCTAGTTTACAAAATTAGCAATTTTTATCACAATTTATCAATTAACCATAGAAACTAGCAATCAAACTAAGTTTTTCTTTCCATTAACATGCTAATATTTCCACTAAAACTATAATCCAATGATAACAACCCAAATTAGAATTTTATATTAACCACAACCACATTTTGCAAAAACCTAGTTAACCAAATTCCTAATTTAAAACAATTTTTGAATAACAATTTGTTAAACAATAACCATGCAAGATTTCCTAATACTAAAAGTGTTAAACTAACTACTATAACCCTAATTAATTATTAAAAATCATAACTTGAATTTAGAACCCTAGCTTGCATTTTAAAAAAAAAGAACATAGAATTAATTCATTAAATCTAATTAAGCTTAATATGAACATCTAATAACAATAAATCAAAAGAAAGAAAATTATACCTTCAAAATGTGAAATCCAAACAAGAATTGATCCTCCAAAATGTATGCTTTCCATCTCCAAATTTCATATAAAAATGAGCAAGGAATAAAGAGTATGGAATAAATAGGATTTTGTGGAATTTTAATTGAATTTTTGATGTGTTTTTGATGAATTTTGAATAAAAATGAGGTGGAAAATCGGGGGGGGGGGGGGCAGCCATGGGGGGTTTGTGGCCGGCCCTAGAGAGGTGAGGGAGAGAAAGAAGAGAGTGGAAAAAGTGTGTAGAAGTTTCAAGAGAAGAAACATCAATAAAAGTCTTTTCATGCTTTATTTATTTATTTCTTTACTATAGCAACTCAAGAAAGCTCTAGAAAATAGGAAAAATTTGCAAATAATTTTTGCATGATACACAATAAATTCTAATATTCCATGGTTCATTTTTACAAATTAAAACCATTCAAATTTGTAATTTACACTAATTTAGTGTAAAAATAAAGCTTATGTTAATATTTAAAATAATTAATTTAGGAAAAATATTTTATTAAACTAAAAATTTATAAGTGGCTAAATAAACACCATTTACTAGTAATTTCATAATTAAAATATATATTTTTAAAATTATAATGAAAAACAATCACGGTTTGGTTTTACGAAAAATACATTTTACTTTACCGAAAATCCTAAAATTCACTTAAACACTTTTATTCATTTAATTATTTATTTAATCATTTTTAAAACGTCACAATCTTCCCCCCTTTAAGAAATTCGGTCCCCGAATTTAAATTAAAACTCCCCCTCCAAATACTAAAACGTTTAGCAAAACATTCAAATCGTCGGGGCTCCGAAATCATCAATACATAACTAAAATCAACTCCGTCAAGCATAACGCAATCATCGGAGTTATGGCGAGAATAAAATATCATAACCCAATGTTAAAACCATCCTAATATACATCAATCTATAACTTATATATATTTCGCATCCTAGTAAAATTGCCTAAGCCTCATAATAAAGAAGCATACAAAAACCCCTCTTGAAAATTCGCCGTGCAATGCACGTGTCACGGTATAAGTAACGGACGTTTAATTTAAAAAATAGCTATATATATATCTTTTATTTAACATACACGTCCCGCCTGGTTACTAAATCAAATAATAATGACTATGAAAACATACTACTCAAACTGAAATCAATCCCAATCACATCATAAAAATATCATGTGCGTCGGGTGCGCACTGAAATCGAAACCAACTAAAGATACCATGAATACACACAAAAACAAAACTAAGTGCAACAGGTGTGCACCAAAAACATCTGTCAAGTTCAACAGGCGTGCACGACTCAATATCAGGTGCATCTAATCTGCACAAAACCCCGATTTAGTGCATCTGGTGTGCACAAAATCGCATCAAGTGGGCCAAGTATGCGCAAGAATCCTAATCAAGTGCACATGGTGCACGAAAACATACATCGAATATCAAAATCAAAATCACAGTACAAAAATGCATGAAAACTAGATCGAAACATATGTCAAAATCATGTGTAACCCCTATGCACGAAATCAAATCAAAAATCTCAAAATATATAAAACCAAATCAAGTGTACTGGGTGTATACTAAACAACATCAATACAACTGATATATGAAACACAGATAGAATAAAGGTACACACATGAAATACCAATCGTAGAACAAAGTCCTCAAAATACAAAAATCCAATCCACGAAAATATGAAATTTAAATCACTAAATCCCAATCGTAAACAGTATCGTCAATGTGCGCCTCTTTTTTCTGATGTCGATTGCTTCGAACTCGTCTCTTTATAGCTGTGCTGACTGCGCTACCAACCAAAATCCTCATATCTAGAGTCTCCCACGTAGTCGATCCCTTCACTTGATATCCGGACTACATTAAATCTTTCGATCGATCCATCAAAATCCCATAATTCCCCGAGAGCTCAACATTCAAGTACAGTTTAAAAATATCTGGTACATACCCCAGCATCGATGATCCAGCCGTAGAAGGGCAAACCCAAGCCTCACTAATGGCACAGCGGAACTGCCGTAAACCCTAAGGTTCAAGGGCGTTCTCGTGGTCATTATGTCGAGTTAGGGTTTCATTCTTCTAGAGGGTCCATCGAAATACCTGCATGTTCTTCCGAATAGTTTAAACTTGGGAAAATGGTTTTCTGATAATCGTTCGAACTCTTTAACTTCATCCGGACGGCACGTGAATACCCTTCGTCCGCACGCTAAGCAATGCTTCAATCCTCAAGAATAACCAATACTCTAATGGTTATCGCATTCGAGCCGCAGTTTCCTCTGTCCGTGGTAACAGAAACCACCATCCGATATCGACGAAGATAGATCAAAGGAACGAATGAAATACGGTGCAAACAATGTACATCCTAAGGCTCCATAAGCAGAGTAGCGTATCGTAAGTATGCCGCGGACCATACCCACGGTACGTTACTCTACCTAAATCGCCTACTCCATCAACCAAGGGTCACCTAGATTTATACAAGGTTAAACCTAGCGCTCTGATACCAACTTTGTCACGACCCGAGAGTACGGAACGTGACCGGCACTTATATTACGAAACGTCTAGAGGCGCCACGTAACCTAAGTAAGCCGAAGCCCAGAAATCTAAACCATATAAAAGAAGAAGAAGTAAAAGAAACATGAAGAAAAACAAGTTTAAAAGTATCAGCAAATTTTCCCAAAAATTTCGGCAGAGTCTCTTCTGTAAAAACTGGCCCCCAAATGGGTACAAGTATAATATACATAAACAATAAAAAGCATCCCCAAACGGGTGCTAGCTCAACGCCAACTGGCGGAAACAACCACAACGAGCACAATAATATACAACGCAAAAGGGCGAGGCTCAAAACTCAAAATAAAACAAAACCACCAGATCAGAATAATATATGCGCGACTCTAAGGTCAAAATAAAAGACTGGTCCAATAAACTTATCAAGTAATACAAGTATGGTTGATGGAGCTTACTAGATACAAATGAATGAATAAAAGTACAATGGTGGTTCGGATACAAGTGAACCAACCTACCGTGCAAATCACCCTGAAAGAATAGATGTGCCAGCAAGCTGCCAGAGAAACCTGTACACCGAACCTGTAATAAAATTTGGCACAACGGGGGTGAGTTGCCAACTCGTGAGTAGAAGACATCTACGAAAAGAAATCGAATGCACGACGCTATCCTAGGTCATAATAATACACTACTAAGTCCCAATCATTTAGTAATAGCAGGGTAATACTACGTGTAAGTGCAGATACTCCGTGCTCGTGTCAGTACCTCATATAATACTATGTCATATGAATGAAATGCATGCACCATGAATGTAAAGTAACAAATCCTGAAATCCAGATATATATGTATAAGAAATCTTTAGCTGTTATCATTGTAGAATGTGTATAAGAATCTGAAATCTCAATAATGAAATCCATGGAAATCCGTATCAAGTATCGACACAACACATGTAATCTCAAGTCTCAATATCTCGGGCTCCGTCAGTCCGGATCGGCCCATATCATCAAATCTCACGACAACGGTCGGTATCCTCCGGATATCCGTCGCGCCAGACATCACCGGTAGGTAGCCTTCCCCTGCCAGGCTCATCGTCTACAACTCGATCTTCTTGCCCCGGGGTACCATACCGGGCCCACCATGTACCCGAGACGGTTCATCCACTCCTCGAATCGGGTCTCGAAATCCAACAGAAAACATGAAATACTCATGGTGGACGACACATACATCATGAGAAAACCGCATCTTATTTTAAAAAGAGAAGAGGAGAGAGAGAAGTTTTTATATATTTTTGCGGTTTTCCCCAAAAATCCAGAAATCTCATAGAAATCCAAATCTCAAAATCATGAGTAACTATATGATAAGTGTCGGCATATGCCCATAATACTGTATGATAACATGAAAATATGAATGCATGGATGTCTAAGTAATAAATATCATGTCTATACTAACATCAGAGAATAATCACAATATTATATCGGTCTAGTTGTTAACTGATTCTATCCATAAAAGAGAATATGATCTAAAGTGTACGTGACATAGCAATTACCGATGATGATGTGTGTGAGCCGGCAAATAAGTGTGCGTAGAATATGCGCATCATCGGTAATGGTGCTGGTGTCCTAACAGGTATGGTTTGTACTGATTATTGCAACATATGTAAGAACATGCACCATGATGATTACAGTATGAATGTAAAGATAGATGTGCATTATCCACTCCTCTGCGAAATACGAGTACAACTACCACTATGTGAGTCGAACCTAAACTAGTGTCCATCTAACATCCTAAGGAACTAAACCTAATAGACTAGTCAGTAAGAAACTAGAGTCTACCTAAGGTCTGAATCAATATCTCTAATAGTCGGCGATCCCGCCTCAATAGCGTCACGTACTTAGTACGGCTTCCTCGAATCAAGAGTGTGGATCAATCATCAAATCTAAGCCTCGTACGGTAAAATCCATCGTACGGCATCCCAATATCGGGGTACGGTCAAGTATCTCCTAGGTGTCTCCTCATTCGTATAATGTCATCATCAACACATCTCATGATCAAGGTGCTAAACTGTGATCGCATACATCAGTCATATATCATTGCCATCATGATAAGCATCATTAGTTTATCCTCAGAAATATCATGTCATATGTATCATATTGTGATTAAGTCATACCGATATCTTATCGTCATCAAGTCACAAGCTACAGCCCAGGTACTATTTTAGCGTCCCATGTACCTCAATATCACCACCACCCTTCATAATTTATATATTCATGTTCATTATCTCTTTCTCTAATGATCCGCTAACACTTTAATACGACTGTATAGTCAAGAATCACGGCATCAAGCCCAGTCATACTGTTTCATCATACCTCAGATATCATATCACATCAACGAATCCCATATACGTGTTGTGTATATATATACACCTATATCTAGTTTTATATATATACACACATATACGTATACGCCATGTCAAGTTTTAGTGTGTGCGTGTGTGTTTCTATCAGAAACCTACGAACCTCTCCCAAAGTATTCATCCTCAGGTATGGTTTTCCTAAATCAGTCTAGTCCCGCCTAGGGTCATTACTAGGGTCCTGCTCAATAAGAATCTAGGGTCACATCGGGTTTCCTAATGTCAATAAGTACTATTCATATTCTGCGTTGTGGGGGTGCTAAACGCCATCCACCCGACTTCCCCCCGTAGATATGCATCTACTCACCTGGTCCATGTCTGCCGAAGACGGTGTCGCCATCCTCCTCTTCATCGCTCGCAGTCCACGTGAGGGATACCTAAACGCAAACATAATAATAGTATCGTAAACTGAATCATATACAAAAGTCAAAACGGCGCAAGGAACAAGCATAGGTTAAAACCTATGTCCCGTCCACGCAAAAGAACCAAATATCGCTCGATATCGGCGTACAAACTCCGATGGATTGAGATAAACATCAACAAACAGCTTGTAGTTTAGAAAACTCATTACTTATAACATAAAATATGATTTAATCCATCAAAGCCCTAAAATCAATCAAATCGTCCGTTTTCGAAAAACCCGAAAATGCCAATTTACCGTTTTTCATCAAAACTTGACATTTAAATGAAACAAATGGTCATAAAACTCATTAAATAGCATCACTAGACTATACAAACCATTACTATATTTTTATTACACAATTTTGTATAAATTTGAAATTTCTAGTTTGCACCCTTTAACAATTTTCAACATTTTTCAAGCAAAATACCACAATTCCACCACAAAACATGATTTTGCATAAATTAATGACTTAAACCACAATTCATGATGATAATGATATAATGAAACCATAATTATATTTTTAATCTCATTTATATAGGAATTTCTAAAATCTAGTTTACAAAATTAGCAATTTTTATCACAATTTATCAATTAACCATAGAAACTAGCAATCAAACTAAGTTTTTCTTTCCATTAACATTCTAATATTTCCACTAAAACTATAATCCAATGATAACAACCCAAATTAGAATTTTATATTAACCACAACCACATTTTGCAAAAACCTAGTTAACTAAATTCCTAATTTAAAACAATTTTTGAATAACAATTTGTTAAACAATAACCATGCAAAATTTCCTAATACTAAAAGTGTTAAACTAACTACTATAACCCTAATTAATTATTAAAAATCATAACTTGAATTTAGAACCCTAGCTTGCATTTTAAAAAAAAAGAACATAGAATTAATTCATTAAATCTAATTAAGCTTAATATGAACATCTAATAACAATAAATCAAAAGAAAGAAAATTATACCTTCAAAATGTGAAATCCAAACAAGAATTGAGTCTCCAAAATGTATGCTTTCCATCTCCAAATTTCATATAAAAATGAGCAAGGAATAAAGAGTATGGAATAAATAGGATTTTGTGGAATTGTAATTGAATTTTTGATGTGTTTTTGATGAATTTTGAATAAAAATGAGGTTGAAAATGGGGGGGGGGGGGGGGGGCAGCCATGGGGTTTTGTGGCCGGCCTTAGAGAGGTGAGGGAGAGAAAGAAGAGAGTGGGAAAAGTGTGTAGATGTTTCAAGAGAAGAAACATCAATAAAAGTCTTTTCATGCTTTATTTATTTATTTATTTATTTCCTTACTATAGCAACTCAAGAAAGCTCTAGAAAATAGGAAAAATTTGCAAATAATTTTTGCATGATACACACTAAATTCTAATATGCCATGGTTCATTTTTACAAATTAAAACCATTCAAATTTGTTATTTACACTAATTTAGTGTAAAAATAAAGCTTATGTTAATATTTAAAATAATTAATTTAGGAAAAATATTTTATTAAACTAAAAATTTATAAGTGGCTAAATAAACACCATTTACTAGTAATTTCATAATTAAAATAGATATTTTTAAAATTATAATGAAAAACAATCACGGTTTGGTTTTACGAAAAATACATTTTACTTTACCGAAAATCCTAAAATTCACTTAAACACTTTTATTCATTTAATTATTTATTTAATCCTTTTTAAAACGTTACAATCTTCCCCCCTTTAAGAAATTCGGTCCCCGAATTTAAATTAAAACTCCCCCTCCAAATACTAAAACGTTTAGCAAAACATTTAAATCGTCGGGGCTCCGAAATCATCAATACATAACTAAAATCAACTCTGTCAAGCATAACGCAATCATCGGAGTTGTGGCGAGAATAAAATATCATAACCCAATGTTAAAACCATCCTAATATACATCAATCTATAACTTATATATATTTCGCATCCTAGTAAAATCGCCTAAGCCTCATAATAAAGAAGCATACAAAAACCCCTCTTGAAAATTCGCCGTGCAATGCACGTGTCACGGTATAAGTAGCGGACATTTAATTTAAAAAATAGCTATATATATATCATTTATTTAACATACACGTCCCGCCTGGTTACTAAATCAAATAATAATGACTATGAAAACATACTACTCAAACTGAAATCAATCCCAATCACATCATAAAAATATCATGTGCGTCCGGTGCGCACTGAAATCGAAACCAACTGAAGATACCATGAATACACACAAAAACAAAACTAAGTGCAACAGGTGTGCACCAAAAACATCTGTCAAGTGCAACGGGCGTGCACGACTCAATATCAGGTGCATCTAATCTGCACAAAACCCCGATTTAGTGCATCTGGTGTGCACAAAATCGCATCAAGTGGGCCAAGTATGCGCAAGAATCCTAATCAGGTGCACATGGTGCACGAAAACATACATCGAATATCAAAATCAAAATCACAGTACAAAAATGCATGAAAACTAGATCGAAACATATGTCAAAATCATATGTAACCCCTATGCACGAAATCAAATCAAAAATCTCAAAATATATAAAACCAAATCAAGTGTACTGGGTGTGTACTAAACAACATCAATACAACTGATATATGAAACACAGATAGAATAAAGGTACACACATGAAATACCAATCGTAGAACAAAGTCCTCAAAATACAAAAATCCAATCCACGAAAATATGAAATTCAAATCACTAAATCCCAATCGTAAACACTATCGTCAATGTGCGCCTCTTTTTTCTGATGTCGATTGCTTCGAACTCGTCTTTTTGTAGCTGTGCTGACTACGCTACCAACGAAAATCCTCATATCTAGAGTCTCCCACGTAGTCGATCCCTTCACTTGATATCCGGACTACATTAAATCTTTCGATCGATCCATCAAAATCCCATAATTCCCCGAGAGCTCAACACTCAAGTACAGTTTAAAAATATTCGGTACATACCCCAGTATCGATGATCCAGCCGTAGAAGGGCAAACCCAAGCCTCACTAATGGCACAGCGGAACTGCCGTAAACCCTAAGGTTCAAGGGCGTTCTCGTGGTCATTATGTCGAGTTAGGGTTTCATTCTTCTAGAGGGTCCATCGAAATACCTGCATGTTCTTCCAAATAGTTTAAACTTGGGAAAATGGTTTTCTGATAATCGTTCGAACCCTTTAACTTCATCCGGACGGCACGTGAATACCCTTCGTCCGCACGCTAAGCAATGCTTCAATCCTCAAGAATAACCAATACTCTAATGGTTATCGCATTCGAGCCGCAGCTTCCTCTGTCTGTGGTAACAGAAACCACCATCCGATATCGACGAAGATAGATCAAAGGAACGAATGAAATACGGTGCAAACAATGTACATCCTAAGGCTCCTTAAGCAGAGTAGCGTATCGTAAGTATGCCGCGGACCATACTCACGGTACGTTACTCTACCTAAATCGCCTACTCCATCAACCAAGGGTCACCTAGACTTATACAAGGTTAAACCTAGCGCTCTGATACCAACTTTGTCACGATCCGAGAGTACGGAACGTGACCGGCACTTAGATTACGACGCGTCTAGAGGCGCCACGTAACCTAAGTAAGCCGAAGCCCAGAAATCTAAACCATATAAAAGAAGAAGAAGTAAAAGAAACATGAAGAAAAACAGGTTTAAAAGTATCAGCAAATTTTCCCAAAAATTTCGGCAGAGTCTCTTCTGTAAAAACTGGCCCCCAAATGGGTACAACAAGTATAATATACATAAACAATAAAAAGCATCCCCAAACGGGTGCTAGCTCAACGCCAACTGGCGGAAACAACCACAACGAGCACAATAATATACAACGCAAAAGGGCGAGGCTCAAAACTCAAAATAAAACAAAACCACCAGATCAGAATAATATATGCGCGACTCTAAGGTCAAAATAAAAGACTGGTCCAATAAACTTATCAAGTAATACAAGTATGGTTGATGGAGCTTACTAGATACAAATGAATGAATAAAAGTACAATGGTGGTTTGGATATAAGTGAACCAACCTACCGTGCAAATCACCCTGAAAGAATAGATGTGCCTGCAAGCAGCCAGAGAAACCTATACACCGAACCTGTAATAAAATTTGGCACAACGGGGGTGAGTTGCCAACTCGTGAGTAGAAGACATCTACAAAAAGAAATCGAATGCACGACGCTATCCTAGGTCATAATAATACACTACTAAGTCCCAATCATTTAGTATTAGCAGGGTAATACTACGTGTAAGTGCAGATACTCCGTGCTCGTGTCAGTACCTCATATAATACTATGGCATATGAATGAAATGCATGCACCATGAATGTAAAGTAACAAATCCTGAAATCCAGATATATATGTATAAGAAATCTTTAGCTGTTATCATTGTAGAATGTGTATAAGAATCTGAAATCTCAATAATGAAATCCATGGAAATCCGTGTCAAGCATCGACACAACACATGTAATCTCAAGTCTCAATATCTCGGGCTCCGTCAGTCCGGATCGGCCCATATCATCAAATCTCACGACAACGGTCGGTATCCTCCGGATATCCGCCGTGCCAGACATGACCGGTAGGTAGCCTTCCCCTGCCAGGCTCATCGTCTACAACTCGATCTTCTTGCCCCGGGGTACCATACCGGGCCCACCATGTACCCGAGACGGTTCATCCACTCCTCGAATCGGGTCTCGAAATCCAACAGAAAACATGAAATACTCATGGTGGATGACACATACATCACGAGAAAACCGCATCTTATTTTAAAAAGAGAAGAGGAGGGAGAGAAGTTTTTATATATTTTTGCGGTTTTCCCCAAAAATCCAGAAATCTCATAGAAATCCAAATCTCAAAATCATGAGTAACTATATGATAAGTGTCGGTATATGCCCATAATACTGCATGATAACATGAAAATATGAATGCATGGATGTCTAAGTAATAAATATCATGTCTATACTAATATCACAGAATAATCACAATATTATATCGGTCTAGTTGTTAACTGATTCTATCCATAAAAGAGAATATGATCTAAAGTGTACGTGACATAGCAATTACCAATGATGATGTGTGTGAGCCGGCAAATAAGTGTGCGTGGAATATGCGCATCATCGGTAATGGTGCTGGTGTCCTAACAGGTATGGTTTGTACTGATTATTGCAACATATGTAAGAACATGCACCATGATGATTACAGTATGAATGTAAAGACAGATGTGCATTATCCACTCCTCTGCGAAATACGAGTACAACTACCACTATGTGAGTCGAACCTAAACTAGTGTCCATCTAATATCCTAAGGAACTAAACCTAATAGACTAGTCAGTAAGAAACTAGAGTCTACCTAAGGTCTGAATCAATATCTCTAATAGTCGGCGATCTCGCCTCAATAGCGTCACGTACGTAGTACGGCTTCCTCGAATCAAGAGTGCGGATCAATCATCAAATCTAAGCCTCGTACGGTAAAATCCATCGTACGGCATCCCAATATCGGGGTACGGTCAAGTATCTCCTAGGTGTCTCCTCATTCGTATAATGTCATCATCAACACATCTCATGATCAAGGTGCTAAACTGTGATCGCATACATCAGTCATATATCATTGCCATCATGATAAGCATCATTAGTTTATCCTCAGAAATATCATGTCATATGTATCATATTGTGATTAAGTCATACCGATATCTTATCGTCATCAAGTCACAAGCTACAGCCCAGGTACTATTTTAGCGTCCCATGTACCTCAATATCACCACCACCCTTCATAATTTATATATTCATGTTCATTATCTCTTTCTCTAATGATCCGCTAACACTTTAATATGACTTATAGTCAAGAATCACGGCATCAAGCCCAGTCATACTGTTTCATCATACCTCAGATATCATATCACATCAACGAATCCCATATACGTGTTGTGTATATATATACACCTATACCTAGTTTTATATATATACATACATATACGTATACGCCATGTCAAGTTTTAGTGTATGCGTGTGTGTTTCTATCAGAAACCTACGAACCTCTACCAAAGTATTCATCTTCAGGTATGGTTTTCCTAAATCAGTCTAGTCCCGCCTAGGTTCATTACTAGGGTCCTGCTCAGTAAGAATCTAGGGTCACATCGGGTTTCCTAATGTCAATAAATACTATTCCTATTCTACGTTGCGGGGGTGCTAAACGCCATCCACCCGACTTCCCCCCGTAGATATGCATCTACTCACCTGGTCCATGTCTGCCGAAGACGGTGTCGCCATCCTCCTCTTCATCGCCCGCAGTCCACGTGAGGGGTAACTAAACGCAAACATAATAATAGTATCATAAACTGAATCATATACAAAAGTCAAAACGACGCAAGGAACAAGCATAGGTTAAAACCTATGTCCCGTCCATGCAAAAGAACCAAATATCGATCGATATCGGCGTACAAACTCCGATGTATTGAGATAAACATCAACAAATAGCTTGTAGTTTAGAAAACTCGTTACTTATAATATAAAACATGATTTAATCCATCAAAACCCTAAAATCAATCAAATCGTCCGTTTTCGAAAAACCCGAAAATGCCAATTTACCGTTTTTCATCAAAACTTGACATTTAAATGAAACCAATGGTCATAAAACTCATTAAATAGCATCACTAGACTATACAAACCATTACTATATTTTTATTACACAATTTTGTATAAATTTGAAATTTCTAGTTTGCACCCTTTAACAATTTTCAACATTTTTCAAGCAAAATACCACAATTCCACCACAAAACATGATTTTGAATAAATTAATGACTTAAACCATAATTCATGATGATAATGATGTAATGAAACCATAATTATATTTTTAATCTCATTTATATAGGAATTTCTAAAATCTAGTTTACAAAATTAGCAATTTTTATCACAATTTATCAATTAACCATAGAAACTAGCAATCAAACTAAGTTTTTCTTTCCATTAAGATGCTGATATTTTCACTAAAACTATAATCCAATGATAACAACCTAAATTAGAATTTTATATTAACCACAACCATATTTTGCAAAAACCTAGTTAACTAAATTCCTAATTTAAAACAATTTTTGAATAACAATTTGTTAAACAATAACCATGCAAGATTTCCTAATACTAAGAGTGTTAAACTAACTACTATAACCCTAATTAATTATTAAAAATCATAACTTGAATTTAGAACCCTAGCTTGCATTTTAAAAAAAAGAACATAGAATTAATTCATTAAATCTAATTAAGCTTAATATGACCATCTAATAACAATAAATCAAAAGAAAGAAAATTATACCTTCAAAATATGAAATCCAAACAAGAATTGAGCCTCCAAAATGTATGCTTTCCATCTCCAAATTTCATATAAAAATGAGCAAGGAATAAAGAGTATGGAATAAATAGGATTTTGTGGAATTTTAATTGAATTTTTGATGTGTTTTTGATGAATTTTGAATAAAAATGAGGTGGAAAATGGGGGGGGGAGCCATGGGGGGTTTGTGGCCGGCCCTAGAGAGGTGAGGGAGAGAAAGAAGAGAGTGGGAAAAGTGTGTAGAAGTTTCAAGAGAAGAAACATCAATAAAAGTCTTTTCATGCTTTATTTATTTATTTATTTATTTCTTTACTATAGCAACTCAAGAAAGCTCTAGAAAATAGGAAAAATTTGCAAATAATTTTTGCATGATACACACTAAATTCTAATATGCCATGGTTCATTTTTACAAATTAAAACTGTCACGACCCGCAGGGTACGGAACGTGACTGGCACTTAAGTTTACGAAATGTCTAAAGACGTCCGTAAAATAAGTAAGCCAAAGCCCAGAAAACAAAACCAATTAAGCAAAAGAGTGAAGAAAACCCAAACATTGAAAGCAAGTTTATCAAATAAGTCATGTAAACCCTTTTTAAAAACAATACTAATTTTTCCGAAAATTTCGGCAGAGTCTCCTTTGTAAATACTGGCCCCCAAAATGGGTACAACAAAATATACATGAATCCAACAAAATAGGGCATCCCCAAGCGGGAGCTAGCTCTTCGCCATAAGGCGGTCACAATCCCACGCAATATAAATGACAACAAGCATAATAAGGCATAAGAAAACATCATGTCGACTCAAGTGAGCTCGACCCCAAAATACAGCATAAAAGTCCACAAACCTCACAGTCTCATCTCTAGGTCAATATACAATAAATCTGGTAGAAACAGTAGATGGAGTACACTAGATACAAGAATATACAAGGTGGTACAAAATAATAACATAACCCACCTATGAGCAAATCTCGAGCTCAGGCAAAAGAGGCAAAAGGACAAGTGCGCCCGCCGCTACTGAACTGACGGAGCGGACCTGCAAAAGACTGTGGCACAACGGGGGTGAGTTGCCAACTCGTGAGTAATAAATAATATCTACAAAGGCTATCGTATGCATGCACACAAGCATCCTAGCATCTAAAATACAAGTATGACGGGATGCACTAGCAGGTGTGTATACAACATCAGTGTACTAATATGTATGCAACATGAATATCTGAGGTCACAATAGGTATATATAAGAAACATTTTATCTCTTTTTGTTTTTGAAACTCTTTTAGAATGCCAGCATAATACTCAAAGAATCGACGAGAACTGGTGTCCAGCAACGACACCCAAAAGCTGTCTCAAATCTCATAAATGTATCTCTGGCCTCAGCCGTCCGGCTGACCCATCTCAAATATCAATATCTCATCATCTAGCGGCCACGGTCGGTATCCTCTGGATATCCGCCGTCCCAAACAGTCACCGGTAGGTAATCCGTCCCCTGCCAGGCTCAACGTCATCACCACATTCCTCTTGCCCCGGGGTACCTTACCGGGCCCACCATGTACCCGTGCCGGCTCCTCCACTCCTCGACACGGATTTCCAAAACCACAGCAAACTCATGGTGGATGACACTTACATCACTAGAAAACCGCAATTTTACATATTTTAAAAATATAATAAGTTTAGAAATTTTGCGGTTTTCCCCCGAAATCCAGCAATATCATAAAATCTCAAGAAATCCTCATAAGTGCATATATCAATGATAATGAATGCGTATGATATCAATAATCAAGTGGCGATGTGTGATTAATGTATTAAGCATGAACAATTAATATGATGAAGTACATGCACATGAATAGCAATACTGCGGTTTCATTTTTAAGGAATTAAATGCAATAGCACAAGTTTAAATTTAAAGGTTATCTAGTGTGGTGGCATGGCAATTACCAGGGTGTGTGTGTAAGCATGAATAGTGCTCGTGCTGCATATATAAACCCTGGCAATGGTGCAGGTGTCCTATAAAAAGGTTTCGTATAGGTATGTCAATATAATGCATGGATGCAGCAATTAATCATATACGTATTTCACCCCTAATTACTAACATCACTACGAATCTTGTAAGTTACTAAAACTATCGGGCGGCTTACGCCATCCAACGATAGTCCCCCGTAGATATTACATCTACTCACCGGAATCCCTGGCTAGCTGTGTCCAATCACCGCCTTTCCCTTTCGCGCCGCGTCTGACGTCTCCGCGACCGAACCTGGAATTTACATCAATACCAAATATAAGATTACATATCAAGAACGACGCAAAAACCCAAACGAAACTACTAACGTTCGCTAGCTAGGTACAACGTGCACAAAGTGCGCGGAACACACGCGAAAATCGCAAAACTGCCGAAAAACGCCGATTTGGTCGCCCGGCAAAACTAAAACCCGACTACTAAAAAAAAACCGCACTCACGCATCCTAAAAGTCGTAGGACAAGCCATAACAATCACCAAGATATCAAAAATAATTCATCACATAATTTTATAACAAAACTAGTAAGCATTTACATTCCAAAATCGGTGCAAAAATCGCCGATTAGCGACAAAACGATTACAATCTAGCATAATCACCCAAGTCACACCATTAGATAACCACTACACAAAATTTCAACACATTAACCATGCTCCAAAACCTAAATTCCACAACCAACCCTTTCTTGATTTTTCTCAAAAGCAAATGCAAATCAAAATCCATACTAGAACAACTTAACTAACACTAATTTCAAACCCAATTAGCAAGTTAACCATCTAGATTTAGGTTAGCAAAATACTAGATAGCAAAGTAAATTAATTAACCTAATAATGGATTTCTAAACCCTAATTCAACTCATTTCCTATACATAACCCTTTCTAGATTTTCCTAAAACAACAATTACAACTAAAATCAAACTTTTAAAATTAACTAAATTAGCCAAATTGAAGACTACATGAACAAGGTAACCATATAGATTAGTTAATTAACAACTAGATTAACTATAAAACAATCTAATTAACTATCATGGCTTCAAAACCCTAATTTAAACAAGCTACTCTTTTTAAAAAAACAAGGTTAGAAATTAGCTAACTTTTAACACTAATACCATACAATTAAAGGAATTTAGCAAAAAGAAGTAACTTGATGAGAATTATACCTCAATTTGGGATCTAGCAAGAATAAATTTGCTCCAAGTGATGGCCTCAAGCATCAAGATCCAAGCTAGGGAGGTGAAGGAAAAGAAAGATGAAGGATGGTTTTAAATTTGCAAGCTTTAATTTGCAATTTTCTTTGAATTAAACTTGAAGAATTTTGAAGAAATGAGAAGAAAAGAGATGAAGAGGAGGGGTGTGCAGGTTTCGGCCAGAGGAGAGCATGGGGGAGGGGTGTGGGTGAGTGGGAAGTCAATGGTCAAGTCTCCAAAGTCAAATGCACCATACCTTATCCATTATAATTAAAATAAAGCCATAAACTAACTAAATCAACTCAAGAAAGCAACCAAGGAAATGAGGCCAGAAATTTCTGGACTTGCACAAGGTGGGGCTGTCCTAGGGCTGAGGAAAAAGAGAGAGGGGTTTTACAAAAGAAATTTTATGCAAAAAGGCCCCCTACAAGTCAAAAATTGCAAGTTTTAGCTCAAAATTCAATAAATTCGTTTCATATCATAAAAATTTGTTAAAAATCAAAATAAATTACTAAAAATTTATGTTATCACTAGATTATAATTATCATAATTTTAGAGATTAAAATTAGCCCGGAAAAATTTGTATTTATCGCTAATTTAATGTATTTTCTTACCGGCTTAAAATAATATTAAAAAATTGAAAAATTAGGGAAAATTTTTAAACGACCAGAATTTCATAATTAACTCATTAGATACTAAAAACAAGCAATTACCTATCCATTTTAAGTATAATTAGCCCTAAACTGCAAAATAACAAGAAAGACGGTTTTCGGAAAAATACCGAATTTTCACCGAATTTCAGGAAAACACCAAAACGACTTTTCAAGACGCTACAATCTTCCCCCCTTAAAGAAATTCGGTCCCCGAATTTAAAAATATAGCTACGCGTACCTTCGAAGAGATGGGGATATTTCTTCCTCATCTCGCCCTCGGTCTCCCAGGTAACCTCCTCGCTGCTCGGGCTACGCCAAAGGACCTTGACGGTTGGTATAATCTTCGACCTCAACTTCTTCACCTGCCGATCCAGGATGGCCACCGGCTGCTGTGCAAAAGAAAGGTCGCGCTCTAGCTGGACTGTCGGGTGCTGAATCGCATGCAAAGGGTCGTGAAGGTACTTGCGGAGCATCGAAACATGAAAGACGGGGTGAACATCGGGAAAGCTGGGAGGAAGAGCCAAACGATAAGCAACAGCGCCAACCCGCTCGAGGATCTCGAAGGGACCTACGAATCTAGGGCTAAGCTTCCCCTTTCGCCCAAAACGCATCACGCCCTTCATCGGGGAGACTTTCAGAAAAACATGGTCGCCAACTGCGAACTCTAATCTGCGACGGCGCCTGTCTGCATAGGATTTCTGCCTGCTCTGAGCCGCTCTCATCCGGTCTCGGATCAACTGTATCTTCGTTGTCGTCTCCTCAACAAGCTGCGGCCCCAAAATGCTGCTCTCGCTGAGCTCTGTCCAACATACGGGCGATCTGCATCTCCTCCCATACAATGCCTCGAAAGGTGCCATCTGAATAGTATCCTGGAAGCTGTTGTTATAGGAGAACTCCACTAGAGGTAAATGACGATCCCAGCTACCACCAAAGTCTAAAACGCATGCTCTGAGCATGTCCTCGAGAGTCTGAATGGTCCGCTCTGACTGTCCGTCGGTCTGCGGATGAAACGCTGTGCTGAAGCTCAAACGAGTGCCCAAAGCCTCCTGAAGTCTCTGCCAAAGTCGGCTGGTGAACTGAGTGCCTCGATCTGACACGATACAAGTCGGTACGCCATGTAGTCGCACAATCTCGTCAATATAGAGCTGAGCATACTGAGCGAAGCTGAAAGTCGTCTTCACTGGAAGGAAGTGAGCCGCTTTCGTCAATCTATCCACGATCACCCAGATGGAGTCGTACCCTCGACTGGTCCTGGGTAGACCCACAACGAAATCCATCGAAATCTGTTCCCATTTCCACTCTGGAATGGGTAACGGCTGTAGCTCTCCTGCGGGCCTCTGGTGCTCGGCCTTGACTTGCTGACAAGTCAGGCATCTCGAAACGAACTCCGCAATGTCCCTCTTCATCCCGTCCCACCAGTAGGTCTCTCTCATATCATGGTACATCTTGGTGGAACCGGGGTGGACACTATACACTGATCGGTGTGCCTCCTCAAGAATGTCGCGCCGCAATCCATCAGCATCTGGTACGCACAGTCTAGATCCATATCGTAAAATCCCCTGATCGTCAACCATGAACTCGGAAGATCTGCCCTGTCCCATCTGTGCCATGATCTCTGAGCAACGGTCGTCACTGCGCTGTGCCTCATATATACGGTCAAGCAACTGTAGGCGTGCACGAACATGCGCGAACTGTCCCCCTGTCTGAGTGAACTCGAACTCAACTCGGCTGTCGCATAATATCTGCCAATCTGCTGACGACTGCCTCTGCACTGCGCGCAAAAAGGATAGACTACCCCCGGGCCTCCTACTCAACGCATCTGCCACCACATTTGCCTTGCCGGGGTGATATAAGATCTCGCAGTCGTAGTCTTTCACCAACTCCATCCAACGACGCTGTCTGAGGTTCAGGTCTCGCTGCTGAAATATGTACTTTAAGCTCTTGTGATCGGTGAATATCTGACACGACTCGCCGTACAGGTAATGTCGCCAAATCTTCAGTGCAAAGACCACTGCAGCCATCTCCAAATCATGAGTGGGGTAGTTCTGTTCATGCTTCTTCAACTGCCGAGAAGCATAAGCGATCACCCGGCCATGCTGCATCAATATGCATCCTAATCCCACTCGCGAAGCATCACAGTAGACAACAAATCCGCCTGATCCCGAAGGCAAAGATAATACCGGCGCCGTAGTCAAACAAGTCCGTAGCTGCTGAAAACTGCGCTCGCACTCCTCTGTCCAAACGAAAGGAACTCCCTTCCGGGTCAAACCGGTCAAAGGTGCAGCTATACGGGAGAAGTCCTGAACAAAACGCCTGTAGTAGCCCGCCAAGCCTAGAAAACTACGGATCTCAGTCACCGATGTAGGTCGGGGCCACTACTGAACAGCCTCAATCTTCTTCGGGTCCACACAAATGCCGTCTCTCGTAACCACGTGACCCAAGAATCCGACGCTATCCAGCCAGAATGCACACTTGGAGAACTTCGCGAACAGCTGGTGCTCCCCCAGAGTCTGTAACGTAATCCGCAAGTGCTGCTCGTGCTCCTCTCTGCTCCGGGAGTACACCAAGATATCGTCGATAAACACGATGATGAACAGGTCAAGATACGGCCTGAAAGTACGGTTCATCAAATCCATAAAAGCTGCTGGGGCGTTGGTGAGTCCGAACGACATCACCAAAAACCCGTAGTGGCCGTAGCGCGTGCGGAAAGCTGTCCTCGGTATATCCTCCTGTCGAACTTGCAGCTGATGGTATCCTGATCGCAAGTCGATCCTCGAAAAATACCCCGCACCCTGAAGCTGGTCGAACAAATCATCAATGCGCGGCAACGGATATCTGTTCCGAACGGTAACTTTGTTCAGCTGGCGGTAGTCGATACATAAGCGCAAACTTCCATCCTTCTTCTTGACAAACAGGACCGGAGCACCCCACGGAGAAACACTCGGTCGAATAAGCCCCTTATCCAACAAATCCTGCAACTGATCCTTCAGCTCTCGAAGCTCTGCCGGGGCCATCCGATAAGGAGGTATAGAAATAGGCCCCGAGCCGGGAATCAAATCAATGCAGAACTCAACATCGCGCTCAGGCGGTAGCCCAAGTAGCTCATCAGGGAAAACATCAGGGAACTCACAAACTATCGGGACCCGGTCTAACGGAACCTCTGCAGCTCGAGTATCACAAATATACGCTAAGAATCCCTGACATCCCTTCCGCAAGAGCTGACCAGCGCGAAGAGACGAAATTAAGCTGGGAAGGGTGACACTGCGGTCTCCCTGAATAACAAGGACTGGCTCTCCCGGAAAGATAAATCTGACTGCCTTCTCACGGCAGTCCACCGAAGCATAACAAGTGGCTAGCCAATCCATGCCCAAAAGCACATCAAAGTCCAACATATCGAGGAGTATCAAATCAACTGATGAATCCCTCTCCCCGATACGAACGGAACACAAACGAAATACAAACCGAGCGACAAACAACTCGCCTACTGGAGTAACAACAACAAGCGGCTGATCTAACGACGACGACTCACGGCCCAACATCAGTGCAAAGTGTGTAGATACGTACGAATGTGTGGAACCTGGGTCGAATAATACCCGTGCGTCGAAAGAACAAACTGGCAAGGTACCTGTCACAACGGCATTGGATGCCTGCGCATCCTGCGGTGTCAAAGCAAAAACTCGGGCCTGTCCTCCACCGATAGCGGGCTGACCTCGACCTCGGCCTCTGCCTCCTCGTCCTCTCTGAACAGGACCGCCGCGTCCACGACCTCTCGGTGCACCTAACTGGCGTGGAGCATCGCCTGGGGTAGGAAGTAGGGCTCTCTGAGGAGGGGGTGGTGATGGTGGTAGGGTCACATGCGGAACTGTCGCTGCTCCCTGTCGTCTCATCGGACAGTCTCTGACAAGATGGTGCAGACTCCCGTACCCAAAACATCCTGGCGACGGCTGCTGCCCCTGGGGATAAGAACCATATAACTGTCCCCGTCCAAATCCTCTGCCAGGCCTATCTCTCGGAAAGAATCTGGCGCGCTGCCTCTGAGACGGTACATCAGTGCGCATCCTCTTCGGCCCAGAAATGGCCGAAGTCTGTGATATGCGTGTCTCCATCCGCAATGCCGTATCCATAGCAGCTGAATAAGTGTCGTAGTGCTGGGCGCCAATGGCAAGATATAGCTGGGCATCAAGTCCCTGTACGAACCTCTTCACCATCTTCTCCTCGGTATCCACCAAATACTGAGCATATCGGGATAACTGTGTAAACTGGATGTCATACTCAGACACCGTCATCCCAGGTGTCTTGACTAAGGCCTTGAAGCTGCGAGCTCTGGCGTCACGAACGCTCTCTGGAAGGAAACGGGATAGAAAGACCGCTGTAAACTCGGCCCAAGTCATAGGCGGCAGACCTGCAGCTTGACCTCTCAAGACTGACTCCCACCATGTCTGCGCGAGACCCTCTAGTCGGAAACTCGCAAGCTCTATCCATCGATCATCCGAACATCTCAGCGAACGGCAGATCCTGGCTAAACTGTCAAGGAACGTCTGTGGGTCCTCCGCTGTCTCGGTGCCGGTGAATACTGGAGGTCTCAGCCTCATGAAATCCTGTAGTGAAACCGGAATGGCCACGGTGGTAGTAGTAGGAGCAGGTATCATGGTCGTCTGTGATGTAGTAGGTACGTCATCCGGCCTCGGTGTACGACTGGCTGCAACTAGGGATCCTACCATCTGACGTAGCTCCTGCATGCCTCCCATCATCTGTCGCAACTCCTCCATACCGGTCTCGAGCCTATCCATATGGCCTGGAGAAGGTGGATCGGTCCGTCCCTGCGGCGTAGGCATACCACCCTGCTCAGTCCTAGTCTCGGACGAGCCAGCTCGAATCTCGTCTCTGGCGGCAGCCCTCTGTGCCCTCGTAGCCTTCGGCGGCATAGTGGCTGTTACAGGAAAACGGATAGTAAGGAAAGTGCAATAGGATCACAGGATACACGGAATTGAAGAAGGAATTTTTCAAGCAAGTATATCCTAAAGTCACTTAGGCGGAGTACCGTATCGTAAGTATGCCGCGGACATACGCACGCTACGTTACCCTGCTTAAGTCACTTACTCCATCTACCAAGGGTCATCCTACACTCACAAAGGTAAAACCTATCGCTCTGATACCAACTTTGTCACGACCCGCAGGGTACGGAACGTAACTGGCACTTAAGTTTACGAAACGTCTAAAGACGTCCGTAAAATAAGTAAGCCAAAGCCCAGAAAACAAAACCAATTAAGCAAAAGAGTGAAGAAAACCCAAACATTGAAAGCAAGTTTATCAAATAAGTCATGTAAACCCTTTTTAAAAACAATACTAATTTTTCCGAAAATTTCGACAGAGTCTCCTTTGTAAATACTGGCCCCCAAAATGGGTACAACAAAATATACATGAATCCAACAAAATAAGGCATCCCCAAGCGGGAGCTAGCTCTTCGCCATAAGGCGGTCACAATCCCACGCAATATAAATGACAACAAGCATAATAAGGCATAAGAAAACATCATGTCGACTCAAGTGAGCTCGACCCCAAAATACAGCATAAAAGTCCACAAACCTCACAGTCTCATCTCTAGGTCAATATACAATAAATCTGGTAGAAACAGTAGATGGAGTACACTAGATACAAGAATATACAAGGTGGTACAAAATAATAACATAACCCACCTATGAGCAAATCTCGAGCTCAGGCAAAAGAGGCAAAAGGATAAGTGCGCCCGCCGCTACTGAACTGACGGAGCGGACCTGCAAAAGACTGTGGCACAACGGGGGTGAGTTTCCAACTCATGAGTAATAAATAACATCTACAAAGGCTATCGTATGCATGCACACAAGCATCCTAGCATCTAAAATACAGGTATGACGGGATGCACTAGCAGGTGTGTATACAACATCAGTGTACTAATATGTATGCAACATGAATATCTGAGGTCTCAATAGGTATATATAAGAAACATTTTATCTCTTTTTGTTTTTGAAACTCTTTTAGAATGCCAGCATAATACTCAAAGAATCGACGAGAACCGGTGTCCAGCAACGACACCCAAAAGCTGTCTCAAATCTCATAAATGTATCTCTGGCCTCAGCCGTCCGGCTGACCCATCTCAAATATCAATATCTCATCATCTAGCGGCCACGGTCGGTATCCTCTGGATATCCGCCGTCCTAAACAGTCACCGGTAGGTAATCCGTCCCCTGCCAGGCTCAACGTCATCACCACATTCCTCTTGCCCCGGGGTACCTTACCGGGCCCACCATGTACCCGTGCCGGTTCCTCCACTCCCCGACACGGATTTCCAAAACCACAGCAAACTCATGGTGGACGACACTTACATCACTAGAAAACCGCAATTTTACATATTTTAAAAATATAATAAGTTTAGAAATTTTGCGGTTTTCCCCCGAAATCCAGCAATATCATAAAATCTCAAGAAATCCTCATAAGTGCATATATCAATGATAATGAATGCGTATGATATCAATAATCAAGTGGCGATGTGTGATTAATGTATTAAGCATGAACAATTAATATGATGAAGTACATGCACATGAATAGCAATACAACGGTTTCATTTTTAAGGAATTAAAGGCAATAGCACAAGTTTAAATTTAAAGGTTATCTAGTGTGGTGGCATGGCAATTACCAGGATGTGTGTGTAAGCATGAATAGTGCTCGTGCTGCATATAAAAACCTGGCAATGGTGCAGGTGTCCTATAAAAAGGTTTCGTATAGGTATGTCAATATAATGCATGGATGCAGCAATTAATCATATACGTATTTTACCCCTAATTACTAACATCACTAAGAATCTTGTAAGTTACTAAAACTATCGGGCGGCTTGCGCCATCCAACGATAGTCCCCCGTAGATATTACATCTACTCACCGGAATCCCTGGCTAGCTGTGTCCAATCACCGCCTTTCCCTTTCGCGCCGCGTCTGACGTCTCCGCGACCGAACCTGGAATTTACATCAATACCAAACATAAGGTTACATATCAAGAACGACGCAAAAACCCAAACGAAACTACTAACGTTCGCTAGCTAGGTACAACGTGCACAAAGTGCGCGGAACACACGCGAAAATCGTAAAACTGCCGAAAAACGCCGATTTGGTCGCCCGGCAAAACTAAAACCCGACTACTCAAAAAAAACCGCACTCACGCATCCTAAAAGTCGTAGGACAAGCCATAACAATCACCAAGATATCAAAAATAATTCATCACATAATTTTATAACAAAACTAGTAAGCATTTACATTCCAAAATCGGTGCAAAAATCGCCGATTAGCGACAAAACGACTACAATCTAGCATAATCACCCAAGTCACACCATTAGATAACCACTACACAAAATTTCAACATATTAACCATGCTCCAAAACCTAAATTCCACAACCAACCCTTTCTTGATTTTTCTCAAAAGCAAATGCAAATCAAAATCCATACTAGAACAACTTAACTAACACTAATTTCAAACCCAATTAGCAAGTTAACCTTCTAGATTTAGGTTAGCAAAATACTAGATAGCAAAGTAAATTAATTAACCTAATAATGGATTTCTAAACCCTAATTCAACTCATTTCCTATACATAACCCTTTCTAGATTTTCCTAAAACAACAATTACAACTAAAATCAAACTTTTAAAATTAACTAAATTAGCCAAATTGAAGACTACATGAACAAGGTAACCATATAGATTAGTTAATTAACAACTAGATTAACTATAAAACAATCTAATTAACTATCATGGCTTCAAAACCCTAATTTAAACAAACTACTCTTTTTAAAAAAACAAGGTTAGAAATTAGCTAACTTTTAACACTAATACCATACAATTAAAGGAATTTAGCAAAAAGAAGTAACTTGATGAGTATTATACCTCAATTTGGGATCTAGCAAGAATAAATTTGCTCCAAGTGATGGCCTCAAGCATCAAGATCCAAGCTAGGGAGGTGAAGGAAAAGAAAGATGAAGGATGGTTTTAAATTTGCAAGCTTTAATTTGCAATTTTCTTTGAATTAAACTTGAAGAATTTTGAAGAAATGAGAAGAAAAGAGATGAAGAGGAGGGGTGTGCAGGTTTCGGCCAGAGGAGAGCATGGGGGAGGGGTGTGGGTGAGTGGGAAGTCAATGGTCAAGTCTCCAAAGTCAAATGCACCATACCTTATCCATTATAATTAAAATAAAGCCATAAACTAACTAAATCAACTCAAGAAAGCAACCAAGGAAATGAGGCCAGAAATTTCTGGACTTGCACAAGGTGGGGCTGTCCTAGGGCTGAGGAAAAAGAGAGAGGGGTTTTACAAAAGAAATTTTATGCAAAAAGGCCCCCTACAAGTCAAAAATTGCAAGTTTTAGCTCAAAATTCAATAAATTCGTTTCATATCATAAAAATTTGTTAAAAATCAAAATAAATTACTAAAAATTTATGTTATCACTAGATTATAATTATCATAATTTTAGAGATTAAAATTAGCCCGGAAAAATTTGTATTTATCGCTAATTTAATGTATTTTCTTACCGGCTTAAAATAATATTAAAAAATTGAAAAATTAGGGAAAATATTTAAACGACCAGAATTTCATAATTAACTCATTGGCTACTAAAAACAAGCAATTACCTATCCATTTTAAGTATAATTAGCCCTAAACTGCAAAATAACAAGAAAGACGGTTTTCGGAAAAATACCGAATTTTCACCGAATTTCAGGAAAACACCAAAACGACTTTTCAAGACGCTACAAAAACCATTCAAATTTGTAATTTACACTAATTTAGTGTAAAAATAAAGCTTATGTTAATATTTAAAATAATTAATTTAGAAAAAATATTTTATTAAACTAAAAATTTATAAGTGGCTAAATAAACACCATTTTCTAGTAATTTCATAATTAAAATAGATATTTTTAAAATTATAATGAAAAACAATCACGGTTTGGTTTTACGAAAAATACATTTTACTTTACCGAAAATCCTAAAATTCACTTAAACACTTTTATTCATTTAATTATTTATTTAATCATTTTTAAAACGTTACAGTTCGGAAGCAGTTTTAGAACATAAGTGAACGTTCTAGGAAGATGATAACGACAGCCTCCTTCGGGAGACAGTTATCATTCCAGGCTTCCAAGGTGACCTGGATGACAGAATGACTGTCAGAGTTATAGTTTTCCCTCTGACGTGGGGCAGTTGTTTGGACAGGTGGTCCAAGCGAATACTGAGGGAGGCATGACGCAGGATACTGATTAAGTTCAGTTGACGATACAATCTAAGAAATTTGGATTTGGAGTTCATTTGTGAACTAGGTCCCATCAGATATCCAGACATATTCTAAGACAGGTATTACTCAATTCGGGAGATGGCTTTCTCCGCAAACTTGAGATTAAGAGAGACATAGAAAAAACATCAGAGAGGATCCACTCACTGAGGCTATTTCTCGAACGCAATAGTTTCGTAAATGAGTTTTGTGAAACTGATTAGTAGAGGAGTTGGGTGTTCGGTATCACAAGGGCTGTGAGTATGCAACATCGCAATAATTAGCCTTGAGTGCAAGTGGGAGATTTTTGGATATAGTGCCCTCAAAGTCAATTATTGGATCGCAGGCACGTGATTGCAATGATTGAGGGAGGGCCTATACCGGTAGGACAGTCTTGCTCGAGATGATAGTATGCTATCTGGATTGCCTTTATCATCGTGTACATGCTTTAGGTGACATTACAGATCACTATTACATGTTGATAGAGCCCTTAGGATTCTTGCTTGATTACCAGCAATATGATGACAATCATATACGTGAGAGTTGGGTAGTCTATAAGCACATCTTTAAAGTGTCCCTAGTCGTGGGAGTTTCGTGACTGGGCATCGATACTCCATGAGTAGACTAATGTATACGATGGAGACCCCGACGAGGGGTGATGGCTGGTCTCACAAACCACTGGTGTCAGTTGGTTCACCTAAGACGTATACAGGTGCTCATTGGGTTATGAGTACACCGGACAGGACGCCGGGAACATGCTAGTTGGTATTATACCTGTCGTTAGATAGCAATTCCCTGGTAATGTTCATATCATAATATTGCATTATTATATTCCCCATTCTTATTCATTTTACAAATAAACAGGTGCTTTTGACCCATGTCTGCTACATAGTACAGATTACAGGTTCTTGGAACAAAAACAGTGAAAACAATGAAAAGACAATGCAAAAGTGAGACTTCGACCGACAAACAGAGAATCTTTATCTTGCCTACAGTTTGAAGACTAAACAAAGATCAATGGATAATTTTACAAAGCACAAAGGCAGAGCAAGGTTCAAAACTTCAACACGAAGCAGATGGTAAAAGTCCACTACATTACTCACTGTGAAGATCTGGAAGAAAAATAGAAGACCTTATGAAGAACCAACCAAAGAAATAGTAAGCAAAAGACACTCAGGACCAACATAAGAAGCTGCAAGCCACAATCTTCTCTTTTGGCCGTGGAAGCGCGGCCAAACCAGGGCTGCGGCCGCGGTTCCGCGGCCGTGTGATGCCCGTAGAGGGTGAAAATTTTCCATAATGCTATGGCGGCGCTGACTAGTCTTCCTAGGGGTATTTTTATAAAAGCATACATGCGGCGATTGTAAACCTAGGGTTTTCTATGTCCTGTAAATATAGACCCAAATTCTTGTATTAGGTCATGCCTCCTTTCATTAATAAAATTCAGATTTCTTTTGGAGAGCATCAATTTGTAAGTTCTTAATTTATTTTCTGCCCTAGGTTAAATTTATTATCTGCCCTAGGTAATTTCTATTCTTTCCCTAGTTTAGATTTAATTCCTTGCCCTAAATAGATAGTTTAGATCTGTTCTTAAATTCCCTAATGAGCGAGTAGTCTCCTCGCTTGTTAGGGTTTGCTTTGGGGAAGGTTTGAGAGATGAAGATCTTTCACCCCTTTCTTGCCCATCACATATAATTAATAGGACTCCATGCATACATGCACACACCGCTCCCTACGGCACCCTATCCCATGAGGTAGCGGTGATACCGTAGTATAAAGGCCCGGTTGAGCATGTTTTTCATGGAGATTAGGGTAATGATTGATAAAGGAAGGACAAGAAGCTAGAGGAAGAAACATCTTCCCGATGGTTCTAATCCCCTTTATTAATAATTACCATAACTCCTAATAGATCTTAATATGGGTATAGAAAGCGGTGAGATTTCTTGACTTTCCAAACTTAACCTAAACCTAACCCTAGCAAAATTTAGATCTAGATTAATTCAGTTTTAGATTAAATCAATCCGTTCACACTGTTCGGAATTAACTCGTAAGAGCAATTAGGAAATTCACAAAATCCCTGTGGACCGATCCGTACTCACCGGCTAGCTACCAAGCGACGCCGTTCTTGATTGCGGTTACTAAATATTTTTGACATACGAATCAGGTGACATGTGTACAGGTTAGTCTATCGACCTGAGATCGTCATTTGTCTCGTGTGTGTTCCCACTGTGCTTTGATTACTACCCTACTACGGCTCAAAGGAGTCGTGCAAACAGGTTTTAGTTGGGTACAGTCCCGAGCCACATGGAGGCAGTGAGCGAATCGGCAGGGGATTCATCTCTCCCGATATTGGGGGTGAGATCGCGCTGTGTCTAGGAGAGCCATTACACGAAGTCCTTGGCCAAGGCAAGTGAGATTTACTGGTAGGTATTCCGGTAGTATCTCAGGGTGTTCTGGGCTACACTCCGACATGACTTATACCGCTTTTGGGGGTCTGACGTTTACCAGCCCCTTAGGCCCAATATGCGATACTCATAGACGAACAGACCGGACTGTACGGATATTTTCACTGACAGGCTCAGTAGGGTTTCAGGAAGAGTTCGCTCATCGGCCTCCCTTTTAGTCAATACCTGGGCGCCCGTTACGTACAGCTAGTACCACTGACGTGCTTGTGGTTAAACCCACTGCCAGCGTATTGACGAGTCTTTAGAGTCCCCCATAGAAAGTTTCCCAAGTTCGGGCGAAACGTTGTAGAGGCTATATGGTTTTATGGCAGGGTTCGATCATATACGTGCACTTGTGCACGGATCATGATCGAATGGATCATACTAGTGGGCTTTGGTTTAAGCCGGATCCTAGTATTAGATTTGTTGGATTACTTTCGTCTCATTGCATTCGCATTCAGTCGAAATGCGGATGCAGGTATGTATATACAGGTGAGGGGTATCCTTGTGATCCGTCACGAGCTTACTTTAGATGTTGCCATTCTCTTTTTGGATTAAACATTTGGATTAATATTTATTAGTGGTAATTATGAGCTCAAGTCATCATGAGGAGCATTAATTGTGGCATGTGCATGGGTGATGACTCATGGTATTATTTTTTGTGCCATGCCACTTGTTTATTGATTATTTTGTGTGAGATTGAGATGGAGAGAGAGAGGGCAGCCATATGAGTTGGGGTTGGCTCTTGAGATGATAATTCTAGTGCTCTCTTTCATTTTTATCACGCACAAAAGAAAGATCTTTTTCTTCCTCTTTCTTCTTGAGCTCACAATCTCCATTAATGGCTTCATCTTCAACCTCCATCCATACAATCTCATGTGTTGAGAATCAATGGACGTTTAGAGACAAAGTTATCACACACATTCTTTACTTCACCATGGACATGTCGGCTAGCAAACTTCATGTCCGAGTTGCTTCGGTTTGAAGCGGGAGCCCATAAAAAGACTTCTAGATGTGGTGTCACTACGACGAGGAGATCGGAGATCGAGCGAGATCGGAGATGCCGCGAGGAACTAAGGATGGTGGCTAAAGACCGAAGGATACAGATCGATCAGTATAGCCATTCTAACCTTTTCGTAGTTAGCTAGTTTAGTGTTAATAGTATGATCCGGGTGAAAGTCTGCGTTAGCGCCAGTTTCATAAAAGTTTTTGTTTCCGCGTTTGGCCTTGGATAGACGGCCGGGGCGCTACCGTAAACTTTCAATGCGAAACAAAAATTTTACAAAACTGGCGCTAGAACAACCCCATAATATGGATCGACCATTAATCCTAATCTAGCAAACTAAAGAAAGGAGTTAGGAATGTTTATAGAGAATGATACGTGTCATTCGGTCTTCAACCTTTATTCCAAGCTCCTAGAGGCCTCCATGATCAAGCTTGATCTCCGGTCTCCCTCCATCGAAGATGATACACCTGAGAGTCTGTATTCCAAGCTCTTACCTTATAGCCGAGGTAACTAGGGTACCTAGTTTGCTAACTAGATAGCCTAGAAAATGTAGAGTATAATGATGGATTGATTTGTCTTTAAACACCCTAGATTTCTCAACACATGAGACTTTTAGGATGGAGATAGAAGAAGAAGAAGCATAAGGAGATGGGAGTGTAGCAATGCAACTCAAGAAAATGGCTAAGTGTTGTGAGCAAATAATGAAGCATACAAGCAACTAAAGAAAATATCTCACAACCCCACAAATATCAAGCATGCCACAATAGTGAATCATGAGTCACCCCATCAGTCACCACATGAGTCACCAAGTGTGCCATGGCTCAATAAATGCCACAACACCTCATCCCCCCACCTCATTAAACCATTTAAACAAATGCTTAAAGCTAACTGAGGTGGCATCTTCTAGAAACAATCTTGAAATAAATTACAAGAATACCCCTCATCGGTATATACATACCTGTATCCGTATTCCGAAAAATACGAATACAAAGAGACAAAAATAATCCAACAATATAATACTAGGATCCGGCTTAAACCAAAACACACTAGTATTATCCGTCCGAATCATGATACGTACACAAGTGCACGTATATGATCGAACCCTGCCGTAAAACCATACGGCCTCTACATCGTTTCGCCCGAAGCAGGGAAACTCTCTGTATATGACTCTAAAGACTCGTCAATAAGCTGGCAGTGGGTTGAATCACAAGCACGTCAGCGGCACTAGCTGTACGTAACGGCTACCCAGGTATTGAGCGAAAGGAAGGCCGACGAGCAAACTCATCCGAACCCCTACTGAGCACGTCCGTGACAATATCTGTACAGTCTGGTACTAGCTGTACGTAACGTCGGTATGAAGCCCATCACCACCTGAGAAACTATTGATCCAGATCAGTAATTCTCGTCTACCTTGGCCAAGGATTTCTGGTGATGGCCATCCGTGCACAACGCGACATCAACCCCCAATACCGGGAGAGACGAATCCCCGTCGATCTGCTCACTGCCTCCATGTATCTCGGGACTGTACCCAACTAAAACCTGTTTGCACGACTCCTTTGAGCCATGGTAGGGTAGTAATCAAAACATAGTGGGAACTCACATAAGACAAATGACGATCTTAGGTCGACAGAATAATTTGTACACATGTCACCTGGGAACTGCTATCTAACAATAGGTATAATACCAACTAACAGGTTCCAGACGAGTCCGTCCAGTATACTCATTACCCAATGAGCGCCTGCATACTATCTTAGGTGACAAACAGACACCAATGGCTTGTGAGATCGGCCACCGCCCCTCGTCAGGGTCTCGATAAGCACACACTAGTCTACTCTGGAGTATCAATGCCCAGTCTCGATACTCTCTCGACTAGGGACATTTAAGGATGTGTTTATAGACCACCCAGCTCCCACGTATATGATCGCCATCATAATGCTGGTAGTCAAGCAAGAATCCTATGGGCTCTATCAACATGTAATAATGATCTGTAATACCACATAAAACATGTACATGATGATAATGGAAAACCAGATAGCATACTATCATTTTGAGTAAGACTGTTCTATCCGTATAGGTCATCCCTCAATCATCATAATCACATGTCTGTGATTACAATAATTGCCTCGAGGGCACTATAGCCAACAGCCTTGACAAGTTCAAAAAACGCAACACGAATACTAAATAGAATTTATCTGAAATGATGGAGGGTTACGACTGGTTTTGAATAAAACCTTTAGCGTAATGAACTTGATATCGTTGTAGAATCTAGTTATTTGAAAATGAGTGGTTTAAGCTCCGCTTTTAAAATCGAGTAGTTTTCAAAACAAACCGAGTGGGTTGTAGCATATGCTAGTTTTGCTAAAGAGATCCTTCCCAGTGAAGAGATCTAGGCTCTTTCCACATCGAATGAGGTGCTGGATATTCATAATGGAATACCGCTGTGCAAAGCAAGAACTAGAGGTACCTTTTTGAAAAAATTTATTCTACAACATCTTTTAGGTTTCTTTCTTTTCATTAATCTCATTAATGACATCCCATCATTTATGTTTCCTAAACATCATAGAAGAAACGAAAATAATGTTAGTTATAGCCCTAGAGGCCATTACTATACATAGGATGTATATTGTAGTGGATGCTTGGACATATATAGGGAAGACTTTCTTGCTCGACATGATAGTATGCTATCTGGTTGCTCTTTACCTTAACGTGTACACTGATTGTCTCTCTGTTACATGTTGGTAAAGCCCTTAGGATGTGTACTTGACTACCTGGACTATGATGCGGATCATACTAGTGGGGACATGGTAATCCATAAGTACATCCTTCAAGGTCCCTAGTCGTGGGTGTATCGAGATGGGGCATCGATATACCAGAGCAGACTAGCGTATACCTTCTCGACCCATACAGATGGATGATGGATGATCCCATATCGATTGGTGTTTGACATCAGAGATGATATACGGGTGCTCAGTGGAGACTGGGTACACTGGACGGACTCGCCGAGAACTCCCAGATGGTATTATATCTTACGTCAAATGGCAGTTCTCTGGTGACACTGGTACAGAGTAGTCTGTTGACCCGAGATCGTCATAGAGTCTTGTGTGGTTCCCACTGTGCTTTGATTTCCATCTTACCACGTCCAAGAGGGCGTGCAAAATGGTGGTTTTTGGGTACAGTCCCGAGTCACATGGAGGCAATGAGCGATAGGAGGGTATTCGTCTCTACCGGTATAGGGGGTTGATGTTGCGCTGTGTTCGATTGGCTATAACCGGAAATCCCTGGCCAGGGTTGCTGAGATTTACTGGTAAGTGTTACCAGTAGTTTCTCGAATTGTTATAGACCTCATATCGACACGACTTATCGAGCTATTGGGGTCTGACGTTTACCACCCCTAGGCGAGATATGCGACATATCAGACGACGAGACCGGACTGTACGGTAAGTGTTACTGGTTGGATTCACAGGAGTATGAGCGGGCTTGCTCATCGATCTTCTGATCGCTCAATACCCGGGTGGCCGTTACGTTTAGTAGACCGCTTGCGGCTTGTGGGTGATTGATATGATCATCACCTGCTGCCGGCGTATTGACGAGTCTTTAGAGTCCTACACAGAGCTTTCCTGGCTCAAGCGAAACGAAATAGGAGCGCATATGAGATATGTGCGGGACCGAGAATAATGCGTGTATGTGATACCGTATTCCATTCTCGCGATAAATGTATCGATTGGTTGTATGCGATATAACCTAGTTATCGATTCAAGCATTGATTCGATAAACCGATACATAGGATACTAGTCGGTTATATGCGATATGACCGGATCGTTAAATCAAGTGTTGATTTAATGATTTAATGTATAATTATATATTTGATATATTACTTTGCATTAACTAGTATTGGTTCACTTTAAATGGATTTTCTCACTTGGATGTACAAGTTGTATATGTGATATACTTTTTGTGCAAATGATTGTATCATGTTTGACGATACATGTTTGCTAGGGTTTTTGTGTAAAGATCAAACCATGGTTACATGTTAATGGTTAGGGTTTTGATTTATTCATTTATTTGTTTGTTTTTTCTTTTTGGAAAATAAATGGCATGAAAAGAAAATGGTGGCTTGATTTGTATTCTAGTTGAAGCTTCATGAAGCTTTGACCTTAGTGACCATTTTTGTCTCATGCTTAACCCTAACCATTCCCACTAACCCTAGTTTTGTCTCTACACTTGACCATGGTTGGTAGATGATAAGTATTATTATTATTTTCATTTTACTTAAGACTTATCATAACATTATCTTCTTCTTCTTCATCTTCTTCAAGATGAAGAAGCTTGACTTCATCAATGGTGGATTGATGAAATGAGTGAGAAATCCAATTCTAAAGTGAACCCACCTCCTATTTCTTCATCCTCTACCACTTGCCAAGTAGTATAGGCTGTTTTCTTCATAAGTTTCATGACTTGGTGAAGTGGGAGCTTGATCTAGTGATGCCTTGACGTAGATCATCTTCGGCATCGACATCGACGACCTAGCCCGCCCATTTCTCCGACGAAGCCAACGCAAGAGTCCGGGATCCGATTTGGGCAGCGGAGGGACATCATTGTGGAGCTATGGAGGTGGAGCACCAGATCTACAAAGGTTGTATTTCCGTTCTTGTAGTTAATTTGTTAACTAGTTGCTTTGTCGCCTAAAATTCTAGTTAACGATCCGTAGTCTAGGGTTTCTCGGCACCGTAAAATTTGAAATTGACATGGTTGATGCCTTGTGAGACCTCTTGAGAGTGCCTAGGAACCCTACAGTGGTATCAGAGCCTAGCTAGAGCTTTAGGCGAAGTGTATACGAAGTTAGAAGTCCGATCGAAGCCGGAATCCCCCGATTATACCCTTCTCTGTACATTTTTACAAACTGTGGATTTTTCCAAATTAAAAATTCTCAGAAAATTATGCAGGAAAAACTAAGAATTACGGTGAAGTTTGGACGTCTAATTCAACAATTTGACCGCGGAACCGCGGCAAAACCAGGGGTTTTGCGGCGGTTCCACGGCCAAAATTGTAACTTAGTCCCTGAAATTTCATGTAATTATTCTTAGGTCCTTTCTGTTGGAGATAATGCCCTCAGAGTCAATTATTGGATCACAGGCACGTGATTACGATGATTGAGGGAGGACCTATCCCGGTAAGACAGTCTTACTCGAGATGATAGTATGCTATCTGGTTTACCTTTACCATCGTGTACTGCTTCAGGTGACCTGACAGGTCGCTATTACACGTTGATAGAGCCCCTAGGATTCTTTCTTGACGACCAGCAGTATGAGGGCGATCATATACGTGAGAGCTGGGGTCTACAAGCACATCCTTAAATGGTCCCTAGTCGTGGGAGTTTCGAGACAGGGCATCGATTCTCCAGAGTAGACTAGTGTATACAGTCGAGACCCCGACGAGGGGTGGTGGCCGGTCTCACAAGCCACTGGTGTCTGTTGGTTCACCTAAGATGTATACAGGTGCTCATTAGGTTATGAGTACACCGGACAGGACTCGCCGGGAACATGCTAGTGTTTAGTCCATGTTGCCTCTTGCGATAAAAATTTGTTTTTTATACCGTTTCCGCCTCCCCGTAAGCACCGGGGGGATCGTGTCTAAACTAAACTAGCAAATACGCTAAAGTGAGTTAGCTACTCGGATGAAGGTTATACCTAAACTTGAACTCCTTCTTCTTGAAATCTTGTAGAGGTTGATGGTTCTCTTTTCGTTGCCTTCTTCCATCGAAGATGGATCCACCTCGAAGGTTCGACCTTTGGGCTCTTCCTCGATCTTTGAGTGAACTAGGGTTTCCGGCTTGCTAAACCTTGAACCTAGAATGAGTAGAGAGTGACTAGGGTTTGCTTTTCTTTTTAAAGAGAAGGATTCTCAACACATGAGAAGGTTTCTCTTTGCTAGAGGAAGAAGAAGATGAAGAGAGGAGAGAGAAGCTAAATGAGATAATGAGATATCTTTTTCTTTCTAGCAACCATAATGCCAAAAGAAAAGAATTATCTAAATAATAATAAATCAAAATGAGAATAGTTGATGGTAGTATTTGGAATGACCACTACCATGCTTCATTAAATGAAATGTAAGCATGAATCAAGGAGGATCTTTCAAAGCATGATGGTGGTCAATGGTCAACAAGTCAACCATGGTCAACAAGTCAACAAAAAATCAACCATAACATAATTCTCATTTAATTACTATTATTAATAGATAATTCATAAATCCATTAGGGTTTGGAAAATGAAAACTGTCAACTGTGCATACGCACCCGTTCCGAAACCCTAATGAAAAACCTCATCCTCCGCCTCAAGCAACTGTGCATACACACCTGCATTCTCGTTCCGAGGAACAAGAATACCGAGATATAAAAGCAACCCCAAAATATATATCAGTATCTGGCTCAAACCAGAGCCTGCCAGTATAATCCGTCTGGACTCCAAACGTACACAAGTGCGCGGATGAGAACGAACCCTGTCGCAAAACCATGAGACCTCTACTCTGTTTTGCCCAGAGGCGAATACCCTCTGTGTGGGACTCTAAAGACTCGACACTACGCTGGCAGTGGGTTTAACCACAGACCGCAAGCGGCACTAGCTGTGCGTAACGGTCCCCAGGTAGATGCCGACAAGAAGGCTGACGAGGTGAAACCCCATCTGAACTCCTACTGAGTCTGAATGTGACATTCTCCGTACAGTCCGGTCTGTTCGTCTGATACATCGCATGTCGGGCCTAGGGGGCGGTAAAACGTCAGTCCCCCAATAGCGGTACAAGTCGTGTCGGAGTGAAGCTCAAAACACCCTGAGATAACACTGGAACCTACCAGTATATCTCGCTTGCCCTGGCCAGGGACTACTCGTGTAATGGCTCTCCTAGACACAGCGCGATGTCAACTCCCAATACGGGAGAGACGAATCCTGTCTAACCGTCACTTGCCTCCAAGTGCTTCGGGACTGCACCCAACCATCACCTGTTTGCACGACTCCTTTGAGCCGTGGTAGGGTAGTGATCAAAGTGCAGTGGGAACACACTCGAGGCGAAGTGCCAGTGTCAAGTCAGCGGACTAAGCTGTACTCATGTCATCTGGGAACTGATAACTGACGATAGGTATAATACCAACCTGTCAGTTCCCGACGAGTCCTGTCCAGTGTACTCGTAACCCAACGAGCACCCATATACTATCTCCAGTACGACGTACTGATGGCTGTGGGACAGACCATCTCCCACACTGGGATGAGAAGCGCATACGCTAGTCTACTCCGAGTATCGATGCCCTGTCTCGATAGTCCTACGACTAGGGACCTGTATAAGGATGTGCCTATAGATTACCCAGCCCCCACTAGTGTGACTGCCATCACAACGCTGGTAATCAAGCAAAGATCCTAAGGGCTCCACTAATACGTATAAGTGATATACTGAAATAAACACAAGTACACATTGAAGTAGAAACAAACCAAGTAGCATACTACTATATTGAGCAAGATTGTTTATACAAGGTGAATATCCAAGCTTCCATTAAGTAATATACAAACTAGTATGATACAGTAATGGCCTCTAGGGCATATACACTAACAATCTCCCACTTGCACTAAGGCCATGTACTGGCGTATCGAAGACCTATCATCTCGATCAGCCGCTCGAACTGAGTCTGGGGTAGGGCCTTGGTGAATGGATCTGCAGTGTTCTCTTCTGAAGCAACCCTCCGAACCTCGATCTCCTTGCGATCCACGATCTCCCTGATCAGGTGATACCGCCTCAAGATGTGCCTGGATCTCTGATGGGACCTGGGTTCCTTTGCTAAAGCTATAGCCCCGTTGTTGTCGCAATACAGAGGTACTGGGTCAACAATGGACGGAACCACCTGAAGTTCTTTTAAGAACTTCCTTATCCAGACAGCTTCTTTTGCGGCATCAGATGCAGCGATGTATTCCGCTTCCATAGTCGAGTCTGCAATGGTTTCCCGTTTGGAACTCTTCCAACACACCGCCCCTCCATTGAGGGTAAAGACAAAACCCGACATGGACTTGGAATCATCCTTGTCACTCTGGAAGCTGGAGTCAGCAAAGGCCTCAATCTGGAGGTCTTTCCCGCCATACACCAAGAACATCTCCTTAGTCCTTCTCAGGTACTTGAGAATGTTCTTTACTGCTATCCAATGTTTCTCCCCAGGGTTTGACTGATACCGGCTTACTACACTCAGTGCATAAGCTACATCCGGTCTGGTACACAACATCGCATACATTATAGAGCCTACCGCAGAAGCGTAGGGTATAATAGACATGCGATCCCTCTCCAAATCAGTCTTGGGAGACATCTCTTTAGAGAGGGTGATCCCGTGACAAGCCGGTAGGTTACCACGCTTGGAATCTTCCATACTGAATCTTTTCAGTACGGTGTCGATGTACCTAGACTGTGAAAGTCCTAATATCCTCTTGGATCTATCACGATGGATCCGGATCCCCAGGATGTAAGAGGCATCACCCAGGTCTTTCATAGAGAACCTGTGTGACAAGAAACCCTTGACAGATTGTAGCATAGGAATGTCATTTCCTATTAAGAGAATGTCATCCACGTATAAAACAATGAATACCACAGTTCTCGCTACAAATCTACTATAGATGCATGGTTCATCTGGATTTTTGATAAAGTCAAATTCCTTGACCGTCTCATCAAAACAGATGTTCCAACTCCGCGATGCCTGCTTTAGTCCATAGATGGACTTAAGCAACTTGCACACCTTTCCGCTGCTCCCACTCTGAATGAAACCCTCTGGCTGATCCATATAGACACACTCCTCTAAATTTCCATTTAGAAAAGCGGTCTTTACGTCCATCTGCCAAATCTCATAATCGTGGAAGGCAGCAATGGCAAGAAGGATCCGAATGGATTTCAGCATAGCCACTGGAGAAAAGGTTTCGTCATAGTCCAAGCCAGGTCTTTGACGGAAACCCTTTGCTACAAGTCTAACTTTATAGGTCTCAACCTGTCCATCTACACCAATCTTCCTTTTGAAGATCCACTTGCATCCTACGGGTTTTACCCCGTCTGGAGCAATGTCCAACGTCCATACTTTGTTGGTGTACATGGACTCCATTTCGGTCCGCATTGCATCCAGCCATTTTACCGAGTCAACGCTCTGAACGGCCTACTGGAAGCTAGTAGGCTCATCATATTCTATGATGCAATCCTCTCTATCCCCGTCTATGAGAAAACCGTAGTATCTCTCGGGCGGATGAGACTGCCTACTACTTCTGCGGAGCGGCGTAGGAATGTCCTGTTCATTTGAACCCTCTGGTTCCACTAAGCTTTCAGTAATAGTCTGTGGTTCTGGAATTTCTTCCAGTTCTACTGCGCTCCCTCTTAATTCTTTTTCTAAGAACTGATGTTCTAGAAAGTGGGCATGACGAGAAACAAGAACTTTTTGTTCCTCTTCGTAGTAGAAGAGATATCCCTTGGAATTCTTTGGATATCCCACAAACTTACACAGTACTGAGCGTGCCTCGAGCTTGTCCGCATGCTGCTTTTTAACAAAAGCTGGACTTCCCCAAGTCTTAATGTGACTGAGATGGGGTCTCTTCCCACACCACATCTCATATGGTGTAGTAGGCACAGTCTTAGTAGGAACTCGGTTCAAAAGGTACGCAGCTGATTCTAGCGCATACCCCCAGAATGATCGCGGTAACTCAGCGTTACTCATCATGGACCGTACCATATCCAATAGGGTTCGGTTCCGTCTCTCCGATACACCGTTGTGTTGCGGAGTGTATAGAGGAGTAAGCTGAGAGAGAATCCCATTCTCTTTTAAGTAATTCAGGAACTCGGCACTTAAGTATTCTCCACCTCGATCCGATCTTAGAATCTTGATACTATTGCCGGTTTGTTTTTCTACTTCATTCTTAAATTCCTGGAATTTTTCAAAAGCTTCGGACTTATGTTTCATTAAGAAGACATAACCGTATCTTGAAAAATCATCCGTAAAAGTAATGAAGTAAGAATAACCGCTTCGCGCATGTGTAGACATTGGACCGCACACGTCGCTGTGTATGAGTCCCAAGAGCTCGCTCGCTCTTACTCCGTGTCCAGTGAACGGAGTCTTTGTCATCTTTCCTTTGAGACAGGATTGACAAGTGGCATATGATTGATATTCGAACGGATCCAAATATCCTTCTGTATGTAACTTAGTCAACCTTCTCTCATTGATGTGACCCAGTCTACAATGCCATAAGAAAGTCTGATTGATATCTGGAGACTTTCTTTTGTGTGTATTCTGGACATTGAAAATCTGTGGTTGGTTTAATACGTATATACCATTGCTCAATGTACCTGACCCAATCAGAACTTGATTAAGGTGAATGTTTACAACATTACTTACAAACGCAAATTCATAACCTTCTTTAGAAACCAAAGATACAGAAATGATATTACATGTTGCGTTGGGTACAAAAAAGCAATTACGCAAAACCAAAACATGCCCATCTGACATTCCCAGGTGATAGTCCCCCACGGCTTTAGCATCCATGCTAGCTCCGTTCGCAACTCTGAGGGTCATGTCACCTTCCTTCAAAAACCTACGGTTTCTCAACGCCTGCAAAGAATTACAGATATGAGATCCTGATCCGGTATCCAATACCCAGGAAGTAGAGTTTATAGAAAGACAGTTTTCAATAACATACACACCTGAAGCTGAAGCCGTAACCTGCTTCAGTTCCTGTGTCCTGGCTTTCCAAGCCCTGCAATCTTTCTTCCAGTGTCCACTCTTATGACAATAGAAGCATTCTTCCTTTCCAACAAGCTTCCCCGCAATCTTTGTTGCCTTTTCCTTTCCCTTCGTACCCACTTTACTAACACCGCCTCTTGGTTTGGCGGGGGCTTTCTTCCTCTTTCCCTTGGCTTTCGCCTTGGACCTAGAGGAAGAAGATCCTCCTACAAACAAAGCGGGTGTTTCCCTACCCTTCTGTAGGGTGCCCTCTGCGCTCCTCAGCAGGTTGAGGAGTTCTGAAAGTTCAACTTCCTTTTCTTGCAAGTTGAAATTCAGTATGAACTGGGCGTAAGTGGATGGAAGGGACTGGAGAATTATATCCGTATAGAGTTCACTGTCCAACGTGGTCCCAAGTTCCGCGAGCTCTTCAGTGTAGCCAATCATCTTAAGCACGTGGTCCGCTACCGATGATCCGACGGCCAACTTTGTCGAAAATAGCTTCTTCGACACTTCGTATCTTGCGATACGAGACTGCTCTCCATACAGTTTTTTTGTATGAAGAAATATGGATTCCAAATCCATATTCTCGTGCCTCCTCTGATGGTCGTTGTCCATTGAGGCAAGTACGAGGCATCTGGCCTTCGCGCTGTCAATCTCCCAAGTCTTACGGATTTCCTTATCCGCGACGCTGGAGGTGGGACCTGGGACGGGGGGAGCTTTGGTGGTAAGAAGATACCCCAGCTTGTCGTAAGAGATTGCCAATTTGACATTCCTGAGCCAATCTTTGTAGTTTGGCCCTGTCAATATGTTTTTATCTAGAAGTAACTTAAGTCCAGTCATTTCGATTTGGTCGCTGCAGGGGGAGAGAAGAAACACTTAGCACGATGCTCTTGCAAGTTTAGAATGGTTTTTAATTTGTCTAAACAGGATGGCTCCCACTGTCTCTCGAATCCCTCCTCAAACCACAAAGGAAGAATTAGCCGGGATCAATCCCACCGTACAATACTTGCTTAACCGTTCAGCCAGGCCAGTGTCGGTACTTCGAGGGAGGTTTTCCAACGCTTTCGCGAAGTTCCTTAATTTAAGAACCTCTTTTCCCTGGGGGCGTAGCCCCGCTAACACCTTTCTAGGCACCTACTAGGTTTATAGCATTGATCGTTTAGTGAGAAATTTCCCGAGGAGTAGCATATACTCACAGTAGGATCGGGATCCAAATATCATCGCGTGACGAAAATGAAGGAATCCTACCATAATCATCACACTCCAAATGGTATGCAAATCTAGCAAGTTTCAGTACTTATGAAACTCCCGATGTGGATTTTTGCCCCATGCTCTTATGACCTTGACTTTGGCCAAAATATCATAAGTCACATGTCAAGTTCTACCCGTCACTTTCCAGGTTAATTTGGATCCATCCGTACATACCCTTGACTTTGGCCAAAATGGTAGCATGACTGTCCCAAACCAACGCATCTATCTATGCTACACATGAACACCCAATAGCTACCAATCACTGTGCCTTGACTTTGGCCAAAATACACAGCTTGAATACTATTGCCTATTCATGCGAAACGACGGAGGGCTACGAATGGTTTTGGTAAAACCGTGAACGTAGTGAACTTGATATAATCGATGGAACGAGATAGCTTTTAAAAGGAGTGGCTCAAGCTCCGCATTTAAAAGTTAGTTTTTGAAAAGAACCGAGTGGTTTTTCGAAAGTGTTCCAACGACTTTAGCTTGGTTTATTATCTTGCATTAGTTCTTTTAATGCGTGATATTCTTGCATTAGTTCTTTTAATACGTCCCATCATTTAATCCTACCATTGCAGAAAACAACCAAAATATGACGTACGCTTATGCCATTCGCATTCGCCACGGGGTCCCGTCATCACTCGTTAGGTTACTTAACTAATGACAGAGCGGGGGCTGGGCTAGCGCGGCTGTAAAACATAAGCAACGCCTAAATAGAAAGCAATGATAGACATTACAGATCACAGATGAATACATTGGATATACTAGCAATCCGCAATCCTTTCGAGCCTGCAATGAAAAGCGGATTACACGGTCGCGGTGAATAGCCAAATACCCCACCCAAGACCCCTACGGGTGCGGCAAACTACCCGCCAAGTACTCGGCAGTTTGTGCACCCCCTCCATGGGTCTATCCTAGGAGCAAAAACAGTAAAAAGAATTATACAATAACGGCTACAACCCCGACCCGGTTGTGCGGCCAAACAAATAATATTATTACATCAATTTACATTTACAATGAATGAAAGAAAAACAAAAGCTCATCTCACATCCACCCCGGCTATTCACCCGCGACAGTCCAACAGATTCATATACACAACACAATATCAAACACAGATCATGTATAACCCCGACTAATCGACTTATAGCGATTAGCCGACGTTCAATACATGCAAACATCACAGATATAACCAACATAGCCAAAGTGCAGTGAAGTTCGGAAAAAATACGGAATATTAGGACCCCAAAAGTGAATTTCTGTTCTGGAAAATCTGGGTACATATAATACATCTGAAAAATCCCAAAATCCCACCAGAAGAACACTGCACGAAAAACGATGCAGAGAGGAAAATAAAATGCGGCGCTTCCGCGGCACATGCCTACCTCGTGCCGCGGAAGCGCGGCGGTTTAAGTGAATTAGTGCATCGTTTTTCTTGGCTGTTCAAACAAAACCCTGAGCCGAATTTACAAGTATAAAGTTTTTCATTTAGAGCAGAAAAAAATTCAACAGAAACTTAGGGTTTTGGTTTTTCCGGTTTTGCGATTTTTCGGTTTCGAACTTCCATACACTTCGCTACCAAGCTAGTTTAAGTTTAGTTAGGCTCTGATACCACTGTAAGTCCATATTGCGACCCCCGGTGCTTACGGGGAGGCGGAAACGGTATAAAAAACAAATTTTTATCGCAAGAGGCAATATGGACTAAACAAGGTCGGGATCGTGTCTAAACTAAACTAGCAAATACGCTAAAGAGAGTTAGCTACTCGGATGAAGGTTATACCTAAACTTGAACTCCTTCTTCTTGAAATCTTGTAGAGGTTGATGGTTCTCTTTTCGTTGCCTTCTTCCGTCGAAGATGGATCCACCTCGAAGGTTCGACCTTTGGGCTCTTCCTCGATCTTTGAGTGAACTAGGGTTTCCGGCTTGCTAAACCTTGAACCTAGAATGAGTAGAGAGTGACTAGGGTTTGCTTTTCTTTTTAAAGAGAAGGATTCTCAACACATGAGAAGGTTTCTCTTTGCTAGAGGAAGAAGAAGATGAAGAGAGGAGAGAGAAGCTAAATGAGATAATGAGATATCTTTTTTCTTTCTAGCAACCATAATGCCAAAAGAAAAGAATTATCTAAATAATAATAAATCAAAATGAGAATAGTTGATGGTAGTATTTGGAATGACCACTACCATGCTTCATTAAATGAAATGTAAGCATGAATCAAGGAGGATCTTTCAAAGCATGATGGTGGTCAATGGTCAACAAGTCAACCATGGTCAACAAGTCAACAAAAAATCAACCATAACATAATTCTCATTTAATTACTATTATTAATAGATAATTCATAAATCCATTAGGGTTTGGAAAATGAAAACTGTCAACTGTGCATACGCACCCGTTCCGAAACCCTAATGAAAAACCTCATCCTCCGCCTCAAGCAACTGTGCATACACACCTGCATTCTCGTTCCGAGGAACAAGAATACCGAGATATAAAAACAACCCCAAAATATATATCAGTATCTGGCTCAAACCAGAGCCTGCCAGTATAATCCGTCCGGACTCCAAACGTACACAAGTGCGCGGATGAGAACGAACCCTGTCGCAAAACCATGAGACCTCTACTCTGTTTTGCCCAGAGGCGAATACCCTCTGTGTGGGACTCTAAAGACTCGACACTACGCTGGCAGTGGGTTTAACCACAGACCGCAAGCGGCACTAGCTGTGCGTAACGGTCCCCAGGTAGATGCCGACAAGAAGGCTGACGAGGTGAAACCCCATCTGAACTCCTACTGAGTCTGAATGTGACATTCTCCGTACAGTCTGGTCTGTTCGTCTGATACATCGCATGTCGGGCCTAGGGGGCGGTAAAACGTCAGTCCCCCAATAGCGGTACAAGTCGTGTTGGAGTGAAGCCCAAAACACCCTGAGATAACACTGGAACCTACCAGTATATCTCGCTTGCCCTGGCCAGGGACTACTCGTGTAATGGCTCTCCTAGACACAGCGCGATGTCAACTCCCAATACCGGGAGAGACGAATCCTGTCTAACCGTCATTGCCTCCAAGTGCTTCGGGACTGCACCCAACCATCACCTGTTTGCACGACTCCTTTGAGCCGTGGTAGGGTAGTGATCAAAGTGCAGTGGGAACACACTCGAGGCGAAGTGCCAGTGTCAAGTCAGCGGACTAAGCTGTACTCATGTCACCTGGGAACTGATAACTGACGATAGGTATAATACCAACCTGTCAGTTTCCGACGAGTCCTGTCCAGTGTACTCGTAACCCAACGAGCACCCGTATACTATCTCCAGTACGACGTACTGATGGCTGTGGGACAGACCATCTCCCACACTGGGATGAGAAGCGCATACGCTAGTCTACTCCGGAGTATCGATGCCCTGTCTCGATAGTCCTACGACTAGGGACCTGTATAAGGATGTGCCTATAGATTACCCAGCCCCCACTAGTGTGACTGCCATCACAACGCTGGTAATCAAGCAAATATCCTAAGGGCTCCACTAATGCGTATAAGTGATATACTGAAATAAACACAAGTACACATTGAAGTAGAAACAAACCAAGTAGCATACTACTATATTGAGCAAGATTGTTTATACAAGGTGAATATCCCAAGCTTCCATTAAGTAATATACAAACTAGTATGATACAGTAATGGCCTCTAGGGCATATACACTAACAGCTAGTTGGTCTTATACCTGACGTCAGATAGCAGTTCCCAGGTGACATGTGTACAGGTTAGTTCATCGACCTGGGGATCGTCATTTGTCTCGTGTGAGTTCCCACTGTGCTTTGATTACTACCCTACCACGGCTCAAAGGAGTCGTGCAAACAGGTTTTAGTTGGGTACAGTCCCGAGCCACATGGAGGCAGTGAGCGGATCTTCAGGGGTTCGTCTCTCCCGGTATTGGGGGTGAGGTCGCGCTGTGTCTAGGAGAGCCATTACACGAAGTCCTTGGCCAAGGCAGGAGATTTACTGGTAGGTATTCCAGTAGTATCTCAGGGTGTTCTGGGCTACACTCCGACACGACTTGTACCGCTTTTGGGGGTCTGACTTTTACCAACCCCCTAGGCCCGACATGCGATGCTCATAGACGAACGGACCGGACTGTACGGATATTGTCACTGACAGGCTCAGTAGGGTGTCAGGATGAGTTCGCTCATCGACGTCCCTTTTAGTCAATAGCTGGTGGCCCGTTACGTATTGGCTTATACCTCTGACGTGCTAGTGGTTAAATCCACAGCCATAGTATTGACGAGTCTTTAGAGTCCACCACACATTCAGTTACTCAGCTTTCGGGCGAAACGCTGTAGAGGCCGTATGGAGATATGGCAGGGTCCGATCAGATACGTGCGGTATTGCACGGATCAGGATCGGACGGTTAGTACTATAGGCCGTATAGATATATGGCAAGGTTCGATCGGATACGTGCGGTATTGCACGGATCAAGATCGGACGGATAATACTAGCCGGCTTTGGTTTAAGCCGGATCCTAGTTTAGTACAGTGTAGATTTTGTCTCATTGCATTTGTATCCGGTCGGAATACAGATGCGGGTGTGTATGCACAGTATCAGGGTTTTCCTGTAATTTATTATGGGACCAGTTTTCTGGAGTTGCCAGTTTGCATTCCGTTCCGGCCGGTTTTCTTTTATTCCTTCACGGCCGGACTTTTCGTTGGAGGGTGTTATTTGCAGTTTGCAAATAACATTTTGTGGAGGGGGTTTATTATGATTGTGACCTCTTCATCAAAAGGATTCTTTTTCCCCACTTGTCAATTGATGGGGCCGGCCACTGTTTAGGAGTATGGGAGGGGCTAATTCTTGGTGGGAAATTTTCTTCATGTGATTTTGGTGGACCCCCCCTTGTGTGTGCTGTGAAGGATTTTTTCCTTCTCTCCTTGGTATTATTTTATGCAACCTTCACACATTCATTTTCGAGAGAGCTTGCTTCATTCATTTTCCAGAGAGCACAATTCATTGGCTGGCCGAGCTCATTTCATGAGGTGCTCATTTGTTTCTCTTAGCAAGCATCCATGAATATTTTTGTGCAAAATTCCTCCAACATGGCAACCTCTTAAACCCCAAAGAGACAAGTTTCCACACTAGTCTACAGCAAACCTTGGATGCGTCGGCTAGCCAACTTCGCGCCCGAGTTGCCTCGGTCAAGAGGTGGGAGCCCGTAAAAGATTTTGGCAATATGGTGCCCGTTTCGACGAGGAGGTGACGGACGAATTATCCGGGGGAGATCGGAGTGGAGACGAAGACCGGAGGACTCGGATCACTCGGTATATCTCTTCTCTATCTTGTTACTTTGCTAGATCTAGTTTAATGGCCCGATCCGGGGTTTAGTGCGCGGTGGTGCTGGTTTGCTAAGTTCGCAAAATTAAAGTTTATCACCGTTTCCGCATTTGGCCGTCGGATTGACGACCGGGGCGCCGCCGTGCACTTACAGTGGTATCAGAGCCTCGCCATTAACTTCGTCTAGCTTTGTTTGATGTGTTTGCATTTCCGATCGACCAAAATTCCAAAAACCCGCGTTTTTCCTTACATCAGTTTTCTGTCGAAATTTTTTGAAGTCCAAAAATTTTTCAGGTTGTAAAAAACTAATGTACTGGAAATTCTAAGACTACTGGAAATATTCGACACAGTGAGTCGACCACTGAAGCGCGGAACCGTGGCCAAACCCCCCCTTGGGCCGCGGTTCCGCCGCACATTGGTGTCGTCACTGCATCATTTTTTTCCAGTGGGCTCCTGGGCTAATTTTAGGGGTTTTGGAATATTAATATTGGGCCCAGATTTTCTGTGAGTGCTACAGTATTGCTTAGTGGCCCACTTGTTAATTTTTGATCGATCGGATATTTTAAACACATTATTTCACAGTATTTACATTATATCTGCGACCGTGAATGTCACTCGATCGGTAAATCCGGTCTAACTGCTATAGCCCGGTTAGACGGATTTGCGAACGTGACTTTCACGTTGATGTTTTGTGTTTTTGCTGTGATGTTGCGGATCGGTCTTGGGGGATAGCCTGGATGCAATGCTAGTACAGTTTTTGTTGTATTATGTACATTTGATATTGCGGGGTGAGCGTCCGACATGTGGACTGCCGTCACTGCCTGTTTGTATTATTATTTTGGGGCACGACCAGGTTGCGGTCGATGTACCCGTTGTATGCAAATTTTACTTTCTGTACTAGGGTTACCCCGCGGAGGGGTGCACGGATAGCCGAGTTCTAGAAGGCAACAAGCCCGCATCTCATGGCATTGGGACGGAGGGGGCTTCGCTCTAGAATTGGCGGGCTATTCGCCGCACTCGTAGGGGGTACAGGTTGACCCAGGAAGGGTGCCCAAGTTACCGGATTCCGTGAAGTGCTGGGTGGTCCATTCACGGCGCTGAAGGGGGCTGCCTCGCTTCAGGTTTTGGCGGGTAACTTGCCGCGCCCGTAGGGGTCTAGGATTTCATTGCACAGGCTATCCACACGACCAGGGGAACGTCGGGTTTCAGTAGTGGCTCTGTGAAACCCGGGGATCCCAGATATCTGTATTTTTTTGTGATGCTGTACATTTCTGTGATGTTGCATTTTATCACGCCTTGAGCAAAATATAATATATTGGTATATATATTAGTAGATGTTGTATATGTTTTACATCCGCGCTAGTCCAGTCCCCGCTCTGTCGTTAGTTAGCTAACCTAACGGGTAATGACGGGACCCAGTGGCGAATGCGGATGGCATATACGTTCATCAGTATATTTTCGTTCTTTGTGGTGTGATCAATTGATGGGACTGCATTGATTCGGATCAATGCAAGATAAACAAACCTAATCTGATGTTGTTGGAACACTTTTCAAAAAGCTGTTATTGCAAGGACGTTCACTTTTGTTTTGCATCGTGGTATTCATTTAGAATATCCTGCTCCTCAGTCGACGAGGCAAGGGCCGAGATCCCTTCACCGGGAGTGACCCCTTGGACAAAAGTTTGCGTCAGGGCAGTAACTTCACTATAGCCGATTACTTTTGCTTTGCATCGTGGTATTCATTTGGAATATCCTGCACCTCATTCTATGGGGAAAGAGCCGAGATCCCTTCACCGGGAGTGACCTCTTTAGTAAAGGTTTTCGTCACTATATTTTCTAAAAAGCTATCCGTTCCTTCAACGAGATCAAGTTCATTACGTTAAAGGTTTTCGCCAGAAACCATTCGTAGCCCTCCGTCGTTTCATATGGGTAGTCAATAGTATTCAAGCTGTGTTTGTTGGCCAAAGTCAAGGCACAGTGTTTGGTAGCTGTTGGTTATTCATATGCAGCATAGATAGATGCGTTGGTTTGGGACAGTCGTACTACCTTGTTGGCCAAAGTCAAGGGTATGTACGGGTGGGTTCAAATTAACCTGGAGAATGACGGGTAGAACTTGACATGTGACTTATGATTTGTTGGCCAAAGTCAAGGTCATAAGAGCATGGGGTAAAAATCACATCGGGAGTTTCAAAAGAACTGAAACTTGCCAGATATGCGCATACCTTCTGGAGTGTGATACCGTGAGCGGATTCCGTCACGTTATCATGCGATGATAGTTGGATCCCGATTTCCACTGATGAGTTGGTTTACTCCTCGGGTGACCCCGACTAATTCTTCTTTCAGGTTTGGAGGAGAGTTTGAGGTACAGTGGGAGGTTTCCAGATTAGATAAATTGGTAACCATTCTGATCTAGGTTAGAGTGCACGCTGAGTGTTTCTTTTCTCTCTCTCTCTGGCAGCGACCATTGACCTGACCCTAAGACTATGACTCAGAGACCAAGTTGACCGAACCTTCTTAACACTGGCTTTTGGATTGTCAGAGTTGCAGACCTCCTTGCCACTCCTACTTTTACCCTTTTCTCCAGAACACCCCGTATTACTACGAACGTCCACTTCCATTGGACAAAACCATCATATGGTTAGATACGAACTCGAAGGAATTCGAGGAAGGTTTCCGGTTCTGGAGAAAACGGATAGGATTATTCAGTTGTCTTTTCCCTTTTACCTTCTCTCAAGTTGTGAGTACTCCTTGGTTTAGGAGATAGTACACTTATTACGCAAATTGGATAGTCTTCTTCCAAACCTTAGGCTGGTGCCGACCGGTAGGGAATGAAGAAAACCAATTAGCCTAAACGGTGTGCAGAAGGTATTAAGATTAAGACAAAGCAAGGGATTAGTAAGAGGGCAAAGTAAATTGCGACTGATATTCACGACCAAACCAAGTATTTCTTCGCCAATCCTAAATCACCTTTGTATTTCTCCAGGACACTCCGTATCACAACGAAGATCCACAGTTTATTGGATACTCCATCGTATGGTTATATACGAACTCGAAAGGAACTTGTTCCAGTTCGGGGATGGATTCTGGTCCAGGAGAAATAGGAATAAAGTTTATTCGGTTGTCTTTTATCTTCACCTTCTCTCGCATTGCGAGTGCTCCTAGGATTAGGACAGTACACCCATTATGCTTATTGGATAGTCTTCTTCCAAACTATAGGCTGGTGCCGAACGGTAGGGAAGGAAGAAAACCAATTGGCCTAAAGGGGTGTGCAGAAGGTAATGACTAAAGACATATAAAGGGATTTGGAGAGGTGGCAAAGAATTATACGGTTATAGTTGTGAATCTGGATAATGGTAGAGGCATTACTAGGAATACCAGGATACCCCATCGAAACATTTCAATGTTTCAGTTCAACTGTGTACTGTTAAAAGAAAACTGATTTCCCGATTAGACACTTGCTCCAGGGTATGCATTTACCAGGTTGATTCTCACATCTGTATGGTTTTACAGATGATGAGTGGGAGTAAGTTATTGGGAATTGGGTGATCATCCTCATTATATCGAGATTCGTTGTAATCGATGATATTTGAGGAGATCGCCTGGGCTGTTTGCCGGTCGGCAAATATTTGGTTTTGAATATCCGCTGTTGTGCACCAATTTCAAATTGATATATCTGTACGTCTATTTTTATAGAGTGAGACATACCTTTTTGAAATTATGTCTATGACATTTACCTATACCAGTGGATGGTTAGGTAAGGAGCATTGAACAGCGGTGTAATTCTTCTTAACCATAAGTACAGTTTTCAACCTACGACACACAGTGAATGAGTCATTAGATTCAAGGGACTTATACAGGGTATTGTATATTGTCCAGTGTCCATTAGGACAGAGGGGTTGGTCCTCGTATTATATTCTGTTTACTTTTAACTTCTCTAGTTCTTAGACATGTGTTTCGTTGAAGCACAGGGTCTAAGTTTTGAGGAGTTATAGGTATTTGAATAGAGTAGAGAACCAGGTGTAGCAAGTATCGGGATTCTTCAAAGTGATCGAAGATGTAGATACTTGTGTATGGTATTCAGTTGATAGTAATGATAAAGAGAAATTGCTTCTCTTTCAGGTTACTCATAATTGGAAGCATTCCTAAGTTGAGTAACGCTGATCGGCCTCTCTCCATTTAGTTGACATGCACTGGAGACAGCTGCATGATTTGAATCTGGTTAAATTAAATCAGTGCCTCTGGTTCTATATTGGATATAGAACAGTTCATATCTTAACGTTGTTAAGGTACGGGGAGTTGTCCGGCTTATGATTAAAACCAGACACTGGACAACTCAAGGCACATTTCTGTAATGGCTGTTTGTGGGTTGACCCAGGTTATGACGAGGGTTGACTTTCTACCATCTGGCAGATCAATAGAAATATTGTTCTAGACTCGCCACAGTTTTATTAAAAATGGATATTTTCAAAAAAAAAAAACAGTAGTGAGAGTATGGTAGAACTGGAAGTGATTCCAGAACCGCAAACGATTACTGAAGATTTGATAAGGAACCTAAAGATTCAATCTGATTTAACATTCCATTGGCCACTCCACAGATAAGGTGGGTAACTTCAGGCACCCGAGAGGTACTCCGGTAGCCTCAAGGACGGTGACAGGGAAGTTCTTGTTTACCCACACTTGCCATTGTTGTTGTTCCAGGCTGCGAGACCCGGCAGGAGGATGAGTATAGCGTCGTTCTAAACTAGCTTTAGAAGTGCACATCTATATGACTCTGCCAGAGGGTTGTCGTAGTCAGTGGGAGCAGCGGAAGCATTGGTGGACATCAGGCTTATGTCTATTTATAGACTAAAGCAGATATAGCGGAGATAGATTATCTGTTTCTGATGTGACAGTCATAGGTTTGACGTCATCAGAATAGGGGATGGATCTGTTGAGAAGATAGTAGGAAGTGATATTCATATACTACGATCGGTTATACTTTGGTCGTCACACAGTGTTTTCTCCACATGGGACTTGGACATTATATCAGACATACTGGTTACTAGATCTATGGTTTTAGATCTAGATTTGGGTGGTTTCCCAATCAGGGTACTTTGACAGCATTCTAAGAGTATTTAGAATGGACGACTCCTGGCACGGTAGTGTACCTGCAAGTGATGGAGTCACCCTCTCTAAAGGTGTCTTATAGACTAAAGTAGAGAGGGATGTGCATGATTGGCAGATCACCTGCTTAGGCAATTGAGTCAATCATGAGATGTCAAGTACCACACCGGATGTTGTTCTTGCAGTAGGTGCAATAAGTTGATATTGATCCAATCCTGGGGAAACAGTCGGAAGCAATTTTAGAACATAAGTGAATGTTCTAGGGATATGATAACGGCTGCCTCCTTTAGGAGACGGTTATCACTCCAGGCTTCCAAGGTGACATGGACGACAGGGTGATTGTCAAAGTTATAGTTTTCCTTCTGACGAGGGACAGTATTTTGGACAGGTGGTCCAAGGCAATACTGAGGGTGGCATGGCGCAGGATACTGATTAAGCTCAGTTGACGATACAGTCTAAGAAGTTTGGATTTGGAGTTCATTTATGAACTAGGTCCTATCAGACATCCAGACATTCTAAGACAGGTATTGCTCATTTCGGGAGATGGCTTTCTCCGCGAACTTGAGATATAGAGAGACATAGAAAGAAACATCTAGGCGGATCCACTCACTGAGGTTATTCCTCGAACGCAAGAGTTTCGCAAACAGGCTTTATGAGACTGACTAGTAGAGGAGTTGGGTGTTCGGTATCACACGGGCTGTGAGTATGCGACATCGCAATAATTAGCCCTGAGTGCTAGTGGGAGATTGTTGGAGATAATGCCCTCAGAGTCAATTATTGGATCACAGGCACGTGATTGCGATGATTGAGGGAGGACCTATCCCGGTAAGACAGTCTTACTCGAGATGATAGTATGCTATCTGATTTACCTTTACCATCGTGTATTGCTTCAGGTGACCTGACAGGTCGCTATTACACGTTGATAGAGCCCCTAGGATTCTTGCTTGACGACCAGCAGTATGAGGGCGATCATATACGTGAGAGCCGGGGTCTACAAGCACATCCTTAAATGGTCCCTAGTCGTGGGAGTTTCGAGACAGGGCATCGATTCTCCAGAGTAGACTAGTGTATATAGTCGAGACCCCGACGAGGGGCGGTGGCCGGTCTCACAAGCCACTGGTGTCTGTTGGTTCACCTAAGATGTATACAGGTGCTCATTAGGTTATGAGTACACCGGACAGGACTCGCCGGGAACATGCTAGTTGATCTTATACCTGACGTCAGATAGCAGTTCCCAGGTGACATGTGTACAGGTTAGTTCATCGACCTGGGGATCGTCATTTGTCTCGTGTGAGTTCCCACTGTGCTTTGATTACTACCCTACCACGGCTCAAAGGCGTCGTGGAAACAGGTTTTAGTTGGGTACAGTCCCGAGCCATATGGAGGCAGTGAGCGGATCTTCAGGGGTTCGTCTCTCCCGGTATTGGGGGTGAGGTCGCGCTGTGTCTAGGAGAGCCATTACACGAAGTCCTTGGCCAAGGCAGGAGATTTACTGGTAGGTATTCCAGTAGTATCTCAGGGTGTTCTGGGCTACACTCCGACATGACTTGTACCGCTTTTAGGGGTCTGACTTTTACCAACCCCCTAGACCCGACATGCGATGCTCATAGACGAACGGACCGGACTGTACGGATATTGTCACTGACAGGCTCAGTAGGGTGTCAGGATGAGTTCGCTCATCGACGTCCCTTTTAGTCAATAGCTGGTGGCCCGTTACGTATTGGCTTATACCTCTGACGTGCTAGTGGTTAAATCCACAGCCATAGTATTGACGAGTCTTTAGAGTCCACCACACATTCAGTTACTCAGCTTTCGGGCGAAACGCTGTAGAGGCCGTATGGAGATATGGCAGGGTCCGATCAGATACGTGCGGTATTGCACGGATCAGGATCGGACGGTTAGTACTATAGGCCGTATAGATATATGGCAAGGTTCGATCGGATACGTGCGGTATTGCACGGATCAAGATCGGACGGATAATACTAGCCGGCTTTGGTTTAAGCCGGATCCTAGTTTTGTACAGTGTAGATTTTGTCTCATTGCATTTGTATCCGGTCAGAATACAGATGCGGGTGTGTATGCACAGTATCGGGGTTTTCCTGTAATTTATTATGGGACCAGTTTTCTGGAGTTGCCAGTTTGCATTCCGTTCCGGCCGGTTTTCTTTTATTCCTTCACGGCCGGACTTTTCGTTGGAGGGTCTTATTTGCAGTTTGCAAATAACATTTTGTGGAGGGGGTTTATTGTGATTGTGACCTCTTCATCAAAAGAATTCTTTTTCCCCACTTGTCAATTGATGGGGCCGGCCACTGTTTAGGAGTATGGGAGGGGTTAATTTTTGGTGGGAAATTTTCTTCATGTGATTTTGGTGGAACCCCCCCCCTTTGTGTGTGCTGTGAAGGATTTTTTCCTTCTCTCCTTGGTATTATTTTATGCAACCTTCACACATTCATTTTCGAGAGAGCTTGCTTCATTCATTTTCCAGAGAGCACAATTCATTGGCTGGCCGAGCTCATTTCATGAGGTGCTCATTTGTTTCTCTTAGCAAGCATCCATGAATATTTTTGTGCAAAATTCCTCCAACATGGCAACCTCTTAAATCCCAAAGAGACAAGTTTCCACACTAGTCTACAGCAAACCTTGGACGCATCGGCTAGCCAACTTCGCGCCCGAGTTGCCTCGGTCAAGAGGTGGGAGCCCGTAAAAGATTTTGGCAATGTGGTGCCCGTTTCGACGAGGAGGTGACGGACGAAGTATCCACGGGAGATCGGAGTGGAGACGAAGACCGGAGGACTCGGATCACTCGGTATATCTCTTCCCTATCTTGTTACTTTGCTAGATCTAGTTTAATGGCCCGATCCGGGGTTTAGTGCGCGGTGGTGCCGGTTTGCTAAGTTTGCAAAATTAAAGTTTATCATCGTTTCCGCATTTGGCCGTCGGATTGACGACCGGGGCGCCGCCGTGCACTTACACTTTCTTGTTAATTTTTCTGTGAATATTTTAATTCCACTCAAGTGTTGAGTTTTCTAGGGTTGTATTGGGGACTCGTTGATTCGATCGGATAATTTATCTTCGTTTAAGTTTTTCCGGATATTTTAGAAACTGTTAAAAAGTTCGACCGGATATAAATACCCAAATTTTCCCCTGTCGATAAATTTCCAAGTGTTGGATCTTTCCGTGGTTTAATAACGTTCTAAGTAGTGCAAGTAACGCGATGGTCCCTCTAGAAGACAACAAACCTTAACTCGATTATGTGACCGTCTTGAACTGCCCTTTGAACCTTCGGGTTTGGGGCAGTACGGCGTGCCACATGTGAGTCGTTGGCTTGACCCTTCTACGGCTGGACCGTTGGTACTGAGGCACGAAGTGAATGTTTTTAAACCTGTTTCATGTGTTGATCTGTATCGGGAAAACTTGGGTGTTCGATTGTTCGATCGGAAAGTTTAACATTTTCTATCTTATCAGGAATGTGATACAACAATTGGAATTCACAAGTAGTTATGAGATAGCTGAATGAATATTATAAACATAGCAGTTTAGTCTCACTTGATCGGTTGCCACGGAATTTTGATGTGATCAAAACTCCGTCGCAATCACGTAGCATACGCGGATACTCGCCGGGTAAACTTAATAGACAGCCTCACTCCATAGCCCCGACCAAGTGACTGTAGGAGAACCCCGTCGCCGAAAGCATCCGTTCGGGTGCTCGCGGCAGCGGTGTTACGCCTTGGTGCACTTTGTCGACGGTATCGGGGGTGCAGCTGCCTACTAAAGTTTGCGACGAGCATTCAATCAGAATGTCAGGAATCTTGTTGAATTGCCCGACTAGGTATTGAAAAGTGTTTTCGATAATGAGACTAAAATGCGGGGTTTATAATTGTTAGGCATGCGATGTCTAAGGAATTCATTTGGTCAGGCATGCGATGTCTGAGGAGGTTGCGGATTCCAACTGTTGTAGTTTTACACTTTTTTTTCTGTGACCGTAAGTGTAATATGTGATATCGCCGGTTTCGTTGCTATATGCCAACGACAATTGGGATACGCATGTTTACTTACGTTGATGACATGTGATGTTATGTGTTGCTGGATATGTTATATTGGATCGTCGTGTTCGAATAGCCGGGGGTTTTTATGTGAGATGAGTGTTTTTCATTTTCATTCATGTAAAAACTTGTATGTAATATTCTTTTATTGGGGCACTTCCAGGTTGCGGAAGATGTCACCCTTTGTATATTATTTACTTTTCCGCACTAGGATAGACCCAAGGAGGGGAGCACAAGTAACCGGGTTCTGGAGTCCAGTGGGAGACCAACTCGAGGAGTTGAGTCCGGGTCTCCTAACCCTAGAATTGATAGGGTTGCTTGCCGCTCTCATAGGGGTCTACGGGTGTGGGTTTGGCTATTCATCACGACCGTGGAATCCGTATTTTATACTGGCTCGTATTGAAAACATGGACGTCCTAGTATATCCAATATTTCATATGATTCTTCTGCTGCGATATCTGTGATGTGATCATCTGATGTTCTGTGATAGATACAGTATATAGTATATATGATATATTATATAGACGTTACTTATGTTTTACATCCGCGCTAGCCCTGCCCCGCTCTGTCGTTAGTTACCTAACCTAACAGTGCACGAAGGGGACATCGAGGCGAATGCGGATGGCATAAGTGTACGTCGTATTTATCTGTGATGTTTAGAAACTTAAATGATGGGACTTCATTAATGTGATTAATGAAATAAAAGAAACCTAAGATGTTGTAGAATCGAATTTCAAAATAAAAAGGGTAGCTACAGTTCTTGCTTTGCACAGCGGTATATGTGATATATCCTGCACCTTATTCGATGAGGAAAGGACCGAGATCCCTTCATCGGGAGTGACTCCTTTAGCAATAACTGGCAGATGCTACACACTCGGTTTGTCTTTTGATTGCTTCTATAGTTTCTGCTTTGCACTGTGATATATATGATATATCCCGCACCTCATTCGACGAGAAAAGGACCGAGATCCCTTCACCGGGAGTGACTCCTTTAGCAAAACTAGAAAAGCCTAAAAAACACTCCATTTTAAAATCATTTGATTCTACAACGATATCAAGTTCATTACGCAATAGGTTTTCAGAAAAACCTGTCGTAGCCCTCCGTCATTTCAGATAAGTACTAGTTAGTATTCGTGCTGCGGTAGTTTGGCCTCCGTCAAGGCGTAGTGTACGGTAGCTAGCTAGTGCTTATCTGCTAGCATATGATGCGATTGGATTAGGGTATTCGTACGGCGTTGTTTGGCCTCCGTCAAGGGTCGTGCGGGTGGGTTTAATTCAATCAGGAAATGACGGGTTGAACTTGACTAGCGGACTATGGGTAGTTTGGCCTCCGTCAAGGTCATAGGACGCTAGGGGCAAAATTATCGGGAATTTCAATTGTTGAAATTTGCAATGAGATTGCATACCTTCTATGAGATAGTTGGATCCCGATACCCGCTGCGAGTAAGAGTTGCTCCTGGGAGAGTTTTACACATTACAATTAGCCGATCAAGTAGGTGTCTAGAAAGGTGTCAACGAGGTTACGCCTCTGGGAAAATGAGGTTTACATTAATTAGGTTCGTGCGAAAGCACGGAGGACCTCCCTCAAAGTACCGACACTGGCCTGGCTGAAAGATTGGCGAACTTGTAGTGTGTAATTAATCCCGGCTAGTCTTTCCTTTTAGGGTTTGAAGGAAGATTTGATAAAAAGCAGTGGGAGCCATCCTGATTAGATAAAATAAAAACCAATCTATTCTTGCAAGAGCGCACGCTGAGTGTTTTCTTCTCTCTCTCTCCAGGTAGCGACCATGTCACGCCTTAATCAAGATAATAATACGGATTATTGACCGAACCCGCTTGTTATACTGAGCTGGGGAACGTTGGTCCCGCTCCAACTTATAATTGTTATAAGATAGAGCAGGAAATAGGGGATTACCAAAATTCCCGTGCCGCCCAAACGAAGAAAGTGCATATGATGCATCTCCTTCGGGTGTGTTCATTACAGAGAACTGTTTCTCAGTATCCTTTACGTCCTGGGTATGTGATACCAGATCAGGATCCCAGATATGTAATTTGTTACATAGGGCTACAGAAAGGTAGAGAACTGAGAATGGGTGATAAGTTTCATGCGGCAGAAAACGGGGCAAGAGTTGCAGCCAAGTCTGTTAGTCACTGTCACCCTGTATTACCAATACATTGATTCTGAACGAATGTTATTAGATACCGAACCTGATATACAAAATCATATCAGTCTCTTTATCAGTAAAGAAATGATAAAATTTTGTATTGTTGGATAATGTTTTGAACATTTTCTATATCAAAAGTTGATCGGTTCAGGAATGTTATCTAAAAGCATTGATGTTCTAAATCAAACAACAGTTCTTTAGTATACGGAACACACACAAGAGGAAGAGTTCAGAAATGAACGAATCCTTCTTGAGGTATTGTAGACTAGGTCAGATCAATGTGACCCGACTAGCTAGAGTTACATATAGATGCATATTTAAATCAGTTTGAAATTACATCTTGTGAAACTCGCCAGTCATGTCACAAAGATAAAATGACCATACCTTTGTTTATTGGAAACAGAGAAAGAGTTAGTGAACTCTTGGGACTGATACATGATGATGTATGTAAGGTCTCCTGTCTACACATGCCAGGAATGGTTCTTTATACTTCATTACATTCTCTGATGATCTTTCGAGATTCAGACCTATGTTCCTGTTGAAACACAAGTCCGAACCTTTTGAGATATTCACAGAATATAAGTTAGAAGTAGAGAACCAATACGGGTATAAGTATTATGTCCTTTGATGAGATCAGGGAGGAGAATACTTGTGCATGGAATTCCTGGACTATTCTAAAGGAGAATGAGATTCTCTCTCAGTATTACTCCTCCGAATACACCATGGCACGATGGTATATCGGGGCAGAGCAATCACACCCTATATATGATATGGTGTGCTCTATGATGAGTACTACTGAGTTACCTATTTCCTTTTGGGAGTTATGCGCTTAAGAAGCTGCATACCTATTGAATCGGATTCGAATCAAATCGTTGCCTACCACTTCATATGTGATATGGAAAGGGAAGAGCCCATATCTTAAGCTAGTTAAGATTTGGGATTGTCCGGCCTATGTCTAAAAGCAAAATCTGGACAAGCTCGAGGCAAAGTCTGTAATGTAGAACTGGAAAGGTTTCAGCTATACAAACTACAGCAGATGATTTGGTAGAACCAAAGGATTCATTAGATTCCAACGAACCACAGCCTCTCCGCCGATCTAGTAGGGTTCCTCACCCACCTGAGAGATACTTCGGTTTCTCTATGACAGTGGGAGTGAGGATTGCATCATGAGATGATGACCCAACTAGTTTCAAGCTGGCCATCAGGAGTGGGACTCTGTAAGAATGGCTGGATGCTTAGCGATCTGAGACGGAATCCTTATACACCAACAAAGTATGGACTTTGGTTGCTATATCTGAAGGGTTAAATCCCTATCAGGAGCAAGTATATCTTGAGAAGATTACTTGGTGTACTTGGAAAGGTTGAGACTTTCAAAGATAGACTTGTTAAAGCTTTTCGTCATCGACCAGGCGTGGGTTATGATAAAACCTTTTCAAGTGGCTATGCTTAAGTCTATCCAGATCCTGCTTGCCACGGCTACATACCATGACTACGATATCTGGCGGTTGGGTGCCATGACTGCTTTTCTAAATGATGTTTTAGAAGAGAACGTCTATAAGTACACAGCCAGAGGGCTTCGTAGACAGTGGGAGCAGCGGAAACGTGTACAAGATGCTTTATAGGATAAAGCAGGTATCGCGGAGTTGGAACATCTGTTTTGATGTGATTAGTCAAAGAGTTTGGCATCATCAAAATGGTAGATGAACCTTGTATAAACAAAAAGGTAGTAGGGAGTATGGTGTTGATCCTCGTAGAGTACGTGGATGACATGCTCTTGATAGGGAAGGAGTTTTCTATGCTACGCTCGGTCAATCTCCGCTTATCACAATGATTCTCTATATAGGATCAAAGTGATACCTCCTAAATCCTTAGTTTTCATCTATGAGATAGATGTAATTGGATGTTAGGAAACTCACTAGCTGTAGTGAGATGGTATCAATTGATCCTAGGAAGAATCACTGGAAGTGTTCCAGGGTGATAATGACGACTGAGTGTCAGTCACAGGCATTATCTTTACCCTCAGTAAAGGGACGGTATGTTGGAAGAGTTCCAAGCTAGATACCGTGACAGACTAGACGATAAAGGCTGGATACATCGCTACTTAAGATGCTACCAAAGAGGCAGTCTGGGTGTATATTGGTTCATGAGATGAACTTCGTTCCTTCCATTGTGAGACAATGGAGTTGTGGCTTATGCCAAGGAACGCCGGTCCCATCAGTGATCCAGACATATTCTAAGGCAGTATCACCTGATCATGGAGATGGTTGATCTCCAGGGTGATCGAGGTTAGGAGAGTAGACTCAGAGGACAACACAGCGAATCCATTCACGAAGGCCTATTCCCAGAAAGAGACTTTTATGGGATGGTTGAGTATGAGATACTGCAACCACTGCTACAGATGGCCCTAGTGCAAGTAGGAGATTGTTAGTTATATGTATGCCCTAGAGGCCATTACTATACATAGGATGTATATTGTAGTGGATGCTTGGACATAAATAGGGAAGACTTTCTTGCTCGACATGATAGTATGCTATCTGGTTGCTCTTTACCTTAACGTGTACACTGATTGTCTCTCTGTTACATGTTGGTAAAGCCCTTAGGATGTGTACTTGACTACCTGGACTATGATGCGGATCATACTAGTGGGGACATGGTAGTCCATAAGTACATCCTTCAAGGTCCCTAGTCGTGGGTGTATCGAGACGGGGCATCGATATACCAGAGCAGACTAGCGTATACCTTCTCGACCCATACAGATGGGCGATGGATGATCCCATATCCATTGGTGTTTGACATCAGAGATGATATACGGGTGCTCAGTGGAGACTGGGTACACTGGACGGACTCGCCGAGAACTCCCAGATGGTATTATACCTTACGTCAGATGGCAGTTCTCTGGTGACACTGGTACAGAGTAGTCTGTTGACCCGAGATCGTCATAGAGTCTTGTGTGGTTTCCACTGTGCTTTGATTTCCATCTTACCACGTCCAAGAGGGCGTGCAAAACGGTGGTTTTTGGGTACAGTCCCGAGTCACATGGAGGCAATGAGCGATAGGAGGGGATTCGTCTCTCCCGGTATAAGGGGTTGATGTTGCGCTGTGTTCAATTGGCTATAACCGGAAATCCCTGGCCAGGGTTACTGAGATTTACTGGTAAGTGTTACCAGTAGTTTCTCGAATTGTTATAGACCTCATATCGACATGACTTATCGAGCTATTGGGGTCTGACGTTTACCACCCCTAGGCGAGATATGCGACATATCAGACGACGAGACCGGACTGTACGGTAAGTGTTACTGGTTGGATTCACAGGAGTATGAGCGGGCTTGCTCGTCGATCTTCTAATCGCTCAATACCCGGGTGGCCGTTATGTTTAGCAGACCCCTTGCGGCTTATGGGTGATTGATATGATCATCACCTGCTGCCGGCGTATTGACGAGTCTTTAGAGTCCTACACAGAGCTTTCCTGGCTCAAGCGAAACGAAATAGGAGCGCATATGAGATATGTGCGGGACCGAGAATAATGCGTGTATGTGATACCGTATTCTATTCTCGCGATAAATGTATCTATTGGTTGTATGCGATATATATCGATTCAAGCATTGATTCGATAAACCGATACATAGGATACTAGTCGGTTATATGCGATATGACCGGATTGTTAAATCAAGTGTTGATTTAATGATTTAATGTATAATTATATATTTGATATATTACTTTGCATTAACTAGTATTGGTTCACTTTAAATGGATTTTCTCACTTGGATGTACAAGTTGTATATGTGATATACTTTTTGTGCAAATGATTGTATCATGTTTGATGATACATGTTTGCTAGGGTTTTTGTGTAAAGATCAAACCATGGTTACATGTTAATGGTTAGGGTTTTGATTTATTCATTTATTTGTTTGTTTATTCTTTTTGGAAAATAAATGGCATGAAAAGAAAATGGTGGCTTGATTTGTATTCTAGTTGAAGCTTCATGAAGCTTTGACCTTAGTGACCATTTTTGTCTCATGCTTAACCCTAACCATTCCCACTAACCCTAGTTTAGTCTCTACACTTGACCATGGTTGGTAGATGATAAGTATTATTATTATTTTCATTTTACTTAAGACTTATCATAACATTATCTTCTTCTTCTTCATCTTCTTCAAGATGAAGAAGCTTGACTTCATCAATAGTGGATTGATGAAATGAGTGAGAAATCCAATTCTAAAGTGAACACACCTTCTATTTCTTCATCCTCTACCACTTGCCAAGTAGTATAGGGTGTTTTCTTCACAAGTTTCATGACTTGGTGAAGTGGGAGCTTGATCTAGTGATGCCTCGACGTAGATCATCTTCGGCATCGACATCGACGACCTAGCCCGCCCATTTCTCCGACGAAGCCGACGCAAGAGTCCGGGATTCGATTTGGACAGCGGAGGGACATCATTGCGGAGCTATGGAGGTGGAGCACCGGATCTACAAAGGTTGTATTTCCGTTCTTGTAGTTAATTTGTTAACTAGTTGCTTTGTCGCCTAAAATTCTAGTTAACGATCCGTAGTCTAGGGTTTTTCGGCACCGTAAAATTTGAAATTGACATGGTTGATGCCTTGTGAGACCTCTTGAGAGTGCCTAGGAACCCTACAAATAAAACACACATATATGCCATCTGCATTCGCCACAAGGACCCGGGTCTTCACCGTAAGGTTACTTAACTTACAACAGGGCAGGGTCAGGGCTAGCGCGGATGCAAAACATATATAATGTCTACTAATACATCATATATATAAGTAGCATTCGTCTCACGCAGTTATATGATCACATTACAGAACTCAAGCAGTAGAAGCAAACATATGAAATATAGGATATATTAGGAGGTCCGTGTTTTAAATTAATCCAGTAATGAAAAACACGGAATCCACGATCGTGATGAATAGCCAAACCCACATCCCTAGACCCCTACGAGAGTGGCAAGTGACCCTTCCAATTCTAGAGTTAGGCGATCCGGTCTCGACTCCTCGAGATGGCCTCCGACTGGACTCTAGAACCCGGTTACTTATGCTCCCCGTCTTGGGTCTATCCTAATGCGGAAAAGTAAATAATATACATCAATGGAAGCAACATTCTCAACCCGGAAATGTCCCAATAAAAGAATATTACATACAAATTTATTACATGAATGAAAATATAAAAACTCTCATCTCATGTAAAAAAAAACCCGGCTATTCAATCACAACGATCCTATATAACATATCATAAGCAACACATATCATCACATGTCATCAACGTAAGTAAATATGCGTATTCCTAATGTCGTTGATGTATAGCAACGAGATCGGGGATACACCACATATTACACTTACGTTCGCAGAAAAGAAACGAAAAATACAATAATTAGAATCTGCAAGCTGGCGCGGATTCTAGCCGTAGCTCTCTCTGCCCGTGCAATCGTGGCAGCAAAATCATAACCAATATCGATGAGGATAGATCATAGGAATGAATATAATACTATGTTAGGAAATGTACATCCTAAGGTTTCTTAAGCGGAGTAGCGTATCGTAAGTATGCCGCGGAACATACGTATGGTACGTCACACTCAAGCAACCTACTCCATCAACCAAGGGTCATCCTATACGACGAAAGTTCGGGTATAATACCCCCTCGACTAAGTCTAAGTTCCGTAAGGTCAAGCCTAAGTTCCGTACATATAAAAATGCTCTAGGCTCCACATAGTCAAACTTAGATTCGAACCAAGGTTAACCTAGCTCTCTGATACCAACTTTGTCACGACCCAAAATAGCACGTGACTGGCACTTGAATTATATGAAGTCTATAGGACCCCATCTAATCCAAGTAAGCCAAAAGCCCAGAAATCTAAAACCATTTTTAAGGAGTAAATAAGGAAAACCAGTTTTAAGAAGTGAAGGAAACATGTTTTAAAACAAGGTTGTTAAATAAGTAAGACGAATATGCATTTTTAAAATCTATATTCTTTCTTAAAAATTTCGGCAGAGTTTCCTTTGTAAATAATGGCCCCGAACGGGGTACAACATGATAAAAGCATATATACAACGATAAAAGGAATCCCCAAGTGGGAGCTAGCTCTTCGTCAATCGACGGTCACAACCACGCAAGCAGTATAATATACAACACCGAAGGGCGAGGATCAAAACTCAAAAAAATCAGCATGAAAACCATAATACTACAACGCGCGACTCTAAGGTCGAAATAATACATAACTGGTTTTCTAAGTCTGAAATAATATACAAGTTTGGTTGATTGAATTTCTAGATACAACTGAATAAAATAATATAAGGGTGGTCACGATGCGAGTGAACCCACCTACCAATGCAATCACCCAGAAAGGAAGCAGTGTGCCAGAAAAGCCGCAATAAAACCTGTACGGCAAAACCTGTAAGAACTGTGGCACAACGGGGGTGAGTTGCCAACTCGTGAATAGAAAACATCACAGAGCATAAATCGTATGTATGACACAATCCTAGGTTAATACGATCAATATTTATATAAAGCTCAATGGATAAGTCTGAATATGATAAGGTGGCAATGAAACATCTATACATAAGTGTAGTGCCAAGTGCTCGTGCCAGTGCCTCAGGTAATAATATATCATAAGTATAAGGTATGACCAATGTCGACTATATCATGAAGTCTATGAAAAAGTGGATATCATCCAACTATATGATCAATGTCATCAATGTCAATATATGTATGTGGAAATCGTCCACGTGTCACCCAATGACAATAAACATCATGCAAGTAAATATCATAAAGCATATGCATGGAAATATGAGGATATAAATCGACATGTGCCGCTCGCGACATATCAAAATCATGGAACCTGAGTGTCTAGCATCGACACTCGAAAACATCATGAAACCTGTGCCTAACATCAGCACGTAAATCCTCATATATCGGGCTTCGTCAGTGCGGATCGGCCCACATCATCTCTCGACTCCGGTCGGTATCCTCCGGATATCCGCCGAGCCTAAATACTATCATCGGTAAGTAGTGGTCCCTCTGCCAAGCTCACCGTCTAGCTACACAGCAGATCCGTTCTCATCCCGGGGTACCATACCGGGTCCACCATGTATCCGCAATCGGCCTCATCCGCCTCCTCGAATCGGGTTTCACATGTCGCTCTCAGCACCGAGAAAACACATGGTGGACGCACTGAAATATCATATCAAGGGTAACCGGGTTTTTAAAATAATTACATACTCTCTTTTGAAATATCCACGGTTCCCAAATCCAGAAATATCATGGAAACAACATATCTCAATGCGTATAATCAAAAGCATGATGTATGCGACATGTAAAAGAAATGTAAACATATCAGTATATCATGCAATATGGAATAGTAATATGCACATATTGAGGGAAACCACTCTTTTAAAATGAATCAGTTTTAAAGAGTATCTTGCGGTTCCCAAATCTCCAAATCCAGCGAGAATCATCTATGTATGTGCGAATACGTATGTATGCACGTATGGGTGTGCAATAGGTATGTACACAAGTATGCCATGCAAGGGATCATATCCTGAATGCAACAGTACTACAGTGTAGTGACATGGCAATTATCGATGATGAAGTGTGTGAGCCGGCAAGCAGGTGTACGTGGAACATATGCATCATCGATAATGGTGCTAGTGTCCTAACAGCATGATTCTAATATAACAATAACCATTTGCACATGCAATGCGATGCGAATAACAAGAATATGCAGGAATCGACTAATAAACACAACAGTGACACATCGGTATCAATATAAAAAAAGTCTTACAGTTTGCCTTTTGAAATAAGACGAATCGGGGTTTTTAGTAAAATAAGGGCTACGGTGTTTTTAAGAAAAGATGCGTCTTTTGAAAATATCCGTAGTATCCCTGTGCCTATTCTTGAAATACTCCCGATTCGTTAGTTTTGAAATAGGTATGACATCAGCCTAGCCTAACCCTTACTAGCAACTACAGATCTAGCTAACAAGTCAAATAGGAGGGGTATGGAAACCACCTAAATCTGAGTCGATATATATATATATATATATATAAGTATAATAGTCGGTGATCCCGCCTCAAAAGTACCGCGTACGATACAATATCATATGACATCCTCGAGTCATGAGTGCAGATCTAACATCAATATGAAGCTCGTACGGGAATCATCGTATGGCATCCCAAAAGCTGGGTACGGGTCAATATCACATTCCTCTCATCAAATATCAGGTATCCTTATCATCATATCTCATGATCTGGGGTACTGATCTAAGTCTAATACAAATCGATACCATCTATATGAATATAAATGCGTGTGTGCAACACACATCCAAAGGCCCGCCAAACTCTCATGTCGTATCCCGAATACGAACCACATCAGATCACCGATCTCATGGCACTATACCCAATATCATCGACTCTGTAGGGTTCCTAGGCACCCTAATAAGGTCTCACAAGGCATCAACCATGCCATTTTACAAAATTATGGTGCCGAGAAACCCTAGACTACGGATCGTTTGCTAGAAAATTAGGCGAAAAGCAATCTAGTTAACACTTAACTAATGGGTTATCGGAAATACAACCTTTGTAGATCCGGTGCTCCACCTCCATAGCTCCACAACGAAGTCCTCTCCGCTGTCCAAAAAGAATCCGGGCTCTAGCGTCGACTTCATCGGAGAATAAGCGAGCTAGGTCGTCGTTGTCCATGCCGAAGATGATCTACGTCGAGGCATCGCTAAATCAAGCTCCGACTTCACCAAGTCAAGAAACTTGTGAAGTAAACACACTCTACTACTTGGCAAGTGGTAGAGGATGAAGAAATAGGAAGTGGGTAGACTTTAGAATTGGATTTCTCACTCTAATTCTCACTTTGCCATTAAAGCTTGTGAAGCTTTTTCTTGAAGTGAAGAAGAAGAAGAAGATGAAGAATATGATAAGTTATATTAAATAGAAAAATAAAACAATACTTATCATAATCTTTACCTTAGTTAAGTGTAGAGAATTGACTAAGGTTGGGTTGATGGTTAGGGTTAAGGATGAGAACAAAAAAGTCATCAAATCAAAGCTTCATGAAACTTCAACTAAAAACAAAAGTAGCCACCATTCACTTATCTTCCAATTTATTCAAAATGAATAAATAAATAAGATAAATGAATAAGTAAAACCCTAATCAACAACTTAACCTTGGTTTAATTCTTTATACTTAACCAAAAAGCATGCATCATCAAACATGATACAAACATGTGCACAAAATCATATCGCATATGCAATGCGCACACCCGAGTGAGAATATCCATTTAAAGTGAACCGATACTAGTTAATGCAAAGTAATATATCAAATATATAATTATACATTAAATCATTAAATCAACACTTGATTTAACGATCCGGTCATATCGCATATAACCGACCAGTATCCTATGTATCGGCTTATCGAATCAACCTTTGATTCGATAACTAGGGTATATCGCATATAACCTAATCGATACATTCATCGCGAGAATGGAATACGGTATAACATACACGCATTATTCTCGGTCCCGCACATATCTCATATGCGCTCCTATTTCGTTTCGCTTGAGCCAGGAAACCTCTGTGTAGGACTCTAAAGACTCGTCAATACGCCGGCAGCGGATGATGATCATATCAAACACCCACAAGCCGCAAGCGGTCTGCTAAACATAACGGCCACCCGGGTATTGAGCGATCTAAAGATCGACGAGCAAGCCCGCTCACACTCCAGTGAATCCAACCAGTAACACTACCGTACAGTCCGGTCTGATCGTCTGATATGTCGCATATCTCGCCTAGGGGTGGTAAACGTCAGACCCCAATAGCTCGATAAGTCGTGTCGATATGAGGTCTATAACTGTTCGAGAAACTACTGGTAACACTTACCAGTAAATCTCAGCAACCCTGGCCAGTGATTTCCTGTTATAGCCAATCGAACACAGCACAACATCAACCCCCTATACCGGGAGAGACGAATCCCCTCCTATCACTCATTGCCTCCACGTGACTCGGGACTGTACGCAAAAACCACCATTTTGCATGCCCTCTTGGACGTGGTAAGATGGAAATCAAAGCACAGTGGGAACCACACAAGACTCTATGACGATCTCGGGTCAACAGACTACCCTGTACCAGTGTCACCAGAGAACTGCCATCTGACGTGAGGTATAATACCATCTGGGAGTTCTCGGCGAGTCCGTCCAGTGTACCCAGTCTCTACTGAGCACCCGTATATCATCTCTGATGTCAAACACCAATGGATATGGGATCATCCATCGCCCATCTGTATGGGTCGAGAAGGTACACGCTAGTCTACTCTGGTATATCGATGCCCCGTCTCGATACACCCACGACTAGGGACTTTGAAGGATGTACTTATGGACTACCATGTCCCCACTAGTATGATCCGCATCATAGTCCAGGTAGTCAAGTACAGATCCTAAGGGCTTTACCAACATGTAACAGAGAGACAATCAGCATACACGTTAAGGTAAAGGGTAACCAGATAGCATACTATCATGTCGAGCAAGAAAGTCCTCCCTATATATGTCCCAGCATCCACTACAATATACATCCTATGTACAGTAATGGCCTCTAGGGCATACATATAACTAACAATCTCCCACTTGCACTAGGGCCATCTGTAGCAGTGGTTGCAGTATCTCATACTCAACCATCCCATAAAAGTCTCTCTCTGGGAACAGGCCTTTGTGAGTGGATCCGCTGTGTTGTCCTCTGAGTCTACTCTCCTAACCTCGATCTCCCTGGAGATCAACCATCTCCATGATCAAGTGACACTGCCTTAGAATATGTCTGGATCACTCATGGGACCGGCGTTCCTTGGCATAAGCCACAACTCCATTGTCACACAATGGGAGGAACATAGTTCATCTCATGAACCAATATACACCCAAACAGCCTCTTTGGTAGCATCTCAAGTAGCGATGTATCATGCCTTTATCGTCTAGTATGTCACGGTAGCTAGCTTGGAACTCTTCCAACATACCGTCCCTTTACCAAGGGTATAGACAATGCCTATGACTGACATTTAGTCGTCTTTATCACCCTGGAACCCTTCCAGTGATTCTCCCCAGGATCGGTTGATACCGTCTCACTACAACTAGTGAGAGTCCTAACATCCAATTAGATCTATCTCATAGATCCAAAACTCAGGATTTAGGAGGTATCATTTTGATCCTATATGGAGAATCATAGTGATAAGCGGAGATTGATCGAGCGTAGCATAGGAAACTCCTTCCCTATCAAGAGTATGTCACCGACGTACTCTACGAGGATCGTCGCCATACTCCCTACTACCTTCTTGTTTGTACAAGGTTCATCTACCATTTTGATGATGTCAAACTCTTTGACTAATCCATCAAAACAGATGTTCCAACTCCGCGATGCCTGCTTTATCCTATAAAGCATCTTGCACACGTTTCCGCTGCTCCCACTGTCTACGAAGCCCTCTGGCTGTGTACTTATAGACACTCTCTTCTAAACATCATTTAGAAAAGCTGTCATGACACCCAACCACCAGATATCGTAGTCATGGTATGTAGCCGTGGCAAGTGGGATCTGGATGGACTTAAGTATAGCTACTTAGAAAAGGTTTCATCATCATCCGTACCTGGTCAATGATGCAAACTTTTAACAAGTCTAGCTTTGAAAGTCTCAACTTTTCCATGTACACCAAGTAATCTTCTCAAGATATACTTGCTCCTGATGGGGATTTAACCCTTCAGATATAGCGGCTAAAGTCCATACTTTGCTGGTGTATAAGGATTCCATCTCAGATCGCTAAACATCCAGCCATTCTTACAGAGTCTTACTCTCGATGGCCTGCTCGAAGCTAGTTGGGTCATCATCTCATGATGCAATCCTCGCTCCCACTGTCATAGAGGAACCGAAGTATCTCTCAGGTGGGTGAGGAACCCTACTAGATCGGCGGAGAGGCCGAGGTTCGTTGGTAACTACTGAATCCTTTGGTTCCATCAAATCATCTTTTGTAGTTTGCATAGCTGGAACCTTTCCAGTTCTATATAACTAACCTTGCCTCGAGTTTGTCCAGATTTTGCTTTTAGACATAGGCCGGACATGGGCTCTTCCCTTTCCATATCACATATGAAGTGGTAGGCATTGATTTGATTCGAACCCTATTCAATAGGTATGCAACTTCTCAAGTGCATAACACCTAAAAGGAAACAGGTAACTCAGTAGTACTCATCATAGAGCACACCTTATCATATAGGGTGTGATTTCTCCGCCCTGATATACCATCGTGCTATGGTGTATCCAGAGGAGTAATGCTGAGAGAGAATCTCATTCTCCTTTAGAAAAGTCCAAGAATTC